>CM040126.1:389229436-390605686 GCA_022559845.1 Amorphophallus konjac
CAAGCAGGAGAAACATAGAAAGCAGAGTTTATCTGGGCACATGTTGGCAACTCATATTTTTGTTTGTTTTATCTTTTTTATCTTTTTTGTTGTTTTAGATGCTAATGTTCAGTCATTACTCGGCATTTGTTCCCTTTCTTTTCAGAGTGCCCAGCATGTGGGAAAGGATGGCCGACATGGCCTTTTGGTTCCAGTTCCTCTTTCGGAGATCATGTCCTTCCAGAAGCAAGTTCCTGGCACAGTGGCTTGCGCCGAAGAGAGCGAGCATGAGCTCGCAAGTCAGGTGGGCGTGATTCAATTTGAAATTCAATCACACACTTCGCCCACTTGTTCTGAGCTTGTGGGATGATTGGAGCTGGAAGGTAGTGGAGATTCAGGGCTTGTTAGCTCTTGCGGTTTGAGCAGAGAAGGAATGTGTCGCTCAATCGGAGCGTGGGTACTCGAACAACAGAGCTGGAGGAGGTGTGATGACGACACGTCGTCGAGGAGCTGCCCTGAGACGTCCTAGAGCTGAAGGTTTCTCTCCGGATGGCGAAGAGAGAAGTAAAGCAAGAGATAATGGAGAGAAAGGCAAAGACAAAGTAGCACATGAGGCCCAGGAGATGAGCTCTGAGAGAAAGAGCGTCCAGACGTGGCTTGCTCTGCAGATTGGAGGGGAGTTGGAGTTCGCGGCAGAGGAACTCCTGGAGCTGGTACAATCTCCATCGGCAAAGCAAAGGGCAGCTCAACCAGCATCCTCGACTTCAAGAGCTTCGCGGCCATCGGGGTCGTGAGAGAAGTAGGAGGATGACGAAGAGCACCGTCAAAGAGCAGGTGGGAACGTGTGGCACGACAAAGCGATTGCTGCGTCACGGAACTATAGAAGGCCTCCGAGGGACTTCTTGCCTTCGAAGAGAGAAGAGAAGCGATTAGTGGTGGCTTGCATACCCACTCTCTTCTCATTGTGGGCACAAAACCCTTATATAGATGCGTGAGTGGAATGGCTGGGTTTGAACACGGCTTGTTTGCCCTGATACGTTCCTTCTGCTCTAACGGCTCTTCTCTACCACATGGGCTCCGCGAGACATGCTCGACAAGATGTCTGCTTAAAACACGGGGCTGTGACTCACGATAGCCATGATTTTCAAAGGGGATCTGCCACCGACTTCAAAAATGTCGACTCATGGTCCTATTTTTCCACGTGAATGTCCCGCATTTCTTTCTTCGCGTCAAAAGCAGGCGCAATAGGACAAGAGACACAGAGAATCTTTAGACCGAATAAGAGTGGCGAGTCAACAATCACAAGCTCTGCTCCATTCACTTCACATGGCGAAGTGACACGCGAGTGTACCGTGGCCATGATTTTTCAAAAGGATCTACCACCAATTTCAAAAACGTCGGCCCTTGGTCTTATTTTCCCGCATAAATGTCCCCGATTTGCTTGTTTGCTCTAAAAGTAGATGCAACAGGACAATAAACGCGATAATCTTTGGACCGAATAAGGACGACAAGTCAACAAATCACGCCCCAAATCGATCACTCCCCATGGTAGAGTGGCCGCAATAGTAAGGGGGGGGTGACTTGTCGCAAAGACTGTTGCTATGGGTGATGGTGATAGATCTAGATCACCTTCCTTCCGATCCTATAAATACCTCCCCTTTTGCTCGACTCGGAAGCACCGAAGTTGTGAGAGCTAATTTGAGGAGTGAAGGTTTGTAAAGGGTGGGTAGTGAGTGTTGCTCAACTTTTCAGGATGGAAGGTGAATCTAGCTTCAGAGCAGAAGGCGAGTCTTCCGCTCCTCGAAGAGGAGCCGGTCTGGCAGTAGTTCCAGAAGACTCTCAGAAGTCGAAGGACAACTGAGTGAGAGGACCTGATCACAGCTTGTAAGTGGATCCTTTCGTTCCTTTATTCATGCTTTCTTCTCCTTTCTTCCTTAGCCAAGCTCCCATTTCTCACTTCTTGTGGATGTGCAGGGTATGATAAGATCGCACATCTCATGGGAGCTGGTGGTAGCGGCCTATCGAGGTCTCCCGGACTTCCAGAAGGCCAGATTAAACGTGATGGGGTTCGGGGCCTTCCTCAGAATCGAGCCGATCAAGCTCGACCTTGCCCTTATCTAGGCACTGCGCGAAAGATGGGACCCGATAAGTCGGGCATTCCTGATGCCTTGGGGACACATGGTGCCCAGTCTAGAAGATATGGTCCGAATCACGGGCCTCAAAGTGGATGGGGAGGCAGTGACTGGCGTCACTTACGCGGACTACCGAGAAGGTGCCCAGAAGCTGCTGGGGCTGGACCTGGACGGTCGAAAGAACAGGTCAGTAGTCAGAACATCCATCATGGAGGCGTTAGGGCTTACTGATACTCGTCCACGGGATGACGAGTCCCTAGAGGAATTCATAGAAAGGGCTGAAAGGGGTGCCCGTGTTGTATACTGCGTGGACACCAGCAACTGGGAAAGGACGAACATGGACCTGAGGAGGTTCCTCCTCTTCCTGTTGGGCAAGTTACAACTGGGCTCCAAGGAAGACAACATACACTGTCGCTTCCTGGAGCTGCTCGTAGACTTGGAGAGAGTAGAGCAGTACGCCTGGGGAGCTGCCGTGCTAGCATATCTGTTTACAGGTCTATCCCAAAGGACAGACCGAGAGGTGACAATAAGTGGGTTTACGCCCTTCATCCAGGTAAAAGATTTTTTTTTGTTGTTTTATTTTTATGCTTTTTTTTATATTTGTTGATGCCAATGACACACGCTGGTGTAGCTATGGAGCTACTATTATATTCCAATGGGGAGAGCTCGACACTGGCGGTCAGTGACGATCCCGTTGGCTAGGCGGTGGCAACCCATCATGAGCACAGCACCACTATCCTACCAACTGATGGTATTGAGACGGGAGCTACAAGAGTTCCCTGCAACGATGGTAGGATACTTTTTTCTATTTTTTTCTATTTGTTCATTTTTTTACCATTTTTTTGTATTTTCGGGTAACTAAGAAGATATGTACAACCCAACATAGGTGAACTGGAGACCCTACTTAAACATGGTCGATGTCAACCAGCCATGGGTAATTGGAAGCCGTGCCCGATTCAGACGGGACCTCTGGCTCCATTATTTGAATGAAATTGAGCCACTAAGGCTACGATTAGCCATGAGGACCCTAGGGCTTGCCCAGGAATGGGTGGATATGACCACATCACCCAGCGTCGGGAAGAAGATGCGTGGGCCGACAACCTGCGTTGATTGGAGGGTGCGCTTCCCCGAACAGTATGAAGACTGGCAACGGGGTGGCACGCTCGTGGAATCACAAGCGCAAGACAGTGAAGATTACCTACGGCTCTACAGGGCAATGTATGCGGAGAGGCTCTAGCTTGGAGGGCTTGTGGAGGTAAAGTAAAAACACCATTTTTTTGTCTTTTACAATTTCCATTTTTTTTGATTTTTTTTGTGAACTCAAGAGTCATAACTGTAGGATGCCGTGACACCATAATAACGAACTTACGAGCTCGTTTGGCGGACACGGAGCAAGAGTTGAATGACACCCGAGCGGCTCTAGGTTCATCAGTAAGTGTATATGTACATGCTCCTGATATGATTTGAGATTCATGGCGTTAACCACTTAAATGTCACCTCATATGCCGCAGCGTGCCCAACTCGATGCAGTTTCATCGGCAATGGGGGCAGACGGCGTTTCTTCCAGTCTATGGATTCCTACCTCAGAACTGGATCTACTCCACGAGCAGCTTGCTCATACCACACAGCGGGCTGCGGAGGCAGAAGGGATGCTTTCTGCACAGGTGAGGGTCTCACCATTTAATATCCCTCGTTCAAGAATTGGCATATGCCTGAGATGAGATGTATGGCAGGAGAAAGAAACACAGGAGGCACTTGCGCATGCCACTCAGAAGGAAGCTATAATAGCTGAGCTGGAAGAGGAACTACAGCGTCATCCTGATCAGGACTCTTCTAGGGACGCTGTGGAGCTGAGGATCACCCTTCAACTGGAGAGGGAAGACACAGAGAGAGAACGGGCCGAGAGAGAAAGGGACAGGAAAAGAGAGAAGGCCAAGAGATCGATCAAGAAAGAGGAGAAGAGGGCCCTGGAGGCCCAATTATTTGAATTGAGGACCAGTCTCGACCTCACCGAGCAGTGGCTAAAGGATGGCGAGAAACGCTACCGAAGAGCACGAGAGCGTGGCTTTCGTGTTAGTAGCTTCTTTGCTGCCCCTGCAGATCGACGTCGGGGAGTGGAGATAGAAAGAGGACCACAAAGCGGTAGGAGTACCGCTTTTCATGGATGGATAGCACCTTCTAGAGTTTCTTGCCCAGAAGCTGCGAGACGAGTAATGTAGAGAAGGAGGGTAGAACCTAATGTAAGCTCTCTTTTGTTGTTTATTTTTCGGTTGAGAGTGGAATAAAATATTTTGTGCGTGGTTCTCTGCTTCTTTCCGGTCTCTCGAATCTCTACACACATTTAAGTAAACAAGTTAGTATTTCTGTTCTAGCTTGCCCCTTGCTCAATAAGCAAACGAGGTTTTGAACTGTCCTTGATAACGAGTCAACGGGCAAGCCCTTATTAACAAAGGTAATGATAAAAGATGGTGATGAATGCGACAGACAAACATACGGATGCAAATGGAAATTTAAAATTAGATGTTGCATACAAATGCAATCATGTGAAATGTGGTTTTTTTATTTTTATGTTTTTATTCATCATTTTTTTGTTTTATTGTTTGTTTATTATTTATTTATTTGGTCTTTTACATTTCCATTTTTTTGCATATACATTTTTCTCCTTTTTTGGATTTTTGGATTTGTTATTATTTTTGTTTGTTTGTTTATTTTTGGTTTATTTATTTTTTTTTATTTTTGCTAATGCATGATGACCAACCCATATAACATCTAACTTGCATGAGAACAAGGGTTTTTTACTAACCTCCCAGGCATCCTAAGTGTACATCCAGGTTGATTTGAGCCTCTAGACTCCTCGAATGATAATCCCGTCGGCTAAGACTTACCCTGATGACAATACCGACATGGCATGCTTAAGCTCCCAGTTGCTTCCGACCACAGGGATTCACCCAAAAAGTGTTCGAGGTAAATGATTTGCCCGACCCGGGTCTATTTCCTCACAACTCTAGATGATATGTAATGGAACACCCTGGAACCCAAATGACCAACCGCTCGACGCTGACCCGGAATCAGACGCCGTCGCACCCGTAGGTGACGCGCTTGCATCGGTCTAAGCCCGAGGTTAGACTAAGACAATATCAAGATGATAGAGAGGGGTCTTGACCGGCCAGAAACAGGAGACTCTTTCACGACAATGGCTTCTACTTTTCAAAATGGACAACCATATGTTTGTGTTAAAAGGATGTTACAGGCTTTGGCGAGTTTCACCCTTCGGGAACTCCATTGAGCCTTCATCTTCAGGGGAAGAAGGAAGAATATTGGGGGCAAACCTCCTGAGAGGACCGGCAAAACCGTTAACCCGGCGAGCCAGTAGGGACGCACTTAACTTCCCCTTTTGGGCAACTTCAGACCAAATCTCGAACATTTACATCTGATGACCCCTTTTGTATAGAATTTGACTTTCAGTCAAAGGGATTTCATTTGTGAGATCAGGCACGGTTACGACCAGCCTTTTCACTTGACTTTGATTTTGTTATTCTTTTCTGATTTTTTTTTGTTGACAGATTTTTGCGAGGGACATAGTATTCTGACATTATGGAATCCCTCTTGGATGCCTGCGGGGACACTGCCCTCTTCTCGTGCTCTGACCCATGCTCGAGGAATTGGGCCCTACTCTCACCCTAGGGGTTGTGTTCGTGTTTCCCATGCTCAGCGTTTTAAGGGCGCCGGCTGTCTCATTCGGTCGAAGAGAGAGAGAATACATATTTAAGCCTTCTGGAGACCTTTTGGGTGAGGCCTCACCATGAGCGATGCTACCGATCTTCTATAGAACACATGTGTACATGCATGTTGCCTTCTTTTGAGGGGGCATAAGTCGAACTAGCCGGACAGGGATCTCCACGGTTCTGGCAAACCAAGACTCGGAACCTACCAAGTCTTAATAGGCCCTATCTCAACGTGGAGGTTGAATGCAATGACTTAACTACATGGTAATCTCCAGGCATTGGCATTTTGAATTTTCTATCATTTTTTTCTTTTCATTTTTCCTATTTTTTTATTTTGTTGTTGTATATATACATATTTTTGTTATTTTCATTATTTTCTATTTTTTTGTTATTTTTCGTTTCATCATTTTTTGACACTATGTACACCTATCTAAGGGTAGTACTTCTTAAGATAAAGTCTATTCCAAGGGTGGGATAACTCGATCCCCTCAGCATTGACTAGCCTGTAGGCGTTGCCAGGATGTACAGCCTGAATCACGTACGGTCCTTCCCAATTGGGTTGGAGTTTAGAACGTGGCCCACCATGTTTTACAAAAATTCTTTTAACTACCATTTCACCAACTTTGAATTTTCTCTCAATAACTTTCTTTTGGTAAAAACGTGAGAGTTTATTTTGGTATACATGAGCATGCTCGGCAGCGACCAGGCGCTTCTCGTCTAAGAGTTCTAATTGGGCAAGGAGAGAGTCACGACGTTCGTCGAGGGGAAGTTCCTTATCCAATTGTACTCTAAGAGAGGGAACTAAGATCTCGTACAGAACTACCGCCTCCATCCCGTAAGTAAGGGCGAACGGAGTTTGCCCAGTGGGGGTACGGATTGAAGTGCGATAGGCCCATAGACCTTCGATAAGCTTCTCTGGCCAATCCGAGAATCTACTAGACTCACAAGTTTTCTTTATGATTTTAATCCGTGTCTTATTGGTGGCCTCTGCTTGACCATTGCCTTGTGGATAATGTGGTGATGAATGATGCAATGCAATCTTATACCTTTTGCAGAGGTCCTGAAGATCCTAAGAAATAAATTGGGGTCCATTATCGGTGACGATAGTTCTCGGGATGCCGAACCTGGCAATGACGTTCTTCATGATGAACTTGCAGACTGTGGATGTCTTGATTTCTGTATAGGCTTCAGCTTCGGCCCATTTGGTGAAATACTCCATTGCAGTGAGGATGAAGGATTTTTGTTTAGTGAGGGAGTTAGGATCACCAAGAGGACCGATGATGTCAAACGCCCACATGGAGAAAGGCCATGGGGAGGATACTGGATGGAGAGAGGAAGATGGGGAATGGATCTTATCGGGGTGAAGTTGACACTTGACACACCTACGGATATAGACAGCACAATCTTCCTCCATGGTGGGCCAGTAAAAGTCTTGCCTAATGATCTTCTTAGCAAGCATTTGGCTGTTTACATGACCACCGCACACACCTGAGTGTGCTTCCTCTACACACTTCCAGGACTCATCATCATCAAGACACCTTAGGAGAACACCAGTGAGGCTTCTCTTGTATAACAATCCTCCGACAAGTGTGTACCTCTGGGCTATTCTTCTTATGGCCCTTTTATCTTCTGTTGTTGCCTCTTCAGGATAAGACTGGTCTTTGCAATATTTGGCAATTTCATAGAACCATAGCTTCTCCTCATCAGCCAATTCTTCTTCCAATTCGACCAACACGATCTCCCTCTTTTCAACCACCTCCCCATCTTGGGCCATCCTTGGCATTTTCTCTTGAACCTTTAAATAGGAAGGGTTATGGATAGCAGGGAGGTGAAGCTTGTGGATGGAAATGGATTGAGCCCTTCTACCTAGAGGAAACCTTAATGATGATGCCAACGATGCAAGGGCGTCGGCCAGAATGTTCTGATTGCGAGGAACATGAACAAAGACCAACTTAGTGAACAATTTAGCAAAAAGCAACAGTGAGCTCTTGATATGGCTTGAGCTTGGGATCGCGTGTGTGATATTTAGTGAGCACCTAGCGAAGAATAAGTTGACTATCACCTATGACTCGCAATTCAGTGACCCAGAAGGAATAGGCAAGATTCAGACCTGCTAGAAGAGCCTCGTATTCAGCCACGTTATTGGTGACTGAAAATGAGAGCTGAAATGCCTCTGGGATAGTAACACCTTCGGGAGATAAAAGGACAATACCAATATCTCTCCCCTGGGAATTCAAAGCTCCATCAAAATATAATGTCCACATGGGGTCATCTGATTGAGTAATGGACATTAGTTCCTCATCTGGAAACTCTGATTGAACATGATCGAACTTGGGGAGAGGGTGGTGAGCAAGATGCTCAGCTATGGCATAGCCTTTATTTACCTTTTGCTGGATGTAGATGATGTCAAACTGAGATAGAAAACTTTGCTAACGTGCTAGCCTATCAGTAAGGACAGACTTTTCCAAGAGAAATTTGATAGGATTCATCCGAGCAATCAAGTGGACTTCGTGAGCCAGAAAGTAATGTTTCAATTTCTGTACCACCCACACAAGGGCGGCACATGTCTTCTCCATGGCCGTGTACTTTCGTTCACAGGGGTTGAGGAGTTTAGACAAGTAATAGGTTGCCCGTTCCTTGCCTTCCTCATTGATTTGTGCCAAGACGGCTCCCACAGAGTCGTCTAGGACTGAGATATATAGGATCAAAGGCTTATCTGGAATAGGTGGAGTGAGGACAGGTGGGTTGGCCAGGTATTCCTTTAATCCATCAAAAGCATTCTGACACTTGGAATCCCAACAAAATTTGGTCCTGCTTTGGTCAACTCATAGAAAGGTCTACACCTTTGCGAGTGTTGAGACACAAAGCGATGGATAAACTGCAATCTCCCAATTAATCCTCGAACTTCTCTCAGATTTTTTGGGGGTGGCATATCCCTAATTACCTTGGCCTTATTGGGATCTATCTCAATTCCCCTTTTGCTCACAATGAAGCCAAGTAACTTGCCCGATGATACACCAAACACGCTTTTTTTTGGATTCATTTTCAAATTAAACTCACGCGATCTTTGCAACACCTTTGCAAGGACCTCGGGATGTTCTACCCTAGTTTTAGATTTTACCAACAAATCATCCACATAGACCTCCAAATATATGTGCACCATGTCATGAAATATCGCCATCATAGCCCTTTGGTAAGTGGCTCCAGCGTTTTTCAATTCAAATGGCATGACCACATAACAGTAAGTACCCCAGGGAGTAGTGAATTACGTTTTCTCCTAGCCTTCTTCTGCCAAACGGATTTGATTATATCCAGAAAATCCGTCCATGAATGAAAGGGTTTCATATCCTGCCGTATTATCAATCAACACGTCAATATGAGGCAAGGGGAAATCATCCTTCGGACACGCGCGATTAAGGTCCCGAAAGTCAATACAAATTCTCACCTTTCCATCCTTCTTCATGACCTGGACAATGTTTGTGACCCACTGAGGATAAAGGACGACTCTTATGAACCTAGCTTTGTGAAGCTTGTTGACCTCTTCCTTCATTTTCAAAGCCATTTGTGGGCGGAAACGTCTTAACCATTATTTTATCGAGACGGACCCTAGTTTTAGAGTAAGACGATGTTCAACCAAGGTGGAATCCAAACCCGACATATCCTCGTAACTCTATGCGAACGTGTCCTTATAATCCTTAAGGACCTTAACTAATGCCTCTTCTTCAAATGATGGTAAATTATCACTTATGAGGATAATCCTAGGGTCTTCCTCAGTTCCCAAGTTTATCTCTTTGGTGGACTCTTCTACAGCGGCTGACAGCTCGTCAAATCTGCTCATTCCACTAGCATAGGCGTCAGCCGCGTGCTCAAATTCTTTATCCTCTTCTTCAATGGGGTATTCCTCATCAGTGATTTCATAAACCCCATATCCTTCATCAATCGTGCAATCATTTTCACATTCTATTTCTGGCAGTTGGATTGGATTTTCTAATAATTGAGGGATGGCTAGAAGGGCTTGACACCTGGTGGCTAGATCCAAAAGGAACCGATGGGGAATTTGCCTACCCTTAGATTTCTTCTTGGGCACTACCCTTGACTCATTATTCCTAACTTGATTGACATTATTTACAGAAGAAGAAGAAGAAACTGAAACTGAAGAAGATGGTAAAGAATGTACAGGGAAGGACCCCTCAGACGAGGGGAAGAGAAGGTCACTCAGGGGACCTTGAATGAGTGGCCCGTAAGTCGGGGTACACTCGTGGGAGATATAGGAGGTTTCCTTAAAGACGATGCGTTGTTGAGGAGTTGGGGAATTGGCATTTTTTTTCATTTTCATTTTTAATAACAAAACAGTGAAAAGAAATTGGAGGAGGTGAAAAGGGAATTACAGCTAAAGAATTGTGTGGCTCATAGAGCAGATCGTGATTGAAGACCTGGCGCGAGTTAAGAAACCCACGCAGGTATATAAGTAAAGAAGGGGACCTGGGAAGATCATCAGACAACCGTCTGGCCCAGGAAGGAGACAGCAACAAAGGCTGTGATAGGTGGGTAGAGAAAATGACGGCTAGTGAGCCGTCGGTGACAATGTTGGTGACAGATGATGACCCGTCGATGACAACACTCTCCTGACAAGGAGGATGCAGAGTTCTGGCAATAATAGTGATATCCCCTGGCATTTCGGAGATCAAAGGTGGCCCTTCTAGATGTGGAGGTGAAAATATTCTTTCCAATGCAATGGATATATCTGGTATGTCAAACCATTTATACCATTCACAATCCAAGTGGACAATCTTTCCTCTTTTCGGGATCCTTGAACATCCCTCAGCTAAAAACACGTCCCGTAACCCCCCATGTGATTCTGATGGAGGATCTCCCATCTGGACGACGGGCCCCTTCTTGAAATGTAAGGATAAAGTCCAAGTGAGGGGTTTGCCGTCTGATTCGAACGGCCCCTTAAAACCCAAGCCAGTTCTACGGGTTGACTTTATCTTCTGCAATGGTCTCAGCCTTCCTTGCAGTTGTGCCCCTAGACCTTTGCCATCTTGGTAGCCATTATTTCTCATAATCTCTCATCCTTTGGAGCGGAAGGGGAGACGTGAGTTTGGCACAGGAAATGGCTCTTGTTGTGTGAAGGGGGCACGACAGGGATCATACACATCCCACAAGGATAGTATGGCCCGATGAGTCGGCCAGACCGAGGGCAAAGAGGTGGTGATAGCATCCACCGTAGAACAGAGGGGCATGCTCATTACCTTGATAACCCATCCTTTATATGGAAACTTCAAACACTGATGGTTGGTGGATGGTACAACATTCATAGCTTCAATGTAGGTACGGCCTAGTATAGCCTTGAAAGTGGGATCCATATCAAGGATATGGAATTCCGTACAGACTGATACAGGGCCGAGTTCTACATTCAGGGTAATCATGCCCATTGGCGGCCATTTACTGTTGTCATAGGCCGTAACTGTGATCGAGGAGGGTATGACTTGTTCTTCATCAACCCCACATGCTTGGAGAGTACTCAGGGAAATCACGTTTATAGATGCGCCCGTTTCCACCAGGCACGGGTCCACAGACACGCCATTGATTTTCACTGCAATGCACAATGCATATTTTCGAGCTTCATTGGGGGCAAGCTCGTGATTGTAGAACATGATGGGCGGTTGTGTATCCATGGGCGTCAGGACTGCCGAGATTTTCTCCACAGGAAGATCCTCATTCACCATGACTTTTTGAAGATAGTCCCTTAAAGCTTCTTGGTGAGATGTGGATCTTTTGATCAACTCAAGGATGGAGATACGGGCAGGCATCTTGTCCAGATGTTTTAGCAAGTCATAGTGGGTCCCAGGGATGGACTCTTCTGACTGCTCTTCCTTATCTTTATCTGGCTGAGACTGTTCAGGGGCCTGACTATTCTGGGGAAATACCCGGTGGAACATGCTTCCACTCCGAAGCACCATTGCTTGTGGGTCTTGCTGTAGCTCTGTAGTATTGGATGTGGATTTTAGCAAGGGTTTGAGGGGTAGTGGTGGAGGAACAGTTGGTGGTATAGGGGTGATGACGAGTGTAGGGGTTTTGATTATAGGTTTATCATGTGGAGGTATAGTAGAGGTAGAAGGGACCTCGGGTGAATGGTGGATAATAAGAGGTTTAGAAGGTAGAGAAGAAACGGAAGTAGAGGTAGAAGAGACTTCGGGAGAATGGTGGATGATAAGAGGTTTGAAAGGTAAAGGTAGATTAGAAGTAGAGATAACTTCAGGTGGATGGTGAATGATAAGGGATTTAGATGGTGGAGGAGTAGAGGAAGTAGAGGAAATCTCGGGTGAATGGTGGATGATAAGGGGTTTAGAAGGTGGAGGGCGTATAGTGGAAGTAGAGGGAATCTCGGGTGAATGGTGGATGATAAGGGGTTTAGAAGGTGGAGGGGGTATAGTGGAAGTAGAGGGGACCTCGGATGAACGGTGAATGATAAGAGGTTTAGATGGTGGAGGAGGAGGTTTAATGGGGATAGAGGTGGATGGTGTGTCATACGGGTAATGGGCGGTAAAAAGGTTAGAAGGTTGGGGTAGAGATGCGACAGAGGTAGGTGGTAAATTGGAGGGATAAGAAGTGACGAGAGGGTTTGGGGGTAAAGGAGATGTTGTAGATGGTATTTGGTGGTAGACTGATGGTGAATTGACGGCAGGGGTACGAATAAGAGGGCGTGATGGTTGTGGAAAGGAAGAAGGACCAAATAGGGGTTGTGAAAGGGTTGAGTGGTGAGAAGATGTTGTTCGAAGAAGACGAGGAGGTTGACTAGTAACATGGCTGGTAGCAAGAACAAATGTGCTTTCCAAATGCCAGGTTTGCTCTCTTCCAACTTCCGGGAAGGAAGAAATTGGATTAACCTGGTAGTTGGGCTGTTGGTGCTCCGGAAGCGGCTTATGGATGATGCCCATATTAGGCTGTTGTTGTGAGGCCTGCTGAGGCGGTTGTTGTTGTTGTGGTAATTGTGGCCTAGGCGGAGGTCCCATGGCTTTCAAGACGGCGATGTATCGCCTCATTTCATCCCAATCAATTTCACCATGATCATTCATATCATAAACGTAATCTTTAAAGTTGAAACAATTCTCCACCGTATGTCCCGGCTGCCTGTGGTAAACACAGTACCTAGAGGTATCAGCATTCGGGGGCCATGCAAGCTTTTCTTTGGGCAAAGTAAGTGCATTGGCAGCCATAAGGGCGTTGAAAATATCCGGTAGGGCTTCAGGCAATGGTGGATAATAGGCTCTTTTGGGACCAATGGGCCTCATTCGTTGTTGTGGTGGGCCATAATTTCCTGGGAGTGGAACTTGATGGTATTGAGGTTGTGGTTGTTGATGTTGTTGCTGAGGATGGAAGGGTTGAGACATGTTGTTCTGGGGGAAGTTATTCTGAGGTGGAGGACGATAGGGAGGTGGACCCTGCTGAAAGGGTGGTGGACCCTGCTGAAAGGGTGGTCGTGAATTTTGAGGAGGCCTGGGGTCGGCCGACTGGTTGGGGCTGCCAAGCACACTCACTTGCTCGTTTATGATGACCCCTTCTGTTGTTCCCCCTTGGACACCGGTACCCGTCTTCTTAAACACTCTCGACTTTGGGGGTTCAAACATATGCATGATGGGGGAATCTTTTAATTGGGTCTGAATATACCGAGCCCTCTCATAAAGTTCCTCCATCGTGGTAAGCTTATTCATGGCTAAAATGTGTCTAAACTGCGGGGTTGCATTAGACACGATCATTTTCACTTGCTCGGGTTCTGAAAGGGTATCATTTACCTTATAGGCTAGAGACCTCCATCTATCAGCATACTGGACAAAATCCTCGTCTGACCTCATTTTCTCAGCAACTAGGTTGGTGATAGAAAGAGAGGGACCGACCCTATCTCGATACTTCTGTATGAATTTGGCTTTGACAACGTCAAAATCCTCAGCCTCACTCGGCTCTAGTGAATAGAACCATTCTAGGACGGGACCATCCAATGATTTTCGAAAAAGGTAAGCCAGAGATTTTGGATCGTTCTGCCATGAGGAAGATTCATACATGAAATCCTTGATGTGAATAGAAGGATTTCCCGTGCCGTTATACCTACGGTATGTAGGCATTTCGGAGGGAGGGTGATGAAATGTGGGAAGATTTGGCATGGAAATGTCAGGGGCAGACTTCCCATGTGCCTCTTTCTTGAAATTTCGAAACTCCTCGTTCATTTCGTTGTATTTGTTGAGGAGGGACTGGGTGAGCTCCTCGGCAGGTGAAAGCGGGGCCTGCCACTGAGGCTGAGAAGGCCTCACAGGGACCTGAGAAGGCAACCCTGAACCAGAAGGGTATGGTGGCCCACCAGTGGACGGACCCGTTTGGGGTACCGTTTGAAGGATGGCTGGGATTTGAGATTGTAGAGGGGGGAATTGGTAAGAGACGGGCTGTTGACTCGCCTGTCCTTGAAGCGAAGAAGAGGGAGCGACATATGCATGTGATGGAGATGCAGTAGCCTGGAGCGGCTGTTGGTAAGATGTAGGAGCCAGAGTTGACTCCTAAGGAGGGGGAGAAACAGATTTCCCCTTTAAAATGGCCTGAAAGGCCAAAAGTTACTCAGGGCTGAGCTGTGTACTGGCGAGGACACCCAACAGGGAAAAGATGTCCTGAGGTGGGGCTACTTCCCGTGAAACAGTGGGGACCTCTTGTGAGGTCTCACGAGAAGGGCCTGAGTCCATTGCATGGACATGTGGGTCAACTGACTGACCACGGCCTGATTGGTTCTCTTCGAAAGAGTCGTGAGCCATTCTTGTAATTTTTCCAAAACGTAAAAGCATACACCAACAAACAAATATCAAAGATTAGCAGACAAGTGGATGATCTTACACCGTTTTTTTTTTGGGTTTTTGTTTTAACTCTTTTTTTTGTCCCCTTTTTTTTAACAAATATAAAAAATTCACACAAAATTTGCAAGAAAACCTAGTTACACCTTTGTTTTACCGCCGTGTCAACTAGGGACACTCATCTCACCACGGATAGGTAACTAACTTCGGGGTACTTCAGTGGTACAACCTGCCCAGTGAACGAAGAGGGAATCCTTCGATGTCGGGGACTTACGGAGGTCCCGATAGAGGAGATCCTAGTCCGTCGAGAGGAATTCCCGACGGAGAGTCCTTCCTTCACCGAGAAAGGTTAATCCTTAGAAAAATAAAATAAAGGGGTACGTAGATGCATGAAATGCAGTACTGAATGAAAGATATATAACACAGATATAGCAGGAATAAATACACAAATATAACAGGGATAACAATGATATAACAGATATAATAGCAGTAAACAGATAGAGTAGGATATAACCATTCTTCTTTCTGAGACACGCAGACCACTTGGAAAAACAGCAAGGGACTATAAGAGTGCACGTGGTGCACGAGGGGGATGACGTGACGCACGCAGGTGCAATAAGGAAGGGCACACATGGGTGCCGAGTAGAGGGGGCACATGTGAGTGCTAAATGGAGGGGCACACGTGGGTGCTGAATGGAGGGGGGGCACACATGGGTGCCGAATGGTGGGAGCACACGTGGGTGCCAAATGGAGGGGGCACACGTGGGTGCCGAATGAAGGGGAGTGCACGTGATGCACGAGACAACGTTAACCTCTCAAGTAATCACAAAGGATCGGGGGGAGTGCACGAGGTGCACGAGGGGAGTGGGCGCACGCGGGCGCAATAGGGAAGGGCACACGTGGGTGCCGAAAGGAGGGACACACATGGGTGTCAAAAGAAGGAGGCACACGTGGGTGCCGAAAGTTTGTGGGTAACCAAAAATGCAAAAAGCAGGTCCCACCGTGATCGCCAGAGATGTGAACGTGTCACGTGGTGGACTGAGAGAGAGAGATGGGGTTTCTCCCTCTCTGAGTGAAAGAAAAAATAAATGATGAAACAAACGCGTGCGTAAAAGGGGGGTGATATGGAAAAAAGTGGAGAGTACGACCTGAAAAGACTTACCGGACTCCGGTACAGGGCGGAGATGGGGATCTGAAGATCCTCTCGCGCAAACTAAACTCCTTTCCCAATAGGCGTGGCCTACCGTTCCGTGAGTAGTTTTTCATATACCGAGTGCGAATCTGGGACTCTACGTAGTAAAAGTTGGCGGACGAGGGACACACGTAGACTCGAAATTTGGAACGGTATATCACTCCTCACACAATTATAATAGCAAGAATGTAAAAAGTAAACAGATCACCACAGGACATTGATCCTTGCGGGGTGTTAACAACAATATAACAAAGTGCAGAAAGGAAGTGCTGAAAGTAAATGACCACGGTGAAATGACTCACCGCGACCGATTATAGTACAAACAGACCCGTGCGGGATTTAGCTATCCGCGGGTATTATAGACATAAAATAAAAATTACTACAAACACGCATTTGGTGGTGTGATCGCCAGGGACCGAGGGTCCCGAACTAGTTGACCGCTTTTGCCTTTTGACGCGGGAGTTGCGTGGATTCCTTCTTCCTCTTCGTTCGACTGGCCGAAGAAGATGGCTTTTGACTGGTTACCCTGCAAAATGAATGAACATAGAAATAACAATTAAGTCAGAACAGATGATATGATATAATGACAATTCATAAGATAAAACACTAATGACTGGATAATAGACTGAAAATACAATAAAATAATAAGAGTGAAAAACGAAGTCGCTGATGGCGATGCAAACACGGGGGCGAGCGAACGGTGGGACGAAATGACTTCCACGTGTACGGGAACAGGCGGGAATGCTAACGGGCCAAAGGCCTGCTATTCTTCCTGCACTTTCAGAAGGATAACAAACTAACATGGACGAAGGACGACATATTTACATATATTACAGAACATATTATACTCAACTATGTAAATAACATATATAAACATATGAATATACACACATATATTTACAAAAATGAACACAAGATATATATATATATATAATATATGTGAGTATATAATATATATATTAAATAGAATATGTATACACTCCTCTATATAAGTATATGTATATAAAGAGAGATGAAGAGAGTTAATATATTAATAAAATCAAAAACTGCATGCACATACATGAATGCTGGTGGTGGTTAGGCTATTGCCTTCTCTCAATTACTGAAACCTTATATGGATGGCAGTTACATGCATGGTGCGTAAGTGTGAAGAGTGATTGACTGTGTGCGTGTGTGTAAGTGTATGTACAAGACTGTGTGCATGTTAAAAGTGAGTACAAAACTGTGTGTGCACTTGAAACTATATGTGAATATGAGTGTGAAAATGAACAGGAGGTAGAGTTACAGCGTGAGAAGGAGAGAGAGAGGGAAACCGAGAGTGTGAGAGAGAGAATGGGAGAAAGGAGATAAGACGCAGGGGGAGAGAGAGATGAACAGAGGGAGAGAGAGGAAGCGTGAGAGAGAAATAGAGGGAGGGAGAGACAGCGGCGGTGGTGGCGTTTAGGTGGTCATGCATAGAAGGCCGACGGTGGCAGTGGAGAGCTCCGCGGCGTCGCGGTGCAATGGAGGAGAGGTGTGCGGCGGCTGGACGACGTGAACGGCGTGCTCGCGACGGCTAGCAGCGGTGAGGTCGACGGAGGTCGCGGGAGGCGGTTGACGTTGGTAGCGGTGCAGCCGGTGGTGTGACGGACGGCGTGGGGAGCTCACGGTGGTCGCGGCAGCTTCGTGTGCAGACGACGGCGGGGTGGTGGAGGCAGCAGCGGCGGCACCGATGGCATGCGGTGCTCGCAGTGGAGATGGGGGTGCAGTCACGGCGGAGGTATCCGGTGGTGCTGGCGTGCAAGGTGAGTTGGAGGAGTGTGGTGCAGACACGCCCGGCGGTCGTGCAGGTGGTCGACGGTGCTCGTCGGCGTCAACGGGGGCTCGGATGATGCATGCAAGGTACCCCGGAGGTGGACGGCGATGAGGACAACTGTGGAGTCGAGAGGGGGGGTGGTCACAGGAGTCGACGGCGTCCACGGCGGTGGCTTGGTCGCGGGCGTGCAAGCCGAGAGCGGGATGCTCAGAGACGTGGTGCAGGCGGACGATGAGAACGGCAACAGCTTCACGGCATGCTCACGGAGGTGGTGCTGTCGGTGGTGCTCGGGGTAGACGGTGAGCGTGCATGCAGGTGGCGGTATGCGGTGGTCTGGGCGCCCAGTGATGACGACGGAGGACGGCAGCGTCCCCGTGGCGGTCGGAGACGTCTGCGGCGGACGGCGGTGACGACGAAGCAGATGACGGCCGAGTCGAGGTGGCCAGCAGTGGGGCTCGGTGGCGTTGATGACGGCGAGGTGGCTGGCTCGCTGCGTGGTTGGCACAGTGGCACGGCGCTGGGGAAGCTTGCAGGGCGACAAAGTTCACGGACTGAGGGGCTCGCGATGGAGGGCGGTGGCTAGCAGCAGTCGGAGGTGGGTGGTTAACAGGGTGCAGCGGCGAGATGGGAGTGGGCGGAGAAAGTGAAAGAGGGAGAGCAGAGATGCGGAGGTTGCAGAGAGACAGAGAGAAGAGAAGAGAGAGGGGGTGATGATAGATAGGAAGAGAGGTGGAGTGAGGGAAGATGAGGAAGGGACGTTGGTGATTGGAGTAGGTGGATATGAAGATAGAGAGGGGGAGACAAGGAGGGGGACGTGAGAGGGATGGATGCGAAGTGGAGGAGAATGGAGTGGAGATGATAAGAAAGTTGAGAGGGACGTGAAGGGTGGGGAAATTCCTTATGTCGGATGGATGAGTGTAAAGACAAAGGGAGAGAAGTGGACGTGAGGAGAGTGGGAAAAAAGATAGGTATTAATATTAAGATTAAGGTATAGATTAGTGATAATAAAGTAGAGATTCGATTAAGGATATGTATTAATATATATACATTCATATATATATTTTTATGCTTTTTTATTGATTTGTTTTATATACATATATTTACACTTTTATCATTTGTGTAAAAATAAAATTATTCATTTTTATGTATTAGGAATTATTTTCATTTTCTTCAAACATTTTATCATTATTTTTAACCTTTTCTTAATTTTTTTAGATTTTTAAATAACCTTTTTGAATCTTTTTATATTTTTAATAACCTTTTTTCTAATTTTTTTGTATTTTTGTATGCTTTTCTCAACATATATATATGTGAGCTTTTTCTCATTTTTTGTATTTTTTTAATGCTTTCTCGATTCTTTTGTATTTTTATGTAAAATGTAGGAAAAATACTAATCACCCAAATAAATCAAATGTGTAAGCCACTTTGGGGCATCATGGTGTAATATGAGATTTACACACGAAAAATGTGAAAACGGCGTGTCTACACTAGGCTGTTACAGTCCTCGTGACGGTCGGGGGAGGAATCGTCACACTCACCGCCCTAACCAACTTCTAGAAACGCAAAGGCACGTAACGGCCAGCATCGGGCGCGTTACGTCGACCTGACGCGCCCGACCGGGGCCGTCAGGGCCAACAGACCTCAAACCAAAACAACACTCGAACCACGTAACGCACGAGACCAAGCGCGTTACAGTGCCTAATGCCTCAGGGCAGACGCGTCAGGGCCAACATGCTCAAGAGCAAACCAAAACAACTGGCTGAGAGACATGTAACGCTCCCGACCGGACGCGTTACACACGCCTAACGCATGGGGGCAGGGCCGTTAGAGCCAACGACACAACCACCCACTCAGCCAGAACAGCATGTAACGGCCTGGGGCAGGCACGTTACGACGCTGTGACGCACGGGGACACCACCGTTACACAAACCGACTCAACGGTCAAACTCCAAGTCAAACAGAACGTAACGGCCTACACCAGGCGCGTTACACCCACCTGACGCACAGGGGCAGGCGCGTCAGGGGAACTGACTTAACCCAAACGCTAAACGACAAACTAAGCGTAACGCGTCTCACGGGACGCGTCAGAGGGCTGTGACGCGCCACCCCTGGACCGTCACACCCTCAAAACCACCAAGAACTAAAAATCTCCCAGACGCTGTGACGGTCTGTCGTGGGGCCGTCAGGGCATGTGACGGTCCCTGGAACGACCCCCACACTAGTCACGGCGGGAAAATAGAGGGTTGGCTAAATCGACCCGTTCCATGCCCCATTCACGTCGAAGCGCAGGGGAAACAACCCTCGACGATGAAAAACTACATAAGAAGGCTAAAAAGCCCACATGCGAGCATAAAAACGCAAGATCGGGGCGATTCTAACTAATCCACCCTAAACGGGTCAACGAGGTTCCCGGACTCCTACCGGCCTCGAATGACCACCGATCATCACGAAATTAACGTGGATGGGATCCTAACATCCCAGCGGTCAATTCAACACTAACTATGCCGCAAATGGTTGCCGTTTTCCGGCGAACCCTACAAAACCTGAAAATCACGGTTTAGGCAAACCAAGCCCAAACTCGACTGTTTCCTTACCGAACGACGTGCAATGGCAGGGAAAACGGAGAGGAAGAAGTGAGAATCAGTCACCCTACCTCCACCGAAGAAACTGTGTCCCGAAGGGACTAAACCGCGCCGAAAACCACGCCGCGAGCTCAAACGTCGGGTTTGAATCCACCGTTCAGGATCGCGCCAAAACCACTCCATCTTCGACCCGTCGCGCACCCAGCCAGCTCCACAGCATCCCCAACACGTGCCTCTAGGTACCCCGTCTACAGCCGGAGCTGAGGAGGCTCGAGAGGAGAGAAATGAAGAGAGAGAGATGGCGGCGACGAATGAGAAGGGAGGAGAGAGGAAAAAGAAAGAAAAAGGAAAAGAAATTAGGAGTTTTTCTAATTTATGAAAAATCTGATTTCTGGCCCTATCTCTGAAAAATACTCAAAAATAGCCTAAACGACCGGCTCGAAGAGTACATCGTCGCTGCGGCATTCACGAGTCGAGGAACTGACAAGTAAACTCACCGTAGGGTTCCGTAACTAGTACGAGAGAAAAATCCACACGGATCGTAAAACTCAACTCGGAAGCCACCAAAGCGAACCGAAACTCACCGAAACCAATCCAAAAGATCCAATGAAGATCCAGCAAGACCTACCAAGGATCCAGGGCATTACATCCTCCCCTCCTTTAAGAAATTTCGCCCTCGAAATTAAGGACTGGCAAAGGAGAAGCAGGGAAGAACAACCCAACAACACAACCACAGAAACAACACAAATCTTGAAAAACACAGTTCAGAGGAACACTGTCAGATCACAATCACTGGCACATGCTCTGGATCGAGCACGACACAAGTGAAAACAAGTCCGACACCTCTGAAACAAGGCAACGTCGTTTCCGTCTCTCCAGGGAAAGAAACACGACATCCACAACAATATACAACCAATCGAGAAATGCAACGGCAGCACGGCAAGCGGCAACTTACACGAGGAGACGCAGTCCTCTCAGTTGACAGCTCAACCACATCATCGGCTCCAGTGCCAAAGGCGACAGGGAACACCTGGCACACAGGACGCCAATGACAACACTGGACCAAAAGCACAACCACGTTAGTCCTCACTCAGATATTAGATCTGATCGAGTCGCAAGCTAACTCTAGGGAAGAAGAGTACAACAAGCTAACCGACAAGACCATGGTCCAAGACAGAAACACAAAATCATAGAGAAATAGCACTTACAGAAACAACACAGCGGCAACACCTGCAGGATTCCGGCTTCGCACAACACGTAGGGCCACGGAACACCACTGCAAGCAGGGTCACAACAAGGCACAATAACAGCTGAGCACACGACCACACAGGACGGGTCACACATCAGACTACTCACCAAGGAAAGACCCACTACAACGAGAAACGACAACAACCTCGGGGAACGCAACTCAAGGACTACAAACACGCCTCGAGAGCACACACCCAAGAAAAGGAATGCAGAGCAGAGGGTACTCAATCAGCAAGAATGCCGACAAATTCCCCAATACTTGCAAATGCCAATGCCAACACCAGAAAACCACCAACAATGGCACGGCAACAGACGACATCAAGGCACAGAAAGCCAAGATGAAGTCCCATCGAGAAGGAACAAATCTCTCGACCCGTGGGTTGTCAACCCACACGCTTCCGCTGCGCACTCAACAACGCACATAGGCATTAAAACAACCTCGGTAGTCGCATCTCAGCACACACCAAGCGCCATCACAATCGACAAAGATCACAAGTCACACGCCACGAATACCGATCTCGCGATCAACCAATCACAAAGAGCCTAAGTGTAACAGGAGAAGAGCACCAGCTTCAGCACAAAGCACAAGGAGAAGCATCAATCTCAGCTTACCTTCACGTCCTATACACGATAAATGAGCATTCACAATACATCGGCCGCTGGACACGGCACGACAAATACGGTGCACAACAGCTCTTAACACCATCATGGAGTCCAAAGCAAAGCAACCATATAGCAAAGAACAGATCAAGCTCAAAACAAAGCTGTCCACACTTAAGCAGACATAGGACAAAGGCATCACTAAGACAGCAATTCCAAGGCAAACCTCAAGAAGATTCCATCAGAAGGAACGAGAAGCAAGAAGCTCAACCGCAAAAGCTCACCATGAGCAACTTCTGAGCAACTTCTCAACCACGGAATCTAATCGAGAAATTCAACAGAAGCGAAAACACATCAGGAGCTGAACAAACGCAAGCCGGGATGACCAAGACAATGTGAGAACGTGTATGGTCATCAAACCAAGGCTAAAGGTCAACAACAACCTGAACAACCTACGAAGAAAACCTCGAACAACGTACTAAAGATTCAAGCCTTTCGACGAACACTGCCAAGTACAACATGATCGAGACAAACACAACGATGAAAAAGAAACACCTCGTCACATCCTGACGAGAGCAGAACCATCTCGTACAGTGCCAGAACAGCACGCACAAGACAACACACAGAAAACAACGCGACAAAGAATCGCAAACCGAAGCCAGCTGAAGACTGTACTGGACTTTCACGACTCTGGATACAGTATATCTCGGATTCCCATGTACTTCACAAAACAATGCTCTGATAGCTCAGAAAAGAACTCCGAACATCTCAGAACACTGCTCTGAAACCAAGTTGTAGCGACCCAGATTCCGGATACACGGTGTACCCGGTAGACTACCGAATACACGTGATACCGCTTGGAACCCGCGAGGCCTCCCAAGAGCGGGAAAGCTCCGAAGGGAATAAGGCATGTGTAGAGTACATTAAATCCATAGAGATATAATAGAAGCAATAAATTTCATTAGATCGGTTGCTAAAGTAGCAGAAATAAAATTACTTCTTAATTAACAGTTCCAAATTAACAATTAAACACCTCCAGAGTCAGTCCA
The DNA here is from genome assembly GCA_022559845.1 of Amorphophallus konjac. Taxonomy (NCBI): domain Eukaryota; kingdom Viridiplantae; phylum Streptophyta; class Magnoliopsida; order Alismatales; family Araceae; genus Amorphophallus; species Amorphophallus konjac. Next base: position 389,252,573 of record CM040126.1, read on the forward strand.
AAGCTAAAGACAACAAGTCTAGCACAGTACAGTCGACAGAAAGGAAAGACGTACCAAAAGGTCGGGGGAAGCCCGATGCAGGTACCAGCTGGCGGCAACGGCACGCAACGAGCACGCACTCCAGGAACCACGCGGAAGCAGAACTAACAACGTCACCCCACCTGAAAAGCAGGGGTGAGCCATGTGTCACTGGCTCAGTAGGGGTCACGCGGATCCCCACTGAAAAACACGCAGTAACACGGAACGACAACAACAAAACAACAGGCGTAGCAAAGCAGGAAAAGCTACACTACAAAGCTGTAAAACTACGCTACAAGCAGTAGTAAGTAGACGGGAAGTAGGAGTAGGGAGCAAGTAAGAAAAGGGGGAAGAACCCGCGCCAGACAAGTGGCGGCCGAACTAACCTCAGCACCCCAAACTACTCCAAGCAGTGACAGAAAGGCGACTCTCATCTAACAAAGTCGGAAGTTACCAATCCGTCGACCCAACACCAGGCTTAAGACAAGGGCCTGCAAGAACAGATAACAGGTCTAGAGAAGACCCACAGACTCAACGACACACACACGACTAGGACGTCGTGCACACTGCCCCACGCACGACCAGAACATCATGCATGTGACAGAACACTGACCTCGGGTGCAGCCACGGAAAGGCCAACCCAAAAAGGTCACGACGCACAAGAAACACTGAGAGTCACAGGCCAAGCGATAGGAGCACCCTCTCACTAGAAGAACAACCAGTTGCGTCCACTGACGTCTTACACTGTGCCACAAGTGTCACGTCTCCAAGCTCGTCCCGAGGACGACAGAGACTAGACACACCAAGAATGAGGTCCAAGGAACAACAGTCCCAAGGAAGAACGGCAACTGCGGACACAGAACCGCAGCACCACAGCTGCGAGTGACTAGTCAGGGTCACGCCCGTCGGCGCATGTCCTCAGTCCCTGACCACGTGTGCACACACTGACCACTACCTAGGCCAGGCCTCTAGCTAGTATTCCCCTCGGTAGGACGCTACCGTTGGCCGGGGCCCACGGAACTAGCTTAAAAACCGTACAACGGGAAACACCCCCCCACCACTCCCGGTGGGTCGGCACTCAAGACCTAGGGCTACGACTAGTGGAGGCTCACAAGGCACAAATTCAAAAACACAGGTGCTAAAGCACAGACAGTCAAAGAAAGCCCTATCTCGCGCACCACAAAGCACCCAGGCAGCTAACCAACTGCCGACAGACTCAGGGCCTTGCAACTAGACCTACCACGTAACGATCCCGAGTCGAACGACTCAAGGGCAAGATCATCACAAACAGCGGAACAAGCCGCCAATCGGTCTAATCCTAAGCCACAAGAAACGATACTCCGCAGAAAATAACTCATGGAGACATGAGGGAACACCGAAGACCCTCAGCATACGTCTGGACATGCAAACCAAGGTAACGTAGTATCTTGAGGCATCTAGAACCAGTGTCTCGGACTGGACAGAACCGTCAAGACACCCACACACAAGGTCACTTGTCAACCCCTGGGTCACCCCGGGTTGACCGGAACCCGACAAGGACACAAGCAAAAGTAGGATAGACAATCCTACCTCAAGTAAGAAGACTTCTGGCTACCTTATATCGTAGTCTTAACCCTCATAGGACGTCGGGAGACATCCACGGGATAGCGGGCAGACCACAAGGATGAGCCAAGACAAGCAGAAACTGAAATCACAGAAATTGGAGCACAAGGATTGTAACGCGCCACCCCTAGACCGCTACACGAATGTGACGGTCTAGACCTAGGCTGTTACACTCCTCTTGATGGTCGGGGGAGGAACCGTCACACTCACCGCCCTAACCAACTTCTAGAAACACAAAGGCACGTAACGGCCAGCACCGGGCGCGTTACGTCGACCTGACGCGCCCGACCGGGGCCGTCAGGGCCAACAGACCTCAAACCAAAACAACACTCGAACCACGTAACACACGAGACCAAGCGCGTTACAGCGCCTAACGCCTCAGGGCAGACGCGTCAGGGCCAACAGGCTCAAGAGCAAACCAAAACAACTGGCTGAGAGGCATGTAACGCTCCTGACCGGACGCGTTACACACGCCTAACGCATGGGGACAGGGCCGTTAGAGCCAACGACACAACCACCCATTCAGCCAGAACAGCATGTAACGGCCTGGGGCAGGCACGTTACGACGCTGTGACGCACGGGGACACCACCGTTACACAAACCGACTCAACGGTCAAACTCCAAGTCAAACAGAACGTAACGGCCTACACCAGGTGCGTTACACCCACCTGACGCACAGGGGCAGGCGCGTCAGGGGAACCGACTTAACCCAAACGCTAAACGACAAACTAAGCGTAACGCGTCTCACGGGATGCGTCAGAGGGTTGTGACGCGCCACCCCTGGACCGTCACACCCTCAAAACCACCAAGAACTAAAAATCGCCCAGACGCTGTGACGGTCTGTCGTGGGGCCGTCAGGGCATGTGACGGTCCCTAGAACGACCGCCACACCAGTCACGGCGGGAAAATAGAGGGTTGGCCAAATCGGCCCGTTCCACGCCCCATTCACGCCGAAGCGCAGGGGAAACAACCATCGACGATGAAAAACTACATAAGAAGGCTAAAAAGCCCACATGCAAGCACAAAAATGCAAGATCGGGGCGATTCTAACAAATCCACCCTAAACGGGTCAACGAGGTTCCCGAACTCCTACCAGCCTCGAATGACCACCGATCATCACGAAATTAACGTGGGTGGGATCCTAACATCCCAGCGGTCAATTCAACACTAACTATGCCGCAAATGGTTGCCGTTTTCCGGCGAACCCTACAAAACCCGAAAATCACGGTTTAGGCAAACCAAGCCCAAACTCGACTGTTTCCTTACCGAACGACGTGCAATGGCAGGGAAATCGGAGAGGAAGAAGTGAGGATCAGTCACCCTACATCCACCGAAGAAACCGTGCCCCGAAGGGACTAAACCGCGCCGAAAACCACGCCGCGAGCTCAAACGTCGGCTTTGAATCCACCGTTCGGGATCGCGCCAAAACCACTCCATCTTCGACCCCTCGCACACCCAGCCAGCTCCACAGCATCCCCAACACGTGCCTCTAGGTAACCCATCTGCAGCCGGAGCCGAGGAGGCTCGAGAGGAGAGAAGCGAAGAGAGAGAGACGGCGGGGGCGAATGAGAAGGGAGGAGAGAGGAAAAGGAAAGAAAAAGGAAAAGAAATTAGGAATTTTCCTAATTTCCAAAAAATCTGATTTCTGGCCCTATCTCCGAAAAATACACAAAAATAGCCGAAACGACCGGCTCGAAGAGTACATCGTCGCTGCAGCATTCACGAGTCGAGGAACTGACAAGTAAACTCACCGTAGGGTTCCGTAACTAGTACGAGAGAAAAACCCACACGGATCGCAAAACTCAAATCGGAAGCCACCAAAGCGAACCGAAACTCACCGAAACCAATCCAAAAGATCCAATGAAGATCCAGCAAGGCCTACCAAGGATCCAGGGCATTACACCCCCGCTCATCCGATCACACTTCTCGACTAGAGCACCCGCTCCAACACCTCAAATCACGGCCTTAACACCTCTGGGACTAGATAAACCTCAAGCTAGAGTGGCCAAAGACAATAACAGCTCCCTCAGAGCACGCTCACGACCACTTAACCACGGACAATTCGCACCAGCCACCTGACCTCGCTACAGACACCTCGAACGCAGCACTGCAGTGACGCATCTGTCGGCAACCTCTATCTAACGTAGCACAACCGGGGCCACCATCGATGAGGGAGAAAGCACTCAGTCTCGATCCTTAGACCCCACGCCGGCACACCGACGAAAATAGCAACCACCTTCACAGTGCCAATGCCGCGCCCTCAAGCTCTCAAGCGAGAAACCATGCAGAAAACATACACAAAACCCTATGCAAGCTGCCGACTGTACTGGACCTTATGGACTCTGATCATTGCAATATCCCAAATTTTTATGTACGTCCACAACCACGCTCTGATACCAACTGTAGCGACCCAAGATCCGGATACCGAAAAAGAAACCCGATACCATTCGAATCCTGGCTCGTCGCCCACGAGCCGGGACTCGGAAGGGCTAAAAGGAGTGTAGAGGTACAAAGAAATAGGAAATAAAGCAGCACAATTCAACAATTAACAGAAATAAATAAATAACTACAACAGAGTCCAGTCCAATAGAAAGTACAGTCTAAGGCAGAAGAACGTACCAATTGCCAAGTGAACACTCGGCTCGGCGAGCTACCAACTAAGAACCTCCACACAGCGCCCTCGAACCTCGAGGAAGAGCCACCGCACCTAAAAAGCCGGGGTGAGCCTCCTGTCACTGGCTCAGTAGGGGTCCAGTGGAACCCCAACCGAAAACAACGGTGGCACAGAAAGCAGCAACTATAGCTAGAACAACAGTAACAGTAGGAACAGAAATCCGGTGGCCGGTAAAAACTCGGCGCTACAGCTACTCCTACTGTATCAAAAAACACGCCCCGATGTCACAGTCGGGGGACCACCGAACCAACAGGGAAACCTCTGGCTACGCTACCAGAAGAAACATCGCGACAACGCCGTCGTGGACCAAACCCCGTCTAGGGCAAACCCTCGGTGACTCTCACCGGAACCCTAGACCTCTACCTCGGGAACACACCAGGAACTACGTCTCACAGGCGGGAAGCGAAAACTCAAGGCACAAGAAACTCACGTCACGTGACGGGAGCACTGCCCACCAGAAGCAAAACCGGATGCGTCCACTGACGACTTAGTCCGCGCCTCAAGTGTCTCGCTGCGACGCCCCAGGTGGAGACAGAGACACCACAGTAACCAGTACCACGAACAAGGACTAGCTGGGGTCGCGCTCGTCAGCATGGGTCCGACAGCCCCCAACCAAGTGTGCACACACAAATCATGCGCCCTAGGTCAGATCCTCTAGTTGGTTCTTCCTCCGAAGCCCGGACTCAGGCTGCGCATGGGGCCCCTACGGTAACCAGCCTAAAAAATATCTCTCTCGGGTAAGCCGCTCCACCACTCCCGGGTGGGTCAGCACACACGTGCCGTAAGAAGGCTACGTCCAATGGGAGGTCACTAAACGTGGACACGGAAAATCACCCACGCACCCATCGCGAGTAACACGGAGTAACAAGTGGTACGACGCCACCCGACTCGGGACAACCCACTAGACCTACTAAATCCAACGGTCTTTGAGTCACAAGACTCGGGGTCAAGACCGTCGTACAGGGATAGCTCCATGCCGTCAATCTGCCCTATGCCAAAGTTAGAAACCATGATAGCATAAATACCGAGGCAGCTAACAAGCCGCCAAGTCAATCTCTCATCTAATGGACACACGGAAAACCTCCAGCCCAAGGCTGGTTGACTGGACTCACAGTCCTAGGCCATACACGTGGCCCCATTGAAAACCACTTCCGAGAAACCCACATCGTGCGGGGAATGCTCTCCATACTCAACCAACTCACGAGGATTCGCCTGAGCACCTCACGAAAACCCAAAGCACACACACAGGGTCACCCGGACCCTTCAAACACATTGGCGTGCAAATTGGAGTAACAAGGCACCTCCGGAATCACGAAGAATCACCCGGACACCTTGCCAAGACATCCGTATCACATACGGACACTCTGGGGCGAAGGAAACACAAAACACGGTCACCCGGGACCTCACTGGGCTGGGCGACCACTCACCTGGCCGCCCAAGGGGCTGGGCGGCCAGGGCGATGGCTGCCCAAGCCAAGCCACCCAGGAGGGCGGCCAGACACCTGGTCGCCCTCCCCTCTGTGCGGCCAGACTGCTGGCTGCCCAGTGACCTGGGCGGTGAGGGTCTTGGCCACCCAGATAGAGCATGGGTGGCCACTAAGGTGGCCACCCTTCGTTCACTGCGGGCGGACCAGACCCCTCCGTGGGTTCGGTTCCATGCCCCGTTCGCCCCCAGGCGAAGGGGAAAACATGGGGAATCCCTCCCCGGACACTCCCACAACCCAAATACTCGATCAATACCTCGATCGGGCCTCGAATCAGCCGAAAACTGGCGCTCGCCCTAAACATGGAATTTCCCCCAAACGTGAAATAAACCAACTCTCGGCCTCGCCTCAGCCTATAAAACGTGGGGAAATGAAGAGCACGGGTTAGGGAACTATCCCCATACCTCCACCGAAGATTTGACGCACCGTGGATGCCGATCCACGAAGAAACGCCTCACGAAGCCCCGCCGGTGCCCCACGCTCGCCGCCGAGCTTCACCGCGCCCCCGTCCCTAGATCCTCGACCCATCCTCGCCGTCCTCCTTGCCCGCGTTGCCCTGCCTCGCCCCCGCCTCGGTCAGTCGGTCGCCGGAGAGGAGAGAGTGAGAGGAGAGCGTGGGAGAAGAGAGAGAGGGTGAGAGTGAGAAATGAGAGGAGAGAGAGAGGGTGGGGGTTTATATAGAAAATCTGGAAAATTTGAAAAATACCAAAAATTGGGAAAAATACTCCCCACGATCCTCGGAAAACGCACAATGTACGGGTACCGTCCCGGAGTCAGAGAACGCAACGGTTCACCCTACACGGGGATCCGTTAGTCCGATAGGCAAAAACACACGTAAACCGCTAAACTCATTCCAGGACCCACGAAAGTGATCCGAAACTCACGGATCCAGATCCGATAAATATCCAAAAAACTCGGGGCATTACAACCAAGTGAATAGATGAAAATCTCACGATTGGTGAGAATGTTTCATCATAGTCTATACCCTCCTTCTGGGTATAACCTTTCACCACCAATCGTGCTTTATATTTATCTATAGCCCCATCATCCTTGGGCTTAAGCTTGAAAATCCACTTATTTTCAACAGCTTTGTGCCTAGGCGGGAGTTCCACCAACTCCCAGACTTGATTCTGCGCCATAGACTTAATTTCATCTTGCATGACAGCTTTCCACTCTTTCCTAGACAAGGATGCAAGAGCTTCCTGAACAGATATGGGCTCTTCATCGTCCATGGGCTCACAAATAACTGCCTCATCTACAATTCCGAAGAATCGATGGGGCACAAGCCCACGCTTACTGCGACGAAACGAGTCTTGATATTTAAGTGGTTCTATTGGTGCACTTCCACTGGACACACTCCCACCAACCCGATTAGCCATTGAGCGTCACTATATCCCACTAGCTTTAGGTCACCTCCACGGTAACGTAAGACATAAGCTGATGTCCCTCGCAAGTAACGAAAAAATCGTTTAACTGCCTTCTAGTGCGTGGGACCGGGGTTACTCTGATAACGGCTAACCAAACCCACTGCGAAGCTAATGTCCGAACAACAGAAGGGTGGTCCGTTAAGTTATCACCTAACTAACAGAGGACACATAACATCTCAGATCTCCTCGTCTAGTTCTCCATTGAGAAATGTAGTCTTTACATCCATTTGGAACAACTCCAAATCAAGATGCGCGACAATAGCCAAAACCAAGCGAATAAATGAAAATCTCACGACTGGTGAGAATGTTTCATCATAGTCTATACCCTCCTTCTGGGTATAATCATTCGCCACCAATCGTGCTTTATATTTATCTATATCCCCATTAGCCTTGCGCTTAAGCTTTAAAATCCACTTATTTTCAACAGCTTTGTGCCTAGGCGGGAGTTCCACCAACTCCCAGACTTCATTCTACGCCATAGACTTAATTTCATCTTTCATGGCAGCTTTCCACTCTTTCCTAGACAAAGATGCAAGAGCTTCCTGAACAAATCTGGGCTCTTCATTGTCCATGGGCTCACAAATAACTATCTCATCTACAATTCCGAAGAATCGATGGGGCACAATCCCACGCTTACTGCGACGTAACGAGTCTTGATATTCTAGTGATTCTATTGGTACACTTCCACTGGACGCACTCCCACCAGCCCGATCAGCCCTACTATCTTTAGCAGACAGGTTTGGGAACGTATTCCCTCCCTATGTTAGGAGACGATGGGGGATCAGATGGTTCTTCCAACTCATGGAGATCAAGACTCTTTCCACTGTCGCCAATGCTAGGAAATTCATTTTCTAAGAAAATAACATCTCGGACCTCTCGCTCTGTCAATCCTCCTTCTGGACGCTGTCCATACATGACATAACCCATAGAGCTCTCTGGATATCTAATGAAGATAAGCTTTTAAGCTCTGGAGCCAAGTTTTCCAAACATATTTGACATGTCATGGACACATCCCGCTGACCCCCATGGTCGCAAATGATCTAAATTGGGCTTGTGGCCATGTCACAACTCATATGGGGTGGAAGGAACTGATTGTAAAGGCACGCAGTTCAAGATATAGGCAGCAGTTAACAAAGCATCTCCCTAAAAGGTGATAGGAAGGTTCGCCTGCGCCATCATAGACCGAACCATATCTAGCAACGTTCTATTCCTTCGCTCAGCAACACCATTTTGTTGTGGCGTGTAAGGAATAGTGAGTTGCCGCCGAATACCTTTTTCTTCACACAATGTTCGAAATTGATCCGACAAGTATTCGCGTCCACGATATGTCCGAAGAGCTTTAATACTCTTCTTCTTTTGATTCTCAACCTCGGCTAGGAAGTGCTTAAAATAATCCAGCGTTTCATAGCGGTGAGCGATCAAATATACATATCTGTATCGCGAATAGTCATCTATAAATGTGAGAAAATATGTATAACCATGTCGTGCCCTCACACTCATTGGTCCGCAGACGTCGGAGTGGACTAACTCCAAAGGTGCTGATGCCAATACGGCCTTCCCAAAAGGCTTCCGGCATGCTTTCCCAGCAAGACACGGCTCACATATCAGAAAGTTGACTTTAGTGAGTGGCCCCAAAAGGCCTTCTCGAACTAATCTAGCCATTCTATCTTACCTTATGTGGTCTAAACGAGCATGCCATGTCGCAGAATCTAAGTCTTTGTTATTCAGCACATTTGTTAAAAGATAAGAAGAATAAGAGACATTATCTACAGCAAGATCCAATATAAAGAAACCATCATCCATCTTACCATGTCCATACACAATATTGTCCAAAACAATATTTACACTACTGCCAGAAAAGGTCAAAAAAAATCTAGAGATAACAAGCTAGAAACTGACAGGAGATTATAATGGATCCCAAGCGCATAGAGCACATTATACAGAGTCAACATACGTCCATTCAAAAAATGGAGTCGGTACGAACCGACTCCGAGGACTTCTTCACTGGTTCCATTTCCCATAAAAACTCGGTGCCTGCCTACAGGGATCCTATGATATTCCACGAAGCCAGCTCGATCCATAGTTAAATATTTGGTCGCTCCTGAATCCACAATCCACATAGGATTATGACGAGCAATTAAAACATGTATACAGACATAAACATATAGAGAGCTACGTGTTGTGCCCCTGTAGTTTTGATGATAGCAAACACTTGATAGTCACAAGTCAGTGCATCGTTCACACCAGCTAGTCTATACTGTGCATACTCAAGGTCAAGTCTATACATCGCAGCATGCCTCACAAGTCTACACATCCTTTGCTGTGTCAGTTAATAAAGTCTACACATTGATGCATTCAGAGTCTATACATTACCTATTGCTGTGTTCGTGCATCATTCATTCTAGCAAGTCTGCACATTCGTTGCTGGCAAGTCTATACATTGCCTTGCTGCATTGCACGCGTTCAAGTCTATACATTGCTTGTAGACTGTTTAAAGTCTGTACATTCATTTGGCATGTTATATGCATCGTCTCACTCATCGTCTATATGCATAAATCAAAGTCTGTACAGCCAGTGCATTCTGCGTCTCATGTACCGTCTCAACATATCCAGCATCTCACATTGTGTCTCATGCAAGTATGTTCATTCGTCAAGTCTATACATCGTTCTTTGCAGTTCAGCGTCTTATGTTGTGTCTCACTTAGCGTCTCATACAAAGTCTGTACACTGCATTGGTTGCATAGACTGCCATTCAAAGTCTGTACACTGCATTGCACGAGCTGAAGTTTACACATTGTCTTGTTGCACGCACTTGAAGTCTGTACATTGTCCACTTGCAGCATTAGCACAAGTCTGTACAGCCTGTGTGCTTCATAACGCCAAGTCTATACAACGACTAACTGCAAAAACGTCAAGTCTATACATCCATTAGCCGATTCTGGTGGCAAGTATGTACATCGCCCTGTGTCTTACACTCAAAGTCCACACATGCACACACTAAGTTTGTACATTGTGCTCTCATGCTTTAACACTAGTCATTGCTAAGTCCATACATTTGTTCGTTGCAGTCTGTGCATAGCTACATCGTTAAGTCCGTGCATCCAATTCTAAAGTTCATACTTTGCTTGATGCACTCTGCATTACACACTACAAAGCCTATACATCATTGTCGCATGCATACTAAGTCCAACACTCGCAAGTCTGCACACTCCTTGATAACAAGTATGCACATTGTCCTTCATGCACTGTATTGCTTGCATGAATGAAGTCTGTACAAGCTGTTAGTCTTAAACTGATAACTCTATCTATCTGACTGACAAGTACTCTTCGTGAAGCTTAATGAAGGCACGTGATCCGAGGATAATAGGAGTGCCAGGATCATGACACGTGTATTGAAGCTTACTGAGATGCTGCCACGTGACCAAATGATTGGGCGGGAAATGTAGAAGCCACACGCCCTCCTATTGCTGCTGGTATAAAAGGGACATTTCTTCTATCTGGAACCGGTGGTGCTGTGAAGCGAGAGCAGAGAAAGAGAAGAGCAGAGAGCCACCGGGAGCAGAGAAGAAAAAGAGAAAGAAGAGAAGAGCAGAGAAGAAAAAGAGAGAGATAAGAGAAGATTGAGAGAGATGAGTTGAGACAGCTTGTCTGAATGTTCCTCTGTCTCTTGGTTCAGATATCAGATCTAAGTTTGCTCATTGCGAGCTATATTCTCTTTTGAGTTTTCTTGTTTTCGTTTGATTCTATTTTGTTTTCTGAACTCATGTCTTCAAGCTGTGTGTCAGCGGTTTGCAGTGGAGGATTCCACTGGACGGGTAAGCTGTAGTCCCCAGCGATTTGCAGAGGTGTAGCCTCTAGACAGATGAAGCTGTAATTCTTCAGCGGGCGAGACTTGGTCTCAGACAGCAAGCTGTGAAGCTCAGCGGTTGTAGGCTAAGCTGTAAGGCCCAGCGGACGCAAGCTGTGTTGCGCAGCTGTAAGCCGCACTTGGGTTGAGTGTGGGGTGGACGTAGGTCTGTTGACCGAACCACCTAAAATCTGGGTGTCATGTGTTTGTGCGATTACTTATGATATAGTGTGTGATTGCTCTTCGTGATTCTCTTCTCAGATCGCTTCGTTTCTGATCAGATCCAACGCTCTAGTTAGTAATCTTGTAGATCAGTTGAAATTCCGCATTAGAGCCTTATTTTGGTTTTAAATTAGGCCATCGATCTATTCACCCCCCTCTAGATCCACACTTCGTGGTGACAGAGTGTTTCCATCTAACACAACAGTTGGTATCAGAGCCTAACTCTTCTACAGGGACTTATAGCCCGAAGAGGAAGGTATAGATGGATGCTAGAGGAATGATCGCTGAAGGACACTCAACCACCAAGCCCCCTTACTTTGATGAATCGAATTATGCATACTGGAAGAATTGTATGCAAGTCTTCTTGAGGGCGAAGGACTACGAGATTTGGAAAGTTGTTAGTAAGGGACCTTATGAGCTGTCCCCGAACGAGGATGTCTGGACCAAGGAAGAGATCCGAAGTTCCACTCTGAACTGGAGCGCCATCAATGCAATTCAGTGCGCACTGCACCCCACAGAGTTCTATCGCGTATCATCTTGCACATCAGCTAAAGAGATGTGGAATAACCTGGAGGTCATCTACGAAGGGACCTCTCAGGTCAAAGAGACGAAGGCGAACCTCCTGGTGTCAGAGTATGAAGCCTTCAAGATGAATCCCAATGAGACCATCAAGGAGATGTATGCTCGACTGACAATCATCACAAACGGTCTCAGAGGTCTTGGGAAGACACAGACAGAATATGATATTGTAAGGAAAATTCTGCGTTCCCTGACTCATGTTTGGCACACTAAAGCTACTGTAATGGAAGAGTCGAGGGATCTGCACAACACCAGGGCAGATGAGTTAATTGGTTCGCTGATGGCTTATGAAATTAATCTGCCAAAGATAGTTGAAGCTGAGAAGAAGAAAAAGCCTATTGCACTGAAAGCTGGTGCCAAGAAATCTAGCCGATCCAGCTCTAATAGGTCATCATCCGAGGAGAGCATGACTGGAGAAGAAATATAAGGTGATGAGATAGCGATGATCACCAGGGAATTCAGACAGTTCCTATGGAAAGAAGGAAGCTGATTCAGCCGAAGGAACCATGGTGGAGGCCGACGGGATACAAGGTATAAATATAATCCTGCAAAGAAAACTGAAACTAATGTGTGTTACCAATGCAGGAAGTCCGGCCATATGAAAGCTGATTGTCCAGAGAATCAGAAGCACAAGGACAAGTCCAAGAGAAAGAACACTAAAGGGAAAGCCATGGTAAGTACCTGGAGTGATGAGGACGAAGGTACCTTGAGCAGCAACTCGGACAGTGAGGAAGAAGCTGAAAAGACTATTTGCCTCATGGCAACTAGTTCTGAAGACAGAGAGGAAGATTCTGATGAGGTACCCTCTCGATTTGATAATTTTACCATTGCTGATTGGGTAGATGCCTATCATGATATTGGTGATAAAGTAGATGATATTAGAAAAGAAAATAGGCATCTAAGAAGAAAAATAAATTCCATACAAAATGATAGAACATTGACTGATAAAATTGCATGCCTCGAATCTGAAAATGCTAAGCTAAAACTCATATGCTCAGAAGTTGAAGAAATCAAGCATGAGTTAAAAATTTCTAAGGAAGAGAATGAGAGGCTAGAAAATGTAATTGATGAATGGAAATTGAAAATACAAAAATATGAGAGTGAAGTGAAGATTGTAAATGAAAAGTATGAAGCTGTCCTTAGTGTGAACACTGAACTGGAGAAATTTGTTGAAAATGTTCAGAAAGATAATGAGGACAAGCTGAGAACAATTGAGAAAATGACCCAAGGTTCAGAGAACTTAAATGCCTTATTAGGGTCAAAGGTCAATTTCAGGAGAGAGGGTCTTGGATTTAATTCCAGTGCAACTAAAAGTTTTGCAATGAAGACTATATCATTTGTTGCACAGAAAGATAAAAGACCTCTCATTAACATGAGTTCAGATAATTCTGTGAATAAGACTGTGAATCTGAAGAAGCCCAGTGCTGAGGAGAAGGGCAAACAAAAGATTGGTGAGCCCAGTAGAGCTGGTACATCCAAGCCAAATCCTATAGCTCAATCTCAGTTTAGGGGTCAGCCTACACATGCATATAAACCCCATAGTAAGGCCATTAAGTCTCCACCACCACCACCATCTCAGAAGAAGACCCAACACACACCTGTAAATAGGTCAGCAGGGTCGAAGGTGCAAGGGAGACAGAATACATTTAAAAGTCAACCCAAACAATTCTACCAACCCAGAGTTCAGTCCTACTACACTGCACAGACAACCTATTCCAATAGGTCAGGGTGGACTAAGACTCCGGGGAGGTATACAGGTCATGCATATCAAGCTACAAAGTCTCACAGACCTTACACCAGAAATTGGGTTGGTGGGTATGGCAATTGGACACCTAGGAACATGCATTTCTTTAGCCAGCCCAGAAACTACTATGGCCACAATTTCGTGAATGCACCCTGGCCAAGGCACTGGCACAGAAGCAACAAATCTGTCAATAATTATGCTGGTGCTAACAAGAAGAAAAACAACAAAAAGAAGAGGAATAATAACAGAAAGGAATCTGGAAAATCCAATGAACAGAACTCTTTTAAACAAATGTGGATTCCTAAAAGTTTGCTTTCATGTTTTACCAGTATTTCATCTGCTCTAGAGCCCAACCAGACTTGGGTTCCAAAATTCTCTACCTAATTGTGTGTGCAAGTATGCCTGGCAGCCAAGAACAACCTGTGGTACCTGGATAGTGACTGCTCCAGGCATATGACAGAAGATAAGGCGAAGTTCTGCATGCTGACAGAGAAACATGGAGGCCTTGTCACCTTTGGTAGCAACACAAAAGGTAGAATTGTCGGTTCAGGTAAGGTAGGTAAGTGTACTACCTGTTGCATTGAAGATGTCATGCTGGTTGAAGGTTTAGCATATAATTTACTTAGCATCAGCCAGTTATGTGATAAAGGGTATAAAGTTCTTTTTGACTCTCAATGCTGTAAAGTGTTTGAACCTGATTCTGACTTGGTTAAGTTTTCTGGTAAAAGAATTAATAATACATACATGATAGATTTAGATGACATATCACATTCTAACATATGCCTCACTGCTAGCAAAGAAGATTTAGCTTTCTTATGGCATCATAGGTTAGGCCATGCTAGTTACACAGTATTGCATAAATTGAATAAGCACAGCATGGTTAGAGGACTTCCTGAAGTTTCTTTTAAGAAAGAAAATAAACTCTGTGATGCATGTACTCAGTCCAAGTTAACTAGAAAGTCATTCAAATCTAGAACAGAAAATCTGTCCTCTAAACCCTATGAGCTGATACACATGGACCTTTTTGGGCCAACCAGGTCTGTCAGCTTATCAGGGAGGAAGTAGGGATGTCAATGGATCGGGTTCGGCTCGGGTAGACCAATATCATACCCTATCCGTGAAAATTTTACTAATACCATACCCGGATAGTACCCTATTATTTTCGCGGGTATGGATACGGGTATATCCATCACGGGTATTGATATATCCGCGGATATCCGTATCCGTCCAGAAAACATGAGTCCACGTTCACATCCAAAGAAATGTGAGATTTATGAGAATTAGAAAAAAAGAAATCCGGTCAATTCTTTCCTTTCTAAAATAAATTTTATGTTTTATAAAAACGAGCTTATAATTTTAGCAAGAAGTCTAAACTCACAAACTCAACAAGACGGGCAACGGATTGGATTCATGTCAAAATCATAGGCCTAACATGCACAATAAGTTATTAAGAGCGGGTTCGGATCGGGTACGGGTTTGGGTGCACTAAATCCATACCCTATCCGAATATGAAACGTGTATTTTAAACGTATCCGAACCCGAATCCATATCTGTTTATTCGGGTATTACCCGACCCATCACGGGTCGGGTAATGCGGGTAATCGGGTTTGCGGGTATTTTTAACATCCCTAGGAGGAAGTATGGGTTTGTTCTGGTAGATGACTTCTCTAGGTACACTTGGGTATACTTCCTGTCACAGAAAAGTGATACATTCACAGAATTTCAGGAGTTCTATCTTAAGATAAACCAAAAATTGAAAACATTTTAACTGATCATGGAGGTGAGTTTGAAAACTCACAGTTTGAGGATTTCTGCAGGACAAATGGTATTCATCACAAGTTCTCCTCACCAAGGACACCCGAGCAAAATGGAGTTGTGGAGAGGAGAAACAGAACCCTGGTGGAGATGGGTCGCACACTCTTGGTTGAAGGTGGTCTGCCAAGGAAGTTCTGGGCTGAAGCTGTAAATACTGCATGTTATGTAATTAACAGAGCTATGGTAAGACCTTCTACCCAGAAAACACCTTATGAGATCATAAAGGGTAAGAAACCTTCAATTGCTCATTTCAAGATTTTTGGCTGCAAATGCTTTATTCATATAAATGATAAAAGAGACCTTGATAAATTTGAACCTAAAGATGAACCAGAAATTTTTCTTGGTTACTTTGAAAACACCCGGGCATATAGAGTGTATAATCTAAACTCCAAATCTGTTGAAGAATCTCCACATATTGTTTTTGATGAATCTTTGGTAAAGACTAATATTGGTCAATGCAGGAATGAAGACAATGGTGATATTCTGAAAGAAGGGAACCCTGCAGACAAATCGGAAGATGAGGAAGAAAATGAAGAGCTTAATGGAGAAGAGCCTACAGTTCAGGGGGAGGTAAGTGAAAATCATGATAATCAAATTGTCAACATTAGATATCTGAAAGATCATCCTGTAGATAATGTGATTGGTAATTTGCATGACCCTCCTAGGACTAGAGGCCATTTTAGAATTCAAAATGAACTGAATGCATATGCTCTTGTTTCTCATGTAGAACCCAAGTCCATTGACTGCGCTCTCAAGGATGTACATTGGACTAATGCCATGCATGAGGAGTTCAATCAATTTGACAAGAATAAGGTGTGGCACTTGGTCCCACCTCCAGATCATGAGACAGTCATAGGGACTAAATGGGTCTTCAGAAATAAAACTGATGAATTAGGGAATGTGGTTAAGAATAAGGCCAGACTTGTAGCTCAGGGGTATAACCAGGAATTTGGAATAGACTTTGAAGAATTTTTTGCCCCTGTAGCCAGGTTAGAAGCAATCAGAATTTTATTGGCTTATGCATGTTCCCTAGGAATAAATCTCCAGCAGTTGGATGTAAAATCTACTTTTCTGAATGGGGAAATCAGTGAGGATATCTATGTGAGGCAGCCTCCTGGCTTTGAATGTTTAGACTTCCCCAATCATGTGTATAAACTTAGTAAAGCTCTCTATGGTTTTAAACAAGCTCCTAGAGCTTGGTATGACAGGTTGAGCAAATTTCTCACAGATAAGAACTTCACAAGAGGAGTAGTTGATCAAACTTTGTTCACTAAGGTAAGTCATCCAGATATACTTATTGTTCAAATTTATGTGGATGACATAGTTTTTGGGTCAACTAACCCTAAGCTGTGTGAGAAGTTTTCTCAAATTATGACTAATGAATTTGAAATGAGCTCAATGGGTGAGCTCAAATTATTTCTTAGACTGCAGGTTACACAGTCAAAGGATGGAACCTTCATCACTCAGTCCAAGTACATAAGGGATTTACTGAAGAAATACAAGATGGACAACCTCAAAGAAATAGCTGCTCCAATGGGTACCTCGACCAGCTTAGATGAAGATCCTCAAGGTAAACCAGTTGACCAAAAGCTATATAGAGGTATGATCAGATCCCTTTTATATCTTACAGCATCTAGGCTTAATATTCAGTTTGCAGTGTGTCTATGTTCTAGATTTCAGGCTAGTCCTAAAGAATCACACCTTAAGTCTGTGAAAAGGATTTTTAGATATCTACTAGGCACTCAAGAGCTTGGTCTATGGTATCCTGCTAGGTGTGATTTAGAACTTCTAGCCTACACTGATGCAGACTATGTTGGGTGTCGAGTAGATAGAAAAAGTACTAGTGGCTACTGTCAATTCCTAGGTGGTTGTCTAGTGTCTTGGGCATCTAAAAAGTAACACACAGTAGCTTTGTCCACAACTGAGGCTGAATATGTCGCAACTGGCAACTGTGCAACCCAAGTACTTTGGATCAAGCACCAACTGTCTGATTATCAGATAAAATTGGGATGTATTCAATTTTATGTGATAATACTAGTGCTATATGTTTAGCTAAAAATCATGTTCATCATTCTAGGACTAAGCATATAGAGATCAAACATCATTTTCTTAGAGATACTGTCAATAAAAATGAAATTGAATTGAATTTTATTGAAACAGAAAAATAAATTGCTGATATCTTTACTAAGCCACTTGGAAATGAAAGGTTCAAATTTCTTAGAAGAGAACTTGGCTTATATAAGTTTCAGCATGATGAATAAAATTTTCAAGTGATTTGAATAAAATGTTGATCTGGATTTACATCTGGTAGTCTAAATAAAACTCTGTGGTTGTTGAATGTTGCACCAGACCATGCATGCATAACATTCATAATTTTCATGACATATCAATTGGCATCACACTCATGATCCTCATTGCATATCATTCAGCCATGACTATGTCTAAGCTCTCTCACCTCTAATTCTTCCCATTCATTTGCAAAACCACATGCATATAGACAGGGGGAGTGTTGTATGTAATTCAGAGAGGTCATCAACTTCATTGAAACTCAAACTCGTTTCTCTCTTGATTTCATTAAACCCCTTGACCCTGAATGAGTTGAGTCTGACAATATGGCAATCTGTTAGTCAGTTCTAATTCTTAAGCAATAGAAAACAAACTTCTTCCTTTATAAGAATTTTAATTGCTTAAAGACTGACTTAATGGTTTAAATTTTATAAACTTTAGAGTTTACAGATTACAATCAGTAAATAAGAATGCAGATAATTGATAAAGCTCTCAACCCTTATTTCATTACATGTCAGACAAAGTTAACTGTATCTGAAATCTGAAAACTCATCTGAAATCCTGTTAGAGAAGGCTAAGTATGTGTATTGTCCTTAAACAAGTCATTCTGAAACAAATAAAGGACAGCTAAGAAAAATATTGAAAAACCTTGAAAAATAATTGAAAAATAATGTTGGCAGAGCAATAACTGGTAAAGCACTGAGAAACTGAGTGATCTATCAAAGAAATAGATAACACTTATGTCATGATGTGTATCCGTTATCTCTGTATATTTAGTCAAAACAGTAGGGCGGTTTCACTGAGTACCTGGGGGTACCTGCGTCTCATAAACATGTACCCTCACACAAAAAGGTGCAAATCAGTCCTGTTGAATTTGATCATAGGCAGAATAGTCCATCATGTTGAGTATCTAGGGGTACTGGCGTCTGATAAACGTGTACCCTTACGAAAAAAGATAAATGGTACTTGAATGCCCTTAATGAAATAAAATTGAAAATGCTGTTCCTTCAAAAAGAAA
Organism: Amorphophallus konjac; assembly: GCA_022559845.1. Lineage (NCBI taxonomy): Eukaryota > Viridiplantae > Streptophyta > Magnoliopsida > Alismatales > Araceae > Amorphophallus > Amorphophallus konjac. The sequence goes on from CM040126.1 coordinate 389,271,288, forward strand.
ATTCAGGTATGTCAAATTATTTAATTTCAAAACATGACCTGGTATCTCTTAACAAATTTTAATGAGTCTAAGAATGTAAGATACTTTGAAACTGAATCTCTCATGCTCAAATGTGATTCTGGTTTATTACTTTTATCATGCACAACAAACTCATTCAATGATTGTAGTGCATGAACTCTAACTTTTATAACCTTCAAACCAGAATCATTCTCTAAACAGTTTCTAAATTCTTATGACTGAAGACCATGTGCTTTAGAATGCTTAATTCATGAACTACTTGCTCAGAATGCTAGTCAGATATCCTTCTTCCCTTAAACTTTCTTTCCCTCCTCTTTATTGATGGCAAAGGTGGAGAAGTCTGTTTGTTGAATTTCAGGGGGAGTGTATACATTGTTATGGCAAAGGGGGAGAAGTCTGTTTGTTGAATTCCAGGGGGAGTGTATACATTGTTATGGCAAAGGGGGAGTATATGCATTATGTTATGGCAAAGGGGGAGATCTTGTTAGAACTTGCATTGGTTATTTCATCTCATAGCATGCATTAGTTATTTCATCCCATAGTGTTGCCATCATCAAAAAGGGGAGATTGTTGTGCCCCTATAGTTTTGATGATAGCAAACACTTGATAGTCACAAGTCAATGCATCGTTCACACCAACTAGTCTATACTGTGTATACTCAAGGTCAAGTCTATACATCGCAGCATGCCTCACAAGTCTACACATCCTTTGCTATGTCAGTTAATAAAGTCTACACATTGATGCATTCAGAGTCTATACATTACCTATTGTTGTGTTCGTGCATCATTCATTCTAGCAAGTCTGCACATTCGTTGCTGGCAAGTCTATACATTGCCTTGCTGCCTTGCTGCATTGCACGCGTTCAAGTCTATACATTGCTTGTAGACTGTTTAAAGTCTGTACATTCATTTGGCATGTTACATGCACCGTCTCACTCATCGTCTATATGCATAAATCAAAGTCTGTACAGCCAGTGCATTCTGCATCTCATGTACCGTCTCAACATATCCAGCATCTCACATTGTGTCTCATGCAAGTATGTTCATTCGTCAAGTCTATACATCGTTCTTTGCAGTTCAGCGTCTTATGTTGTGTCTCACTTAGCGTCTCATACAAAGTCTGTACACTGCATTGGTTGCATAGACTGCCATCCAAAGTCTGTACACTGCATTGCACGAGCTGAAGTTTACACATTATCTTGTTGCACGCACTTGAAGTCTGTACATTATCCACTTGCAGCATTAGCACAAGTCTGTACAGCCTGTGTGCTTCATAACGCCAAGTCTATACAACGGCTAACTGCAAAAACGTCAAGTCTATACATCCATTAGCCGATTCTGGTGAAAAGTATGTACATCGCACTGTGTCTTACACTCAAAGTCCACACATGCACACACTAAGTTTGTGCATTGTGCTCTCATGCTTTAACACTAGGCATTGCTAAGTCCATACATTTGTTCGTTGCAGTCTGTGCATAGCTACATCGTTAAGTCCGTGCATCCAATTCTAATGTACATACTTTGCTTGATGCACTCTGCATTACACACTACAAAGCCTGTACATCATTGTCGCATGCATACTAAGTCCAACACTCGCAAGTCTGCACACTCCTTGATAACAAGTATGCACATTGTCCTTCATGCACTGTATTGCTTGCATGAATGAAGTCTGTACAAGCTATTAGTCTTAAACTGATAACTCTATCTATCTGACTGACAGGTACTCTTCATGAAGCTTAATGAAGGCACGTGATCCGAGGATAATAAGAGTGCCAGGATCGTGACACGTGTATTGAAGCTTGCTGAGATGCTGCCACGTGACCAAATGATTGGGCGAGAAATGTGGAAGCCACACGCCCTCCTATTGCTGCTGGCATAAAAGGGACATTTCTTCTATCTGGAACCGATGGTGCTGTGAAGCGAGAGCAGAGAAAGAGAAGAGCAGAGAGCCACCGGGAGCAGAGAAGAAAAAGAGAAAGAAGAGAAGAGCAGAGAAGAAAAAGAGAGAGATAAGAGAAGATTGAGAGAGATGAGTTGAGAGAGCGTGTCTGAATGTTCCTCAGTCTCTTGGTTCAGATATCAGAGCTGAGTTTGCTCATTGCGAGCTATATTCTATTTTGAGTTTTCTTGTTTTCGTTTGATTCTATTTTGTTTTTTGAACTCATGTCTTCAAGCTGTGTGTCAGCGGTTTGCAATGGAGGATTCCACTGGACGGGTAAGCTGTAGTCCCCAGCGGTTTGCAGAGGTGTAGCCTCTGGACAGGTGAAGCTGTAATTCCTCAGCGGGTGAGACTTGGTCTCGGACAGCAAGCTGTGAAGCTCAGCGGTTGTAGGCTAAGCTGTAAGGCCCAGCGGACGCAAGCTGTGTTGCGCAGCAGTAAGCCACACTTGGGTTGAGTGTGGGGTGGACGTAGGTCTGTTGACCGAACCACCTAAAATCTGGGTGTCATGTGTTTGTGTGATTGCTTATGATATAGTGTGTGATTGCTCTTCGTGATTCTCTTCTCAGATCGCTTCGTTTCTGATCAGATCCAACGCTCTAGTTAGTAATCTTGTAGATCTGTTGAAATTTCGCATTAGAGCCTTATTTTGGTTTTAAATTAGGCCATCGATCTATTCACCCCCCTCTAGATCCACACTTCGTGGTGACAGAGTGTTTCCATCTAACACAACACTAGGAACATAAATTACCTTCTTCGACTCTGGACACTCATGAGCGAAGTGGCCTCTCTTCCTACAGTTGAAGCATCTTACACAGCTTTTGTCTTTCTTTTTCTTCCCGCCACGTCTTCCACGGCGGTGCGTAAAGGACTGGTTTCCTTTGGGGCCTGGTGCGACATATCGCCCTTGGAATTTCCTCTGGGGTCCTTTCCTACTATATCGGTGACTACTCTGACCGACATTAGCATTGGCACGATGTAAAATCTCGCGCTCAGCTTCTAACTCTACATGACGAGAAATATCCGAAAAGTCCTTGACATTCTCGTTATGTGTTAGAATTTGTTTCATTTGAAACAATGAGTCAGGCGGAGATCTAATCACAGCCTGCACCTATTGCTCGTCTGTGAGATCATGTCCCGCTGCCTTCAAATCACGAATCATATGAGCCATTACCCTTAGGTACTCAGTCATCGTGTGGGCGAGTCCTTCCGGTAAGTCTCAAATTTCAAAATAAGAGCCCTCAACTGGGTCACAGACGTCCCCCCAAAAGTAAATCTCAATTGGTCCCACATTTCCTTGGCAGTACCATAACCCTCAAACTCGCCAATGAGATCGTCCTCCATTGCACTAAGCATAGTGAAGCGCGCACTGCGATCTCTCTTAAACCAAGTCTTATAGGTTTCTTGGTCTTGGCGATGTTGCCCTCTTCGGGCAGTACCATGGTAATGGTAAGATGGTCGAGCAACTCTTGCTCATCTAGCAGATATTGGATCTTACGGTGTCACATATCATAGTTTGTGCCATTTAATTTTTCACCCCTAGTGAGATCCGCGATAACATGCTTGTCGGCCATAGCTATCAACCACTATATAAATAGAGAAAGTAAACGACATCAATTTACATATCGTCTCAATTTGCTAACAGAAGTCCAAACTAATTATATTAAACTTTCTTATATGGTGAAATCGAAAGCAGAGTCAGACTACTACAATCATCTCCCACTCACATGAGATCATTTAATAACCTTAGAATGACCTCAAGCAAATTCATAATTAATATCAGATATGCAAAACAAATTCGCATTTTTTATAAAAATAGTACCACATATGTAAAAGAAATTTACATAATCTAAAAATAGTACCACATATGTAAAACAAATTTGCATAATATGAGAAAATAAAGGTGCAGTTAACATGTTACCAAAAATAGACTAAAAATACTATTTTATAAACATGTTAGTATAATATACATAAGATCCGCTGCAAGCGTGTACACACACATGCGTAAAATACGGAACAAAAGTATACTGTTGAAAGGAACTATATATAATATAACTCACAACAACTGTACATATCCATGAAGTATTACCATCTCCCCATCCGGGGTCACAACAGGAATAGTAGGAATAAACTGTGGTGGAAGTGGTGCTTCCGGAGACCCAACTGGTGGCGACCCACGCCTACCAGGAGGCCAAGGCTCCCACTCGGTCTGAACGGGCTCCGGAGGCTGTTGTGGCGTCGATGGACACGAGGGAATCTCTCTGGCTGGGAACTGAGCAACTACTTGCCAGCTCCCTGCTGCAGCTCTCCTTATGCCGGCAAAAGTCAGGGCCGTTGGTGGTCTAAGCGCTCGATCTCTCGCCAGTAAGGGGAGAGAGTTCGCCCGGTACTGCGCTACCACCCTTGTGCCATCTGCATGTTCGTCCTCTCTACGCCTCTGCTGTACACGTGCAGGTGGTGCAGCGGTCGTGCTCGCTGCAGTCTCCAGGGACGGTCCCCGAAGAGCACTGTGAAAACTCTACCGGTACTCTCTAGAAGTAAGGCGACGCCGTCGAGGGGGCAACCCCTCCATAGGAGCGCGCCCAGAGGCACTCGGCTCAACATCATTTTCTCCAAACGATGATGATGGCGGCTCTAACCCTCTTTCCATTTGCGCGGGCTGCACTTGAGGGCCTGAGGGTATGCCTAGCATTGCCCGTGGCGGTGCCAAAGCCCTCGCAGGAGGGAAAAAAGGGAGAGAGTCGCGCTCTGGGGATGACTCCTCGGAGTGATCAGTGAGCACATCGTCATAGCGAGGAGGAAAAGACGGGGCCGCCATCAAATACAGTCATATTCAACAAATAAATAACCAAATAAGTATTATGAACTGAAAATAAAATAGACAGACTAAAGCCTACATATCCAGGATGAACCTAGAAAAATAAACAGGTTGTATCTGGCATGAAATAAAAATACATGGGACTAACCCGACAGGTCTGGGACAAACCCAAAACAAATAAAAATTATACAGAATGTATATGACATAAAATAAAATTATACAGGGCAAACTCGACAGTAAATAAAATTGCACGGGACAAATCCGGCATGTTCAGGACAAATCCAAAACAATAGAAAATTAAACGGGCAGCATCTGGCTTAAAATAAAATTAAACAGAACTAATCCGACATATCCGAGACAAAACCAGAATAATTAAAAAAATTAACGGGCATCATCTCGACATGAAATAAGATTATTCGGGACTAACCCGGCAAGAAATAAAAATAGAGAGGAATAATCTGGCTCTGATACCAATGTTGGGTGCCCTCGAAATATAATGAAATAAACAACCAGTATTTTGTGCATAAGTACATACCTCTGTAACACAGCGGAAATATATATATATATATATATATATATATATATATATATATATATATATATATATATATATATATATAACTCTTTACTCACAGAGACGAGAAGCGGCTACCAGACACTACCAGAGAAAGCGGGATTTCAGACGGATTTTTCAGACAGAATTTAGTCCGTCATAAATTACGACGATCACAGTTGGCGAGAAATTTCATCTGTATTTCAGACGAATTAGAATCAATCGGAATATCTGTCATAATTTCAGATGGCTATTCCAACGGAAATTAATCCGTCTGAACTCAGACGACATTTCCGACGGAAAATAATTCCGTCTGAATCCGTCGTAAATTTTCCCCAAATAACCCGTGACCGAACCCTCTCCCTCCCACTCAGTCACACTCTCACTCTCTCTTTCCACTCTCTCCCTGCCGACAAGACCCCGACGGAGCTCGCCTTCGTCGCCGTCCCCGCCGGAGTCGTGGTAGCTCGCCGTCCCCGTCGGGCACCTCTCCTCCCCCATTACGGTGGCATCCTTGCCGTCGCCGCCTGAGCTCGTCGTCGCCGGCCGGTCCTCATCGTGGCGGGACACGGTCTTCGCCATCGCCACCCTCGCCGGTCCTCGCCGTCCCTCGCCATCTTCTCCAATCCGGTAAGCCCCCTCCCTCTCCCTCTCCCCATTCCCCGTCGGTGCCATTGTCTTTTTGTTTTTGTTTTTGGAGGTTGGGAATCATCCGGGAGGGGTTCCGAAGGGGGGGTTCCGGTGGGTTGGGGGGCGGGGGAGGTTGGACTGGGAGGGACGGGCCAGCAGGGGGGAAGGGGGAGGTCGTCGACGGTGGGAGGGGAGGCGGGTTTCAGGGACGGTGGGGGGGGGGAGGGAGAGCTTGTCGGTGGGAGGGGGTTCAGGGAGGGTGGGGGGGGGGATGTCGGAGATGGGAGGGGGGGTTCAGGGAGGTCGGAGGGGGAGCTCGGAGGTGGGAGGGGGGGTTCACAGAGGGTGGGGGGGAGGGGGGGTCGTCGGTGGGAGGGGGGGGTTCAGGGATGTCGTCAGAGGGTCTGAGGGTGGGGGGGAGGGGGGGAGCAGCAAGAGGTGGTCGCTCGGGGGAGGGGGTGCGGTGGGTGGTGGGGAGGGGAGAGGGGGAGGTGCCAGTAGGAGGGGGGCTCCGGTGGGGGGGAGGGGCCAGTAGGAGGTCTCGGAGGGATTAATTATTTTTTATTTATTTTATTTAATATATTTTGTATTCATTGTAGGATAATCGATCGAGAGGAAGGGAACGAGAGATTCGAAGATTCTTTTACAAATAAACAGTAAGTAAAAATTTAATTTCAGACATATTCGAAGATTCTTTTACAAATAAACAGTAAGTAAAAATTTAATTTCAGACATATATGTGTTGTTTCATTTTTTTTAATTTATGTAATCTTATTTAGATTTAAAGCAAATAAACAGTTAGGATGTTTTTTTTATGAATATTTATTTTAAAGTAAAACATCAATCCCACTAGCTTCTCCCTAGTTCGTCCCCGTACTAGCTCATACCATACTGTGCATACTCTACTCTGATACCACAATGTTATGACTCAATTCAACCCTTGTAAGATATTGTCCGCTTTGAGTTGAGCCCATATAATTTTATCCCCAAAAAACACCTTCCAAGTTATGGATTCAAATCCTGCATATGTAGCTCATTAACTTCTAACTAGTCTAATTCATTCTTGTCTCAGCCCCCATCCATAATGGTAGCTTCACTCCATGGCCACTCTACTCCAGTACTTCTTATCTAGCTAACCCTTTCTACGGGTAGCTCTCTCCTCCTACATGACTCGCGACTAGAACACTACAACAATATCATGACCCGATCTAACCCTTGTGAGGTATGTGCTTACTCACCATCTCGGGTAAACGAAGTGTCACTAACAGTGCTAAAAAAATCAGACAGGAAGTAGCACACAAAAGTGTAATCAACGGGATTTAGATTAGAGATAGCGATGATCAAAGACCAAGATGATCTGGCAAGGTCACTAGAAAGGAACAAATGGTCCTTTGTTTCAGCATGGGGCATTCGATAGTAGAGACACATGGAGCATAGGCAAACGCCGCACCTGGCGATCTGCTTATTAGTTGGCACCGCCGAATGGTAGACCCTCCATAAGAAGAGAGAAGTATTTGATGGAATAAAGGAATCCCATATCTTCAAGGAAAAAGAACACATGGATGTTGAATCAAGAGTCCTATGAAAGGAGGCAACAGAAAATAAATCACTGCTATTGGGGCACCAAAATCTCTGATCCGGCGAGTCATTAATTAATATGTTGAACTAGATATCCTAGGAATCAAATACTTTGTAAATTACTCATGAGACTTTATACATCCTGAGTTTGACATATTTGTCTAAGTTGCACACACAAGATTAGATTGCTATTTTATTAGTCATAATTAGACATCATCCAAATAGTGAACACAACACATTGGTCTAGTCCTAAACAGCCCCCCTCCCCCTCCCCTGGAGCTTGTTATTTATAAGAGAACCCACTCACCCCATTTGAACCTTATCTTATGATGATAAGAAGATATAGAGAAATGGAATGACCACATATCTGAAGTAGTACATATATACAAAGATGTGGATAAATACAAAGAAATCAGAATTCTCTATAGCAATAGGAAAATACTCAAAAAATTCCTTTTGTGATTTCAAAGTTTGTGGATTTTCATTGCATGTAAATATATTTTTAAATCTGATTTTAATAGAAATTTGATGTTAATTTGACTCAAAAATGTGGATTGTTTAGCTTTGATGTTCTTCATTTGCAATTTTTTGTAAATTGGGTGTTATTTAATTTGATATATGCATAATGATAATTACATCGTTATTTAATTTTATGTTATATAAATGCATGGGGTATTCCCTGTGAGCTGAGGTGCGTGGGTGCTACCTAACATTACATGCACCTCAGGAGAGCGCGTTAAAACCATGTCAATGTGCCTTCCCGTTCAAGACTTTGAGATTGATGTGTATGTTCTCATTTGTTTATGAGAATGTATATATCTATCTCAAAGTCTTGAATTGTCCCGTTTAGACAGTCTGTGAATGTTTGATCGCACTTAGACAGTCATTTACTATATGTGTTTGTATGGTTTGTTGAGATTTTCGGTTGCGTCTTCTCACTCTTCTCTGATATACCATTATTGATTTTGAGTGTTTTCTTAACCACTTATTTGTAAGTGTTTAAGAAAATTTTAAAATCAATAAATATTTTTGGTATATCGGAGAAGTGTGGGGAGATGCTGTCGAAATTTTCAGCAAATCATGCAGCACATATTGTAAGTGATTGTGCGATCAAACCTTCATGGATGGGTTAAAAAGTGATAATCTAATTAATAGTCCTCTTCTAACTGCAAATGGTCTATGGCGAACGATGTGAGGAAAGGGTCGGGTGTAATATTCACGGAATAATGAATTGAAAGTTAGGATGCGTATTGTCATTTATTGGGTGCAGGCAAAATGTCGACAGATCGTTCATGGATGTATCGTAGAATAGTTGACCGAGTGGTGTCAGATGACTTTAAGCATGGAGTTGAGAGTTTCATTCAATTTGCATTGGGGAATCGAGTTGCAGCAACAGACCGTGACGGTCGCATTCGATGCCCTTGATCAAGCTGTAGAAACTTGAGGTGGCATTCAACATGGGATGTGCAACATCATTTGTACACGAAAGGGTTCGTGGATGGTTATACGAATTGGACGTGTCATGGTGAGTAATTCTTGAGGTTTGAGCCCGATAATATTGCAGGCACAAGTGGGTACGTGGATATGGTTGTAGATGCTGCAGGTCCTAGTTTTAATGTTCATGAGGAAGCACCGAATAAGACAACCAGAAGATTTTTTGAACTACTTAGGGATGCTGATGAGCCGCTGTGGGATGGTTGTGAAAAGCACACTCGATTGTCTGCAGTGTCACAATTGTTGAACTTGAAATCTGAATTTCACATCAGTGAGACTTATTTTGACCGTCTCCTCCTCTTGATCAAGAGTATGTTGCCTCAAGACGAGAAGTTGTCAGAAATTTTTTACTGTGTAAAAAAGATGGTCAATGACTTGGGGCTTGGATATGTGAAAATAGATGCATGTCTGAATCATTGTATGTTATATTACAAAGACGATGCAGATAAGATAGCATGTTCTATTTGTGGCCATGACAGATTCAAAGCTAAGGGAAGGGTCAATTCAAAGCAAAAAGATGTACCTTACAACGTATTGCGATACTTCCCTCTTGTGCCTAGACTGCAACGGCTGTATATGTCCTCAAAGACGGCTCGACATATGACATGGCACACTGAAAGTACGTCGTGTCGATGATATAATCAGTCATCCTGCCGATGGTGAAGCTTGGACTCACTTTAGTTGCACTCATCTTACTTTTTCAAAGGAGTCACATAATGTTCGATTGGGTTTATGCATAGATGGTTTTAATCCAGTGTTCGTGACACCGTACAACCTTCCGCCGCACATGTGCATGAAGCGAGAAAATCTGTTTTTGTCCTTAGTAATTCCTGGTCCAAAAAGCCCTAGAAAAAATTTGGACATATATCTCAGGCCGTTGATTGATGAGCTTAAATTTTTATGGATTGATGGAGTTGCTACTTATGATGCATGTAGGAAGCAAAATTTTATTATGAAGGCTGCACTGATCTGGACAATTTGTGACTTCCCTGCATATGGACTGCTATATGATTGGAGTACACATGGGAGGTTAGTATGTCTTACTGTATGGAAGATACCAAATCATTTGTATTGAAACATGGTGGGAAAGCATGCCAGTTTGATTGCCATCAGCGGTTGTTACCAAGTGACCATCTTTTTCGAAGGCAAAAAGACTCGTTTAAAAAAATACCGTTGAAATGGATGAAGCTGACTTGCAACGGGTGTCGGGTCTACATATGGCGACACGGGTGTGTTGACACCCGTTTTATGCCGATAAGTTGAGTCATTTCTCTTTCTCCCAGTTGTTGATGCCTCGAGTTGTCCACCACTCGTTAGGGCTGTTTTCAGGCATGCTTTGGGTCAATTTTTGGATTGTTGGTTAGGTCCAAGTTGATTCAGGGTTTAGTGGGCCTGGGTTTAGGTTGATTGGGTTTTTTTTATAAGTTTCAACGTCCACGTGCATGTACGGTTCATCCATGACCGCTCAATCCGTATGCGGTTGACTATGGGCTGTCCATATATTTTGGAACGTTTTTGGCTAATTTTTTGAATTTCCACCGTCAAGTATTTATGCGGTCCTAACCTAGCCGCTCAATATGGTGAACGGACGGAAAGTGGCCGCTCATCGTCCAGAGTCCTGCGCTTGGTGTTTTCCCCAGATAATTATCCAATTAATTGAATTATCACCGACAAGGCTAGAACGGTTTGTCCTTGGCCGCTCTACATTTGAACGGTCTTAACTTAGCCGTTCATCTATGAGAGTCCAGTGGCGAACCTTTCGGTCAGTTCAACGGATAATCTGGATTATTTCAGATTTATTTTGAATTTCCACCGATGGGGTTGGACGGCCTGGAGATAACCGCCCATCCGTTTGAGCGGTCTATCGTGAGACCGTTCATCCCGTCGATTGCTGAATTTCAACTGATTTTATCCCTTTTATCCGTGGTTTTATCTCCAACTTTGCCCATCAATTTCTCCGCCGATAATCAACCATTTTAAGTGACGTTTCGACTGGATAAAAGATAATTCATTTATCTACGATTTTTGTTTGATAATCACGACCTAAAAATGCCTCTAAACCCTAATTCTGGGGATGGCTTTCTAGGCTCTATAAATAGACCCTAAGGGCCGGACTTGAAAATGGGGGAGATTTTTGGTCGACGGCGAAGCCCTGCCGCATTCTTGAGCGACTTAGCACCAAGGAGGGAGGCTTTCTATGTCCATATAAGCCTCCGGTTCAAGGAGTAGTCTTATTTTGAGTCCTTTGTGTTTCATAGCTTTTGTCACTTTCTCATTGCATGCATTCCTTTCTCCCCATACTCCCCCTCGTTCTCATCACCATGCACACATCCACCTACGTTTTTGCCACCCTAGGGGTTTAAAATCCCCAAGGTATCCCCCTTTCCACTTAGTCATGTTCATTTTTCATTATCTTGACATTTACTACACCATTCAGTTCTAATGTAGGTTGTTTCTGTGTGTTTTCACGTTGTTTTGCAGGTCAGTAATTCTTAGCACGAGGCCCATCCCCTCTGGCCGACTGGAGAGGGTGGAGGTTGGACCCCTTTGCGACTTCTAGGTTGGTGGTTTTGTGCGGTTCCAAGAGGTCCGTTCAAGAGGGTGTGCGGTGCAGTTTGGGCTGTCTATCTTCTTCCTGCGGTCTATACAGAGCCGTTCAACAGCCAGGAGTCCTTCATCCCGCACCTCTTGCAGCGCCATTGGACGGTCTATCGTGAGACCGTGTGTCCTTTAGGTGGTTCTCCATCAACCGCTCATCTTACCAGCGTTGCAGCCAGGCGAGTGTCTCCCTCTTCTTTCCAAAGCACGACGTGTTCATCACGTTCGCGCTTTGGTGGCGATCATGGTTTGTTACACTTCCTTTTCTTCCTCTGTCTTCATTTGTTCCTCATGTGGAGGTGGTAGGATAGACGTTCTGGAAGACATTTGGAAGAAGAAACGGATTCAAGGGAGGAAGAAAATATATCTACAAGGTGCACAATTTACCAGATGTAGTACAATTGACTGGTAGCACACGACAACTCCCTAGTTTTGGAAAGGATCACAACTGGAACAAGAAAAGTATTTTTTGAGAATTGTCTTATTGGTCAACTCTTCTTGTACGACACAATCTGGATGTCATGCATATCGAGAAGAATTTTTTTGATAATGTGTTCAATACGATCATGAATGTTAAAGGGAAAATAAAGGACAACGCCAAAGCGCGTATGGAGTTAAAGATGCTTTGTAGACGTCCAGAACTGGAACTACAGAACATAAATGGAAAAACTGTGCAGCCTAAAGTAACTTACGTGCTTCATGATACACAAATCAAGGAAGTGTGCCAGTGGTTGAAACAGTTGAGATTTCCAGATGGATATGCATCCAACATAGCCAGTTGTGTGAATGTTAATGAGGGGAAAATATATGGTATGAAAAGTCACGACTGTTATGTCTTCATGGAGAGGCTACTGCCCATTGCATTTCGTGATTTGTTGCCAAAGCCGATATGGGGAACACTGGCTGAGATGAGTCAATATTTCAAGATTTTATGTGCATCAGAACTCAGACTTCGGGATGTACAAACTATCGAAGAAAAAGTGGTTACAACCGTTTGCAAGTTAGAGAAGATATTTCTTCCGGCATTCTTTGATTCGATGGAGCACCTGGTTGTTCATTTGCCATACGAGGCTATCGTCGGAGGGCCAGTACAATTTCGATGGATGTATCCATTTAAGAGGTATTTGAGAATTTTTTTTAACTTACATGTCATCTATGGCTGGTACATATCGTTGCCATCTGACTTGTTGTTGTAGGTGCATGCATAAATTAAAAATGAAAGTTCGCAACAAGGCACAGGTGGAGGGTTCGATTACCGAGGCATACATTCTTGAAGAAATTTTGAACTTCTGTTCTATGTACTTTGAGCCAGAGATTCAAACTCATCGTACTCGACCTCCACGTAATGATGATGGGGGAGTGGATGAATCGTACGATCGGCTCTTTATATTTAAACATCCTGGATGTGCATTCGGATGTTGCCTGACTCGCACGCTCGAAGATAGAGAGTTGCACACCGCTGAGATATATATTCTTCTGAATTGCCTCGAGATTGAACCTTATGTTGAGTAAGTTCTTAACTCACATTTACAGCAAGTCCATAAGTTGTTCATCCTTCTTCTGCAGTTCATTTAAAGTAGTAGTGTATTTATATTGCAGGTAATTTGGTTCAGAATTAGCTGAACAATGTCCAAATATCCAGGACGTGGAGATTGAAAAAGAACGTGAGAAGTTTTTTGCCAAATGGCTGAGAAACCGAGTTAGTGTCATCATTGAATATATATGTTTGTATTTATGTATGTTGAGGTAATTGTTATTATTTTAACCAATATAATTTGAATATAGGTTGAACAAGGTCTCATTACTGATCAAAGAGTACAACAGATAAGTTATGGCCCCTCGAACGTTGCACGTGCCTATCCAGGATATATTGTGAATGGATACAAATTTCATATAAGGGATTATGGACGAGGTAAGTCTACGATGAATAGTGGCGTATCTGTTAAGGGAAGTTTATACAATGAACTTGAATTGGACTACTATGGTATTCTTGAAGAAGTCTTAGAACTTCAGTATTTGGGACAAGACAATCATGTATACATATTTAAGTGTCAATGGTTTGATCCTAGTTCTGTTCGACATGTCGATAATTATGGGATTGTCGATGTCAAACATAGGTCTAAACTTAAGACCTATGAACCGTTCATTTTAGCCGCACACGTCCAGCAAGTGTATTGTTTAAGCTATCCATCATCCAAGAATAGAGATTGGTGGGTAGTTTGTAGGGTTAATTCAAAACTCTTTCCCACAAGTGAAGATGTCTCAGAGGTTGCTAGTGCTGAATATTATCAATCAGATGAAGTTGACGTTGTCGGTTCCTCGAGGTTTAATTTGGACGAATCTGATGAGCCACTGTCATTACGTACGCGAGATGAAGTGGAAGAAGTTGATCCGATGGAGCTAAATGTTGATGTTAGAGGGGAGGAAGAATCAGATGAAGAGGAAGAGTTTGAATCTGATGAGGGTACTATGGATGATGAAGATGACAATGAGTTAGATATATCATCAACATGAGGGAGGCACGTTTTGATAATTTAGAGAGATATCCTTACCTTTTTGCATAATTTTTAATAACAGAGAATCTAGCTTTATACACTTGAGGATTAATATGTATTAATTGTTTTGTTAGTAATAAAGAAATGGTCCGAGGAGGTCGTACTGGGAGTGGGAGGAGACAGGGCAGTGACAAGGGCTCTACTCCCTCATGTTTGGCGTCTTCTTCAGGCATATGCATATCTATTAAAAAAGTTAGCTATATATATGTTTACATCATTTACTAGCTTAAAAGTTTTTTTTTAGGTTCAAGTGTCGGCTCGTTGCCTGCTGTGCAGACGCCACCTCTACCACCTCCCGCTGCAGGTATGTATATTTTAATTTAAAGTTCCCAATATTTGTTTTACTTATGAAAATTAATTCTTGCAGATCTCAGTGGCGTCCCACCTGTTGTGCAGAGGCCACTCCCACCACCTCCCGCTGCAGGTATGTATATTTTAATTTAAAGTTCCCATTATTTATTTTACTTATGAAAATTAATTCTTGCAGGTCTCAGTGGCGTCCCACCTGTTGTGCAGACGTCACCCCCACCATCTCCTGCTGCAGGTATGTATATTTTAATTTAAAGTTCCCAATATTTGTTTTACTTATGAAAATTAATTCTTGCAGGTCTCAGTGGCATCTCACCTGTTGTGCAGAGGCCACTCCCACCACCTCCCTCTGCAGGTATGTATATTTTAATTTAAAGTTCCCATTATTTATTTTACTTATGAAAATTAATTCTTGCAGGTCTCAGTGGCGTCCCACCTGTTGTGCAGACGCCACCTCTACCATCTCCCGCTACATGTATGTATATTTTAATTTAAAGTTCCCATTATTTATTTTACTTATGAAAATTAATTCTTGCAGGTCTCAATGGCGTCCCACCTGTTGTGCAGACGCCACTCCCACCACCTTCTGCTGTAGGTATGCATATTTTAATTTAAAGTTCCCAATATTTATTTTACTTATGAAAATTAATTCTTGTAGGTCTCAATGGCGTCCCACCTGTTGTGCAGACGCCACCTCTACCACCTCCCGCTGTAGGTATGCATATTTTAATTTAAAATTCCCAATATTTATTTTACTTGTGAAAATCTATTCTTACAGGTCTCAGTGGCGTCCCACCACCTCCCACTTGTACAGGGCACACCCCCACCACTCAGCCACTTGACGATGTCGGCAGTCGTCACGAGGGAGGCACGGCCCATGATGGACGTCGCCCGTGTTGGATCTCCGGGTAAATCTATAAGGTTATATTACATTCATTATTTAATTAGGCTTCAACTGTCTAATATGAATATTTTGACATTTGTAATTACAGTAAGAAATTTGAACCCCACACAGCTGTCCATCATTCCAGCGAACTCATGTTGGCACATGTGCCTGGGCCAGCATCCACTTTCAGAGAATTTCCGATGGCCGTCCGTGATTCATTGTACAACATGTTCTTAGTAAGTAATTACGTCATTTAATTCAAGTATTTTTCAAACTCAATTCACAACAGTATAATAAGTGTGAAACTTAATTGATTTACAACGGACTTTTCAATTCACGTGTGGACATGACGCGGCTAGATGTCGTCGTGCCTGGGAGTCTACTATGCAGTCAAGTTACAAGAGAAAATACATGAGGCCCGAGCACACGCTAAAAAATTGAGTGGTGGGAGTGAAGACCGACGGCTGTGGAAGGCGCATCGCCCTCTATGGATGAGGTAGGAGGATTGGGAGATATCTTGTGACCATTTTACCGACCCCAAGTGGATAGAAAAGTCCGAAAAAGCTAAAGCAAACAGGGCGTCAAAACTAGGCGCAAATGTGCATACGAGTGGGTCCATCTCTTACGCGGCTCATAAACAAAAATGGTAAGTAATGTTTCAATTTAGCTTCTTACAATTTATTAATATATTTGACATTTTTTTACTATGAATTGTATAACAGGCTGTGGAGCTTAATCGACCTCCGTCGTTCCTCGAGGTGTTCGACATAACACACAAAAAGAAGGGGACAGATCAATTTGTCAGTGAGACAGCTAAGTCAGTAGCGGTAAGTTTATCTACATATGAAACTTCTACCGTTCATTTAAATCGGCATGAAATTCATATGAAATTGACTAGTTATTTTATTTAATTTGTAGGAAACATATAGCAAAGTAATGACAGAGAAGTACACGGAGGGAGACACGCAGCAGCCAGAGTTGGATCCGGTGGAGTGGGTGGCAGCAGCTGGCGCACCGAAGAAAGGCCGACTATATGGTTTTGGGGATAGCCTGGACGCTAGCGTGGTGATATCATCATGTGCAAATTCTAGCTCTGCCCAAACCAGTAGCAGTGTCTTCACTATACCTCCATCTGCCCCCAGCGCTTCTGCCAGCGACATGATGGACATGGTCCGATCGCAGATTTCTGATTTGCAACGGCAGCAGCAGCAGTTCCAACAGGAGATCTCTAGCCAGCAGACAATCATTTTGCAGGCAATCAGTGGCCTCCTCTCCCAGGCGGGAATGGTCCCTCATCGATCCACTACCACCACAGCACAGGCCGCACAGGTGAGTGTTTACTATGTTTTTATTTTGATGGAATTATTCAATTATGTTCATTAGAAAATTTAAAACTCCATAGTTTTCAAAACTCACTTAATTTAGAAGAATTTCAAAAATCCGGGGTTCGGGGGTCCTAAATGTAAAATACTTAAGATATATTTATACTGGCTCAACCAATTTAAGCAGTGATCTCCTGAGGTTCTGAATTCTCCCTACAACCCAGGATTGTTGAGACATGAAGAGATATAAGAGCCATATAAGAGCCATGGTTCAGACCATCTTCAGTCATACTCTAAAACAGACTGAAGAGATATGCAGTTATGGACTATGTCAGAACTGACAGAATCTAAATCGGATACCCGGTTTGGCCCCAGCGATCAAAAGTGTATTTTCTAAATACACTTAGTTTAAATTTCTCCCAAGTCGGGTCCGAGAGTCTAGAATCTAAAATACTGGTCGGATCGGCGTGCCGATCGTTCCAACACGACTTGGGAGATAAAAGTGACTTGTCAGAACTGACGGAATCCAAATCGGATATCTGGTTTGGCCCCAGCGATCAAAAGTGCATTTTCTAAATACAGTTAGTTTAAATTTCTCCCAAGTCGGGTCCGTAGGTCTAAAATATGAAATACGGGTCGGATCGGTGTGCCGGTCATTCCAACACGACCTAGGAGATGAAAGTGACTTGTCAGAACTGACGGAATCCAAATCGGATACGCGGTTTGGCCCCAGCGATCAAAAGTGTATTTTCTAAATACAGTTAGTTTAAATTTCTCCCAAGTCGGGTCCGAGGGTCTAAAATATGAAATACGGGTTGGATCGGCGTGTCGGTCGTTCCAACACGACCTGTGAGATGAAAGTGACTTGTCAGAACTGACGGAATCCAAATCGGATACCCGGTTTGGCCCCATCGATCAAAAGTGCATTTTCTAAATACAGTTAGTTTAAATTTCTCCCAAGTCGGGTCCGAGGGTCTAAAATATGAAATACGGGTCGGATCAACGTGTCGGTCGTTCCAACATGACCTGGGTGAAGAAAGTGACTTGTCAGAACTGACGGAATCCAAATCGGATACGCGGTTTGGCCCCAACGCTCAAAAGTGTATTTTCTAAATACGCTTAGTTTAAATTTCTCCTAAGTCGGGTCGAGAGTCTAGAATCTGAAATACCGGTCGGATCGACATGTCAATCGTTCCAACACGACCTGGGAGATAAAAGTGACTTGTCAGAACTGATAGAATCCAAATCGGATATCCGGTTTGGCCCCAGCGATCAAAAGTGCATTTTCTAAATACAGTTAGTTTAAATTTCTCCCAAGTCGGGTCCGGGGGTCTAAAATCTGAAATACAGGTCGGATCGGCGTGCCGATCGTTCCAATACGACCTGAGAGATAAAAGTGACTTGTCAGAACTTACGGAATTTAAATCGAATATCCGGTTTGGCCCCAGCGATAAAAAATGTATTTTCTAAATACAGTTAGTTTAAATTTCTCCCAATTCGGGTCCAGGAGTCTAAAATATGAAATACGGGTTGAATCGGCGTGCCGGTCGTTCCAACACGACCTGAGAGATGAAAGTGACTTGTCAGAACCGACGGAATCCAAATCGGATACGCGGTTTGGCCCCAGCGATCAAAAGTGCATTTTCTAAATACAGTTAGTTTAAATTTCTCCCAAGTCGGGTCCGGAGGTCTAAAATATGAAATACGGGTCGGATCGGCGTGTCGGTCGTTACAACATGACCTGGGAGATGAAAGTGACTTGTCAGAACTGACGGAATCCAAATCGGATACCCGGTTTGGCCCCAGCGATCAAAAGTGTATTTTCTAAATACACTTAGTTTAAATTTCTCCCAAGTCAGGTCTGGGGGTCTAAAATCTGAAATACATGTCGGATCGGCGTGCTGATCATTCATGCTATTCCTGGGAGATGAAAGTGACTTGTGAGAACTGACGGAATCCAAATCGGATAACCGGTTTGGCCCTAGTGATCAAAAGTGTATTTTCTAAATACACTTAGTTTAAATTTCTCCCAAGTGAGGTCCGATGGTCTAAAATTTGAAATACAGGTCGGATCGGCACGGTTTGAGCTCGGCGCTCATAATTGCATTCTCCAAATATAATTAATTTAAAATACTGATATAATTAGGTTAGTTGGTCTATAAAATCTATGCAGTTATCAAATTGATATGTTTGATTTCAATTTATGCTAATTTATCTTCGCACTAATTTTTTTATCTATGTTATTATTTTTTTAATGTGGGAGGATCCTTCTGCGGGCGGCGACAGAGGAGATGAGCAGGGCAGGGAGGAGGATATGGACGATGTGTCAGATATTTCTTGAGTTTATTGTGTTTTATTTTCTGTATGTTGATGATCAGCATGGTGTTGAGCTTTTTTTTCGATGGTGATTTGCATCGTGGTGTTGAGTTTTTATTTTCGGAGGTGTTTATTTGATCAGCATGGTGTTGAGTTTTTATTTTCGGTGGTATTTATTGATCTTGAGTTTTTATTTTCGGTGGTGTTTATTTTGATCAGCAGGGTGTAGTTTTTTTTTAAATTTTGTGTTTTAAAAAAATGAATAATCATATTTCAGACGGATTTACAGACAGATCCGTCTGAAATTACACTCGGTATTTGAGACATAATTTTAACCGTCGGAACTAATCACGGATAAACGGTATTCACACAAATACCGAGTGTGAGATGGAATTGCCACGGAATTTGAGATGGAATTTCACACGGCAAATAGTGCGTCTGAAATTTCAGACTTCTTTTCTGACCGTTATTGAGACGGAAAACTCCACCTCTCACCGTAATTGCCACGGAATTTTGAGACGATATTTCACACGATCTCATATCGCCTGAATTTCAGACTCTTTTTCGGACCGTTATTGAGACGAAAAAGTGAGACGGTATTTCACACGCTACGATATTTGTCTGAAATTTCAGACGGACATAGATTCAGACGGAATTCGTGACGGGAAATATTTCGTATGAAATTTTAGACGGAATATGCGACTGAACGCATATCTGTCCGAAAATTGTACTTTCTGACGGAAATACTGACGAAAAATATTTAGTTTGAAATTTCAGACCGTATTTGTGACGGAAATTTAAACTGTCCAAAATTTCTGACTAGGAATATGTGATCACCGTGTTCCGTCTGAAATCCGTCTGTAATCCGTTACAAACGCATTTTCAGACGGCTTTTCAGACGGATTTCAGATGGAACACGGCCGTCTGAAATACCACTTTTTCTGGTAGTGAGAGTCACTTCTAAAATTCACACTCCAAATCCAAGGACTGAAGGTGACGATCCTCCAGAGCTTTTCACCCGTTTGTCCTCTCTGCGTTGAAGGCCACAGCCCTCTGTGCGTCTGCCGTTCTTTCCCGTTCGCAGCACCTGTGGCCACTGCCGCTCTAACTTTCTCTCCCTTTCTCTATTGCACACAGTTGCTGCCGTTTTCGCTCTGTCACTTTCTTTCTCACTTTTCACCGCACTCACTCTTATTTTCACGGTGGAAAGGTATTTATATAGGGAAAGGTGAGAGTTACGGAGGAGAGAGGGAGAGGATAAGAGAGAAAGGGGAAGGGGGCACCGCAGGGCGCCATGTCGCGTGGGCCCTGCGGATCCCCAAGGGGCATTTGGCCCCAGGTGTCCTGTGCAGTCGGCCCCCCTCCAAGGGGCACCCGCGGTCGGCCCCCAAGGGGTACCCACGGTCGCCGCGTAACAGAGAGGAAGATCTAACTATGGATTCATGAGGGTTTATGCCTAACTACTCCATGCACATGGTGGAGCCTTAAAATTGAGGTCCAAAATAGATATTTGTATAGGCTGAATTGTCACAATTGAGCAAAAAAGTATCTTATGGAACTCAAGAGATTACTCGGATTTATAAATATCTTTAAAGAGGATGACGAGGAGGGTAAAAGCCACCAGGTCCAGCGCGGCCCATCAACGCCAGGTCTACGATTGCCCGACCCAATTAGGTCCGAGGCAGGCTGCCCGATGGTCTGCAGCTTAAGTTGGACAGCCCGACTGAGGCCCACGAAGGATTCGCCAGCCCACGGGAAGATCGACACGAGCATCTCGAGCGCCGAAAAACTCTCTAGCAATCAAACATTGTCTCCGCCATTATAGACCCTTCCCGACAAGGATGAGGTCACGTCCACAGCGCCGAGATTCTCACCACGAGACCTCTCTTCCTGAATAAGCAGGTGCACAACGGGTAACTCTCCTTGCAATCAAGGAGGCGTTACTCCACGACCTACGCCCTTCCCCATTGAGAAATGGGTCCTCGTCGCCAGGATGACCTATATACATAGGTCCCCGATTAGATACACGGGAGACAGATACACACACGGATATAGAGACAGACAGATAGAAACAGAGACGCATAGAGAGAGACAATATCCACGCCCATCGTTTTGAGCACTCCCAAAGCTCTCTCAACACACTCTAGGTCCCGCGAGCACTCTCCGAGCACTCGCCAGACGCGACAAGCACTTCAGGGGTCTCTCTTCCTATACCTAGGCTTGTCCACTCAGTTCTCATGCTCTCTCTCTCTCTCTCTCTCTCTCTCTCTCTCTCTCTCTCTCTCTCTCTCTCTCTCTCTCTCTCTCTCCTCTTCCTAATATTCTTCTTCCCAGTGTGATCTTGACTTAAACATCGGGGGGTTATCCCCTCGAAAAATGCCAAAGGTTCCTTCTGACGTTATCTTTCTAGTGTTTGCAGGCTTCCACGGGTGGCTGGTCGATCTTCCCCAACAAATAAATCTTAAAAGTGTGGTACGAGATGTAGAGATCATTTTCTTACCTCTACACATGATATAGTATTACTTTTGACTAAACATTTTTTAAGTATTAAAGGGATGCATGTTTGATTGATATACTATATTAAAATGGATTAATAAAACTAAAACTAGAGGAAAGTGAAGAGATGTTACTCCTAGACGCTCACAACCAATATCATATCACTCTTAATATAAATTTGAATGTGTACTAAATTTGGTATAGCAAAACACTCTTTCAACATAATACTATTGAAATTGAAAGAGTACACTCAAATATCCCATTCAATATCAGCATCAAAATTGGTATTGGCAGAGGTGTTTGAGATATCAATCAAATATATTATCCATTACATAAAAATATATTATTTATTACATAAAAATATGTAAGGTTAATTTCATATATATCATCTATACATGTAAAATATCAAAATTACCATCTTTACATATACAATATCATATATAGTAGAAAAAATATCTTTGTACCCCCAAGCTTTTAATATTACATCTACACTCCTATATTTGTGAAGTTTACCTTGAAACCCCCTCAAATATTTACGATGTGTCTCATGTCCCCGTCACCAACAGCCCTTCACGATTATTAACACCCCAAGTGGATCAATAGGTGGGAAATGATTAACCTGCCCCTTGATCTTGGTTCTCTCTCTCTCTCTCTCTCCCCCCACCAATAGGTCCTCATTCTCAACCATGCTCACGGCAGGTAGGTCCTTCCTCACCAAAATCCTTTGAGACATAGCCATGGATGGTTGTCTAAGGTTTGGATCCCATGTAACTTATTGATTTCGCCTTGTCCAACGTGTCCTCCACCTCAACGACATGTCCTCCAACTCGACAGCAATCTCCGACTGGTCCTCATTCTCAGCCACGCTCCCAGTGAAGTGGCTACCAGTGAGCAACTCCTCCTTCAATATCACCTCCCACGCCAGATTGGGCTCATGGGCCCCCACTAGAGCCTTGTACTCGACCCACGCCCCTGCTCAAGCAGCTGGCATCATCGATCATGGTAATCAATAATGTCTCTATCTGTCGCTCCATTGTCAACTCCTCAATCCTCCATGGGTCCTGAGAACCGGTGCCAGCTGGCAACCGTTGCTTCTCGTTGACGGCATCTAGCAACTCTCGCTACTTGTGGTGGTGGGCGAGGTGTTGCATGATGGTGGGAGGCCTGAGGGCCCTCGTAAGGAAGGCCAACTTGCCCTATAGCAACTCTACCATGGGGAAGAGCTGGGTGCGGGACTACTCCTCTTGCTGCCTCAGCTTCACGATCGCCATCATCAAGGTGCCACGGTTCATCATCAACTTCACGATCTATCACGCGGTGGGAGAGATGGTGGTGGCATCATATATGTGGTCTCCCCCACTCTGCCCCCTCTCCCAAGCTATCTCTCACTCTACCCCCTCCCCTCTCTATCGCCCACTTTGCCCCCTCTCCCCCTCCACCTCTGGCAGCCTCCCTTCCCCGTCCCCGTGGCGACTCCTCCAGTGACAACCCTCTCTCACACCAGAGGAAGAGAGGGAGGGAGGTCACGATGGCCTTCTTTGGCACCGATGCGAGAGAGAGAGAGTAGGGATTAAGTGTGAGCATGTGAGAGAGGGGGGAGACAACGAGAGAGGCTGCGGTAGCCATTTCCTACATTAGAGAGAGAAAGGCGAAGCGGCCCTCTCTGACGCTTGTTATAGAGAGAGGGGTAAAATGGTAATTTCTTATGAACTGCTACCATTGTCGGGTATCTTTTCCACGAAATGTAACCTTAGGGGCACGGCGGCTCGGGTTAATAGATTTGAGGGATATTGGGGTAGATTTCATAAAAGTAGGGGCACAGGGGTAATATTAAAAGTTATATAGGTAATTTTTCCTATATAGTATCATTACCAACCAATTTTTTTTAAAAAACACCAAAATAACTAAATGATATTTTACATGTAAAGATTGTATATATGAAATTAGCCCAAATACTTATATGTTTTCAGATTTTAGACATATGGCATGCTCATGTGGCATGTTAATATTATGTAAAACAAGTTGTCTTTTGAATCTTTTCTTGTCTTTTCTTGTAAGTTTGTAATAGGTAAATTTTAAAATAGACAAAAAGGAGTCACTAGTGGGACATCAACTGAGGCATTCTCTAGTTAGCAGACGAGAGAATGTCGTTACCTGACATTGAGAGAAAATGTTTTGTAATAAGAATGATATTGTTTAGGTTTGAGAGAAATAAGAGGAGCCTGATGTAATGTGCATGTCAAATTATTGTTCTCATAATTAAATATGAATTTTAAGATAGTATATAATGTTAAAAATTATAAATGAATGGTATCATATAGCTTTATTTCATGCCAACGGCATCTTTCTTAATATGCCAATGCCATATTTTTTAAACATGCCTGAGGGTGCGTTTGAGAAGGGAGTTTGCTTCTCCGTTCTCAGAAAAATCTCCTCGTCGTATAAATATTTATCTCATTCAAGATTTGTAATCATTTAAAATCTTCAAAATCCTCTCAACACCTGCTTCTCACGATTCACAATCAGAGGCCCGGTTTGTTCCTATATTCGCTTTCCTCAGAATTTTCTCCCAACTCAAAAACCTAGGCACATGTTTAACGTTCGATAGAAATTAAAGGCTGTCATAGATTTAGCTCAAAAGCTAAGGCTAAGTGCCTTCTCAAATGAGACCTAAATGGAGTTTACATTTAGCATTTAGAATCTCAATTTCTCTCCAACCTTAAGAAGAATGATGCCATCTCTTATATCTATATATAAATAATTTCTGATATTTCATCTTGCAAATATCTATTTTCATTTCTTAATTAAGATAAAATATCCGAGGTGGGTCCAAGTGAGTTATTTCTTGGGTTTTCTCTTTTTGAGTTTGATAATTTACTTTTACTCTGAGAATAACTCATTCCATGTGAAATGGTAGAATGCGTTATTCCTAAAATAAGGGCCTTAATCTTAATCGACTCCAGATAACTTAACCCTACTATCAAACTCGATTAAGGACGAATAAACAGAATAACTCATCTTATTCGTCTCTTATTCTGTTATCAAAGTCGGTCGAAATACATTGTTAATTTCTGATCAAAATGCTCAGCTCACAAATCGCAGTACCTACTATTAGCACACGTTGATTTTTGTTCGGAAGGTGGTTGTTTTGAAATTCTTGTGAATGAAATGCTTGTAATAGGTGGTTGTTTTGGAAGCTAACAACACTTGGATTGACCACTCAAATCCGCTCTGATTCACTTTGTTGGTTCTTTCTTTACAAAAAAAAGTCTTCTATGTATAGAGCTCTTATGTGAAACTATATGTTAGACACATCTTTATGACAGTACAATCATCTCTCTAATGTTCATCTTACTAAGAGATGAATCTACTCGGTCCGTCCGAACTCCAATTTGTTCTTCTCCAATGAGCTCGTTCTTCTTTTAGCATTATTGAGTTTAAAGGATGGCACATTAGTTGACATGTATACCTTCTCAATCTCGTAAAAACATGTCAATTTAAAGCAGGTAGGAGAATGGCGAATGAC
The DNA here is from genome assembly GCA_022559845.1 of Amorphophallus konjac. Classification (NCBI taxonomy): domain Eukaryota; kingdom Viridiplantae; phylum Streptophyta; class Magnoliopsida; order Alismatales; family Araceae; genus Amorphophallus; species Amorphophallus konjac. Next base: position 389,296,325 of record CM040126.1, read on the forward strand.
GAATGTTACCTTCATCTGTAGCTGTAGCCCTAGAGGAGTCCAGAGAGCACATCACATGCTCTAAAATGTTGTGTTTGTTATTTTTCATCGTAGAGGCTACACATGCATCTCATGGAAAAAATAGGAATATGTACTCCATCTTCTTTCTATCGTAGTACTTAAAATAGAAAAAACTAATTTTTCGCCGATGGCTAAATAATAAACAGTCTAATATAAACCAGATACCATACAGATTTGCTTTGAAAATGAGCTAAGCAATTAGTGCATTTGAAAATTGAATACAATGCTCATTTAGAAAAAAAAAATCTATACGATATCTTAAAAAATATTGGCATGTAAAAGATATTCAAATATGGGGTCCCACTCCAATGGCATAGTGGACACCCCGGGTGCGCCACTGGCGTAGGAGGGCAGGAGTTCGATATCCTTGTCTTTTCCCTCCCCTATAAAAAAGAAACTTATCTATCAAAAAAATATCCATATATCGGCAAAATAGAGCAACTCTTGTGAGACCTAGACAAAATGCAATGGACGATGAAACAATGACCGAAAAATGAAGCATATCATGTACCATGGTTTGTCGACTCGGGTCGACTTGGGTGTGTCGTATCGTATCTAGAAAAATTTGATATGGTACGGATCACCCCTAAGATCGGCCAAGTCGGGCCGAGTCAGAGTGAGAGGGAGAGAGAGGAGATGATGCATGTCGAGTCAGACCGAGTCACTCGGGTGTACCGTATCAGATCAGGGAAGATGCGATCCGATACGGATCACCGAATCTGCGAACCTTGCCATGTACTATAACAGTCGATAAAAAGAATATCATTAGTTGGAAGCTAACAGTCATTCAATCGAACGTATCGCCGAAGGCCTTCTTTGTTAAACGAGTAGGGTACTGTATTCGACCCCAATGTGTGTGAGATGCGGAGGTGGGTCCCGATGTTTTCTCTTTCATAAGATGCGAGGGAAAACAAAACGGCCCTAAAAGAATAATGTCTAAAGAATAAAGACTAGCACATGAAATTAAGCGGTTGAAATTTAAGATGGAACACGTAGTCATAAGAGATGGTAAAAAACTATCGAGTGCACCTGCAAATATTTACGCGGAAGACCTGCCCGGTAGATTAAAGAGAGTACGTAGTAGCCAAAAGGCATCAGTTGATTAGCGGTTGCAATATCATCACCGGCGAAATAGGTGCAAAGTATTAGTTGAAGAGATAGGCAATCACAAGAACTGAGGAGTTTAGATACAATTGACATTGACTAAGGGCGAGTTTGGAATGATTTTTAGGGAGTGACTTTTGGTCTCGGAAATTATATTTTTAAAAGTTAAAATAAACGAGTCATTGTCACATCATTTTTTTATTTTTTTTTAATTTTAAAAAATAAAAAAGACATCGTTTGAAAAACCTAAAAAACTCTTATAAAGAACTTCTCTCTAGAGACTTTTTTCAGAAAGTTAAAACTCACCATACTTCCCATACGTGCCCTAATACTGATAAGTGAGTGTTGTAGATTGAAAGCGTTTTGACTATAGATAGGCGAAAGATACCAATTGCCAGGGTATTAGACATGATAGAAGTAACAGGTGAACCTACCGTCCAAATTTGTTTCAACTGAAGGTATATATATCACCGAGTAATGCTCTGTGCACCGCATGCGGTGCACAAAAATCACCTCATTATGTAACATCTCATCTCATTAGTCCAAAAAAAGGTGAAAATACTATTTTTAATGTAAAAAAGGACACTCCGCATCAGTTCCGTGTCAGACCGTCCGTCCCGTGTCAAATCCGGTCGGCCACCCGGTCGGCCCGCTTTTTTACTCGACGGGAAATACAAGAGTGAAATATTTTGTTACAGAGTGAAATATTTTGTTATAGGAATGAAACGTTTTGTTATAGGAATGAAATATTTTGTTTGATTACATATATGAACAAATAGAAGTGAAATATTTTGTTACAGGAATGAAATATTTTATTACAGGAATGAAACGTTTTGTTATAAGAATGAAATATTTTGTTTGACTACAAAACTGAACGAATAGAAATGAAACATTTTGTATTCGTTTATCTCTGTAGTCAAATAAAATATTTCATTCTTATAATAAAACGTTTCATTCCTGTAACAAAATATTTCACTTCTATTCGTTCATATCCGTAGTCAAACAAAATATTTCATTCCTATAACAAAACATTTCATTCCTATAACAAAATATTTTACTCTGTAACAAAATAGTTCACTCCCGTAACAAAATGTTTCATTCATGTAACAAAATGTTTCGTTCATCTCTGTAGTCAAACAAAATGTTTCATTCCTATAACAAAACGTTTCATTCCTGTAACAAAATATTTCACTTCTATTCGTTCATATCTGTAGTCAAACAAAATGTTTCATTCCTATAACAAAACGTTTCATTCCTATAACAAAATATTTTACTCTGTAACAAAATATTTCACTCCCGTAACAAAATGTTTCATTCATGTAACAAAATGTTTCATTTCTATTCGTTCAGCTCTTTAGTCAAACAAAATGTTTCATTCCTATAACAAAACGTTTCATTCCTATAACAAAACGTTTCATTCCAGTAACAAAATCTTTTACTTCTATTCGTTCATATCTGTAGTCAAACAAAATATTTTATTCCTATAACAAAACGTTTCGTCCCTATAACAAAATATTTCACTCTGTAACAAAATATTTCACTCCTGTATTTCCCGTCGAGCAAAAAAGCGGGCCGACCGGATCTTACACGGGACTGACGGTCTGACATGGGGCTGACGCGGGGTGTCCTTTTTGCATTAAAAATGATCTTTTCATCTTTTTTTGGGCCAATGAGATGAGAGGTTGTATAATGAGGTGGCTTTTGTGCGCCACATACGGTGCACAAATCATTACTCTATATCAAATGCAAGGAGATCAATTGAAGGAAGATGTTGGGTGAAAGACATGTTGATAAGGATTGACAGTTGTTTTTAACAACCGTTGATAATGCTTGTCGATGAATCGAATTGATGGGTGGAAAGTTATCGAACTGATACTACGAATTGATCATAAAGTGATAGGAGATGCAAAGTCGCTTGCTAAAATAACTATGAGGGTATCATTTAAAGGTTTCACCTGATCTAATGTCCATTAAGGGAGTGTTTGGTTAGAACGTGGATGATGAGATTATGTAAAAAATCTTTATACTATATAATTATTAAGTTTTCAGAGATTTTTAAGAGAAAAAAATCTATCTTCTCTCTCTCTCTTCCGCCGTCACATTGGGAATGATAAATTACAATAAATGCACCTAAAAGCACACATTGGACGAAGAGTTTAAATTGGGTGGTTTAAATGGTTGATCAGTTTAATTAGACATTTAATTGTTAAATGTCTTCGAAATCTATTCAAAAACTCCTCCCCATATAATTATTAAGATTTTGAGATGCTATCTGTCTATCTTTCTCTAATTTCGAAATCAGTGGAACACGGAAGCCAGAGCGTCATTATTTTATTTAGTTGGGATGATCGGAATGTCGATTCCAATGATTAGAATATCAAATCTCTCACCACCATCTCAACCCTAAGAATAAAGTGCTAGGAATTTCTGTAAGTGTTAAAATACAATATATTTTTACGTAAATTTTGACATCACATAAAACCCTAGGCTTTGATGATTAAGGATCTAACACTGTCAAACATGTCCGTAGATATGTAAAACATTTACAATCAACCCATTCCAAAATGTTGTGTTGTTTATTCCCAAATGCTAGGGTATAAACAAAGAGGAGAAAAAACTTTTGAGGAGAGTTCTTACTTAGCTGGTTGTGCACAATCGATGATAATAAATGATTGTTGCAAAGTTATGCTACTCATGCAAACTTAGTAGAAAGTGAATTTTAGTCTATCTATTCATTCATTGTGCAGTTTAAAATGTGTCCATAATCCATGGTCAACCAATAATTCCAATATTATGTTAATGTTTTCTTACAAGAATATTATAAAGTTGGAAATTGAACATACCACTTCGAAAGGGAAAAATATGAAAGCACTTAGACGTTGAACATCTGACATTGTGTATTAAATAATGTTTTGTCTTTAATTTTTCTTTAACGTTATATAAATTTCCACAAATTTGTCAAGTCTTTTGAATTAATAGAAAAATATTTAGATAACAAGAATTTTAATTTTCTTAAGAAAATAAGATGCATTTGAATATTTTTTAAGTGCATAGTAAACTCTTTACCTCGCCTACTTGCTAGCTTGCCAAGTGAGCATTAACATGGCCTTTGTGGTGTTTAAGAAAAGTCGGTATCCTCGATAGCGGCTCTATAAGAATGTTTAGAAGGGGCCCCATTTCATAGCAAAATTTGGCCTTGTTTGATTGGAGTATCAGCATTGATATTAATATTTTTAGACTATAGAATATCAATATTGATATTGATATTGATATAGAAGGGAACATCAAGGTTTGAGCCTGAGGGGGAATAATAAAATTAAGGGGATTTTACATATTAGTCCCTACAAATATATCAAATTATATATTATTCCCTCAATTCTGAATATTGTCTTAAAGATTCTTATAATTATTAATATTTTACAAATAAGTCCCTGTAATTTGTTGCCGTCTAAAAAGAATATTTCATAGAATATTCTATCAATTATATGTAAAAAGACTAAAATATTACTCTCTCTCTCTCTCTCTCTCTCTCTCTCTCTCTCTCTCTCTCTCTCTCTCTCTCTTGCGTGTAAGGGTGGGAGGCGGAGGGGGACACGGGATAGGGGGGAGGATGGGGAGGGGGGAGACCATCGGCGATGGCTGGAGGGGGAGGGGACAGGAGGGGAGGGTGTCCACGTACCGAAGGTGGAGGGGGATCAGAGGAGGAGGGAGGAGGTCGCAGGGGAGTGGGAGGGAGGCCGGAGAGGGAGGAGGTTGCATGGGAGTGGGAGGGAGGCCGGAGGGCCGGGGAGGGGAAGGGAGGCCGGAGAGGGAGGAGGAGGCCAGAGGGCCGGGGAGAGAGGAGGTCGCAGGGGAGTGGGAGGGAGGCCGGACGGGGAGGAGGAGGCTCGAAGGGGGAGGGGGGAGGTCGCAGGAGAGGGGGGAGGGAGGCTGGACAACCGGGGAGGGGAAGGGAGGCCGGAGAGGGAGGAGGAGGTCGGAGGGGGAGGGAGGCCAGAGAGGGAGGATGAGCCAGAGGGGGAGGGGGAGGGGGGAGGGAGGCCGGAGAGGGAGGAGGAGGCCGAAGAGGGAGGAGGTCATAGGGGAGTGGGAGGGAGGCCGGAGGGGGAGGTCACAGGAGAGGGGGGAGGGAGGCCGGAGGGCCGGGGAGGAGGAGGCCGGAGAGGGAGGAGGTCGCAGGGGAGTGGGAGGGAGGCCGGAGGGGGAGGCCGGAGGGGGAGGGAGGAGGTCGCATGAGAGGGGGGAGGGAGGTCGGAGGGCCGGGGAGGGGGAGGGAGGAGGAGGCCGGAGGGGGAGGGGGGGAGGTCGCAGGAGAGGGGGGAGGGAGGATGAGGCCGGAGGGGGGAGGTCGCAGGAGAGGGGGGAGGGAGGCCAGAGGGCCGGGGAGGGGGGAGGGAGGCCGGAGAGGGAGGAGGAGGCCGGAGAGGGAGGAGGTTGCAGGGGAGTGGGAGGGAGGTTGGAGGGGGAGGAGGAGGCCGGAGGGGGAGGTCGCAGGAGAGGGGGGAGGGAGGCCGGAGGGTCGGGGAGGGGGAGGGAGGCCGGAGAGGGAGGAGGAGGCCGGAGGGGGAGGTGGCAGGAGAGGGGGGAAGTCGCAAGGGAGGGGGGAGGGCGTCCGGAGGGGGAGGGGGGGGAGGTGAATGAGAGGCTGTCACCCCTCTCTCTATCTCTCTCTCACACACTCACATTTAACCCAGGTGTAAGTTAGTATTTTCATTTTCTTTAGTGTAAGATAACTATAGTTTAGTTAACTGAATGAACGGTAGGAACTTAAATGTGTAACGACTAAGATTATAGGGACTACTAAAATAATAGTCAGAATTGAGGGACTAATCGGTAATTCGATAAATTACTAGGGACTAATATGTAAAAAACCTTAAAATTAAACACGGAGGAGAAATACTATTTTTTGAACTCTCACAATCAGGATTATTAAGATCTTTAAGATTTTTTGATAATTTACTTTCCATATTCATAAATCATTATATAATTTAATTACTTTTGTATCATATATATATATATATATATATATATATATATATATATATATATATATATCTTAATATTTGAAGACTCCACGCCCTCACAGTGCTACCCAAATTCATGACCAATAGTATATGGTTATCGGACCTTTTCACGGCTCAACATCTAAAAACAGATTACGCAATAGGCTGAGTACGAGACTCAGTAGAACTCCTAACACCAACATAATGATCATCTGCCAACAGAAATACTTACGCTCAACTTGTCCGCAGGTCATGCCATCTTATCTGTAATCATGATACAATTATAAAAAAGTGTAACTACGTCGAACAATTATGGTTAATTTGAATGTTTGGGTAATGTCATAATCAAAAGAGCTTAAGTGGATCATCAATAGAGACATCCCATACCACCATTCGATGATGATAAGGCCAAGGAATATAACATGATAACTACAGATAATATAACATGAATGAAAACTTGTAACATGATTAGCCAACGTAAATGAGCATCATAAACACAAATTGCACATGGAAGACCATAAACATATATATTGTAGCATTTTATCAATTTCATATTTGAATGAAAAATTTTCTTAATATATTCTCTTATCTGGAAAGCTAACATGTGATACTTGTGAGTGAGTATACTTGAACATATATACATATAGTGCGCACAAACTTGTATATCATATTCATAAATATAATCATATCATGGAGTTTACGTCCATATTCTCAACATATTAGCTCGAGTAATTAAGGCTTAAACATGGAACATAGATCATAAGCTAAATATAGAAAGAACATACAACGACGGCTTTACGCTATGAGCAACTGCACCTACAGGTGGCTCCATGCCGAATCTCCCCTCTAGAATACCTAGTCCGGATAGCCCTTTCCACGAGTAGCCATTTCTACCGGGTAACCCTTTCCTTTGCACATTCGAGTAGGGATTCTAAAGAAGTAACATGGCTTAACTAGGTGATAGGGTCTAGTTGCAAGTTAAATTGTGACTGCAGTGGACCTTCTGTTCGGATCGCCATATGCTCATGCAATGCAATGTGTGTTATCCTTAGAAACGACCTTACCCATAGACTGGTACGCAATGTAACATACTTTCTTACTTCATTAAATACTTACATGAAACTCATCTTGTGCTTTATTAAATTACCCTTCTTGTTGTGTATCTTATCATTCATGGAAATCTTCAAAAGGATTTAGAGAAAACTTAAAGACATCGGAATACAAGCCACAACTTGGTCTGAACACATAACATATGGTTCGTACTTATTGGGGAATGGTTAGAACATAGATAAAAAAAGTTACATGTAAAGCCCATGCCTGGTTCATGCTTAGAAATTCTATCTCTAAGGAAGCCTGAAACTCTAAATCTTCTGCCTCTTCCTTCAAACAACTCCTCCTACTCTCCTACTCTCTCTCTGGTTTCGCCTTAAGGATAAGAGGTTGGAGGAACATAGAACCAAGTATCAGAAAAAGAGAAGAAGTTAGATAGTGATCTAAGAAGATCGCAAGAGACTTATCACTGTGAGACTGCAAGGTTCTCTTAAGAAGTTCTGGGGAGTGTAAGAAGTCAAGAAAATGAGAAGAACATGGATAAGAGAAGGAGAAAAAATGAGATCTATTAACTCTCTCTACTTTGGGTTAGGATATCTGTAACGACCCAAGATCCGGATACCGGGAGTTATCCGATACCATTCGAATTTTGGCCCGCCACTCACGAGCTGGAGGGCTCAGAAGGGTTATTTAGGTGTGTGGAGGTACATTAAAATTTAAAATAATATAGGCAACAACTATATAATTAACTGTTCCAAATAACATGAAATAAATTTACATTTTAATTAATAATCTAACTACATAGTCTAGTCCAACAAAGTATAGTCTACAGGGAAAGAAACGTACTCAAGCGCTGGGCACGCACCCGGCACCGGCAAGCTGGCAACCACAAACCTTCGCGCTGCACCTCTGAACCTCGAGGAGGAACCACTACACCTGAAAATAAAGGGGGTGAGACTCATCTCATTGGCTCAGTAGGGGTCCCGCGGATCCCCACCACAAACAACTGCGGTAAATAATAGCGGTAATAACAAGAACAACAACAATGACAATAGCAATAGATGGCGGTGGGAACACAACTCTCTAACTACTCCTACGAGTAATGGAAAGTAAAACCCCGACCTCACAGTTGGGATCACCAAACCAACAGAGAAATCACGACTACGCTACAGGGAAAGGAATCACGACACCTCTGTCATGTAGGCCCGTCCCGCTGACGAAGGTTGCTGCCCAGACTACATGGTCAAGGGCACCACCTCCACTCTCGGGAGGACTACTATCTCAATGTTGGAGAAACATCGGTCAAGAACCAATAGGGGAGCCACGATCTTGCCGTCGTGTAAGCTCTACCTCAACTGTCGGGAGGGCCGCGACAACGCTGTCGGTATCTCTACCTCGGCCGGCCGTCTCTCACATCTCACACAGATGGCTCACACCCTGTCCTCAAGTGGGGCGGAGACACACACACACACCTCTCCCTGGGACTGGCTAGCTAGGGTCCGTGCCTCTACGCCTATCAGCAGGACCGTGTCCTACAACCTGACACAGGGTACGCACCCCTGTGTTCGTCAGGGATGTATACTTGTCCCAACCAAGGCGCTTTACGCTCTCAGCTATCCTCGCTTCTGTTGTACGAGCGTTGAGCACACCGGCTGTCCTCGTCGAGTCCATCCACAAAATGCCCCCAGGTTAGTACTACGGTAAAAGAGTAAACCCGTAGTCTCACGGAAACCATCGGAGTGCCCACACACGCACTCAAAACTGAGTAGAATACGGCCCTAGGCCATGGCACAAGATCTGACATAAACTAACCAAAATCGCCCCAAGCTACTCACGCCCACACGTCTGTTGAGTCAGCACACAAGGCCGGCTAAGAACCTAGGATCACTAATCCCAAGTAACTCACGTAAAAGCACCCATCACAAGAACCACGAAGTACCGAGTGGCTCGGTGTCACCAAACTCTGTACAGTCAACTAGACCTACCAATCCAACGGTTCTTGAGTCACGCGACTCAGGCCAAGACCGTTGTACAATACGACACCCTGCCGTCAAATCACCCTAGTCCAAGAGTCAAAAATCACGGTCAAAATGATTCACGAGACAGCTCATGACCACCGGGTTCATTCCCTTTCCGAGGGAAAACTAAGAAACCCCCAGCCCCAGGCTGGGTCAAAGGACACTTGATTATTAGCCATACGCATGGCCCACAGGAAAATCGCTTTCCGAAGAAGCTAATATCGTGCGAGGACAACCCTCCGCAACTACACCGGTACGCGGTGACTCGATCTAGCACAACAAGAAAGTTCGGAACACACGGGGTCACTCGGACCCTCTAAATCACATGGGCATGCTAACCGAGATTTAATGAATCCTCCGGACACTCAAAAACACAGTCACGATCCCTATGGGGTGTTCGGGACATCCATGGGGCCAAAGGTCGACCAAAGGGTCTCGACCGGATCGACCGGAGGCCAAAACGGGCGAAAAAGGTTACATTTCAGTTGACTAAGCTCATAGGTCGGTCTACCAACAGACTCGATCGGTCGACCAGCCTAGTGGGACGGTCGACCAGTCCATGACCAGTCGCCCCACCCTAACCTGGGTCGATCGACCGAACCAGGACAGGCCACCCTGTCCATGGCGAACGCACGATCGATCGACCAATTCTGGCGACGCACCTGCGAGAGCTCCACCGTGGGAGCTCAAATCACGCCCCACTCAACTCATTTGAGGGGGAAAATAAGGGGAAACCCTTCCCCAACCTCCTTAGCACCGGGAGGTCCCATTCAAACCATAAAAACCCCACCGAATCAGTGAAACTGTCTCTCACCCGAAAAACATGTAAATTAACCCCAACATGGAAAGAAACACATTCTCGGCCTCACCTCGGCCTATAAATCACGGGAAAAGGAAATGCACTGGCTAGGGATCCGTCCCCCCTACCTCCACCAATGATTTCCAACGTCGAAGACGTCAATTCCACGCAAAATCGCCTCTTGAATCGCCGTCGGGTTCACGAACTCACGAATAGGCTCCGCCACGCCACCGTCCCGTTCCTCGCTCCATCCTCGCCGATCGTCGCCCCATGCACCTCGATGCCTCGCCCACACCGTCCTCCATCGACCGCTCAGAGAAGGGAGAGAGAGAAGGAGAGAAACGAGAGGAGAGAGGGAGAGAATGAGAAGAGAGGGGTGGGGGTTTGGTTTAAATAGAAATATTTTAGGATTTTAAAAATTCAGAAAATAGAAAAATGTGAAACAAATCATTCCCATTATCATCGGAAAACGTAGAACGCGCCTGCAACATCTCGGAGCCCGAAAACACATCATTCACCATACACAGGGGATCCGAAGACCCCATAGTCAAAAATCTGATTTAATCACAAGACACGACCCGAGACCCACGGAAGCGCTCCGAAGCCCATGGATTATGATCCAAAAAATCCGGGGCGTTACAGTATATCCCTCCACCACACCCTTACATGTAAAGTCAGACTGTCAGGTCACTCCCATACCTGTAGATCTACTCCATGCCTTGACATTCTCTTCTATCTGTTTAGTCATATTGCCCCAAATCTTGCAAAAATTCCAACCAATTCAGATCCTTGTAGCATTTGAATCCCAGAAAAATCTAATATTGTCAGGTCTTAGCATTATTTAAATTCTATAAAAATCAGGCACGGTTAAAGTTCCAAAATTCTGTCATTTACTAGATGTCATCTACTCTCATCACTTAGTTTATCCCCTGACTACACTGTCTAAATCTTATTGTACTTTCCATTTTTGACGATCATGTCATCCAATTTCATTCTATCAGCTAACTAACATCAAATCGCTCAATGAATCATCTAACTCTTCAACATATCATTTAATCTTTTAATATATCATTTGACTCCTCCATATATCGTCAATATCTCATTTAATCCTTCAATATATCATCTATCTCTTCAATATCTCATCTAATATTTTATTGTATCATCTATTTAGAAGAGGACAAAAGTAATTCTTCTAATAGACTATTTCGTATAATGCTTCCGACTTAGACAATACTTCTCTATTTTTACAGCGTCCAACTCTCCAATCCATGTCATAGTCTATCTGCTTACAACTTAGACGATACTTCATCTCCTTTTATATCTTCCAACTCTGTATTCCATGTTATCGTCTAACTTCTTTCAACTTAAATGTAACATCGTCTAACTTCCTACCATTCTGTTTACTTTTTACTATGTCTAACTATCATCTACTAAGTTAGGAAATTCAACACACATAATCATAAATAAATAATTCTTGGACTTCTTAATCATGAATATTTAATGAAATTTAACATTTAATTTTTGGAGATGTTACAGATCCTCTTCCCACTGTCCACTTTTCCCTCCCTGCTTGGATTAATGCCTCCTTTCCTTCTCTTCTACATGTGTTGGTGTGGGGAGTCATTGCTTCTCGATCTTTTTCCCACAAATGGCACCAAATGAAGATTCTCGTGATTGCCCGTGACTATTGGATGGCTTGGGGTTGTGAAGAAGGGGAAACTGATTGCACCTCAGCCATATGACTTGCCACTAGAAGAAGAGGATCGGGGGGGGGGGGGGGGTCCTAGGAGTTTTTCCCATTGAAAATCCTTCGATGCTTAAGTCAGATTGTGGGGTTTGAGAGCATGGGACTAGGAGTAGTTTCTAGCATTGGGTGTCTTGTGTTGCATACCTTAACTTGACGAGGACCTTCCTACTTATAGTGGAGGATAGGGTCTCCCCCTCTATGTTTCATGGAGGTCACGGCCTTAATGGGGTCATTACCTATAATCATGGCTTCCATCGTGTAGGCGTGAATGTTACCATAAATTGTGGCCTTTATTGTAATAGTTTAGTACGTAATGAGCCATTGAGGGATAATGTAGGAGAGCAATAACCTCTTTTAGAGGAGTCGATAACTATGCCTCACTTGGTTTGCATAATCTTTTTTTTAGTCAGGTCACCCATTGGAACTTGAAAAATGTGTGAATGTTACTGAAGAGGCGGAATCTCACGCTGGGTCCTGAGCGGGCTGTGGATCACCATAAGATGAATCTGCAAGAGAGGGAAACGTGTCAGAGGGCCCAGGGGATCTCCCTGGGGCAAACCCTCCGATGGCTAAGTCAGTAGAGCGATGGTGGAAGCGATAATGGGGGGAGGAGAGAGCTGATGCGCGAGAATCCTCTCCACCAAAGGGTGAAGCGAATCGTGCTCAAGAGCTTAGGGTATGTGAATGCCTAGTTCATCTTACCATCTTCCGGAGGGTATCCCTTGCTTAAATAGTGCGTCGCCTTTTAAGAGTCCGGTGAGCTGAGGGCTTCTCGGCGGGAGTTACGTCTTCAGCGGGGGCTTTTATGGCCGGATCGTGAGGACGTTATCCCCTTGGAGTCCGGCGGCACCCCTGACTCTCCCGTCGGCGGAGGACTCTGAACGGCCGTACCTGCGGATTAATCAAACGGTCTTACCGAGCTTCGGGGAGGCTAGCTCTGGTCTGAGCGATGGCCCGGCGAAGGTGGGGTCGGATAGGTCGGCTGGAGCCTGTCTCTCTCGGGTGAGGAGAGGGCTTTTAGACCGGACCTTCCTTGGGACCTGACCGCTGTCTCGGGCCCTCCGAGCCTAGAAGGCCGCCGGGGAGAGTTGGTTCCTCGAGTCTTTATTTATTGGGCTTTTCTTCCCTGAGTGGGCCCAGCGGGCTATCACTCGGGCGGGCTCGCCTAGTTGGACCGTGTGGGTCTTGTTGGGCTGCCTTTGTGGTGGGCTACGGAAATCCCCCTCTCCACTTGTCCCCCTCCTACTCCCGAGCCAAGGAGGCTCGGATGAGTAGTTTTTCGAGGCTTTGGACCGGCGTGGCTCAGGTGGGTGGAATTCCGTTGGCGTTGTGGAGCCGCTTATAGCGGTCGCCGAGGCCCATAATGATGATCCTGACGGATTGGAAGCGAAGGGGCCCCCCTTTTTCTCGGAGCACGGAACGGCGCGCCGCCACCCTCAGGGGTTTTTTAAGGGGCGCTGTTCATCGTTCTAGGCTTCCAGGGTTTTAGGCTTTCCTTGCTTCTTGATGCGCCGTGAGAGCACAGCGGAGACGCGGAGCCTTGCGGCGGCGTTCGAAGAGTTGGCGAGGATAACCGCGGAGGCGATCCGGCAGCTTCCTTCTCCCCCGGAGTCTTCAAGCTCGTGCGAGGGATCTTCTCTCGACTCGATGGCGGACCGGAGCCCGGAGCCTGTGCCGGTGAGGCGGGAACCCGTCCCCAACTGTAGCGAGTTGGGGGAGACGGAGGTGAGGAGGTTAGAGCACCGTTTCCGTCTGCCTCTCCGCTATAGCTTTGTTGCCGCCACTCCGTACGAGACGAGTTTGGATGATCGTGCTGGGCTTATTTGCACCTTCCTTCTGGCTTGGAAGAGCGGATTTCGGCTTCCTTTCGATCCTTACGTGCTGCAGCTTCTCAATTTTTTCCGATTGGCACCTATTCAGTTGGTGGCCAACTCCTATCTTCTTCTTTCGGCCTTCGGGATTCTGTGTCGCCAGCGCGACATCTACCCTTCTCTGGACCTCTTCCACTTCTTCTTTGAGTTGAAAGCGCACCCGCAGGCGGGGAAAGGCTTCTACTTCATCCAGGCGCGGAGGAACAGGAGCTGCATCTCGCTTGCGGCGAAGGACTCCTCGCACAAGGGGTGGAAGACCCAATTCTTCTGGGTGAAGGCGGTGGCGACGGACGAGATCTGGAGATGCCGGACCTCGCCCAACTTTCACCCGAATCTGCCCCCTCGCCAGGAGGAGTTCCCTCCCCACGTGGAGCAGCAGGCTGCCCGTCTGCTGGAGAATCGCCAATCGACCGAGGAGCTGGTGACGCCGGAGAACATCGAACGGTGTCTTCTCTCGCGGTTGACGTCGTCAGGTACGGCTCTTGAGGCTCTTTTTCTGGGGTGGTAGCTCTTTTTTCTCCTCCTGACCGGGGCTTCTTCTTGCTGCAGACGTGAGGCGGGAGCCTCTGGAGGAGGCGGCCGAGGTCATCGATCTGGGAGATGACTCGGCAGCCGATGAGCCTGATGCCCCGGTGGGTCGCGTCAATGCCCGAGATAAGGGCAAGGGGGCGGCCTCCGAGGGGTCTTCTCGATCGACTGGTCTGAAGCGCAAGGATCCCCTGGTGGGGAAACTGCGGGAGGCCGCGAAGGCCAGGAAGAGGGCCAGGAAAGCCGGTCTTCCTACCGCCGTCGGGGGATTCTGGCTCGGCGGCACTCCCCCCTCGGGGGCAGGATGGGGCCGACCCTTCCGGGCTGGCTCTCCCATCCGCCGAGCGAGAGGGGGCCGAGGAGACCAGGGGCCCCGCAGAGGGAGGTGATGGGTCGGCTCTCCCCTCTGTAGGGACAGAAGGGGCCGATGCCGGCGTGGCCGGCGCTGGGACCGAGGGTTCGGTCGGCGCGGATGGGGGTTCGCCCGCGGGGGCGTCGCAACCCCAAGTGCCGGCAGCTTCTGGTGCGGTTGATCCCGCGGCGCCGGTCGAGGGTGGGGGTTCGCCCGGGGAGGCGTTGCAACCCCAACCGACCGTGGCGCGCGGGGCGGTTGGTTTCGCCGCCACAACAGGGCCTTCTGGCGGGGTGCCCAGGGTGGAGCAGTCCCCTTTGCCGGAACCTCTGGTCAGGCTCGGTGTCTCGGGTGACCTGTACCGGCTCTGCCGGTCGATCGCCGATAGGACGAGGGGGGGAGAAAAGCGCAGCACTCCTGCCGGGGTCCTTGACATCCTGATGGAGGGCGGCCTGGTCATAGCTCGGACAGCGGCCGTGATGGCAGAGGCGCACGCCCGGACGGAGGCGGAGCGGTCGAAGCTCGCCTGGACCCTTGGTGGATGCGAGGGGAAACTAGCTCGGCTCGAGGGGGAGCACGAGGGGCTCCGGCGGGAGTTCCTCGCATTCAGGGAGTTGGCGCGGTCGAGCCGACGGGAAGCCGAGGTGCTGGCCGAGCAGCTGACAAGGGCCCAAGAATCGCTCGAGAGGAAGAGCAAACGTCTAGAAGACGAGCGTCAACGTCACATCGAGCTGGATAGCCTCTGGGAGCTTGAGCGCGGCGAGCTGCAGGATCGGGCGGAGGACGCGGAGCGCCTTCGCGCTGAGGCCGAGGCGGACCGAGCCCGGGCGGAGGGTCGGATGATCGAAGCCGAGCGGAGGATGACCGAGCTGGAGGAGCGTCTGGCGAGGGCGGAAGAGCGTGCGGCCGAGGCGGAGCGGGTTCGGGACGGGCAGGTCGAGGCGGAGGCGATCGAGCGCTATAAAGGCTCGGAAGCTTACTCGGCCGACCTGATTGCAGCTGCCCTACCCTACTACGAGGTAGCGCTCCGCCGGGGTGCTCGAAAGGG
The DNA here is from genome assembly GCA_022559845.1 of Amorphophallus konjac. Classification (NCBI taxonomy): domain Eukaryota; kingdom Viridiplantae; phylum Streptophyta; class Magnoliopsida; order Alismatales; family Araceae; genus Amorphophallus; species Amorphophallus konjac. The sequence continues at coordinate 389,311,905 of CM040126.1, forward strand.
GTTCAGGCAGGGCTATCGCCGGGCGATGAACTATGCCAATGAGCACCTTGCCGGGGGTGATTTTCCTTATGGCCAGAGTTATGACTCGGACGAGTCAGATTCCAGCTCCTCATCTTCGGCCGGGGAAGAACCGGAGGAGTCGCCTCCAGCGGGGTCACCAGCTCCGGAGGCCTCGGGAGGGCTCACGACCGGGACAGTTCTCGCACAGGCGAGGTCAGTGTCCGGGCCGGCCGTCGCCGAGGGTACCGGGGGTGACGCGTCCCCTACTGCTGTTCCCGAGCTTCAAAGTGGGCCCGAGGCCTGATGTAACTTCATTTTGCCCCTTCCCCTTTTTGTCTGTCTTTCCTTTTGTAAGAGGTTTTTATGGGAGGCAATAAATGACTTACTTTATTTGATCGCTATCTTTGCTGTGATTTGGTTGGCGTATCGGGGCAGTTGGAAAGTGCCGATATTTTTTGCGCCGTTTTCGCACGTCGATTCGGGAGACTTCTTGCGGGCGTCCTTCCGTATTACCATGCTTTGAAAGTCGAGGTGCTTCGCGAATCCCGCTAGGGTGGGGACCGAGGAATTTGAGGTGATCTTTCAGGGGAGGTCCTATAGCGTGTTTTCGAGGGGGGAGTCATTTAAGGCGCGTGGCCTCCCTTGGCCTATAAAAAGGACCGAAGGGTGCTCCTTCCCTCTTAACACTTAGGACTCTCGCCGGCGGTCTGCTCTTATTCCCTCGTCTTCGCTCTGCGTTGCGCCGCCGCGATCGGAGCATGGAGGACCCTTCAGAAGGTGACGCTGCAGACGACGGGGAGCGGCCGGTTCCAGCTGTCCTGGAATATCGGTCGGGTCCCACGGTCGCCGCGCGTGCATGAGACGGGTCCGACGGTCGCCGCGCGGATCTGGAGAGGGCTTCGACGTGCGGGGGCACGCCGTTTGCCTCCTCTTGGCTCCGGCGAGGCTTCCGGGCGGACGCCGAGATGGAGGGCGGATGGGGGAGTTAGGGATGCCGGCCGCCATTCCCCTCCGTGGGAGGGGAGGAGGCGGCTCCAGTCCCTTCCTCACCCCTGTCCGCAGCCTCTTTCTCTCTCTTTTGTTCTTCATTTCTTTCACTCTTCGGGGGCTGCTTGCTTTCTGTTCGCCTCCAAAGAGTTGGTAGTTTGGCGGAGAGGAGACCTTCACGGCGTTCCTTTTTCCAGGTTGTTGCCAACTTGGAAGGTAGCCTTCCTTGTGTGAAAGGTGGCCTTCTCCTTGCTGTCCCTCTGTCACCTTTGTCACGGTCCACCCGAGCCAACTGGGTCGACCATCTCTTGTTCGAGCCAGTTTCTACGCGAGGCAGAGTCAGTGGCTGGATGCGAGAAGGTCAAGACCGGGTCGGCCGGGTGATGGCCGTTTGCCGCGGTGCTAGATGGATTTTTGCTTTTCACTATGTAATGTATTGGCAGTTGCCTTTCTGATGTACCAACAGTTATCTTGAATGAATGCGAAAGATAAGGGGGTTTATTTTACCCGATTTGTTGATACAGTATTCAGAAATAAAATCTGCGTAGTGTGGTTGCATTCCATGTCCGGGGAATGGGTTCCCCTTCCATTGTGGCTAACCTGTACGCACCTTTCCCGAGCGTCTCGATCACTCGGTAGGGGCCTTCCCAGTTGGGGGATAGCTTGCCCGCCGCCTCCAGTGGTCGAGATGCTTCGGTCTTCCTGAGAACGAAGTCCCCTGGTCGGAATTGTCTGCCTCGGACCTTGGCGTTGTAGTACCGAGTGAGGCGGCGCTGGTATTCCGTAGCTCGGACGTTCGCGATCTCTCGGAGTTCGTCTGCCAGGTCGAGGTTCTCGAGCAGCTTCTGCTCGTTTGCCTCGGGCAAAAAGCTGATCACTCGGAGAGACGGATTGGCGATTTCTAACGGAACGACGGCTTCGGTGCCATATACCAGTTGAAAAGGGGTCTCACCGGTTGCCGTTCTGGGGGTCGTTCGGTGCGACCATAGTACGCTAGGCAGTTCCTCGAGCCAGCTACCCTTAGCCTTGCCGAGTCTGGTTTTTATGCCCTTCAAGATGGTCTTGTTGGCATTTTCAACCAGCCCGTTGGCCTGAGGGTGGGCGACCGAGGTGAAGTGGTTGCGGATATTTAGGTCGGCACATCTGTCTCGGAAGTATCGAGAGTCGAATTGCCGCCCGTTATCGCTCACTATCACTCGGGGGACGCCGAAGCGACAAATGATCGATTTCCATACGAAACCCCAGACGACTGTCTCGGTGATCCTCGCTGTTGCTTCAGCCTCGATCCACTTGGTGAAGTAGTCGATGGCGACGATGATGAACTTCTTCTGGGATTGAGCCGTTGGGAATGGCCCAAGGATGTCGATCCCCCACCGAGCGAAAGGGTAGGGCTCGGTAAGGGTGACAAGTTCCGTGGCCGGCTGGTGGACCAAATGGTCGAACCGCTGGCAACGGTCGCAATGTTGTACGTAAGCCGTGCAGTCGCGCTGTAGGGTCGGCCACCAGTATCCTTGCCTTAGCAGGATTCTGGCCAGCGACCGACCTCCCGAATGTGCTCCGCACAGGCCTCGATGAATCTCTTCAATAGCTTGGCTCGCTTCGTCGGGGCCGAGACACTTCAGAAGGGGCCCGGAGAACGATCTTCGGTAGAGAGCGTTGTCGAGGATGACGAAGCGCCGAGCCTGGTACTTCATCCGGCGGGCTTCTCGAGGGTCGGAGGGTTCCTGGGAGTCTCGTAGCCAGGATAGGTAGGGGGAGCGCCAGTCGTCGGGAGTGGCCGAGTCAATGGCGAGGAGCTCCGAGTCTATGCTCGGGCGCTCTAGCTCTTCTAGGAGGACCGATCGTGTACCTTCCGGGTCTAGGGAGGAGGCCAGTCGGGAGAGGGCGTCCGCCCGAGAGTTTTGCTCCCGAGCTATTCGGACTACCTCGAACTCCTCGAACTGCTGGGCCAGGCTCCGGACCAACTGGAGGTATTTGATCATAGGTGCCTCCCGAGCTTCGTACTCGCCACTGACCTGGCTTGCAACTAGCTGGGAGTCGGTGTGGATCCTGACTCGCTCAGCCCCCAACCGTCGGGCCATGCGGGCCCCCGAGATAAGGGCCTCGTACTCGGAAGCATTGTTGGATGCCAAGAAGTTGAACTTTAGGGCGTATTGCAACTCTATTCCTTCGGGGGACCTTAGGAGGATCCCTGCGCCGCTGCCGACCGAGTTGGACGATCCATCGACGAACAGCTCCCAGGTTGGCCCGGTTGCTGTCGGAGGCCTGTCCTCGACCGGAACGGTGCTCTCGGCGATGAAGTCGGCGAGCGCTTGCCCTTTGATAGCTGATCGTGGCCGATACGAGATGTCGTATGCCCCGAGCATGATGGCCCATTTGACAAGTCGCCCCGAGGCTTCGGGGTGGGCCAGAATCTTCTTCAGTGGCTCGCCGGTTAGCACTGTGATGGGATGCCCCTGGAAGTAGGGTCGGAGGCGCCTTGCGGAGGTAACCAACGCTAGCACGAGTTTCTCGGTTGCGGGGTACCTCCGCTCGGCCTCGTTGAGCACCTTGCTGGTGTAGTAGACCGGCCTCTCGACTCCCGAGTCATTTCTGACTAGGACCGAGCTGACCGTTGACGGCGTCGCCGAGAGATAGAGCAACAAGACCTCGCCCGGGACGGGCTTGGAAAGCACCGGGGGCGAAGCCAGGAACTCTTTGAGCTCGGCGAACGCTGTCTGGCATTCCCCATCCCATGCGAACGTGGCAGATGCTACCTTGGGCCCCCTCATCAGCTTGAAGAAGGGCAAGCATCGTTCGGCCGCACGGGACAGGAAACGACTGAGAGCAGCGACACGCCCCGTTAGACGCTGGACGTCTTTAATACACGCGGGCGGGCGCATGTCCAGGATGGCCTGGACCTTATCGGGGTTGGCTTCGATCCCTCGCTGAGTGACCAGGAAACCCAGGAACTTCCCGGATCTTACTCCAAAGGCGCACTTGGCGGGGTTGAGCTTCATGCAGTACTTCAAGAGGGTGCCGAAAGTCTCGGCGAGGTCGGTGAAGTGGTCTTGGGCCCTCGGGGTCTTGACGAGCATGTCGTCGATGTAGGCCTCGACGTTCCGACCTAACTGTCCCTCGAACATATGGTTGACCAGTCGCTGGTATGTGGCTCCAGCATTCTTCAATCCGAAGGGCATCCGGGTGTAGCAGTACACGCCGTAGTCGGTGATGAAGGCGGTCCTCTCGACATCTTCAGGGTTCATTCGGATCTGATGATAACCCGAATAGGCATCCAGGAAACTGAGTATCTCGTTGCCCGAGGTTGAGTCAACCAGTTGGTCGATGCTCGGTAGCGGATAGCAGTCCTTGGGGGTGGCCTTGTTCAGATCGGTGAAGTCTACGCACATTCGCCACTTGCCGGTGGTCTTCGGCACCAGGACGACGTTGGCTAGCCACGTTGGGTACAGGACCGGTCTGAAAAGACCAGTCTCTTGTCCCTTGGTGACCTGCGCCTTGATGATCGCCTGTTTCTCGGGCGCATGCTTCCTCCTCCGCTGCTGTACGGGTCTCACGGTGGCATCGAGGTTAAGCTTGTGCATCACAGTTTCCTCTGGTATACCAGGGAGTTGATCATCGGACCAAGCGAAGACCCGGACGTACCCAGAAAGAAACTCCTTGTATTGCTGCTGTTCCTTCGGTGGTAGGTCGGCACCGATCCTTACTCCAAGGGCCGGGTCGTCGTTCAGGAATACCGTTAATAATTCGCCACCGGGCTCGGTGGTCACGGCTTTTCCTTCGACTCCCCTGGGGCCCTTATCCTTCCCGTCCGGCCTTGAGGCTTCCACCGAGATATTGTAGCACCTTCTAGCCGTGGCCTGGTTACCTCGGACTTCCCCCAACCCGTTTTTGGTGGGAAACTTCATTTTTTGGTGATAGGTAGATGGTACGGCCTTTATTCGGCTGAGAAATTTTCGGCCGAAAATGGCGTTGTACGCTATCATACCTTTAATCACTATGAAGTCCACTATGACCGTAACGGTTTTGGGTGGGGTGCCGATAGTGACCGGCAGGCTTAGGGCTCCCTCGGGGTAGGTGGCCAGGCCATTAAACCCGCTAAGGGGTGTTCGGATCGGGCGGAGCTTGGATGGGTCTTCCCCCATCTTGAGAAAACAGTCATAAGATAATACATCGGGGGCGCTCCCATTATCAACCAAAATCCTGTCTACATTACAGTGATTTATCGTGGCCGAGATAACGAGGGCATCGTCATGCGGGGTGCTCAGCCCTTCCAGGTCTTGGTCGGAGAAGACTATGACCTGGGGCTCCATCGGCGGACCTCTGGGAGGCTCTAAGGCTTGGCTGGCCCGCTCGGCATGACGTTTCCTTCCTCGGCTGGTGTCGCCGCCCGATGCCGCCCCTCCGGAGATGACGTTGATGTGGACCCCTCGGGGAGCGTTGTCGATCTCCTCTGCGGCGTCTCGGTCTTCTTTGTGCCCGGTCGTGAACCGGGCTAGATGCCCCAGACGGATGAGGCGCTCGATCTCGTCCTGGAGCTGATGGCAATCTCCGGTGTGGTGCCCGTGGTCGCCGTGGAACAGGCAATGCCTGTCCCGCTTGCGGTTCTTCGACCTCATTGGCTCGGGCTGGCGGAGAAGTCCCGAGTCTTTGATGTCTTCATAGATCTCGTAGACTGGTGCGGTCAAGGGGGTATACCGCTCGTACTTTCTCTTGCGCTCTCCTTCTCGATCGCGCTTCTTACTCGAGCCGGGGTTTGGCTCGGAGGTCCGCTTTTTGTCCCCCTCCCGACCCGAGCCGGTTGCGTCTCGGCAGGCGCTGAGTACTTCTTCGCACTCGGCGTGGCGCAGTGCCAGAGTCACTAGCTCGGCAAGGGTCGAGGGAGGGTGGAGGACAAGCTCGCGGCGGAGATTCTCGTCCCGGGTGCCCCCGGTCAGTGCGGTTGTGGCTGAGGCCACATCCAGGCGGGGGATCCTAAGGGCTTCCGATTTAAATCGGTGGACGTAAGTCCGGAGCCTCTCCCCTTGCGCCTGTTTGAGAGCCAGGAGCCCCGCTACTGACCTTGGGGGGGCGCTACCGGCGAAGCTCTCCTTGAAAATTCGCCCGAATTGCCTGAAGTCTCGAATGGACCCCGGGGCGAGGGCCCGGAACCATGCCTGAGCGCCTTGGACCAGGGTGGCCGCGAAGGCTCGGCATTTGATGGGATCCGGCGTTCCATGCAGGGTCACCAGGGCGTCGAAGCTATCGTAGTGGTCGGCTGGGTCGCCCTGGCCGTCGTAGAGCTTGAAGGTTGGGATGGAGGCTCTAGGAGAGACCTCTGCCTTCAAGATGTACTCGGAGAAAGGGGATTTCTCCTCGTCCTCCGGGAAAGAGGTCTTCTGCAGGGCGCGGAGAGCGCGCTCTTGCTCTGCGAACCGTCTTTCAAAATCTCGTAGCCGGAGAGACAGTTCCGGCTGTGGCCGCGCCGTGGGGCTGGGGGGGGCGTCGTGGCGATCTCCCGGAGCACTGGTGCCCGGGCGCGGCGGCCTCGCCCCCTGCTTCCCTCTCCTCGGCGTGGAGGAAGCCTCTTGCTCCGCAGGCGGAGCTTGCGAGGGTCCTCCGACGTCGTTGCGGAGGAGCTGTCGGCCGCGGAGGGTGAAGCGGCCTCCGGCGGTGTGCTGCGTTGCACTCCTTCGAGGGGGACTTCCTGACGGGGCGCGGGACCTCGCGTCCCGGGCCGCCTGGGCCCTCATGAGCTCCACGAGGACGTCCATCTTTTCGTTGAGGGCCTGGAAGGCGTTGGCGCCACCGTCGAGGGGTGCCCCTGTCTCCGCCGGGGGGGGGTGGTGGCCCGTTGGTGGGGACGCTGGCGTTGGAGGGGGGGCTCTGTGAGACCCTAGAGGGGGCGCCTCCCGCCGCCGCCACAGCCTTACCTGCCCCGCCGGCGGATCTCCTCCCTGAGCTTTTTCTTACCATCTTGACTCTTCGTGCGTTTCCCACAGACGGCGCCAGATGAAGAGGCGGAATCTCGCGCTGGGTCCTGAGCGGGCTGTGGATCACCAGAAGATGAATCTGCAAGAGAGGGAAACGTGTCAGAGGGCCCAGGGGATCTCCCTGGGGCAAACCCTCCGATGGCTAAGTCAGTAGAGCGATGGTGGAAGCGATAATGGGGGGAGGAGAGAGCTGATGCGCGAGAATCCTCTCCACCAAAGGGTGAAGCGAATCGTGCTCAGGAGCTTAGGGTATGTGAATGCCTAGTTCATCTTACCATCTTCCGGAGGGTATCCCTTGCTTAAATAGTGCGTCGCCTTTTAAGAGTCCGGTGAGCTGAGGGCTTCCCGGCGGGAGTTACGTCTTCAGCGGGGGCTTTTATGGCCGGATCGTGGGGACGTTATCCCCTTGGAGTCCGGCGGCACCCCTGACTCTCCCGTCGGCGGAGGACTCTGAACGGCCGTACCTGCGGATTAATCAAACGGTCTTACCGAGCTTCGGGGAGGCTAGCTCTGGTCTGAGCGATGGCCCGGCGAAGGTGGGGTCGGATAGGTCGGCTGGAGCCTGTCTCTCTCGGGTGAGGAGAGGGCTTTTAGACCGGACCTTCCTTGGGACATGACCGCTGTCTCGGGCCCTCCGAGCCTAGAAGGCCGCCGGGGAGAGTTGGTTCCTCGAGTCTTTATTTATTGGGCTTTTCTTCCCTGAGTGGGCCCAGCGGGCTATCACTCGGGCGGGCTCGCCTAGTTGGACCGTGTGGGTCTTGTTGGGCTGCCTTTGTGGTGGGCTACAGAAATCCCCCTCTCCAGTTACCATAAATTGTGGCCTTTATTGTAATAGTTTAGTACATAATGAGTCATTGGGGGATAATGTAGGAGAGCAATAACCTCTTTTAGAGGAGTCGATAACTGTGCCTCACTTGGTTTGCACAATCTTTTTTTTAGTCAGGTCACCCACTGGAACTTGGAAAATCCACGGTCTTACACTCCCTCAAGTAATGAGGGAGCCAAGGCTTGAACTAGAAATCTCATGGTTTCTCACGAGGTGAAGAACCAACTGGACTACTCAATTGATTCAATCTACATAATATGATGCATCATTTAGGCTAATGTCTTTGTGTCAGAGCTATTTCTTTTGAGGCCAAGTTGTAAGACCATCAACCAACCTACGACTATAGAGGTTGAGCTATAAGATCATTAGTCGAGTTAAAACTGCAATGGCTCGGGATCGAGTTAATACTCTCCCAAGAGCCTCCCGAGCTAACACTTAGGGGCCTTTCGTTATTTTTCGAGAGATTTTCCTCCATATCTGAAACCCAATAGAGAGGGCCATTTGACATGTGGAGTGTGCATAGTATGACAATTCTTTCTGGACCCTCAAATAACGAGGCTCTAAATAAACGAGGTGATCTCTAGTGGGCCTCTGGGCTATTAAGTCGAGTTGTATATTGGGCTTTTGGGGGAGGAGTTAAAATCCTCTCTTCAAGTGTACCATAGTGCAATGTGGACTCTCAATTTGAGCCATAGCAAAATATGACATGGGAATAACATGGCAAAGATAAGTTCAAGTATAATCCATCTTAAAATTTTAAAAGTTGAGGCAAAGATATGGTAAAAAATATGTATTATTCAAAAATTTAGTACTATTTATGTACATTGTATTACACATTCATCTATGGAAGATTCATGATTGAAAGTATATAGATAATGCATTTCATTAGTATAAAAATATATCTTTATTATCATTACATAGTCTAAAATGAAAATATATGAAAATGTACAATTTATCTATGCATCTTATCACATTAATAAAAGAATGGGAGAATGAATAATGAGAATCATAAATGGAAAATACTTAGTGCACATCTTGAACAAGCCCAGGTGTGCACAAGCAAATTAATTTTTATTTTAAATATTTTTTGTGACGTGAGACTCGACTCACGCCCTCATAGGTACAAAACACATTCTCATCCGATGGTTTAAAAAATTTAAAAATAAAAATCAGATTTAATAAATTGTACTGAGTCTAATTTTTATTGCATCGACTCTTTTTATTTTAGATTTTTTTAAACTATCGAATGAAGGCATGTCTTGTACGATAAATTAAGAGATACGAGTCTCACGTCATAAAAAAAATTTCTAAATAAAAATAATTTACTTGATACACAACATGAGTGCGTACTTTGACCGAGTGTCCACTAATTATACCTCATCATGAATAGATCAAATGGGATACCCGATGACAAAGCCTATACAATGCTGACATTTTGTGTGTATACGTATTGTGTTTAAATGGCCAGTCCTTAATTTATGCAAACAAAACCATATATTTTTTACAATCGGATGACAGATGGAAGCTTTTTGTTTCATACGTATTTATGTGCGTTTTATGCATATAATAGGTGAATTAACTAACCAGGGCCAGTGAACACTTGGGGCGCCTTTGACGCGCGGGTGGGGTGGGGGGGGGGGGCGCAAATATATTGTCTCACCCAGGGTTTGTCGACCCGGCCGACCCGATCTCGGCTTGGGTCGGGTCGGGTTGCTCCCGTCTCGATCCGACCCGGTCCGTCCCGTTCTAAAACACCAATATATATATATATATATAATATAATATAATATAATAAAATAGAAAAATACACATTATATATAAAATATAATATAATATAATGTTAAAATAATATGTCGACCCAGTGACGACCCACGGCTCGGCTGACCCAGTCCCGGCCTGGGTCGGGTCGTGCGAGTCGGTGCGAGACTCATCGGGTCGACAAACCCTGGCCCCACCTCAGTTAAAGTCGATTGTGTGCGAGGAGAAAAAGGTTAGACTCACTTTTTTCTCTCTCATCTATTATGTATCCGTATTTTCTTAATCACGCGTCAAAGTCACCCTTGGTGTTGATACACTCTTCGGAGTGGTTAGGGCCTCACGGGGACCGGCGATATAGAGGTAGCGTCATGAGCATAGCTAACAAGAGAGAAATATCATGCGGTATTTTCTACTTGTCAAGCTATCATTCTTGGAGACCAATTTGGAGGAACACTTTGAAAACTGCAGATGTAGTGTCAGCCTCTGCTAATTAGTCGGTGGAAATGGTAACAGATTGAGATGGGAACATTAAGGGTGCATCAATGTCACTCAGGTTGTGCTATTTGAATGTTTAGGTTTATTAGATTATACTATCTAGCTCAAAATCTTAAGATGTCTAGTGGAGATTATTTTATTATTGTAAGCACATCTTATTTTATTTATCTTTACGTGAAGTTAATTTTAAATTCTGTCACGTGTACTATCATAAATATGGAGCGCAACCCAAATCATAACTGTAGACTCTAATACTATATTAAAATTTATTAGATTTGATCATCCATCTCAAAACCTTACCTTTTCAATGTCAAAGATACAACTATATTCAAAGGATTGACCAATCCAGATAGTTCACTAGGAATATTGCAGCAATTGTTATCACATATCAAGGTGTTTTCTTTCATGTATTCTATTGTTAAAAATAAATTTATGTGAAAAACTATTCTATATTTACATTTATTAATGTACCCTCCTTATATGAATTCAATGTTATTTATACATTTTTTGTAAACTTCCGTCAAAATGTCACTGGAACATTTCGTTCCTTTCTTCGTCCATTCTTACGAGATTTAACAGACATTAACTGAAAAGTGACAATAAGGACGTACGTGATATTCAATTCATAGAAGGTATATATGTAATTATAAATGTAGGATAAATTTTATGCAAATTCACTTTTAACAGGGAAATATATGTTAAAAAATCTTAAATTCGTTAAATATTTATGGCAGGTGAGATCTATCGTGACACTGACAAGAGAAGTCGGAGATGATAAATCAAAAATATTTTTCTAGTGTGACCTGTGGTCAAGATTATTCGTAAGAGCCCCTATAAACTCTGGTGGGATAAGCAAGTCTGATCCAACAGTCCCAAGTTTTACCTCAAAATAAGACCAGGAACTGTACTTGGAGGGTAATTCCTAAGGAGAGTTTCTAGGTTCAACATGCAACATGATCAAAGTTATTGTGCCTGAGAGGAGCACATCCTCCATTTTTTTTGTCCAGTTGGAGGAGAGTGTTGATCACTTGCTTTTAAGTATCATAAACCTCGATTGCGTGGCATCACAGAGAGGCCTACTTTGTTATCTGTTGCTCAACTCTTCATTGATATCAGAGTCTAAAAAGAGTAACTAAGGACGTTTGATTGTACCAGCTGCTATTGTGAAAGATACTTATTCAACTTCTTGTAAGTACCCTATGCTTCAACCAATCTATCTATGGCTACTACTACTCTTTTTGATATTCTGGAAACCCATGGGATTGAACATCCCATTCGTGAAGAATATCAAAACTACAATTTTCAGACTAGTTTGACTGAGAATGGTTATGAATTTGATTATCATTTCACTACCATATGAGATCACTATGATCACATTTATGAAAAGTGATTGGATTTATATTATGTTCATCAGATGCTCAAGTCTTTCCAGCTGTTTCATAATACTTCTAGAGAATTGGGTTTGATTTTTCCTATATGTCATTTGTTCCTTATTTTCGTCATGATATAAATTATGAAGAATGGTATACTCTTGCTTTTCCAATCGAAGAAATTTCTTTATGGGAAGGCATGGTAACAAGTGTTAATCAAGGGACAAGGAAATACTATGCATTGTCCCATATTGTTCCTCATCACGACACACATTTTGTAGCAATTTTTAAGAAAGTCAGTTTAGAAAAACCAAGTGGCTCCTCTCCAGAATATGAAACAGCTTTGAGGGCGTCAAAACATCCTACCCCTCTTCATAACAACAAGGACATTCATTTTCATCTTCCTAGATGGGGACCTCCGGCTCCAAAAGAACTACAAGATGTCAAGCCTATTTATGAGAGAGCACGGCACAACATTTTCATTTACAAAGAGCATAAACCTGCATTCTTCAAAAGGCAAGATGACCCTTTGATCTACAACAACGGCTACCTTGCAAAAGGACCAATTCTTTCACAAGAAAAGGAAGCAGAAATTTTTCTCAGTGTTATGGGACTTACATGCAAAGATAAATTCCATGTTTATGTGTTGGAACATCCTTCAAATCTGCTAGCAACAACAATGACGGTCATCTATGATGAAGAACCAGTCACGGAAGAAGACTTCATTAATGAAGTCAACAAAATAAATGAATTATTGGATGAAGCTCTCACTCTGCCACCTGACACAAAGCTTCCAAGTGTAATATATCTTGCTCCTATTCTGACTAAAAAGGCTTCAAGTACGGATAGTTCATCTGAGGACAACCTCTCTAACACTTGATAATTTCTTACACCTTTATATGCTCCAATCTCGTTATTCCTCTGTTGATCATTCAGACTTTCCACTCTCCACCATCCATTCGCATATGTTAACCCAAGAAATCCAAGTGGACCAAGATGGAAACGTATCATTTCCCGAAATTAATAAAATTGAATTATATAATTTCCCTCAGTTTCAGGCATGGATGTTTCGGAGCATCAATCAAGTGGAAGTCAACATGCAAGTGCAAGGCACAAGAATTAGGGCTGTCTTCCTTCCTTTCTTCTCCCCTGAAGATATCAGGCTATGGAAGTCCAAGCAGGCAAAGTTTTTTCCATATAGGACAAATTGATGTTCTAGTCCATCCTCACTTTTCTTATAATCTAAATGCTCTGTTAGACATCCGTCACCATGACTGGAAGAAGGCTGTAATATGCCAATTCTCTGACAATTTAGATAAAGATGGCTTATGTGCTATCCGTCCTAATTTCTCAATATCATTGGATGACCCTCATCTCTCTCAAGTATTTGTAGTATGTGTACAAATAAAAGATATAAAAATGTTACCTCAGTCTGTTTATGCTACTATTGCATCGAGATGTATTTTTTATTTAATCAATTCAGTAGTATCTCATTTCCGTCACCCTTATGGAGTTCATCTACTATGTATTCTCAATAAAAATATTACCCATGTAGCTCCAACTTTAGAAATAGATGGTTTTGTACAATGATACCCTACAATAGAGCAATTTATAGCTAATACTTATTTTTTAGAGAAAAAATAAAAAAAGATATGGATGTCTAGATTCCCTGAACCTCACTCTCTTCGCTATTTAACCATTCAACTTCTTCCCGCTCCTAAACCATCATCATCCACTTCTTCCATTGCATCTACCTCAAAACTACCTCCTATTTTGCCTATTATACATGACCCACCGCTATCTTCTGTCACCAACTCTCCTAATAGAGACTCAACTGCCATCAGAATGATCCACTCCTCTCCTGAAATCTCGAAGTCATGAATTGAGCTATGTATTCCCCTCAGCATGAGAGTGGCCGCCAAAAATAGCCTACAAAACAACTACTCTTGAACAAGTTCAAAAGGAAAAAAATGAGCTAAGAGCTTATGTGAGCTATTTATTGTTACATAAGGCAGATTCAGTTCAAATGCAAAAGGACGAAACAAGGTAATTAAATTATCTTATTCAATGGTCCACATTTGATGAAAGTAGAAGCTCAACCGAAAAAAATACAAGCAAATCTAGATACTTTGAAAGAGTATATTATGGCCCAAAAAATTGTTACAACACCTTCAGTACATCAAACCGTTGTAGCACATGAAGTCAACCTCAAGCTATTTAAAAATCAAATAGTTGATTTTTCTACATTCGAAGAATTAGAATTTTCAGAAGCCATAGTTCTGCCCAAAGATCCCAGCAAAATTGTTGAACCTTCACTTGGACTAAAAATGATGAAGTCCAGATTACCCAAAGATGAAACAGGTACCAATCAAAGAAAAAAGGTTTTCTGATCATGTCATCATATTAGGAATGGATATTCCCATTCTTTCTTTAGATACACCACCTATAGATGACATTGAAGACATAGTCCGTATATGGACGCAGAAGACATATATGGCCAACAAGCAAGCAAAACTTCGAACCAGCAATTATTTGATGTTTTATATTTAGCTTTTACTAGCGAAGTTAAGCTTTGGTGGGCATACTTATCAAATGACACCTAAAAAGAGATAATTGAGCAGGGTGTTCAACATTTGGGAAATCTTCTGCTCAGAGAATTCTACCCTGTAAGGGCACATCAAACAACAACTGATATGTTAATGTTAGCTCGAAGGAAGTTACGAAATTTAGATGATTTTGAGGTATATGTCAATAGCTATACCAAAGAAGTATACCGGTTGGGACAACACTATTTACCGATTGTTAAGGCATAATTTGTGGCTTCATTACCGGAATTAATTAGTAACCTTGTCCTCACCGAACTCAACAACACCAACATCTCCTTAGACAATTTGTTGTTCATGGATATTATACAATATGTCAGGCAAGAGATCAAGAAACTCTGCTACAATATGAAGGCCCAAATATCTCTACTATATATTTCTCAAAAGGCTTGTTCGCAAATTGAAGGTGCAGAACACTTTAAAATTAGGAAACCAGCAAAGAATAAACGGTTCCTTAAGAGCTCAAAGAAGTCAAAATTTCTTCACCTTAAATAAAGAAGGCCTTTTAAACCGTACAAATTTTTCTGCAAAAGGAAAACTACTCGCAGACTAGCCACAAAAAATGATGAATGCTATGCGTGCAAAAGGGCGGGGCATTTTGCCAAAAATTGCCTAAACAAAGCCCCCAAACACATCAGAGCAATGTTTCAAATGACAGAAATCGATTCTGATAGGGTACTCCTAGAATCACCCGAACAATTTAACGAGGCACTGGAAGAAAATACTCAAATCTATATGTTAGCATCTGACAATTCCTCTTTCACAGATACAACCTTTAAAGAAGAACAATTACATGTCCAGATGATGCAATCTTCCAAAGTCATCTTTGACAGTGACAGTGACAGTGATAGAGATTCTAGTCCAAGTCGCCGCCAAACTTCATCACACAAGGCCTCTTTTTCTCGACATCGTTCTTATTAATCCGAGGATGAAACTACACCACAAGGATATTCTTCAGTTTCTATGCCTTCTTCAGACAATAGTGATGAAGATTTTATTAATCCTTTTTATGCATCCCAACAGCCCGTCAAAGCACCAGTCGCTCTTCCCAGTGACTATAAAAAGGGCAAAGTACCTGAAATACTCATCAAAGTTCATCAACATGATCTCTCAGAAACACAGGTACTCCAAATTCGTAAACCGATTACAATTACTAACAGTATTGTTATTCGAGGACATATTGCTGTAGATGGACTGTGAACAATAGAAAAAGTGTCAAATATTCATTGACACTGGCGCCAATATCAATTGGTGTCATAAAGATTTATGAAAAAATTGGCTATATTGTCCCACTGGTGGTGTTATCGAGACAATGAATGGAAGTTGTTCCATATCTCATTTTGCCCTCTAAATTCTCATCAAATTGGCCAAACAAATTTTGCTAGCCGATTTCTTTCAGATTAATTATGGCGGCTATGAAGTTGGTTTGGGTTATGTCACCCTCAATAAAATGGGCCCTTATACTTTTTCATTAGACATGGTGGTCTTCAATATACATAAGGAAAAAGAGATCATTCCCAAAATCTCTCCATATTTCAAAACCCAAAGCAACATGCTGACAATAGAAGATGTATCCATCTCCGCGCTACTGTTATTCAAAGAAAAGCAAGCTGAGAAAGCTGAATTATATGCAATTATAAAGTAGTTAAATCATCTATCTCCATTAGCACAACCACATGTCAACTCTTTAGCAGCAATTTCAAGCAAGCTTAGAGAATGTTGTGTCGAGCACCTGTTAGAAAAATGGGACAAGGATTCTCCCCAGTCATACATTCCTACGGTACATAATATACCAATCCAAGGAAAACCTATCAGATAGTCTTTAGAATATGAAACTGAACTAAGGAAGCAGATAAAAGAATTTAGCTCCAAGCAGTTTATGAGGCCTTCTTCATCAAATTATTCTCGTTCTGCTTTTATAGTTCACAACCATGCCCAGCAAAAACGATGAACATTTGGAGCATCTACAAATTTTTATGGAAATCAGACACACTCATGGTATTGGGCTTTCTACATCGGTCGATAAATTTCAAATTGTTGTGGAAAAGGTGAAATTCTTGGGCGTCACAATACAAAACAAGAATATTTCAATGTAGAAACACCCGCCAGAAAAATTATCTAAAATTTCATCAAAATTAGCAAATCTACACCAATGTTAGAGGTTCATGAGATGTGTTAATTATCTCAGAAATTTTATCCTAAAACTTTTTGAAAAAACTTATCATACTCAGGGCTCCATGAGAGCTAAACCCTTTAAATGGTCTGCAGCCGCCACTAAGTATTACAACTACAAGAAGAATGCCAACATCTTCCTCCACTAAGTCCAGCCTACACTGGACCATATGTTCTGTCCACAGATGTATCTGAAGAGACGTGGTCTGCAATTCTTCTTCAAAAGCAAGATGCAGAAGAACACATTTGTGCATATTAAAGCAAACAATATAAAAACATGGGTTAAATTACTGGCCGGCTGAGAAAGAAATATTAGCTACTGTTAAGGGAGTTCAAAATTTTCACACTTATATGATCGGAGAAACATTTATCTTGAGAACTGACTCTTCTATTTTAGGATCTTTTCTCAAGAGAAAACTATTAGATAATGTCAAGTTAAGACGATACGCCTAGTGGCAATTCATTTTAGCTCAGTACAATTTTTCTATAAACAAAATATCAGGGAAAGATCATCATCTTCCAGATGCTCTTACCTGCGAGCTAAAACCTCAGATAAAAATGATAAGGCCACCATTTCAGCCACAAGCTCGGTGAAAGAAACTACCACTTCAAACACCTCAACAACGATTACACTTTTGCCAGCACATTCGAATGCTTTTTCCGTATGACAGTTCCGCCCATGGAGAACATCCAACCATTGATTTATTCATTACTTCGGTAGAAAGAATAAGTTGTTTACTCAACAATCTTAAATGGACAACTCTAGAAGGTGACATATTAGATCTTCTAATTGAAAGAGAAATATTAGATGATACTTTATTCACTATAATACAACTTTATGCAAATCAAATGGCTCGAGAATATTTAAATCGTGTCCTCGAGATGAAAGCTTGGGAACATGATTTATGCCGGTCCTTTTAAAGGTTTAATTTCTCGGAGCTTGGTCATATTTGTCGATACTTAGATGAAGAATTAGTAATCGAAGATGCCGAAGAAAAACCATCTCCGATCACCTCCTTGAAGCAACTCAGTGCAATAATAGAAGAGTGTAGAAGTTGTCAAAAGAAGGCATCGGGATTATATCCCCTCCATGCAAAGATGCTATAACAAATGTCAAAATAATCACCTCCGGCCAAAGCATCTTTTGCAAAGCGGACCTTTGTATAAAAACACCTTTTACTTTGCAGTTAGCATTGTACAAACACTGTTATCGTTTATCCGGATTTCAAATCCAGATTTCAAGAAGGTATACATACGACTAAAGTTGTCAAATAAACTTTCCAACGAAAGCTCACAAGACACTACTTGCAAGACCTTGCAAACGATATGGTTGATCAAACTTCGATGCTCCAGTCTTCGAGCTATCGACTCTTTTATAACCATAAAAGTTTACATTACAAGTGAAGTCCGGCTTACAAATACACTTACAACATTTCGTTCCTTTCTTCATCCATTCTTACGAGATTTAACCGACATTAATAGAAAAGTGACAATAAGGACGCACGTGATATTCAATTCATAGAAGGTATATATGTAATTATAAATGTAGGATAAGTTTTATGCATATTCACTTTTAACAGAGAAATATATGTAAAAAAAAAATTAAATTCGTTAAATATTTATGGCAGGTGAGATCTATCGTGACACTGACAAGAGAAGTCGGAGATGATAAATCAAAAATATTTTTCTAGTGTGACCTGTGGTCAAGATTATTCGTAAGAGCCCCTATAAACTCTGGTGGGATAAGCAAGTCTGATCCAACGGTCCCAAGTTTTACCCCAAAATAAGATCAGGAACTGTACTTGGAAGGTAATTCCTAAGGAGAGTTTCTAGTTTTTACATGCTTCGTGATCAAAGTTATTGTACCTGAGATGAGCACATCCTCCATTTTTTTTTGTCCCGGTGGAGGAGAGTGTTGATCCACTAGCTTTTCACTATCATAAACCTCGGCTACGTGGCATCACAGAGAGGCCTGCTTTGTTCTCCGTTGCTCAACTCTTCAGACCCCTCTTACCTTTGAACATGGTTTGCCGACTAGTACCGGGGGGGAAACCTAGGTATAAGGGGGTGGCCGGCATGGTATAGATCACGACATAGGCGGTGGCGGAGAGTGGAGTGGGAGGTCACGGCGGAGGTGCCAGCGAAGCGAGGAGGGGGAGGCTGTGGCGCAGGACACGGAGGAGGAGAGGGAGGGAGGGGATGCCATGGCAAAGACGGGTTGATGATGTCAACGCCGGAGAGGTCGAGGTTGGGGGCCGCGAGCATAGAGGAAAACAATGCTGGCGACGGGGTTCGGGTCGGCCCCTCCTCCCTCCCGCTCCGCCCTTTCCTCTAGCAGCAGAGGCCAAGCCGGTGGGGCTCGTCTCCACGTTCTTATCAAGAGGAGATGGAACTCCAGGTACGCCTACATCGCAAGAGGTAGAGGGCGAAAAATAATAATAAAAAAAGGCTACGGCACGGACCGTAACATGGCCTGTGGGGAACCGAGCCACCCTGAGTTGGCAACATGGCGAACAATTCCTCGTCCCCAAATCCTCACCAGAAATTTTAAAGATTCTCAAAATTACTGCAAATGACCAAAAACCTTCAAAAACTTCAAATACTAGAGCAACCGAAAATCTCAAAACTCAAATGAGGACCTGCAAAACTTGTAAAAATATATTCGAACGAACACTCGTAACATCCCAATATTCCTTGCATGCGTTTGAAATATGTATAGATGATAAGAGAAGCACCGTGCATTGCAACAAGATGGCCAATAAATATGAGATCTCTTTTGTCAAATATATCCCTCGTTTAGATTTAATGTCGAGAATATCCTATAAATAGTTTGAAATGTTACGATTATACTCTCACCATAACTCAAGTTAATTTAACTCAAGTCAAACATAATTTAAAGGGTGAAATTATTAACATATCCTTGTATTCTCTCTCTCTCTCTCTCTCTCTCTCTTACACTCGCTCCCTCCTCGAATGAAAACCCTAACTGCCAGGAGGGCGGAGGTTGTGAGTAGGGAGGGGGGCTCTTGGCGCACCACGTCACAGTGGCCCTTCATGGCGACTGATTGTAGAAAAGTCGAGGGGGGTATGAGAGGGGACAGAGAGAGGGGGTTTCGTCGGAGGGGGAGAGGGATGGGGTGTGTCTGTGAGTTGGGATGGAGGGTATGGCGTTGGGGGGGGTTCGCCAAAGGAGAGAGCGATGTGGCGGGGGGGGGGGGTCCGTGAGCAGGGACTTGGGGGGGATTTCGTCGGAGGGGAGAGGGACGGAGGGGTGTATGTGAGCAAGCAAGTGGGAGAGGGTTCCGACAGGGATGGGATTGTGTGCAGAGCAAGAGAGGTCTGTAAGTAGGGACGAGGAGGCGACGTTTCACTTGAGGGAGATGGAGAGGGTGGATGTGAGCAGGGATGGGGGCAAAGTTTGTGTGCAAGGATGAGGTGGAGAGGGGGTTTCACGAGAGGGGAGAGGGGAGAGGGGAGAGGGGAGAGGGACAAGGGAGGGAGGTGGGTCTGTAAACAAGGACGGGGGTTTTGCCAAAGAGGGAGAGGGGAGGGTCTTTAAGTGGGGATGAGGAGGGGGGGGGTTGGTCGCCAAATGGGGAGAGGACGACCAGAAGAGACATAGGGGGTGGGGGTAGAGGTGAGATCTCTCTCTCTCTCTCTCTTTGAGATATTTTGAATATTTCACATACTCTCTCGATTTTTATGAAATATTCTACCAAATATTCTACTCTTGTTGACGACCAAGAACCGCAAGGACAAAACCACAAAATTTCAAGCCTTATGAAGAATATTCTTGACAATAAATTTAAATAAAGAATAAATTTGACGAAAGAAATCTTGACAATAATATATATGGCAAAATCCGTTGAGTCCCTTTTTATTTAAGAATAGGATAAGATGGAATAACTAACATACAAGAAAAAAAATGAGACCCACAGTTTTCCCCTCACACACTTTAATGCTTAACCAGAGTGGGATAACTTATTCCCAACCCTAGGCGAGAATAAACCATCCCACCCCATTATCAAAAGGCCCTTAATTCTTTTGCCTATTATAGCATGCACAAATCCATTGATGCGTCTCTTGACAAAAGAATAATCTCAAGACAAATCGGCAACACGTTAAAAGGACACATGAAAGAACTCGAAAGCATCCGCTCCATTGGAATAAAATACAAACGGGAACAAACATAACGCTGAAGTTTTCATATCCTTCCTTGGTGTCATCTGTGTTTTACACTTCAACACCCTTTATCCCATGTTGTGGTTAAATCAAATAGTCTATTAATATTGCAACCTTTGCAAAATAACTTATCTCAAACTCATTTCCCCCCTTTTTTTATTAATTATACCAAACATAGGCTGGAACCAACATGGCCAAAAAAGGCAAGGCAGAAATGAGTTACAGTTGATCACACTTGAATTACCTTTACCAAACGACTGAGGGCAAAGACGACATGACTGAAATGACTTACAATTAATCACTCTTTTTCAAAATTATCTTTATCAAACGATTTAAAGGGCCACGAATATAACTTACGGGAAATAATATCCGCTAGTTATTAAAGTGATTTTGATTCATGCCACAGAGTACAAACAGCAGCCAGCACCAAAAGTAACGTGATAATGGGTGCCCTCGTCAGCTCTCAAATACTAATCTTCCGGAGTAATGTATCCTGTAGCAAGCAGAATAAAATAGTATAGATAACTTCTGAGAAAAAACAAACTCCATTAACAAATTTTTTTTAAAAAAACGAAACCTTATGTACAAACAGCAACCGCTGGGATCACTACATAAAACTCGAAGAATCAACACCTGCAAGTCCAGCTCCTTCACAGACATAAAACTATGGGCATCCTTGAGGGTGCATAAATTAAAGCAGCTAGCTCCCCTGAATTCTGTTATTTGAGAGTTGGCTCCCCCTGAATTCTTGAATAGGTAGCCGTCCAATTCATACACCTTCATGCACTCGATTTCTGTAATGACCATCAACAGTTCTCACGCAATTTGTTCATGACCATAAGGATAGTAGAAGCTTTGACACCTGAATCCTGGAAATGCACAGAAGTAATCAAGGTATCCAACCAGACACTGGACAGCAAGTGCACGGACATCAGGAAGTATGCCAATTGTAGCAGGCCGCAGTCAATCATGAAAACTCGTGTAAATTATTACAGACAAAAACATGTGATACCCTCCAAAAGGACTACCAGACATGGAAACAAAGCGAGCACAAACTATTACAGAAACATCAACAGAACTGATACTGAAACATGAGACGAAAATGAAGCATTAATCATATCAAATCAAATCAACAAAACTTTAATTGTCAAAACTGCGAACAAAGACCACGTTGCTATGGAAGATTTGTCACAATAATGTGGTGGATAGCACTTGTCGAAATGTCAGTCAACTTGGTCATTATGGCTACCTCACTCGGGAAATCGAAGACTATCCTATATAAACTTTGTGATGCCATCTACTAACTGAAGATAAACCCATGTTAATTGTGTCTAAAGCGCAACTTTTTTTTTTTGAAAGTGAGTAGTACCACTAATGTATTAAAAAAAAAGAATGTACAAGTATAGGCTGTGACAACCCAAAAGTTTGCAAACCCCAAAACTCTATACACCGAAGGCCACAAAAAATGAATTGTGGATCAGGACGGGCAACTTAAAACAACAACTTAAAAGGAATTGTCTAACGTGCAACTTAAAACAACTTACACAGAGTTTTTAATTGTGCTTTTATATTTTCCTTTTGGTGGCCAGGACGTGCAATAGATTTCCCAAATACCCTATTTAACCATGAATAGAGCCAGGTGACTTCCAATGCACAAAAAGAGGGAAAAAACCAAAAAAAAAAGAGGAAAGAACTAAAAAAGCAGAAAAAACAGGAAAACACCCACCGCCCAGGTCCTAGTAACATAGGCTGTAAATGGCTTCCGATTTCCCATTTTTTGATCTATTTCCAACATTTTGGAAATGGAAACAGATGTACATAATTTTTTCTTCCTATTTACAAAACATATATTGGAACCAATTTTCTGATAAGAAACTGGACGCAGAGACGGAAACTAACATCCACATTACCATATGAATCCTATTATATTTTTTAATCACGTCTTAAAGTTCAAAAAATAATTTAAGCTACTCCTTCAAAAAGGGCCAGCTGGCAGGACAGCTGTGCATTATTTGGTTCAAACTGAAAAACCAAACTGATGCAATCAATTCAGTTTGGTTCAGTCTAGGAACACATTCAGTTCAGTTTGGTTTCAAAGCCTTCGAAATCGAACCAAACCACCAAACCTAACTACACTAATAATCCTATTAGAATTACTTTGTCTACATTATCATCACTCACCGGCAAAGGTACTTCGGGAGGAGAAGACTTTGGGATATGGATTTTCCACCTCCAGCCCAAACATCTCCTATTTGACGCGGCATCCTCTCTTGCAGGGCCTTCCTCTCCGCCGGGGTCCAAGTCCATTTAGGGAAAGACAATCAATGCCTTTTCTAGAAAGACATATGGTGTGGTGACTTCACTTTAAAGGACTATTTTCCTATTATATTTGCAATATCCGCAGACCCTCTTGGGACGGTTGACCGTGCTTTCGACCCCCACCTTTCAAGGGGCACTTGGGCGCTGACTTTCAGGAGGGGACTCACGAGTGACGAGATAGAGCGGTTTCTGGACCTCCTTACCTTCCTCCTGGACTTCGTTCCTCACCCCCTTTGAGAGGATGCGTGGTCGTGAAGGTGGGATAGGGAGGGCATCTTCACTGTGAGGTCTGCTTACCTCGTCATCTTGGATGGCGGGATGCGTCACGACTACGTTCCCTACATTTTGAGACCGAAGAGTCCTTTGAAGGTGAAGCTTCTAATTTGGAGGATTTCTCATGGGAGGCTTCCCACTAGAGATAGACTCAGGCGCTTCCATCCAGACATCCAACCCTCCTACTGTTTATGTGGCCTAGAAGATGAGTCATTGGACCATCACTTTGTTGGTTGTCATTACTCACAGACTGTGTGGGAGGGGTTGGCTTCCATAGTCCAATGTGTCAATGGCCATTAGACGGAGCTACAGTCCTTCATCAGGTCGTGGGGCAGAAGTTGACCCATCAGAGGTGATCGTGTTATTTAGTGACTTATTTTGCATGCCACTCTTTGGTCCCTTTGGTGTGAAAGGAACAACAGAATTTTTAGAAGGGAGGCTAGAGTGAAAGACACTATTGTTTCTTTCATTTGTACTAGAGTGAGGGAATGGGCAGTATTGTCTTGTAATGTGAACGCCCTTAACTCAACTATTTTTGCTTTGTTGGGAGACTAATTGGCCCCACATCACCTTGGTGTGGTTTTTTGTATTGGGTCTCTGTTTGGGAGCTTAGTTACACTTGTACACTTTATTTTCTTTTATACAATCAGTGGTATTACCCATTTTTTTAAAAAAATCATCACTCACATGATCTAACAGATGTATAGCCTACAGGGCAATCGCCAACTGGCAACCAACACACGAGCTGTGTTACAGAATCACCTTGGTGTGTTTTTTGTATTGGGTCTCTGTTTGGGAGCTTACTTACACTTGTACACTTTATTTTCTTTTATACAATCAGTGGTATTACCCATTTTTTTAAAAAAATCATCACTCACATGATCTAACAGATGTATAGCCTACAGGGCAATCGCCAACTGGCAACCAACACACGAGCTGTGTTACAGACACAGAACAATACTAATGGAGTTAATACTTTTTCAAATCTGATATGGAACTAATGTCCCACTCCCCATCTGCATTGACCATGACACCTTGTGCTTGAGACAAGAAAATTTCGAATCTTGAACTCACAGAGAGCTTATATATGATTTCCACCCCCAGACCCCAGCGCCGCAGCCCATGGTGCTACATATCCTGCCCTTGGATTTCAAATCCCATCATATTAAAATAAAAAATTATTTCTTGGTTTAATCTGGTTTGGACCGAATCAAACTACTTTTTTTTTGGGTTTGGTTTGGATGCACGGTTCAGTACAGTTTGGGGAGAAAATTTCCCCCAAAACTGAACCAATCAGTTCAGTTTCAATGTTCATGTCAGTTTGGCTTGGAAAAATTTCCCAAAACCAATTGTTCAACTTGCACACCCCTAGTTGGCAGGGCCCCAAACCATTGAGTCCTGTGTTGCCGAGTAAATGCCTATATAGATGGGAAGCACCCTCTGTTTTCCAGTAACGGACTAAACGGAGGGAACAATCGACCCCCCAAGTGCCATGCACCTTCCAGTTCCATCCACAGTTCCACTTCTTTACAGAGCAACATCAAATCATCTATGTTTCATTCGTAAAGGCCACCCCTTTGGCTTCCAGTACCACATAACTTTCCCAGAATACTACTACAGATTTTGCTGAAACAGTTCCAAATTCACTCCCTCTGTTTCTGCATTCTTAATCACGTAGGGAACAGAATCTGTAGATTTTGGACACATGAACCCTGACATGTTCACGCACAAGACTACTGATGCCCTCGCAGCCGCTCACAAGTTCAACCTTGCATCTGGCCATGCCCAGCTCACACTCCATTCACCTTGGTGATGCCCTCATCTGTTAGAACTTGGAAGACTATATCCTTCTAGAGGCATACAATGTTCTCGCGGTTTTATAACTACTCTCCGGAGTTGGCAAAGATTGCCCCAAGCCATTCAGAATAAACCAGAAGACCTTCAGAGTGCCCTTCTACTGTATGATCCCCAAACAAGTCCTCCCCCCCCAACTCATCATAGCATGCAAAGATGTGGTCACTTTTTATATCTTTTACCTTTTAGTCTACCTCACCCCCAACTCAGTAGATTCATACCCCCTACCACCTCTTAGAAGACTCTGAGTCATTAATCTCTAGCCCCTTGGAGAGACTCTCTTCATTTGTTGCCTCTTCAATAAGATTTTCAACATTGATTTCATGGCAACTGAGCAAAGCTTTTAGGATTCTCAGACCTAGTGTTTCCTACCTAATTATGGGCCCAGATTGTGCCCAGATACATGGGGGTGTAATTAGGGGTGGGGGTGCAGCAAGCATTACTGTAACCTAAATGTCAGGATCTCAGTGAAATTACTAATCTAAAGATCAGATCTGAAAATGGATGGCACCTTGAACTCAGGTAAAATTCACATATGGCCTGTGTCTTCCCCCTTGCTTATAATAAATCTGGTTTTTACAACCTTTTCCCAGACCGCTTCTTTTAGCTTAAGGTCAGAACAGAGAGTGGAACAGCGTCAGTCAAACTCTGGAGTCAGGGTTTTGTTAGCTCCTGCCTGGCAAAAAGGAAACACCATTCCAAGAAAATTCTCTTGACAATGTACTCTTTCATCCTCCAACTTTTCTCTCAATGAGCCCCTTAAGGTGTTGTTTCTTTCGATGTAGTTCTCCAGTTTTAGAATCGCCGGTTTTAAAGCCTGAGTATTTCTCTAACTTCAAAACTGGATCTATTTTGTTTGGATGATCGTAAAATAAAACAAGGTTTTTATTGTTTGGTTGTGATTTCAACTAATTTTTTCTCCAGTTTTCTCCAGTGGATATAGACTGTAAACCAAAACAAGAGAATCTTAGTACCATGTGGGACCATGTAATCACATTTACACTATTTTATAATCAAATAAACAACTGAGAAACGTTGTAAAATAAAACAGCTACGGACTTTTACAGTGTTTTACGATGAAAAAAGCAAGCCCTAAGTGCCATCTCACAAATGGTCAACCTGGTGCTATCAATTTTTAAAGTTTGGTGACTACCAGAAATGGACATGAGGACAGGGAAAGAACAGGAAAACATCAATGACTATGTAGAATACCAGAATAACAGTGATGGGAACGGAAACCATTGGTCAATGTGCTTAAAATCACCATAACCATAGCAAATTTTTAGCCTGTCAAAATCTACAACAGTTCCTCAGTCAGCCTGTAGAAGATTCTTCCATCATATTTAGAGGCTGCAAAGGGGCGTACTCTTAGAATTTTTAAAATCATATCTCATCATATATGTTTTTAAGAAGCATCATATAAACTAGGCTTCTTCAACATCAACGAAAAAAGATAAAATTAATGGAGGATGGTAAAGATGGAAGCACAGATTTGAATATAAACAATCTTCCAAATCAGGAAGTAGTTTCATATGACCCATGTTTGTTAGACGATTCCCATAAAAAAGTGTTCTTAAACAACCTTGTGCTTAAGATATGTCACAAGGTTCACATTCTCGGTTCAAGGCATAAAAAATACTACACTTTCAAACAAAACCACTTAAAAGAAGGCATAGAAAATACTATCTACCTAACTCCGGATGCAAGTTTCTCATGCAAGACAAAAAGATGAAATATCCATGCTTGTAATAGAAGGCACAGAAATGATAGCCTCAAAGGAAAAGGTGATTCCAATTTTTAAACAACTGTAGTTATATATACTTATTTAGGGTTGTCAAGTAGAGTAAGATATTATCCACCTTCCAAATATAAAATTGACTTCCTAAACATTATCTGCTATACTGGTCCCCTTTTTTACAAAAGCAGAAACAGCAATGTGACGTTCACACCACCATTAGCCAACCGGTTATTCATCATAACATGAGGGCCTAAGCTACAATGATATTACATACAAGAACATATCAAATGGATGCAATACATGTTATTGTGTGATCACAGCTAGTTGATTGATCTAAAATATTGATGTGATAAAATTGCACAACCCTAAGATAACTATCCATTATCAAACTTACAGCCACCAGAAGGTCATAAAACATCAAAATGTGATCTCGAAATCCCAGAAAAATCCATTTCACCTGCTCATCACAGCTCCCAAGAGCCTGATCAAAAGACATAACCAGCTGGGATTTGCCCGGCTCCAAAAAAAGCTGCAGCACCATTCTCATTGGATGATGATGCCAAAGCTCCTCCGTGGGAGATCAAGTTCTTGCCGAGATGAGGTAAAAAGGCTTCTGACCTGATGCCATAATTTTGCCACTCTGTCTTGAAGTCCAATAAGGTGCCATTTACAACAGGTTATATGTTAAGCGCTGCAGCAGATGTGGACCCTCACAGTTTGAGCAGGTGATTTTGGAGAACAAGGGAAATGGGAGAGGGAGACGAAGACCCTTGAATTTATTTTTTCTTCTTCTTCTTTCCCTTCCCTTTCCCCTCCCCCACTCTTTTGGTGGCTGCCTTTGCGTCCATCAGTCTCACCACCCTATGTGTCATTACTGTACTCCCCTTCACCCAATCATGTTCTCTGACAAATGGAGTTGCTCAAATGGTTGCAAGGATTATTGTCCACTTCCATTCAGCCAATCCACTTCTCGGGCTACTAGTGATTCAGGCTTGACCCTGGGTGGGCGGGTTTAATCTCAGATTTCAAAAAAAAAAAAAATCCACTTCACCACATCCCTCATCCTCACAGAATCTCTAAAATGTACAGTTATACTTTTCAGAGCATATTTCTTATAGGATGGAATGCTAGCTGATGCATCACGTCTGCATAGCAATGTAAAGAAGCAATTTTCATTTTCAGAAAATAATAAGAAAAAAAGATAGTTGCCACCAGCTCCCAAGTAACTTGGCCAATACCACACCCTATCCCGACTTTTTCCTTTAGGATGCTTATCTAACCAGATAAATAAATGATCTCCTCAAAACATGTGGCAAGTGCATATGCAGCTGGTTATATTCCCACCTACTCAGTTGAGGTCACAAACCATTAGCTAATAAAGCAATTGGGTACAGGAGTAGAAAGTCATTAAACACTCCACTGACAATATTGTGATCATTAGGTAGACAAGGGTTCCACATAATTGAAGCAAGAATAAAACCTGCTCTTCAATTTCCTCCAAAACCCTATCTAGGCCCCAATAGAAATGATGAATTCTTTCTCAGCCATAACTTTGCGAGATATTATATGTTGTTTAGCTAAGCCTGCATATGGTGCCTCCAAAGTTCTGGATCCAAGAACCACATATAAAACCCACACTTTTTGATTTCTTTTTTTTTGGAAAGTGGATAGTAATAACTTTTTGATTTATAATATGGAACTGCTGAAATAGGCTTTGGGGAGACTGGATCAGTTCCACATAAGAAATAGGTTTTGGGAAGACCCATGGATGAACAATAGGTCTCTCCAACAGACATTTACAAATCTGTATGACAAAGCAGTCACAACAGGAATAAATATAAACACAGTGTGGTCAAAATCAGAGACTCATTCGCGGTGGAATCTCCAATTTCATTAATGTTTTTTGAAAACTGGATGGTAGCACTGATGTATTGCAAAAAGACATAAAATGAAAGTACAAGTATAGGCCATGCAAAAAACACAGCCAAAAGGAAAAGCCTATACGCCAAAATGCACACAAAGAGAGTGTGGCTCCATCTAGGCCCCCACAAGCAACCCAAAAGAGGCAAAGTGAGGAAATTTGTATTACAAAGATTAACGGCCCATTCCCTCACTCAATTACAAATGAAGGAAACAACAACTTCCTCAGACCGGGACTCTTTCCTGAAGATTCTGTTGTTCCGTTCCCCCCACAGGGTCCAAAATGTAGCAGGCAAAATGAGCCACCAAATCGTCTGGTCACTCCCAAGGGGTCAAGACCTACCCCAATTCTCCAACAAGGAGTGAGCCTCACAAAACAAGCTGATGCCACCACCAGTCCTCCTGGCCAACTCAGACCATACCTCCTGTGAGAAAGGGCAGCCCACAAAGAGATGGTCCAAGGTCTCAAAATCCTGACCACATAGGCAACAGAGCGGGTCAATGCCAGGGAGAAAAAGAAGCAATCTGTCCCTGGTCGGTAGTCTCCCATGGGAGATCCTCCACACAAGAATCTTCACCTTCAGCGGGGTCTTCGGCTTCCACACCTGTTTAAAAAGGTTGTGGCGAAGGCCACCATCAGAAATGATCCCATAGGCTGATCTCACGGAAAAGATTCCAATCTTCTCCCACCTCCAAACCCAAAGATCCTCTGCATCAAACTGAGGATGGTATGAGAGGAGGAAGGAAAGCAACTCCTGAAGCAACAACATCTCCTCAAGAGAGAGATTCCTCCTGAAGATCGGCGGTCGACGCCCAAGTACCCCCAGGGAGGAGGGGGTCAAAGGCCTGGGAGACAGAACAAAGAGGGTGCGCTGCGATCTCAAAAAGACTCGGGAACAACGTGGCTAGGAGGTCTCCCCGCACCACCTATCCTTCCAGAAGAGGCTGATGTCTCCTCTTGGTGGGGACACCGGGTCCACTACTGGGCCCACTACTCGGAGCCGACGCCGCACTGCCCCGACACCGAGCTTATGGCTCGGAGATCCTTCCTGAAGACTCGGCCTACGGCTACGGTGCTATATTACGTATCGAGTATCTGTATTTGTGTGTATGTATACATGTATCCCTACAAGTATTTTTCTTTTCGTCTTATTAGGCTAGTCTAAGTCAAAATACCATGTGTGTAATTTTTATATTTTATTTGATTTTAACCCACAAGTCAAATATTGGTTGGTGGGTTTGTCTTGTTAGGCTATGGTATAAATCCAATAAGTGGAAGTGTGAAGGTATTCATGTAATAGGGCCTTTCCTATATAAGGAGGCCAATGCTTGTTACGTATGTTATGTTGTATGAAAGAAAGAATTGAGTTGAAGGAGCTTTTGCCCCTCTGTTCATCTCCCTTCCCTCCTTTCTCATTTTTGTGAGATCCGAGTGTCGCCCGATGTGAGACCGTCCGGCGTGAGGTCGAGCTGTGTGAGATAGCAATTATCTGTTCCCGTCCTGTTCGCGTCCCGGAGTGCCGTCGATCCACTCCCACGTCGCCGCCGCGTCAAATTGGTATCAGAGCCTAACACGGCGCCTCCATCAACCCGACGTCCCCGTCGTCTTCCCTTCTCTCTCTCTGTTGTTAGATAGTGAAAAAAAAAGAAGAGAGATAGGAAGATCTTGATTGAGAAGAGTTTTTGGAGAAAACAAATATTAAAAAAAATTTTGAAAAAAAAAAGAAAAGAAAAAGAGAGAAACCCTGCGTTCTCTCTCTCTCCCCATTTCTCTCTCTGTACTCTCTCTCGTTCAGCCCAACAGAAGAAACCAAGAAAAGGAAATTTTTTTTTTCTTTCCTTCCCTCCTCTCTACCTCTCTCTCTTGCTCTCGGAGTCTCTCAATAGAGAAAAAAAAAAGAGAGAAAATCGCATTCGCAGGGGGGCCGGCCTCGTCGCCCGTGCCCCCCCTTCAAAACCCCACGGCCGCAACGGCAGGCGCTCCACCGCCGCGCGCCACCGCGCCCGGCCCCGCCCCCACCGCGCCCGCACAACGCGCGCCCTGCGCGCCAGGCCTCGGCCGCCCACGCGCCCTCCCGCGCCCGCCCGCCTGTGCGCCCTGCGAGCCCGCCTCGGCCGCCCACGCGCCCTCCCGCTGCCCCCGTGCGCCCGTGGCCACCCCCCCACAGCGCCGATCTTCTTGACCCCGCCCCCGAGTGAAACACGCCTGAGGTTTGAAAGTCAAAAAAGAAGGGTAGGTGAGGTTTGAAAAAAAAAGTACGAAAAGTCAAAAAAATTAAGAGAATATTTGAAAAGAGAAAGAAAAGTCAAAAAAAAAAGGAGATTGAAAAAAATGTTAAATATATATAATATATAGAATATATATATTGTTATATATATCTATATATATTATTTGATTAAAAAAAGAGGTGAATATATATATTATTATATATCTATTTAACTTATTTCTTGTGGCACCCGAGTCCGCTATTACGGCTCGGCCCGTGTCTGAGTCGTCCGGATGCCGACAGAAGATCCGAAGATCACAGAACGGGCGTACCTCTGAATCTCCCTGCGCGAAGAATTTGGACTGATTTGTTCCCCTGCGCGGGAAATTTAAGCGATTTGTAATAATTCAATCCTCCTGCGTGGAGTGAATGCTTTGTAACCGCTCAAGCTTCGTCGACGCCGTGCGGGCCCGCACGTCCCCGCTCGCCTTCGTCTCCGGTCGGAGTTAGACTTTTCAGTCTAGCTATGTGCGTGCTCCCATCACTTACTCATTTAGTATCTTTTCAATTGCCGCGCGAAGTGAGAGAGAGCCCGATCCATGTAGCCAGTCTCCTGAGTGCATCGCTGTGGACGGAAAGCGAGAGCTTGTATGTACCCATCCTTAGGCCCTAGATTGTCACATTAGGGCACCCTAATTGTCAGGAGGTAGTTCCACAACTACTTCGCCTACGGGCGAGCAACTCTCCCTGACCGGTCCCTTCAAATTGGCCCTTTGCCAATTAGCCAACAAAATTTGGGCCTATAGCTTGCTAATTATCGGTCCCAGGACTGCATCATTTAGGTCCGAGGTCGTGCATGCCACGTTGGTCTAGGAATTCATCTGACCGTCTAGAGCGCCCTTCAACGCTACCCATGGATCAAAAGAGCGTGAGTGCTATGTTGGCTCAGCTTGAGCATAATCTTCTGACCCATTTTGAGGAATCCATAGGCCAACTACGAGCCAAACTAGATGAGAGGATTCGGGTCTTAGAGGATCGACTAAAGGGAGAGGAAGGACGAGTGAATGGCCACGGCAATCCCGTAGCCAATCCTAGGGAGGATAGAGAGCGAGCCCGCCCGAATCAGGCTCCCCAAGATAGAGACCAAGAGGCCCGTACGCCTCGAGAGAGAGACCACGATGATGAGGATATTATCCTACGGAACGTCAAGATTGACGCTCCGAGTTTTGATGGGTCCCTCAACCCCGCTACATATCTTGATTGGGAGACCGGGATGGATCAATATTTTGACTGGCATCGCCGCATGACCCTGCTACAAGGGTGAGGCTTGCCAAAATAAAACTCCTGGGTCAAGCCAAAACTTACTGGTGTAACGTTGAAAATCTCCTAGCCAGGAGACGGGAGGAGAAGCCTATTAGCACGTGGGAAGAAATGAAGGAGAAATTGAGGGAGAAGTATCTGCCACCTTCCTACCATCAGCGTCTTTTAAACCAATGACAGAAACTCACCCAAGATGGAAAGTCCGTGGACGAGTACATCACCAAATTTGATGACTACTTTCTTCGGAGTCGAGTAATGGAGGATGCCTCTGTCACCCTCTCTCGATTTAGGGCTGGCTTACACGAGAGTATTCAGCGGGAATTATTCTTGCGGGAGGTTAACACCCTCGAGCACGCCTACCAGGTTGAACGAGATGTTTCAAAGGGTGGCCCCACCTCGGGTTCCCATCTACCACCAACCTGAACCCCGAAACCCCATAGTCCGCTATACTGAGAGAGCTGGCCCCTCCACCTCCTACGTCCCTACTGCTACCCCACTTAGGGCCGTTGCCTCTACGGCTCCTTTCCCACGGAACCCTTACCTGCACCCGCAGCTGTGCCTAGGCTGGAGTATACTCCACCAGTTGAGAGGAGAGATGACAAGGGAAAGGGAGTCGTCCCTAGCACCTCCCAACCAGCCCCTGTCTCGGGAGTTCGCTGCTTCAGGTGTCATAACTTAGGGCATATTGCCACCAATTGCCCCACCCGAGCCTTGGTCATCACCGACCCCCAGTCTATGGAACTTCCATCTCAGGAAGGAGAAACCCTTGAGAGATATGAACCTGACCCTGATCTCATTGCCCAGTTTGAGGAATTAGATGCAGGATATGATGGAACACATGTCGAGTACATGCAAGTGGGAGAAATTGCTGAAAGTTCAAACCAGGGAAGACTAGGTGTAGTTCGCTGCATCCTCGCACACCCACAGGAGGACGACTGGCGTCGAACCTCCATCTTCCAAACCTACATCATGGTCAAAACTCAACCCTGCAAGGTGATCTTTGACAACGGGAGCTGTATCAATGCAGTCTCTTCAGACTTTGTATCCCGTCTAGGTCTACCTACCCATCCTCATCCGAGGCCATACAACGTGGCTTGGGTTGACGACACGTCTATCCCAGTCACCACTACATGTGTCATTCCCATCCAGTTCCAATCCTACCAAGGACAAATCCTATGCGATGTAGTGCCTATGAAGGTCGGGAGCATCATCCTAGGACGGCCATGGATCTACAATGTAGACCTTACTACATTCGGTTGGTCCAACCAGTGTTCCTTCTCCCACAATGGGAAGAGGATTCAGTTGCTCCCAACACCCCCAAAGGTGGCCACGGGAAAGAGTCCTACCTCCACACCCACTACATCCCCCAAGAGTGAGGAAAACTCCCCAACCCCTGCTACAGGGAAACCTTCTATTCCCTCTTCTCCTACACCTGTCACTCTCATCCCTAAGGCCCTTAAGGTTAACCATGACCCGATTAGGCGCCTTAACTTCATAGGTGTCCGTGAACTGAATAGGGAGGTTGCCGAAGGTGCCCCTGTCTGGGCTGTTATTGTCACCATCACCCCCGAGGAGTCTCGAGTCTCAGTCCCACCCGAGGTCCAGGCAATTCTGCAAGACTTCCCAGACATTTTCCCAGATGATTTGCCCTCTAGACTCCCTCCCATGCGTGACATTCAACACGCTATTGATCTTGTCCCTGGGTCCACCCTACCCAACCTTCCCCATTATCGATTGAACCCGAATGAGCATGTTGAGCTCCAAAGGATTGTCGAGGATCTTATCCAAAAAGGTTTCCTCAGGGTGAGCAAGAGCCCATGTGCTGTCCCTGCCTTGCCCACACCCAAGAAGGATGGCACCTGGCGGATGTGTGTTGACAGCCGCGCCATCAATAAGATCACTGTCAAGTATAGGTTTCCCATTCCTCGTTTTGATGACATGCTTGACATGATGAGTGGAGCCACTATCTTTTCCAAGATTGACTTGAAAAGTGGCTACCAGCAGGTCCGGATTCGACCAGGGGACGAGTGGAAGACAGCCTTCAAAACCAAAGAAGGTCTGTATGAGTGGCTCGTCATGCCGTTTGGGCTATCCAATACCCCCAGCACATTCATGCGGCTTATGACGGAAACCCTTCGACCCCTCATTGGTCGCTTTGTTGTCGTCTACTTTGACGACATTCTCATCTATAGCCACAACCCTCAGGACCACATCCATCATTTGAGGGAAGTCTGCGAGATTTTGAGGAGAGAAACCCTGTTTGCCAATCTCAAGAAATGTGAATTCATGACAGACCGTGTCACTTTCCTTGGATTTGTGGTTTCTAGTCAAGGAGTGTCTGTGGACCCATCAAAGGTCCGAGCTATAGTAGACTGGCCGGAGCCCCGGAATGTCCATGACGTTCGTAGTTTCCACGGGCTAGCCACCTTCTACAGACGCTTCATCCAGGGATTTAGCACTATTATGGCACCCATTACGGATTGCATCTGTAAGGGGAATTTTGAGTGGACCAAAGCCGCCTCCCAGGCTTTTCTGGCCATAAAAGAGCTTATGACCATAGCCCCTGTCCTCCGCCTACCAGACTTTTCCAAAGTCTTTGAGGTTTCCTGTGATGCATCTGGCGTAGGAATAAGTGGGGAGAGCCACCCTGTGGCTTATTTCAGTGAGAAGCTTTCTGATGCAAAGCTTCGTTACTCCACCTATGATAAAGAGTTTTATGCCGTGGTCCAAGCCCTCAAACATTGGAAACACTATCTCTTACCACAAGAGTTCGTCTTATACTCGGACCACGAGGCTTTGAAATTCCTAAGCTCTCAGAAGGGCTTAAACTCAAGGCATGGTCGGTGGGTAGAATTCCTCCAGTCCTTCACCTTTGTCCTAAAACATAAGGCTGGAAAGGACAATAAGGTGGCCGACGCCTTGAGTCGAAGGTCTCCCTTCTTTCCACTGCTCGGGTAGAGGTCACCGGATTTGACCGCATGAAGGAACTCTATAGAGAGTGTCCTGATTTTGGCCCTGCCTACTCTGCTCTGTCCGCTGGACCCTCGACAGACTTTTCTGACTATCTACTCCAGGATGGTTTTCTATTTCGAGGGCAGCAACTCTGTATCTCGAGGACTTCTGTTCGGGACTTCCTGATTTGGGAAATGCATGCTGGAGGTCTTGCTGGTCACTTTGGCCGCAACAAGACCATCCATTCTATGGAGGAGCACTTCTATTGGCCTGGCCTGAAGAGAGATGTGGCCAAGATTGTAGCCCAGTGTAGGACATGCACAATGGCCAAACAGGTCAAACAGAACACTGGTCTCTACACTCCTCTCCCCGTCCCTGATCGACCATGGGTTGATGTGAGCATGGATTTTATCCTTGGGTTACCACGCACTGCTCATAAGCATGATTCCATCTTTATTGTCGTTGATAGGTTCTCTAAGATGGCCCACTTTATTGCATGTTCTAAAACATCTGATGCATCTAGAGTAGCCCATTTGTTCTTTGATGAAGTCGTGCGTCTGCATGGTCTCCCCCAAACCATCGTGTCTGACCGGGATGTCCGGTTCACTAGCTATTTTTGGAAGACACTTTGGCACCTAGTTGGCACCAAACTGAAGTTTTCCACTGCCTATCATCCCCAAACTGATGGGCAAACTGAGGTCGTCAATAGAAGTTTAGGGAATCTGTTGAGGTGTCTCGTAGGGGATCACCCCGGCACTTGGGACCTTCTTTTGTCCAGAGCCGAATTTGCATACAACAGTTCGGTCAATCGGTCCATAGGTATGAGTCCATTTGAGGTCGTGCATGGATACAAACCTAGGAAGCATGTGGATCTCATTCCCCTTCCCCTCGAGTCTCGGATATCCAAGTCAGCTGAGGAGTTTGCACAGCATGTCACGAGTCTACATGAATCAATTAGCAAGCACATCAACCTCAGTAATGAGACTTATAAAAAATTGGCTGATTCGCATAGGCGTCACCATGAATTTCAAGAAGGTGACTTGGTTATGGTACGGGTCCAACCCGAACGACTCCCCTCGGGAGCCGCTAAAAAATTGCAAGCCCGTAGTGATGGACCCTTCCCAATTCTGCAGAAGATTGGCTCCAATGCTTATGTTGTGGACTTACCTCCCGATATGGGATTAGCTCGACCTTTAATGTGGCAGACCTAGTGGCCTACAAGGAACCCACAGTGATTCCTAGTGACCCTTTTGAGCCTTCTCCTCCCATTGAGAGTGAGTCCACCCCTGTGCGTCCCACAGTCTCGAGAGTACCGCGCGAGCACATTGAGAGGATACTAGATGAGCAAGTGACCACTACACGGAGCAGGGTGTACCAGCGCTACCTTGTCCGTTGGCGAGATTCCTGGATCAGCCGGGAAGATCTCCAGCGCCTCGATCCAGATCTGCTAGAGTACTACCACAGCAGTGTCCCCCCTTACTCGACGGAGTCGAGTTCCAGCCGCCCCGGGAGGGTTGGTGGGGGCACCGGGTCCACTACTGGGCCCACTACTCGGAGCCGACGCCGCACTGCCCCGACACCGAGCTTATGGCTCGGAGATCCTTCCTGAAGACTCGGCCTACGGCTACAGTGCTATATTACGTATCGAGTATCTGTATTTGTGTGTATGTATACATGTATCCCTACATGTATTTTTCTTTTCGTCTTATTAGACTAGTCTAAGTCAAAATACCATGTGTGTAATTTTTATATTTTATTTGGTTTTAACCCACAAGTCAAATATTGGTTGGTGGGTTTGTCTTGTTAGGCTAGGGTATAAATCCAATTAGTGAAAGTGTGAAGGTATTCATGTAATAGGGCCTTTCTATATAAGGAGGCCAATGCTTGTTATGTATGTTATGTTGTATGAAAGAAAGAATTGAGTTGAAGGAGCTTTTGCCCCTTTGTTCATCTCCCTTCCCTCCTTTCTTATTTTTGTGAGATCCGAGTGTCGCCCGGTGTGAGACCGTCCGGCGTGAGGCCGAACTGTGTGAGATAACAGTTATTTGTTCCCGTCCTGTTCGCGTCTCGGAGTGCCGTCGATCCATTCCCACGTCGCTGCCGCGTCACCTCTCCCCAGATGAACCCGAACTCCAGAAGAGAGCACGTCCCTACACAAGAGGATGTGGAGGAGAATTGGAGAAGTAGAAGTCAATGAATTTACGCAACTATCTTCCACGCTAGATAATATGAGCATAACTCAAGGCAAGATGGATAGTAGAACTTGGAGATGGAAAAAATCAGGAAGATTCTCAGTGAAATCAGTAATTAAAATGCTTGTGCAAGGAGGAGAGAGAGAGTGGCTCGGCATAAACAGGTCCGGAACAGGAGGCTGGCCATCAAGATAAGACTCTTTTGTGGAAAATAGCTTGGAAGAGAATCTCAACAACTGACAGGGTATTCAGGCTCACGCTGGACATCATATAATGTTGTGTTTTCTGTGGATACTACAAAGAAACTGCAGATAACCAGTTACTCAGCTGCGATATCAATCGTGGCACTACAAATCTTGGTCCAATCACATAACATAAAATTATCGCAAGATACAGCATCACCCTTTCAACGAAGATACTGAAACCACACCTACCTTCTTACCTGAAGTTTGGCTGCCTAAAAGTATGCTGTATCATGCCTGATCAGGTAAACAGACATCACAGTATGGTTAATAATCCACATTGTCAGAAGCCATGTAAGCATTACTCATTTTTCTTTTCATGGCTAACACTCGACAAAGTATAAGGCAAAATGTTGTGAAGTAAAGCCTAACATCAGACAAGCTGAGTTGATAAATAGAAATCCAATTATATTTTTAGCTTAAGCACAACAAATGAGAACTTTTGAATGAATTATCTTTCCCAGGAAAATTGAGCTCCTTTTTCTTTTATCCTTTTAACTGCATTAATCCAAGTAATTAACACAATAATAAAGGATGATAATGGTAAGATATTGAGGTGTTTGATGCTCTGGATCAGACTATGAAAATCCATATTTCTATTGATCAACAATTTCAGAAAATTCACACCATACAAGCAAAAAATATAGAATACTTTACATCGAGAACACATATGCATACCTTGGAGAGACATGAAGAGTTTTTTGGTTCGGCATTCACTTCAGTATTGAAGTCCAAGTGCAACGTTTGCTAAAACATGGCAATTCAACCTTGGACTTTTATCCTGGGGATCTTGGCCTTTGACCTATAAATATGCACACCAACTTCCAGATATGCACATACATAGCTTTTGTTATATCCAAGAAGTGTAGATTCTCATTCTAGATCAGGTCCTCCTATGATACAAGCAAAACGACACAGTTATCAGCTTCTATATCTACGTTCACTGATCAAATTTCAATTCCTTTTGCTCCTTTGCCAGAGGATAACTTCTTTCCCACCACAATTTAAATGCCGATATTTCTGGAGCTGGCTATAAGTGAATCACCCGATTCAAAATTTACAGCAGTCTTTTGACCGCTTTCACCCATAAATTCACTGGCTTACATCGAACAATTCCTCCTGCTTTTTCTGCCACATTCTTCTCTGCTGAAACAGAGCATTCTTCCATGCTTCATTGCGAGCTAAAGTACACTGCTTCTGCCAGTCAAAGAACCGATGTGTGACATCTGACTCAAATAGCCTTGGAGGGGCATAGAATTCAACATTGTGTATGACCTTGTCATAAGTCGTCCACGCAAGTTCCCAGGTCGCATCAGCACGAGGAACACAACCAGGTAGATCTTGGTCCAACCCAAATTGCATCGCCACTCGATGGGGAGCATATTGTTCTATACAGTCTAGTCCTACCAGCTCACACGGTCTCAGGAACCGGGCAAACAAACCCATGTCCTCATCATCTTTTGCTGACCCAATAACAGTCCACTGGCCATTATCCTTGTAGAATGAAGGGTGACCCCAATCATCCAAATTAGTGGTGTAAGGCCGCCACTGGAACTCATCTGGTGACTCAAGAACCGATCTAACGTATGCAATTTTCGATTTCTGGTCCAAGCAGTGCCACCTCGCTGC
This sequence comes from Amorphophallus konjac, assembly GCA_022559845.1. NCBI lineage: Eukaryota > Viridiplantae > Streptophyta > Magnoliopsida > Alismatales > Araceae > Amorphophallus > Amorphophallus konjac. The sequence continues at coordinate 389,350,913 of CM040126.1, forward strand.
TCTCGGCTCATCCCAATGGAGGAAGTGTGGCCGTGCCTCGGGCCGAAGAGAGAGAAATCGCTCCCACAACCAGAGCTGCAACATCTGGAATGGTGCCCACACAACAGCAGGGGTGGCCCCTTGAATCCCATTGGCGATAGTCTGCTGCTTTAACTCCCGCAAGTCGCGATATATACTGGCAAGGACAGCAGGTGCGAGCGCAACCTTCGTCCCACGCGCCAATCTAATGGCAATAGGGAAGACAAGCCGCACAACAGTGTCGAACGGGCGAGAGGGAAACACGTACCTGGACAGCCACAAGGACAGAAACGCCATATGCTCCAGCTGGTCACCCACACCCACAGCCATGTAATAGTTCATCCAGTCATAGTGGAACGCCTTCTTGGCGCTCCGCTTGCGGAAGCCCTTGTGCTCCTCTATCATCTTCGCCATAATCCCTTCCTCTTCACCCGTCAAAGGACCAGCCCTGACAGGCTCCCCCTGCACCGGGAAGCCCCCTAGGATCATCACATCCTCCAGCGTCAGGGTCACCTCGGCCCAGGGCAGCACGAACGTGCTGGTCTCGGGGCACCAGCACTCCAGCAGCCCGAAGAAGGCCGCGTTGTCCCTCCGGACCTCGCAGGTGGACGCCATGATGGCCTCGTAGATCCTGGCCCTCTTCCACAAGTTCCGGTAGATTGGCTTCAGCTTCTCGACCCACTGCCCCCACTTAGCTTGCGGCAGCCGCCACCCCCGGAAGAGGACCTTGGGGGGCCACTTGATGATCCCCTGAGCGACGATATCCCTCAGCAGCGGCGTGAAGGGGACCCCCTCCGCCTCGTAGGCGGAGGCGGCGCGCGGCCGGAGGAACCGGCCGGTCCGCCGGACGACGCTGCCCTCGCCGTCGAGGGAGACCAGCATCTCCACCTCCTCTTCGTCAATTAGCATCTCCTGCCCCGACATGGTCAATCCAGCTAGGGCTTTTTCTAGGGATGAGCAAAGAAACGGGGAGAGACGCAGATGACCCAACCTTGGAACAGCAGCTGCCCTGGGTGAAGCTCCTCCAACTAGGGTTTCTTCAGGTCCCCTTTCACCGCCCCGCCGCGTCTCCCCTCTCCATCGCCCCCGCTTACCCGGGGCCGGAGCAGGAAGGAGAACGGATCGGGAAGGTTTGCCAGGGAGCGGCTTCCGTCGCCTTCCTGCAACCGTGGAGTTCGTCGGAGATGGCGATTAGGGTTTCGACGAGGAGGGGAGGAGAGGGGCACCCTCGGGAGCTGCTCGAGGTGACGGCGAAGCGAAGCAAAGAGAGAAATGGCGAGGAAAAGTACAAGACAGAGAGGTCCCGCAGTGTGGGTTGCGGATCCTTTTGTAATTGCCCACAGTGAGCTCACTAACCGTCCGATTTCCCTTGGGCGGTTGCGATCGGCTATTATCTTCCCTCTTTTTTAACTTTGGGTTCACTCCTCACGGTGTACGGCCCCACGGCGCCTCGGCTGGCACGGAGGAACGATATCTGCCGTTCACGCTCGGATGGACGGTGTCGATTGCAGGCAATCAGAGAGGCCTCGTATAGTCGTATCTACTTCAAACTTGTCGAGTAGAAGCGCAATGGGCCGTGGTGTGCCCGTTTTCTTGGAGTTCTACGAATTCGGGGCGTTTGTTTCGGCCGAAGGGGGTGAGATTTTTGAAAGATCCAAACCCCCCTCCCCCACCCCACTACTGGGAGTACCTTAGACGATCGATAGAGTGATTTGCCGCACAATTAAGTGAGATCTATAATTATTTTTAAATAAATTAATTTATATAATCAAAAGCGATTCCACTTCTCACCATAATCCTCAGATCCCCCTTTACTGTGTAATGTATATGTATTTTTAAAAAATCCCACTAACTAACAATCATTCCAAAATGAGGTCTAAAAGTTAAATTGAACAACAATTTTGAATATTAATTTCACATCTTAAAAAGTTAAGAACTCAAATCACTATTTAGATATCTTTCTTAGAACAAATTCATAGTCATTGACTTATGAATTAATTTCATGTGTGAAACTTTCACTTGACTCACTAACTCAAAATTTTAATCTCAAATATTTTTTAAAAATATAATTTATAAATAATAGTTATAAATTAAATTAATTTTTACGTCTCACTGAACCTAAACCTATGTTAGAGTGTTGCACACTGTCCATTGATAAATTTCATGCATTTCTATGAAATTAAGATGAAGTGAAAAAATGCATTAAATCTGTAAAATGCAATTCATAGGAGTGAAAATAGACGCTAAAAGTAAAAAATAATTTATAAACTCGATCATAAATTATATTTCACTAGTTTATATTATTTTTTATCTGAGTTTTGTGAAAATACATGAATCTATGTGTAAATCATATCGAGTTAGGTGCGATCCGCACATTTAATATATTCAATGTTATGTTTCTCATTTTTTAAGATCGAGGATGGGTCTAATGATAAAGACCCATTATCAAAGAAATAGGAGCTCTCGAGTTTAATTCACCGTGGGAGAGTTTTACCTGATCAAGTGTTCAATTATCGAGGAGTGCGTAGTCTGAAAATTTTAAATTTACTAGATTCTTCGTTACAAAAAAGTAGTTCTCACTCATTTTTCTCATTTAGTTCAATTATTACTTTCACGCGATTTGATCCCTCTCACTTATTAGTTCCTTGAGTAAGACTTGTATCAAAGTCAGGTGTGCTTCACATTTTTGAGTGTACAGTGTCCTTTTTTTGGTAAATATGTCTCAAAGATATACTAATTTATCGTACAAGTAATGTCATTGTTAGATTATCTAAAAAAAATAGATCAAATAAATAATACTATATCTATTTATTTTAAAATTAATATATATTTTATTTTTTTATTATCAAAGAAGCACGACATCTCAAATTCAATTCACCACGAAAGAATTTTATGCGTAGTCTTAAATTTTAAGTTTGTAAACTCTTTTATCACAAAAAGGTAATTCTCACTCTTTTTTTCTGGTCTAGTTCAATTATTAATTTCACCCGATTAGAACTCTCTCACTTATTAGTTCGTTAAGTAAGACTTACACTGTAGTCCAGTGTGATGCACACTTTGGATGTGCAGTGTTTTTTAATTTTTAATATTTTTAAACATGCCTAAAGATATATTAATTTATCGTACAAGTCATATTATCGTTAGATTATTTTAAAATTTAAAATGTAAATCAAATAAATAATTAAATTATTTATTTAAAAACTGATTTATTTTTTTTATTTTTAATAATCAAACGATGATCAATCCACCGTACAAAGCTCCGATAGGAGATGGATTTTTGCAGAGAAATTGCATTAAATGCATCTAATATAACCCAAGTTTTGAGAAGGGTAAGATTTATGTTATGTTTTTAATAATACCCTTCTTTATAAGTCACTTCAACGACAAAAGCGTGCCAGAGATTGAGGGGGATAAAATTATAAAAATATATCATAATCTATTACGCCTTCGAAAAGCTCGCGCTGAGCTACTTTTGAAAAGAGTGAAGCGCCCTCCCCTTCTATGTCTGTCTCTCTCCTCTTTAAAAAACCTGAGAAGTTAACCGCCTTTAAAAATGCTCAACCTCTGTCCGAGTGTTATCAAACGCGGCCTTAAATTGCGCGACAACTTAGAGTACGTTGAGACTTAACTTTAAAAAATTTCACCCCCCCCCCCACCCAAAAAAACACATTCGGTGGTGTGCACAGAGCCTCTACTCCAGTTCGTTTTCCCTTCCGGCCTGGGTGCTTCTTTCTCCCTCTTCTCCCGGTCTTCCGTCCCTCCCTCGTTCGGCTGGGCAGTAGCAGCGTGCGCGATATGGATCGATCAACTGTTGTGCTGAATGGACAAATCCAACTCCCGGGTATGAGACGTAGAACCCTCCCCATTTTATTCTTCTCTCCTTCTCCATCCCACTCGTCTCCCCCTCCAGTTTCGGGTGAACGTGTCTCTCTTGGTATCGTGGTCCTCAGGTCCAGCACCTTCATGGTCGTCGGCCGCAGTGCACCATGTTCCCGGTCCCCATTCTCGTCTATTAACAGTCCGAACACAGTCCCCGCAAAGGGTGCTTGTTTGAACTCATCGAATCTGATGGATCCTCCGGTTGGGTAGCAGCATGCAAAATGGACGAACTTGCTGGACTCCGGTCAGTTCTTGGAGGATTGGGTGAATCCAACTCCTGGATATGAAAGAGTTATCGATTAGATTATTGATCACTTATTTGGTCTAAAATACTGCAAATTGCCATCATTTTTTCCCCATAAATTTCCCTACTTCTTTTGTTCTTTTTGCTTGCTCCTTTTCCGTTTATTTTTATTTATGATATTGACAGAACATCGTCTATTACTGGACGAGAAAAAAGGAATTATGGCTTCTATTATATAGGCTAAGGCTAAATATTGAACTATCGAGGTTGAACTTTGTTCTATTATTAACATTTCTGAATGTTGTGAGAACATATTTGTTGATAAAATGCTATTTTTTCATAATTTCATTGCGGTTTGGCTCGAACACGATTAACTTGCAGAACAATGGCCTTTGAAGACGTATGTTCTCCTTTATCCTTTAAAAATCACCAATTTAATTTTTCTAAGGATCTTCATATGAAATTTTACAAATGGGAAATAGAATACGCATTCTTTATTTGTTCTTAACAAAATTTGCTACCAAAAGAACAGGCTGAAAAAAACCTGGAACTGAGCAACGTTGCATCCCATTCACCTTCATTGGTGAATGGGATGCAACGTTGTGCATATTGGTTTTAAGAATTTTTTTATAGCATTTATATTGTGCAGCATGTCTCCTCAGCGTTTTTACCGATTAAAAAGTTAGTTACAAGAAAAATTGTGAGTTCTTTATATAAAACATAAATGTAAAATGGCTTGGAGTAAACATGGAATTCTATATTTTTTACTTTTAGACTAATTTTTTAATTAGAATATCTTCTTTAAAGTGATGTTATCTTAGTTGACTCCTTACCAGAATTTTTTAGAACTATTTCTTGCTAAGCTTCCTGTAGTTTACATGTTGGGCGGTTGGGCCTGAAATGCATTTGCACCTAGTAATAGTTTTCATTATTTTTTATTTTCTCTTATTCTCTATTTTATGCTGGAGATCGTTTTGGGTTATATGTTTTAATAAAACTGATTTATTGTGACTAACGTAAGGAAAACCTGGCAAAGTTGCAAGTAGAACGGATGATCTTGTGTTGCCTTCTCTACCTCTCATCCCCATCCCCATCCCCATCCCCATCCCCTACAATTTCTCTTCTCCAATCTATTTCTCACATACTCTCTCTCTCTCTCTCTCTCTCTGGTGTTGAGCAGCAATAGCATCCTGCAAGTCAGAAAACTTGGAGAAAAAGAAACCTTCTGTTTGGATGATGGCTTAAGGTGGATGCACCATGATACTTCCTTTTCACTTTATACTTTTCAGCTCCATGCTTCTAAGGGAGAGCTATAAGAAGCTTGAGAATCATTTTAGAGGAACTTTTTATGGGACATTTTAATTATAATCCTAATGAAATTTCTTTGGTCAAACGGGGAAATGCTTGCACATAATCCTTGCATTATGGATATGCTGACCATGGGAGTTCAAGGCTCAGAACAACCACGTATGGATTCAAGAAACAAGGTTGAAGCACATATATTTATTTTGCGAGCAGAGAGGAGGGCTGGTCTAAAATGGACAAGTATAAAATTTGCTTCTACTTGTTTGCAACCTTATGGCAATCTGTTGTCCTGGTTAGATAAATGGACCAAAAATAAACCCTTGAATAAGTTGTTTCCATATCTCTCCAATTTCGCTCAAGGCAAATGCTAACGTGTCTCATAACATTATCAACTTAAAGGAAATGGAGTGCTTTGATCCTGTTATTCGGGAAAAAAATTAATAGTTTGTGGTCCCACCTACACTGCCCAAATGAAATAAACCAAAAACACTGTACATGACTATATAAGTATGAGGAGGGATAAGATGTTCATCGGTTCCACATTCACCACCACCTTGATTGCACGTACCAACCAGTTATGGCAGTTGCCATGTGCTTTATCTCTTGGTTTGTGTTTCTTCTTTTCTGTTTCTCATATCCACCTCCTCCCCTTTTTGCCTTTGTTTTGTATTTACATTTGTACATGAAGCCAATCATCCCAGACTTCAATCTCATCGCAATTCCATTCGGTGATTTTTGGGGCCCAACTAACACTTGGTTGTGGCACTTGAATTTGTCTTAATTGTGTCTTATGGTTTAGACTTGTGAAAGCAGACAACTGCCATGGATTATTTGCCGCTCTTTCTGCTGCTTACATATATTTCAATGTCCTTTTTTAAGTAAAAAATGATAATACCATATTGATGTGTGTGATGTCTATTCATCCAATGGAACAGCTGAAGTTTTTTTAATTCACCATTATTTCTTTAATTACTTTCTCCAAGTTGCAAGGTTGTGTAGTTTCAGTGAAGGCTGCTTGGTATAAGCATCTATTGTCTTGTTGTTCTCTTAGTGCCGTCCATTTGTAGGTAGTTCACGAGGAAACAGACAACTGTCATGGATTATTTGCTGCTCTTTCTTTTGCTTATGTATATTTTAAATAAAAATGATAATACCATATTGATGTTTGCGATGTCTATTCAACCAATGGACGGATAAAGTTCTTTGATTTACCATTATTTCTTTAATTACTTTGTCCAAGTTGCAAGGTTGTTTAGTTTCAGTTAAGGTTGCTTGGTGCAAGTATTTATTGTCTTGATGTTTTCTTGGTGCTTTCCATTTGTAGGTAATTCACGAGTAGAAAATTCAATTGTTATTACCTTTTCTGTCCATGTGGTGGAGATTGAAGGCACATATTCTCATCTAACTAGCCTCAACAAAGGATAACTCAGATTTTACCATGGTTTGTCGACTTGTAGAAAGTTGTTTCTTTAGATATTTTCTCCTGAATTTGCTGCAAACTCATTGGAGAATATATTATAGCCATTTCTTTTTTATGATCCAAAGTTAAAACGAAAAGTCTAGACTATTATAGACCAATTATTTTTATACATCCCAAAATTGGTCTTAACATCTGCATTTATATTCTTATCCTAAAACTCAGATTACTTGAAAGATTTGGGATCAAACATACAGATTGAAGTGTTGAAGAGCTGAAGTTGAAGGGAATGGAGGAAATTCGAGCATCAATGTTATCTTTTTCAACCCTTCTTCCCGTCCCTTATTTACAAGTGTTGATGCATATTAGATGTCATCTATCTATCATATTCTCTTGGAAGACTATTTTCCATACAATGTGACTGGATCCCATTCATGCTTGCTCCCCATTATGCCCAAACCAGCGGAACAGGTGTCTATATCAGATTTGTTTTTGAAATACTAGTTTTTGAAAGTGGGTGAACCACATAATATATTAAAATAGAAAAGAGGAATATACAAGTGTAGTATGTATGCTTATGGAACATCCCTGTACACAAGGCCACATCAAGTAGCTGTTTCACGCACTAGCCCCCTAAGAAACCCAAAAAAGGTGAAGTGTATGTATCTACATTACAAAAGCTATAGCCCACTCTATGGCTCTATCCACAGCAAACTCCCCAATCCTTTCTGGACCCGATGCCTCCCTTCTGAAATTTCTGCTATTTCTCTCCCCCTATGCGGCCCACAGTGTGGCATGGAGAGTCAGCCACTAGATGCACCTATCACCTCTAAGGGGCCAGTCCCTCTGCGACTCTCGTACGAGCTGGTGAACAGATATTGTGGCTGCAAGGTACACTGAACTCTGTTCAAAACATATAGCCAAACCTCTTGAGCCAATTGACATCTGATGAACAGATGATCATTATTTTTCTCCTCCTCCCCACATGGATAACAAATGGTCTGAATGCCGTCTAAGAAGGTACTAAGTCTATCACAGTTTGGCAGCCCTTCATGAGAAATCCTCCTGAGTAGAACCTTAACCTTGAGTGGATTCTTAGGTTCCCAGATTTGCCTTAGCAAGGGATACCGCACATCGCCATCTGCAATAACCTGGTATGTCGATTTGACTGAAAAGCATCCATCCTTGCCCCCCACCTCCACTTCCATTCATCTGCCTTGTTTGCATTTATGGCATGCTCTTGAAGCAATGAGTGCAAGATCTTGAGTAGTTCAATCTCCTCCTCCCGCACGTGTCTTCTAAACATGGGGGACCAATTCCTCCTGCTCAGCTGCCCTTTAAAGAGTTGAGCCATCACTGCCAAGGGCTACAAGGAGACTACGTACAGCTAGGGAAATATCTCCTTAAGAGGATTATCAGTGCACTATCTGTCTTCCCAAAACCGGGATTTCTGACCATTACCTAGGTTCACTGTAACTCCTGCTCTGATAATGTCTATGATCTTCAAGATACCCCTCGAGATATGAAAGGTGCGGTGTTGGGAGGGGATGGGAAAGTTCCACACTCTTGCTGCTGTATGACAGAAACCCACAAGCCTCTGCAACCATTTACTTAACAAGGTGAGGTTGAAATCTTTGATGTCCAATCCTCCCACTTGCTTGCCTTTGCAAATTCTCCCCCAAGCAATATCATGCTATCTTCTACTACTCATTCCACTACTATGTCAGAAGAATCTTGCCTGGATGGACTCAAGCTTCCTTACCATGGATATAGGTATCCAAAAAGTGGACAAAAAGTAAATAGAGAGGCTGTTGAGGACGGATTTGAAAAGCACCAGCCTCCCCCAAAGAAAGTAAGTTCTCTTTCCATCTTTCAACTGGAATGAAATCTCTGCACCACACCCTACCAGTCCCTGTACCTTAAGTAGTAGGAGTCAAAAGAAGTCCCAAATATGTGATGGGGAATTCGCCACCTTGACAGCCTAGGATAGCAGCAGCCCTTCTACCAGCTCTCTACTCCATATTCACACCCAAAACTTGGCTCTTGTCAAAGTTGACCTTAAGGCCACTAACTTCCTAAAGAAGCTCTAGCATCAGCTTGATAGTATATAACTTCTCCTCATCCTTTGCAGTGAAAAAAATAGTGTCATCAACATATTGAAGGTTAGAGATGTCTTGTCTTTGGGGTGCAACATGGAACCCCGTTAATCAGCCCATGTGATTCAGCTCTCATCCACATCCTGCTCAAAATTTGTGCCACCCGTTGTCAAGGTGTCCAAGGCGGTGGCCCACCGCCTTATTGCTTAGGCAACAAAGTGAGGTGTCTAAGCGAAGCCTAATTTAACTAAGTACATTTCAAGAGAACTATTGCAATATATTTTTTACATATAAGTTCTATCTTCAGTTAATAGAAAATTTGATATTCATAAATCTTCTACATAGACTTATATTTTAAAAAATAAAAATAAAATAAATGACAAACAATAACAAATTAATCACAAAACTTATAAAGTAAAAATCTCATTCTAACTCAGTTTATGGCATTTTTTAGGAAAGAAGGGCGAGCAACATCTCATGACGTCCTTGCACACCCTTTATCAAAAAACACCTGGCCAAATGGTATGCTCGACGGCATAATGACTCAGGCAATTTCCCATGCACGCCATGCCCCTGAACCTTTTCCCAAATACTAATACAAACCTCAAAACAAGGAGTGGATATCCTACCAAGACAGGCTAGGTGGGCCCAAAGTGGCTTATGTGCACTAAGGCAACCAGGTGAGTGTCTTAATGGGCTGCTCACCTAAGTGCCCGATCGTCTTGGGTAGCATGAAGCGCCTTGCCAGAACAAACAGTAATGCAGACAAGGCCACCTTGTCTTAGTCCTCTACCACTGTGAAAGTAAGATGATGGTTTCCCATTGATGAGGACCACAAATGTGGATGATTGAATACAAGCCCTGATCCAGCTAACCCACTTATTGTCAAACCCTATCTTGCTAAGGACATCAAACATACACTGCCAGTTAACACAGTCATAGAGTCTTTCAAAGTTGAGCTTGAGCACTAATCCTTTCCTTTTTTGTTCTTTCAAAGCATATAAACATTCATGTGCAACCCGCAAACTTTTCCTGAATGATACACCCTCTAAGGAAAACCCCTTGGTAGTCGCTAACCACTTTGTTCATGACACAATCAAGCCTCGTAGCCAGCAATTAGTAATTATTTTTTAGGTCTTGTTTAAAAAGCTAATGTCTATAATCCCTCAGGCTCTCAACTCCCTACTTCTTGGGGATTAGGATAAGCAAAGTCTTGTTGATGCCCCTCAAGTGAGCACTGCCTTCTTGGAACTCCTAGATCGCTCAAAGCAGGCCTTCCTTAATGATATCCCACAATGCTAGTAGAATATAAGTGGGAAGCCTTCCAGACTAAGAGCTGTCCCTTGCTAGGGAAAAGATAATCTTCTTCACCTCCTCCTCATCAAAAGAATGAGAGAGACTCTTGCTTTTTGATGCTGTAAGATGGGAAAGGAGACCCTCAACAATGGACGGTTTGACTAGCTCTTCCTCAAAAATTGTGTGGTAAGCCTCTCCATGTTTTGTGGATTAGTAACGAACTGATTTCCATCCTGTTTAACTCACGGAATAAATGAATAAATAAATAAGTAAGTAAATATTTAAATATTTCCCCTTTGAAGAAGAAAATGCAGATTCGTAGTTCTTTAGGTAGTGGATATATTATTATTTCTACGAATTTAGGGTTATTAGACGATTAGAGATAGGGTACTGGACAATTCCCCACCGACCGCAGTCGGTGTTTATTTACATCGGTACGAGTCCGAATACCCTTGATTAACTGTCAAAGAAAATCCATCATTTACATAAAGTTAGTTGTGATGCTGAAAGCATTGCCCTGAGCACTAAGTCGTGCGAGGCGGTGCCAAGTATTGAAAATATTTAAGGAAGGACTACGGGTTTAACTGACATAGTTACGAGGATCGAGGTAGATCCTCAAACTCATAATCTCAAGGCTCAAGACACCTATGTGTCGGCCATTCGACCTTTATGAGGTTAATTGAGTCTCGAAACTCCATACTTATCTTCGCATGATGCGAAGCATGGTTTTTCACGATTCAAACATTCACAGGATTTTGTAGAGTCATGCTCACATGGCCACTAGTATATTTCATAAAATGTTAAAGTGTACAATATGTCACAAATACATTTTATGAGTACAGACTTGTCGACAAGTTTTTTTTTATTACACATGATCCTTTGCTCATAGGCAATCGAGATTTTGGTCATACATGACCCCTTGCTCACAGGCAATCAGGGCAATTTTGGACCTATCATGGGTATCTCTGCGATTTCCCACTTTTGGTGGTATTTCTACAATTTTTTCCTTTTTCGGGGCATTACTGCAATTGTCCCTTCGCTAGGGATATTTATGCAATTTGCTTTGCGTGTCCATCAGTGCAACGCCGGGGATCGACCTGCCCGGTCAGGTCGCGGGGGCAGCGCCCCTTGCGGGGGGTCCCCGGGGGGCGGAGCCCTCCTGGAAGAAAATTTTTTATGATCTCTCTCCAAGGAGTGGCACAACCCGATGTTCGAAGACAATCGAGGCTTTAGTTGTACATGACCCTTTGCTCTGAGGCAATAAGGGTTTCTCCATATAGGGAATTTTCTCTAGATTACACAATTCACAAAAAGGATTGTGATGCACATGGGGTTTGTAGTATACCCTCACAACACAACCACAAGATTTATGAACCAAGCACAAGCACCAACCACGAAACCCAGAAGATGGGCCTTCGATCAAAGCACAACCAACACTTGTAGTTCTCTCTCAGTCTCTTTCTCCTTCCTCAAATGGACCCCACTGGGGGTATTTATAGAGTCCCGAGGGAATCCCGACGGTTACACCCTCCATCCGGGGCAAAACAAGGGAATTTGGGAGTGATCCGGGGCAAACCCAGGGAATTTGGGAATGGATCCGGGGCAAAACCCCCCTTGGGAGGGTGGACCCGGGGCAAACCCCAAGGAGGGATGGACCCGGGGTAAACCCCCCCCAAAGGGGTGGATGCAGGCCCTTACAACCCTTTACGTTTGAAATTGGGTTAATTTCTCTTTGATTAAAGGATTGTGATTGCTGCTGCCAACAATTCTGTTTGCTACTGATGCAGCATTTATGTGCTACTGCTGCATCATTTATGTGCTACTGTTGCATCTGTCTGATGCTGCTATGGCAGTTGTCCTGCTGCTGTGGAAGCTGTTGGGCTGCTGCTGTAGCCATTCTTTTTAGTTGTTGATGTCGCTATTGTGTTGATGTTGCTGCTATTCTTGTACTGCTGCTGCTGCTACCAAGTTGCTGCTGCAGCTATCAAATTTGCTTGTTGCTGTTGCAATAGTTATGTGCTGCTGTTGCAGTTGTTGTTAGCAGTAGCTGCTGCTAATTGTATGGGCTGCTGTTGTTGTGCTGCATTGCCTTTGAGCTGCTGCTGCCACCCCTGGGTGCTGTTGCTATTACATGGCTGTAGCAAAGCTGCTGCCACCTCTGGGTGCTGTTGCTGCTACATTGCTGTAGCAAAGCTGCTGCTTTTAAGTGTTGCTGCCATGCTACTAATGCCACCTATGTTAGCATGCTTTATACTTATCCTTAATTAAGGACCCAATGTATTACATACTAACTAGGGTAGAATGCTTATTCAAGGTTTAATCTGCCTCATTTGGGCTTTAATCAGACCTCAAAGCCTTTTAATCAAGTGTTTAGGGTGGACCCGGGGCAAAAACACCCTTGTGGCGGTTGACCCGGGGCAAATCTCCTAAAAGGGGGAGTGGACCTGGGGCAAAACACCCCTTTTGGGGTTGAAACCGGGGCAAACCCCCCCTTTGGGGGGTGGACCCGGGGAAAACCCCCAAAATGGGGTGGACCCGGGGTAAACCCCCCAAAAGTGGGTGAATGCATACTATTTCAACCCTTTGGGCTTCAAATTGGGTTAATTTCTCTGAGCTGTTTCTCTGAGCTACCACTGCAGTGTTGAATCCACAAAACCGCGGTGTTGAGATACAAGGGTCCAGGGTCATAAGTACATGAACCACAACTCATTTAACCAATACGAGATTATTGCCTAGGGACTATGCCCAAATTCCAACACTCCCCCTCACGGCCAAGATGAGCCGTGGACATTAATTGGGTGGAGGTGGCAAGAGGAGTTGGGTCATTTGGCCTGCTCTGATACCATGTTGAATCCACAAAATCGCGGTGTTGAGATACAAGGGCCCAGGGTCATAAGCACATGAACCACAACTCATTTAACCAATATGGGACTATTGTCTAGGAGGGACTATGCCCAAATATTCCAACACTCCCCCTCATGGCCAAGATGGGCCGTGGACATTAATTGGGTGGAGGTGGCAAGAAGAGTTGGGCCAAGACTATGCTCTGATAGGGCCCAGGGTCATAAGCACATGAACCACAACTCATTTAACCAATACGGGACTATTGCCCAGGGACTATGCCCAAATTCCAACATGCAGCCCTTGAGCTGCTGATACTGTTGTTGCAAGACTGATGCTGCTGCTGTTGCCATGGCATTGCTGTTGTTGTAAGTGGGTTGCTGCTACTGCCCTTAAGTGCTGCTGCTGCAACAGAGCTGCTGCTGCCACCGGGCCTTGTGCTACTATACTGCTGTTGCAGGGCTGCTGCCATTGGGTTGTTACAGCTGCTACTGAGCTGCCATTATTATGCTGCTAATGCTGCAGCTAAATGGAGGGATGTGAATTTTGGTTGAGAAGTGACAAAAACATCTCTATGTGTCTTCATGGACAGAACAACAGTGACATATATTGCACAGCAGAGGCCTTCTAGACAACAAAATATTATTTACTTCAACATCACTCTGTCCCTTTGGAATACTGAAGGTTGCCAGCATAGGGCCCAGCACTTTGTTAGGATTTGCAACTGGTTTGTGCAGAGTTATCAAATCATCTTCTTTTGTCTTGATTTCACTATTTGATATCCATTCAAAATAAGAATCCTGAGCATTCTTCTAGTAGATCTTCACCGTCATCAGTCCCATGATTGTTCTTCATAAAATCATCAGGTGGCATCTTGTTCTTAACCATGGCATTGTGGGCATCAATATTGGGCATAATAACAAAATATGCAGGGACGTGTGCTGTATCTGCACTAAAAAGCCTTTGAATTGCACTCTGCAATAGTGTTCAACAGGTTTCTACATAACCCAGTCAATCTCCAAAGCCTTGTAGAAGCCTTGATTGCTTCACCAAACCTCATCCCGTGTTTTTGCCTTCCTTTTTTTTTAAAACATGGGCTAATGGGTGGACCCGGGGCAAATAAGCCACCTTGGGGGGAGTTGGAACCGGGGCAAACCCCAAAGGGGGGTGGACTCGGGGTAAAACCGCCCCTTGGGGGTGGACCCGGGGCAAACCCCCCAAGGGAGGTGGACCCGGGGCAAACCCCCAAGGGAGGGGTGGACTTGGGGCAAACCTCCCAAAAGGGGGTGGACCCGGTCCTAAACCCCAGAAATGGGTGGAAAAAGGGTGGGTTCCCCTATAAATGGCCCCTCTACTGTTCATTTTTCACATGAGGAGAGAGAAATTGACGTTTCCCACGTGTGTGGTGGTTTAGTGATTTTGTGCTAGGTGGGGTTTCATATCAATGACCTTTCCTCACCCATTTCACTCAAATCTCATATTGTGGAACCCCAAATTCCTTTGCACAGTTTAACCACTTGGGGATTCAACACTGGCCTGATAATTTGCCATATATGAGTTTGTGCACTCCTTCGCCTCTTCCTGTGATAGATTAATTCCAATGGACCTTGGATTGTATTACCCACCTGCACTCCTTTTCAGGATAAAAATGGTATCACCTGCAAATCTTGAGTCGTATAAATTACATTCACTCTCACTGAAATTAGTCCTCAGACCAGTGTCCATTTTAAAGCACCTCAGTGTGGCCTTAATATTATATAACTCACCAGCTTTCCCTTTTACTACCAAGAAGGTGACAGAAATTCTATTAAGAACATTTGCAATGGAGAGAAACAATAGTGGAGACAATGGATCCCCATGTCCAACCTTTAAGAACTTCTGAAAACCCTTCAGATTTGTCATCAATAAGCAATCAGAAATCTTTTGTGGTTACCCAATTTGAAAGCTATTTCACCACTACTACAGAAAAATGATGAATTTTCAATACTCTCAAGACCCAAGACACCCTCTAATGAGCCTTTCTGAAATCTATTTTGCAGATGATTCCCTTTTCTCTTCTCTTCTTCATTCATTATGAAGATGCTCTGATAGACTGGAGGAGGCCATCACCTAAAGATCAGCCCTCTATATATGCAACCCAGCCCAAGACTTCTCAATCAAACCATTCATCACCACAGCCTCTCTTTTTGCCAAACTTTTGAGATTGAATTTGTAAGGTAATCTTAAATGATTACTTTCAAATGACTCATTGGATGTCTTTTCCCGTAACTACTTTGAGTAGATAACAAATCGGTTCAACACATCCCTGATGCACTCGATGATGTTAAGCCTTCTTCTTCCCAATGCAACTCCATGGAAGTAGGATGTGTTTCTGTCCTCCTCTTTGATCCATCTTTCTTTTGACCTCTGTGTCCAGTAAATTTTCTCTTTCAAAAGAATGTCTTCATAGTGATCCTTAAGTCTGTCTCGTTGAATTCTGTCATGCTCGTCCAGGAGACCTGCCCCTCCAAAGCATCGAGACCCTCCAATGGCGATGAAGGTGCTTGGCAAGAAGTAATATACGTGAAAGTGGCTAGTTTCTGTACTACATGTACAAAGATTGGGCAAGATCCTATCCTTCGTTGCTTTCCTAGGGAGCATTTTGCTAACTCCTCATTTGGTCAATTCTCGTGCTAAGTGTTTGAGCTTGTCGACCAGAGCGGCCATAGCAAATCCCTCGTGCCGTTGTGTACCCCAAACTCTTCTGACAGCGTCTAGGAAATCTTCTTCTTTGAGTCATTATCTCTCCAGCTTGAGCTGCACTTTTCTCTCTACCTACTAGAAGTCTCGAGCAAAATGGGTTTGTGATTTGAGACAGGTCTGGCCAAGGCAAGGGCCTCCAGGTATGGGAAGTGGTCTTCCCAATCAACTGAGATAAGAAATCTGTGAAGTCTGGACTGTGTTGGGTCTGCTCTCATATTGGACCAAGCGAACTAGGGATTGGAAATGTAGACATCAATTAGTGCTGCTTCAGAGATGAAGTCCCTGAGATCCTTCATCTCACCTGAGGGAAAGGAGTCGTCTGATCTCTCAATCGGTGTGACCATGGCATTGAAATCTCCCCCTACACACCATGGACGACTTGAGCTAGTGTGGAAAAGAAGGTCCTCCCATAATGATTTTTTGTCATCCCTGTTCTGTGGTCCATACACTCCAGTTAAGTCCCATAAGAAACCATCACTCATATTGTGAAAAGGGAGGGAGATGGCCCCTCTGCCGGTTTGTCTGAATTCCTCTACTGCCTCTATCTCAAACTCGTTCCACAACACCATAATGCCCCATGCTCTCCCCTTAGCTGGGGATGTCACTCCTCTAGTCAATCTTGAGCCCCCTATCTCCCTTATGGTGATTTCCCTATCCCCCTCGCATTTAGACTCTTATAAGCATACGATATCTATCTTGCGTCTCCTAATAAGGTCCTTCACCACCCTCCTCTTCTCCCTCCTACAAATCTCCCTTATGTTCTATGACATAATCCTTATTGGGACTCAGGCTCATTCCCTACCTCCACCTCCCCCCGACCACCCTCTATCCCCACTCCGCCCTCCTTCCTTCCTTTTTTCATTTTTTTTAATCCCCCTAACCTCCCTTGCCATAGAAATAAGCATCCTTTTTTGGACGTTCCTGAACAAACCTCTGATATCTATCTCAAGCCTCGCGAAGGACACCCCAACCCTCTCTGGCAGCTCTCTGACCTGAGTCTCTGCCTTTTCCTTCACTACTACCCGACCATTTCTTGGACCTGCTCCCTCCCCAGGCCCTCCTCCTCCTGCCTATCATTGTCTTGTTGGCTGATTGCACATGAATCCCCCTCTCCTCAGTGGAGGCTCTCTAGAATCTCCTCAATTGTCCTAGTCCCCTAGTTTGGTTCTAGCATATCAATGAGGATATCATCCTCCTAGGTGTCCAGTGATGCTCGTGGGAGCTTCTTGAAGAGAGCAACAAGGTCCTTTGATTCCGAGGAGGGTTGCGGCTAGGGAAGCCCCTTAACAGCCTCCTTGCCTGACTGAGAGCCCCCCATGGGAGCATCACAGAGACTAAAGCCCTACTGGAGATTATCTCTCGGCCCTTGCAGAGTCCGTCTGGGTGTCCACAACACCAGAGGGTGACGGGAGGGAAGACTCCACTCTCCCCCTGTCTGCAAACCACTCTGGCAGCCTCCTCTAGCTCAAGGTTGGCAATACCGATTTCGGTACCAGTTTAGGCCAGGACCGAAATCGAAACGTACCGGTTTCGGTTTTGGTTTCGGCTGAAACCGGTTGAAAGCATTAAAAAAAGCAAAAAATATAGAAATTTTTGGGAAAAAAGTATAATAAACCTAATTAGACACAGTAAATGTTATAGAAATTAAATGATCCTTACCTAAATGATGATGCACTAATATGGATAATAGTTAGAAGAACCTTCTCCCTCATCGTCTGGCTTCTGATGTTGATACCCATAAAAAGGTTGCATGCATTCTGTATATTCACTATAACCAAACAATGAGGTAGCCAAGTCCTGCATCCCTCTTTGGATCTCTCTTGGAGTGTAAGGTTGTTGGCTTGAGTGGAATCCAGAATTAACATAAGAAGCAGAACCTTGAGGATGAGAAGAAGATGTTGACCCATAACTGCTACTGGGTGGAACTGGATGAAATTGAAATTCTGGTTGATGACCCCACCCATACATGCCTGCTTCCTGTTGGACACCTCCATAACCTGATGGATGTCCATATTGGCTCTGTGAATCATATCCTCCTTTACTATGACTCTATCCTCTACCTGTGTCTGCGTGGAAGGAGGAAGTAGGTGCATATGTGCCACTGCCAGCAGTAGCACCTGCAGCTGTACTGGAATCATCATCATCATCATCATCATCATCAGAACCATAAGAAATTAGTCGCCTTTTAGCCTTTGGGGATGTTTTTTTCTCTTTTGGTGTGATCATTTCATTCATCTTTGAGATGAATCCTTTTTCCCTTAGCTTGTGCCTCACATAAATCTACTTCAAGTGCTCAATTGCCGGGTCCTCTCGAGCAGCAACACTAGTCTTCTCAGTTAGCTCATGCACTGATGTACTTTTTCTTAAGGATGGAGGTGACTTGACCATTCTAGGAGTGACTGACCTGCTATCTAATTTTGAGTGTGTAGCTGGCTCAAACTCAGGCTACTGCTCAGTGTCATGAACAAACAAAGCTGGGTCCCTTCTCTGGTGCGCATGAGTCTCTAGGGCCCTCTTTGTTGATCTTCTGAATTATGGATCTCTTGGCTCATCTTCATCTAGTATGCCCTCTGCCCATATTTTATCATGAATATAAAAAACGGGCTCATCAACTTGCTCTCGTATTTCCACCCAAGATTGCAAGGGATTGTTATCATCAAATAAAGCATTCACATCAATTTCTGGAGTTGCATCCTCTGCGACGCGTTTGTCCCTCAACTCTTGTCTTAGCTTCATGTTCCTTATTCTTAACCTCATATTGTAGTGGCAGTAAACTAATTTTTCTAACAGTTTAGCCTTTAGCCGATTGCGAACTTTTGAGTGTATAAGGTTGAACGTGCTCCAATTTCTTTGACATTGGCTTGTTGATGTTGTTTGACTGAGCACCCTAATTGCAATGAAAGCCAATACATTACTGTCCACATCTCGGTTGTTCACCATTATCCACCAGTCAGTGTTCCACCAACCATAAACAAATAAATGTAAGATGTAAATAATGATCAATTCTCCATGATGTACTAATACATATTGACTCAATTTAAACAGAAAGATTTAGTATATCTGGTGACGCGGGACGGCGTCGGGGGCAGGATCGACGGCACTCCGATATCACGAACAGGACGGGAACGGATAACTTGCTATCTCACACAGCTCGGCCTCACGCCGGACGGTCTCACACCGGGCGACACTCAAACTCACAAGGAGAAAGAGGGAAGGAAATGAAAGAGGGGAAGCTCTCTCACGTACAAACCAAAGCTTTCTTCAATTCATCATATCATAACATACACCCTTAGCCTTCCTTATATAGGAGGAGGCTATAACATTCATACCCACAATCTTTTACAAATAGCATATATGTCCTTAGCCTAATAAAACACACTCACTTACCTAACTTTTGACTTGGGGGTTTTAACCAAATAAAATACACAAAACACACATGTTTATTGACTATGACTTAACCTAATAAGACGAAAGTAAAAATACATATATTACTACATGTATTTTACACACAATACATACGCAATACATAAATACGTGACGTCGAGTCTTAAGGCAGTCGAATCTCCGAGCCACAAGCTCGGTGCGGGGGTGCGGCGTCCTGTAGTGGGGCCGGTGTCCCCACCAACCCTCCCGGGGCGGCTGGAACTCGACTCCGTCGAGTAAGGTGGGTCACTGCGCTGGTAGTGCTCCAGCAGATCTGGATCTAGGCGCTGGAGATCTTCCCGGCTGATCCATGAATCATCTGATGGTGGATGGTCCCGCCAGCGGACAAGGTAGCGCGGGTACTCCCTGCTCCGTGTAGTGGTCACTTGCTCATCCAGTATCCTCTCAATATGCTCGCGCGGTGCTCTCAAGGATGTGGGACGCACATGAGTGGGCTCACTCTCAAGGGGAGGAGAAGGCTCGAAAGGGTCACTAGGAATCGTTGTGGGTTCCTTGTAGTCCACTAGGTCTGCCACATTAAAGGTCGAGCTAATCCCCTCTTCGGGAGGTAAGTCCACAACATAGGTATTGGCGCCAATCTTCCGCAGGATTGAGAAGGGACAATCACTACAGACTTGTAACGTTTTAACGACTCCCGAGGGGAGTCGTTCGGGCCGGGCCCGTACCATAACCAAGTCACCTTCTTGAGCTTCATGGTGACGCCTATGCGAATCAGCTGACTCATGCAGACTAATGACGTGATGTGCAAACTCTTCGGCAGACTTGGACAGTCTAGACTCGAGGGGAAGGTTGGGTAGGGTGGACCCAGGGGCAAGCTCAAGAGCGTGTTGTACATCACGCATGGGAGGGAGTTGAGAAGGCAAGTTGTAACGACCCGAGAATCCGATTACCGGGAAGGCCCGATAACCCGAGACTCGCACCGCCGCCCACGAGCCGGGAGGGCTCGGAAGGGCTAAAAGGAGTGTGGAGGCACAAAGAAATAGGAAATAAAGCAGGACAACCAACGACAAGCTGAAAGAAAGAACAGCAACAGCTACAACAGAGTCCAGTCCAACCGAAAGTACAGTCTAAAGCAGTAAAACGTACCACGTGCCAAGTGAACACTCGGCCCGGCAAGCTGGCAACTAAGGACCTCCGCTCCGCGCCCTCGAACCGCGAGGAAGAACCGCTACACCTGAAAAGCAGGGAATGAGTCTCCAAAACAGAGACTCAGCAGGGATCCCGCGGAACCCCAACCGGAAACAACGGCGGTAGCGGAAAGGAGAGCTACAACTACAGCAGGAACAGCAAACCGGTGGCCGGTCAAAAACTCGGCACTACAGCTACTCCTACTGTACCAGAAGGCACACCTCGATCACGCAGTCGAAGCTACCGAACCACACTAGTACCACCTACCGAAGCAAGAACACACGGCAACCACGCCGTAGAGGCCTGTCCCTCGGACACAGCCGACCTGGACACGCTGTCCAAGGTGCGACCCCGACCATCCGATCGCGGGTACCGCACAACAAGACCCAACCTCGGTAAAGCCACTAGCATTAGACCCTTGGCGCGAAAACCAACACACGCGCCACGGCGAAACAACCGAACTCAACGGTCAACACGACCGAAAACCCGAAGGTCGAAATCACGGAAACTGATAGTCTGTCACTCCGTACTCGACAGGAGTACCACCCACTAGAAGCACAGCCGGTAGCGTCCCCTGACGTCTTACACCGCACCGCAAGTGAACTGCCTGACGTGGTAGCTCCTACCCGAGGCACGAACACCGTACAAGTAACCACAAACAAGTGACTAGCTGGGGTCACGCCCGTCGACGTGGGTCCAACCGCCCCCAACCACGTGTGCACACACAGACCACGCGTCCCTGGTCTGGTCCTCTGACCGGTTTTCCCCTCAGCCGGACTCTGGCTGCAAGACGTGGGGCCCGACGGCAACCGGTCCACAAACCGCCTCTAAGGGTAAGCCCGTACACCACTCCCTGGTGCGACTAGCACACGCGTACTAGTAGGCTACGACTAGTGGAGGGTCACTGAAGGAGTAGACTCTCAAGTCAACGGAAAACAACGTCCGCATCCGACAAAGTACGGGGACCATCCCACGTACTAGCACCGTCGCACGATGACCACAGTCGGAGAAGAAACGGGACTCACAGTCCACAGCCGCGCACACACCCTGCGCGAGAGTCGAGAAAACCCAAGTGACGCTAAGTCACTGGGCTCTGGACAGTCCTCTAGACGCCCTACACCCAACGGTCCTTGAGTCACAAGACTCGGGGTCAAGACCGTTGCACGCAACAGCACAAGGCCGTCAATCTAGTCCAAGCTCTAGGTCTAAAACCACTGTAGCACGAATACCGAGGCAGCTCACGAGCCGCCGAAACCATTCCCTTGGGAAGGGAACTCACAGGACTAAGGCCACACACACGGCCCACGCGGAAAGCACAGAAGCACGATTCCCAAGGCAACTTGCACACCACCAAGCTGTGGCCCAACTCAAGGAAAAGAGGGAAGCCTCCAGCTCCAGACTGGATAACTGGGCTCGCAGCCCAAGGCCTCACACAGGACCCACTCGGGGATCGCTTTTCGGAGAAACCGATGACACACGTCAACACACGGTGACACGAGTCGAGAACTCTACACCCGGGACTACAACGTACCACGACACCTGGCCCCGACGACGTGCACAACATCCGTCAGGCCACAGGTCGGCACGTGGTTCGAGAACCACACACCCGGGACTCGAATCAGTCAAAACGGAAACACCGGGTTAGACTGGCACATGTGCGGTTCACCCTGGGCCGCTCAAGGGATGTGCGGCTAGGGTACAGCCGCTCAAAAGACATGCGGTCAGGCAGGAGCCGCACAAGGCTCTAATCGGACTAACCCCAAATGGAGGATGGACGGTTAGGGCTGGACCGCCCAAGGGGATGTGCGGCCAAGGATCGTCCGCACAACCTAACCGACCTACTCCAGTGCCGGTCAAAACGGTTTTGACCAAACCGCACAACCCAACCGACACTAAACTGTTGACCAAGGGTCAACTGGGATATGCGGTCAGCTCCTGGCCGCACAAGCCCACGGAAGGACAGACGGCTGGGTACCAACCGTCCATGGGGGAGACATGCGGTTCTCACCTGGCCGCACATCAAATGTGCGGTCTATCGTGCGACCGCACAACCCCAAAACCAAGAGAAAATGAACGGGCCAAAGGCAACCGCCCTCGCGATGGACGGGCCCGGTTCGACCGCCCAACCATCACGGCGGGTAAACCCAGGGGGTCTCCCGATCGTAGCCTTTCCACGCCCCGTTCGTGCCGAAACGAAGGGGATACAACCACAACCACCCTGGCAATCACATGGACTCCGACCGGAGTCAAAACGACGCACGAATCGCGAGAAACGAGCGATTCTACCGAAGTTACCCAAAAAGGGTTACCGAGCTTCTCGGAGCTCTACCGGTCCAACGGGACCACCAATCGAGACGAAATCAGGGGGAAAAGAACGCTCTCGCCCCAAGGAATCCGTTGACAGTAACCGATCTGGAAACCGTCGCCGTTTCCCGACCGACCCTACGAAACCCACAAAACCACGGTTTCGCTAGAACGGACCCAAACACAGCTGTTTCCGCGCCGAACGACGTGCAATGGCAGGGGAAACGAGCAGAACGCAGTGGTGTTCCGTCACCCTACCTCCACCGAAGAAACCGTGCGCCGAAGCGACTAATCCACGCCGAAAACGCCGTTGAAGCCTCGCCGTTCCACGAACCCACGGCCGAGCTTCCACGCGCCTCCACCGCCTCGATCCTCATCCATCCTCGCCCGCGCCTCGCCCGCGCCGTCCCCGCCTCGCCCGTACTCCGCCCCGTCGGCCGCCGGAGAGAGAGGGAGAGAGGAGAGAGCGTGAGAAGAGAGAGGGAGAGAAATGAGAAATGAGAGGGGAGAGAGAGAAAAGCTATTTATAGGGAAATCCGGAAAATCGGAAAAATCCAGAAAAATAGAAAATCACACCCTCGCGATCCTCGGAACGCACCGATCGCAACGGTACCACTCGCGCCCTGGTGAACGGCCCGGTTCACCCGCAACGAGGTTCCGAAGGGAAAGCCGAAACCCACGCCGGGAATCGGAAAAACACACGCGGAAAAAGCCGCGGAACGCCTCCGGGCCTCCGAAACGACTCCGGATCGCACCGATCCGAACACGAAAGATGTCCGAAACGAAATTTCAGACAAAACAGAGTTGGA
This sequence comes from Amorphophallus konjac, assembly GCA_022559845.1. Taxonomy (NCBI): domain Eukaryota; kingdom Viridiplantae; phylum Streptophyta; class Magnoliopsida; order Alismatales; family Araceae; genus Amorphophallus; species Amorphophallus konjac. Next base: position 389,374,436 of record CM040126.1, read on the forward strand.
CAATCCGAGAAACCAGATCCGGAGCCCACGAAAAGGATCCGAAGAATCCGGGGCATTACAGCCCTCCCCCCTTAAAGGAATTTCGTCCTCGAAATTCAGGACCAAGCACGAAGTCCCAGGGGAAGAACACAGAATCACTGACACGCTGTCAGAGCCCCAGCACAGAAAACCTCGATTCTCACGAAAACACCGATCCTGAGGGACACAGCCAGACTTACGATCACAAGCAACACCTCGCTCCTCGCGCCGAGCACACAGGCCAACAGAGCAGGCATATACCAAAGGACACAGTCCGGCATCACCTCAGACAACGCGAGAATCCACCGTGGCGCCGCAGCCACGATCTCGCTCACCGAGGAAACACAACCCTCGACACGAGCAACAGCTACTGATCCACCCCAGGGTCAGCAGACAAAACACACATCAGCTTCACAACCAGCTGACAGGTCGCACACCCTCCTCAAGGGAGCAACCAACACAGAGCCTCCACCAGCTCAAGCAGCCAGCTCAACAGACCGCAACCAGCACATCGGCTCAACACCAAGAAACACCCCACACATGGCAAGCCGAAAGCCGGACACAACACCGTGCCAATTCTCGTCAGAAGACAAACTTCGACAAAGTCCAGATCCCATCCGGAAAGGCACATCGCAGAAACGACCATCAAAGGTCTCGCTGGCACACGGCTCTCGCCACGCTCGAGCCCCAACAACCAGCATCTTCTGTCTCTGAAAAGACCATCCACTGGTCGCCAAATACACGTCAACGGGAAACCTCCACCGGCCCAACAGGCACGATCCAATTCACAGCAGGCCATCCGCTGACTCACACATAGACCGATGCCACATCTCGAGCTACACTCCTCTCGGACTCCGCATCCGAGCTCGATCATCGCGCCAACTCGACCCTCTCGGGGAGCACGACGAAACCAAATGACAGAACATGGCGTCTTCAGTCATCACCTCACGGGACTCAGACTTATAGGGAACCACCCCATGCTAATCACCAAACCAGGGATAACCTTGCGACACCAACGTCCTATCAAGGACCACCAACCGACGCTAATCTCACAGAAGGCCTCCGCCCACAAGCGTCACTCATCCATCTGGTCTCATCACATCCTTCGATCAAACCAAGTGGACACCTGCCAATCCCGATTCCGCCCTTACCACAGAGCCACGGGACACCACCTGAATAGTGCTCACGGCGACCTGGTTGCCGACACCACGACCAAAGCACTCTGGGTCCCCGATCGATTATACGTCTCACCGTCACAATCCGACAAGACCGTAGAACCAACAGATGCTGCTGTGGTCGGTCACACGGTTAGGCTCGCCAGCCACTCACAGCCGCCAACCGGGACCCATCGTCTGCCAGAGACCACTGCCTCAAAACACGATCTCAACCGAGGACACGACTGGGAACACAAGTCGGACACCAAGCCACCGACTCTGACCAACACGTCCTCGACCATCGTCAGGCGACATCCTCAACAACCCCATCCAGGTCCAATACCGACGCCTGACACGGCTTCCAACACAGGAACAGGGTACTCATGCGGCGCACTAGCCAGCACATTCCCCAACACTCCATCCTGCCAGTGCCAAGAACCATAATACCTCGAGCAACGGCACGGCAAAATCACGTTTCACACCGAGGAACCAATCCTCCAATGCTCAACGCAAACTCAGGAATCCGCCCGTACCAACCAACGCTACGATCCTGAACCAATGGGTCACGAGCCCACCACGCTTCCGCTGCGCACTCAGATCCGCGCGCACAGTCGAGAAAGCAAACACCGCCCAACCAGCACTCGTCCTTCCGGAACAGCGCCAGCACACCCTCACACGACAAGGGAATGGGCACAACTTCTCACAGACAACCACCTTGCCAAGACAAGGAGCACGTCTCGCACGGACTTCATGGCACACAAGGCCAACCAATCCGGGCACACAATGCAAGACGGCAAACCTTAACCCAACACAATCTCTCCAACCAAAGGAGAAACCAGCGCACTTCGACCAACGGAAGAACTCCACGCTCGACCTGACCTCGAACCTCGCGCACGCTGGAAACAGCACCATCCAGCACCAAGGAAAACCATCGCTTCCATCAGGTCAGCGCCTCCGACACACTCGACGAGTGTCACGTCGGACCACCATCACAGCATCTCTCGATGCACCACCGCTGCAATTCCTCGAACTGCAACACGGCATGCCAAGAGCCGCCACACGAGCCATAACCGACAACCGCCGATGCTCACCCTCGAGTCCCGAAACTCACCGCGGAGCCTTCACATCTCAAGCCAACTCCAGGGCGAACACAACCCATCCACTGACAGAAGCACAGGAGCAAAGACTTAACGGGACATCTCTGCCAAATCTGCCTCGAAATCAGCAGAACGATCAGGACCGACACGTCATTTCTGACGCAACAGAGCACGACAAAACATCAGGCTCGACGAAACAGCAACCCACCGAGAAGATCCTCCGCTCACCCGAGCACACTTCTCGATCAGAACGCCTCAGGAGCTGGACAAACCTCAAGCTGGAGTGACCAAAAACCGACAGCAGCTCCCTCAGAGCACGCTCACGGCCACTTAACCAAGAACAGTCCGCACCAGCCACCTGACCACGCTGCAGGTTCCTCGAACGCAGCACCGCGAACTCACACCTGCTAGCAACCTCTGCCCAACGCAGCACAACCAGGGCCACCACCGATGAGGGAGAAGGCTCTCGACCTCGATCCTTAGACCCTATGCTGGCACGAAAGTCGCGGACAGCAACCACCTTCACAGCGCCGCACAGCGCACTCAAGCTCTCAAGCGAGAAACAAGGCGAAAAACAAGCACAAAACCCTAAGCCAGCTGCCGACTGTACTGGACCTTATGGACTCTGATCACTGCAATATCTCGAATTCCTATGTACGTCCACAACCACCGCTCTGATACCAGCTGTAACGACCCGAGAATCCGATTACCGGGAAGGCCCGATAACCCGAGACTCGCACCGCCGCCCACGAGCCGGGAGGGCTCGGAAGGGCTAAAAGGAGTGTGGAGGCACAAAGAAATAGGAAATAAAGCAGGACAACCAACGACAAGCTGAAAGAAAGAACAGCAACAGCTACAACAGAGTCCAGTCCAACCGAAAGTACAGTCTAAAGCAGTAAAACGTACCACGTGCCAAGTGAACACTCGGCCCGGCAAGCTGGCAACTAAGGACCTCCGCTCCGCGCCCTCGAACCACGAGGAAGAACCGCTACACCTGAAAAGCAGGGAATGAGTCTCCAAAACAGAGACTCAGCAGGGATCCCGCGGAACCCCAACCGGAAACAACGGCGGTAGCGGAAAGGAGAGCTACAACTACAGCAGGAACAGCAAACCGGTGGCCGGTCAAAAACTCGGCACTACAGCTACTCCTACTGTACCAGAAGGCACACCTCGATCACGCAGTCGAAGCTACCGAACCACACTAGTACCACCTACCGAAGCAAGAACACACGGCAACCACGCCGTAGAGGCCTGTCCCTCGGACACAGCCGACCTGGACACGCTGTCCAAGGTGCGACCCCGACCATCCGATCGCGGGTACCGCACAACAAGACCCAACCTCGGTAAAGCCACTAGCATTAGACCCTTGGCGCGAAAACCAACACACGCGCCACGGCGAAACAACCGAACTCAACGGTCAACACGACCGAAAACCCGAAGGTCGAAATCACGGAAACTGATAGTCTGTCACTCCGTACTCGACAGGAGTACCACCCACTAGAAGCACAGCCGGTAGCGTCCCCTGACGTCTTACACCGCACCGCAAGTGAACTGCCTGACGTGGTAGCTCCTACCCGAGGCACGAACACCGTACAAGTAACCACAAACAAGTGACTAGCTGGGGTCACGCCCGTCGACGTGGGTCCAACCGCCCCCAACCACGTGTGCACACACAGACCACGCGTCCCTGGTCTGGTCCTCTGACCGGTTTTCCCCTCAGCCGGACTCTGGCTGCAAGACGTGGGGCCCGACGGCAACCGGTCCACAAACCGCCTCTAAGGGTAAGCCCGTACACCACTCCCTGGTGCGACTAGCACACGCGTACTAGTAGGCTACGACTAGTGGAGGGTCACTGAAGGAGTAGACTCTCAAGTCAACGGAAAACAACGTCCGCATCCGACAAAGTACGGGGACCATCCCACGTACTAGCACCGTCGCACGATGACCACAGTCGGAGAAGAAACGGGACTCACAGTCCACGGCCGCGCACACACCCTGCGCGAGAGTCGAGAAAACCCAAGTGACGCTAAGTCACTGGGCTCTGGACAGTCCTCTAGACGCCCTACACCCAACGGTCCTTGAGTCACAAGACTCGGGGTCAAGACCGTTGCACGCAACAGCACAAGGCCGTCAATCTAGTCCAAGCTCTAGGTCTAAAACCACTGTAGCACGAATACCGAGGCAGCTCACGAGCCGCCGAAACCATTCCCTTGGGAAGGGAACTCACAGGACTAAGGCCACACACACGGCCCACGCGGAAAGCACAGAAGCACGATTCCCAAGGCAACTTGCACACCACCAAGCTGTGGCCCAACTCAAGGAAAAGAGGGAAGCCTCCAGCTCCAGACTGGATAACTGGGCTCGCAGCCCAAGGCCTCACACAGGACCCACTCGGGGATCGCTTTTCGGAGAAACCGATGACACACGTCAACACACGGTGACACGAGTCGAGAACTCTACACCCGGGACTACAACGTACCACGACACCTGGCCCCGACGACGTGCACAACATCCGTCAGGCCACAGGTCGGCACGTGGTTCGAGAACCACACACCCGGGACTCGAATCAGTCAAAACGGAAACACCGGGTTAGACTGGCACATGTGCGGTTCACCCTGGGCCGCTCAAGGGATGTGCGGCTAGGGTACAGCCGCTCAAAAGACATGCGGTCAGGCAGGAGCCGCACAAGGCTCTAATCGGACTAACCCCAAATGGAGGATGGACGGTTAGGGCTGGACCGCCCAAGGGGATGTGCGGCCAAGGATCGTCCGCACAACCTAACCGACCTACTCCAGTGCCGGTCAAAACGGTTTTGACCAAACCGCACAACCCAACCGACACTAAACTGTTGACCAAGGGTCAACTGGGATATGCGGTCAGCTCCTGGCCGCACAAGCCCACGGAAGGACAGACGGCTGGGTACCAACCGTCCATGGGGGAGACATGCGGTTCTCACCTGGCCGCACATCAAATGTGCGGTCTATCGTGCGACCGCACAACCCCAAAACCAAGAGAAAATGAACGGGCCAAAGGCAACCGCCCTCGCGATGGACGGGCCCGGTTCGACCGCCCAACCATCACGGCGGGTAAACCCAGGGGGTCTCCCGATCGTAGCCTTTCCACGCCCCGTTCGTGCCGAAACGAAGGGGATACAACCACAACCACCCTGGCAATCACATGGACTCCGACCGGAGTCAAAACGACGCACGAATCGCGAGAAACGAGCGATTCTACCGAAGTTACCCAAAAAGGGTTACCGAGCTTCTCGGAGCTCTACCGGTCCAACGGGACCACCAATCGAGACGAAATCAGGGGGAAAAGAACGCTCTCGCCCCAAGGAATCCGTTGACAGTAACCGATCTGGAAACCGTCGCCGTTTCCCGACCGACCCTACGAAACCCACAAAACCACAGTTTCGCTAGAACGGACCCAAACACAGCTGTTTCCGCGCCGAACGACGTGCAATGGCAGGGGAAACGAGCAGAACGCAGTGGTGTTCCGTCACCCTACCTCCACCGAAGAAACCGTGCGCCGAAGCGACTAATCCACGCCGAAAACGCCGTTGAAGCCTCGCCGTTCCACGAACCCACGGCCGAGCTTCCACGCGCCTCCACCGCCTCGATCCTCATCCATCCTCGCCCGCGCCTCGCCCGCGCCGTCCCCGCCTCGCCCGTACTCCGCCCCGTCGGCCGCCGGAGAGAGAGGGAGAGAGGAGAGAGCGTGAGAAGAGAGAGGGAGAGAAATGAGAAATGAGAGGGGAGAGAGAGAAAAGCTATTTATAGGGAAATCCGGAAAATCGGAAAAATCCAGAAAAATAGAAAATCACACCCTCGCGATCCTCGGAACGCACCGATCGCAACGGTACCACTCGCGCCCTGGTGAACGGCCCGGTTCACCCGCAACGAGGTTCCGAAGGGAAAGCCGAAACCCACGCCGGGAATCGGAAAAACACACGCGGAAAAAGCCGCGGAACGCCTCCGGGCCTCCGAAACGACTCCGGATCGCACCGATCCGAACACGAAAGATGTCCGAAACGAAATTTCAGACAAAACAGAGTTGGACAATCCGAGAAACCAGATCCGGAGCCCACGAAAAGGATCCGAAGAATCCGGGGCATTACACAAGTCCTCGGGGATGATGCCTTGGAAGTCCGGCAATATGGCTGGGTCTTCAGTTGGGACTGAGACTCGAGACTCCTCGGGTGTGATGGTGACGTCAACAGCCAAAACAGAGGCACCCTCAGCAACCTCTATGTCTAGCTCACTGACATTCATGGAGTCAAGGCACCTAACTAGGTCATGACTAACCTTAGGGGTCTCAGAAACGGGTGTGATAGATGTAGGAGAAGAGGGAAGGGGAGGTTGCCCTTCAGTGGGAGTTGGGGGATTCTCCTGAATTTTAGGAGTTCCGGTGGGGGTGGAGGTGGAACTCTTTCCCGGGGTCACCTTTGGGGGTACCGGGTACAACTGAATCTTCTTCCCGTTGTAGGAGAAGGAACACTGATTGGACCGACCAAAGGTAGCGAGGTCAACATCATAGATCCATGGTCGTCCTAAGATGACGCTCTCGGCCTTCATAGGCATTACGTCACATAAGATTTGTCCTTGGTAGGAGTGGAATTGGATGGGAATGACACATGTGGTGGTGACTGGGATAGAAGTGTCATCGACCCAAGTCACGTTGTATGGCTTTGGATGAGGGTGCGTAGGTAGACCTAAACGGGAGACAAAGTCTGAAGAGACTGCATTGATACAACTCCCGTTGTCAAGGATTACCTTACAAGGATGAGAGTTCATCATGATGTAGCTTTGAAAGATAGAGGTTCGACGCCAATCGTCCTCCTGGGGTGTTGAGATACATCGAACTACACCCAATCTTTTCTAGCTAGAACTCTCGAAAATATCTCTTACCTGCATGTACTCGACATGCGTGCCATCAAATATTGTATCCATTCCCTCAAACAAGGCGATGAGGTCAGGATCGGCCATATATCTTTCCTGTTCCATGCGTTCTAGACGGCCTGATGAATTCCTAGACCAACGTGGCATGCACGAGCTTGGACCTAGGTGATGCAATCCTGAGACCGAAAATTAGCAAGTTGTGGACCCAGCTGATATGCAAAGGGTCAATTTGAAAGGACCGGTCAGGGAAAAGTTGCTCGCCCGTAGGCGAAGTAGTCGTGGAATTACCTCCTGACAATTAGGGTGTCCTAATGCGGCAGTCTAGGGCCTAAAGGATAGGCTCAAGCAAGCTCTCTCTTGCCGTCCACAGCGATACACTCAGGAGACTGGTTGCATGGTTCGGGCTCTCTCTCACTTCGCGCGGCAATTGAAAGGATACTAAATAAGCAAGCGAGGGGAGCACGTACCTAGCTAGACTGAAAAGCCTAGCTCCGATTGGAGACGAAGGCGAGCGGGGACATGCGTGCCCGCACGGCGTCGACAAAGCTTCACAGTTACAATGAATTCGCTCCACGCAGGGAGGATTTAATTATTACAAACCGCTTAAAATTTCCCACGCAGGGGAACAAATCACTCCAGACTTTCTCCGCGCAGGGAGACTTAGGGGCACTCACACTCCGTGAATTACGGACTGTGTGTCGGCGATCGGGCGACTCAACCGTTGATCGAGCCGTAATTATGGACTCGAGTGCCACACTTAATAAGGTAAAATATATATATATATAAATATATATATAGATATATATACGATTATATATATATCAATATATATATTATATATATAATTTTAACTTTTAAATCCCCTTTTTTATCAAATAATATTATTTAAATATATATATATATATATATATAGATATATAATATTATATATATTCCATATATATACTATATATATTTAACACACATTTCTTTTTAAACTCTCTTTTTTTTTTCAACACTTCACCTACTTTTTTTTTTCAAACCTCACCTACTGCGCGAGTCACGCGGGAGGGTCAAGGTTGGCAGGTGGCCAACAAAGGCAGGCGGCTGGGCGTGGCGCACTGGGGCGCACGTGGGCGCACGCGGCCAAAGGCGCCGGCGCACGGGCGCACGGAGCTGGTCCGGGCGCGACCCCGGGCGCGGCACGTAGGCGGGCGCGCGCAGGCGGGCCGGGTGGAGGGCGCGCCCGGGCGCGGTGGGTGCGCTCGGGGGCGCTTGCTGGCGCCTGCTGGCGTAGCTGCGGCCGGTTGCTGCCAGCGCTGCGCGCGGTGGCGGGCGATCGAGCGCGGTGGCAGCAGCGGGGGCGGAGGCGCGCGGCGGCGTGCTGGGGAAGCAGAGGGCCGTTGCGGCCCGGCGATGGGTTTTGAAACGCGGCACGGGCGACGAGACCCGGCCGCGCGAACCCCCTTTTCCCTTTTTTTTTCGGTTTCTTTTTTTTTTCTTTACTTCTTCTGCTTTGTGCTGAGAGAGAGAGAGAGAGAGAGAGAGAGAGAGAGAGAGAGAGAGAGAGAGAGAGAGAGAGAGAGAGAGAGAGAGAGAGAGAGAGAGAGAGTGTGGAGGGGCTGCCGGCGGAGGGAGGTGGCCGCTCACGGGTGGTCACGTGGAGGGGCTGTTAGAGAGGAAGAGAGGAGGGCGCGGCGGTGTGCAGAGGGGGGGGGGAGGTCGGGGCGGAGGTGAGCAGCAGGCAGGGGGTGGCCGGTGGAGACGACCGCGGTGGGTAACTGGGTTGGCGGAGGTGGACGAAGGGTGGCTCGCCGAGGTGGCCGTCCGACGACGGCGGTTGGCGGAGAGAGGCCACGGAGGTTGCCGGTGGAGCGGCTGTGGTGTGGGAGGCAGCTGGCGTCCGGCGGGCGCACGGCGAGCGGCTTCCCTCGTGGGCGCCGAGAGAGAGAAACAGAGAGAGTTTTTTTTTTTCTTCTAAAAATTTGTTTTTTTCTCCAAAATTTTTTTTTCACCCGAGGTCTCTCTACTTCTCTTCTTCCTTTTTTTTGTTTCTTTTTTTTTTCAATCTCTTCTTTCAACCGAGATTTGCTATTTTCTTTTGTTCTCTTTTTTTTTTCCACTATCTAACAACAGAGAGAGAGAAGGGAAGACGACGGGGATGTCGGGTTGACGGAGGCGCCGTGTTAAGCTCTGATACCAAATCTGACGCGGGACGGCGTCGGGGGCAGGATCGACGGCACTCCGATATCACGAACAGGACGGGAACGGATAACTTGCTATCTCACACAGCTCGGCCTCACGTCGGACGGTCTCACACCGGGCGACACTCAAACTCACAAGGAGAAAGAGGGAAGGAAATGAAAGAGGGGAAGCTCTCTCACGTACAAACCAAAGCTTTCTTCAATTCATCATATCATAACATACACCTTTAGCCTTCCTTATATAGGAGGAGGTTATAACATTCATACCCACAATCTTTTACAAATAGCATATATGTCCTTAGCCTAATAAAACACACTCACTTACCTAACTTTTGACTTGGGGGTTTTAACCAAATAAAATACACAAAACACACATGTTTATTGACTATGACTTAACCTAATAAGATGAAAGTAAAAATACATGTATTACTACATGTATTTTACACACAATACATACGCAATACATAAATACGTGACGTCGAGTCTTCAGACAGTCGAATCTCCGAGCCACAAGCTCGGTGCGGGGGTGCGGCGTCCTGTAGTGGGCCCGGTGTCTCCACCGTCTGGGCTCACTCTTCCCACAACGTATTGCAATTGGGAGTCAGAATATGTCATAGTCCTCATTCTTTAATAGTTCATCTACAAAGATAAAGTAATAGATTAATGGTCACTTTTAATATGGATATCAGTTTTCCATATCTTCAGACGTTACAGCATATGGGCTTTTCTATTCAATGTAAAGCACTGCATGTCTCCATAGTGGTCTGGAAAGCCCCAACAGTGGCATATGCTCTTAATGTTGACGGATCCAGCAAGGGAAATCCAGGACATTCAGGAGGTGGAGGCTGCTTTAGAGATTCTCAAGGTAACTTGTTGCTGGGATTTTCATACTACTATGATAGAGGTACTAGCATGATGGCTGAAGGGAGAGCACTTCTTGATGGCCTCCGATTAGCCGAACTTCACAACATACCCATCTCCATTATTTACACAAACTCTAAGATATTGATTGAGCTTGTGAATGGCAGTAGCAACCCACCATGGTCACTGCTTCCCTGGTGGAGACAACTGAAGGAGCTTGTTACTATTTGCAAATGCCCATTGATCCATATCTACAGGGAAGCTAATCAACTGGCAGACTCATTGACAAAACATGCTGTAGATATGGGATACAATTCTGAGTATTTCTCGATAAGGGAGCTCCCAGTAATGGCTAAAGGTCACGCTAAGGCTGATGTCTTAAGTATTCCGAATATCCGTATTCGGAGAGTGTAGTCCCTGTTTTTTTGCTTTCCTTTACAGTATCTCAGGAGGATTTGCTCCCCCAGTAGAGGTGGGTGGACTGCATAGCACTACTAAGCAGCTTCAGTGTTTGTATTTCAATTTTAGTTATGTTCAGGCATACATTATATGCCCTTTGTTTCATTTGGGGTAGGCCCCTTTTGATAGTGTACATTGCTCTCTCTATCAATAAATAAAATTAGGACCACAGGGTTTGCCAGGAGGAGTGAGAACACTCTCCCTCTCTGAGGGAGGGTGCACTCGACCTGTGCTCATCCTGACTGGTCGGTGTTGGATAAAAAAAAAAAAGTAACAAATTAACATAACCACTTAAGTAAATTCTATATGTCTTATTGATAAAATCAATAAAGACCAACCTCTACTTCGGCCTGAAGTCTCTTTTTTGGTGTCCTCGATAAACGACCAATGACTTTTAAAGTGCCTTGAAGCACCTCGCCATCAACATTTGCATTGACATTGTACATAAATCGAGGGTCGAGGAAATAACATGTATTTGTGTATAGTTAACTAAATGTTAGATATAATTAACCTAAAGAACAATGTATCAATATATTTAATCACTTACCAGTTACATGCAAGTCATGGTGTAATATGTTTTCCCATCTATGGTCAATAATTTTCCACCACTTTACAGATTCTTTGGGAAGGGAATTCTGGAACTCTAATTTGGCACGGCTCATGGTCTCGTACAGATATCCCATATCATTCTTCTCATCGCCATCCACCATTCTTAGGACCTTCACGAGAGGTGTGACTACTTTCATGTATCGTGAGACCCTGTCCCAGAATTTGTTGTCTTCCACGATGTGGCATACTTCTAAATAATCCATATGAGCATAACACTAGAATTGTCTATGTATTTTCATAGGACATTGTGATACATGAAAGTTTTTAGCTCATTCTTATACCTGTGCAAAGACTCCAAAGAAATAAAATTCGAATCAAATATGGATGATATCTATAAGGATAAAGTAGAAAGAATTGAGCTCATTCTTATACCTGTGCAAACACTCCAAAGAAATGAAATTTGAAGCAAATCTGGTTGACCCTACACGGATGATATCTCGCCCCCCACTTGCATGTTCTCTGAACATGTTCAATATCTTAGGATGGTCATAAATATACTGGGTGATATTTTGTGCCCTCTCAATTGTCTTCTTCATATTATTTTCCTTCCCAATGTCTTCAAGTATCAAATCCAAACAATGTGCTGCACATGAGAGCCAATATAAATGTCTGCGCTTCTGCATCAATTTCTTTCCTATGACCTTATAACTGGCTTCATTATCAGTGACTACTTGCACATCATTGTCCTCTCCGATTTGGTCTACCATCTTATCCATCAAATGAAACAAATAATTTATATTTTTTTCATAATTTGTTGCATTTATAGATTTAACAAATACTATACTTTCGATGCAATAGACCAAAAAATTAATTATGGACTTTTTCATAGTACCAGTTTAGCCATCACACATGATGGTATATCCTCTCTCCATCCAGATTTGCTTGAAGCTTTCAACCTACTGATGGAGCTCCTCAACCTCTCCCTCAAGGCCACACCCATATATGTCTCGATGTGACGGGGCCTTCAAGTCAGGGCCAACATTTGCTATGGCATCTAGCATAGGTCGGAAATATTCGCTTTCAGCTGCATGTGCAAGGACACCTGCATAGAAAAATCATTTGCAAACACAATTTTTTACTGCAGATGGTCAGGAGAATGGGGTTTCTCCTTCAGAGGATTCTCCAGATTTGATCCCCAGCGAGCCCTTTGCTTCTTCGAAAAGGCCACGGGATGAAACTGATGAAGAGGACGCCCAACCAACCTCCCGTCTTCGGACTGGGGAAGCATCCCCTGGCAGGGCTAACAGCTCAAGTGAGTGAACAACTCCTTTTCAGGCTTTAGATTTTACCCTCAGCCTTTATAACATGCTACAATTTTCACTTGGCTTGATGTAGGCCCTCCTGAGGCTGGGGCATGGATGAGTTTTTCCCCTCCTCCTGGGAATGCTTTTTCAGAGACGGGGGAGGCCCTTGACGGGTCCCTTCCCGATATTGAGATTGACATTGAGATAATATTGTCAGATAAAATGACAATCAACCTTAATGTGCTTCATTTTCTAATGGAAGAATGGATTGCTCACTATTTGATGAGTGCCCTGGTTTTCATAACATGAGGGAGCAGGAGTTAGTAAAGTGACGAGAGTCATGGAGGAGATGCTGTAGCCAAACAATCCCAGGAAAAGCATTGGCCATAGCATGACGCATGGCATACATACTGGAACAAGACTTCTACACTAGGAGATAAGAGAACTGCTCAGGAATATATAGAAATCCATAGTAGAATGGCAAGCAGTGGGATTGCCTGTCCAATAAATACTGGAGGTCACATATCGAGAGAAAAAGTGTTAGAAATGAAACAGAAACTGTTGAGTAGCACAATGAGGATAAAGCATAATACGTAAGAGAGCTGCATAGTGAACAATGGTGGGAGCAATGACAAACTGACAAACAACATGGACTGCATGGATGATATAAGAATGAGAATTACTAAAATAGAGTAGGCCTTCAAGAAGCTGCAGATTAGTGCTTGGATCTGCTGGAAGCTCATAATCTCTGGAACAAAACTTCAAATGAAGCTCCATCAGTGTATCAGCTGTCCAAGTATCAGAACTAGTTGCATGCCAAAGAGTATATGAGATGTAATTCTGTTGAGAAAAGAAGTAGCCACTGGGGAAGGTTACCTCTAGGCCAAGAAAGCTATGCACAGGCCCAAGGTCCTTCATCTCAAACTATCAGTGAGGATGTTGCTTCAAAGTGGAGTGTCCATAAGGCTGAACAGAGGAAACCCATCAAGAAAACTGGCTCATATACCTTGTTATCAGCAATGGATAAAATAATGAATGCTATATGTTCACCATTCAGGTGATGACTTAATATATACATGTGATAAAAATGTGACCAGAAGCAGGGATGCAAGTGATAAGCCAAAGGAGCAAGTATACAACCGATGGGGAATACATACTGCACCTCTCCAACACTGGCTGAAGACAGACCTTGTAATGCTGATATCCAGCCTTTAAAATGGTCGAGCTACTTTGGTTAATTTGATAGTCGACTGTTGAAATATCTGTGGGCCCCTATTTGGACACATCTAGTTCTGAAAACTCCATACCTTCATGGTATCAAGCAATCTGAGTTGAGCTTATTTTGCTGTTTTGCGGTTTTAGTGATATGAACACTATTCAATACGTTATTTGGAGGGCGACGGCGTCCCTGCCACCGCCACCACGAGAGAGAGAGAGAGAGCGAGGGGGGGGGGGTCCACTGCCACCACGTGAGAGAGAGAGAGAGAGAGAGAGAGAGAGAGAGAGGCAGGCAGGAGGTCACCACTCTGGACGATCCCTACCCTGCTGCGGTGCTGCCGCCGCCTCTGCCGCCCCCTGCCGCTGCACTGCTGCCGCCAATCACTGCTGCCACCCCTTCCTGCCTCCGTCGCCGCCGCCGCCGCCGCCAAACACCGCGCTGCGCCACGTGTAGTCCCCCAGCCGCGGCGCTGCTGCCACCACTGGTCATGGTTGTCAATTTCGGCCGAAACCGATACGAAAACGGGGGCGTTCACTGTAGCAAACCCGACACTGTTAAGTTTATTGGTTTCGCCATAAACTTTCATGTTTCGGGCCGAAACCGGAGGGTTTCGGCCGAAACTCACGTGCTTGCTGTTCTCCTCGAAACCCACGTCCGAAACTCACGTGCTTGCTGTTCTCCTCGAAACCCACGTCCGAAACTCACGTGCTTGCTGTTCTCCTCGAAACCCACGGTCGAAACCCTCCCTTGCTGCTGCTGTTGCTGCTGCCAAGTGCTGCTGCTGTTGCCGCAGGCAGCTGGCCATGGTTGTCAGTTTCGGCCGAAACGTATTGGTTTCGACCCTAACCGATACGAAAACGGGGGGCTTCACTATAGCAAACCCGACACATGTTAAGTTTATCGATTTCGGGCGAAACCGCCCGAAACCGATATTGGTTTCGCCCGAAACCGGACTGTTTCGGCCCGAAGCCATCCGGTTTTGGCCGAAACTCACGTGAGTTCACTTGCTGTTCTCCCTGTTAGTTTCGGCCGAAACCCCCTCCCCTCTTGCTGCTGCGACCGTGCTGCTGTTGCTGCTGCCGGCGTGCCGCAGGCAGTAGGCTGGGCTGCTACTGCTGTGCTGGCCAGGGCCGCGGGCCGTCTGCCTGCTGCTGTGGTGGCCTGGGCTGCGGGCTGGCGGGCTGCAAGGGTGACTGCGCCATTGCGGAGACTGCAGCGTGAGTAGTTTTGTCGAGGTAAATTTGGGGTTTTTTTTGTTTTGTGTTTTTTTGGTTGGGTTGTTGAAAGTCTTTTTGTTGTAGGTTAAATTTTTTGTTGTAGGTTAATTTTAATCCATGATTAACTTTTTAACACTTCAAATTAAACCATAATTACACCCTTAAATTTGGGACTTTTCTTTAATTAGGTTTAGTAAGGGTCAATTAGGGCTCAATTAAGCTTCATTGACTAATTTGAAGCGGGAGCATGCTGGTAATTAATTCTTATGAAGGGTGATTAGGCTAAAATTGTTAATTAAGCCCTAATTACACCTTTAAATTTGGGGCTTTCCTCTACTTAGCATTAGTAAAGGTCAATTGAAGCTCAATTAAGCTTCATTCAATAATTTAAGCGGGAGCATGCTGGTAATTAATTCTTATGTGGATGATTAGGTTAAAATTATTAATTAAGTCCTAATTACACCCTTAAATTTGGGACTTTCCTCTAATTAGGTTTAGTAAGGTTCAATTGAAGCTCAATTAAGCTTCATTCAATAATTTTAAGCGGGAGCATGCTCTTAACTAATTCTTATGAAGGGTGATTAGGCTAAAATTATTAATTAAGCCCTAATTACACCCTTAAATTTGGAGCTTTCCTCTAATTAGGTTTAGTAAGGTTCAATTCAATAATTTGGAGCTGTATCATGTTGAATTGTATTTTTTTCATTGTACTTACAAGAGATTGTCTTTGACTGTCTTAATGCAATATCATGCCTAGACGTCAACAAACACAGGAGCAACAAAGACAGGAGGATCCGGGGTGGGCCCACCTCTCCTTAGTTGATGTTGGGAGAAGAAAAGTGAAATGTAATTATTATGGCAAGGAGATACATGGCGAAATTACTAGAGGAAAATAACATTTGGTAGGGGTAGGAGGAGAGGTGAAACAATGTGACAGATGTCCCCGAGAGGTCCGAAAACAAATGCGCCAGTGCCTACTGGGCAAAAAGGAGAGGATGCAACAAAGAGATGAAGACGAGGCTGAAATTGCTGAGGAGATTTCAGGCAGAAGAGTTAAGAGGGATGATGATGAGGAAGGCACTGAGGATTCAGATCCAGAGCTGACTGAAGCAAGGGAGCGTGAACAAGCCACTCAAAGGAAAGGGAAGGCACCCATAGGTTCAGGGACCTACGAAAGTACAGTTGCACGACGTCCTGACAGTGGTGCTGTCCCGCAGAGAGCAGGTCCCATGGACAGCTATCTGCACAGAAGGCCCCATGCTACACAACCTAAAATCAAGCAAGCATTGAGAGGGGTAAAAAAATCAGCAGAAGTTGTAGGGCATGCATTGAAAAGTATCTGCAAATAGTTTTTCCATGTAGATATTCCTGCACGTGCAGCTGAAAGTGAATATTTCCAACCTATGCTAGATGCCATAGCAGATGCTGGCCCTGGCTTGAAGGCCCCATCACATTGAGACATATACGGGCGTGGTCTTGAGGGAGAGGTTGAGGAGCTCCATGACTGGGTTGAAAGCTTCAAGCATATATGGATGGAGAGATGATGCATTATCATGTGTGATGGTTGGACTGGTATCACGAAGAAGTCCATGATTAACTTTTTGGTCTATTGCATCGAAGGTACAGTATTTGTTAAATCTATAGATGCATCAAATTATGAAAAAAATGTCAATTATTTGTTTCATTTGATAGATAATATGGTAGACCAAATTGGAGAGGACAATGTTGTCCAAGTAGTGATTGATAATGAAGCTAGTTATAAGGCTGCAGGGAAGAAATTGATGCAGAAGCGCAGTCACTTATATTGGCTCCCATGTGTTGCACATTGTCTAGATTTGATACTTGAAGATATTGGGAAGGAAAATCATGTGAAGAAGACAGTTGAAAGGGCACAAAAATTCACTCAGTACATTTATGGCCATCCTAGGATCTTGAACATGTTCAGAGAGCATACAAATGGGGGGCGAGATATCATCCGTGCAGGGCCAACCAGATTTACTTCGAATTTCATTTCTTTGGAGTCCTTGCACAGGTATAAGATTGAGTTCAATTCTTACTACTTTACCCTTATAGTTATGATCCGTATTTGATTCAAATTTCATTTCTTTGCACATGTATAAGAATGAGCTGAAAACTTTCATGTACCACAATGCCCTGCGGGAATACATCGACAAGTCTAATGTTGATGCTCAGATGGAATATTTGGATGTCTCCCATATCGTGGAAGACAACAAATTCTGGGGCAGGGTCTCACGATACATGAAAGTAGTCACCCCCCTCGTGAAGGTCCTAAGAATGGTGGATGGCGATGAGAAGAATGATATGGGATATCTGTACGAGGCCATGGACCGTGCCAAATTAGAGTTGCAGGATTCCCTTCCCAGAGATTATGCAAAGTGGTGAAAAATTATTGACCATAGATGGGACAACACATTACACCACGACTTGCATGCATTTGGTGGGTGATTAATTGTATTGATACATTGTTCTTTACGTTATTTTATATCTAACATTTAGTTAACTATACACAAATGCAGGTTATTTCCTTAACCCTCGATTTATGTACAATGCCAATGCACATGTTGATGGCGAGGTGCTTCAAGACACTTTAAAAGTCATTGGTCGTTTATCGAGGATACCAGAAAAGAGACATTAGGCGGAAGTAGAGGTTGGCCTTTATTGATTTTATGAATAAGAGGTATAGAATTTACTTAAGTAGTTATGTTAATCTATCACTTTATCTTTGTAGATGAACTACTATAGAATGAGGACTGGGACGTATTATGACTCCCAATTGCAATACGCTGTGGGAAGAGTGAGCCCAGGTATACTTTATCTTTGTACTTTCTTAACCTCAATATGTATTAGTTCATCATGGAGAATTGATTTTTATTTACAACTTATATTTATTTGTTTATGGTTGGTGGAACAGCTGACTGGTGGATAATGGTGAATAATAGAGATTTGGGCAGTTCTGCATTGACTTTTATTGTAATCAGGGTGCTGAGTCAAACAACATCAGCAAGCCAATGTGAAAGAAATTGGAGCACGTTCAGTCTTATACACTCAAAGGTTCGCAATCGGATAAAGGCTGAACGGTTAGAAAAATTAGTTTACTGCCACTACAATATGAGATTGAGAATTAAGAACATGAAGTTGAGACAACAGTTACGGGACAAACGCGTCGCAGAGGATGTCACTGTAGAAATTGATGTGGATGCTTTATTTGATGATGACAATCCCTTGCAGTCTTGGGTGGAGACAGGAGAGTAGGTTGATGAGCCCGTTTTTGATGATGATGGTAGAAGATAGGCAGAGGGCATACTAGATGAAGATGAGCCAAGAGATCTAGAATTCAAAAGAGCAACAAAGAGGGCCAGAGAGACTCAAGCGCATCAGAGAAGGGACCCAGCTTTGTTTGTTGATGACACTGAGCAACAGCCTGATTTTCAGCTAGCTAGACACTCAGACTCAGATAGCAGGCCAGTCACTCCTAGAATGGGAAGCCACCTGCATCCTTAAGAAGAAGTACATTAGTGCATGGGATAACTGAGAGGACAAGTGCTGCTGCTCGAGAGGACCCGACAATCGAGCAGTTGAAGCAGATTTATGTGAGACACATGCCAAGGGAAAAAGGACTCATGTCAAAGATGACTGAAAAATTGGCACCAAAAGAGAAAAAAACATCCCCAAAGGCTAAAAAGTGACTGGTTTCTTATGGTGATGATGATGATGATCATCCCGGTGCAGCTGCAGGTGCTACAGGTGCTACTTGAGCTGCAGGTGGTACTACTAGATACAGTCAGGGTGAGCGAGGATATGATTCACAGAGCCAATATGGGCATCCATCAGGTTACGAAGATGGCCAACAGGAAGCAGCTATTTAGGGGTCGTGGGGTCATGAACCAGCATTCCAGTTCCTTCGACATCCGTCTAGTTTCTCTTCTCTTCCTCAAGATTCTTATGCTGATACTGGATTCGAATCAAGCCAACAACCTTACACTCCAAGAGGGATCCAAAGAGGGATGCATGACTTGACTACCTCATTGTTTGGTTATAGTGAATATACACAATACATGCAACCTGGTTATGGGTATCAACATTAAGGCCCAGACGATGAGAGAGAGGGTTCTTCTAGTTATTATCCATATTAGTGCATCATCATTTAGGTAAATATCACGTTTATTGTACTGCTTGAACCTATTTCATGTTTAATATGTACTCAACAATATTAGTTTAACATGTTCAATGCTTACTTCATCACGTTTATTGTACTGCTTGAACCTATTAATCTTCATGTTTATTACACTTAATCCAATATCTTTATAGTCAAATGCATGCCTAATGAATTTTTTGATTTTTAATGTGATTATTTATATTTTTTTGACTTTTTTCTATTTTTTACATTTATTTTGATCATTTTTATCCTTTTCATTGGGTTTCGGCCAGTTTCGGCCGAAACCGAAACTGAAACCGACTGGTTTTGGTTTCGGACTCGGCCGAAACCGAGTCCGAAATCGAAATTGACAACCTTGCCACTGGTGGGAACTGCCGCTGCTGCCCTCTACCACGGTGCTGCCCCCTCTCGCCGGAGCGGAGTCCACGACGCCTTCTACCTGCTGCCGCTGGCCGCTGGGTGGAAGGGAATGGACAATAGACCACTGGGTGGGAAGGGAATGGAGATGGGGAATGTTTGTGACTTTGTGTCCAGTGAGACCAGAATGGAATGGGGGCATTAGGGGCATTACCATTCTTTAGGGCAACCTTTGAATCTCCACCCTTAGATCTAAATCTAAGGGGTAATATTGATAATATATATTATATTATTTAATGGTAATGGACGGATACGGGTTCGGAATGAGGTGTATTCATTTCCGTATCCCTTAAGAAATAGGATATATCTGTATTCGTATCCGTTAAGTTATGGAAAAAAAAATATTCGTTTGTTGTTCGTTAAGTTAACGAAACGGACGATTATCAGGTTATTGGTTATCATTGACATCCCTAAGTAACAGTCAGGTTCCTCCCACTTACTTTTCAACAGCCCAAAGTAAGTGCGAACACCGACAATCCCTGTTTCAATTCCTGTATTTTCATGATCAATTGATAAATACAAGAAACATCTTGTTTCTGTCCATACATCTGCTTAAGGAGATCCCACATCTCCTTTGCCATCTTCTTCATCAAAATCAATTGTTGGATGTCTAGAATCACAACGTTCAGTATCCAACCCATCACAAGATTATTCTCTAGGTCACATACGACAAACGTAGAATCATCAAAAGTAGGCTTCCCATCAATATAGACAATCTTCCTGTGTCCACCAAGAAAGATACGAGCGGACACAGACCAAATTCGCAAATTGGTCTCCGTAAGTCTCACAGAGGTCATCTGTAGAGAGACATTCTCCGTAGTAGGAAGACCAACATGACATATCACCGAGGGCATCTCGTCACGAACATCAGAAGCATGAACCTACTCCCGAAGTCAACTCTACTGCTAGTTGACGAAGACATGACGTGAAGCTGAGTGGTTGAGGACTCCCAACCTTCACACAAGATATAGGTGACTCCCCACACCCAAAGGAGGCCGTAGCAAGACAGAATTGGGGACCTAGGTTTGAAAACGACACAACTTGGCCCTGATCAACATAGCCGTGAACAGAGAATGGGGGGGTGGACTTGAACCGAAAGTCACCGCACACAACCATATCCCAAGAGGACCCCATCAGACGGCTGAGGCTGAGGGAAGGGGGATGTTGAACCCCATAAAATTCATAATTTCTGATAATTATAGTAAATTTTAGAAATTAAGATGCTTTTTGATATGACATAAAGCGATGTTTGACCATCGTCGTCATATTGCTACTCATGCGCATTTCATCTAACACAAGAAGAGCGACGCAAAGTCATACGCACCTACTCAATAAAATTAAGCTTTTTAGCTTTTGAAGGCTCATTGATATTTTGCCAAACGGTTGGTGGGTGACCGAAACCGTGTAAGCTATCCGTACGGTCCACACAAAATCAAGTGTTTAGCCTCTTATGGCGCTTAGGAATTTCATCAAACACCTTGTGAGCAGCACAAAGTCATGCACACCCGCTCAACAAAATCAAGCTTTCAGCTTCTAAAGTACTCCTAATCATTTTGTCAGGCGCTCGGCAGGCGGCATAAGGCCACACAACTACTCAACAAAAGTCGACGCCAAGTCGAGCTTTTAGCTCTTTATGACAAGTGGGCATTCTGTCGAACACCTCGTGGGCGGCATAAAATCATACACCTACATGGTTAAAACCTATACAAAATTAAGTATTTTGGTGTCATCGGAGTATTCCCATGGCATTACACAAATCTCCTTTACCCCAGAGTCAACGGGCGGCAAGGCGATACCACACTTTGTCAATTACAAACAAACAAAATCCTCCCATGTCTCCACTATCCTTTGCATCGAAGAAGGCCAAGAAAAAGATAAATAAATCCCAGAACCACGGCCTTTTTATAACGTTGACTGGAGTACACAGCAGAGGGGGATTGCCCTCTCCCTCTCCTCTCTTCCCTCTCCCTTCGACTGGAGAACCCACCGGGGGTGCTCCCCCAAGGGTGTCCACTGGTGTGGCACCCCCCCTGCTGTAGCAGACCAAGGGAACCCCCGGACGGCTCCTACCGGGGGTGCACCCCCCACCGGTTGCCGTCGGGGGTGCCCCCCCTCTCTCCGCCTGCGCACAAGAAGGAAGGAGAAGGATCGCTCGGGAAGAAGACTCTTGAAGCCTTGAAGCCTTGGAGAAGTTTGTTGTTTTTCTTTGAAGCAGCTGCAGACCTGCGCAAGAGGTGAGGGGGGGCGGCCTCCTTCAAGAAGTTCAAACTTGAGTCAACTAGAAAATTGCACATAAGTCCCTATGTTGGGGTATGATTATAAAAATACCCTCATATGAGGGAAAACTGATATATTTGTTATGTCTAAAAGTAGAAATCACGAAGAAACCCAAAGAACTCTAAGTTCTAGGATTTTTGGATGTACTACCCGCAAACATCAAAAATTACAGTTCTATCCCGAAAGTTTATAAAGTTGTACAAATACCTAGGAAGTGTCCGAAAAGGGCTGAAATTCAAGAAATTCAAAAGAAAGGTTCAAAATTATGTTCTTTAGAATAACACAAAACTCCCTGTTTTATTCCAAAGTTCAGACATTGCAATTATATCCCCAAACTTTGAAAATTGCATAAAAATATGGAGGAAAGACAGTAAAATTAAGGAAAATCTAGAAAAATCAAAGAATACACAAGGATGTCTTAATCAAGGGAAAGTTGCATAAAAGACCCTGGAGGATCTACAAATTGCAGAAATACTCCCAGTGGTTAGAAAATTATAGAAATATCTCCGATCGTGAGAAAATTGCAAATAAGAAAATTATAAATATACCTTTGCTCAAGGGAAAACTGCAAATAAGTCTTACTATAGGGAAAATCGTAAATATACCTCTGCCTTAGGGCGTGGGGAGTCTTTTCGAGAGCGAGCCCTTAATATCATAGCTGATATCGCAAGGGTAAAAGAGGTATTTGGCTGTTAATTAAAGGTGTTTGGATTTATTCCGATGTAAATTAACATCGACTTTGATCGATGGAGAAAGATCTTGTACACGAATCCTAAATCGTCTGATAAACCCAAAACGTAAAATAAATAAATACACATAAACATGTTGATGATATCCAAAACGCCCCCAAATTTTAATTCATCATTAGTGTGTTCGTATTGATTATTTTTTTCGTGTGTTAAACAGACTGACACACCCAATGGAACTTTTTTCGCCTTTCATCTTACTGCCAAAAGATCTTCAAATGCCTTTTCAAAGGTCTTGATTTCCCTTGTTTGCCCTTTCAGGAGGGAGCAGGGAGGGGTCTTGTCTTCAAAATCTGAATTCGAAAAGCAAGCTTTCTTCAACAAGTGTTCAACCAACTCCATGACGGAGGTTACATACAGACCTCTCGTCATTGCAACCCATGCCAAATGTGGCCATTTGGTGACCCCAATAGTGTTCGAAGATTTTTCGGCCGTGGTTGAATCCCATTTCTTTCTGGGGGTGGTCCTTGCCACCCAAGAGGCACCGGCTACACCAGCTGTGCCCATTGCTGCGGGGGGCATCAAGCCCCACTCCGCACGAGGCCGAGTCTTCTCGGTCCATATAGTTTCCTGCAACGCCACTCCTACCAAATGGGGGCAACGTCGAAGCCGTTAGAACAGAAAGCCGACGGCAGCAATTTCCAGATTTGGCAAGAGTGTTCTTGTCGGAAGCCTCCGCATTCGGCTCAACGACGGCGAGCCGATATTGTCATGGGACAATCATGTCCCAACAATGCCAACACCCAACCGCTTTGCTCTTCTCTGCCAGCTACGGGAGGACAAGTCAGATTTCAAAGAGAAGTCCAAACCCAAGAATGGGAGCAACAAAATTGAAAAACGATCCCGAAAAATGAAACAGATTTGGGTCACCAAATAGGAGGCTCATACAATAATGTCATGATAACGTCACTTTGTCTTCATTTCAGAAACAAAGACGAGATGGCATCACAATGACGTCACTTCATCTCCTTTCTCATAACCTAAACGATACATAGTCCAAGACGTGGAAGTCAACATTCCACACAATTCAAATAGAAGATGGACGATGCAACATCCTCTCTCACAACCTAGACAATCCTAGAATTTGCTCAGCTAAACAACAAAGGAAGTTTGAAATAATTGAGCCCTCACGTACGTAAATTGTCCCATGCAAAATGGAAAGAAACCCTAGCTTTCTATATAATGCTCTCTAGATGATAAATCTTTTGCGATAAATCTTTGCCTAAACAAAGTATTAATCTATTTTAAGAAAAAGGAAAACATAGTTGTTACACTATTTCTTTTCTTGAACGCATACTTAAGTGCTAATCATGTTGTAAATACCTTTGTTGATGAAACTTACTTTTTCTTGTGAGCTGAAAATTCTCTCCACGCATCAAATTTAACATACTATTGCTTTATTCTCTACTAACTGTGCCTGTACAGCAAGGACAAAGTATTGTAAGTCTGTAGGGTGTACATGCGGCGTGGACAAACAGAGTCTAGTCGTAAAAGGAAAGATACCAGACAAGGCAATGTCTTTGGTTGGCCAGAACTCCAGTTCACCTGCTATCCAGATAACGACGTGCACGCGCAAGGGGAGATGGAGATAGAATCCTAACTACTAAATGTATGAGAAGATCACACTGTCGAAGGATCTTATATCTAACAGATACAAGGGACCCCTGGAGGTCTATAAATACCCCAGGGAGCCGAAGAAGAAACAATAACGAGTTAACTGACCAGCGAGAGCACTCAACAATCTTTTTCCTCCTACTCACAAGAGATCTTCGAGCTTCTTACATACTCGCAGTCACGAGAGACTTCATTGAGCTTCCTGCATCATCCTCAAAGTCTCTCACTCCGGGAAGCCACTGAAAAGAAGAAGAAAGCCTTACGTTTTTAAGGATCATTCTGTTCTTCTTCTTCTTGATTCCCGTTTCATATTCTTTACTTTCTGTATTGACCACATTGCTCACTCGGGAGCAATCTGTGGTGACTCTGTAAAACTCTTTACAGATTAATTATCAGAGCATTTGTTGCTCAGGGGAACTAGTATTGGGCGTGCTAGGACAATCTGTTGATACCTTGTATATCAGCTGGGTACTGGTTCCTGGAAAACCAGTGGGACATGTTTGTTGAGACCTTAAAATCAACTGGGGAGGTGGCCCTAGAAAACAACGGGTGAAATCTTGGTTAGTAAGGCTAACAGAACCCCAAGTGAGTTGTAGAGGACTAGATGTAGGGAAGTTTAGGAGGACTGACCGAATTAGTATAAAAAACCCCGTGTTATTGTGGTGTGATTGCGATTCTAGTTTTTATTTTTCACAACGCTAATTAGTTAATTTTAATACGCGATTATTTTCGAAGGCACACTTATTCACCTCCCTCTAGGGTGTGCCCAACTACTAACAATGCATCTTGCCCTAACCTAAACCTTATGGAGGCCCACAATAAATAAGAAAAAGAAATAATAAATTCATTATCTTGGACGTCTCACAATCATCATAAACAAGCAATGTCTCCAAATACTATTAGTCTCGCTCAAATGAAATGTTATCCACTTCTGCACCATTATTAGTTTCTAAGGGCCTATTCTAGATTCAATATCCTCGTACAAGGAAACTACTTAGTCCAACTACATTTCTTCTGAAGAAAAATGATTAGTGCACACCCAGAGGTGATTACACACCCCGGGTATGCACTAGGTTTAATTTTTTATTTTTTTAAAATTTTTGTGATGTGGGATCCAGGTCACCCTAACTTATGGTGCAAGTAACACCTTCGTCGGACGGTCTAAAAAACTCCAAAAAAAAGTTCAGATCAAATGAATAGTGTTGGGCCCATCTTTTTTTTAAATCAGCCCTTTTTATTTTTATTTTTTTTTGAGTCGTCGGATGAGGGTGTGACTTGCACCACAAGTTAGGGTGAATTGGACCCCATGTCACAAAAATTGTAAGGAAAAAAAAACTTAATGCACACCCAGGGTGTGTAATAATCCCGGGTGTGCACTAAGCATCACTCTTCCTCTGAATCCTACATATGGAAGTAGATTCTTCTATGTGGCTTTCTCAATAAATAAAGCATATCAAACTCTCCGTGCTCATACCACAAATCAACCATCACATATAATACCCGCCTCATGGAGTCTGATAAGTGGAGCCACATTACAAAATTAGTTGCCAAGAAAAATGGAAAGAAGACTGGAGAAACTAGAATGGAATTATGCAAGAAGTCCATCAATGCAGGCTTTGTAAACAAGGCTACATAAAAGATCCATAAATAAGGTGACGCAAAACCAGAGTGCCTGAAGCTCTGTGGCATCTAAAATCACCATTTATTTGCTCAAGTTACTTCTAAAGGTTTTGGACAAAGTAACAAAAGCATAATTCTACGTATACAGGAGAAAACTTAATATGGGCATATGAAACCAGCATCCCAGATTGTTAACCCCAGAGTCAGAGACAATTGCCATGGATTAAAGCCATTCAAAAGATACCAAATTTTACATAACACCTAAGAGAATGCTAGCTCAATCATCATCATCATCATCATCATCAGAGCCTTATCCCAATTAATTGGGGTCGGCTACATGAATCCTGTTCCGCCAAAGATTTCTATTAAGTGCAATATTCATATTTAAACTCAAGGAACTAATGTCCTTCCTAATAACATCGCACCATCTCATTTTAGGTCTTCCTCGAGCTCTTTTACTACCATCCACTAAGATTTGGTCACATCTTTTAACCGGCGCTGAGTTAGGACGACGAAACACATGTCCAAACCACCTGAGTCTATTTTCTCTCATTTTGCTATCAATTGGAACTATCCCTAAGTCCTTACGGATGCGCTCATTCCTAATCTTGTCTTTCTTAGTCTTGCCACACATCCATCTCAACATCCTCATCTCTGCTACACACATTTTGTGGATGTGTTCCTTTCGTACTGCCCAACACTCGGTACCATATAACAAAGCAGGTCTCACAGCCGTTCTATAAAATCTCCCTTTGAGTTTCACAGGCATACGACGATCACAAAGGACACCTGATGTATTTCTCCATCTTAACCAGCCTGCCTTAATCCTATGCGTAACGTCATCATAAATCTCCCCATTCTCTTGTATGATAGACCCTAAATATCGAAAGCTACTACTCTTCGGAATGTTATGTCCATCAATTAGAACCATGTCTTCCTGAACCACTCTCCCATTACTAAAATTACAGTGCATAAACTCTGACTTACTCCTACTAATTTTAAAACCTTTAGACTCCAAGGCAAGTCTCCAACGCTCTAACTTAGCATTTAGAGCATCAATACTCTCATCAATTAAAACAATATCGTCTGCAAATAGCATACACCAAGGGATATCCTCATGCAATTGTTTAGTTACTTCATCCATAACTAAGGCAAAGAGATACGGACTTAGTGCAGAACCTTGATGCAAACCTATAGA
Source organism: Amorphophallus konjac (assembly GCA_022559845.1). Classification (NCBI taxonomy): domain Eukaryota; kingdom Viridiplantae; phylum Streptophyta; class Magnoliopsida; order Alismatales; family Araceae; genus Amorphophallus; species Amorphophallus konjac. Next base: position 389,401,447 of record CM040126.1, read on the forward strand.
AACGGGAAATTCACTAGTCTCCCCAGCAATAGTTCGAACACTAGTAATAGCACCGCCGTACATATCTTTAATCAAATCAACATATCCTTGAGAGATTCCTTTCTTTCTTAATGTCCACCAAATCAATTCTCTCGGTACTCGATCGTACGCCTTCTCTAAATCAAGAAAAACTATATACAAATCTTTTCTCATCTCTCTATACTTCTCCATTAGCTGCCGTAGTAAGAAAATAGCTTCTGTAGTAGATCTATTTGGCATAAAACCAAACTGATTTTCCGATACAGTAGTCATACATCGGAGGCGTTTTTCAATTACTCTTTCCCAAAGTTTCATAGTATGACTCATAAGCTTAATTCCACGATAATTATTACAACTTTGAATATCTCCTTTGTTTTTATAGAAAGGAACTACAACACTTTTTCTCCAAACTTCTGGCATTCTCCGTTCCTTTAAAATTTTATTAAAAAATTTAGTTAGCCACTGAATACCAATATCTCCTAGGCCTTTCCATACTTCAATAGGTAAGCCATCTAATCCTAAGGCCTTGCCCACTTTCATTTTCCTTAAAGCATCCTCCACTTCTGACATCTTAATACGCCTGAAATATTGATATTTATCAAATATTGTGGACTCTTGGGTACCTTCTAGAGATAAATCCTTGACGGAATCTCCATTAAGTAACTTCTGAAAATAGCTATGCCACCTCCCTTTAATCTCAAGATCCTTAGTTAAAACCCTTTGATCTTCACCTTTAATGCACCGAACATGATCTAAATCTCTAGTTTTCCTTTCTCTTAATTTAGCAAGTTTAAATATGTCCTTTTCACCCTCTCGGGTTCCTAATTTATTATATAAATCTTCAAATGCCTTTGATTTAGCTTCGCTAACTATTTTCTTAGCTCTCTTTTTAGCGATTTTATAGGCTTCTAGGGTTTGGTCATTTTTGTTAGTTTGCCAAACTTTAAAGCTTTCCTTTTTTACTCTAATGGTATTTTAGATTTCCTCACTCCACCACCAAGTTTCTTTGTCTAAATTCTTTTTACCTTTAGATTCGCCTAAGAGTTATTTTGCAACCCTCATTATACAATTTGTAACATTATTCCACATTACATTAGTTTCTTGTTCTAAATTCCAAATATTTTCTTTTAATAGATGGTTTTTAAATGTTTCTAAACTTTTACCTTTTAAATTCCACCATTTAATCTTGGAATAATTATTTATAATGATCTTTCTTTTGAATTTAGAAATAGTGACATCAATTACTAACAACCTATGTTGAGGGGCTAGACTCTCACCAGGAATAACTTTACAATTTTTACATAAGACTCTATCGACCTTCCTAATGAGAAAATAGTCAATTTGACTTATATGTGTTCCACTCTTGTATGTTATTAAGTGTTCGTCCCTCTTCTTAAAAAATGTATTAGTAATTGCTAGATCATAGGCCACAGCAAAATCAAGAATAGTGTTACCCATATCATTTCTATTGTCAAAACCAAACCCTCCATGAATCCTCTCATAGCCTCTATTATCTATACCCACATGACCATTAAGATCCCCTCCAATAAAGATTCTCTCTTCACTAGGGATATTTTGGATCAAACTATCAATAGCCTCCCAAAATTACTTTTTAATGCTCTCTTCTAATCCTACTTGAGGTGCATATGCACTAATTATATTCAAAATATCCTCACCTAAGATAAGTTTAATTAACATTAGTCTATCCCCCAATCTATTTACTTCCACAACTCTGTCTTTTAAGTTTTTATCTATTATTATAGCAACACCATTTCTAGAGTTATTATTACCCGTATACCAAATTTTATATCCATCAATGTCTTTAGCTTTATGTCCTTTCCACCTAGTTTCTTGTAGGCAAGCTATATTAACCCTCCTGTCCTTCATTAACTTAACTAATTCTAAACCCTTACCTGTTAAAGTTCCTACATTCCAAGTAGCTAGACGGATCCTATGTTTTTGGACTTGCTTCTTTACCCGTGTGCGTCCAACCCCACACGAGAACCCTTGCCTATTTGACACCGCAATCGGGCGCCATTGCGGCGCGTCGCTTACGGGGAACGCCCTAGCCAGCCCTTGTTCACTTGTCATTCCATCTGGGTTCCGATGTAAGACGTCGCTTACGGGGAACACCCTAGTATTAGCACATAATGTATTTGGATCAGTATTCATGTTGGAGATGTGACAAATTTTACTGCTGGCTGTCGACCTAACACAAACCCTCCTCTTTTCTCATCCGGGCTTGGGACCGGCCATGGCAGAGTTAAATAGAGTACAAAATAGTATATCCAAATCAAAAGAGAAATATCTAAGTAAATATCACGTATGCCAATGTAAATATATGAAGCAAAAAGTGAAGACAGTAGAAATAATTTAGTTTGAGAAGAAAGCCATCCCATGACTAAACTTATTAATAACAATAAAATTTGAATATAAGCAGAAGTTGTTAGATCCAATGTTAGGTCATCATTTAGCATTTACAATTGCGAATGCTACAAGGGGGTGGTCGCATAGCTGAACGGTCGGGATGACTCCAGCTAAGAAACCAGAGGTCCTGCGTTTGATTCCACATGGGGGTGGATGAACTGGTGTGCTGGGGATCCCCCACCTGCGGCCACCCGGGGTTTACCGGCAACAGCCGGGTTTCCCTCTTCATCTAAAAAAATGCAAACATTACAAGAAGGAAGGATCTCCTATATGATTTCTGTGAACACTTCAGATGCCATTGAAGGCATGCTGAATATCATCTTTGGGCATAAGATCCATTATAAATATGATGCTAGCTTAAAAGAGCATGGATCAGCCCACGCTGATCCACATGAAGAAAGATGACACTAAATGGATTTGCTGATTATGTAATTGTGAAATTAGTGCAAACTGTGTAGGACATTTTCTTGGAAATTATTTCATGAAATTGTTTTAATTAATAGATAGATGCTGTTCTCAAGTCAAGGCGAATTACAAATTCTTGTATCCTTACTCTCTGCAACACCTAAAAGCAATATGCCTGTTAGGTTCATATAGACTTGATTTCAAACTAAGAGATGTTCTTCAATAAGGTGATTAAATAATTAAGATGAACCATATTGTGTCATGTGGTATCGGAAGTTGGAACTCATATAAATTTTTGATGATTCAGTCTCTTAGATGCCTTATAATACCAAATAAGTCTTTTAAATTTAAAGCTAGATTGAAATAAGTAGAGAAGGTGGTATGACAAATTATACCAGCTGTCATTGCAAGCAAATATATCATTAAAATAAATACATGTGCAAGGATAGCAAGAACTTCTGTCACAGGGTTCACTCAATGTAGATCATGACAGTTCACCAATTGACTTTGTAATATTTTATGAAGCATCACATTTGTCTCTTCATTTCTTCCTTTTCATTTTTCGCCTTCCAGTGGACTGCGATACAGGGCAACAGAAAATGGATATAAAAGAATACCAACACAAAATGATCAAATGATGCCGATAGGTTATCACAGGAGAATGTTGTATTTGGCTGTAAATGGATAACATTCACGATTTAATTTGGAAACGAGAAAGGATGGAGATACATTAACGCTGAACTTCCTAAAGATTCTCCCTGACTTTTCCCTCAGATTCTTTCCTATATTTCATTCATGCAAGCAAAATAAGTCAGTCTAGCTTCACAAGCTGGTAATTTTGAAAACAGTTAGATGGTGAATATACCCATAACACAACCATCTTCTATTACAGACCCAGGTAAGCCTTGGACTCTACTTCACCATTCCTACTTGAATGATAGGAATCTTTGTCTTGAAATGGTCGATCTCCGTGATAAAGTCCTCATCCTTCTAATTCTACTGATTTATTATCACTTGGTTCAGTTTATACATGTAAATAACTGGTAGAGAGAGAAGGTTATTATCATTCTTCTTATGAAATTGATTCCTGTTGAACCACACGTTCAACAGTCCAAGTGTTCAACAGCATTATCTGCTAGAGCTCCTCTCACTCCGGAGTCAAGAGGATAACCTCATCTTCACTACTTTTATTTGTTCTGAATTGTTGTATCAATAACTTTTTCTCAGCATATGTACATGCTGGACGTCGAGTCCGTACTGTTCCTTACCATGCGTGATATATCCAACATCAGGGAGAATCTAGTATTTGGGTGCAAATGGATAACGCTCATGCTTAATTTGGAAATGAGAAAGGATGGAAATGCATTAACAAGAAATTTGCCATAGATACTCCCTGACATTTCCCTCAGAGATTCTGTCTGGCATTTCTTTCATGCAAGCAAATAAGTAAGCTCTAGCTCAACTACCTAGTAACTATTAACTGTGAAACCAGTCAGATGGTGGATAGACAAATAGCAAACCATCTTCTGTGACAAACCCATGTAAGCCTTAGACTGTACTTCATTCCCACTTGAATGATAGAAATCTTTGCCTTGAAATAGTCGATCTCTCAGATGAATTCCTCATCCTTCTGCATCTATACTGATTCACTATCACTTGGTTCAGTTATACATACAAATAACTCGCAGAGGAGAAAGGTTATTACCATTTTCTCCGTGTCCTTGATTATTGTTTATTAAAGATCCGAACTCTAACTCAAAACCTAGGCATTGAGGTGAGGAAATCCTCAACAAATGAAGAGGGAATATATCCATAGATTAACCGATGTGGGACTAAATCCCAACATCCCCCCCCCCCCCCCCCCCCGCGCCAAACCTGAATGGTTACGGTATAAATTGTGCAAATGAACGAGTGGGAAAGCCCGAATGAGAAAGTCAAGCTCTAATATGATGGTAATGGCCTGAACTCTCCCAAAACCTAGGCATTTAGTTGAGGGATCCTCAAAAAATAAAGAGGGAAGGCACCCACATATTATCCGATGTGGGACTAAACCTCAACACTGTTGAACCACATGTTCAACAGTTCAACAGCATTATCTTCTAGAGCTCCTCCCAATCTAGAGTCGTGGATACCCTCATCTTCACTACTTTTATCTCTTCTGCATTATTGAATCAATAAGTTTCTCTCAGCATATTTACATGATGGATGTCAAGTCCATACTGCTCGGTACCATGCATGATATCTACCATCCAACATCAGGGAGAATGTTGTATTTGACTGCAAATTGATAATGTTCATGCTTAATTTGGAAATAAAAAAGGATGGAAAATGCATTAATGAGAAACCTGCCAAAGATTCTCCCCCACACTTCCCTCAGATATTCTTTCTGGCATTTCTTTCATGCAAGTAAAATGGGTATGCTCTAGCTCAACCGTCTTAAAAGTGTGAACTGTGAAACCAGTCAGATGGTGGATGGACACATGAACAACTATCTTCTGTTACAAACCCATGTAGGCCTTAGACCCTACTTCACCATTCCTGCTTGAATGATGGGAATCTTTGTGTTGAGATAGACGATCCCTCTGATGAATTCCTCATCCTTCTAATTCTATACTAATTCATTATCACTGGGTTCAGTTACACACATACACAGGAAGAGAAAGAAGGTTATTACCACTCTTCCTATGTCCTTAGATTACTGTTGAACAACACGTTCAACAGTCCAACAGTATTATCTTCTAGAGCTCCTCTCACTCCGGAGTCAAGAGAATAACCTCATCTTCACTGCTTTTATTTGTTCTGAATTGTTGTATCAATAAATTTTTTCTCAGCATATGTACATGCTGGACGTCGAGTCCATACTGTTCCTTACCATGCATGATACCATCCAACATCAGGAAGAATGTAGTATTTTTCTGCAAATGGATAATGTTCATGCTTAATTTGGAAATAAGAAAGGATGGAAATGCATTAACAAGAAACTTGTCAAAGATTCTCCCTGACATTTCCCTAAGATATTTGTTCTGTCATTTCTTTCATGCAAACAAAATAAGCTCCAGCTCAACTACCTAGTCAGTGTGAACTGTGAAACCAGCCAGATGGTGGATAGACACATGATATATCTTCTGTTACAAACACATGTAAGCCTTGGACTCTACTCCACCATTCCCACATGCATGATAGGAATCTCTGTCTTGAGATGGTTGATCTCTCTGATGAATTCCTCATCCGTCTAACTCTATACTGATTCATTATCACATAATTCGGTTACACACAAATAATGGGAAGAGAAAGAAAGTTATTATCACTCTTCTCATTGCCTTGATTGCTGTTGAATCACATGCTCAACAGCATTATCTTCTAGAGCTCTTCTCAATCCAGAGTCAAGAGGGTACCCTTCTCTTCATTACTTTTATTTGTTCTTCAATGTTCTATTATTAGCTTTTTCCCAGATATGTACATGATGGACGTTGAGTCCGCACTGTTCTTTACCATGCATAAAATCTATGATCCAACATCACATGAATATAGAATCTGAAGATATAACAGTCTTTGAATTCTTTGCTGATCTTGCACTCCAATATAAGTTGCAATATTCTGCGTTCACTTGAGAATAACCAAACAATGTTTGGCTTAAACAGCCATGAAGAGGAACAGGTTATGGGTCCTTGCCTTCTCCCAGCTGGCGCCTATGAATGTTTTGAGGCTAAGTTATTTCTTAAACAATTCCCTGCATGCTTACTTGATCCCAACCGGCAGTGTTCACCTTATCTGCTCAAAGATGAAGATCCTCAGATTAAGCATTCATGCAACCAAAGCATATCATCATATATAACTGTAAGTATAACTGAAGCAATCTCAACGCACAACTAGTCCTGTTGAGTTTGAGGATTTGATCCCACTTTATTTTCTGTACTGCTGCAAAATCAACCAACTCTTTAGATATGCCATGATGAAGACGTCCTAGACAGATTCTCCTGCATCTGTTTCGGACCTTCCGGTACAATATTCTGTGCTTCCTTGAACTTACAGCAGAAAGAACCGTTGACATGAGCATACTAAGGTTTATTGTCTTTAACTGTTTTAGCAGCTCAGAATTCCAACTATGCTAACTCCTTTTTTGCACTGAAAGCAGGCATTTCAGGCACATCTTCTTCACCTGCCATGCAAAGCTGTCCACAGAGAGAACAAATCAAGTTTCAAAATTTCTTTCCTCCTCTTTATATAAACATGGTACTTTATTATTTTCTTTTGCATGATCCAATTGCCTGTACCGAACATAACAAGCAGTAGGCATTGCACCCACGAAGGATTTTATTGGAAGATAGCATCAGAAATAATTACTGTCATTATTGCTTTTTGTTGATAGAACTGATAGGTTTGTAGAATGATAATGCAACAAAAAGGATACTCAATTTCTATTACAACATTAGGTGATCGGTTATACAACTAATTGGTAGACGAGAATCCAGACATTTGATTTTTTTTATTTTTGTTAAATCTCAATATGGGCAATTGATCAGCTTCATTATAAATAGTATCCTTAAGTTCGGGAATGTCTGTCATAAGCTTATGGGTTTCTGTAGCAAAATTCTTTCTTCAACTTTTTTCTAGTCATCTCTATTAATAACATTCAAATGGGGAAAAATGTGCAAATAATGAATAATGACCTCTCCATCAATAGACATCAAGTCTATTAATGATTTTATGGAAACAACATGAGACAGCATGGGGACTCACAAGTTCTATCATTGCTATTTACTAACAAAATTGCCATTTCTACTCGAGGATAACACTACATAACATTGACACGTCCGATTGCTACAGCACAACATTATCACATGGTTATGTGACTTGCTGGCAGACAGACATACAGAGATCAGAGTAAGCTTTGTTCATTCTATCACAATACTTCTTCATCTTCTTCACTTCCCTCCTTAATCTTCTTCACTTCCCAATGCCTCTGTAGGACCCTCAGATTGCAACACCTTTAGCCTTTCTACAAGCACAGCAATCTCTGCCTTAATCTGCTGGGACTCTTTCTCAAATTCTAAGTCCTTCTGTCTCTCCAGTTCAACATCTATAACAAACTTTTTCTTTTCTGTCTTCCGAGGTGGATCTACTTTTTCTAGCTCTTGTATGATGAATTGTTCTAGTTGTTCACGATCATAATCTTCACAATCTTCTCCCACGTCTTCTGCATTTTTCTGGAAATCAGAGTTGAATTCATCGTCACTATCAGTTTCTCCATCTATTTCTATCGGTTCACAACTATCATTCTTTTGCGTTTCGTTTTCTGTATATGCATCTCTATATTTTTCTCCCAGAAGATCTTCTGCATTTTCCTGGAAGCTAGATTCCAAATGGTTGCCACTATGAGCTTCATCTCCATTAGAATTTTCTGTTTCCATTGCTTTGTAATCAACATCATTTTGTGTTTCCTTTTCTGTACAGGAAGGAGATAAGTTGTTCGTTGGCATTCCATCTTCGGCCATGCACGCGAGCTGCTCTCCAGCAGAAGTAGCAGCCATTGACGCCTTCTGCACACACTTGCTTCTCATGCGCTTAGTGCTCAAGCGATAGTGCTCTTTCTCACTGTCAACCAGTTGTCTTTTTGACACTCCTGCCACTTGTTCTAATGCAATTTTCTCTACTTCAACCATGCGCTCAGACATCCACTCCTTCTGCCATTTGAGGAACCGCATAGTGGCGCGCGGCTTGCAGAACTGGGAAGGGACATATAACTTGGCCTCTTCGCTGCCCCTGTCATAGGCTGACCAGGTGAGCTCCCAATCGGCGTCGGCACAGGGAATCCAGCCAGGCAGGTCCTGATCCAATCCAAACTGCATGGCCACCCGATGGGGAGCATAGCGCTCGACACAGTCAAGCCCCGCAAGCCCACCAGCTCTCATGCAATGGAGCAAAGATGGGAGGCTGCCATTGTCTCGGGCACCGATGGTGAACCACCTGCCAACCTGCTTGTAGTAGGGAGGGCGGCCCCAATTATCCACGTTGTCTGCATAAGGACGCCACCTGAACTCGGCCGGAGACTCTAGCACCGACCTAACAGTGGAAAGATCTCTTGTGCCGGCATCAAAGCAACGCCACCTTGCAGCCCTGGGATCATCCATACGGAGGAAACGAGGTGTGTTTTCCGGCCGCAAAGACCCAAACCGCTCCCATGCCCACAACTGCAAGATATGGAAAGGCGCCCACACCACAATTTGGGCCGCCTCGTTGGAGACCCCTACTGCGAGTGCCCGTTGCTTCATCAACCGCAGGTCCCTGTAGAGGCTGGCCAGTACCGCGGGGGCGAGCGCGATCCTCCTCCCCATGGCCAAGCGCGCCGCAATGGGGAACACCCTGCGCTGCACACAGCTGCTGGGGAAGACGAACCTCGATAGCCACAGCGTGAGGAAGGCCGCATGCTCGAGCGGGCTGCCGCCGACGCCCGCGTGAGCCTGCATGTGGTGGTCCATCCACTCGGCGTTGGAAACATGGGGCAACCCGCGCTGCCCCGTCAAACGCCTGTGCTTGGTGTCCAGCGCCTCCACCAGCTCCCCCGCCTCGCCAGCAAGCGGCGCCGCCGGCGGCCCCACGGGATCCCCCAGCACCGGGAAGCCCCCCATGATCATGACGTCCTCGAGGGTGACGGTGGCCTCCGCGCCCATCGATGGCCATGGCAGGACGAAGGTGCTGGTCTCCGGGCACCAGCACTCCACCAGCCCGAGCATGGTGGCGTCATCCCTCTGGAACCCGCAGGTCGACGCCACCACGGCGTCGTGGATGCCGGATTCCATCCAGAGCTTCCTGTGCAGAGACCTCATCTTCCAAACCCATTGATCCCACCGCGGCGTGCGGGAGCTCCACCCGCGGAAGAGCACCTCCGGCGGCCACCTCTTCACAAGCCCCGCGGAGACGACTTCCCGGAGCAGCGGCTGCACCAGGGGCACCCCACCGCCGTCCTCGGGGGAGGCGGCCCTGGGTTCGAGGAACCTGCCTGGTCTCCTAACAACCGCGGACTCGTTGAAGAGTCTGGAGTTGGCATCGACCGGGTCCACTAGCTCCATCTCTTCCTCCTCCACAAGGGCAACTATCGAGCTCGACATGCTCTGTTCTGCAGCAAACCCAAGAGCAGAAATAATTTTTTAACAAAAAAGGAGAGAGAGAAGTTTGGCGTTGCAGAGGATGCGCTACAAGAGAGAGAGAGAGAGAGCACATCAACAGTGAGTCTACAGAACTGCCTCAGCTACAGAAAGCAGGCGACTTTTATACAAAGCAACGGCGTTGTGAACGAAGAAAGCAGAAAAGCGTAACGCTGCCAAGTGCCAAAACAAAAGGCGGAAAGGACATCGCAGGGCAGAAGAGAGCTGTGACGGCGAAGAAAAGACGAGGGCACTCCACAGGAAACAAATGGGTCTCCTCCCCACCCTCCACCCAGCGTCCCAGTATCCTCCCACACACCGGAAAAACCTGCGACGGGTGGAGGAAGACCACTTCCCCCCTCCATGGAGAACAAGTGAAGCTTCTGGGGTACTTCTCTCAGTGAGGGGGGAGAAGCGACTCACAGCATTAACCGCAGAAGGTGCGTCGGCGCTGCTGCTCCCAAGAGGAAAGAGAAGAACTGCACGCATCAAAACCCGACTGGAAAAGGAAAGATCCAGGCGCAGGCGACCCAGAAATTTCCAAAAACCAGAAAACTGTTCCTGGGACTTCGAGTCTGGAGTGTCCAAACCTGCGCGCCAGTGGCACCACCCACCCATCCAGGTGAACCCAGCCACGTAGGAGGACGGCTACATAGGCAGATAGGCTTCCTACCCAGAGGCGGAGCGCGGATGGAAGGGAGGGTACGGAGACCGCTCGTCCTCCGGCTCTCTCTTCTCCGCTCTGCCATGTGGAAGACGGGCGCAAAGGCTGCTGGCCTCGGAGAGGAACGAGCGTGAGCCGTGGGGTGAGCATGGAGAGGAAAGGTGCCAAGAGGACAAGGGTCTCCACTCTCCGGGGGGGGGGGGGGGGGGGGAGGGAGATGGGTTGGGCAAAAAGGGTATGCCGGGGGGAACGGAAAGTCGGGAATGACACCACCTTTAAAACCAACCGATGTTTCCGCTTTGTGCGCGCAGTACGATCCGATACGACAAACATGGCTTATGTATACCCTCATAAATAGCACATTTCATCGTATATACACCCTGGTAGTTACTTACTATTTTTTAATTTAATTTACATATATTAAGATGAAAAAGTCAGATATACCCTTTTTAATCTTCTTACATGATTAAAATAATGACATAGGTAACCTTACAATCTTTCGTTTTATCTTATGTACCCCTTTAAGTCTTCATGTTTTATATGACAATTTTTTTTTGCTAAACTCTCACAGTCTCACTATGTTAGAGCTGTAACCCTGTATAACTTTATATTTTACATGACATTTTTTTTTGTTACATAGAATATTATTCTTTAATATGGGGTACACATGACGATACAAAAAATATGAGGACACAGTAGAATATGAAATATTCTAATAATATATACATATTATTTTTTTTAAATCCTAGTTACCTATATTTGTAACCATTGGATGTGCGACAGAGCCCATCCCTGAGTCTAATAATCATCTATTTGTTAAGAATATATATATATATATATATATATATATATATATATATATATATATATATATTCTTTATCACAGTCAAATAATCAGAAATTAGACATTCATTTATAACCGGCGTTTACATTTATTGGTAGGAGCTTCCATTTGCGGGGAATTTTGAGAAATGTGCGTTTGAGAATATGTGTGATAAGATGTGAATTTTGGTGTGGGAGATTATGAAACATGTGGATCTCACTCTAATGATTAGAATTCACTCTATTTTCAGAATCTTAACAAAAAGAGCTTTTAAATTTGAGAGAGAAAACGCATTATTGTTTCTATCTCTCTAACCTTAATAATCTATTTTTGAAATGGGAGAATTTTTGAGTATTATTATATTTGTCTCTCACAAAGAATCTTCCAATGATCGGAAGTTACTTTCATAATTCACTCCATCAGAATGTATTTTATTTGTGATATTTTTTTTAACAATGTTAAACGAACCACGCAGAGAATAAACTACTTTTACATGAATGATTCAGGTAATTTAGTTTACATAAAATATGTTTTGGGATTAAAATACCGAAGGATAAAGACATTGTAATTTTTGACGTAATCTGAAGGACATATATAACAAATTGAGAAATACTGTAGTGTCATTTTTATGTCACTATTTTTGTCAATTTTATAGGGTGTTTGGTTTCAATTTTTCACCTCTTGTTTCGGTAAAAATTAGGAATAGATAACTAATTTAACCACGTTTGATAAGACTCTCTAAATTTTTAGGATAAAATTTTATCCCGTCGTAACCAGGGTTTGTCGGACCGACGTTATCGGTGGTCTCAGTTTTTTGCCGATACAGGATGGTACGATTCTGTCTCGCTCTATACTGTCCCAGTTTAAATAACCTTTATATATATGTTATATAAAAATAATATTCAAATGAATTTTTAACTTAGCTGGTTAGATAGTCTCACCGAAAACTCGAACCACTGTGGTTCGAATCTCACTTTCTTCACATTTTTACATATTTTTTATCTTAAATTTAACCTTGTAGTTAAAAAAAATATAAATAGATGCTTTTAGCATAGTTCGAACCGACCTTACTGTCAATCATCAAAAATTCTCAACCAACCAACTTATAGAATTATTTTGATATAAAAAATTATATAAATATATGTTACGTCTAGGTTGCCTCCCACGTATCGGTCGTCTCGATCTTTAGCTGGGACAATCTAAGACGGGCGATTCGATCCGTCCCGAAACGATTTGTCAAACCCTGGTTGTAACTTCCCTCGAATTTAAATTTTTTATTCCCCCCTCTAATTTTGAAAAGAGTGACACGTGACACCTCTCCGATACATTATGTGACTGCGCGGCTTATATCCATGGCATTGCAGAGAGTAATTATAACGAGATTACAGTTTGAAGAAGTGGTTTATGTACTTTTCCTTCCATGAAAGAAGCATTTTATATATAGATGGGCTAATTATTCGTACAGAAACCTCTAACTAAGTCATGACGTGAGCCGCTTGGTTTCATAGATTCAGACCTTACCCATACAAGATAATCTTGGTGTACATCCCATGTAATTGCACACTTCGAGTGTGCACCGATTTTTTTTATTTCTTATTTTTTAAAAAAAATATAGAGATGGGCCTTAACATTGGGTACACATGACGATACAAAAAATATGAGGACACAGAGTAGAATATGAAATATTCTAACAATATATACATATTATTTTTTTAAAATCCTAGTTACCTATATTTGTAACCATTGGATGTGCGACAGAGCCCATCCCTGAGTCTAATAATCATCTATTTGTTAAGAATAAATATATATATATATATATATATACATATTCTTTATCACAGTCAAATAATCAGAAATTAGACAGTCATTTATAACCGGCGTTTACATTTATTGGTAGGAGCTTCCATTTGCGGGGAATTCTAAGAAATGTGCGTTCGAGAATATATGTGAGAAGGGGTGAATTTTGATGTAGGAGATTATGAAATATGTGGATTTCACTCTAACGATTAGAATTTATTCTCTTTTCAAAATCCTAACAAAAAAATTTTTTAAATTTGAGAGAGAAGACGTATTATTATTTCTCTCTCTCTAATCTTAATAATCCACTTTTGAAATGGGAGAATTTTTTGAATATTAATATGTTTGTCCCTCACGGAGAGTCTTCCAATGATTAAAATTTACTTTCATAATTCACTCCATCAGAGTGTCGAACACGCTTAACTGTGATGTTTTTTTTCATAATAATGTTAAACGAACTACGCAAAGAATAAACTACTTTTACATGAATGATTCATGTAATTTAGTTTACATAAAATATGTTTTGGGATTAAAATATCGAAGGATAAAGATGTAATTTTTTGATGTAATCTGAAGGACATATATAACAAACTGAGAAATGCTGTAATGCCATTTTTATGCCACAATTTTTGTCACTTTTATAAGATGTTTGGTTGTGATTTTCATCTCTTTTTTCTCTAAAAATCAGGAATAGATAACTAACTTAACCACGTTCGGTAAGACTCTAAATTTTGAGGATAAAATTTTATCCCGTCGTAACTTCCCTCGAATTGAAATTTTCTATTCCCACCCTCTAATTTTGAAAAGAGTGACACGTGACACCTCTCCGATACATTATGTGACTGCGCGGTTTATATCCATGACATTGCAGAGAGTAATTATAACGAGATTACAGTTTGAAGAAGTGGTTTATGTACTTTTCCTTCCATGAAAGAAGCATTTTATATATAGATGGGCTAATTATTCGTACAGAAACCTCTAACTAAGTCATGACGTGAGCCGCTTGGTTTCATAGATTCAGACCTTACCCATACGAGTTAGTCTTGGTGTACATCCCATGTAATTGCACACTTCGAGTGTGCACCGATTTTTTTTATTTCTTATTTTTTAAAAAAAATATAGAGATGGGCCATATCACCATTTAGATTTTTTTGAACCATCCGATGATAAGTTTGGACGGTACTGATAAACAGGTGACGTGGATCCCATGTCATTATATTTTTAAAAAATAAAATAATAAAATTTGGTTACGTATATAATCCTGTAAGTCGTCGTAATTACACCTATATCCTTGAAAGCAACCTGTACGTTACTCATAACACTCACCTTCTAGAAAAAGTTTAGACTGAGAGTGTCTACTTCATGCTTGATACGCCACTCGGTACGCCAATGTATCTCGACCCTTCGCCTCTGTAAACGCGCGTCGTGGTCGACGATGGGTTGGGATGCATTAGAGTACAAGTGGCGTACAAAAATCAGAGTTCACAATGTCAACCTGTAAAAGTTTCACGCATCTACTTGCTTCCGATGTCCTTCAATTTTAAGGTCGAGATGGCGAACTTGTCCTCCAACTTTGCATTTAATTGAAAGGTTCGTTGACTCAGCCATATCCATCAGAATTTGGTATCTTAGATTGAAAAACATCTTTTAATAAATATATTATAAATAAAAATAATATAATTTGTTAGCTTAATTGATTAGATAGTGTGATATTTGTGTAAAAAGTAAAGAAAAAATATGGGTGTTGCATATTTAGAACCAAAAACCAACTTATTTATTAATTAATATAAAAATGAAATAAAATATATAATATTTAATATGATATGAGTAACGTATCAATTATGTATTATACACCAATCGTATCGATCACTGACCGGTACAATTCAACATGTATGGTACGGATAGTACAATATCAATTTGTCAAATCTTATTTAATTATTATATATAAATACCTTATTGTCTTTGAGATTTACACTGCTATATCCACTCCACTGTGTGCAAATCCTAAAGACATACTAGATATTCTACCTTTGGATCAAATCATGTCGATGGTAAAGGCATACAAGCAACTTCTTTTAGGATATAAGAGTATTAAAACTAATAAGTTAATTTTTGGAGACATGTTGTTTGGTAGCTATAAAATAACATAGAATATTCTAAAATGTTCTTATGTAACTTTGTTCTAAATTGCATAAAAAATGTTCAAAATTCGTTTGTACATGTGTAATTTTGTATGTGAATTAAATGTTCAACATGTCTTTATCGTGATTTTTTATTAACAAATAATTAAAATCTATTGAGGATAGATGAAGAAGAAAAATGAATATTTCATAGATATTTTGACAAAAAATTACAACGGAAGCATATGAAACATTGAATTCGTGTACGAAGAATATACATACAATTACAAATATACAATAGAAAGCAATTTTAGTTTTAACAGGGAAAATTATGGGGAAAAAACTATGTTGAAAGCGACTTACAGATATTTTTGAGAATTGCCTATCATGAATGAAAAATATATTAAAGTTTGTACTCTCTAAATTACTCTTCTCATTTCTTATAACACAGGGTATGTGATCCCCAAATAACTCAATAGGACCGGAAAACTATAAGGAGAAACCAATACTATGGTTAAAAACATACATGTTTTTTTGTTATGAAGAGAGTTTAGATTCGAACTCTTCAGATATTTCTCTCTTTATAATGTTTTACAATTTGTGCATAAATTTATAATTCTTGTGTTTGTACTCGATGGCATTCCTAAGCTCTCGCTAGAGTAGTAATGTTAATGACCTCACATGTTACTCAAAAAATTATTTTATGTCTAAAATTTCTCGAGAGGTTCAGGTCCTGCTCGATCATGGACCTACGGACTAGACTCTAGACCCCGCTTTGGTAGCGGATTAATATAGAAGAGGGTTAACCTAGGAGGGGTAAGTTACCCTCTTCTAGCGCACTTTTAGTTTGATAGTGGGCAGATTTATTCCATCAAAATAAAATGGGTTAACCATGTGTCTTCCATTGCTAAGTGGTTGAGAACTTGAGGTAGGTCATGGGTTAGGTGGGTGGAAGTACCGAAAATGCCAATAATCTATGTCTTCTCCTCTTTCACGTCTGAAGTTTAAGTGCCACCACGGACACTACCCAAACATCATGGCGAATGATGCCAAGATGCCACCACAGACGTTGTCGGTCACCAGTGTGGACGTCATCAGTTGTCACCAACGGCCACCCGAGTGTGCTCTCCACCTTTTCGGCACCCTCCCCTCCTCCTTTCCTATTATCCTCCTCCGCTCCCGTGCTCTCGCCCTCCTCCCTTCCGCCCTTCGATCTCCCTACTCCACTCTAGTGCCCTCACCCGTCTCCCCTCCACCTGCCCTCCTCCCTTTTGCCACCTTCATCCTTGTCCCCTCCGACCACCCTTCTCCCCTAGCAACCTTATTTTCCACCCCACCATGCCCCTTACACTCCTGCCCTTGGGCCGACCGCCTCTGACACTCTCGTATGGATCGAGAAGGAACAAACGGAGAAGATGTGAGGGTTTCACTACAAAAGGGGGAGACAACTTTGGCGAGTGGGTGACTGTACGAAAGTATAAATGGGAGTCCATAAAGGGTTAACTTAACCCACCTCCCTAGCCTTGTTAGAAAACCTAAACTTAATTCACACTTATCACTGTTCTAACCAGCCTATGAAATCCGATCTTCCAAAACACGAAAAGGGTTAACCCAAGGTTAAATCTAGGCTAACCCCCAATCAAAGCGGGGCTAGGGGACTTTAATGACATGTTCTTTATTCACTAATAAGCTTCTTCTCAAGCATGTGTGAACGGGGGCAAATGATCAAAATTTTGAAATTCTAACATATGACTTTTAGACTATATGTTGAAGGACTTTTGATCAGTGAGATCACCAGTCCAATCACCATCCGAATAAATAGGAAACTCCAATATGATTGTGGATGACAAAACTAAGGAGCGTCAAATAGTGCCACGAAGATATCGAAGTACACGTAAAAGGGTAGCAAAGTGAATAGAAGTAGGTGCACTGACAAACTGACTCAGGATATGAACAACATGGCCCATGTCTAGACGAAAAATAGTCAAATACACCAAAGTCCTAACAAGCTGACGATAGCATATAAGATCATTTAAAGGAATACCATTGGACAGACGAAGCTTGAGATGATGCTCCATAGGAATGTCAGCTGTGCGAGAATCAAAGAGAGCTGCACGCTGAAGAATATTGCTGATATACTTCTGCTAAGATAGTAAATAACCTCAAGAGGAGTAGGCGACCTCAAGACTAAGAAAATATCGCAAGGGTCCAAGGTCCGTTATCTCAAATTACTGATAGAAGAGGTGCTTAAGAGAGGCAATAGCAACAGCATCATTGCCAGTAATGATCATGTCATCAACATAGAGAAGAAGAATAGCACGACCAAGAGGAGATTCATGGACAAAAAAAGAATAATCCTCTACACTCTCTTGAAAACCAGCATCAAGAACAACCTGATGAAACCTCTCAAATCAAGTGCGGGAAGCTTGCTTGAGTCCATATATGGCCTTGCAAAGTCGACGACATGGAGTGACAGTGTCGAAAGATTAAGAGGAAGTTGCATTTAGCCTACCTCAAAAAGGTCAGCGTGAAGAAAAGCATTCTTCACATTAAGCTGAAAGAGAGGCCACTAACGAACAATCGTAATAGCAAGGAGAGTGCGAGTAGTGGTCATTTTGGCCACCGAAGTAAAAGTCTCCTCATAATCAATACCACACTCCTGAGTGAAACTCTATGCCACAAGCTGAGCCTTATGACGCTCAATGCTACCATCAGACTTAGTCTTGACCTTGTAAATCCACTTGCAATTGATAGGAGAAACACTGGAAGAAAGTGGAGCAAGATCCCAAGTCTTAGTCTGATGAAGAGCCTGAAGCTCCTCTTCCATAACCTATCGTCATTCGAGAAACTGAATTGCCTGACGATAACTCTGAGGCTCATAGTAGGTGTGAAGAGTTGCAAGGAAACTAAAGAATTGTAAAGAGTAGGAGTCAGTCAAAACAAGGCTAAGTCTATTAGGAGGATGGCAGTTACGTGGAGGCCGGGTTACACCGTGGAGGATCCACATGAGGTAGAATAGGAGAAGAAGTGGGTGCATCTTGTCCATGAGAGCCACCAACATCGTCAACCAGCGGTATAGAAACATCGCCAAGATCAGGAGGACGATGACTATAGACATGGACAATGGGAGACCGAGGAGGTGAGGAAGGCTCGAGAGGTAAGGGGGAAGGAGCAGGAGAAGGTTCAACAAGAGGAAAGCATGGAATAATGGCTAGAGGTAAGGGTCCAAGATCAGATAAGAAAGAAAGATCCTAGGTTGAAACCTAAGAGGAAGAGGCAAAGAAAAGAATGTCCTCAAAGAAGATGACCTGATGAGAGATACGAAGCTGACGAGCTATAGGATCATAATAGTGACAATGTTATCAGAACCGGACTGGTGTCTGAACCGGACAATGAGCTGGTTCGGTTCAAACCGGTTCGACCGTTGGTTCGAACCGGTTTGAACCGTGATGTCATTATAATATTGATATATGGTCCGACCCGATTCTATAACATAATACAATAAGAAATAACTCAAATAAGATATAATGATCAAAATAAATAAACATACATGTATATAGAGAACAACTTGTAACTACTTGTTGGAAATAGAGCCTTTATATTTAGTCTCATATTGGAAGTTAGAAAGAGTTACTTGGCTTTATATGTTGGACAGCTCACCCTTGGATCAGGACCCAAGGGGCATAAGATGTGGGCTTGAGTTGTGTGTCGAATTAAATAGTTTGATCGAATATATATAAATAATATATTTATTTATTTATTTATGCCGTGCCGCACCGGGCCGGGTTGGGTTGGCGGGTACCGAACCATTTTTTATTTATTTTTGACTGGGGAATAGGGTCGAACCGGCCCGAACCGGTTCAACGGTCGAACCGCGGTTCGGGCGGTTCAGACGGTTTTTTGCCATTTGATCAGATCGGGCCTAATCGGATCGGTTCCTGGACTGGTTCACGGTCGAACCGGTCCGACCGGCCGGTCCGGTCCGGTTCTGATAACACTGAATAGCGATACCCACGGTGCTCCGTGCTATACCCAAGGAGAATACACTTAATTGTTTGTGGAGAGAGTTTTGTGCGCTCATGAGGAGGGAGTAGAATAAAACACGTGCAACCGAAGGTATGAAGATCTTGATAGAGAGGTTGTGAAGCATAAAGACGCTTGTAGGGAGAACACTTAGAAAAAATAGAGGACGATGTGATATTGATAAGATAAACAGAAGTGAGAATGGCTTCTACCCAAAAGGCACAAGGATAAAAGGTAGAGAGAAGAAGCGCCCGAGCAGTGTCAATGATGTGACGATGCTTGAGCTCAGCAACTCCATTCTGTTGTGGTGTGTAAGGACAAGACTGCTGAGGAAGAGTCCCATGCGAAGATAAGATGTCTCAAAAGTCAGTAGAGAGGTACTCATGAGCACCATCAGTGTGAAGTACTTTGATGCGACAGTGAAATTGGGCGTGGACCATCTCAGAGAACTGATGATAAATAGAAGGAAGGTTAGATATAGTCATAAAAAAAACCCAAGTGAAGCAAGTACATTCGTCAATAAAATTGATACAATAGAGAAAACCTGTTATGGAAAGCAAAAGAGAGGGACCCTAAATATCATAATGCACTAAGTCAAAAGGGTTTGAGGAAATAGTCTATCGAGAAGAAAAAGGGAGGGAAGAGTGCTTAAAAAGGTTACAACCCTTACAATGAGACAAAGAGATGGAAGACTGTTGAGACCTTTAGACTCCAGACTAGAACAAAGACTTAAGACGAGCTTCAGAAGGATGTCCAAGACGGTGATGCCATAGGTCAACAATAGAGAAAGCTGACCCACGAGCACAAGAGGAGACGATGGTTGAGGGAGGAAGATGTAGTGACTCCAAACGATACAAGCCGTCCACTCTATGACCGGTTCCAATCCTCTGACATGTATGTGGATCATGTACATAACATGAAGAAGAGGTGAATGAGATAGTGTATCTAGCATTAGCAAGGCGACTAACAGAAATTAAGTTCAAAGAAAGTTTGGGAACATGAAGCACATGAGAAATGGTTAAGCGACCAGATGGATCTGACTTGCGTGGGATGGAGCCATACTGAGAGACACGAAGGGGAGTACCATCAGCAGTGTGAATCTGCAAGTGAGTGGGAGTAGGAGAACAATTTACAAGTAACGAGCCATCAGAAGTCATATGATGAGAAGCTATAGAGTCTAAAATCTAGGTAGAGACAGTACTAGAGGAGGTAGACTATCACGCCCTGAGTGCGGAAGGAACCCGGGAGTGCGTGACGAGTTTATAGTCAATCATAGCATGAGGTAATTTGACACAAAGATAGAGTGCGCCAAGCAAGATAATTACCAAAACATTATTCATTAATAACTCCAAATAATTCCATTACATGATCCCCAAAAGGGTCAAACAATATTAAGTGATAAACTAGACTAAAAAAAAGGAAAATTATAATGATGACTCAAGAAAATAGAAAGACTTGACTCAAGGACAACTCGTGATATCCGGGTTTGGCTCTACGCTAAACTCTCTTGGCCATCCCCATCCGACTGAGTCTCGTCATCAGAGTTACCTGAAAAATTAAGGAAAAATACTAGATGAGCGAACGCTTAGTAGGAATTATATCTCAATAGCAAGCTTGTTTTAAGTAAATTACTTGTTACATGAAATGCATTATGGCTATGCATGAATGAACTCAAGATAATATCGAGAGTGAAATAACAAGAAATAATACGGGTGAACTAGCAAGATTTCAAGATGAATCATGTAAAGTTAACAAGGATATCAAGCATGTAATGTCAAGTCACATCATGAGATTTGGCTATTTAATGTAGCAAGTAAATACCCGATTCCGGGCCACGCAAGTCACGTCATGTCATGTCAAGTCAAGTACGAGATGTGGAATGTCATAGATTAATCTAAAAAGTCATGCACTTTGGTGCAAATGCCACACTGTGGTCAATATAGCTCCCATGGACACAAGTAATTTTGGGTGCTCCTCCCAGGACCAGATCGGGCCCCATTAACGCCAAGCATGGAGTCATGTAATTATCTAGACATCCACTATAGTTTTTAGCCAATAGAGTTCCAAAGGAATAAGCCATTGTAAGAACATTAAGGTAGATTCACGGAATAGAGAATTCAAGGACAGAACCTTGTGTGAGGATGACGTGACGATAAATCTCCAATGAAATAGGACACACATGAATCTGGGACAATTGACGTCCACTCAGGCCGCCGCCAATTACAAAATACGCGTCCACTGTTGAACAGTGCAGGCACGAAGGAAAATTGAGTCAACTGCAATGGACACTAATTCCAATATGGCATCAACTGTACTGGACTCTAATTCTAGACAGTGACAGGACTCTCACAGAACACCTAAACAACGCTCTATGATGGCTATGTCGTCATGTTTCTTCATAGTGACATGACAATACACGGTTTTCAGAGTTTTTAGGGTACAACCCGCTCGACTATCTTGAGGGATTCCAAGACTAGCGGAGACTTACGGAGGCCTTAGAGAAATAAATTCCAATCTGGCGGAAGGAATATCCAGCGTAGGGTCTTTCAATCTCCAAGAATTGAGGTGTGAACGTGAAACTCATGAAAACAGGGACTCCATCTTGGCCATGAGACAGTAGTGCCCCAAAGACCCGCGGTATGGGTCAAAACACGATAGAAATTGTGAGATAAGAATTCGCGTCAAAGCAGACATGCGTTATTTTACAAATTCGCGCCTCTTTAAGGAGGCGCCAATTCTAGAATTTACTGTAATTAAATAAAATTTATAACAATTGGCGTCCGTGTATGGAGGCGCCATATCTTTAATTCGCATCCATGTGAATGGACGTTAATTCACAATTTTCATGTTATTTGGATTTTAACCAATTAAACAAAAATTAGCGTCTCTATAAAGAGGCGCTATTTTATAAATCTACGTCCATGTGAACAGATGCTAATTCTTCTTGGCTACAGGCTATTAAGCACCGGGCAGGTACGTTCACAGATACAATTAACTGTTTATTTCTTTTGAGTTGTATGAACAGTAGCACTTTGACGTTTATCTAAAATTTCATGGATCAGAAGATACAGAAATTAAGGGAAAATTACAAGGATCCTAGAAACATGCTCATGCAAATTTTTACACATCAGGTTTCATACTTATTTAATTTTAAACATGCGTTAATTATTAATTATGCTGAAAGAATTTGCATCAGGGGTAGTGGGTGCTCATTAATTAGCGTCTACCAGGCTGACGCTAATTCAAGAATTAGCGCCCTTCTGGACATGCGCCAATTAAATAGCGTCCTCTATACTGGTCGCTATTTTCAAGTGAAACAGAAAGCTTTAAAACTACATAAAATGCATGGAAACAGGGATCATGGACACATAATATGGATGCCTAACATGAATTATATGTATGCAACACCTTTAGCTATCATCTTGTGGTTAAGTTATTGAGATAACCTACCTTGATTGGGTGAACGGGGAAGAAAGACGATGAAGATTAGAGGAAGAAGAGGATGTAGGGGAAGAAGCACGCGCTTCTCCTTACTCATCCTGCAGCAACCACTGCGTTGGAGGAGACTAACAGAAACAAGATGCATGGTCATGGAGAATAGTTTGCAGGTGTTTTATAGAGTTTAGTCTAGGTTAGAAGAAAAACTACCTTGACGTTTGGATGAAGAGACGAACGGGAAGAAGATGGATGAAAAGGAATGGCATGCAAGGAAGAGGAGGTAGCAGAAGATGCCCCTTCTCCACGTATGGCAGCAGGAGGAAGAAAATGCCTCTTCTTCACGCACCGGACGTAGAAAATAGAAGGAAGAAACAGAAGCAGTGGACGTAGCGATTCTCCCTACACGGACGTAGGAAAGAAAGAGAGCAGCGTGCATAGCAATAGCAGTAACTCCCTTTGAACTCGGCATAGTAGCAACTTTGCGTTGTACTGCCCGTGGAGTTATATTTATAGGGTTCTTTGGTTCTAAGAGTCCTACGGGAACTTAGAATCCTAGTTAGACTAAGGTTTCTTCTAGTGCAAATCCTACGAAGTGCCTATCTTCCAAAATCGCAGCCGCTTCCCTTGTTTGATTGCAGGAACCCTAAAAGCATTCATGCATCTTCGAACGTGATACAGAGTTGTTTATTTTTATTAGGCCCATTGTAAAAATATATTTATACATATATCCTAAAGGCCTTGTATATCTATGGGGTGTCCTTCTCCTCAAAAGCCCATTATATATGTTAAATGTAAAGCCCTTAAAGCCTATTCTACGGAAGCCCATTAGCTATTGGGTTAAAGGCTTCTATTTTTATTTGGGTTGGGCCCTTTTATTATTTCAGAATTTATTTATAGTGGATTTCTAATATATATTTATTACTTCAATTTATGGGTGAATTTTGTTTATATATATATATATATATATATATATATATATATATATATATATATATATATATACTTTTTTTCGGGGTGCTACACAGACATAGTAGAGGGTTTCATTTAAAAAACTAGCGGACTGAAGGCACTGCTGAAGTTACCAAAGTTGAGAAGCAAGTTCAGTCTACTATTTGGCCAACTAGGCCACATCTGGATCAGCAATAACAGAGTGATTCTATTTGTGAAGAATCTAAGGACACACATCCCAAAGATGACCCCGAAGATGACAATAGCAGTAGAAGAGCCGAGCCGCAGAGCCCACAAGAAGCCTGAGGGAAGGGACACTGGCGAGAAGGGCATGTCGAGGCTGCCAACATCATCGCAGAAGGAGTGAAAGATGAACCAAGAGCATGAAGCCGCATGAATGACATGGTGCTGAAAGTAGAAGGTGCCAAAGGTGATGCTGAATGATGAAACCGACTACACGGATGCGATCGAAGTGTTGAAAAACCCCTAGATGGATATATAGCAAGTGCCGAAGCTGATGTCGTATGGAAGATGACGTTAGCCCTCGAAGGTGGGCGCAATGGACTAGTGGCTGGTGCAATGGACCAACCATAGTAGAAGAAGATCTGGGTGTAATGTACCCAGTCTTCTTCTTCCTCCCACTAGGGCAGCAACGCAGGGCAGATAGCGACAACGGTGACTACAGGAGCGATGGGGGGTGAGGGTGGGTGCAAGAGCTACGAGCGGTGAGGCAAACACCAGTGACGGCATCCCCCCTAAGGCGTAGAGGAGGTGGCAATCGGTGGCGACGACGATGTAGTGTGGCAGCATTGGGTGGTAGACCGTTGGGTGCCAGGTGTTGCTAGTAGCGATGGTGGACATCAGCGAAGGCAAGGCAGACGTCGACGACGATGGGGCAGATGTTGGGTGGCAAGGCAGATGACAGTGGCAGTGTCTCCACCATGACGCACAGAAGGCGTTGTCGGTGGCAAGCTACGTAGGCGGATACACAAGTAGGGCCAGTAGGGTTGCTAGCATGTGTGGGATGCATAGGCAGATAGGTGAGCAGGGTCGGCCATGAGTAGAACGTGGCTACGAGCAGGGGGGACCGTGTGAACAGGCGGGGCCACCTTGCTGTGTGACGAGGGACCTCGTTGTAGGTTGTGGCAGAGAGCATGCTCTGTTGTGTAGGCCGTGCAGGTGGCAGGCAGGTAAGAGGGCATGGTGGGGTGCTACAAGGTTGCTGCGGTGAGGAGGCTACAGGGAGGAGTTGCTGTAGGTAGCTGTCAAGAGGGAGAGAAATGAAAGGCACGACGACGGTTAGGGTAGGGAAGGCTCTGATACCATGATACTATGTGGATAATTTCAAGAGCTTAGCCTCTCCCGTGGCATATATGTACAATATATATAAGTGCAAGACCCCCAAAGAAGGGTAAGGCCAAAGGCCAATGTCTTATTCCTAGTAGGTATAAAGTATAGCAATAGAGAAAAAAAGAAGAGAGGAGAAAGAGGAAAATTTTATACAAAAGAAGAGCGATCCTAGTAAGATCCAGAGGATCCTTGTCTCATCATTATCAAATGAGAAGAAGTGAGTATATAAGGAACATCCCGTGAAGAAAATAACACATGCATGGTATGTCACACTCTAACCTCCAATAAAGCAAAAATTCAAGAGTTATAATTGTCCATTTTATGCAAAAAAATCTTTTGTCCATTCTCTAACTCTATCACAAGTAGGAATAACTTAATCTCTCTATCAAGAAATCTTCTCTCTTTTTTGCAACAATGCGCAAAACTCTTGTTTTATTAATAGGGGATGATGAACCATGGCTAAAAGGCCACAAATGACATCATAGGGAGCACATGTCAGATGAAGGGTAGAACCCTCCTTACAATGTAAGGGCCAGCCAAAAATAAGAAAAGAAAGTCTAAATTAAAGACTATGCGACAATTATAAAAAAAATAGAGAGAAACATTTCTAATAATTACGGTGAAGGGGGACCCTCCCAAGACATACTACGGAGAAGCAATGGTCGAGAAGAGTAGTGTTCTTGATCCAGATAGTCACTAACCCAAATCTTATGTGCTGCAATAGTAAATGTCATTAATGCCTATATATATAGACTCTAGAATAGCTTGGCTCTGAACAACAAGAGGAACAAATGGAGTAGTAGCTACATTAAGAGCACCCAGGGAGAAATGTGTAGTATCGAAAGAATCATCACCTGGACCCCTTAACAGTTGAGCGTAAGAGCTTTTCAAAAAATCATAAATTAAATCTACAATCGAACAAGTAATAGTAGTAGTAGATCCAGAAGGAGCCATAAGCCTTTTGGAGCGACACTAGGATGGGCAATCAAACTTTACATGCACTTAAGACTAGAATGAGAGGCGTAATTTTGGGGGGCTAAATATGTCATTGAAGAATTATCCTCGGGAGATGGCAAGCTCTCTACTAGGACTTTAGCACCATCAAGAGATTTCTCAACTTCTATAATCATTTTAGGAGAAGGTTAGCCATTAGATGGATCCGATGATCCCATGGACGGATCCAAAGTGATCATAGTCCCAACCACGGGGTCGATGTGCAGCAAGGTCAAATCCTAGATGTCTATAGAAGCTTGCAATGGAGAGTTGTGCATCACGGTCGAGTCCTTTAAAATATCTCTACCCAAAGACAACGGTGGCCTCTCCGGGGCTTGCTCAGGTGTGGTAAGTGCCAATGGGGATGCATTGTTCACTATCATATTAGAGTTTTGTCATGCTAGCCCCACTGCGAAAAACACCATGGATGGTTTGCTCATAGCCATCAACGTCGAGGCTCCAAGAACATGAGCCATAGAAGATGAGCACGAGGGACTTCACACAAGGGCATCCTAACCTTGAAGAGTGCCAACATGATGGGTTCTCAAAATATCTTCTTAAATAGAGCCGCAAGGATGAGTCAACATAGCTGCCTCAGAATTGGAGGCCAAGGCAATAGGGGACTTCTCCTTCGAGTTTGCATGATCGTCGTCACCCACGTCCTAAAGAATATCAAAGGCATTAGAAACATGAAGTACATGTGTTGTCTCCCAAGGGTTTTGGATGGCAGGAGCAGTTACACCAAGGGAGGTGTATCACGACATACTATGTGCCACTATTGTTGAAGCTTTGGTGCTGGTGGTCGAGGAGTATGATTATATTTATCATCTGTGATAGTAGATGGTATAGCTAGCGAGTCTTGGCAGTGAAGTTTTCGGCACGCCACTTCAAGATAGTCGATCCCGTAACAAGAGGAGTAGAAGGACATCAAGATTGGATAGGAGATTGGCTACCAAAATCCTCCCCTAGAGATGTCAAGCTAAATCTGAATAGAGAAGGTCTGGAAAGGGCAAGCTCGACACAAACCCTAGTCGTCGTTGTATTCATCGAATTTCTAGTGTTTGAGTTGACCTTCAGAACAACACCCAGATTGCCTACTATAGAGCGAATGAAGGGACCCTGGGAGAGATTTGCAATTAGTCTAGGGAACTACACCTAGACTAGAACAATGGAAGAGTCCGAAGTTGGGGAGAAATCCATGGCCCACTTGAAAAATCTGAATAATCTACACTGACCATAGAAATATTCCTATAGCAATAATGGTAAATAATCGTCATACTCTTGAAACATAAAAAGGACTTGTCTAGGGCACTAAGGATGAAGTCCTTATAGAATACGCATATGCTGGAGATATGAGATTTAATCTTCTGAAACGTTGGTCGACCCTCAAGAGTGCAAGCAATTATAGAGAATTCGAATGGCCCTAGGGATTGTTTAATCTCCTTGGGTGAAGAAGACTTCTAGTTCTCCTCCATCAATGAATGATGGCAAATGGACTGGATGCTTGAGGGTGGCACAAGCGATGAGAGTAGAGCTTGGGCAAAAGAGCGGATTGCACCGAGCACTGCAACAGGCTCAATCCAGTTCTCTAGGGGATCAAATGGGCTGTGAGAGGTGGCCGGGGAGGAGGAAGGGCTGGGAGCAACGTTTGGAGATGAGTGGAGAGGGCAGGGGAGGCGGGAGCCACTCACAAACGACAGCCAAGTGGCTATGAAACCCTAGCAGAGTGCTATAGGGAGATCAAAATGAGTTGGTAAAATTTGTTCAATAAATCTTCTCTTCGTCTCTCTCGAAGGGCACATGAAATAGCAGGGAGGATTAGTCACCATAAGGTATCATCCATCTCTAAAGTCTCAACCATAAACACTATAGGCAGGCTTAATGGAGGAATATGAAGAATATAGGCATATATAGAATATACAAGATTTTGAGGGTTGATATGTAATTATCCCTTTTACTTGCAACATTGACGTACCTACCAAACTAAATAGGATTTTTTGAATATAAACTATTGTTATAAATGAATTTACAAATATATCATTCTTATAAATATATTAGCATACGTATCACCACTATTTTGAAAAACTTTCATATATGTTATCACCGTAACCCCCCGTCAACTTAACTATGATTAAGTTTAACTAGATATAGGAAAATACTAAAATACCCATAGTTATATCACCTAAGATCTAAATTTTTTATCAAAAAAAACTCTAAATAGAATCTTAAAATAAAAATAACACATATAATAAAGTATATAAATAAATTAATTAATTTTACACCCTGGAGGTCGTAGGGTATGGGGGGTGATCGCCATTGGTGGGAGGGGAGCAGTAGGATTGGGGGGGGGGCATTCGCCATGGACCAGCAGGGCAGGGGTAGCGGTGGTCGGCCCTCCGGCCACGAGGAGGGGGAGGGGGATGGGTGGGGATCCATCGAAGGGGGAGGGGGACCGATAGAGGGGGGGATGGGAACCGGGAACCAACGGAAGGGAAGGGGTCCATTGGAGGGGGAGGGTGATGCGCCGCGAGGTCCGTCGTTAAAACACACGCGTCGACCAATCTTAAAAATACCAAACTTGCAACAAAATAATAAGACGTAGTGTAATGGCGAGCACGGGTCGAATCTACAGGGAGGCTGAAAATTGAAATTAAAAACTTTGAATGTCTTTTGGAACAAAAACAGACGATGTTTTCTTTTGATTCCCAAATTTTAAAATAACATGAAGTAAATCTATCTAAAGAATTATGGAGGGTCAAGAGAGAGAGATGGAGATTTAGAGAGAAAGTTTTAATCTACGAAATTAAGTGCTAAATAAAATAGACGAAGTGGGATAGAGAATTTTGCAGCCATGGTGTGAGGGTAACGGCATCGTATCCTCGAGCCTTTGAATCACAAGTTGTCCGGGACAACCACGTGCACTCGACCGGAAGACCCGTCTCTCTTGACCGACTTTAGATGAAATTTAGAAGGCGGAAGACAAAGAATTTTAGAGAGAGAGATTAGAGGGGGATGGAGAGAGATTGTGCAAAATAAAAATTAAGAACTAAATAATAATACCACTAGAATTAAACATAAAGTAAAATAAAAGTACAATTGCATAAAAACTACAATAAGAATAACAAAACCAATTACACAATGTCACGCCCCGACGTGGAATATCGGGACCGGCAGTAGAAAACGCTAGTAAAAATAACATGTTAAGCTAAGAATTAACATAATACCATGAACAGAAATAACTCCAATCTATTACAATAACCATCAAACGTCTTACAAACCTACTTAAACATAATCAAATATAATCTCTACTCAACTCCGGTACAATAACTAACACAAGTTCTAAGACGTAGCTAGATGTAAACAACTAAACAAACTCAACATAACTACTAGCTGATACACTCCAAGTCATCACTCTCGCCCATTCCTATCCATCTGTGAATCTTCACCTGAGCTATCTAGAAAGGGGGGAAAATAACTATATGAGCGAACGCTCAGTAGGTAACAACAGGTAAGTGTAAGTGATTAACTAATTAATTACATGTATATGAAACGGAAAGAAAATAAATAACGATCGAATGAAACAACGTAGTAAAAGAAAGTGCTAAAGAATGGAATGGAATAACAATATGACAGGATGATATAATTACAAGAATTACAGTTTAAGAACAATATATATAACAGGAATTTGCAGGAAATTGGCCAACAAGTAAGAATGTAACCAAGTCAAACACGATTCAAGTAAGAGATAAGAGATCATTGTCATAGACATCACGCTAGTCATGCACTCGGTGCAATGCCTCACCATGTTATTACAAACTCTCATGGGCACAAGTATTTTTCGGGCGCTCTCTCCAGGACAAGACCGGGCCCCTATGGTGCATTGGCATTGATTTATTAGATCCAAGATCCCAAGTTGTCTAGACTTTAATCAAGTTAAATGGCCAATTATAATCAAGTATAAACTTACCTCGGAACATCCCAAGGCTAAGTTGAAGAGATACTATCCAGAATTTCTGTCCAGAGTTCAAGTTATCAAGAACCATCATGTTCTTGGATTCAAAACCATAAAACACGGAGAAAACTTATCTCTGGATGATATGCGGTCATTACTGGGCCGCTCAAGACTTGTGCGGTCGACTCTGGGCCGCACTAACATGAACTGGGCTAAGGTTTAGCCCTCGGGGGTCAAGGTTGAACGGCTGAAAACAGGCCGCTCTTCTATATGTACGGTAAGGATTAGGCCGCACAAGGCCAGAAGGTTTCAAAATCGAGGAGAGGATATGTGGTCCTGACAGAGCCGCTCATCAGTTGAACGGTCCACTCAGGGCCGCCTGTAAGATGTACGGTCCATTATTGGCCGCATAACACAGGACCTAACCATGAGTTAGAATTTAGCCCAAGTGGACTCCCGGGCTACCATAGGCAGGGTGGAACTGAACCAGAGTCCAGCCCACTGTCTGCTGGTCGGCCTAGGGTCTACTCGGCTGATCAAATCAGGGTTTGGTCGAAGATGGATCAAGGATAATCGGCCAAGACAAATTGGCATCTGCCAGGGATGAACGGTCTCCACTGGCCCGTTCATGGGTATATGCGGTCCACAACTGGCCGCTCAAGTCTCTATTAGTCCAATTCAGACTAACTCAAAACACATCGGTTCGATGGAGTCTAAATCAAATCTAGGGGATACAAATGGCTCAAGATTAACAGTTATAACAAGTATAAACCTAATAGCCATTCAATTATAAAGGATTCACAATTAAAATTTGACATTCATTGGAAAGATGAATCAAGATCAAGCTCAATTAAATAAATCAGCAAGAATGATTTACTGTCATGAATTACAGTTTATTAGGTGTGTTGCTAACATGCAATTAACCATTAATCTACTAACATAACATGCTGTAATGATAATTAATCTGTTCTGTTACAGATGTGCGGTCGGTTCTGGACCTTACATATATCCCCATGACGGTCACAGACTGGCCGCACACGTCCCCTCAGATCTGAAGACCTGTTGGATATGGACGGTCGGTAGTGTGCCGCCTGGAGGGATGTGCGGTCTAGAACTGGCCGCAAGAAAGACATGCGGTTAGGGCTCGACCGCACGTTCCAGGTAAACGATCAGAGATAGAAACATATATACAATCCACAATAGGCCGCCTGTCTGGGATGTGCCGTCTATCGTGTGGCCGCACAAGTCCAGACAGGTCGCTGGCCCTTTCACCTTGCTCGATCCCGGCGAGGTTTCTAAAACATGAAATTCGCACGATATAAAACATGGAATTTGGGATTTTTACTACCAAAAGAAAGAGCACGAAAAACTATACAAGATGCACGAATCAATTTTATGTTTACAGCCTAAAATCACTACTTAATCAAAAGGGAACAATTATAACCCTAAATGTGACATGCTTCTACTAAAACCTAAAATTCTCGTAGAACACTTGATAGAATTTATGGCTTTCTACATCAATGAAAAGCTAACACGATGCTTCTTCTAACCATGTATTATTTGTAGGGTTTGGCTTGCTATCACCTACCTGAATCGGATGAAGAAGGAAGGAGAAAGAAACCCGAAGACGTCAGTACACGCAGCCACTAATCGCTGGAGATCTCCCTCGATCTAACTCCTCTGCAGCCGCCGCTGGTTCTAAACGATTCTAGGGTTAGAGAGCTTCATTTTAATAGGTCACACACCTTCTGGAGGGTT
Source organism: Amorphophallus konjac (assembly GCA_022559845.1). Classification (NCBI taxonomy): domain Eukaryota; kingdom Viridiplantae; phylum Streptophyta; class Magnoliopsida; order Alismatales; family Araceae; genus Amorphophallus; species Amorphophallus konjac. The sequence continues at coordinate 389,433,308 of CM040126.1, forward strand.
CTATGCGTGGAGTATTCGTCCACGCAAGTCGGGTCGATGTGAACGTCACCGCAAAAGTTGACTCGATCCAAACTCCGCCGAATGCATCTCCTAGGGTTAGGGTTTCGAGAGATTAAGAGAAGATAAATGATCCTCTCATCCTGGCCTTTCATTTTCCACCGATTTGGGCTCATTTGATGGAGTATTGGGCTCGAATTTGGCGTTTCAAGATATGGTTAACTAAGTGTTCAATTTGGGCTTAATCCACTAATTCGGCCTACTTACAGATTTTATTTGGGTTGGCCATAGAAGACAAGTTTGTTAAACGTGTTATCCTCTACAAGAATATATTTTTTCTAGATTTTTATAAAATGGCCAAAATATAACTTATTATATTTATTAAAGAATTATTCTAATTAATTTCTAATTAATTTCTAAAAGAAATCGGAGTATTACACCCTCCCCCACTTAAGGAATTTGGTAATCCAAATTCAATGCACTTAATAAAACGAGGGAGTGAGACAGCTCACCTAGAATAAGTCGGGGTACTGTCTCCGCATAGTATCTTCTGACTCCCAAGTAGCTTCTTCAGTTCCACGCCGACTCCACTGTACTTTAACCATCGGTATGGAACGATTCTTGAGTTGCTGTTGCTTCCGATCCAAAATCTTGATCGGTCTTTCTTCATAAGTCAGATCTTCCTTCAATTCGAAGTCCATATGCTGAATAATGTGAGTGTGATCGTACACATATTTCCGTAACATAGACACATGGAAAATATTGTGTACTCCAGATAACTGAGGTGGTAGTGCCAAACGGTAAGCAACCTCCCCCACTCTTTCCAGAATCTCGAATGGACCAATGTATCTTGGACTCAGTTTGCCATGAATACCAAACCTTCGAATTCCTCTCATAGGAGAAACCTTTAAAAACACATGCTCACCAACCTGAAATTCCAATGCTCTCCTCCTGGTGTCGGCATAACTCTTCTATCCTGATTGTGCTACTTGCAACCGATCTCTGATAATACAGATGTTCTTGGACGATTCAGAAATGAGATCTGGTCCCAGCCATTGCTTCTCACCTACCTCGTCCCAACATAACGTGGATCGACAGCTTCTACCATACAAAGCTTCAAATGGAGCCATCTGAATGCTGGACTGGTAACTGTTGTTGTAGGCGAATTCAACCAATGCCAAATGATCACTCCAACTACCTCCAAAGTCAATCATGCAGGCTCTAAGCATATCTTCCACTATCTGGTTGGTCCTTTCAGTCTGTCCGTATGTTTGTGGATGGAAAGCAGTACCGAAATTCAGACGAGTTCCCAAAGACTCTTGCAATCCTTTCCAAAAATGAGAAGTGAATCTGGGGTCTCTATCAGACACAATGCTGACTGGTATACCATGTAGTCTTACCACTTCCTTCATATACAAAGCAGCCAAAACATCAACTATCCATTTAGACTTAATGGATAAGAAATGAGCCGATTTTGTCAATCTGTCGACAATCACCCATATTGCATCAAATCCACTACGAGTCCTAGGTAGACCCATAATGAAATCCATGCCAATGCTCTTCCACTTCCATTGGGGTATATCAAGGGGTTTCAATTTCCCTGCTGGTATGAAATGCTCCGCCTTGACTTGCTGACAAACCAAACATCTACTTACGAAGTCCGCCACTTCCCTTTTCATATTCGGCCACCAAAAAGATCTTTTTAAATCCTTGAACATTTTAGTACCTCCAGGGTGAATGGTGTATCTGGATCTATGAGCTTCCTCGAGGATCTTACTCTTTATCTCAGCTATATCAGGTACACAAGTTCTTCCGTGAAATAAAAATCTTCCATCATCAGCCATCATGAAGTCAGGTCTGTTACTCAAGCTTCCCTTGATCTCTACCAACTCTGGGTCATCATCTTGCAGAGACTTGATTTCCATCAATAATTCAGGCTTAAGTTGAATCTGAGAAATCATAACCCGATCCTTGTCAACATTAAGATCCAGATTAGCTAACTGCTCCAACAATTTCCATTCTTGTAACATGAGGCTTGACAACTTAGCTATAGGCTTGCGGCTTAAAGCATCTGCCACAACATTACCTTTTCCAGGATGATACTCAATGGAGAAATCGAAATCCTTCAAATACTCCAGCCATCTTCGCTACCTCATATTGAGTTCCTTCTGAGAAAATAAGTATTTCAAACTCTTGTGATCTGAAAACATCGTGAATGCTTCTCCATACAAGTAGTGCCTCCATATCTTCAAGGCGAACACCACTGCTGCTAGCTCCAAATCATGAACATGATAATTCTCTTCATGCTTCCTCAACTGCCTAGAAGAATAGACTATCAATTTCCCGTGCTGCATGAGTACACACCCTAAACCAATACCTGAAGCATCAGTGTATACAACAAAACCTCCTTCTCCCGAAGGTAAAGCCAAAACAGGTGCAGTAGTCAAACATTCCTTCAAGGTCTGAAAGCTTCGCTCTCAATCTTCTGACCAATCAAATCTGATCTCCTTGCGGGTTAATCTTGTCAGAGGTATCGCAATCTTGGAGAAATCTTGAATAAACCTTCGGTAGTAACCTGCTAGGCCTAGGAAACTTCTCACTTCAGTCACATTAGTAGGCTTATCCCAATTCTTTATTGTCTCTACCTTCGAAGGATCAACTGAAATACCTTCTTTTGTGATGATATGCCCTAGAAAGGACACCTCTTGTAGCCAGAAATCACACTTACTAAACTTGGCATATAACTGATGATTTCTCAATAGTTACAATGTCATCCTCAAATGTTCAGCATGCTCCTCCTCGCTCTTAGAATAAATCAAGATGTCATCAATGAACACCACGACCCATTGATCAAGATAGGGCCGAAATACATCGTTCATCAGCTGCATGAAAGTTGCAGGTGCATTTGTTAGCCCAAAAGGCATTACTACAAATTCGAAATGCCCATACCTGCTGCGGAATGCTGTTTTATAGATATCTTATTCCTTAATTCGTAACTGATGATATCCAGATCGAAGGTCGATCTTAGAAAAATACTGAGCTCCTGCTATCTGATCAAATAACTCATCAATCCTTGGCAATGTATATTTGTTCTTGATAGTCAACTGGTTCAATTACCGATAATCGATGCACAACCTCATCGAACCATCCTTCTTCCGGACGAATAATACAGGGGCTCCCCACGGGGAAGTACTTGGACGAATGAACCCTTTCTCAAGCAATTCCATCAACTGCTGCTTTAGTTCCCTTAGCTCCGCAGGAGACATACAATAAGGAGCTTTGGAAATAGGGGTCGCACCAGGAATTAGATCAACAGAAAAGATAACTTCCCTTTCAGGAGGAAGTCAGGGTAGTTCCTCAGGAAAGACATCTGGAAAATCTCGGACGACAGAAAAGTCCTCAATCTCAATCTTATGCTCAGGGGTCACAAAAATAAAGGCTAGAAAAGCCTTACATCCTCTCTTCATCAGCTTATCAGCTCGAAGAGCCGAAATAAGCGGAACAAACTTATGGTGTCTAATTCCTATAAAAGAAAGTCCATGGTGTCCAGTGAAAGACACAGAACTAGATCTGCACTGAACATTGGCCTCATACTTAGCCAACCAATCTGCTCCTAGGATTACATCATAATCCTTCATGTCCATACAAACTAAATCAGCTGGCAGGTTTTGTTCATTGATCAAGACCTTACTAGAAGGATAGAAATACTTAATTGCTGATCCGGAACCAATAGGAGTTGAAATCTCTAACGGAGAATTCATCAAAACTGGCTTCATAGCTAAAGACTTCGCAAATCTCTGAGAAATAAAAGAATGTGTGGCACCAGTATCAAAAAGAACAAAAGTTGATTTATCATGTATAATAAGAGTACCTTCGACAAGTCCACCTTCCTCGACGGGTCCTGCCTCGTCTTCTTGTAGAGCCTGGAGCTTGCCTTGCTGCTTCTTGATTCCTTACGGTTTCACTAGGGTAGCTTGCTCAGATAAAAGAGGGCAATCGGGAATACGGTGGTCCCTACTGTCACAACGTAAATAGGCACCCAGCTTGCGCCAGCACTCCTCCATCTTGTGACCTGGACGGTCACAATACTTGTATACGACCTTGAATGGAACCATAGGGCCAGGTTTTTTATCTTCAATCTTCGGCATCTTGCCCTTCCACGAACCAGACCCGCTAATGGGCCTCTTCCTGCCATGACCAGGCTTGATACTTCCAGAACCAGTATGGTGTTGTTCTATCTTAACACTCTTCCCACTGATTCTCTCCGTCATTTCTAAAGTATCTTCCAATACTTGAGCCTTTCTCACCATCTCGAAATAAGCTGGAATTTCCATCGGTGCCAACTGGTTGATATACTACAGCTTCAGCCCATTAAGAAAGCGCTTAGCCTTCATCTTCTCGGTAGATATCAAGTGAGTAGCATAACGAGATAGCCGAGAGAATTGAGCTTCATATTCAGCTACGGATAGATTTTGTTGCTTCAAAGTAGCAAACTCAGCCGCCTTCTTCTCTTGTACTCGATCAGAAAAATATTTACCATTGAAGAATTCCTCGAACTCCTCCCATGTGACTTGTCTATCACCAAGGGTAGCCTTCACTGCGTCCCACCATGTCCTCGCATCACGTTCAAGTTGAAAGGTCGACAAGAGGACTTGTTCTTGATCGCTGCATTGCATCACTTCAAAAATCCTCCCTATCTCTTCAAGCCAGTGCTCGGTTTCATCAGGGTCAGTCAAGCCACCAAATCGCGTGGGATTCATCCCACGAAAGTTTCGATAAAGGTCGCCAGTGCCATGGTTTGCAGCTCCTCCTTGGGCCACTTGTTGTAAAGCCCGAGTAAGTCCTTGAACCGTACGCTGCAAGTTCCTCCGTTCTGCACGTTCTCCTGTCATTGCAAAAGCCTACACGTGGAATAGGATATATTAGGTTCAATTAAGAATGGATAATCGTACAATGAGATTCTTAACTCAACCCCAGTCTTCTACCCAAATCTCACTAGGTTGGGTCCTTAGACTTATAACAAGGTTATAGGTCCTACGGAATAACTTAGGATCCTAGAACTTAGAGAACCTAGAAATATCAGAAAGCCTAGGCTCTGATACCACCAAACTGTCACGCAGAGCACTAGTGGCTATTGCCAATTCCTAGGTGGTTGCCTAGTATCTTGGGCTTCTAAAAAGCAACACACAGTGGCACTCTCCACTGCAGATGCAGAATTTATTTCCGCAGGGAACTGTGCTGCCCAGGTACTATGGATTAAACACCAGCTCTCAGATTATCAGATAAATCTGAGATGCATTCCACTTCTATGTGATAACACTAGTGCCATCTGCCTTACTAAAAATCATGTTCACCACTCTAGGACTAAGCACATTGATATTAAACACTATTTTCTTAGAGATGCAGTGAGCAAGAGTGAAATTGAGTTAGTCTTTGTTGAAACTGAAAAACAAGTTGCTGATATTTTTACTAAACCCCTCGGAAATGAAAGATTTAGATATCTAAGAAGAGAACTGGGGCTGTGTAAATTCCAGTAGGAGAATGACTAATCTCCCTCTTGAATTATCTTTTGGAGTGCTTGAAATCATTGTATTTGCCTGTCTTTTTGTGAATAAAGTTGTTTGATGATAGAATAATCACCTGTGCACTGAGTATATATATAGTTGTTGCACGTCTTGCACGTATTATCTCTGAAGTCGATGCATTGTTATGCATATAGTCAATGCATGGTTATGCATATAGTCTATCTATTGCATGTATAGACTTTATGTCGATGCATGTTTTGCACATAGTCGATGCATGTTTTTACAGGGGTGTATAAGCTCTCAGCATGAAGTCGATTCATCCTATGTTCAAGTTGCATGTAGGTCGGTGCATCTTGCATATCATATATGTCAGAGTCAGTGCATCTTTATACCATCTGCATACAGAGTCGGTGCAACTTGAGTTGATGTATCATGATGTCAGGGGGAGTGTTGTTGAGTTTGATCTTTGTTCAACTTCTCCTATCATGTCCTCCTTTTCAGATATACTCATCGATTGATATCAGTTCATATAATCTTGCAAACCTTTTTGAGCTGCACCTATGCGTCTTTATCACCCTTTTATCAACTGGTATCATTATCAATTGGTATCACTCTGATTGGATAACAATCTTGCTATCGGTTCATTACAGTAAGCTGCAGTTATTGCAACTCTTCCTTTAAAAGAATCATGGTTGCTTCTTGAATGGATTGAAGGTTTAACCTTAATAGACTGGAGAGTTCAGAGACTGTCCATTAGAAAATAACGTATTCGAAACTGTTTATAGCTCTTAAATTTATTTTCGCATGGTTAGAATAGAAAGGTCTTCACTGTACCTGAACATAACAGTCTTAGTGAAGTCAAGATGCAGAAGACTAGAGTGTGTATTGTCTTTAAACAGTCACTCTAAAAATCATAAGGGTAGCAGAAATAAGATCATAAAAGAAAAGAAATGAACAAAGTGGCAGAGCAATGATTGAATTACACTGAGAAACTGAGGCCTCCATCAAAGAAATGGAGAATACCTTAAGTCATGAAGTGATTCAGATTAACTCTGTATCCTTGATCAACTCTACATGAATAGTTTCACTAAGTAACTAGGGGTACTGGCCTCTAATCAAGGTGTACTCTTAATCAAAGGTGCAAACTGTCTTTGTAGATTTTGACATGAAATAGATCTAGTAGTTTATGCCTAGTAACTGGGGGTACTTGCCTCTGATCAAGGTGTACACCTAATGTCAACGGTATAAATGCCACTGATCTGTTCACTAAGTTCAAAATCAGAAACATCAAAGGTGAAAAAGGAACTGCTGTAACCCGTAAATAACAAAAGTCATTGAGTGTGAACTGTTTAACTTCAATACAAATTCAAGTGACTGTCCTTGATGTTCACTGTTTCTGAAGTCAGTAGGGTATTGTCCTGACTTAACTTATTATGACTATGTGTTTTATGTTCATTGCTATAAACGGAGTCTATAGCCCTATTTCCAGACGTCAGTTGCTTTACTCCACTCTCTATAACTGTTAAACCTAGATTTAATCAAGCAAACACATTATTGACTCCTATATCCCAAGGGTTCATTTATAACTTGCTCATTTTCTGAACCATTGCATGGAATGTTATCTCATACATCCTCCCTGGTCTCCTTATCTCTTACCTTCCTCCTTTTTGTTGACGTCAAAGGGGGAGACTTATTGTTTCTTGTCAAAGAGGGAGAATTAAAGGGGGAGACGTTTGAGTAATTCATTCAGGAGGAGCATTTGATAGATGCATTAGTCTGCATATGCATTGTCCATTGGTGTTGTGTTGCCATCATCAAAAAGGGGGAGATTGTTGTGCCCCTTGGTTTTGATGATGCCCATTGGTTTTGATGATAGCAAACACCTTTAGTCTACAATAAAGTGCATATGAGTTCATGTAGTCTGTGCATATTTTTCTCTGCACACTGAAAGTCGGTGCAACATTTCGCTGCACGCTATCAAGTCTGTACAACCCATGTTGCTACATTCGACCAAGTCAGTACAAGCATCATTCATTCATTAGCTCAGCTCACAGCTAAGTCAGTGTAGTCCGTGTTCATTCCGCATCCATAGTCAGTGCATCTTTTTGTTCCATGCATACACAAAGTCAGTGCATACTTTGTTACCACGTCCGTGCAACTTCTATTGCGCTAGGTACATCAAGTCGGTACGACTCTCGCATCGAGCATATATGGTCAGTGCATGTTTTACTTCGTGCACGCATATTAGTCTGTGTATGGTTGCGTCTTTCAGCATACAAGGTCCGTGCACCTTGCATCTGTCGCATATGAAGTCCATGCACTTGGTGATAAGGTCAGTGCATGTTTTCCTTTTGTTCATGTCAAGTCAATGCGTGTTCTGCCTCTCATATATAGAAAGTTGATGCATAGTTTTCAGTTAAGTCTGTGCATGCATAACTCAAGTCAATGCAACTTTTGTTGCTATACGCGACTACGTCCGTGCATGTGTGCATCTTACACAACAATGTATGTACATTCTTTGGTGGAATGTCTGTGCATCTTTTGTTCCATACATACAGTTCGTGCATATGAATAATAAGTCTACACAAGCTGCCTTGATGACTTAGCAAGTCTATACATTCTTGAACCAACTCTGTGCATCTTTCTACTATCCTCATATTGCTTCTAAATGATATTAAGTCTGACCTTGGCAGGATATCTGCTCGAGGAGTTTAAGAAGGGCACGTGATCCAAGAATGGAAGATGTGCCAGGATTGTGACACGTGTAAAGCAGCGAGCTGAAATGCCGCCACGTGGTCAAGGCACTAGGGCGGTAATTCGTGGAGGACACATGCCCACCTATCTGCTGCTGCTATAAAAGGAAGACTTCTCCATCTGGAGAAGACTGATCGTGAATTGCAAAGATCGTGAAAAATACTTGAGAAGAGCAGAAGCAGAAAGAGCCTGCACGATCCAGAGAGAAGAGAAAGAGAAGAAAGAGAGAAGAAGAGAAGGAGAGAGTTGAGAGAAAAGTGTCTGAGAGAATTTCTTTGAGAGTCCATTCCTCAGTCTCTTGGTTCAGATACCAGAGCTGAGATTGCTCATTGTGAGCTACATTCCCTTTGGGGATCTCGTGGTTTTCGTTTGTTTTCTCTTTATTTTTTGAAACCTTATTTTCAAACTGTCTGTCAGCAAAGCAAGCTGTGACGCTCAGCGGGCAAAGGAGGATTCCTCTGGACGGGTGAAGCTGTAAGTCCCCAGCGGTTTGTAGAGGAGGATTCCTCTGGACGGCATAAGCTGTAACGCCCAGCGGTTTGTAGGGTTTTGACCCCGAAGCTATGGATCAGCGAAGCTGTGTATCAGCGGTTGAAGCCACATTTCGGTTTGTAGTGTGGGGGTGGACGTAGATCTCAGGTTTGAGATCGAACCACCTAAAAAATACCTGACTACTGTGTGATTGTTGTGTGACTGGTGTGCATCTTGTTTGTCTCTTCGATCCATAGTAGATGCATGTTTAGGATCATTTAAGTTCAGATCTTCTAGTGTTGGCATTCTGTGATCGTGTGCATTTATCCTTCTACCGTCCAGCAGCAGCTTGTTTTAATTCCGCACTTGAAGCTGTTATAGTTGGTTTTATTGGGTGACTGATCTATTCATGCCCCTCTAGATCGTTCATGGAGTCTTATCAGAATTTGTAGATTTTAGAAGGATTCAGTCAGGACACAACATGTAAGCACTGGTTAAGGTCTATTAAAGAATTGAACACAGATGATTTCATAACATTTGTCTCAAAACTCAATGAAGTCATTAAACCTGAACCCGTTTTATTGGATGGACAAACATAATATCACATAATAGAAGACTCCTATTTCATGGTCCGTTTTATGTTATGATCAAGGTACTCAGATTGGAAGCAGATGAATATCAGATTTTCAATAATATAACCAGAACAACAAGTTAAGAGTATGGACGGAGAACACTCCCCCTGAGGATATGCAGTGGTCATCAGCAAGATATCAAAATATGATTTAGAAATTCATGCCAATGGTTGTACACTTATTAAAGTTGACAAAAGTGAAGACAACATGTATGCAAGAACGATTCAAAGAAGTTGCTCCCCCTGACAATATGGCCTAAATGCAATATCGACTCATGGTACTCGGCGGAGGTGTATCCTCACGCATGGTAAATGCTTTCAGGCAAGCATATCCTACCTTTCCACAAATCACCATTTTATATACCAAGGTCAAACAAAAAACCAGCCAGCAACCAATACAATGCATCATGAGTATGGACTTATCAAACCATGCATGTCAATGCATAAAGACGTGTATTGATATGAAAGATATATGCATCTGATTTTCTGTACAGCCTTTTTATTGCAGTTCAGCACAATCAACGAACAACAATAGTGAGAGATATTGAACACTTCAATCCTTATTGATTTGAGGTCTGCACAGACCAAGTTCCCTTCTTAGTGTAGAAAACCTGTCATTACACAAGGGCTTGATAAAAATGTCAGCAACTTGGTTCAGTGTATCAACAAAGTGCAGTTCAAAATTTTTCTTAAGGACCTCATCTCTTTGAAAATGATGCCTAATTTCAATGTGCTTAGTCCTGGAGTGCTGGACTAAATTTTTAGCAAGATTGATTGCACTTGTGTTATCACACGGAATCGGGACACACCCAAGATCTACTAAGTAGTCTTGAAGTTAGTGTTTAATCCATAACACTTGGGTGCCACAACACCCCGCAGTAACATATTCTGCCTCTGCGGTAGAGAGGGCTACCGAGTGTTGTTTCTTGAAGGCCCAAGAGACTAAACACCATCCCAGAAACTGGCAATAGCCACTGGTGCTCTTGCGATCCAGCTTGCATCCAGCATAGTCCGCATCTGAATAAGAGATAAGAGAAAAATCACAGGATGACGGATACCACAATCTCAAATCTTGAGTTTCGGCTAGATATCTAAAGATACGCTTGACGGCAATCAAGTGGGATTCTCTAGGACTAGCTTGAAATCTAGCACAAAGGCATACACTAAACTAGATGTCTGGTCGGGATGTAGTCAAATAAAGCAGTGAACCAAGCATACCTCTATAGATTTTTGCATCCACCAATTTACCATTTTCGTCCGCATCCAGTAAGGTTGTAGTGCTCATAGGAGTTGCAATCGTTTTACAGTCTGTCATGTCAAACCTTTTCAGCAGCTCCTTGATGTACTTAACTTGACTTATGAAGCACCCATCTTCTCCTTGATTGACCTGCAAGCCGAGAAAAAATTGAAGTTCACCCATTAAGCTCATCTCGAACTCACTAGTCACAAGATTGACAAATTCCTCACACATTTTTGATTTTGTAGAACCAAACACAATGTCATTAACATAAATTTGAACAATCATGATATTCTTACCTTGCATTTTGGTGAAGAGTGTTTGATCTACTTTACCTCGTGTGTACCCCTTTTCGGTGAGGAATGAGCTTAGTCTATCATACCAAGCTCTTGGTGCTTGCTTCAAACCATAAAGCGCCTTGTCTAGTTTGTATACACAATCTTGATGGTCAGAGCTTTCAAAACCAGGGGGCTGCTCCACATAGACTTCTTCTTTGATCAACCCATTCAAGAAAGTATTTTTTACATCCATTTGATATAATTTTATTCTATGAGAGCATGCAAATGCAAGCAAAATTCTGATAGTCAAAAGTCTAACTACTGACGCAAAGGATTCTTCAAAGTGTACCCCAAATTCTTGATTGCAACCTTGAGCCACCAATCTGGCCTTATTCCTCAATATCTTACCATCTTCACTAAGTTTGTTCCTAAAGACCCATTTGGTCCCAATGACAGATTTTGATGAAGGTCTAGGAACAAGATGCCAAACTTTATTTCTTCCAAACTGATTTAATTCTTCTTGCATGGAATTTATCCAGTTTTCATCTTTCAATGCTTCATCAATATTTTTAGGTTCAATTTGAGAGACAAGAGCAAGTTGGTCTAATTCTTCAACAATTCTAAAATGTGACCTGGTTTTAGATGGGTTATTCAAGCTACCTATGACTTTTTCCAAAGGATGATCTTTAAGAACTCTAATATCGGTAGAATCATTACCTTCACCGGTAGCTTGATCTCTTGTTTTGCTTGATTCTCCCAAGTCACCATTTCCACTTGTCTCTTCTTATGGAGGATCATGTTTTTCTTTTGTGGATAGAAACTCTCCATCGTCGTCATCTTTCCTGCAAGGTTTGTCACTTTTAGCATCATCATCAAGTTCATCAAAAGTGACATGTGGTGATTCTTCCACAACTAGAGTTTTAGTATTGTAAATTCTAAAAGCCCTAGATCTATCAGAATAGCCAAGAAATATATCTTGATCATTTTTGGGCTCAAACTTATCCAATTCTCTTTTGTCATTATTATGTATAAAATATTTAGAACCGAACACTTTCATATGAGAGAGAGAAGGCTTCTTACCTTTGTACAACTCATAAGGAGTCTTTTTGGTGTAAGGCCTTACCATAGATCGGTTAATGATGTAGCATGTGTATTTACTGCCTCAGCCTAAAATCTCCTAGGAAGTTGTCTTTCTGCCAGCATGGTTCTAGCCATTTTAATAAGTGTTCGGTTTCTTCTCTCGACTACCCCATTTTGCTCAGGGGTCCTAGGTGATGAAAATCTGTGTGATATTCTTTCAGACCTACAAAAATCATAGAAGTCAGCATTGTCAAATTCACCACCATGATCTGATTGAATGCTGGAAACTTTGAACTCATCATCTTACTTTATCTTCATGTAAAGTGCCTGAAACTCATCAAAAGTATCATTTTTATGCGTAAGGAAGAATACCCATGTGAACCTAGAGAAATCATCCACCAAGACATAGCCAAATCTTCTACCGCTTAGACAAGAAATTCTAGTTGGCCCAAATAAGTCCATATGAATTAGCTCAAGTGGTTTGGATGAAAGACTTTAAGATCTATTTTTAAATGATTTTCTTATTTAATTCCCTAGGGCACATGCATCACAGATTTTATTATCTTGCTTGAATGAGAGTTCAGGCAGCCCTTTCACTATTGAATACTTCGTGAGTTTATGTAAGACATTATAGCTAGCATGTCCTAGTCTACGATGCCATAACCACGCAAGTTCAGATTTTGATGCAGCAAGACATAGATTCAAATGTGCAGGATCATCTAGGTCAATCATGTATATATTATTGACTCTCTTACCAGAAAATTTTACTATGTTAGATTTTGGTTCCAGAATTTTGCATTCGAGAGAGTCAAAAATCACTCTATGGCCTTTAATCACATAATTGACTTATACTCAGTAAATTACATTCCAAACTTTCAACTAACAAAACATTTTCAATGGAGTTGGACAGACTCTTACCTACATTACATGTACCGATGATTTTTCCCTTGTTGTTCTCTCCAAATGTGACGTATCCACCTTGAGCAGCCACTATCCAAATACCATCGATTATGTACGGCTGCAAGACACTCCTGCACAAAGATTTAAGTGACAACGTTTGGACCCCAACAGAGTTTGGGTCCCATCAAACTCTTCAATTCTTCAAAACATGATACCATATTCTTTGGAATCCACATCTTCTTTTCATTTTTGATTTTCTTGCTTGCTACCATGTTTTTGTTCTTTTTGTTCATTTTCACATTCTTCCTTTGTTTCTTACCTTTTGATTCGTGATGAATGTGTGAAAAGGGTTATTTTTGATTCCAATACATTATTTTTAATTGATGGAAGGTGGTATGGTTCATGGGAAAATGATCCTGACTAGGCCAGTATGTGTGTGAGGCATAATAGGGCCAACCATACGAAGGAGTCGACCTGTGTGTAATGCCACGGATTTTTTGGATCCTTGTTCGTGGGTACCGGATCTGGTTTCTCGGAGTGTCCAACTCCGTTGTGTCCAAAATTTCGTTTCGGACATCTTTCGTGTTCGGATCGGCGCGATCTGGAGTTGGTTCGGAGGCCCAGAAGCGTTCCGCGGCCTTTCCGCGTGTGTTTTCCGATTCCCGGTGTGTGTTTCGGTAATTCTTTCGGAATCTCGTTGCGGGTGAACCGGGCCGTTCACCAGGGCGCGAGTGGTACCGTTGCGATCGGTGCGTTCCGAGGATCGCGGAAACTTGATTTTCTATTTTTTGGTATTTTTGAGAATTTCCAGATTTTCTTATATATATAACCTCCTTTTTCTCTCTCTCCCCATCTCTCATTTCTCTCTTCCCTCCCTCTCTCTTCTCTCATGTTCTCTACTCTCCCCCTCTCACTCCGGACGGCTGACGGAGGTGGCGAGGGTGGGGCGGCATGACTCGTGGGACGTGGAGGTCGCGATGGTGGAGGCGGTTCGTGGGATCGTGAACCGGCGAGGGTTTAAATGGCGTTTCTTCGTGGATCGGCATCCACGGCGCGTCGAATCTTCGGTGGAAGTGGGGAGATGGACCCTAAACCCGCGTACTTCATTTCCCGTGAGTTTTGTAGGCCGTGGTGAGCCGAGCGGGCTTGTTTGGGCGTTTTGGGAAAAATGCATCTTTTTGGGTGTGTGAGCCGAATCTTGCGTTTTGATCATGTTTTGGGGTTTCAATGGGTCCTCTCGGTGCTAGAGAGGTTGGGGAATGTTTTCCCCTTTGTTTCCCCTTCACCTGGGGGTGGATGGGGCGTGAAATGGGTTTTTCTACCGTTTCCACCGTTTTCGGGCGCGGACTGAGAACGCGCTAGTCCCAGCTAGCACGTTCTTGAGGGTCGCACCGCCCCGATGGGGCGCGTTCATCGGAGAAGATGAACAGTAAGGCGGTTCCTGTCGCGCTATAGGGTCTTAGCGTGTTCTGTCTTGTCGCGCTAGGTGATCCCAACGCGATCTGTCCTGGTCGCACTATAGGTCTATAGCGCGATCTGTCTTGTCGCGTTACTAGTGTATAGCGCGTTCTGTCCTGAACGCGCTATGCGAGGGTAGCGCGATCTTGTGGTGACCAGTCGGGCCGCCCAGGGCGGGCAGTCTACAGCTGATCATGCTCCCCTTGGGCCGTGTGTGTCCCGGACACCCCGTGGAGTTCCGTGACCATATCTTTGGGTGTCCGGAGGTCCTACTTATCTCGATTAACGTGCCCGTGAGTTTAAGGGTCCGGGTGACCTTCAAGCGTTCTGATTATGTTGCATTGGTTTCCGATCGACCTGGTTGTGACCCAGTGGTCGACCTTTGGCCTCGTGAGTGTCCCAGACATCCCGTGGAGTTCCGTGACTGTGTCTTTGGGTGTCTGAAGGTACTGTGTTACCTCGATAAGCGTGCCCATGGGCTTGGCGGGTCCGGGTGACCCCAGGTGTTTCGGGCTGCCGTGTTCTTGCTAGATCGAGTCACCGTGTATCGGTGTGAGTGCGGTGAGGTTTCCCCGCAAGTCGTTACTTTTCTGGAAGGTGGCTTCCGAGTGGGCCAAGCGTGTGGCCTTGGACGGTGAGTCCAGTCTCCCAGCCTGGGGCTAGTGTTTTCTTAAGTTCCCTCCTCGAGGGATGGGTCTTGGCAGTTGTGAACTGCCCTGTGAGTTATCGCGTTGTGGTTTTGGACCTAGGGATTAGGCCAGATTGACGGCTCAGTGCTGTCGTGTGCAACGGTCTTGACCCCGAGTCTTGTGACTCAAAGGCTGTTGGGTTTTGTAGGTCTAGTGGACCATCTAGAGTCTGGTGGCGTCGTGCCACTTGTTACTCCGTGTTACTCACAATGAGTATGTGCGTGGTTTTCAGTGTCCACGTTCTGTGACACGTCCACTAGTCGTAGCCTTCTTACGGCACGCGTGTGCTGACCCACCTTGAAGTGGTGGAGCGGCTGACCCGAGAGAGACGGTGAGTAGGCTGGTTACTGTAGGGCCCCCACGTACAGCCGAGTCCGGGCTTAGGGGGAATTACCAGCTAGAGGATAGGCCTAGGGCGTATGGTCTGAGTGTGCACACGAGGTTGGGGGCGTCGGACGGTGCCGGCAGGCGCGACCCCAACTAGTCCTTGTTCTGTGGTACTGGTTACTGAGTGTGTCTGAGTCTCCACCTGGGGCGTCGTTGCTAGACACTCGTGACGCGGTGTAAGACGTCAGGCGACGCATCCGGTCGTTCTTCTAGTGTGTGGTGCTCCTGTCACGTGACGTGAGTGGTCGTGTACCGGGTTCTGTTTCCGTCCGCGAGACGGAACTTCGTGAGTGGTTTCGGGAGTGTTCCCGGAGTCGAGGTCTGGGGTTTTCGGTGAGCGTCACCGAGGGCCTTTCCCCAGATAGCGTTGTGTTCACGACAGTGAGGTCATGACCGTGTTCCCTGACCGTGTGGTTTTGGCTCGAGCCCTTTTTGTGAGGGCAGGCCTCCGCTACGGAGGTATTGTGGCATCTTCCTAGTAGCGTGGCTAGGGCGGTTCGTGTCTGGTGGTCCCCGATCGTGGAATCAGGTGGTCAGGTGCGTGGCTTGGTTGTCCCCCGACGGGCGACTAGGTCGTGTTTTCTGGTATAGTAGGAGTAGCTGTAGAGCTGAGGTTTTACCAGCCACCGTAGTTACTTTCCTGCTTCGATAGTTACTTCTTTCCGTCCCGCCGTTGTTTCTCAGTTGGGGTTCCGCGGGATCCCTACTGGGCTAGTGACAGGAGGCTCACCCCTGCGTTTCAGGTGTGGCGGTTCTTCCTCGAGGTTCGAGGGTGCAGTACGGAGGTTCTTAGTTGCCAGCTTGTCGGGCCGAGTGTTCACTTGGCATGTGGTACGTTTTACTGCTTTAGACTGTACTTTCTGTTGGACTGGACTCTGTTGTAGTTGTTCATTTATTTCTGGTAATTGTTGAATTGTCCTACCTTATTTCCTATTTTTTTGTACCTCCACACTCCTTTTGGGCCCTTCCGAGCCCTCCCGGCTCGTGGGCGGCGGTTCGAGTCTCGAGTTATCGGGCCTTCCCGATAACCGGATTCTCTGGTCGTCACAGTTGGTATCAGAGCGTGGTTGTGGACGTACATGGGAATTCAAGATATTGCAGTGATCAGAGTCCGTAAGATCCAGTACAGTCGGCATATGGCATAAGGTTTCATGCTTGTTTTCCGCTTTGTTTCTCACATGAGAGCTTGGGTGCGCTGTGTGGCGCGGTGAGGGTGGTTGCTATTCGCGGCTTTCGTGCCGGCGTGGGGTCTGCAGATCAAGGTCGAGAGTCTTCTCCCTCATCGGTGGTGGCCCTGGTTGTGCTGCGTTGGGCAGAGGTTGTCGACAGGTGTGTTGCTGCGGTGCTGCGTTCGAGGAGTCTGCAGTTGGGTCAGGTGGCTAGTGAGGATTGTTCATCGTTAAGTGGCTGTGAGTGTGCTCTGAGGGAACTGTTATTGAGTTTGGCCACTCCAGTCTGAGGATTGTCCAGCCCCTGATGCGCTGAGGTTGTGGTTTGAGGTGTTGGAGCGGGTGCTCTGGTCGAGAATTATGCTCGGGTGAGCGGAAGGTCTTCTGGTTGAGCTGCTGATTGTCGAGCCGATGTTCTTGTTATGCTCTGTGGCATCAGAAATGACGTGTCGGTCCCGGTTATTCTTGCGAGTTTCGAGGCTTGATTGGGCTGTGGTGTCCCAGTAAGTTCTCGCTCCTGCGCTTCTGCGTGCGAATGGGTTGTGTTCGCCCAAGATTTGGCTCGAGATGTGAAGGTTCCGTGGCGAGTTCGGGACTCGAGGATGAGCGTCGGCGGTTGCCGGTTATGGCTCGTGTTGCGGCTCTTGGCATGGCGTGTTGCAGTTTGGGGAATTGCAACGGTGGTGCATCGAGAGATGTTGTGATCGTTGTCCGACGGAACACTTGGCGAGTGTTGTCGGAGGAGCTGACCTAACGGAAGTGATGGTTTTCTTGGTGCTGGAAGGTGATGTTCCCAGCATGCGCGAGGCTCGAGGTCAGGTCGAGTGTGGAGTTTTCCTTCCGTTGGTCGGAAGTGTATTGAGTTCTCCCCTTTAGTTGGAGGAGATCGCGGTTGGTTAAGGTTCATCATCTTGCACTGTGTGTCTGGATTGGTTGGCCTTCGTGCGCCATGAAATCCGTGCGAGACGCGTCTTGCATTTTGGCAAGGTGGTTGCCTGTGAGAAGCGTTGCCCGTTCCCTGATGTGTAAGGGTGTTGGCGCTGTTCCAGAAGGATGAGTGTCGGCTGGGCGGTGTTTTTGAGATTTGCGGTTGGTGTTGCGGTTGCCGATGTGCAGAGGATCGGAGTATGCAGGGTTGCAGATGGTTGTCGGGATGGTGGATCCCGAGTTGTCGATGTAGCGGCTGTGTGTGTGGATCAGAGTGCGCGGATCGTAGCGTTGGTTGCTGCGGGTGGATTTCTGAGGAAGTGCAGAGCAGCGGAGGATTGGTTCCTTGATATGCGTTGTCTTTGACGGCGTGAGACATGTTGCCGTGCTGTTGCTTGAGATATTATGGTTCATGGCATTGGCAGGTGGAGAGTTGGGGAAATATGCTGGCGAGATTGCCGCATGAGTACCCTGTTCTTGCATTGGATGTTTCGTTCGCAGATGAGATCGTGTTCTGGAGAAGTGTGCCGTGGGTTGTAAGAGGTTGTGTGTCCCGTGGCTCTGTGATAAGAGCGGGAGTCAGGATTGGCAGGCGTCCTCTTGGATTAGTTGAGATGGAGGTTTCGATGAGATAGGATTCGATGAGATAGGACGGTGGTCGATGCCTGTGTGTGGAGGTCTCTGATGAGATGTTGACGTGGGATATTGATCCTTAGTCTACGGCCAGCAAGGGAGGATTCCCCGTAAGTCTGAGTCGAGTGACGTGAAGACCGAGGGGAGATGGAGTCTTTGGGTCCCGCCGTGCTCCCCTGAAGGGTAGAGTTGGCACGGGGATCCATCTGGATGTGGTGGTGGTCTGTGCGAGAGTCAACGGATGGCTTGCCGAGGTTTGGAATGTTCCCTTCGGATCTGGTGGAGGACCAGGAAAGAAGAAAGAACCTGAGCAAGCGGAGGTTTCCCGTTGACGAATGTCCGGTGACCAGTGGATGGTCTTTCATGGACAGAAGATGCTGGTTGTAGGGACTCGAGAATGGAGAGAGCCGCGTGCCTGCGAGGCCTTTTTGGTGGCCATTTCTGAGGTGTGTTTTCTCAGATGGGATCTGAGCTTTGTCGAAGTTTGAGTTCTGACAGAGTTGGTCCCATGCTATTGTGGCGTTCGGCTTGCCGAGTGTGAAGTGGTCCTTGGCGGGGAGCCGACAAATTTGTGGTGGTCAGCTGGCAGAGAAGCTGGTGTTTGGTGGGTCCGCAGAGCGTGGGCGTTGACCGGTGTATTGGTTCTTGTGGCGAGGATTCATTCTCGCGGTGGGCGAGAGGGTGGCAGCGATGCCGTGAGTGGTTTCGGTTGTGTCTGAGGTGATACCAGACTGGTGCCTTTGTGTTATGCCTGCTCTGGTGGCTGATGTGTGTGCGGTGTGCGGAGCGTGGCATTGTTCGTGATTATGGTCTGGCCGTATCCCTCCTGATTGGTGCTTTCATGTGAATCGAGGTTTTTCTATGCTGAGGCCCTGACGGCGTTGTCAGTTGGTCGAGGTGTTCTTCCCCTGTGGCTTGGTGCCAGTCATAAATTTCGAGGATAAAATTTCTTTAAGGGGGGAACGTTGTAATGCCCCGGATTTTTCGGATCCTTATTCGTGGGTCCCGGATCTGGTTTCTCAGAGTGTCCGACTCTGTTGTGTCCGAAATTTCGTTTCGGACATCTTTCGTGTTCGGATCGGCGTGATCCGGAGTTGGTTCGGAGGCCCAGAAGCGTTCTGCGGCCTTTCCGTGTGTGTTTTCCGATTCCCGGTGTGTGTTTCGGTAATTCTTTCGGAACCTCGTTGCGGGTGAACCGGGCCGTTCACCAGGGCGTAAGTGGTACCGTTACGATCGGTGCGTTCTGAGGATCGCAGAAACGTGATTTTCTATTTTTTGGTATTTTTGAGAATTTCCAGATTTTCTTATATATATAACCTCCTTTTTCTCTCTCTCCCCATCTCTCATTTCTCTCTTCCCTCCCTCTCTCTTCTCTCACGTTCTCTCCTCTCCCCCTCTCACTCCGGGCGGCCGATGGAGGTGGCGAGGCCGGGGCGGCGTGGCTCGTGGGACGTGGAGCGACGGGCACGGGACGAGGATCGCGATGGTGGAGGCGGTTCATGGGATCGTGAACCGGTGAGGGTTTAAATGACGTTTCTTTGTGGATCCGCATCCATGGCACGTCGAATCTTCGGTGGAAGTAGGGAGATGGACCCTCAACCCGCGTACTTCATTTCCCGCGAGTTTTGTAGACCGTGGTGAGCCGAGCGGGCTTGTTTGGACGTTTTGGGGAAAATGCATGTTTTTGGGTGTGTGAGCCGAATCTTGCATTTTGATCGTGTTTTTGGGTTTAAATGGGTCCTCTCGGTGCTAGAGAGGTTGTGGAATGTTTTCCCCTTTGTTTCCCCTTCACCTGGGGGTGGATGGGGCGTGGAATGAGTTTTTCTGCCATTTCCACCGTTTTCGGGCGCGGACTGAGAACGCGCTAGTCCCAGCTAGCGCGTTCTTGAGGGTCGTGCCGCCCCGATGGGGCGCGTTCATCGGAGAAGATGAACAGTAAGGCGGTTCCTGTCGCGCTATAGGGTCCTAGCGCGTTCTGTCTTGTCGCGCTAGGTGATCCCAGCGCGATCTGTCCTGGTCGCGCAATAGGTCTATAGCGCGATCTGTCCTGGTCGCGCAATAGGCCTATAGCGCGATCTGTCTTGTCGCGCTACTAGTGTATAGCGCGTTCTGTCCTGAACACGCTATGCGAGGGTAGCGCGATCTTGTGGTGACCAGTAGGGCCGCCCAGGGTGGGCAGTCTACGGCTGATCGTGCTCCCCTTGGGCCGTGTGTGTCCCGGACACTCCGTGGAGTTCCGTGACCGTGTCTTTGGGTGTCCGGAGGTCCCGTTTATCTTGATTAACGTGCCCGTGAGTTTAAGGGTCCGGGTGACCTTCTAGCGTTCTGATTATGTTGCATTGGTCTCCGATCGACCCGGTTGTGACCCAGTGGTCGACCTTTGGCCTCGTGAGTGTCCCAGACATCCCGTGGAGTTCCGTGACTATGTCTTTGGGTGTCTGGAGGTACCGTGTTACCTCGATAAGCGTGCCCATGGGCTTGGCAGGTCCGGGTGACCCCAGGTGTTCCGGGCTGCCGTGTTCTTACTAGATCGAGTCACCGTGTGTCAGTGTGAGTGCGGTGAGGTTTCCCCGCAAGTCGTTGCTTTTCTGGAAGGTGGCTTCCGAGTGGGCCAAGCGTGTGGCCTTGGACGGTGAGTCCAGTCTCCCAGCCTGGGGCTGGAGTTTTCTTAAGTTCCCTCCTCGAGGGATGGGTCTCGGCAGTTGTGAACTGCCCCGTGAGTTATCGCATTATGGTTTTGGACCTAGAGATTAGGCCAGATTGACGGCTCACTGCTGTCGTGTGCAACGGTCTTGACCCCGAGTCTTGTGACTCAAAGGCCGTTGGGTTTTGTAGGTCTAGTAGACCATCTAGAGTCTGGTGGCGTCGTGCCACCTGTTACTCCGTGTTACTCGCAATGAGTGCGTGCGTGATTTTCAGTGTCCACGTTCTGTGACACGTCCACTAGTCGTAGCCTTCTTACGGCACGCGTGTGCTGACCCACCTGGGAGTGGTGGAGTGGCTGACCCGAGAGAGACGGTGAGTAGGCTGGTTACCGTAGGGCCCCCATATACAGCCGATTCCGGGCTTAGGGGGAATTACCAGCTAGAGGATAGGCCTAGGGCGTATGGTCTGAGTGTGCACAGGAGGTTGGGGACGTCGGACAGCGCCGACAGGCGCGACCCCAACTAGTCTTTGTTCTGTGGTACTGGTTACTGAGTGTGTCTGAGTCTCCGCCTGGGGCGTCGTAGCTAGACACTCGTGACGCGGTGTAAGACATCAGGGGACACATCCGGTCATTCTTCTAGTGAATGGTGCTTCTGTCACATGACGTGAGTGGTCGTGTACCGGGTTCTGTTTCCGTTCGCGAGACGGGACTTCGTGAGTGGTTTCGGGAGTGTTCTCGGAGTCGAGGTCTGGGGTTTCCGGTGAGCGTCACCGAGGGCCTTTCCCCAGACAGCGTTGTGTTCACGACGGTGAGGTCGTGACCATGTTCCCTGACTGTGTGGTTTTGGCTCGAGCCCTTTTTGTGAGGGCAGGTCTCCGCTACGGAGGTATCATGGCGTCTTCCTAGTAGCGTGGCTAGGGCGGTTCGTGTCTGGTGGTCCCCGATCGTGGAATCGGGTGGTCGGGTGCGTGGCTTGGTTGTCCCCCGATGGGAGACTAGGTCGTGTTTTCTGGTATAGTAGGAGTAGCTGTAGAGCCGAGGTTTTACCGGCCACCGTAGTTACTTTCCTGCTTCCGTAGTTACTTCTTTCCGTGCTGCCGTTGTTTCTCAGTTGGGGTTCCGCGGGATCCCTACTGGGCCAGTGACAGGAGGCTCACCCCTACGTTTCAGGTGCGGCGGTTCTTCCTCGAGGTTCGAGGGTGCAGTACGGAGGTTCTTAGTTGCCAACTTGCCGGGCCGAGTGTTCACTTGGCATGTGGTACGTTTTACTGCTCTAGACTGTACTTTCTGTTAGATTGGACTATGTTGTTGTTGTTCATTTATTTCTGTTAATTGTTGAATTATCCTGCCTTATTTCTAATTTCTTTGTACCTCCACACTCCTTTTTAGCCCTTCCGAGCCCTCCCGGCTCGTGGGCGGCGGTTCGAGTCTCGGGTTATCGGGCCTTCCAGGTAACCGGATTCTCGGGTCGTCACACTGTGTGTGTTGAAGTGTCAAACTGTTCTTTGTGCTAACCACTCATAATTGCCTCTAGATGACTGGAGTGTCGACCTGTGCTCTGTTTTCCCCAGTTATAACGATTTCTATCTGGTTGAAGAGTCGACCTCCTATAAGTGGAGTGTCGACCTGATGGGTAGTGTCTGGCGGCCTTACTGGGTGATGACCACAGGCGTGTCGACCTGTGCTGGGTGAAGTGTCAGCCTGTGTCATTTCTATTTTGAGGATGTGCAGACCTATGTTGTGAATAAGGTTGACCTGCCTGGTTGTTTTGAAAGATATTCTTGGGAGTTCCAAGAGTTATCACTTCAGCTGATTCGACCTTTTCTTTTCCCTTGTTGGTGGATTTTTCTTGGTTTTGGATGGGTTTTGTGTTTGAGATGGAAGCACTTGTGAAGGATATAAAGGTGACAGTTTTCAAACCAAGTTGCTTTTTGTTGGTGGGATTAAAACCCAACCCTTCCTTGTTTAAGTTCATTTTTGTACCCAACAATGCATCTATGTTTTCCCTACCATCTACAAAGTTTTCCAAGGATTATTGTTTGTCATTAACTTCTTTCAGTAGTTTTTCAATGTTTTCAAGAAGTTGAGAATTGACTTGCTTGACAGCTTCGTATTTTTCATTGCACAGTTTGTTGTCATTTTCATAACTATGCATCTTCATTTTTATTTCATCAATTTCATTTCTTAAGTCTTCATTTTCAACTTCTAAGTCAGCCATTTCTTTTCTACCATCTTCCAAATCTTCGATCAATTTTTTTAGGTCTTCAATTTCAGATTCCAGTGAGACAGTTTTATTACTTATGCTTTGATCATGCATAGTTGAGTTAATTTTCTTTTTCAAGGCTTTGTTTTCCTTCTTATACATGTCATACTTATCCATGAGCTCTATGTAGGCTTCTTCCCAATCACTAGCAGTGAAGTGCTCAAAAGGAGAATTTACCTCAGATTCTTTGTCTCCTTTGGCCATTAGGCAGAAGTCTTCCTTTTCCTTCTCCGTGGAGCTTGTTTCATCGTCATCTTCCTACTCATCGCTCCACATGCATACCATGGCTTTGTTCTTATTTTTCCCTTTCCATTGGCCAGCTTTCTTCACCCTTTCAGGACACTCAGTCTTGACATGTCCTGGTTTGTTGCAAGAGTAACAAATAATATTGTCAGCTTTCTTAAAATTTTCAGAACTCGATCTATAACCTTTCTTTACATGTGGCTTCCTTTTCATGAAGCCCTTACCTTCTTTTCTCAGAAAGCTTCTGAACTTATGTGTGAGCATGGCCACTTGATCTTCATCTTGCTCACTGGTAGAAGCCTCACCTTCCTCGGAGGTAGTTTGGCAGCTTGGTCCGGCCTTTAGAGCCAAAGGCTTCTTCTTGGTCACTTCTATCTCCTTGTTCTCCAAGTTAATCTCATAGGTCATGAGTGACCCTATGAGCTCTTCTACCTCGGTGGTTGATTGATCTCTGGACTCTTCAACCACAGTAGCCTTGGTATGCCATGACGGGGTTAATGATCGGAGAATTTTTCTCACTATGTCCTGCTCTGTATATTTCTTTCCCATATCAGTGAGACTATTTGTGAGCGTAGTTAAACGAGCATACATATCTTGAATGGACTCATCAGACTTCATTCTGAACATTTCATACTCAACAATCAAGATATTAGGTTTGGTTTCACGCACCTGAGATGTGCCTTCATATATTACCTCTAAGCGATTCCACATCTCCTTGGCTGTTGCACAGGTTGATACTCTTGAAAATTCTACTGGATGAAGAGAGCACTGCATGATGTGCTTGGAACTCCAGTTGACTGTTGATCTTCTTATTTGCTCCTTAGTCCAGACGTCTTCATCTTCTGGAAGTTCGTAGGGGCCCTTGCTAATAACTCGCCATAGCTCATAGTCTTGGGCATGGATGAACACCTGCATACGATTTTCCGATAAGGGTAGTTAGATCCAGTGAAGTAGGGCGGCCTGTTAACAGAATGTCCTTCGGGCATAAGACCCTTGGACGCCATTCCACCATTTCTCTCAAGGTCGTTGGACCCCATCATGAGAGTGTGGCTCTGATACCACGTGTTGTGTTGGAATGGCTGATCTAGAGGAGAGGGGTGAATAGATCTGCCACTCTTTTTCTAGATATAAAAAGATTACAGCTGTTCGAACACATTTTTATTCCATCTGGTTTATTATTTGTTTATTTATTTTATTTATTTTATGTTTATGGATTTATTGGCGTGCCAGTCACCGTGGTGACGATTCTTATTGTGCGCTCGATCTGACTTGGTCAGTCGATTATGAGTGATCGTGTCTGGACTAGGAGTCCGTCATACCCTGAACGCTATGACGTTAATTATGTCCTCCCTAAGGAAGACAACCCTTGATTAAACGCTAGAGGTAGGAGGAAGACAGCGGTAAAACCGTATGCTCAAAGGAGACAAAGTTCATCTGCTTGCAAGACGTTAAACGTATTTGAACAGAGCAGGGGTTTATTAATTACGGGAGAGACCCGCCGGCATATTCCCACCATCTTGGATGATGCCAAGTGGGGAATAGGAAACCACCCATGCAGCGGCAGGGTAGGCTCCGCAAAAGATCGGGTATATAGACATAACCCGGAATCCGGATGGGGACCGGCCTGATGTAACACACCCGGTACGAGTGCGGTGTCTTATTAATATCCCCCTTCGGAGGGCCATCGGAGATCACGCAAGGGCATAACTCCGTGGGCCAGCGGGGTTAGAGAGAGTACCACACTCGATTGGTGGGGTATATGTAAATTTCGGCAGCATGTTCCCTCAACCTGGACTATGCCAAGGAAGGATAGGTCATCATCCACGGAGAGCCGGGACAATGACCGAACAAAGATGGGCACCAGGCCAGGGACATATCTTGCCTTCATATTATTGATCAATATTCCCTTGGAACCCATCAGAACACATGTAATGACATGGTTCTTTGGGTTCATAAGGCAGCGGTGAAATCCAGATTCAGGACGAGAGCTGTAGGGGAGGTCTTCCCCATTGTTGTATCTCATCAAGACACAAGTGATGGTCTGTGAGTATCTCCTCAAGCAGATGTAGGGGAGATTAAGAAGTTTGAAGAAGAACGGTGCAGAGATGGGCCTCGGAGTGGGTTTCATCTGACTGAAGGAGGGATCTCGGCGTGATCTTGATTGGCAAGAAGGAGCTCTCGGCCTGGACATTTAATGGACAAAGGGAGGCTCTTGGCCTGGTCCTTGGGTTGGCCAAGGGGGGGTTCTCGGCCTGGTATTTGGTGGATGGAGAGGGGCTTCTCGGCCTGGTCCAAGGGCTGGCCAAGGGGGGGTCTCGGCCTGAGCATTTGGTTGATGGAGAGGGAGCTCTCGGCCTGGTCATTGGGCTGGCCAAGGAGGTTCTCGGCGGGCTCATGGGCGCGCCGGAAAGGGGGGCGCCGAGAGGGGCAGTATTAGGTTTGGCAAAGAGGGGGGTAAATGGCTAGGAGGAGGGGCTCTCGGCAGAGGGCTTCCCGGCGCGCTCCTGGCCGCGCCGGGAGTCTGCCGCCGGGAGCCTTGCACATATAGCCTCACGTGAAAAGTGTCTGTAACAGAATGGGTTGTCGTTTAGCAAAGAAGGGGGAGGCCTCTCGGCCTTATGGTTCTCGGCGGGGAAACTCGCACGCCGAGAAGATGAAATGCAGAATGATTTTGGGGTTTCAGAGCTCAAAAACGATGCTCTATTTGGGTGTTTTCTGGGATTTCAAGCTCGAATTGATGCCGGGCCAGAAGTGGAAAAGGGGAATCTCATGGAGGCTTCTATTAGAAGGATGCCAAGGGATTTGACCGGGGGAATCAAATGGAAGAAATCAGATCATCACCTGGTCTTGTGGAGGGTTTTATCTGTCTGTTGCAGGCCATTTGGGGGAGTCAAGAGATGACTATCCTCCGACCCCTCCAGACGAGCCCAGTGACATTAAAACAAACGGAGAAGGGGGATTCTCATCGTATAAACTTCAGGCCCTAAGCATTCAATATTTAGAATGGAGGACCTGAGATCGGATCATCGTTTATGAGCGCTGGACAGCCCAGGAAACCAAGAGACAGATATCTCTGGTTCCTGAACCGCATAGAGGGGCTCGTTAGAAAAACTCAGATTATATATAGGGAAACAGCCATTGAGATCGGAGAGGGAAGAAGAGAACAAAACTCAATAACCCATTAGATGGGGGTAGGAGTCCTATCCTCGTCCCTCTTCGAAGAACAAACCCATACGATCGGCTCCGAAATCCAAAGAGTCTAATCTATATTTCTTTCAGACAAAGGCCATATACATAGAGAGACAGACAGAGATCGGATGTCTTAATCCATCGATGCCCAGACGGGCCATCTCAATATTTCATTGCATTGCATAAAGAAAATCTTACACTGATCATGAAAGAAAAATGCAAGGCAGAAAGCTAAAAATCAAGGCCGGAACTCTCCGGCTACAGTTGATAGATCGAGAGAGGACTCGCTATATTACATCAGATAAAAGAAAGAAACACGGAGGAGGGGAGGGTGGAGCATTGACTCCTCTCCCTCCCCAGTGCCCACCTGGAGCTTTCCTTCTTCTTCTCTTCTCTGTTGGTTGAAAGGGGGGGTGGCTCTTGCTCTCCGAACGGGACTCCCTCTCTATCTTTCTATTGCTCTATCTTTTCTCTCGATCCCCTTTTTCTATCTGGCTTTCTCTTCTTCCTTTTTTTCGCCTCTCTCTTTTCTGTCGTCCGCCCTTTCTTTCTTCGAAGGGAGGGGGTTTTATAACCCCTTTCCTCTTCCTTCTCGGCAGGCACCTTCACAGCGCGCTTGAGGTAGGCTTCCCGGCGCACTCAAATTTGACCTCTCGACGCCAGTATCTGGGCTTCGACATGGGCTTTCGGCGCCACCTTCATATAGGCCCACTTGGGGTTTCTTTAAGTGTATCATCATCCCAAAGGGTCTATCATCTATGAAATATCTTGTATTGAAATCGCGATCGCAATCTTCATCAGTCCGCAGACAGGGTTTTATCAGTCCGTAGACAGGAATTCATCAGTCCGCAGACAGGGTTTTATCAGTCCGTAGACAGGGTTTCATCAGTCCGTAGACAGGGTTTTATCAGTCCGTAGACAGGGTTTTATCAGTCCGTAGACAGGGATTTCATCAGTCCGTAGACAGGGATTTATCAGTCCGTAGACAGGGTTTTATCAGTCCGTAGACAGGGTTTTATCAGTCCGTAGACAGGGATTTATCAGTCCGTAGACAGGGATTTATCAGTCCGTAGACAGGGTTTTATCAGTCCGTAGACAGAGATTTCATCTTATCAATATCGTCACTCGAATGGCGACGAGCTCGGACATCAGGCTTAGTCTGGGAAGACCTCAGCCGGGTGCATAATCTGTGGAGACGATTCTTCTTCTGCTCTGTCTTCTCAGGAGCCTTTATCATCTTCATCTGCCGGTGCTGGCTTCATTTTTATCTCATATTACTTCCGTCAGTAAGCCGACATCTGACTTATCCTGACATATCGTCTGTGACTTCTTGGACGAAGCGGTAGTACAGCTCTTCTTAAAGGGCTGGAAGATCTCATTAGTCGGGTGATTGCTGCTTTATCAGTGCTACCGTCTGAGTGACATTGGCACCGGGCATCAGCTTTGGCCGACAAGGGCTTTAGCCGGGTGAAAGGTTGATAAGCTTCATCATTAGTCTTTCACTGTTGGTCAGATCTTCTTTTCAATTATGCTTTCACACTTGTTCATTTTCCGGGTGTCAACAAATGCCCCCCACCTGCGGGCGGCGTAAGCGCAGAATAAGCGCCACGGGGGTTGCAGGTGTCTTTTACTATTCGAGGGTATCTTCCTCAATTTGTCTTCAATTCAGTTCTCAGGCCTGATCATCTCGCTGTAACAGTATTCTGCACATCGATGTTTCTCATCTTCATATTTTCTGTCATTATTTTCAGCATTTGGGGCTTTTCGGCCTGCAGGACCTCCCGGCGCGAAGCTTCTCGACGCAGGGGCCTCTCGGCGCAGCCTGGTTGGCCAGGCTCTCGGCATGGACCTTCTCGGCGCGCCCTGGCGCAGGGGGGTCTCGGCCTGGGATGTTCTCGGCCTGGGGGCCTTCTCGGCGCGCCCTGGCCGCAGAGGGGCCTCGGCCTGGGCCTTCTCGGCCTGGGGGCTTCTCGGCCTGGGAGCCTTCTCGGCGCGGGGTCTTCTCGGCGCGCCTTTTGGCCGCCGGAGGGGCTCTCGGCCTGGAGGTTCTCGGCGCGCGTTTCACCGCGCCGAGACCCCGGTCGCCTGGGCCCCTATTTAGGGCGCCGATGGCTCATTTTTTCTTCATTCTTCACCCGCCTTTCTCTTTCTTCAGTTTTTTCCATTTCCTCTCTTCGGCGCGAGCCGTCTTCGTCCTCTCGGCCGTGGCCGCGAGTCCTTCCGTCCTGGGTGACGTCTTTTGGGGATTCAATCCCTTTGCTTCCGGGATCACCCCCTCTTGGTTGGTGACTCCCTATTCTTTTTGGGCAGATCCCGAATAAGGGGATATGCTGCCGAAATTTTTATAGAATCTCATGTTGCAATCCTTATAAGACTGACTTTTAATCCACATTTCTTCTTTTGTTTACAGATATAGCAATGGCTTCTGGCTCTGCTGCTGCATCTTCTGGAGCTGCTGGAGCTAGTTCATCGGCCCAGCCAGACATATCTCGGGCCACAGTAAATTGGTTGAACGTGCACAGCTTGGATTATGGATATGATAGAATAGCTTCAGTTGACGAATCATCTGATTCTGAAACTGACACAGTGTCGACGGCCCGGGTATACTCCACGGCGACCGAGACATGCTTCAGGCGGGATAATAATTACCGGCCAGACTTCCCGAAGGATCGCCACTTGATGCCGTTCATCCGGACCTTCACAGTGGGTGGCTTGCGAGATTATCGGATAGCTCGCGTAGTTGAAGCTGCCATCCTTGCCGAGCGGGATAGCATGAAGGAATCAGTGTATCGCAGCAAGGCTATATATCTTCCCGGGGAGAAGCGGGACTGGGATGCAGTCCTTGGAATATCGGAGCTAGAACCGGAGAAGAAGATGCTTACCCGGGCACCGGAATTTACACCTGCTCGGTGGGACAATGCTGGCGGCCGAGTTAATAGGGAGAAGCCCGGCTATGGTATGTTCTTGGCACCTATAAAGTGGGGATATCGCGAAGAGCCCTTCGTGCTAAATTGCTCGGCCATTCAGTTCAAGTACCATTTGTCGGCTGGCTGGTTCGGAGACTGCAAGATCACTGACTCCCATCTATTCCGAGTAGGGGCAGTAGAATTTACTGAATTTGTTCTGACGGAATATGCCCCTCTGCTGATCAGAGCGGGAGTATACCACAGTGTTTTTGCTTCCAGATTCCGATATCCCATCTCCAGAGGGTTATGCTGTGGGATGTTTGAAGTGTTCTGTCCTTTGTTCAACACTTTTTATACAGCAGAGGGTGAGACATCCCTAGACCTCTGGAGTTTATCACGGCTTTCCGGTCTGCCTATTGACGGTGAACCGTATGAAGAAGTCTGCTTGGCGGACTCTGAGAAAGACAGCTCTGATGGAGAAGGCAAGTATTCCCTTGGCTTCTCTTACCGATATCTGATGAAGGTCTATCGCTCCATCTGTCTGGCATATAGTAGAGGATCCTCCAAAGGCTATCATCCCCGAGAGAAAGGTAGCAAACTGAGGGTCCGGATAGGGCAGTGGCTCCAGTACTTCTTCGACGGTCCCCTGAAATATGCAGATTTCCCCTCCATGGGTCCTGTTGCGAGCAAGCAGATAAGAGCTCCCCGCTATAAATCGGCACTGCCATCTTCATTGCGCCATGCGGGCAAAGGTGGTCCCAACCCGGCAGGGGTAGATCCCATCACACACTGTGCAGCTTATTTCACATTCTGGCTGTGTACTTTTGCTCTTCCACAAGGGGACGAGACAGTCATTCGGCCAGAGGCCATATATCCAGCTTGTCAGATGGCCTGGGGGATGAAGCTGTCGCTCTGCCCAGTGGCCCTGTGTTTGATCTATAAATCTTTGGGGGACCTGTACAAGCATCGGACTCCCCGTTCTTTGAGGACCGTGGGTCCTTTTCATTTCTTCAATGCCTGGGTCTGCAGTATATTCCCTGAATTAGCTCCGAGAACCTTGCAGGCGGATACAGTGTTACCCAGGATGGTTGAATTTGCCAGCGCTGAGCCTGGTCCCTTTTATGATCAGCTATTTAAAATAAGGGGCCGGCTGATAAGAGTACCAGTGGACGCCCCTGGCAGCATACATTTCTGGAGCTTGGCCGCAGGTTCAGCTCCTTTGATTGATCCTCAAAGAGAATGCAAGCTGGAGGAGATAGAGACATATATCCACCCTGTCTCAGGGGTCAACACTGCTCGGCCGATCCTGGAACCGGAGCTGGTGAGATGGGCCATGGCAATTCGGCCTAGTGTTTTGGTCTACAGAAAGGGTGGCCTGCTTCTGTTGGAGCCATACTATCCGTTCCGATTTGGGCGGAACTTTGGTTATGACCAGCACATCCCTACTTCAGTTGCTCAATTTCCCCTGGATAGCAGGGCCAAGCACGGGTCCACCATTGTCGGCGACGGCCGGTTGTGGTGGG
The DNA here is from genome assembly GCA_022559845.1 of Amorphophallus konjac. Lineage (NCBI taxonomy): Eukaryota > Viridiplantae > Streptophyta > Magnoliopsida > Alismatales > Araceae > Amorphophallus > Amorphophallus konjac. The sequence goes on from CM040126.1 coordinate 389,464,215, forward strand.
ATTTCTATCATCGTCAGGACGACGCAATTTTCAGGGTGCCCACCGTCTCCAACCGTGTTCCCCGGGTAACATCAGAATATATCAAATGGTGGAACATTCGGACCGGCTTTTTCAGGGATGGCAGGGGTGCTTTCTGGGATGTAGCAGAGCGCTCTTTCCTGAAACAGCAGCCTGGGCCGGTGTTTGAAATCCCCGAGGCCCATTTGAGAAAGCTTTATTCGCAGAACCCGAGGGAGGCAGAGAACTATCTGGCCCAGCGTCGAGCTCTGAAGGAAAAGAATTCTGAGCCGCCCGCTCCTGTCTTTGCCGCTATTAATGAAGACAATTTCATGAAGACCCTGAAACATTTGTGCCATATAGGAGATGATCGCTTGGAGGCACAACAGTATCCATTTCCTGTTGAAGAGCCGCTCCCGGCAGTAGCTCATTGGAGGGGTCCAGTTGATAAATTTCATCCGTATAGGACGTTTGTACGCCGGGAAGATAGAACTCAGACGTACTATAAGCAAACGTCCTGGCTGTTCATTCTGCTGAATTTGCATGGATTATCTGCAGAAAGCCCGATAGCTGGCATTTTGAACAAGCCGCTATTTATATCATTTCATTATGTCGATGGCTGGGGCATGGACCATCTTGACTTGTTTCGCTGCCTGGATTTTCATGGCCATAATGACCTGGCAGCTTTGGTGGAGAAATGCCAGATATTCGGCGATGTTTGTTGGCTTATCAAGGAGGCTGCTTCCCGCTCCAAAGAAGTGGCTTATCTGTACTGGCCGCTCTCTGTATTTTATGATGGACCAGCAGGTATAATCTTTTCCTTTCCGACTGCAGTGTTTTCTGTTTAGCATCTGAATTTTGCATCTATTGATCCCATCATCTTTCTGCCGTTCTTAACAGACCGGCCCGACATAAAGCGGCAGGGGCTCTACAGGAAGATTATTGCGCAGGCCGAGAAGCCCACTTATTTTGAAGTCCCTGTAGCAGCACCGACTACTACTCCCCTGCCTCCTGGCAAGAAGAGGAAGGCTTCTGCAGTCAAGGCTGCGGTTGGGAAGGCCAGGAAGGCCAAAAAGGCCCATGCTCAACAATCGGCTTCGATAGCGATGGACACCGGGACCCCTCTCCCTGACATTCCCTCATTTGATGAGTTCGAAACTCAGAGGGAGGCTGCTCAGGCATCAGTTCAGGGTAACATCAATATTCTGCCATTGCATTCTTCATTCTCTCTTGCTGGATTTCAGAGGAGTGTTTAAATCTGACCACTCCTTTTTGCACAGCTGAAGAGACAGTCATGGCACCTTCTGTGGTGGAGACCAGATTGCCTTCTCCTACGCCGGCTAGTGAGGCGGAGGGTAAGCATGCCTTTTCATCTTTTTATGTTCATTTCAACTATCTTTCATCGTCCCTCTCACAGGCTTTTCTTTATAGTGATGGCCGGGGAGGAGACTGAGATTACAGGAGCGGCTGGCGATATTACTCAGCCGCGGGAGGGTTATAAGACCCAGGCGAAATGGGGCCCCGCTCCCGGAAGGCGCATAGTTACCCGGTCTTCCTCCAAGCAGATGTTAGAATTGACGGCCCCGCCCATGGACAGAGTAGAAATCTCCTCCGGTAGCTCTGCGGCCGCTTCTGAGGCAGGTGGAGAAGAAACAGATTTCAGCGGGAGCGACACGGAGGATGCCTCCAGACCAGAGGCCCCATCCGTGTGTACCGCCATTGTCTTATCATTTACACCCCCCAAGCTGCCGGTGCCATTTTCTAGAGAAGAATTACCGGAAGAGTTCGCCGCTCTGGATACCGAGGCAGATATAACTCCCCCTTTTGTGGTCGCATCAGCGGAGCTTTCTTCTTCCCTGCAACCTTTTGAGGATATTGGCATCACTTTAAAAGTGAGTCTTTTTCCCTTTATGGTTTCATTTTCTCCATCTTTATCTGCTGCTTGACGCTGCATTGATTCGTTCACAGGAATCCCCTGTTGCCCTCCCGGCTACGAGTGCAGCTGTTGAAGCCACTTTATCTGGCACCTTGGCTATTGTTCCTGCTTCGGCAGCCGTTCTTGAGATAATTCACCCTGTGCCGGTGAGGGTGCAGTCCTCCACAGACTTAGCATCATTGGACCTGCAGAATGCAGGGGAAGGCCCGGCTCTCATCAAGGCTTTGGATTTCAGAGCTGAAATGGACCCAGCTAGGGGTTCTGCCTTTATACCAGCTGCAGTGATGACCATCGCTCCAGAATCAACAGTTCCCACAGTATCAGTCATGGAGAGCGAACCTTTGCCTCTTCAGACCGTGGTCCCCGCAGACTTGACATTGCAGGGGCTGGGCACCGAAATGGAAGAAGGAGAGGTATCTGTTGCAGAACTGGGAGTATCGCCTACAACGGCCACGGAATCTGCTTCCGTATTTTCAGAATCTGAGGAGGAGATGCCTGAAGTTGCATCCGAGAGTATTCCGATGGTCGCCTCCGAGGAGATGGAGGTGGAAGATCTCCCGGCCACCTCAGAGGTTATGGGCGGAGCTCAGTTGGTGGCTTCGGCAGACCTGCCGTCTTCTTCTTCGCAGCCGGATATCACCCTATGGGCGGATATAGACAGTGAAGTAACTTTTGAAGTAGCTCCTCTTCCTTCGCCTGGCTTCACTTCCCCTGAAAGTTTTGTCTGGCAACATCTGGGCATGCTGCGTCAACTGGTGGAGTCCCAACCTGGACTAACTTATTCACAGTTGAAGGAGATAGCCGGGCGCTTCACCGCCGGCTTACAGGCGATGGGATGTCCCACAGAAGTATGGGCCCAGCGGGTTCTTTTGTTGTTAAAGTTTGTTCATCGCCGGGATTTCTTGACACACATCATGTCGGACAGATTGGCAGCCTTGAAGTTGCAAAGAATGGAGTGCAAGTCCGAGCTGGCAAAGATGAACTCTATCCTTCAGGAGCGACAGCGTCACATGCAGTCTTTGGCGGAGCGGGAACATTTCGTGCGCGACCGGATAACTATCCTGGAAGCTGAACTGTCTGATCTCCGAGCTGATCTGTCGCAGCTAACAACTTCTCGACCGCAGCTCGAGGAAGAAGCAGCTTTATTAGAGGGGCAGGTGGCATCCTTTCGAGACCAGTCTGTTCGACTGCAGGAAGAGGAGGCTCGGCTTCATGAACTAGGAGCCGCCCCTTCTGTGGGTCTTCTGGCATTCGAGGATATCTTCCAGCAGCCATGAATCATTTTCTTTTTCTTTTCTTCTTCTCTCTTTTTTTTTGCTCTTTTGTGATACAATGTCCCCTCGGGGCCCTTCATGTACTCACTCCTTAATGAAAGGAAGAATTTTGCTTTATGTGTATCCGCCTTCTTTCCCATGTGGTTTTATCACTTCAGGGAAGTGGGGTAGTGGTTTTAGCAAACCCTCATGCGAATGGCTCGTATCTGGCAGGAGAGCGTCCACCCCTTCAGAGAAAGGATGGGGAACTCGCTCCACCGCGTGACGGCATCCGAAGAGGTGCTTAAACCGGATTCTGTTGGTAGCGGCAAACGTCCCTCTTGGCAATATGTGCTGTGAGGGAGACAATTTGCAGGAATGTGAAAGAAAGGGCCTTATCAGAATAGACGGAAAGTCTAGACTGGGTAGAGGTTATAGCAGGTGGGACGATTACAGGATATGTGGTTTTCATCAAGACAGACGTAAGGTCTGAACTGAATAGGGTTTTATCATTGATCGGGCGAAATGCCAGTCGATCAACAGCTGGTTTCATCATCGATATTGGGTTTATATCGATGCAAGAAGAGTTCATAAATTTCCTCAGAATAGACGAAAGGTCTAAACTGAGTAGGGTTTTATCATTGATCGGGCGAGGTGCCAATCGATCAACAGTTGATATCATCATCGGTATTGGATTTATATCGGTGCAAGGATTTTCATAGGTTTCCTCAGAATAGACGAAAGGTCTAAACTGAGTAGGGTTTTATCATTGATCGGGCGAGGTGCCAATCGATCAACGGTTGGTTTCATCATCGATATTGGATTTATATCGATGCAAGAAGGATTTATAAGTTTCCTCAGAATAGACGAAAGGTCTAAACTGAGTAGGGTTTCATCATTGATCGGGCGGGGTGCCAATCGATCAACAGTTGTCTTCATCATCGATATTGGATTTATATCGATGCAGAAGATTTATAAGTTTCCTCAGAATAGACGAAAGGTCTAAACTGAGTAGGGTTTTATCATTGATCGGGCGAGGTGCCAATCGATCAACGGTTGGTTTCATCATCGATATTGGGTTTATATCGATGCAAGAAGAGTTCATAAATTTCCTCAGAATAGACGAAAGGTCTAAACTGAGTAGGGTTTTATCATTGATCGGGCGAGGTGCCAATCGATCAACGGTTGGTTTCATCATCGATATTGGGTTTATATCGATGCAAGAAGGATTTATAAGTTTCCTCAGAATAGACGAAAGGTCTAACTGAGTAGGGTTTTATCATTGATCGGGCGAGGTACCAATCGATCAACGGTTGGTTTCATCATCAATATTGGGTTTATATCGATGCAAGAAGGATTTATAAGTTTCCTCAGAATAGACGAAAGGTCTAAACTGAGTAGGGTTTTATCATTGATCGGGCGAGGTGCCAATCGATCAACGGTTGGTTTCATCATCGATATTGGTTTATATCGATGCAAGAAGAGTTATAAGTTTCCTCAGAATAGACGAAAGGTCTAAACTGAGTAGGGTTTTATCATTGATCGGGCGAGGTGCCAATCGATCAACAGTTGATTTCATCATCGATATTGGATTTATATCGATGCAAGAAGGATTTATAAGTTTCCTCAGAATAGACGAAAGGTCTAAACTGAGTAGGGTTTATCGCAGGTGGGACTCTGCCAAGAATGTATAGGTTTCATCAGAACAGTGATGGATTTCATTGTTGGTGGGACATGCGAATGGGGCATGTGGATTTCACCAGGGCAAACGTAAGGTCTGTCCCAGAAAGGCTTTATCATCGGTGGGGCATGGAGCCATATGACCGACGGAAGGTTTTACCAATGAAGGCAGATGAAGGTATCGTGCCGGTTGGCACGGAACTTTTTGAATTACCATATTACTGACCCAAGTGCCCTTTCGGGTTTTCACCAGAGCCAGCCCCCTCTTGCTTTTGCCCACGCGTCCTTTCGGATTTTCACGTGGCGGGGTACCCGATTTTGCCTGCAGTGCCCTTTCGGGTTTTCACCACAGCTGGGTTTTAGCCATTTTTTGCCCTCGTTCAGAATGCCTGAACAAGACTAGCGGGATATCTCTATTTTTAACCCCATTTTGTCTCTTCTTTTCTTTTCCCTTTTCTTTTTATTGAAACTTTGATTCTATAACTGATAGGTGCAGCTTGTGCATATATCATCATTGATGTGGGTGCTAACATCAATGCGAGGGTTTCATAGGTCTCATCAGGATAGACGTAAGGTCTAAACTGGACGGGTTTCATCGCTGATTGGGCAAAGCGCCAATCAATCAGCAACGGGTTTCATCATCGGTATTGGGTTTATACCAATGCAAGGATTTTTATAGGTTTCATCAGGATAGACGTAAGGTCTGAACTGGATGGGTTTCATCGCTGATCGGGCAATGCGCCAATCAATCAGCAACGGGTTTCATCATCGGTATTGGGTTTATACTAATGCAAGGATTTTTATAGGTTTCATCAGGATAGACGTAAGGTCTAAACTGGGTGGGTTTCATCGCTGATCGGGCAATGCGCCAATCAATCAGCAACGGGTTTCATCATCGGTATTGGGTTTATACCAATGCAAGGATTTTTATGTAAATTTCACCAGGATAGACGTAAGGCCCAAACTGGATGGGTTTTATCACGGCGGGACGTAAAGAGATATGCGGGTTTCTTTGTGGTTACCACATTACCGACCCAAGCGCCCTTTCGGGTTTTCACCAGAGCCAGCCCCCTCTTGCTTTTGCCCGTGCGCCCTTTCGGGTTTTCGCACGGCGGGGTACCCGATTTTGCCTGCAGTGCCCTTTCGGGTTTTCACCACAGCTGGGTTTTGGCCATTTTTGCCCTTGTGCAGAATGTCTGAACAAGACTGGCGGGGTATCTCTATTTTTAACCCCATTTTTATTTATTTATTATTTTTTTTATCCCCCCCTTCCTGTTTAGAGGGTGTCAGACCGTGACGGCACAGGATCACGATGAGTGGTAGCCTGGTTAGGACGGAGTGTCACTATACCAAGGAAAGGATATCTCGGATAGGGCGGAGTGCCACTAGACCAAGGAAGGGTAGTTCGGCTAGGGCGGAGTGCCACTGGGCCAAGGAAGGGTAGTTCGGCTAGGGCGGAGTGCCACTAGGCCAAGGAAGAGGTATCTTGACTAGGGCGGGGTGCCGCTAGACCAAGGAAAGGATATCTCGGCTAGGGCGGAGTGCCACTAGACCAAGGAAGGGTAGTTCGGCTAGGGCGGAGTGCCGCTAGGCCAAGGCAGAGGTATCTTGACTAGGGCGGGGTGCCACTAGGCCAAGGAAAGGATATCTCGGCTAGGGCGGAGTGCCACTAGACCAAGGAAGGGTAGTTCGGCTAGGGCGGAGTGCCACTAGGCCAAGGAAGAGGTATCTTGACTAGGGCGGGGTGCCGCTAGACCAAGGAAAGGATATCTCGGCTAGGGCGGAGTGCCACTAGACCAAGGAAGGGTAGTTCGGCTAGGGCGGAGTGCCGCTAGGCCAAGGCAGAGGTATCTTGACTAGGGCGGGGTGCCACTAGGCCAAGGAAAGGATATCTCGGCTAGGGCGGAGTGCCACTAGACCAAGGAAGGGTAGTTCGGCTAGGGCGGAGTGCCGCTAGGCCAAGAAAAGGGTATCTCTTGCCCGATTACTCGGGGAATATCAGCTGTGCAGCATGATACAGCTTCAGGTGTTTACCGTTGAGTGGTGAGAATTGGATCTCCCCTCGATGATTAACAACTATGTAGGCCCCTCCTTCGTAGACCCTTTGTATCACATATGGACCTTCCCAATTGGGATTTAGCTTTCCCTTCGGGTTGGACGCCATGACTTCTTTTTTCTTGACCATGACAAGGTCACCTTTCTTGAATTCTCGCCCTTTTACGAGTTTGTTGAATGCGGTGGCCATGCGGGCCTGATACATCTGGATATTCTTCTGAGCTTGGAGGCGCTTCCCTTCCAATTCAGCCAATTCTTCTAATCTTCTTTCTGCATTGGTTTGTTCGCCATGGGCTAGGTCGTATTGGACTGCCACTCTGAGTGACGGGACTTCCAGCTCTAGTGGGACTACTGCCTCTGAGCCGTATACCAAGGAGTATGGTGAGCACCCTGTAGGTGTTTTGAAGACGGTGCGATACGCCCACAGAGCTTCATACATCTTTTCTTCCCAATCCTTCTTATTGGCACTGACGACTTTGGCCAGCAGGGTGCACAAAGTCTTATTGAAAGCTTCTGCCAATCCATTTGCCTGTGGATTGTAAGGAGTGGAAGTCCTCCATTCGATCTTATATTTCTCGGCAAGCCGATAAACTTTCTGATTTCTGAAATGACTCCCATTGTCAGATATTATTCGGCTGGGGATCCCAAACCGGAAGATGATGTTTTGCTTGATGAATCTGGCGACCAGCTCACCGGTCACTTCCCGTAGTGCTATAGCTTCCGCCCATCGGGAGAAGTAATCTGTTATGGCCAGTATATACTTATGCCCGGCCGAGGAAGTCGGTAGTGGACCGACTACATCAGTTCCCCATTGTGCAAACGGCCAGCTAGGGACTGTAGGGTGCAGAATCGTAGGTGGCCTTCTAGGCACAACAGCATGCTCCTGACACTTCTGGCATGACTTTGCAAATGTGCAGCAGTCTTCAAACATAGTGGGCCAATAGTAGCCCAGCTTCTTGATTTCTATCTTCATCTTGGGGCCAGCCTGGTGGGCACCTGCTGTCCCAGCATGTACTTCTTTCATCGCTTGCCAAGCTTCCTCAGTGGACAGGCAGCGGAGCAGAATCTTCTTGCGTGCATCTGCCATTATTCGGAACAGAGTCCCATTCTGAATTCATAAGAATCTTTGATCGCAAGAGTTTCATCTTTTCTTCTCTTTTCTGCGGCAGCTGTTGATGTAAAAACCACTGTAGCAGGTGTTGTCTCCAATCAGACGCCTGTTCTGTACTGATCGTGGCGACTTCATTTTCTTCGGGGCAGCTTTCTAGCATGCTGGGGACTTGCCGCCGATTTATAACAACAATGTTCAGTGTCTCATCTGGTGGGACTGCTATTGAGCTGGCTAGCTTTGCCAATGCATCAGCCTGGGCATTATGTGCACGGCCCACATGCTTGAGCTCAATATGATAGAATTTCGCCATGAGGCGCACAGCTTTTTGGTGGTAGGGGTTCAACTCCGGCTTCCGCACTTCGAACTCCCCTTGGATTTGCTTTATTATCAACATCGAATCCCCGAATACCTGAAGCATCTGGATACCCATGTTGAGGCTTATATGCAGTCCGATTATCAGAGCTTCATACTCGGCTTCATTATTAGTGCAGGGCTTGTTTATAGAACAGGAAGTATGCACAACCTCCCCCTCTGGCGATTTCAGCACAATACCGGCTCCGGCCCGTATTCTGGTTTTTCCATCGGAGTCCGTCTCTGTTCTAGATGCTCCGTCAAAGAATAGCTGCCACATAGTTGACTGAGCTTGGCAGGCTTCTAGTGTCTCATCATCGGGTAACTCAGTCCCCAACATATCATTCTCTGGCACAGGATGTTCTGCGAAGAAATCGGCCACAGCCTGTCCTTTTACTGCCCTCTGGGGTACATACGTGATATCGAATTCCATCAGAATTACTGCCCATTTGCCCAACCGGCCTTTCAGTACTGGTTGAGTCAGTATGTATTTGAGTGGATCTGCTGCAGATATCAATCTGATTTCATGTGACAGCATATAGTGCCGGAGCTTTTTAACGGCAAAGACTAGTGCCAAGCATGTCTTCTCTATATAGGTGTAACTTTCTTCAGTTCTGATCAGCCTCCTACTCAGGTAGTATAGAGCCTGCTCTTTGCCTTCTTCATTTATCTGTGCTAGCATTGCCCCCAGGGAACAGTGTGTGGCTGCAATGTACAGTATCAGGGGTTTGCCCTTAATAGGTGCCCCCAACACTGGAGGGGTTTTGAGATATTCTTTCAGCTTCTCAAAGGCTTCCTGACAGCCATCGTCCCAGAGGAACGGCACATCTTTCATCATGAGCTTGTGAAAAGGGTGGCATTTCCCCGACAGATTTGATATGAATCGTCGGATGTAGGCCAAACGCCCTTGTAGAGATCTCAGCTCGTGAAGATTCCTTGGTGGAGGGAGCTCCTGGATAGCTTTAATCTTGGATGGGTCAATCTCAATGCCCCTATGACGGACAATGAACCCAAGGAATTTTCCACTGGACACGCCGAAGGCACATTTCATAGGGTTCATTTTGAGCTCATATTTGCGCAGCCTCTGGAACACTACTCTCAGATCCTGCAAATGGTCTTCTTTTCTGCTGGTTTTCACCACCAGGTCATCAATATAGCACTCTACCTTTTTGAAGAGCAAATCATCAAAGATCTTTGTCATAGCTCTTTGATAGGTAGCGCCGGCATTCTTGAGGCCGAACGGCATCCTTTTATAGTGGAATATCCCCTTCGGGGTGCGGAATGCAGTGTGCACTCTGTCTTCTTCAGCAATCCAGATCTGGTTATATCCGGATGACCCATCCATGAATGACAGGGCTTCATGGCCAGTGGTTGCATCGATCATTACTTCAGTAATTGGCACTGGGAAATCATCTTTTGGACAAGCCTTATTCAGGTCCCTGAAATCTACACATATTCTGATCTGCCCATTTTTCTTCTTCACGGGCACTATATTGGCCAGCCATGTAGTATACTGGTTTTCCTCAACAAAGCCTACATCAATCAGCTTGTCGACTTCTTTGTTGATCTGATTTATCAGTTCAGGACGCATTCTCCTGGAAGGCTGCTTTACAGGGCTTGCCCCTGGGTCTATTGCCAAGCGGTGCTGTGCCACATCAGAGCTCAGTCCCGGCATTTCATCATACGTCCATGCAAAGCAGTCTCGGAACTCTTTCAGAAACTGTATGTACTGTTCTCTGGCAGCTGGTTCTAGCAGTGCACTGAGGAATGTCGGCCTTGGCTCATCTGCTGACCCCAGGTTCACTTCTATCAGCTCATCGACGGTGGCTTGGCCTCCGTCCTCAACTTCGGGTGGGGCTTCTTGCAAATCAATAAAGCCTCCCGGGATATAATTCTCTTCAGTTTCATGTTCTTCTGTATCGTCATCCTGCTCATCAGCGGATGTCGGCTTATCATATAAGGCCGATACCATCGGATTCTGTTCAGTCTGCCCCGAGGACGAGACTGGTTCAGAAGAGAATTCAAAAGTGGAATCTTCCGCTCTTAGGGATCTTTCTGTTGCAGGCTCCCCTGAAAGGTCATCTTTCTGTAGAGCCCGGACTTCTTCCAGAATGCGCTCAAATTCCAGGCATTCTCTCAGTTCTTTGGCCATCTGGTCTTCATCCGGGGTTTCCGTATCAAATTGTGCTTCGGCCTGGAATAGATCCTCCTTGCAGGACGGGTCCTTCCAGCACCGACCCCTCTCAGTTTTATCAGACATCCCTGCTTCTGGCTGGTCATCTTGGGCTTCATTGTCTGTTATGGTTTGATACATAATCTCTTCATCCTCAAAGGGATATTGATCATATCCTATCCCAGGGGAGTCTCTATGCTGGTAGAAGGTAGAGATGACATCCACCTCGGCTTCATAATATTCTTGAAGGGTATAACCCAATCCCGGATGCTGTGTGATCTTCCTCAGTTCCTTATTATCTCGAGGCGGATCCCATAGCTCCCTGAATGCTTTCTTCTGGGCTGCAGATTGTAGTGATGGCATTTGCATCTTGGAGAACATCTGCGAAACCCGCTGGGTAGTATACTCCAGCCTGTAATCGGCACCATCTGGTTTGCGGCTTCTTCAGGGACCATGCAGTCTTGATCATCTTCTTCGACTGCCTCCCCGGTGTAGAATATGGTAGGTGGCTCGCAGAAGCGAGGGATTTCCATAGTCTTCAGTGGCAGCACTGTTTGGTATTCTAGGCTGGCGACGGGTTTGATTAAACCTCGTGGGACCTTCACCTGTATGCACCTTTCTTTCATTTCTTGATCAGTGCTATCTGGATGGATGCTAGGAGGGGTGATCCGAGCAAAATCATCAGCATAAGAGATGTGAGCTACTTCATGCTTTTCAACATAACCCCTGGGTGGCGGTGGAGACCAAGCTTTTGCCTTCGTCGCCGGCTTCTTCTGGCTGATTACAGCCTCTTTCTTTTCATCCTTTTGTGACACCTCGGTGTAGTAGGATGCATCGAGCATATGGCACTCGAACACTTCAAAGGGATGTAGGTCTGCAAACACCCTTTCTTCCTTTCCTTCATGGCAGTATTTTATGCATTGGTGTAGCGTGGATGGCACTATCTGATATTCATGCAGCCACGGTCTCCCCAACAGGGCCTTATACGTGGTGTTGGAGTCGATCACATAGAATCGTACCACGGTAGTGAGGTCGCCCAATGTGAGGTTGAAATCAGCCACCCCGAGAGGTGTTTCACATTTCTGGTTGAACCCAGCAATCTTCATGTCTCTGACCTTGGTAAGCTGCAGATCAAAGTAGTATTTCTGATAGATGCGATACGGGAGAATATTTACAGCAGCCCCGGGATCTATCAGTATCCTGCTCAGCGACTGACAGTTCAGGGAGCCCCTCATATACAACGGTCTGTTGTGACTGGCATTTGGGATCAGCATATCATCTTCTGTGAACGTGACTGATGGTCCAGCATTCACTTCTGCCAAGAGTGCTTCATATTGTGCCGGCGACTGCAGGGCATCCACAATTGCTTGGCGGGCCTCTTCACTCAGAGAGAGTATCTCCCAGATGGAGAATCTGGTGGGGAGCTTCTTCAACATTTTCATGATTCGACTGCCAACCCGAACATTAGACAGCCTCATCTCCTCTGCCCACCGGGGTCTTGGAGGTTCATGTGGTGCCTGTGGCCTTTGCTGCCCAGTCCCAGTTTCATTTTCTTCATCGGTCTCCCGGAGGGCTTCTTCTGTAATGACTGCCCCTGGCTTCGCTAGAGGGCTATTTTCTTCATTTTCCTCATGCTGTTTATGCTTTCCAGTTGCTGTCTGCTAGCATTTATTGCTTTTAGCTGGAGCAGTGTGAGCCAGTTGCTTGTTTTCTAAGCTGGACAGGAACTCCAGGAATGAAGGGGCTCCTTCTGCTTTATCTTTTCCTTGGTACAAGCTGGCAGGGGGAGGAACCTGGACACCGCGCACCTCTGGTTTTGGGATTTGATAGGGTTGCTCCCCTCTGAACATAATATTATGGTTAGCTGGTGGCGGACGCCCCCATTTTCTCCCAGAACGTGTTGCATGGGCTGAGGTAGAGGCCTCAGCATGATTGGCTTCTAGCGGGACATCTGATGCTTCTTGTTCATCATCCTCCCCGGGCAGGGAAAAGAGTACCGACAGAGTATTGCATTGTACTGTCGTGACCTTCTTTCCCTTTTTGGCCTTAGGCCGTCTCTTCTTTTTCTGGGAATTTGGCTTTGCTAGTTCCTGCCCCCAGAAGGGCTCAGTCTCATCTTTTCTTTGTTCTGCCTCCGGCTGCTCTTCAATTTTCAACTCTTCGAGCTGCTCCCAGAGTATACAGTCTTTCACCAACAGGTGTTTCGGCTTTTTCTGCTCATACTCATCAAGCTCATTAATATATTGCTGCAGACGCCTGGTCGCAGGGCTTTCTTCTTTATGTGCAGGGAGGGGAGTCTGTCTCCTCCGGTTGCGAGTATGGATCCGGATGACTGGTCCGGTCTCAACTGCAGGCCATATTGGCTTTATTGGAGGCGACTCAGGCCTTGGGGTGACACCCCGGATGACTGCTCCGTTGGTTTAGACCGCGGGAGTCTTCTTTTTGTTTTTTGTGGGTACCGTCTGCCATCCTTCCTGATCTCTCAATGGGGTGAGGAGGCAGGCTTCATAGGTGTGCCTGGTGCATTCTTCAATGGCTTCCTAGGCAGCTGTTGATAGATTGAGATCATATTAGCGGCCACCCTCCAGGGCGGAAGCTCATGTGGCCGAGGAGGCTTCACCTGGTAATCTCCCAGCTGCAGTTCACCCTTCTTGACCATTCCTTCCATGATATCTTTGAAGACATAACAGTCCTCAATTGGGTGCCCCAACACCCGGTGAAATGGACAGAACATCGGATCATCTTTCTTTTCTGCATCTTCGGGCTTCTTCGGTTCAGGCAATGTTACCTTATTGAACTTATATGCCCAGTTAAATAATGCTGCAGTCTTATCCTTGGGAAAAGAGTAAGCCCTTCTCATCCTGTCCCTCAGAGAGACTTTGTCTCTTCTTTCTGCTGTATCTGCCATCGGGGGAGCTTCATCTGCCCCTTTCTTCCCTTTTTGTTGCTCAAAGGTTCTAAAATCGACGGTGTTGGCCTCAGAGTGTGACGGCCGCCGATCATTGGATTTTCCTTTTGGCATGGCGGGAGCATTGACGGTCGGACGTTTGGACAAGAACGTCTCGACCTCCGCCACTATATTGTTCAGTCGATCAAATGTTTTGACATCTGCACCGATCATTTTTTCTAGTACTTCCCTCCTGAGGTTCTGCTTGCATATCTGCACTGCATCCTCCTGATGAGGAGGTCTTCTGCATCTCATGGCTAGATTTCTCCATCTTTTGATGTACTCCAGTGCAGTTTCATCCTGTTTCTGCCTGGTAGCATACAGTTCTGCTATTGTGATTTCCCTTTCCGTGACATGAAACCTGTCGCGGAATTTTCTCTGCATATCGGGCCAATCAACCACTGATCCTGCTGACAAGCTTGAATACCATTCAAAGGCCAACCCAGTGAGGGACGAGCCAAAGAACTTGAGCAGATAGGCTTCATCGACTGCTAGGTCGCCCATGATGGTAGTATAGTAGGCTATATGCTCTCTGGGGGAGCCCTGGCCATTGAATTTCTCAAACTTTGGCGGCTTGCTGACGCCTGGAGGCAGTCTTTTGGCAGCATACTGGGGAGTATACGGTACCTTGTACACATCATAAGTACCTGCATCACCACCAGTCTTTTCTGACAGCTTCATTTCCACAATTCTTTCAATCATCTGCTGGTGGGCTACAGCTGGATCTATATCTTCTGGAAAGAAGTGGGCTTGTTGCTGGCTGTGAGGAGTTGTCATCACAGTGGCGCGCAAGATGGGCGCGGTAGGCTGCGTCTGAGACACAGAGGGCTGAGCTATTGTTTGCTGTGGAACAGGTTGACTTGGTGCTTTGCCCTTATCAGCTAAGAGAGGATTAGCCAGGATAGTTGTTTCTGTGGAGCTGGATGTCTGCCCCGCAGGTTCAGCTTGCTTCGAGACTGATGTAGCTTCCTGTCTCTCATTGAGCTGTCTTCGGAGAGCATTGATCTCCTGTTGGTATCTTCTGAACATCATCTGGATCATGGGATCCATGGTTGATGGAATTTGTATATCTTCAGAAGTCCCTTCAGCATCATCAACGAAGGGGTTATCTCCATCTTCCGCTGTTACCACATTAACTGTCATAGTGGTAACCCTGCGGGCTTCATCATCAATTTTCATTTTATCTTTTGCTGCCTGGCCTCTTCTTGTGACAGGACCAGGTCTAGTTGCCAGCCTGAGCAATTCATCTGGCTGAGTTGGTAGTATATCTTGCCCCCTGGCCAGTCCAGCCATATTGCAGGCGAAGATTTGCATCTTTCCTTTCCGCCTGTAGACCTTTCTTTTTATTTGGCTAGGATATCTGAGCCGGTCAAAGACCGATATTCTTTCTTTGGCTTCTTCCTTGTACAGGTCTTCTTCATTATATCCGGCCCTGGGGCCTTCTTCATAGTCATTTGAATTGGAGGAAGAGGCTTCGACCATCATTTCTTGGAAGGTTTCTTCTTCTTCATCATCCCTGGTGCCCAAGGCACGGGATAGTCTTTGCTGGCCTAGGGCAGAGCTCCCTAGGTAGTGGAAGTAGTCTTGGACTACTTGCTTAGTCTCCTCTGGGTAGCGCCTTTTCGGCTCAGGTCGGAGCATCAGTCTGTCCTGGCCCGTTTGCTGCCAGGCCAGTCTTGTCACCCGAGCATTCAGATGTTCGGCCCTGGGATATTTGAAGATATCAGCCTGTCTGGCACAGGCTCCTGATCTTCTTGCAGTAAGCATAGTGACTGGTTCACTTCTTCTCATATCGCCAACTTGGCAGCGGTTGGCAGCAGCATTGCTTTCATCTCTCTTCATTTCCCTTCTGCCCCCTGCTCTGAGGCGGGCAGCAGTGATATCAGTGAGGTTCTCTCTGTCTTCAGCTGGGGCCCAGCTTTGGATCTTCTTCGGTCGCCAGACCTGTTTGTATTTTGCTGGCTTGGGCGCCAGCGGCTTCCTTTCAGCATCTTCCCAGTTGGCCCTCCTAGAGGCCAAAACCTGGAACTTGTTGTCAGTTGGGATGGTCGGGACGATTCTGTCCGGCCGGACTCCCCTGGGGCGACCGTCGAGGTTCGCCCTAATAGCACCCATCATTATCGTCTTTCCGGAATTGGAAAGGCGACGATCAACAGCAGTAGACCGGTTCCTCCGGTTGGTTTTCTTCCCCTTCTGGGCAGCAGTGGGGACCATGTCCCTTTTCTGGACATGATGGACGTAGCAGGCGACGGCCGTGGGGGCCGTCTTCTTTGGTAAGCCATCCTTGCGATCAGCGGCCTCCACTGGGGCGTTTGCAGCAAGCGCCTTGCTCCTCGTTATCGACCTGTAGAAGGTCGGTGTAGACAACGCCCAAGCAGTTGGGCAGCCCGACAGCTGGGGGAAACGAACCGAACGCCAGTGGTACCGCCAGGTACCCCTCCTGGACGTGCATGTCCACCGGTTGCTTGTCGAAGCATACAGACGCGATTTGTGTTGTCATCGTAGTTTCCTGGAAACAAGGAAACACACGGAATCAGAAATTTGAGGGGGCCCGCTGGGCCTCCTACCTTAGCGTAAAGATGAAGGGAGACTAAGTCCCACCGGGCGTGCCAGACTTGTTCGAACACATTTTATTCCATCTGGTTTATTTGTTTATTTATTTTATTTATTTTATGTTATGGATTTATTGGCGTGCCAGTCACCTGTGGTGACGATTCTTATTGTGCGCTCGATCTGACTTGGTCAGTCGATTGTGAGTGATCGTGTCTGGACTAGGAGTCCGTCATACCCTGAACGCTATGACGTTAATTACGTCCTCCCTAAGGAAGACAACCCTTGATTAAACGCTAGAGGTAGGAGGAAGACAGCGGTAAAGCCGTATGCTCAAAGGAGACAAAGTTCATCTGCTTGCAAGACGTTAAACGTATTTGAACAGAGCAGGGGTTTATTAATTACGGGAGAGACCCGCCGGCATATTCCCACCATCTTGGATGATGCCAAGTGGGGAATAGGAAACCACCCATGCAGCGGCAGGGTAGGCTCCGCAGAAGATCGGGTATATATAGACATAACCCGGAATCCGGATGGGGACCGGCCTGATGTAACACACCCGGTACGAGTGCGGTGTCTTATTAATATCCCCCTTCGGAGGGCCATCGGAGATCACGCAAGGGCATAACTCCGTGGGCCAGCGGGGTTAGAAGAGAGTACCACACTCGATTGGTGGGGTATATGTAAATTTCGGCAGCATGTTCCCTCAACCTGGACTATGCCAAGGAAGGATAGGTCATCATCCACGGAGAGCCGGGACAACGACCGAACAAAGATGGGCACCAGGCCAGGGACATATCTTACCTTCATATTATTGATCAATATTCCCTTGGAACCCATCAGAACACATGTAATGACATGGTTCTTTGGGTTCATAAGGCAACGGTGAAATCCAGATTCGGGACGAGAGCTGTAGGGGAGGTCTTCCCCATTGTTGTATCTCATCAAGACACAAGTGATGGTCTGTGAGTATCTCCTCAAACAGATGTAGGGGAGATTAAGAAGTTTGAAGAAGAACGGTGCAGAGATGGGCCTCGGAGTGGGTTTCATCTGACTGAAGGAGGGATCTCGGCGTGATCTTGATTGGCAAGAAGGAGCTCTCGGCCTGGACATTTAATGGACAAAGGGAGGCTCTCGGCCTGGTCCTTGGGTTGGCCAAGGGGGGGTTCTCGGCCTGGTATTTGGTGGATGGAGAGGGGCTTCTCGGCCTGGTCCTTGGGCTGGCCAAGGGGGGGTCTCGGCCTGAGCATTTGGTTGATGGAGAGGGAGCTCTCGGCCTGGTCATTGGGCTGGCCAAGGAGGTTCTCGGCGGGCTCATGGGCGCGCCGGAAAGGGGGGCGCCGAGAGGGGCAGTATTAGGTTTGGCAAAGAGGGGGGTAAATGGCTAGGAGGAGGGGCTCTCGGCAGAGGGCTTCCCGGCGCGCTCCTGGCCGCGTCGGGAGTCTGCCGCCGGGAGCCTTGCACATATAGCCTCACGTGAAAAGTGTCTGTAACAGAATGGGTTGTCGTTTAGCAAAGAAGGGGGAGGCCTCTCGGCCTTATGGTTCTCGGCGGGGAAACTCGCACGCCGAGAAGATGAAATGCAGAATGATTTTGGGGTTTCAGAGCTCAAAAACGATGCTCTGTTTGGGTGTTTTCTGGGATTTCAAGCTCGAATTGATGCCGGGCCAGAAGTGGAAAAGGGGAATCTCATGGAGGCTTCTATTAGAAGGATGCCAAGGGATTTGACCGGGGGAATCAAATGGAAGAAATCAGATCATCACCTGGTCTTGTGGAGGGTTTTATCTGTCTGTTGCAGGCCATTTGGGGGAGTCAAGAGATGACTATCCTCCGACCCCTCCAGACGAGCCCAGTGACATTAAAACAAACGGAGAAGGGGGATTCTCATCGTATAAACTTCAGGCCCTAAGCATTCAATATTTAGAATGGAGGACCTGAGATCGGATCATCGTTTATGAGCGCTGGACAGCCCAGGAAACCAAGAGACTGATATCTCTGGTTCCTGAACCGCATGAGAGGGCTCGTTAGAAAAACTCAGATTATATATAGGGAAACAGCCATTGAGATCGGAGAGGGAAGAAGAGAACAAAACTCAATAACCCATTAGATGGGGGTAGGAGTCCTATCCTCGTCCCTCTTCGAAGAACAAACCCATACGATCGGTTCCGAAATCCGAAGGGTCTAATCTATATTTCTTTCAGACAAAGGCCATATACATAGAGAGACAGACAGAGATCGGATGTCTTAATCCATCGATGCCCAGACGGGCCATCTCAATATTTCATTGCATTGCATAAAGAAAATCTTACACTGATCATGAAAGAAAAATGCAAGGCAGAAAGCTAAAAATCAAGGCCGGAACTCTCCGGCTACAGTTGATAGATCGAGAGAGGACTCGCTATATTACATCAGATAAAAGAAAGAAACACGGAGGAGGGGAGGGTGGAGCATTGACTCCTCTCCCTCCCCAGTGCCCACCTGGAGCTTTCCTTCTTCTTCTCTTCTTTGTTGGTTGAAAGGGGGGGTGGCTCTTGCTCTCCGAACGGGACTCCCTCTCTATCTTTCTATTGCTCTATCTTTTTCTCTCGATCCTCTTTTTCTATCTGGCTTTCTCTTCTTCCTTTTTTCGCCTCTCTCTTTTCTGTCGTCCGCCCGCTTCTCTTTCTTCGAAGGGAGGGGGTTTTATAACCCCTTTCCTCTTCCTTCTCGGCAGGCACCTTCACGGCGCGCTTGAGGTAGGCTTCCCGGCGCGCTCAAATTTGACCTCTCGACGCCAGTATCTGGGCTTCGACATGGGCTTTCGGCGCCACCTTCATATAGGCCCACTTGGGGTTTCTTTAAGTGTATCATCATCCCAAAGGGTCTATCATCTATGAAATATCTTGTATTGAAATCGCGATCGCAATCTTCATCAGTCCGCAGACAGGGTTTTATCAGTCCGCAGACAGGAATTCATCAGTCCGCAGACAGGGTTTTATCAGTCCGTAGACAGGGTTTCATCAGTCCGTAGACATGGTTTTATCAGTCTGTAGACAGGGTTTTATCTGTTCGTAGATAGGGTTTTATCAGTCCGTAGACAGGGATTTCATCAGTCCGTAGACAGGGATTGATCAGTCCGTAGACAGGGATTTATCAGTCCGTAGACAGGGTTTTATCAGTCCGTAGACAGGGTTTTATCAGTCTGTAGACAGGGATTTATCAGTCCGTAGATAGGGTTTTATCAGTCCGTAGACAGGGTTTTATCAGTCCGTAGACAGAGATTTCATCTTATCAATATCGTCACTCGAATGGCGACGAGCTCGGACATCAGGCTTAGTCTGGGAAGACCTCAGCCGGGTGCATAATCTGTGGAGACGATTCTTCTTCTGCTCTGTCTTCTCAGGAGCCTTTATCATCTTCATCTGCCGGTGCTGGCTTCATTTTTATCTCATATTACTTCCGTCAGTAAGCCGACATCTGACTTATCCTGACATATCGTCTGTGACTTCTTGGACGAAGCGGTAGTACAGCTCTTCTTAAAGGGCTGGAAGATCTCATTAGTCGGGTGATTGCTGCTTTATCAGTGCTGCCGTCTGAGTGACATTGGCACCGGGCATCAGCTTTGGCCGACAAGGGCTTTAGCCGGGTGAAAGGTTGATAAGCTTCATCATTAGTCTTTCACTGTTGGTCAGATCTTCTTTTCAATTATGCTTTCACCCTTGTTCATTTTCCGGGTGTCAACAACAGCGGAATAAAACAACTAGCACATGAAACAAGAACTTGTACGCAAGATGAAGAAGTGTAAATAGACAATGCGCCTAAGCAAGCATCTAGCGTGGGGGATCACGCACATGCAAACCACAAGAACATGGATTTTTAGGTGGTTCGAACTCAAACCCGAGTTCTACGTCCAACCCTCACTTAAACCAAGTGAGGCTTCACTAGTGCCACCGCACTAAGCCGCTGTAAACATAGCAAATGCCACAACCGGACAACCACAAACAAGAGAAGCCCTATGTCTATCTTCCTATAGTACCAGGTAGGGACTGAAACACCACAGATGGGAGAACACCTCCGTCTATCTTCCTACAACATCGGTAGGGATGGTTCACCATTTTTGATAAGAACAAACGAAAAAGAACAATGGAAAAATTCAGACAGAGTAAGTGAAACTTAGGCCGTGAGAAAAGTTTCTGTCTGAAAGATGGAGAGCTTGGACGGTTGCTTGCAGAACCCTTGCTTCCTTCACAATGGCTTTTTCTTGCAGGACGAGGAGCAAGTGTAAGAGGAGCTTGCGATCAGCTTCAGATCTTCTGGCAATGGCCTTGGGCTATTCTCCTTCTTCTTTCTTCTTCTCTTCTTGTTCTGGGCGCAGCTGGCTTAGATTTCTTCTTCTTCTCCAAGGTACACCAGCAGCGGTAGCAGCAGCAGCTTCTTCTTGCTCTTTTTGTCTGTCTATATTCCCCGCCTAAACAACAGCAGCACACCGCCAGTTTTAGGCGCCTGCAGAGCTCCCTATGTGCATGGAATTGCGTCACTCAGATCGCCCAACAGAGGGAGCTTTCCCTCCAAAAATCCTGTCCACTTTTGTTCCAAATCTGAGCATTAAATGATCCTTGTGGATAGCATCTAGCAGACTGCTTCCTCATTGGTTCAGGTCACTTCTATGCTTGGTATACCTTTCTAGGATCATCTCCCATTGGCTGCCAACAACATGTGGTGTGACATTAGCCATAATTGAACTCTGTCACAGCTGCCACCAAAAAGTCATTTCAGAAATGGTGATGATGGTTGAGTCACATATCTGACCTTGGGAGTTGCTCCAGACCTCGAAATCCTTATTTTTGGAGATTTACGGTTCATATTTATATTCCCTGGATGATCTGACATGGCTGAAAAAATAGCTTTAAAGGCTTCTGGAAGAACCATTGTGTCGACATCCTGTGAAGAAAGTGTCGACACTTAGTAAAACTGCCAAAATAACGCTCTCTGGAAGACCATAGTGTCGACCTCCTAGTACAAGGTGTCGACATTACTTTAAGGAATCCTATCTTCAACACTCTCTGGAAGACCATAGTGTCGACCTGCTGCAACAAGGTGTCGACACATCTTATGAAAACTGCCAATATAACGCTCTCTGGAAGACCATAGTGTCGACCTGCTGGAACAAGGTGTCGACACTTCTTTGTAGAGGAACGTTTATAACGCTCTCTGGAAGGGCCTGAGGTCGACCTCTTGATAGAGACAGGTCGACACTTCCTTGTGAGCTTCTTCGGACAGATTCTTTGAGGGATTTTTTTGAGGTGACTTGGGCGCGTTCTTTTGCCATCCCTTATGACGTATTTGGCTTATCTGTAATGAGAATATCAATCAATGTTAGCAATAAGGGGATGGGAATATTAATGACTTAGAGTGTTGGAAAGCATCAAAACCATAGAATGTCAATGACTCATGGTGTTGAACAGCATCAAAACCGTAGGGACATAACACTTTCTTGAATATTCTGGAAATTAAAAAAAATAAAGGAAAGCCCAGGTGAACACGTCTGGGATCCTAGACGCATTCAAGAATGGGCGACAGATAGGACGGACGCCATTTCTTGAATATTTTAGAAATTATGAAATTACCAAAAATCGAAAAAGGAAATCGTGTCCGACCATACAGATGCAAATTCTTGAATTTATGAATTTGGTAATAATTAAAAAATAGAAAGGCGTCCAATTGGTCAGACATGTTTTCAGAAAATAATGCCCTTTAACAAGTGGTTAATTCAATAATCAAAATGGATAAAAGAAGAGGCGTCTACGGATCCAGACGTGTCCAAGAATGGACGACTTTTTGGACTGGCGCAATTCCAATAAATATTTCAAGCCAAAAATAGTGGGAAAATAAGAACACGTCTGATGTCCCAGACGCGTTTTGAAAAGGTCGACTCATCCCAAGTCCATGCGTCGACTCAGAAGAAATGGCGATAACTCAAGCAGGCGCTCATTCTTTCAGAAAGGTATTGGCGTCCAAGGGACTGTCGCTAATTCAAAAAAGTTTCAGAAAATTGGAGAAAAACCCAAGAATGGAGAAAAATAGGAGAAAGCTGGGGAAAGCTAGATATTCAAAAAATGGGAAAAGGCACTCAAATAAGGTGATTTGAGGGTCAAATCGGGGCATCACAATGCGATAGGAGATATGCTCAAAATGATGTCAATTTTAGCGTGTCTACAGCTGTCCCGCCTTGGCGTCTGCTTTGCAAGGGAGTGACGGAGTAGAATGAAATGGAATAGAGTGGAACGGCGTGGAATGTAATGGAAAGGAGTGGCAGTGAACTAAAAAGTAGATGTCAAGGTGTGATGAGACACGCAATCAACATCACTTGATAAGAATTAGATCAAAAGATCGAGATGATGCAATCTTGAGGAGATTCAATGAAAGTAACAATTGTTTTGATAAAGGGAGGGAGTGTGCACGCGGGCACGAAGGAGATAAAAGAGAGCGATCAACTTCCAACGCGGTGGAAGTATCCTAGGTCACAAACTTGTAGGTTTCACCATTGGAGAGCGGTTACCAGCCAATGTGGACGTGCTGCAGCTAAGGTGGATCTAAGTAAAAGGATTGAAATAAGAGGATATAAATCCAAACAAGAGAGTTTTCAAGGTAGCGGCCCAAAATGGCAACAAGGTGAACTGAGGACTCAATTCGGCATAGAATATCTCATATCTTGAAATTAGTGATCAATTGACTCTCAAAATGAGTTTTTAGAATGATTTCCCAAAAGTAGATTCAAAGTCATACATGAATGCATGCTGTGTTTAAAGAAAAAATTAAAATAAATTAAAATAGAAGATAATCAAGGACAATATTGTTAAGATGTCCAGACTGAGTCAAGAAGTCGATTTTGTGAGCTGATACTAAGCCGAAGCTCGTGTATCCGGGCACCAACTCGCAAAAGAGAACCATCGTCCCCAGTCTTGGACGACTCAATGGCCTATTCGTGCGACTAAGATTCCTCTGAAATTATCATTATTTTTTATGAAGGGGAACTCAAATTCCAGATTTACCAAAGCCACAAGATCTTTGATATAATCTAATAGCGTAATAACATCAGTAAAATGCATACAGGGGAAGATGGTGGAGCAATAAGCATGAGGGAGCTGAGAACATGAGGTGCAAGCACCGTGGAACCTAAGTGATGTCCGGACGATAGGACCAAAGAAGTTTCTTTCCTGCACTCAAAATTTGATTAGCCAAGATATCATGAAGTATAACAAGCAATGAATAGCAATAAAGCATAGCAACCATAGCATGAATAGCATTAGGCATGTGATGTATAGTATGAAAGACATGAAGAGTATTGATTTAAGCATTCAATCACGGATAGCATAGCATCAAGCATAAAATCATAAAGCATGAAGGCATGAAAGCATACGAAGCATCATTGTTTGTTGTTATCATGAGGATGACAGTCTTAGCCAATCATCGGATTTGGAGTTGAAGGAATCATAATCAGAGTGATGATGCCCAAAGCGGCATGAATAATCCAATGAATATCAGCAGGAGTTACTTAGAAAGATTTGGAAATGATAGCTTAAGATGCCCAGAGTGGCAAATCATGAAGATAGCAATCAACATAGGGAAGAATCGAAAGGTAGATAGAAATGAATGGAGAGGACTCATCCCGTGTTATTAGTCCTTCTAAAAGGTTGTCCCTGCAAAACAACACCATCAGGAAATACAATGCATTTTTTGATTTCGAAATATGTAATTTTTATGTGTTTTGAAAAATATTCAAATTTTTATAGATTTTTTGGAGAATATTTAAATTTTTTGGATTTTTTGAAAATATTCAATTTTTTGGATTTTTGTTAGGAAATATTTAATTTTTTTGAATTTTGGTTTAGACATTGTTAATGCAGCATTAAAGGAGAACTTAAACCACTGGCTAGGGTCCTTATTCCTTCCCATTTCGCTAAGAACCGCCCAAAGCAGGGCGTGCATTGAAAGCTGGCGCCCTATAGTCGGCTACCCATGGTTAACCGTGCCCCTATCAAGGCCATACCCGAGAAACACTCGGTCTTGGAGGGAGAAGAGAAAAAATTTGGGGACAAGCTTGATATAAGTTAAGAAGACATCAGGTTTAACTTCTTTCCATAGCACAACCTCTAGAGATTCGGTATGTTACGCCGAGACTTTGTGTCATATCATCGAACTTTAAATTCTCTTATAGACACGCATACGACCGGGCTCATAATGTCCCGCGGGGAAACTGTACTGCCCTCTTGCCATGCCAAATTCATTGAAATTTTTCTTTTGATTTTGCTCATATATTTTCCTTATTTGATCATCATTATTGTGTCCTTTGGATTTTGAGAGATATTAAAATTGAAACTTGATATTTGAGAATAAGGTCATAATTGATTGCCCCTATTTCAGACTTTCTCTTGTCTGGGTGTGCTTAGGTTAGTTATTTTTTATCAGAATATCTCTACCCTCATATTTCAGCCTAGTAGAGAAGAGAAAGAGACTCCGTGCCCTTAAGCATGGCCCAAGTAGCAACGGTGTTTACCGAGGAAGACTGCTAAGGACGTTGTGAAGTGTGTGTGGTGCCCAGCTAAGGGTTGCCCTTAACAAGCGGGGAGAGAATGTCGAACTCCCAACGCGGGGTTCTTATAGCCATAGGGTGCTGCATAGCAAGCCTAAGACTCTTTTTTGACTTTAAATTAAGCAAAGAGCTAGGATAAAGGCCTAAAACAACCACTCTTAATCAAGTTAAGAAGCACTTCTTTTTTAAAAATCATGCGTGAATAAAGTGATGAAAATGCATAAGAATGCACACTTACGCACATACATTACCTTGCAACCTTGATCGTAGAAGTAGCTACTGAAGGCGACGTTGATAAACATGGGATTTGTGGTCCTCATAGAGAGAAGGGAGCAAAGTTTTGAAAGTGGCTTACCAAGAAGGGAGTGGTGTCTAAACCAGACTTAGACGAATAAGGAGAAAAGGAAAGAGGTGAGGGCTAGAACTCCCTCACTAAGGTACAAAGACCTTGATCATAAAAGGTCTACAAAAGGAAAAGGGAGTTAGGAGGAGGAGGAGTGAGGACTAAAGTCTCGAAAACTGTGTGAGAAAGGGCAGATGCCTAGAGCAGTTGAGGTGGAAGAAGTCGGGTTAGACCTGGGATCGGGAGAAATCAAGAGAAGAAATTGGTAAATGGAGCGAGGAGGATCCGGAGGGTTCGGAGGCAAAGGGGAAGAATCATGTGGGAGAGGATCCGGAGGTTCTGGAGGAATAGAGTATCGAGGGACACGGTACCTTGGGAAAAGGTATGGAAAAAGGTGATTTAAAAGGAGGAAAAGAACAAAGGACATAATGTCCCGGAGGAGTAGGAAGATAAATCGGAAGAAAAGATCCGGAGGTTCCGGAGGGAGAAGATAGAAAGGGGCATGATGCCTTGGGAGGAGGAAGGAATCCGGAGGTTTCGGAGATGGAGGTGAATTAATAGAGATAGAATGGGGAAGATCCGAAGGTTCCGGAGGAGGAAGACACCATGGGCCGCGTTGCCCGAGGAGAATCAGGGAGAAATCCCGAGGTTCCGGAGGAGAAAAATTGGAGAGGGCGCGATGCCCTAGGGAAAGAGATAAATTTGTAGGTTCCGGAAGGAGAGAATAGGAGGGGGCGAAATGTCCGAAAAGAAGAGAGAAAATCTGGAAGTTACAGAGGGTGAAGAAACCATGGGACGTGATGCCCAAAGAGAATCAGTGAGAAATCTGGAGGTTCCAGAGGGGAAAAATCGAGGAGGGCACAATGCCCTAGGGAAAGAGATAAATCCAGAAGTTTCGGAAGACGGGAGAGATGCGGGTTCGGAAACCTGGGAAAGAAGGAATGCAAAGAGATGCAATGCAATGAATGTGATGGATGCATGGAATGCAAAGAATGTGAGGAGGAAAGCCCATGAGTGGCCCATGAAGAAAATGTGGTGGTTAGCAAAAATGTTGATGAAATAGAATAAGACGTGAATGAATTGGCAGGTGGCCCTGTAATATAAGGATGCTCGCCACTCCATGGTGGATGACGTGCCCGGCCCGGCGGCCCAAAAGATGAAATTAAGGTCCAAATAATCTCATTGGCAACAGAGTGTGTTATGGAAATTCGTGAAGAGAACCCCTTCTTAGAAATTTGTATGATGGCGGAATGAGGGGTAATGATAGCATCAAAAATATCTCGGCCAACAAGCAAAGTGACATGAATAACGTTGGCCTTCGGCCGACATGGCATCAATTATTGAGAACTTTTCATGGTAAGCTTTAATGGAGAGGTGGCATTCTCAAAGATGCCCGGCACAATGACACGGCTCGGCATCCGGCAAATGAAATCTTGAATCTTGAATAGCATAACCAAGGCTAAATCCTTCTTGCCCGGCTCTTGAACATCGCCCTCGGCACATGTGCTTGTAGACACACACCCACCCCGAGTGGAAGGAGGCGAGAAGGAAGCGGTAGGCTAAGTGAGTGATGGAGGTTTAATGGAGGATGTTAACGGAAGGGTAAATGGAAGTGGAGGTTCAAGCACATCGGGCTTCTCCCCTTGCTCGGAAGCGGATGGGGTTGACTCGAGTGCAAAAGGCAGCGGACCTTGCTCAGGATTTGCCATGGGTTTAGGTAAAGGTTTAAGTGGTGGGTTAGGCAAAGTGGGGTTTGGTGTAATTGGCTTTGGGGTTATAAAGACGGTGGAGGCCTTAGGTGGCGGCAATGGAAGGTTACTTGGTTTAGAAAAAAGAGAAGGTTTGATGGTAGGTTCGGCGGAGGCCGAAAGTGTGGAGATTGATGAAGGTATAATGGTTGGAGGGGAATCATTGGAGGGCTCGGAGGGCTTGGTGGGGGTTAATGGTGTGGTAATTGGAGATGTGGAAGATGGAGGTTTGGTTCGGAGAAAATGTCAAATTTTGTTGGGGCGAGAGGTTTGAAGAGTAGGGGAAGGGTCATGATGCGCCGATGTGGGTGATTGGAGTATCGACCCATCATCGTAACATCAATTGGTTTCATAAATAGGATTAGGGACGGTGGCTTCATCCTGAGCAGGGGGTTCGTCGGGTGGCAATGGAGGGAGAGGAAAACGAAGGAAGCTCGGAGTGGGTGCCCCTTGGACATCCTCATCATCTTGTACCGTCTCCAATTATTCATCATCATTAAATTCAAGTGGACACCGTGGTGGAGGTGTAATAATGGGTGATGGAGGAATGTAATGTGGAGAGTTTTGTGGAGGGTTATGTGAAAGCGGAGGCGGAGGCGAAGGTAGAGGGCCACATGAATGAGCGGGATATATGGGTGGTGGAGGGCAGACATAGTCCACTTGATCTAAAAATATATTGCTTACTTAGATCGTTGATGTCTCTCCTCTCCTTCCAATCTTTTTCCATCTTAGTGATATTATTCATAAAAGTATGAAGAGGATTGACTTGAGGAGGAGGAGGAGGAGGAGTGGGCCGCGGGATTGTGACCCTCTTTAGTTGTTCCTCCATCTTGGTGATTTTATCAAGAATGGTTTGTTGGAGGGGTGTGACATGAATAACGGAGGGTTGGCATGGTGGCCGTGGAGCTTGGAAGGGCTGACCCAAAGGAGGACCTGGTCGGGCCGAGTTACAAGAGACATAAGGGCCTTGCGGCCGTGAAGGAGGAGGAATAGAGGGCGGCGGGTTATGGACTAACCGAGGAGGAGCATGTGTAGAGGAAGGTGGAGGAAAAGAGGGAGGCGGGTGATGGGTCACCCGAATGGGAGTATGTGTAGAAGAAGGTGGGTGATGGGCCACCCGTGGATGAAATAAAGAAGGTGGGTGATGGGCCACCCATGTGCGATTGGGAGGAGGTTGTGATGAAGAAGATGCACCCACAACAATAGCCTTAAGGGCTTGGATTTGTTAAGGGGTGAGATGATCTAATGCATGCAAGACTTGAGAAACCTTCTCGTCATGTGCAGGAGACGGTTCAGGGGGAATAGTTGCTCGTAATGGATGTAAGGGACCATAAGGTTGGAAATCGCCCATAGATCGGGCAAGACCATAGGAGTGAGGATGTGGTCTCTTAGAAAAGTTGTGGTGAGAATTATGAAATTGAGGGTTATAAGATGTGCTAGGTTGATCACCCTCATGAATATATGAATGATTTAACCTGTTGGTTTTATTATCAAGGTAAAACATCATGCAAGAAAACAATATTCAATCAAATAATTGCAAAGATATCAAAGAAATTGAAGTTTACGCTTGATTTTTTTTGAACCTTGGTGGATTAAATGATTTTAGAAATGTTTGCTATGATTCACACAAGGTAGGAACCTAGTTTCAATGAGGTTTCCTTCAATGCCAACTAGGTACACTCTCTCACAACGTATAGGCCAACTAATCCCGGGGTACTTCAAGGTACAACATGCTTTACGTCCGTGAGGGAATCTACGGGTGTGACGACTTCTGGAGGCTTGGTTTAGGAATTTTCGATCCAAAGATATTGAATGCTCAATGGAGGGTCCTTCCTTCACCAAGAGGGTGTAAGATCTCCTAGAAAGTGTGGGGAGAGGAGGTCTTCCAAGCCAAATACCCTAGATGCAATACTAATGCAAAAGAATATAAATATGAATGTATGATCAGAAATATATGAAGATAATACAAATAAATCACAGAATAAGATAATTCTGTGAAAACACAGGGAATGGGCGATTGTCACAGTGGGTGCCAAATCAAGAATTGACGTCCACTGTGTGGCCGCTCTTTCCTTTTTTTTTACAAAATCATGAACGCATCCAACCTCTAAGACGCGTTTATTATTATTATTATTTTTACGGAACAACACCTGCCACAGTGGGCGCTAATTCAAGAAATAGCGCCCACTGTTTGGGCGCAAATTCCTTCCCTCCCAGAAACTATCTCAACGGCCAGAAACTAAGAAAAAATAGAAAACCGGTGAAAGAAGGAGATGGATAACACTCACAACATAGCAATCTAACTCTTGGCAATCAATAGAACATGAAGCATGACATCCTTTTTTTAGATGGATAGATAGATAAAAGTAAATTTCTAAAAATCAAGCAAATTACCAATCACATGTGGGGGTGTAAAAATAAAAAGAGTGCTACGTGGAGCACAGAAGGAGGTGCACCGTGGGTGCAAAGGGGAAAAGGTAATCAAAGAAAAATAATGGTGGTCCCGCCGTGATTTTCAATTTGTAGATCTATGAAAAAATTCACTTAGAAAAATTAATTAACAAAAATATGGATGAAAAATAAAGGGAAAAGAAGGGGAAAGAGAGAGAAAACGGGGACAAAAGAGCATGTGTGGATGCTAATATGGAGAGTGATCGCCAGAAGGGTTACCTCAAAAGAATATAACAATGAACATATGGAGGGATCGCAATATAAATACCTTAAAAGCGGGGAGATGTGAGTGTTCACCTTCTCTTCCAATCGACCGGCCGATGAAGAGAGTCTCTCTTTATAGATTACCCTTGCAAATCAAAGAAAATACCAATAAAAGAATTGGATTAGAAACAAAGTGAGTGTAGAATCAAATCCCAAATATGAATAAGCAATGAAATTGTAATGTCCCGGATTTTTCGGACATTTTTCGGATCTGGATCCGTGGGTTTTGGATCACTTTCGGGGGTCCCGAAGCGCGTTTTGTAGTTTACACGTGTTTTTCCCTGACGAGCCTTCGGAACCCTGTACAGGACGAACTGTTGTGTTCTCCTACTCCGGGACGGTACCAGTGCATCGAGCGTGTTCCGAGGATTGATAAAATGGTTTTTCCCAATTTTTTATATTTTTCGTATTTTTTGAAATTTCCATAAATAACCCTTTTCTTTTCTTGTTCTTTTCTTCTTCTTTCTTTTTTCTTCTTTCTCCCCCGTGAGCCGACCGACCATTGCCCCCTCTTCCCCGTCCAAACTTTGCGGCGCCCTTCCTCCTCCGATGACGGACGGCGGACTAAGGCGGCGGCGTGGTGATGACGGTGGCGGCGAGGTGATCGAGGCGGTGCCATTCTCGCGGCATGGGGTGTGGAGTTTGTGTTCGGCCAAGAATTGGAGATCGGTGGCGATCTGGTGGATTTGGAGCTTCTTTGAGGTAAGGGGACGGATCCTTACCCTCTTTACTTTCCCCATGATTTATAGGCTGTAGGGAGGTCGAGATGGGCTTGTTTCATGCCGGGAAGGGAAATCACATGATTGGGGCTTGAGCGCCGGATCTCACGATTTTTGTTATTTTTGGTTGGTTTTTGGGTCCCATTTAGTGCCAGAAGGGTAGGGGAAGGATTCCCTTTTTGATTCCCCTTCACCTGGGGGTGAAAGGGGCGTGGGATCGTGTTTTCCGCGTGAGGCTCACGAGCCGACCTCGGCCTGGTATCGCGGTGATTTCAGGAGTCGCGTTCTTGAGGAACGTGATGCGTCGATAGGTCACGTTCATCGAGGAAGATGAACAGTTCGTCGATCGGGATCGCACATGCCCAACTTACTGCGATGATGAAGATTGCGCCCACCGAAGACACCGCGTTAATGACGCGGTGGAGATGGGTAGCGCGTTCGTTTGAGCATGTCTTGGGATTTGGCCCAGATCACGCCCCTTGTGGGCGTCACGTTTTACTAGATCGCGACCACAGTGTTGGGCGCGTTATATCAAGAACGCGCCTATCTCTCAGCGCGTGTTCTCCCATGATCGCGACTGGACCCTTGGGCGCGTTAATGTTGCGCCCATAGGGAAGGTCACGTTACTGTTCCCTTTCGATCCGTGTTTCAC
Source organism: Amorphophallus konjac (assembly GCA_022559845.1). NCBI lineage: Eukaryota > Viridiplantae > Streptophyta > Magnoliopsida > Alismatales > Araceae > Amorphophallus > Amorphophallus konjac. Next base: position 389,495,017 of record CM040126.1, read on the forward strand.
TCTAGCAGTTTAGCCTCCGGTTAAGCTAGTTTTTGGGTCCTTCGTGGCGTATGGCCCGAGGGTTGCCTAGAGCACCCAGTGAGAGCCATAGGCGCGTCTAGGGGTCTCGGAGGTGTGGTTACCTTGGTTTGTATGCCTGTGTGATCTAAGGGTTGTGGGACCCCGTGTGTGCGTCCCGGGCTTTCCGGTCTCGCTAGCCTTGTCACCGAGAGTCGACGTCGGTGCGGAGGGCTGTCCCCGTACCTCGTCAGTGTGTGGCCGGTGGTTTCCATGAGTTGAGTCTTACCTCCAGTGACACATCCACTAGTCGTAGCCTTTTTACGGCACGCGTGTGCTGACCCACCCGGGGGTAGTGGAGCGGCTTACCCGAGAGAGATGGTTGTTAGACTGGTTACCATAGGGCCCCTTCGCGCAGCCTGAGTCCAGGCTTTGGGGAAGAACTAGCTAGAGGATCTGACCTAGAGCGCATGGTCTGTGTGTGTACACTTGGTTGGGGGCGTCGGACCCGCGCTAACAAGCGTGACCCCAGCTAGTTCTTGTTCGTAGTACTTGTTGTGTGTCTCAGTCTCCGCCTGGGGCGTCGTAGGGAGACACTAAGGCGCGTGTAAGACGTCAGGGGACGCATCCGACTTTGCTTCTAGTGGGTGGTGCTCCTATCTTCTGACAGGTACGGACTTGTTTTCCCCGTTGGTTCGAGGTCGATCTATTCGGTATTGTTAGTTGTAGAGAGCTTTTCCCTTTAGTTATTATTGCTTGCTGCTACTGCCGTACTCCCGCTAGGTAGCTTTACCCTTCACGCTTGTTCACGCCTTGTTGTTTCGTACTCTCGTTGCGAGGTGGGGGTCCGTGGTATCCCTACTGAGCCTATGAAATGAGGCTCACCCCTGTGTTTTCAGGTGAGGCGAGGTCGTCGAGAGGTGCGTCGGAGTTTCAGCGTGGTTCCAGTAGCCAGGGTTAGTCGTCAGTTGCTAGAGTCGGGGTGTAATACCCCGGTTAAATAATAAAATATAAAAGTTTAATTAATTAACAGCATAATTAAAGCGGTTAGTGACCTTAAATAATTCCCTAGTTAATTGAATATTATTGGAAATGGCCTAGTTATATCAACATAAAAGAAATTAAAATTTAATATTTATAAATTAATTAATTAAATATCGACCGTAGACCAAAGTTTGACTAATTTATAAAAATATGAAAATTTTAGAATCTTATAGAGGATTAAACATTGAGTAAAAGTTTCTTCTGTGGCCAACCCAAATAAAATCCGTAAAAATGCCGAATTAGTGGTTTAAGCCCAAATTAAACACTTAGCTAACCATACCTTAAAACATCAAATTTGAGTCCAATACTCAATCAATTGAGCCCAAACCAGTGGCAAATGAAAGGCTAGGATGAGAGGATCATTTCCCCTCTGCTAATCTCCCAAAACCCTAACTTTAAGAGATGCAATCGGTGGAGTTTTGGCGCGTCAATAATTACGACGGTGTTCACATTGACTCGACTTGCGTGGACGAATTCTCCCTGCATAAAACACCCTAGAAGGTGTGCGACCTATAAAAATGCTTCTTAAGAACCCTAGTTTCATTTGGAAGTTGTGGCGGCCGACAAGAACCTTGGATGAGGGTGAATTCCAGTGATCTCTGACGTGGGGTACCTAGCGCGTCTTCCTCCTTTCTTCTTCCTTTCTTCCCTGGTTGAGGTAGGTTCTCTCGGGCTCAAACCTCAAGTAATATATCAAAATGTTCAGCATCAAGTCCTCTTTCTTTTGGTATATAAAGCCCCAAATTTCATGCTGTATATCATGCGGATTTAATGTTTTAATCTAACCCCAGCCAACCTCGCCGGAGGCGGGCAAGGCAAAAGGGGCGGCGACCTGTTAAGGTTGTGCGGCTTCACGATAGACCGCCCAACCGTATAGGCGGCCATATTCTGACCGTTCAAGATTTTGATCCCTGATCGTCTTTCTCAACCCCTATTCTGACTTGTGCGGCCTCACGACAAACCACACATCCCAGACAGGTGGCCTGTGTTTGACCGTTTAAAGCTTTCTATGTCTGATCGTGTCCCTGGGACGTGCGGCCTAATCCTAACCGCATATGTCACCTGCGGCCCGTTCCAGACCGCACATCCTTCCCAGCGGCACACGACCGACCGTCCATCTCCAGCAGGCCTTCGGACTTGAGGGGGAATGTGCGGCCTGCCTGTGACCGTCCATAGGATGTAAGGTCCAAAACCGACCGCACATCTATAACAGAACAGATTTAATTGTTTTTCTACAGCATGTTATGTTAATAGATTAGTGATAAATGGCATGTTAGCAACACACTTAATAAACTGTAATTCATGACAGTAAATAATTCTTGCTGATTTATTTAATTTGAGTTTAATCTTGATTTATCTTTCCAATGAATGTTAATCTTAATTGTGAATCATTTATAATTGAAATGGCTATTAGGTTTACACTTGTTTTAACCTTAGACCTGAACCGTTAATCATGAACCTGAATTGAATTTGGACTCAATCGAATCGCTGTGTTATGAGTCTTAGTCTGAATTGGACTAGCAGGGACTTGCACGGCCGATAGTGGACCGCATATCTCCCTGAACGGCCCAGTGACGACCGTTTATCCCTGGCTTATGCCAATTAGTTTGGCCGATTATCCTTGATCCATCTTCGACCAATTCCTGATTTGATCAGCCCAGTAATCATTAGGCCGACCAGCAGACAGTGGGCTGGACTCTGGTTCAGTTCCACCCTGCCTATGGTAGCCCGGGAGCCCACTTGGGCGACCTTCTAGATTTTGGTTAAGCCCTGTGTTGTGCGGCCAGGAATGGCCCGTGCATCTGGCAGGCGGCTCTGTCAGGACCGCATATCATGACCTCGATTTTATAAACTTATGGCCCTGTGCGGCCCATTTATGACCGTTCATCTTTGTGCGGCCTTTTGAAGCCTGTTTATCTCCTTCTTGAGGTTTAGTCGTTCTGGCCTTGTGCGGCCCATGATTGACCATTCTTGTGGTTGAAAGGCCCATCTTGGACCGTTTATCCTTGACCTCGTAGAGGCTGATCTTCAGCCCAGTTCCTGATAGGGCGGCCCATATGAGACCGTATAACTCTTGAGTGGCCCATTACTGACCGTGTATATGACAGTTTTCTGAAAAGTGATTATTTCATGATTTCGAATTGTGTGAGCTACTCTAGCCTATCTAGGCTATGGTATTTCGTGATATGACCTATTGTTAGGTCTATTGATCGTCAATTATAGTCCTTTGGGATATCTATTCCTCTCGATTAAGGAGCTTATTGTTTGTACTCTTAAGAATCATTATTCTTACGTCCTTTACCTTGACTACATGAACTTGACCTTGGAACTCTTGGCCATTAAATATTGTGGATGTCTAGTTTCGTGGGATCTGCGATCCAAACAAATCAGTGCCAAGGCAAACAAATGAAGGGCCCAGTCTGTAACGACCCGAGAATCCGATTACCAGGAAGGCCCTATAACCCGAGACTCGCACCGCCGCCCACGAGCCGGGAGGGCTCGGAAGGGTTAAAAGGAGTGTGGAGGCACAAAGAAATAAGAAATAAAGCAGGACAACACAATAATTAACAGAAATAAATAAACAACTACAACAGAGTCCAGTCCAACAGAAAGTACAGTCTAAAGCAGTAAAACGTACCACATGCCAAGTGAACACTCGGCCTGGTAAACTGGCAACTGAGAACCTCCGCTCCGCGCCCTCGAACCTCGAGGAAGAACCGCCACACCTGGAAAGCAGGGAATGAGTCTCCAAAACAGAGACTCAGCAGGGATCCCGCGGAACCCCAACCGGAAACAACGGCGGTAGCGGAAAGGAGAGCTACAACTACAGCAGGAACAGCAAACCGTGGCCGCCCTCCTCTCTCCCCCTCTCTCCCATTCGGACGCGGTGAACCCCTCTCCGGCTACGGACGGCGGCGGGGCAACGGCGCGGACGCGTGGGTGACGGCGAGGCGATCTTGTGGGCGTGCGGCAAGCGTGGGAAGCATGGGGAGTTCGTGAAGCTTCGAGCATTCTTCGCGATTCGTGGGTGATTCGGCGGAGCATTTGCTCCATTGAGGTAGGGTGACGTTCCTTAGCCTCATGCCGATCTTTTTCGCGATTTATAGGCCACGGGGAGGTCGAGAGGGGATCGTTTGAGCATGTTTGGGGTTTTTCCATGTTTTGGGGTGAGTCGCCCGATCTATGGATTCAATGCATGGATTCGTGTTTTGATGGCCTAGAATCATGCTAGGGGTCCCCAGGGGTCTTCCCCTTTGTTTTCCCCCTCTTCGGTGGAGGTAGGGTGATGGACCCCCAGCTCGTGCGCTTCAATTCCCGTGAGTTTGGTAGGCCGTGGTGAGCCGAGCGGGTCGTTTTGGGGAAAATCATGATTTGGGGAGTGATCACCCGATCTAGCGATTCGTTGCGTTTTAGGCCGATCCGAGGCCATAGATGCATGATAGGGGTTGTTGGGGAGCTTCCCCTATGTTTTCCCCTTCATCCGTGGATGATTGGGGCGTGGCGTGGATTTTTGGGTGTTTTCCCGCCGTTCCCGATTTTCCGAAATGATCGCGGTCCACCAGAAACCGCTACCATCTGGTCGCGGTCCTGGGAGAACCGCTTCCATCATTTGTGTTTGAGTCGGAAGGCCTTCGAGCGTCGCGGACGTGCGATCGACCGCTTTTGTCTGGTCGCGGTCAGGGGACGACCGCTACCACCTGGTAGCGGTCCTCGGGCGACCGCTACCAGCGGGGTTGATCGTGGCTTGTCGCGGTTGTGAGGCGACCGTGACAGCCTGGTCGCGGTCATCGGTCGACCGCTACCATTTGGTCGCGGTCACCCGGTGACCACTACCATGTTCTGGTTCCTGTTTGCGCTGTTTTGACCCCCGGTCGACCCGGATGTGACCCAGTGGTTGACTTTAGGTCTCGTGAGTATCTCGGACACCCCGTGGAGTTCTGTGACCGTGTCTTTGGGTGTCCAGAGATTGTCCCACTTACCTCATTTTGCGTGTCATGAGCTTAAGGGTCCGGGTGACCTTTTAGCGTCCCGATTGTGTTGTGTTGGTCTTCGGTCGACTCGGTTGGGACCCAGTGGTCGACCTCCGGCCTTGTGAGTGTCCTGGACACCCCATGGGTTCTGTGTCCATGTTTTGGGGTGTCGGGAGGGACCGTGTTATCTCGATTAGCGTGCCTGTAGGTGTGGTGGGTCCGGGTGATCCCAGGTGTTCCGGGCTTTCGTGTTACGCTCGATCGAGTCACCGTGTATCGGTGTGCGTTCGGTGGGGTCTCCCCCGCATGTCGTGATTTTCTTTGGAAGGCGATTCCCATGTGGGCCATGTGTTTGGCCTTAGACTGCGAGTCCAGTTATCCGGCCTGGGGCTGGAGGTTTCCCGCTTGCTTCAAGATGGGAAATCGTCGTGGTGGCTTGTGTGCTGTCCTGGGAATCGTGCTTCTGTGTTTTTCCGTGTGGCCCGTGTGAGTGGCCTTAGTCCCTTGCGTTCCCTTCCCGAGGGAGTGGTTTGAGATTGGACTAGATTGACGGCCTTGTGCTGTTGCGTACAACGGTCCCTACCCCGAGTCTTGTGACTCAAGGACCGTTGGGTGTAGTGCGTCTAGAGGACTGCCCAGAGTCCAGTGGCTTAGCGCCACTTGAGTTTTCTCGACTCTAGTGCACGGTGCGTGCGTGGCCGTGGACTGTGAGTCCTGTTTCTTCTCCGATTGTGGTCACCGTGCGACGGGGCCGGTACGTGGGGTGGTCCCCGTACGTCGTCGGATTCGGACGTTGTTTTCCGTTGACTTGAGAGTCTACTCCTTCAGTGACCCTCCACTAGTCGTAGCCCACCAGTACGAGGTGCTGGTCGCACCAGGGAGTGGTGTACGGGCTTACCTTTGAGACGGTTTGTGGACCGGTTACCGTCGGGCCCCTCGTCAAATCAGAGTCCAGTGCCAGGGGAAAATCGGTCAGAGGGCCAGACCTAGGACGCGTGGTCTGTGTGTGCACACGTGGTTGGGGACAGTGGACGCACGTCGACGGGCGTGACCCCAGCTAGTCACTTGTTGTGGTTACTTGTACGGTGTCTGCGCCTCGAGTAGAACCTACCACGTCAGGCGATTCACCTGCGGTGCGGTGTAAGACGTCAGGGGACGCTACCGACTGTGCTTCTAGTGGGTGGTACTCCTGTCGAGTACGGAGTGTCAGACTGTCAGTCGTGTGTTTCCGACCTTCGAGTTTTACGGTTCGACCATTGAGTTTTGGTCTTCTCGTACCATGGCACGCGTGTCGGTTTGCGTGCCGTAGGGTCTAGTTCTGTAGAGTACATGGCTTTCCTTTCTGAGGTACTTTCCTACCGCTAGAGTAGTGGTTTCTCGTTTTACGAGGTAGGGTTCGAGTGATCCCTACTGAGTCTTGTTCCGAGACTCATTCCCTGCGTGTTTTCACCGTGTTTCAGGTGAGACGCCACCTTTGGGGAGCGCGTCAGGAGCGCAGCATGGTGCGGGTGCCCAGAGGTAGTGCCAATGGTCAGAGCCGGGGGATGCCCCGTGTAGCTGTACTTTTCTTTCTTGTCACTGTACTAGTCGTGGATTGTTCTTGCTGTTGTTGTTATTTTATTGTGGACCATGTAAAATGTTAATTTATTTCCTGTTTAATTTCTACAATTATTTGTGATACTTGTGTAGTCTCCACACCATCCTTTTAACCCTTCCAAGTCTTCGGGCTCGTGGGTGGCGGTGCGAGTCTCGGGTTATCGGGCCTTCCCGGTAATCGGATTCTCGGGTCGTTACACAGTCTGGTCCTGGGAGGAGCACCCGAAGAGTACTTGATCCCCGGGGAGGTGAATGACTAGGTGTGGCATTTGGCACTGGTACTATCTAGCGTGTTGGGTCTACGACATTCCACATTCTCGTGAAACTTGTTATTCATTCTTAAAGCATGAAGTGCTTGCTTGCTTGACATGACTCGAATTGACTTGTAAATGACCATTCACTAGAAAATCTTGTTAATCTTGCTTGATATCTCGACATGTAATTATTTCTTCCATTTAATTATCGTTACTCTTTCTATCTTGATGATTAATTAGTTCTGCTTATTTTCTCGCGTTAATCATGCATATTCATTAATTGGTTAATCATTTAAACTATGCCTGACGATAGAGTATAATTCCAACTGAGCTTCTTGCTCACCCCTACTTCCAATCCTTTTCAGGTAATGTGGTAAACGAAACGTTTCAAATGGGGATCAGATCAGTGTGATCGAGTGAACCTGGAACCTAGAGATCGGAATCTGTCTTTTTACCTTCTTGAGTCTAGCTAGTGTCGTGAGTCTGGTTATTTCTTTTTCCTTCCCTTGTTATTTCCTCCTTTAATTTGAATCTAATATTGTAGAAGTGAGTCAAATTATATTTTTAATATTAATAAGAGCTCGTATTTTCAATGTGTGTGTGGCCTCCATGTGTTTACTTGTGGTTATTTATTGTTCGCTCTTGTTATCATGACTGTTAACTGCCACGTTCCGAGCATCGCTTCCCGCTGCTATCAGTTCGGGGCATGACACGGGATATGCCCCGTGTACTTGTACTTTTCTTTCTGTTGACTATAATTATATTGGACATGAGACACTTTGGACCTTATAGCTGCTTAGTGATTATTTATCTTAATTCCTGCTTTATTTTTAGTTTATTGTGCTAGCTCTACATTTATTTTAGCTTCTCTTGTACCATCACACCATCCTTTAACCCTTCCGAGTCTTCGGGCTCGTGGGTGGTGGGCCGAGGTTCGAGTCGCGCCGGTTCCTTTCCGGCACTCGGATCTTGGGTCATTACAGAAATCATGTATAAGAACACACATTGTTGGTGTTTTGGTTTTAAACTCCTATGCAAAGAGTAAGAAAATAATGATGTGATGATATGCAAATAGGGAGGGTGCAAGTGTTGCACAATTAGAGGTGTGCTAGAGTGCACAAGTGAGAGATCTCAATGTTGAGATGATAAGAAAATAAAAGAAAGAGGGAGGATGATGATGCATGCAAAATTGAACTAAAGAAATAATAAAGAAAGGGGATAAGAAAGCTTATGTGCTTATTAAGAGGGTACTGGCCTCTAATCAAGGTGTACTCTTAATGTCAAAGGTGCAAACTGTCTTTGTAGATTTTGACATGAAATAGATCTAGTAGTTTATGCCTAGTAACTGGGGGTACTTGCCTCTGATCAAGGTGTACACCTAATGTCAACGGTATAAATGCCACTGATCTATTCACTAAGTTCAGAATCAGAAACATCAAAGGTGAAAAAGGAACTGCTGTAACCCGTAAATAACAAAAGTCATTGAGTGTCAACTGTTTAACTTCAATACAAATTCAAGTGACTATCCTTGATGTTCACTATTTCTGAAGTCAGTAGGGTACTGTCCTGACTTAACTTATTATGACTATGTGTTTTATGTTCATTGCTATAAACGGAGTCTATAGCCCTATTTCCGGACGTCAGTTGATTTACTCCACTCTCTATAACTGTTAAACCTAGATTTAATCAAGCAAACACATTATTGACTCCTATATCCCAAGGGTTGATTTATAACTTGCTCATTTTCTGAACCATTGCATGGAATGTTATCTCATACATCCTCCCTGGTCTCCTTATCTCTTACCTTCCTCCTTTTTGTTGATGTCAAAGGGAGAGACTTATTGTTTCTCGTCAAAGAGGGAGAATTAAAGGGGGAGACGTTTGAGTAAGTCATTCTGGAGGAGCATTTGATAGATACATTAGTCTACATATGCATTATCCATTGGTGTTGTGTTGCCATCATCAAAAAGGGGGAGATTGTTGTGCCCCTTGGTTTTGATGATGCCCCTTGGTTTTGATGATAGCAAACACCTTTAGTCTACAATAAAGTGCATATGAGTTCATGTAGTCCGTGCATATTTTTGTCTGCACACTGAAAGTCGGTGCAACATTTCGCTGCACGCTATCAAGTCTGTATAACCCATGTTGCTACATTCGACCAAGTCAGTGCAAGCATCATTCATTCATTAGCTCAGCTCGCAGCTAAGTCAGTGTAGTCCGTGTTCATTCCGCATCCATAGTCAGTGCATCTTTTTGTTCCATGCATACACAAAGTCAGTGCATACTTTGTTACCACGTCCGTGCAACTTCTATTGCGCTAGGTACAGCAAGTCAGTATGACTCTCGCATCGAGCATATATGGTCAGTGCATGTTTTACTTCGTGCACGCATATTAGTCTATGTATGGTTGCGTCTTTCAGCATACAAGGTCCGTGCACCTTGCATCTGTCGCATACGAAGTCCATGCACTTGGTGATAAGGTCAGTGTATGTTTTCCTTTTGTTCATGTCAAGCCAGTGCGTGTTCTGCCTCTCATATATAGAAAGTCGATGCATAGTTTTCAGTTAAGTCTGTGCATGCATAACTCAAGTCAATGCAACTTTTGTTGCTGCACGCGACTAAGTCCGTGATTATGTGCATCTTACACAACAATGTCTGTACATTCTTTGGTGGCATGTCTGTGCATCTTCTATTCCATACATACAGTTCGTGCATATGAATAGTAAGTCTACACATGGCTGCCTTGATGACTTAGCAAGTCTATACATTCTTGAACCAACTCTGTGCATCTTTCTACTATCCTCATACTGCTTCTAAATGATATTAAGTCTGACCTTGGCAGGATATCTGCTCGAGGAGTTTAAGAAGGGCACGTGATCCAAGAATGGAAGATGTGCCAGGATCGTGACACGTGTAAAGCAGCGAGCTGAAATGTCGTCACGTGGTCAAGGCACTAGGGCGGGAATTCGTGGAGGACACACGCCCACCGATCTGCTGCTGCTATAAAAGCAAGACTTCTCCATTTGGAAAAGACTGATCGTGAATTGCAAAGATCGTGAAAAATACTTGAGAAGAGCAGAAGCAGAAAGAGCCTGCATGATCTAGAGAGAAGAGAAAGAGAAGAAAGAGAGAAGAAGAGGAGGAGAGAGTTGAGAGAAAGGTGTCTGAGAGAATTTCTTTGAGAGTCTGTTCCTCGGTCTCTTGGTTCAGATACCAGAGCTGAGATTGCTCATTGTGAGATACATTCCCTTTGGGGATCTCGTGGTTTTCGTTTGTTTTCTCTTTATTTTCTAAAACCTTGTTCAACAGAGCAAGCTGTGATGCTCAGTGGGCAGAGGAGGATTCCTCTGGACGGGTGAATCTGTAAGTCCCCAGTAGTTTGCAGAGGAGGATTTCCTTGGACGGCATAAGCTGTAACGCCCAGCAGTTTGTAGGGTTTTGACCCCAAAGCTGTGGATCAGCGAAGCTGTGTATCAGCGGTTGAAGCCACATTCCGGTTTGGAGTGTGGGGTGGACGTAGATCTCGGGTTTGAGATCGAACCACCTACAAAATCCCTGACTACTGTGTGATTGTTGTCTGACTGGTGTGCATCTGGTTTGTCTCTTCGATCCATAGTAGATGCATGTTTAGGATCGTTTAAGTTCAGATCTGCTAGTGCTGGCATTCTGTGATCGTGTGCATTTATCCTTCTGCCGTCCAGCAGCAGCTTATTTTAATTCCGCACTTGAAGCTGTTATAGTTGGTTTTATTGGGTGACTGATATATTCACCTCCCTCTAGATCATTCATAGAGTCTTATCAGAATTTGTAGATTTTATAAGGATTCAGTCAGGACACAACATGTAAGCACTGGTTAAGGTCTATTAAAGAATTGAACACAGATGATTTCATAACATTTGTCTCAAAACTCAACGAAGTCATTAAACCTGAACCAGTTTTATTGGATGGACAAACATAATATCACATAATAGAAGACTCTTATTTCATGGTCCGCTCTATGTTATGATCAAGGTACTCAGATTGGAAGCAGATGAATATCAGATTTTCAATAATATAACCAGATCAACAAGTTAAGAGTATGGACGGAGAACACTCCCCCTGAGGATATGCAGTGGTCATCAGCAAGATATCAAAATATGATTTGGAAATTCATGCCAATGGTTGTACACTTATTAAAGTTGACAAAAGTGAAGACAACATGTATGCAAGAATGATTCAAAGAAGTTGCTCCCCCTGACAATATGGCCTAAATGCAATATCGACTCATGGTACTCGGCGGAGGTGTATCCTCACGCATGGTGAATGCTTTCAGGCAAGCGTATCCTACCTTTCCATAAATCACCATTTTATATACCAATGTCAAACAAAAAACCAGCCAGCAACCAATACAATGCATCATGAGTATGGACTGATCAAACCATGCATGTCAATGCATAAAGACATGTATTGATATGAAAGATATGTGCATCTGATTTTCTATACAGCCTTTTTATTGTAGTTCAACACAATCAACGAACAACAATAGTGAGAGATATTGAACACTTTAATCCTTATTGATTTAAGGTCTGCATAGACCAAGTTCCCTTCTTAGTGTAGAAAACCTGTCATTACACAAGGGCTTAATAAAAATGTCAGCAACTTGGTTCAGTGTATCAACAAAGTGCAGTTCAAAATTTTTCTTAAGGACCTCATCTCTAAGGAAATGATGCCTAATTTCAATGTGCTTAGTCCTGGAGTGCTGGACTAGATTTTTAGCAAGATTGATTGCACTTGTGTTATCACACAGAATCGCGACACACCCAAGATCCACTAAGTAGTCTTGAAGTTGGTATTTAATCCACAACACTTGGGTGCCACAACACCCCGCAGTAACATATTCTGTCTCTGCGGTAGAGAGGGCTACCGAGTGTTGTTTCTTGAAGGCCCAAGAGACTAAACACCCTCCTAGAAACTCGCAATAGCCACTGGTGCTCTTGCGATCCAGCTTGCATCCAGCGTAGTCCGCATCTGAATAAGAGATAAGAGAAAAATTACAGGATGACGATACCACAATCTCAAATCTTGAGTTTCGACTAGATATCTAAAGATACGCTTGACGGCAATCAAGTGAGATTCTCTAGGACTAGCTTAAAATCTAGCACAAAGGCATACACTAAACTAGATGTCTGGTCGGGATGCAGTCAAATAAAGCAGTGAACCAAGCATACCTCTATAGATTTTTGCATCCACTAATTTACTATTATCATCCGCATCCAGTAAGGTTGTAGTGCTCATAGGAGTTGTAATCGTTTTACAGCCTGTCATGTCAAACCTTTTCAGCAGCTTCTTGATGTAATTAGCTTGACTTATGAAGCACCCATCTTCACCTTGATTGACCTGTAAGCCAAGAAAAAATTGAAGTTCACCCATTAAGCTCATCTCGAACTCACTAGTCATAAGATTGGCAAATTCCTCACACATTTTTGATTTTGTAGAACCAAACACAATGTCATTAACATAAATTTGAACAATCAGGATATTCTTACCTTGCATTTTGGTGAAGAGTGTTTGATCTACTTTACCTCGTGTGTACCCCTTTTCGGTGAGGAATGAGCTTAGTCTATCATACCAAGCTCTTGGTACTTGCTTCAAACCGTAAAGCGCCTTGTCTAGTTTGTATACACAATCTTGATGGTCAGAGCTTTCAAAACCAGGAGGCTGCTCCACATAGACTTCTTCTTTGATCAACCCATTCAAGAAAGTACTTTTTACATCTATTTGATATAATTTTATTCTATGAGAGCATGCAAATGCAAGCAAAATTCTGATAGTCTCAAGTCTAACTACTGAGACAAAGGATTCTTCAAAGTCTACCCCAAATTCTTGATTGTAACCTTGAGCCACCAATCTGGCCTTATTCCTCAATATCTTACCATCTTCACTAAGTTTGTTCCTAAAGACCCATTTGGTCCCAATGACAGATTTTGATGAAGGTTTAGGAACAAGATGCCAAACTTTATTTCTTCCAGACTGATTTAATTCTTCTTGCATGGAATTTATCCAGTTTTCATCTTTCAATGCTTCATCAATATTTTTAGGTTCAATTTGAGAGACAAGAGCAAGTTGGTCTAATTCTTCAACAATTCTAAAATGTGACCTAGTTTTAGGTGGGTCATTCAAGCTACCTATAGCTTTTTCCAAAGGATGATATTTAAGAACTCGAATATCGGTGGAATCATTACGTTCACCGGTAGCTTGATCTCTTGTTTTGCTTGATTCTCCCAAGTCACCATTTCCTCTTGTCTCTTCTTGTGGAGGATCATGTTTTTCTTTTGTGGATAGGAACCGTCCATCGTCGTCATCTTTCCTGCAAGGTTTGTCACTTTTAGCATCATCATCAAGTTCATCAAAAGTGGCATGTGGTGATTCTTCCACAACTAGAGTTTTAGTATTGTAAATTCTAAAAGCCCTAGATCTATCAGAATAGCCAAGAAATATATCTTGATCACTTTTGGGCCCAAACTTATCCAATTCTCTTTTGTCATTATTATGTATAAAGTATTTAGAACCGAACACTTTCATATGAGAGAGAGAAGGATTCTTACATTTGTTCAACTCATAAGGAGTCTTTTTGGTGTGAGGCCTTACCATAGATCGGTTAATGATGTAGCATGTTGTATTTACCGCCTCAGCCCAAAATCTCCTATGAAGTTATCTTTCTGCCAGCATGGTTCTAGCCATTTTAATGAGTGTTCAATTTCTCCTCTCGACTACCCCATTTTGCTCAGGGGTCCTAGGTGATGAAAATCTGTGTGATATTCTTTCAGACCTACAAAAATCATAGAAGTCAGCATTGTCAAATTCACCACCATGATCTGATTTAATGCTGGAAACTTTGAACTCACCGTCTTACTTTGTCTTCATGTAAAGTGCCTGAAACTCATCAAAAGCATCATTTTTATGTGTAAGGAAGAATACCCATGTGAACCTAGAGAAATCATCCACCAAGACATAGCCAAATCTTCTACCGCTTAGACAAGCAATTCTAGTTGGCCCAAACAAGTCCATATGAATTAGCTCAAGTGGTTTGGATGAAAGACTTTCAGATCTATTTTTAAAATTATTTTCTTATTTGTTTCCCTAGGGCACATGCATGCATCACATATTTTATTATCTTGCTTGAATGAGAGTTCAGGCAGCCCTTTCACTATTGAATGCTTCGTGAGTTTATGTAAGGCATTGTAGCTAGCATGTCCTAGTCTACGATGTCATAACCACGTAAGTTCAGATTTTGATGCAGTAAGACATAGATTCAAATGTGCAGGATCATCTAGGTCAATCATGTATAGATTATTGACTCTCTTACCAGAAAATTTTACTATGTCAGATTTTGGTTCCCAAATTTTGCATTTGAGAGAGTCAAAAATCACTCTATAGTCTTTAATCACATAATTGACTTATACTCAGTAAATTGTATTCCAAACTTTCAACTAACAAAATATTTTCAATAGAGTTGAAGAGACTCTTACCTACATTACCTGTATCGATGATTTTTCCCTTGTTGTTCTCGATCTCCAAATGTGACGTATCCACCTCCTTTTTCCATCAAAAGATAGAATTTGGTTCTGTCCCCAGTCATGTGTCTTGAGTAGCCACTATCCAAATACCATCAATTATGTACGGCTGCAAGACACTCCTGCACAAAGATTTAAGTGACAACGTTTGGACCACAACAGAGTTTGGGTCCCATCAAACTCTTCATTTCTTCAAAACATGATACCATATTCTTTGGAATCCACATCTTCTTTTCATTTTTGATTTTCTTGCTTGCTACCATGTTTTTGTTCTTTTTGTTCATTTTCACATTCTTCCTTTGTTTCTTACCTTTTGATTCGTGATGAATGTGTGAAAAGGGTTATTTTTGATTCCAATACATTATTTTTAATTGATGGAAGGTGGTATGGTTCATGGGAAAATGATCCTGACTAGGCCAGTATGTGTGTGAGGCATAATAGGGCCAACCATACGAAGGAGTCGACCTGTGTGTGTTGAAGTGTTGAACTGTTCTTTGTGCTAGCCACTCATAATTGCCTCTAGATGACTGGAGTGTCGACATGTGCTATGTTTTCCCCAGTTATAATGGTTTCTGTCTAGTTGAAGAGTCGACCTCCTGTAAGTGGAGTGTCGACCTGATGGGTAGTGTCTGGCGGCCTGACTGGGTGATGACCACGGGCGTGTCGACCTGTGCTGGGTGAAGTGGCGGCCTGTGTCATTTCTATTTTGAGGATGTGCAGACCTGTGTTGTGAATAAGGTTGACCTGCCTGGTTGTTTTGAAAGATATTCTTGGGAGTTCCAAGAGTTATCACTTCAGTTGATTCAACCTTCTCTTTTCCCTTGTTGGTGGATTTTTCTTGGTTTTGGATGGGTTTTGTGTTTGAGGTGGAAGCACTTGTGGAGGATACAAAGGTGACAGTTTTCAAACCAAGTTGCTTTTTGATGGTGGGATTAAAACCCAACCCTTCCTTGTTTAAGTTCATTTTTGTACCCAACAATGCATCTAGGTTTTCCCTACCATCTACAAACTTTTCCAAGGATTATTGTTTGTCATTAACTTCTTTCAGTAGTTTTTCAATGTTTTCAAGAAGTTGAGAATTGACTTGCTTGACAGCTTCATATTTTTCATTGCACAGTTTGCTGTCATTTTCATAACTATGCATCTTCATTTTTATTTCATCAATTTCATTTCTTAAGTCTTCATTTTCAACTTCTAAGTCAGCCATTTCTTTTCTACCATCTTCCAAATCTTCGATCAATTTTTTTAGGTTTTCAATTTCAGATTCCAGGGAGACAGTTTTATTACTTATGCTTTGATCATGCATAGTTGAGTTAATTTTCTTTTTCAAGACTTTGTTTTCCTTCTTATACATGTCATACTTATCCATGAGTTCTTTGTAGACTTCTTCCCAATCACTAGCAGTAAAGTGCTCAAAAGGAGAATTTACCTCAGATTCTTCGTCTCCTTTGGTCATTAGGCAGAAGTCTTCCTTTTCCTTCTCTGTGGAGCTTGTTTCATCGTCATCTTCCTCCTCATCGCTCCACGTGCATACCATGGCTTTGGTCTTCTTTTGCCCTTTCCATTGGCCAACTTTCTTCACCCTTTCAGGACACTCAGTCTTGACATGTCTTGGTTTGTTGCAAGAGTAACAAATAATCTTGTCAACTTTCTTAAAATTTTCAGAACTCGATCTATAACCTTTCTTTACATGTGGCTTCCTTTTCATGAAGCCCTTACCTTCTTTTCTTAGAAAACTTCTGAACTTATGTGTGAGCATGGCCACTTGATCCTCATATTGCTCAGTGGTAGAAGTCTCACCTTCCTCGGAGGTAGTTTGGCGGCTAGGTCCGGCCTTTAGAGCCAAAGGCTTCTTCTTGGTCACTTCTATCTCCTTGTTCTCCAAGTTAATCTCATAGGTCATGAGTGACCCTATGAGCTCTTCTACCTCGGTGGTTGATAGATCTCTGGACTCTTCAACCACAGTAGCCTTGGTATGCCATGACGGGGTTAATGATCGGAGAATTTTTCTCACTATGTCCTGCTCTGTATATTTCTTTCCCAGATCAGTTAGACTATTTGAGAGCATAGTTAAACGAGCATACATATCTTGAATGGACTCATCAGGCTTCATTCTAAACATTTCATACACAGAAATCAAGATATTAGCTTTGGTTTCACGCACCTGAGATGTGCCTTCATATATTACCTCTAAACGATCCCACATCTCCTTGGCTGTCGCACAGGTTGATACTCTTGAAAATTCTATTGGATGAAGAGAGCACGGCATGATGTGCTTGGCACTCCAGTTGACTATTGATCTTCTTATCTGCTCCTTAGTCCAGATGTCTTCATCTTCTCGAAGTTCGTAGGGGCCCTTGCTAATAACTCGCCACAGCTCATAGACTTGGGCGCTGATAACACATGCATACGATTTTTCCGATAAGGGTAGTTAGATCTAGTGAAGTAGGGCGGTCTGTTAATAGAATGTCCTTCGGACATAAGACCCTTCGACGCCATTCCACCATTTCTCTCAAGGTCATTGGACCCCATCATGAGAGTGTGGATATGATACCACGTGTTGTGTGGGAATGGCTGATCTAGAGGGGAGGGGTGAATAGATCTGCCACTTTTTTTCTAGATATAAAAAGATTGCAGTGGAATAAAACAACAAGCACATGAAACAAGAACTTGTACGCAAGTTGAAGAAGTGTAAATAGACAACGCGCCTAAGCAAGCATCTAGCGCAGGGGGATCACGCACATGCAAACCACAAGAACACGGATTTTTAGGTGGTTCGAACTCAAACCCAAGTTCTACGTCCACCCCTCACTTAAACCAAGTGAGGCTTCACTAGTGCCACCGCACTAAGCCGCTATAAACACAGCAAATGGCACAACCGGCTAACCACAGACAAGAGAAGCCCTCTGTCTGTCTTCCTATAGTACCAGGTAGGGACTGAAACACCACAGATGGGAGAACACCTCCGTCTATCTTCCTACAACACCGGTAGGGACGGTTCACAATTTTTGATAAGAACAAATGAAAAAGAACAATGGAAAAATTCAGACAGAGTAAGTGAAACTCAGGCTGTGAGAAAAGTTTCTGTCTGAAAGATGAAGAGCTTGGACGGTTGCTTGCAGAACCCTTGCTTCCTTCACAATGGCTTTTCTTTGCAGGACGAGGAGCAAGTGGAAGAGGAGCTTGCGATTAGCTTCAGATCTTCAGGCAATGGCCTTGGTCTATTCTCCTTCTTCTTTCTTCTTCTCTTCTTGTTCTGGACGCAGCTGGCTTAGATTTCTTCTTCTTCTCCAAGGTACGCCAGCAGCGGTAGCAGCAGCAGCTTCTTCTTGCTCTTTTTGTCTGTCTATAATCCCCGCCTAAACAACAGCAGCACACCGCCAGTTTTAGGCGCCTGCAGAGCTCCCTATGTGCATGGAATTGCGTCACTCGGATCGCCCAATAGAGGGAGCTTTCCCTCCAAAAATCATGTCCACTTTTGTTCCAAATCTGAGCTTTAAATGATTCTTGTGGACAGCATCTAGCAGACTGCTTCCTCATTGGTTCAGGTCACTTCTATGCTTGGTGTACCTTTCTAGGATCATCTCCCATTGGCTACCAACAACAGGTGGTATGACATTTGCCATAATTGAACTCTGTCACCGCTGCCACCAAAAAGTCATTTCAGAAATGGTGATGATGGTTGAGTCACATATCTGACCTTGGGAGTTGCTCCAGACCTCGAAATCCTTATTTTTGGATATTTACGGTTCATATTTATATTTCCTGGATGATCTGACATGGTTGAAAAAATAGCTTTAAAGGCTTCTGGAAGAACCATTGTGTCGACCTCCTGTGAAGGAAGTGTCGACACTTCTTAGTAAAACTGCCAAAATAACGCTCTCTGGAAGACCATAGTGTCAACCTCCTAGTACAAGGTGTCGACATTGCTTTAAGGAATCCTATCTTCAACGCTCTCTGGAAGACCATAGTGTCGACCTGCTGGAATAAGGTGTCGACACATCTTATGAAAACTGCCAACATAACGCTCTCTGGAAGACCATAGTGTCGACCTGTTGGAACAAGGTGTCGACACTTCTTTGTAGAGGAACGTTTATAACGCTCTCTGGAAGGGCCTGAGGTCGACCTCCTAATAGAGACAGGTCGACACTTCCTTGTGAGCTTCTTCGGACAGATTCTTTGAGGGATTTTTTTGAGGTGACTTGGGCGCGTTCTTTTGCCATCCCTTATGACGTATTTGGCTTATCTGTAATGAGAATATCAATCAATGTTAGCAATAAGGGGATGGGAATATTAATGACTTAGAGTGTTGGAAAGCATCAAAACCATAGAATGTCAATGACTCATGGTGTTGAACAGCATCAAAACCGTAGGGACATAACACTTTCTTGAATATTCTGGAAATTAGAAAAAATAAAGGAAAGCTCGGGTGAATGCGTCTGGGATCCTAGACGCATTCAAGAATGGGCGACAGATAGGACGGACACCATTTCTTGAATATTTTAGAAATTAGGAAATTACCAAAAATCGAAAAAGGAAATCGTGTCCGGCCATACAGACGCAAATTCTTGAATTTATGAATTTGGTAATAATTAAAAATAGAAAGGCGCCCAATTGGTCAGACATGTTTTCAGAAAATAACGCCCTTTAACAAGTCGTTAATTCAATAATCAAATTGGATAAAAGAAGAGGCGTCTACGGATCCAGACGTTCCCAAGAATGGACGACTTTCTGGACTGGCGCAGTTCCAATAAATATTTCATGCCAAAAATAGTGGGAAAATAAGAACACGTCTGATGTCCCAGACGCGTTTTGAAAAGGTCGACGCATCCCAAGTCCATGCGTCGACTCAGAAGAAATGGTGACAACTCAAGCAGGCGCTCATTCTTTCATAAAGGTATTGGCGTCCAAGGGACAGTCGCTAATTCAAAAAGGTTTCAGAAAATTGGGGAAAAACCCAAGAATGGAGAAAAATAGGAGAAAGCTGGGGAAAGCTGGATATTCAAAAAATGGGAAAAAGTACTCAAATAAGTCGATTTGAGGGTCAAATCGGGGCATCACAATGCGATAGGAGATATGCTCCAAATGATGTCAATTTTAGCGTGTCTACAGTTACCCCGCCTTGGCGTCTACTTTGCAAGGGAGTGACGGAGTAGAATGAAATGGAATAGAGTGGAACGGCGTGGAATGTAATGGAAAGGAGTGGCAGTGAACTGAAAAGTTGATGTCAAGGTGTGATGAAATACGCAATCAACATCACTTGATAAGAATTAGATCAAAAGATCGAGATGATGCAATCTTGAGGAGATTCAATGAAAGCAACAATTATTTTGATAAAGGGAGGGAGTGTGCACGCGGACACGAAGGAGATAAAAGAGAGCGATCAACTTCCAGCGCGGTGGAAGTACCCCAGGTCACAAACCTGTAGGTTTCACCATTGGAGAGCGGTTACCAGCCAATGTGGACGTACTGCAGCTAAGGTGGATCTAAGTAAAAGGATTGAAATAAGAGGATAGAAATCTAAACAAGAGAGTTTTCAAGGTAGCGGCCCAAAATGGCAACAAGGTGAACTGAGGACTCAATTCGGCATAGAATATCTCATATCTTAAAATTAGTGATCAATTGACTCTCAAAATGAGTTTTAGAATGATTTCCTAATGTTGATTCAAAGTCATACATGAATGCATGATGTGTTTAAAGAATAAATTAAAATAAATTAAAATAGAAGGTAATTAAGGATAATATTGTTAAGATGTCCAGACTGAGTCAAGAAGCTAATTTTGTGAGCTGATACTAAGCCGAAGCTCGTTTATCCACGCACCAACTCGCAAAAGGAAACCATCGTCCCCAGTTTTGGACGACTCAACAGCCTATTCGTGCGACTAAGATTCCTATGAAATTATCATTATTTTTTATGAAGGAGAATTCAAATTCCAGATTTACCAAAGCCATAAGATCTTTGATATAATCTAATAGCGTAATAACATCAGTAAAATGCATACAGGGGAAGATGGTGGAGCAATAAGCATGAGGGAGCTGAGAACATGAGGTGCAAGCACCGTGGGACCTAAGTGATGTCCGGATGATAGGACCAAAGAAGCTTCTTTCCTGCACTCAAAATTTGATTAGCCACGATATCATGAAGTATAACAAGCAATGAATAGCAATAAAGCATAGCAACCATAGCATGAATAGCATTAGGCATGTGATGTATAGTATGAAAGACATGAAGAGTATTGATTTAAGCATTCAATCACGGATAGCATAGCATCAAGCATAAAATCATAAAGCATGAAGGCATGAAAGCATATAAAGCATCATTGTTTGTTGTTATCATGGGGATGACAGTCTTAGCCAATCATCAGATTTGGAGTTGAAGGAATCATAATCAGAGTGATGATGCCCAAAGTGGCATGAATAATCCAGTGAATATCAGCAGGAGTTACTTAGAAAGATTTGGAAATGATAGCTTAAGATGCCCATAGTGGCAAATCATGAAGATAGCAATCAACATAGGGAAGAATCGAAAGGTAAATAGCAATGAATGGATAGGACTCATCCCGTGTTATTAGTCATTCTAAAAGGTTGTCCCTGCAAAACAACACCATCAGGAAATACAATGCATTTTTTTTATTTTGAAATATGTAATTTTTATGGGTTTTGAAAAATATTCAAATTTTTATAGATTTTTTGGAGAATATTTAAATTTTTTGGATTTTTTAAAAATATTCAATTTTTTAGATTTTTGTTAGGAAATATTTAATTTTTTTGAATTTTGGTTTAGACATTGTTAATGTAGCATTAAAGGAGAACTTAAACCACTGGCTAGGGGTCCTTATTCCTACCTCTTTCGCTAAGAGCCGCCCAAAGCAGGGCGTGCATTGAAAGCTGACGCCCTATAGTCGGCTACCCTTGGTTAATCGTGCCCCTATCAAGGCCATACCCGAGAAACACTCGGTCTTGGAGGGAGAAGAGAAGAAAATTGGGGACAAGCTTGATATAAGTTAAGAAGACATCGGGTTTAACTTCTTTCCATAGCACAACCCCTAGGGATTCGGTCTGTTGCGTCGAGACTTTGTGTCATATCATCAAACCTTAAATTCTCTTATAGGCACGCATACGACCGGGCTCATAATGTCCCGCGGGGAAACTGTACTGTCCTCTTGCCATGCCAAATTCATTGAAATTTTACTTTTGATTTTGCTCATATATTTTTCTTATTTGATCATCATTATTGTGTCCTTTAGATTTTGAGAGATATTAAAATTAAAACTTGATATTTGAGAATAAGGTCATAATTGACTGCCCCTATTTAAGACTTTCTCTTGTTTGGGTGTGCTTAGGTTGGTTATTTTTGACCAGAATATCTCTACCCTCATATTTCAGCCGAGTAGAGAAGAGAAGAGAAAGAGACTTCATGCCCTTAAGCATGGCCCAAGTAGCAACGGTGTTTACCGAGGAAGACAACTAATGACGCTGTGAAGTGTGTGCGGTGCCCAGCTAAGGGTTGTCCTTAACAAGCGGGGAGAGAATGTCGAACTCCCAAAACGCGAGATTCTTATAGCCAAAGGGTGCTGCATAGCAAGCCTAAGACTCTTTTTTGACTTTAAATTAAGCAAAGAGCTAGGATAAAGGCCTAAAACAACCACTCTTAATCAAGTTAAGAAGCACTTCTTTTTTGAAAATCATATGTGAATAAAGTGATAAAAAGGCATAAGAATGCACACTTACGCACATACATTACCTTGCAACCTTGATCGTAGAAGTAGCTACCGAAGGTGACGTTGATAAACATGGGATTTGTGGTCCTCATAGAGAGAAGGGAGCAAAGTTTTGAAAGTGGCTTAACAAGAAGGGAGTAGTGTCTAAACCAGACTCAGACAAATAAGGAGAAAAGGAAAGAGGTGAGGGCTAGAACTCCCTCACTAAGGTACAAAGACCTTGATCACATAAAAGGTCTACAGAAGGAAAAGAGAGTTAGGAGGAGGAGGAGTGAGGACTAAAGCCTCGAAAACTGTGTGAGAAAGGGCAGATGCCCAGAGCAGTTGAGGTGGAAGAAGTCGGGTTAGACCCGGGATCGGGAGGAATCAAGAGAAGAAATTGGTAAATGGAGAGAGGCTGATCCAGAGGGTTCGGAGGCAAAGGGGGAGAATCATGTGGGAGAGGATCCGGAGGTTCCGGAGGAATAGAGTATCGAGGGACACGATACCCTGGGAAAAGGTATGGAAAAAGATGATTTAAAAGGAGGAAAAGAACAAAGGGCATAATGTCCCGGAGGAGTAGGAAGATAAATCAGAAGAAAATATCCGGAGGTTCCGGAGGGAGAAGATAGAAAGGGGCATGATGCCTTGGGAGGAGGAAGGAATCCGGAGGTTTCGGAGATGGAGGTGAATTAAGAGAGATAGAATGGGGAAGATCCGGAGGTTCCGGAGGAGGAAGACACCATGGGCCGCGTTGCCCGAGGAGAATCAGGGAGAAATCCCGAGGTTCCGGAGGAGAAAAATTGGAGAGGGCGCTATGCCCTAGGGAAAGAGATAAATTTGGAGGTTCTGGAAGGAGAGAATAGGAGGGGGCGAAATGTCTGAAAAGAAGAGATAGAAAATCTGGAAGTTCCGGAGGGTGAAGTAACCATGGGACTTGATGCCCAAAGAGAATCAGTGAGAAATCCGGAGGTTCCAGAGGGGAAAAATCAAGGAGGGCACAATGCCCTAGGGAAAGAGATAAATCTGAAAGTTTTAGAAGACGGGAGAGATGCGGGTTCGGAAACCTGGGAAAGAAGGAATGCAAAGAGATGCAATGTAATGAATGTGATGGATGCATAGAATGCAAAGAATGTGAGGAGGAAAGCCCATGAGTGGCCCATGAAGAAAATGTGGTGGTTAGCAAAAATGTTGATGAAATAGAATAAGACGTGAATGAATTGGCAGGAGGCCCTGTAATATAAGGATGCTCGCCCCTCCATGGTGGATGACGTGCCCGACCAGGCTGCCCAAAGGATGAAATTAAGGTCCAAATAATCTCATTGGCAACAGAGTGTGTTATGGAAATTCATGAAGAGAACCCCTTCTTAGAAATTTGTATGATGGCGGAATGAGGGGTAATGATAGCATCAAAAATATCTCGGCCAACAAGCAAAGTGACATGAATAACGTTGGCCTTGGGCCGACATGGCATCAATTCTTGAGAACTTGTCATGGTAAGCTTTAATGGAGAGGTGGCATTGTCAAAAATGCCTGGCACAATGACACGGCTCGGCATCCGGCAAATGAAATCTTGAATCTTGAATAGAATAACCAAGGTCAAATCCTTCTTTCCTGGCTCTTGAACATCGCCCTCGGCACATGTGCTTGTAGACACACACACACCCCGAGTGGAAGGAGGCGAGATGGAAGCGGTAGGCTTAGTGAGTGATGGAGGTTTAATGGAGGGTGTTAACGGAAGGGTAAATGGAAGTGGAGATTCAAGCACATCGGGCTTCTCCCCTTGCTCGGAAGCGGATGGGGTTGACTCGAGTGCAAAAGGCGGCGGACCTTGCTCAGGATTTGCCATGGGTTTAGGTAAAGGTTTAAGTGGTGGGTTAGGCAAAGTGGGGTTTGGTGTAATTGGCTTTGGGGTGATAAAGACGGTGGAGGCCTTAGGTGGCGGCAATGGAAGGTTACTTGGTTTAGAAAAAAGAGAAGGTTTGATGGTAGGTTCGGAGGACGCCGAAAGTGTGGAGATTGATGAAGGTATAATGGTTGGAGGGGAATCATTGGAGGGCTCGGAGGGCTTGGTGGGGGTTAATGGTGTGGTAATTGGAGATGTGGAAGAGGGAGGTTTGGTTTGGAGAAAACGTTGAATTTTGGTGGGGCGAGAGGTTTGAAGAGTAGGGGAAGGGTCATGATGCGCCGATGTGGGTGATTGGAGTATCGACCCATCATCGTAACACCAATTGGTTTCATAAATAGGATTGGGGATGGTGGCTTCATCCTGAGCAGGGGGTTCGTCGGGTGGCAATGGAGGGAGAGGAAAACGAAGGAAGCTCGGAGTGGGCGCCCCTTGGACATCCTCATCATCTTGTACCGTCTCTAATTCTTCATCATCATTAAATTCAAGTGGACACCGTGGTGGAGGTGTAATAATGGGTGATGGAGGAATGTAATGTGGAGAGTTTTGTGGAGGGTTATGTGAAAGCGGAGGCGGAGGCGAAGGCAGAGGGCCACATGAATGAGCGGGATATATGGTTGGTGGAGGGCGGACAGAGTCCACTTGATCTCAAAATATCTTGCTTACTTAGATCGTTGATGTCTCTCCTCTCCTTCCAATCTTTTTCCATCTTAGTGATATTATTCATAAAAGCATGAAGAGGATTGACTTGAGGAGGATGAGGAGGAGCGGGCCGCGGGCTTGTGACCCTCTTTAGTTGTTCCTCCATCTTGGTGATTTTATCAAGAGTGGTTTGTTGGAGGGGTGTGACATGAATAACATAGGGTTGGCATGGTGGCCGTGGAGCTTGGAAGGGCTGACCCAAAAGATGACTCGGTCGGGCCAGGTTACAAGAGACATAAGGGCCTTGCGGCCGTGAAGGAGGAGGAATAGAGGGCGGCGGGTTATGGACTACCCGAGGAGGAGCATGTGTAGAGGAAGGCGGAGGAAAAGAGGGAGGCGGGTGATGGGTCACCCGAACGAGAGTATGTGTAGGAGAAGGTGGGTGATGGGCCACCCGTGTGGGATTGGGAGGATGTTGTGATGACGAAGATGCACCCACAACAATAGCCTTAAGGGCTTGGATTTGTTGAGGGGTGAGATGATCTAATGCATGCAAGACTTGAGAAACCTTCTCATCATGTGCAGGAGACGGTTCAGGGGGAATAGTTGCTCGTAATGGATGTAAGGGACCATAAGGTTGGAAATCGCCCATAGATCGGGCAAGACCATAGGAGTGAGGATGTGGTCTCTTAGAAAAGTTGTGGTGAGAATTATGAAATTGAGGGTTATAAGATGTGCTAGGTTGATCACCCTCATGAATATATGAATGATTTAACATGTTGGTTTTATTATCAAGGTAAAACATCATGCAAGAAATCAATATTCAATCAAAACAATTACAAAGATATCAAACAAAATGATGTTTATGCTTGATTTTTTTTGAACCTTGGTGAATTAAATGATTTTAACAAAGTTTGCTATGATTCACACAAGGTAGGAACCTAGTTTCAATGAGGTTTCCTTCAAAGCAAACTAGGTACACTCTCTCACCACGTATAGGCCAACTAATCTCGGGGTACTTCAAGGTACAACCTGCCCTACGTCCGTGAGGGAATCCACGGGTGCGGCGACTTCTGGAGGCTTGGTTTAGGAATTTTCGATCCAAAGAGATTGAATGCTCAATTGAGGGTCCTTCACCTAGAGGGTGTAAGATCTCCTAGAAAGTGTAGGGAGAGGAGGTCTCCGAAGCCAAATGCCCTAGATGCAATACTAATGCAAAAGAATATAAATATGAATGTATGAACAGAAATATATGAAGATAATACAAATAAATCACAGAATAAGGGAATTATGTGAAAACACAGGGAATGGGCGACTGTCACAGTGGGCGCCAAATCAAGAATTTGCATCCACTGTGTGGCTGCCCTTTCCTTTTGTTTTTTACAAAATCATGAACGCATCCAACCTCTAAGATGCGTTTATTATTATTATTATTTTTAGGGAACAGCGCCTATCACAGTGGGCGCTAATTCAAGAAATAGCGCCCACTATTTCGACGCAAATTCCTTCCTTCCCAGAAACTGTCTCAACGGCCAGAAACTAAGAAAAAATAGAAAACCAATGAAAGAAGGAGATGGATAACACTCACAACATAGCAATCTAACTCTTGGCAATCAATAGAACATGAAGCATGGCATCCTTTTTTTTTCAGATGGATAGATAGATAAAAGCAATTTTCCAAAAATCAAGCAAATTACCAATCACATGTGGGGGGTGTAAAAATAAAAAGAGTGCTACGTGGAGCACAAAAGGAGGTGCACCGTGGGTGCAAAGGGGAAACGATAATCAAAGAAAAATAATGGTGGTCCCGCCGTGATTGCTAATTTGTAGATCTATGAAAAAAATCACTTAGGAAAATTAATTAACAATAATATGGATGAATAAATAAGGGGAAAAGAAGGGGAAAGAGATAGAAAAGGGGGACAAAAGAGCATGTGTGGATGCTAATATGGAGAGTGATCGCCAGAAGGGTTACCTCAAAAGAATATGGCAATGAACATAAGGAGAGATCGTAATATAAATACCTTAAAAGCGGGGAGATGTGAATGTTCACCTTCTCTTCCAATCGCCCGGCCGATGAAGAGAGTCTCTCTTTATAGATTACCCTTGCAAATCAAAGAAAATACCAATAAAAGAATTGGATTAGAAACAAAGTGAGTGTAGCATCAAATCTCAAATATGAATAAGCAATGAAATTGTAATATCCTGAATTTTTTGGACATTTTTCGGATCTGGATTCGTGGGTTTTGGATCACTTTCGGGGGTCCCGGAGCGCGTTTTGTAGTTTACGCGTGTTTTTCCCTAACGAGCCTTCGGAACCCTGTACATGGCGAACTGTTGCGTTCTCCTACTCCATGATGGTACCAGTGCGTCGAGCGTGTTCTGAGGATCGATAAAATGATTTTCCCAATTTTTTATATTTTTCATATTTTTTAGATTTTCCATAAATAACCCTTTTCTTTTCTTGTTCTTTTCTTCTTCTTTCTTTTTTCTTCTTTCTCCCCCGTGAGCTGACCGACCGTTGCCCCCTCTTCCCCGTCCAAACTTTGCGGTGCCCTTCCTCCTCCGATGACGAACGGCGGACTAAGGCGGCGGCGTGGTGATGACGGTGGCGGCGAGGTGATCGAGGCGGTGCCATTCTCGCGGCATGGGGTGTGGAGTTTGTATTCGGCCAAGAATTGGAGATCGGCGGCGATCCAGCGGATTTCGAGCTTCTTTGAGGTAAGGGGACGGATCCTTACCCTCTTTCCTACTTTCCCCATGATTTATAGGCCGTGGGGAGGTCGAGAGGGGCTTGTTTCATGCCGGGAAGGGAAATCACATGATTGGGGCTTGAGCGCCGGATCTCACGATTTGTGTTATTTTTGGTTGGTTTTTGGGTCCCATTTAGTGCCAGAGGGGTAGAGGAAGGATTCCCTTTTTGTTTCCCCTTCACCTGGGGGTGAAAGGGGCGTGGGATCGAGTTTTCCGCGCGAGTCTCGCGAGCCGGGCTCGACCTAGTATCGCGGCGATTTCAGGAGTCACGTTCTTGAGGAACGTGATGCGTCGATAGGTCACGTTCATCGAGGACTATGAACAGTTCGTCGGTCGGGATCGCGCATGCCCAACTTACCGGGATAATGAAGATCGCGCCCACCGAAGACACCACGTTAATGATGCGATAGAGATGGGTAGCGCGTTCATCTGAGCATGTCTGAGGATTTGGCCCAGATCACGCCCCTTGTGGGCGTCGCATTTTACTAGATCGCGACCACAGTGTTGGGCGCGTTATATCGAGAATGCGCCTATCGCTTAGCGCGCATTCTCTCATGATTGTGACTGGACCGTTGGGCGCTTTAATGTTGCGCCCCTACGGAAGGTCGCGTTATTGTTCCTTTTCGATCCGTGTTTCACTCCGGCAATTTAGCCTCCGGTTTTAAGCTAGTTTATGGGTCCTTCGTGGCGTATGGCCCAAGGGTTGCCTAGAGCACCCAGTGAGAGCCATAGGCGCGTCTAGGGGTCTCGGAGGTGTGGTTACCTTGGTTTGTATGCCTGTGTGATTTAAGGGTTATGGGACCCCGTGTGTGCGTCCCGGGCTTTCCGGTCTCGCTAGCCTTGTCACTGAGAGTCGACGTCGGTGGGGAGGGTTGTCCCCGTACCTCGTCAGTGTGTGGCCGGTGGTTTCCATGAGTTGAGTCTTACCTCCAGTGACACGTCCACTAGTAGTAGCCTTTTTACGGCACGCGTGTGCTGACCCACCCGGGGGTAGTGGAGCGGCTTACCCGAGAGAGATGGTTGTTAGGTTGGTTACCATAGGGCCCCTTCGCGCAGCCTGAGTCCTGGATTTTGGGAAGAACTAGCTAGAGGATCTGACCTAGAGCGCATGGTCTGTGTGTGTACACTTGGTTGGGGGCGTCAGACCCGCGCTGACGAGCGCGACCCCAGCTAGTTCTTGTTCGTAGTACTTGTTGTGTGTCTCAGTCTCCGCCTGGGGCATCGTAGGGAGAGACTAAGACGCGTGTAAGACGTCAGGGGATGCATCCGACTTTGCTTCTAGTGGGTGGTGCTCCTGTCTTCTGACAGGTACGGACTTGTTTTCCCCATTGGTTCGAGGTCGGTCTGTTCAGTACGGTTACTTGTAGAGAGCTTTTCCCTTTAGTTATTATTGCTTGCTGCTACTGCCGTACTCCCGCTAGGTAGCTTTACCCATCGCTTGTTCACGCCTTGTTGTTTCGTTCTCTTGTTGCGAGGTGGGGGTCCGTGGTATCCCTACCGAGCCTATGAAATGAGGCTCACCCCTGTGTTTTCAGGTGAGGCGGGGTCGTCGAGAGGCCCGTCAGAGTTTCAGTGTGGTTCCAGTAGCCATGATTAGTCGCCAGTTGCCAGAGCCGGGGTATGTCCCGTGTACTTGTACTTTTCTTTCTGTTGACTATACTTATATTGGACATGAGACACTTTGGACCTTGTAGCTGCTTAGTGATTATTTGTCTTAATTCCTGCTTTATTTTTAATTTATTGTGCTAGCTCTGCAGTTATTTTAGCTTCTCTTGTACCATCACACCATCCTTTAACCCTTCTGAGTCTTCGGGCTCGTGGGTGGCGGGCCGAGGTTCGAGTCGCGCCGATTCCTTTCCGGCACTCGGATCTCTGGTCATTACAGAAATCATGTATAAGAACACACCTTGTTGGTGTTTTGGTTTTAAACTCCTATGCAAAGGGTAAGAAAATAATGATGTGATGATATGCAAATAGGGAGGGTACAAGTGTTGCACAATTGGAGGTGTGCTAGAGTGCACAAGTGGGAGATCTCAATGTTGAGATGATAAGAAAATAAAAGAAAGAGGGAGGATGATGATGCATGCAAAATTGAACTAAAGAAATAATAAAGAAAGGGGATAAGAAAGCTTATGGTCTTATTCTCCAAAAGGGCTTCAAATCTTCAAGGGAGGAAGAAGATCTCCAAGAGGATGTACCTTTGAGCATGGGAGACTCCCTCCTTGAGCCTTTGGTCCAGCAGCACCTCCTCTTGATCAATAGAGCCAACCTTAAACACAAGGGAGAGAGGGGTTCTATTTATAGGGCAAAAATTTAGAGTTTAATCTAAGGGAAATTAGGAAATCAAGTTTTAATTAGATTTGGAAAGAGATATACATTGGGTAAGACTCCATTTAACCTTGGAAAGCGTTAGGACCCCTTTCCCAAGTGGAAAGGGAGCTCAAAACAGAGAAAGAAGGAGGTTCTGCAGAGTTCGGAACTCTGCAAGAATTGACGACTGTCGCAGTGGTCGCCCATTAAATGAACGTCAGTTCAACGAGTCACCCATTCTGAGCTATTTTTAGACGGATTAGGACTTTTCAAAATTAGAAAAGAATTGGCGTCTGGGATCAAGTCGCCAATTAGGAATTAATACGAATTCTGGACGGAGATGGAAGCTCAAAATAAGGCAAGTATGAATGCGTCTGTGGTCCTGGACGCATTCAAGAATATGCGACAGAATAGACGGACGCCCTTTCTTGAATATTTTGGAAATTAGAAAAAATAAAGGAAATCTCGGGTGAACGCGTCTGGGATCCTAGACGCGTTCAAGAATGGGCGACAGACAGGACGGACGCCGTTTCTTAAATATTTTGGAAATTAGGAAATTACCTAAAATCGAAAAAGGAAATCGCGTCCGGCCAAACAGACACGAATTCTTGAATTTATGAATTTTGTAACAATTAAAAATAGAAAGGCATCCAACTTGTTAGACGCGCTTTCAAAAAATAACACCCTTTAACAAGTCGCTAATTCAATAATCAAAATGGATAAAAGAAGAGGCGTCTAGGGATCCAGACGCATCCAAGAATGGATGACTTTCCGGACTTGCGCAGTTCTAATAAATATTTCAAGCCAAAAATAGTGAGAAAATAAGAACATGTCCGACGTCCCAGACGCGTTTTAAAGGTCGACTCATCCCAAGTCCATGCATCGACTCAGAAGAAATGGCGACAACTCAAGCAGGCGCTCATTCTTTCAGAAAGGAATTGGCGTCCAAAGGACTGTCGCTAATTCAAAAAAGTTTTGAAAAATTGGAGAAAAGCCCAGGAAAAATGGAGAAAAATAGGAGAAAGTTGGGGAAAGCTGAATATTCAAAAAATGGGAAAATCACTCAGATAAGTCGATTTGAGGGTCAAATCGGGACATCGCAATGCGATAGGAGATATACTCAAAATGATATCAATTTTAGCGTGTCTACAAACCCGTGGGTTCTGGAGCGCTTTCGTGGGTCTCGGATCGAGTTTGGTAATTAAATTAGATTTTTGACTACCGGGCCTTCGGACCCCTGTGTAGGGTGAACCGTTGAGTTCTCGGGCTCCGGGACGTTGTTGGCGCGTTGTGCATTTTTCGAGGATCGTGGGAATAATGTTTTCTATTTTTTTATATTTTTAAATCCCAAAACTAATTCTATATAAACCAACTCTCACCCCCCTCTCTTCTCATCCTCTCATTCTCTTCCTCTCTCCTCTCGTTTCTCTCTTTCTCTCCCTCTCTTCTCCAGTCAATCGATGGAGGCAGAGGCAGGCGAGGCGGAGGCGACGTGTAACGACCCGAGATCCGAATACCAGGAGAGGCCCGATAACTCGAATCCCAAATCGCCACCCACGAGCCCGAAGACTCGGAAGGGTTAAAAGGGATGGTATGGAAATACACAAGAATCTAAAATAATTATAGACTTACACAATTAATATGAATAAGCAGGAAATAATAAATAACAATAAGCAAATTACATGGTCCACAATTTAACAACAGAGTAAAATATAACAGTAGTCCACAACTAGTACAGTCCAGAAAAGAAGGTACAACTACACGGGGAATACCCCGACCTGACAACTGGCAACTAACCCTGGGCACCAGAACCACGTGGAGCCTCGGAAGCACTCCCCTGAAGCCTCGTCTCACCTGAAACATGGAAAACACGCAGGGAATGAGCCTCTAAACAAAAGGCTCAGTAGGGATCATCCGGTCCCTACCTCACAAATCAAGAAATTATGCGGAAAGTAACTACAAGCTACCACTAGCAAGGCGCAGAACGGGAGCTGCAGGAATAAATAAACGGAAAAGCTCAGCTACGTCTAGTACCGAACGCACGGCATGATAATCGAGACAACTCGTCAAAAAAACCCAAGAGTCGCTACCAAGCAAAGACAGGAGTACCGTCCACTAGAAGCAAGGTCGGATGCGTCCACTAACAGCTTAGACTGCGCCTCAGGTGCCCCCTCGACCCCCGGTGGAACATGGACACCGTACAAGTAACCACTGAACAAGGAACTAGCTGGGGTCGTGCTCATCAGTGCGGGTCCAATCGCCCCCAACCACGTGTGCACACATAGACCATGCATCCCAGGTCTGGCCCTCTGACTAGTTTTCCCCTCAGCCAGACTCTGGCTGCAAGACGTAAGGCCCTACGGAAACCAGTCTAGAAACCGTCTCTCGGGGTAGCCTCGCTACCACTCCCTGGTGGGACCACTCGTGTAACGACCCGAGAATTCGATTATCGGGAAGGCCCGATAACCCGAGACTCGAACCGCCGCCCACGAGCCGGGAGGGCTCGGAAGGGCTAAAACGAGTGTGGAGGCACATAGAAATAGGAAATAAAGCAGGACAATACAACAATTAACAGAATTAAATAAACAACTACAGCTACAATAGACTCCAGTCTAACAGAAAGTATAGTGTAAAGCAGTAAAGCGTACCACATGCCGAGTAAACACTCGGCCCAGCAAGCTGGCAGCTGAGAACCTCCGCACTGCGCCCTCGAACCTCGAGGAAGAACTGCCACACCTGAAAAGCAGGGAATGAGTCTCCAAAATAGAGACTCCGCAGGGATCCCGCGGAACCCCAACCGGAAACAACGGCGGTAGCGGAAAGGAAGGCTACAAGAGCAACCGCAACAGTAGGAACAGTAAACCCGGTGGCCGGTCAAAACCCGGCACTACAACTACTCCTACTGTACCAGAAACACGCCCCGAACTCACGGTCGGGGGCTACCGAACTACACTAGTACCGCTTACCGAAGTAAAAACCCAAGGCAACCATGCCGTAGAGGCCTGTCTCCCCGGACACGGCCGACCTGGACACAATGTCCCAAGTGCAACCCCGACCATCCGGTCGCAGGTACCGCACAATAAGACAGAACCTTGGTAAAGCCACTAGCACTAGTCTCACGGTGCGAGAACCGACACACGCGCCACGGCGAAACAACTGAAACTCGACGGTCGACACGACCGAAAACCTGAAGGTCAAACTCACGAAAACTGATATTCTATCACTCTCTGTCCAGAACAGGAGTACCTCCCACTAGAAGCACAGTCGGTAACATCCCTTGACGTCTTATACCGCACCGCAGGTGAACTGCCTGACGTGGTAGCACCTACCAAAGGCACGGACACCGCACAAGTAACCATAAAGCAAGTGACTAGCTGGGGTCACGCTCGTCAACGTGGGTCCAACCGCCCCCAACCACGTGTGCACACATAGACCGCTCGTCCCTGGTCTGGCCCTCTGACTGGTTTTCCCCTCAGTCGGACTCTGGCTGCAAGACGTGGGGCCCGACGGAAACCGGTCCACAAACCGTCTCTAAGAGTAGCCTCTCCACCACTCCCTGGTGGGACCACATGCGTGCAAGTAGGCTACGACTAGTGGAGGGTCACTGAGAGAGTAGACTCTCAAGTCAACGGAAAACAACGTCCAAACCCGACGAAGTACGGGAACCGTCCCACGTACCAGCACCGTCGCACGGTGACCACAGTCAGAGAAGAAATGGGACTCACAGTCCACGGGCCGCACACCGGCCACGCAGAAATGCGAAACACGGTTCCCAAGGTAGCTCACAGGCCGCCAAACAAAATCCCACTCTCAGGGAAAGGCGGGAACTCTCCAACCCCAGGCTGGCAAGTGGACTCGCAGTCCAAGGCCACACACATGGCCCACACGGAAGGCACAGAAGCATGATTCCCAGGGCAACGCACAAGCTGCCACGCCAATAACTCGACTCGCAGTCCAAGGCCAAACACATGGCCCACTCGGGAATCATCTTCCAGGAAAACTCACGGCATGCGGGGGACACCCCACTGCACACCCACAGATACACGGTGACTCGGTCTAGCGTAACACAAAAGCCCGACACGTGAGAAGTCACCCGGACTCTCAAACCTATGGGCACGTTAAACGAGGTAACACGGTCCTCCCGACACCCTCAAGACACGGACACAAAACCCTCGGGGTGTCTGGAACACTCACGAGACCGCAGGTCGACCACTGGGTCCCAACCGGGTCGACCGGGGATCCACACATCGCGGAACAAGGCAGAGAACACGAAAACTAACCTCAGCGCAACATAGAGCCTGACGGTCTAACCTTGGCCCGTCACAGTATGTAACGGTCCAAGCCTCGACCGTCACAACCACTCTGACGCACCAACAAAGGGCTGTCAGACGCTCGGTGCAAACTGACTGTGACGCGCCTACCCTGGTGCGTCATGGTCTCTGACGCGCCAGCCCTGGTGCGTCACAGTCTGTGACGCGCCAGCCCTGATGCGTCACTAGACAAGATGAAACCAACTGTGACGCGTCCCGCTCGGTGCGTCACAGGCTGTAATGGACCAACTCTGGTGCATTACAAGGTGGGAACGCGTCCGCTCTGACGCACCCACACAGGGGCGTTACAAGGCTGTGACGCGCCAGCCTTGGTGCGTCACAGGCCTTGACCCCGAACGGTCAAAACCAACGACCGAAAGCCAACGGTCAGATCGTCCCTGACGGTTCAACCCAGGCGCGTCACAGCGCTGTGGCGGTCTATCGTGGGACCGTCACACCCACAGACCACCGGTTGGCTAAACGGGCCCTGTGACGCACCTACCTTGGGGCGTCACAGGCTGTGACGGTCACTGGAAGGACCGTCACACCCGTCCGAGAGCGAAACGGCGGGAAACCACCCAAAAATCCGATCCACGCCCCGATCACCCCCAGGTGATGGGGAAACGAAGGGGAATCCATCCCCAAGCCCCTAGGCATGCATCTAAACCCCTGGATCAGCCAAAAACGCCGTAAAACGAGAGATCCGGCTCACTCCCCAAAAATATGGATTTTCCCCAAAATGCGAAAATAAGCCCGCTCGGTTCGCCACGGCCTACAAAACTCGCGGGAAAGGGAAAGCACGAGCTGGGGGTCCATCTCCCTACCTCCACCGAAGATTTCGCGCCCCGAGCTCGTCGATCCGTGAAGAAACGTCGTTAAAGCCTCGCCGGCTCGCGACCGCGCCAGGAGCTCCCACGCGCCTCCACCGCCTTGATCCTCGCCCGCGCCGCCTCCGCCTCACCCCCGCCTAGCTCCGTCGGCCGCCGGAGAAGAGAGGGGAGAAAGAGGGCGTGAGAGAAGAGAGGGGGAGGGAAGAGAGAAATGAGAGGGGAGAGAGAAAAAGGGAGGGGGTTTATATTGGAAAATCCAAAAATTCCAAAAAATACCAAAAAATAGAAAATCACGTTTCCGCGATCCTTGGAATGCACCGATCGCAACGGTACCACACTCGCCTAGGTGAACGGCCCGGTTCACCCGCAACGAGGTTCCGAAGGAATTACCGAAACACACACCGGGAATCGGAAAACACACGTGGAAAAGCCGTGGAATGCTTCCGGGCCTCCGAAACAACTCCGGATCACGCCGATCCGAACACGAAAGATGTCTGAAACGAAATTTTAGACCCAACAGAGTTGGACACATCGAGAAACCAGATCCGAGACCCATGAAGAAGGATCCTAAAAATCCGGGACATTACAGCCCTCCCCCCTTAAAGGAATTTCGTCCTCGAAATTCAGGACCTAGCACGAAGTCACAGGGGAAGAACACTGAACCAACTGACAACGCTGTCAGAGCCCCAGCACAGAAAACCTCGATTCTCATGAAAACACCAATCCTGAGGGACACAGCCATACTTACAATCACGAACAACACCTCACTCAGCGCGCCGCACACACCGACAATCAGAGCAGGCATAAACCAAAGGACACAGTCCGGCATCACCTCAGACACCACGAAAACCAATCATGGCACCGCTGCCACCATCTCGCCCACCGAGGAGACACACCCTCGACACGAGAAATAGCTATCGATCCATCCTATGGTCGGCAGACAAATTACACGTCAGCTTCACAACCAGCTGACTGGTCGCACACCCTCCTCAAGGGAACAACCAAAACAGAGCCTCCACCAGCTCAAGCAGTCATCTCAACAGATCGCAACCAGAACATCGGCTCAGCACCAAGAAACACCCCACGCATAGCAAGCTGATAGCCAGACATAACACTGTGCCAACTCTGTCAGAGGACAAACTTCGACAAAGCCCAGATCCCGTCCGGAAAGGCACACCTCAAAAATAGCCACCCAAGGCCTCGCTGGCACACGGCTCTCGCCACGCTCGAGCCCCGACAACCAGCACTTCTGTCTGTGAAAAGACCATCCACTGGTCGCCAGATACACATCAACGGGAATCCTCCATCGGCCCAACCGGCACGATCCAACTCACAACAGGCCATCCGCTGACTCACACACAGACAATTACCACCCTCGGCTGAACTCCTCTCGGACACTGCATCCGAACTCAATCATTGCACCAACTCGACCCTCTCAGAGGAGCACGATGAAACTGAATGACAGATCCCGGTGTCTCCAGTCATCACCTCAGTCGACTCAGACTTACAGGGGAACCATCCCATGCTGGTCTCCAAACCAGGGATAACCATTGCGACACCAACGTCCCATCAAGGACCACCATTCTGACGCCGACCTCACAAAAAGGCCTCCGCCCACAGGCGTCACTCCTCCGTCTGGTCTCATCGAAGCCTTCGTCTCAATTAATCCAAGTGGACACCTGCCAATCCCGATTCCGCCCTTACCACAGAGCCACGAGACACCACCTGAACAATGCTCACTGGTCCCCAAGCAACTTACATCTCACCGTGGTCGGCTACGAGACTAGCCTTACCAGTCACTCGCAGCTACCAACAGGAACCCACAGCCTGCCAGAGATCACTTCTCCAAAAATGATCTCATCCGAGGACACGACTGGGAACACAAGTCGGGCACCAAGCCACCGACTCTGACCAACACGTCCTCGACCTCCGTCAGGCGACATCCTCAACAACCCCATCCGGGTCCAACACCGACGCCTGACACGGCTTCCATCACAGGAACAAGGTACTCATGCGGCGCACTAGCCAGCACATTCCCCAACGCTCCATCCTGCCAGTGCCAAGAATCACGATACCTCAAGCAACGGCACGGCAACAACACGTTTCACACAGAGGAACCAATCCTCCAATACTCAACGCAAACTCAGGAATCCTCCCGTACCAACCAATGCTATGATCCTGAACCAGTGGGTCACAAACCCACCAGGCTTCTGCTGTGCACACTAATCCACGCGCGCAGCCATAAATTCTTGGAAGCACCGCTCAACCGGCACTCGTCCTTCCGGAAAAGTGCCAACACCCTTACACGACAAGGGAACGGACACAACCTCTCACAGGCAACCACCTTGCCAAGGCAAGGAGCACGTCTCACACGGACTTCATGGCACACAAGGCCAACCAATCCGAACACGCAATGCAAGACGACGAACCTTATCCCAACACAATCTCTCCAACCAAAGGGGAGACCAACGCACTTCCGACCAACGGAAGAATTCCACGCTCGACCTGACCTCAAACCTCGCGCACGCTGGAAACAGCACCATCCAGCACCAAGGAAACCATCGCTTCCATCAGGTCAGCGCCTCCGACACACTCGGTGAGTGTCACGTCGGACCACAATCACAACATCTCTTGGTGCACCACCACTGTAATTCCTCGAACTGCAACACGGCATGCCAAGAGCCGCAACACGAGCAATAACCGACAACTGCCGACGCTCATCCTCGAGTCCCAAAACTCACCGTGGAGCCTTCACATCTCAACCAAATCCAAGGTGAACACAACCCATTCGCACACAAGAACGCAGGAGCAAGACTTACTGGGACACCACAACCCAATCCTGCCTCGAAATCCGTAAAATGATCGGGACCGACACGTCATTTCTGATGCCACAGAGCACAACAATGACATCAGGCTCGACGAAACAGTAGCTCACCGAGAAGATCCTCCGCTCACCCGAGCACACTTCTCGATCAGAACACCCGCTCTGCCACCTTAAACCACGACCAGACAACCTCAGGGGTTGGATAAACCTCAAGTTGGAGTGGCCAAAAATCGACAGCAGCTCCCTCGAAGCACGCTCATGGCCACTTAATCATGAACAATCCTCTCCAGCCACCTGACCATGCTACATATTCCTCGAATGCAGCACCGCGAGCTCACACCTGCCAGCAACCTCTGCCCAACGCAGCACAACCAGGGCCACCACCGATGGGGGAGAAAGCTCTCGACCTCGATCCTTAGGCTCCATGCTGGCACGAAAGTCGCAGACAACAACCACCTTCACAGCGCCACGCAGCGCGCTCAAGCTCTCAAGCGAGAAACAGAGCGGAAAAACAAGCACAAAACCCTATGCCAGCCGTCGACTGTACTAGTCCTTATGGACTCTGATCACTGCAATATTTCGAATTCATATGTACGTCCACAACCACCGCTCTGATACCAGCTGTAACGACCCGAGAATCTGATTATCGGGAAGGTCCGATAACCCGAGACTCGAACCGCCGCCCACGAGCTGGGAGGGCTCGGAAGGGCTAAAATGAGTGTGGAGGCACAAAGAAATAAGAAATAAAGCAGAACAATACAACAATTAACAGAATTAAATAAACAACTATAGCTACAACAAAGTCCAGTCTAATAGAAAGTACAGTCTAAAGTAGTAAAGTGTATCACATGCCGAGTGAACACTCGGCCCGGCAAGCTGGCAGCTGAGAACCTCCGCACTGCGCCCTCGAACCTCGAGGAAGAACCGCCACACCTGAAAAGTAGGGAATGAGTCTCCAAAACAGAGACTCAGCAGGGATCCCGCGGAACCCCAACCGGAAATAACGGCGGTAACGGAAAGGAAGGCTACAAGAGCAACCGCAACAGTAGGAACAGTAAACCCGGTGGCCGGTCGAAACCCGGTACTACAACTACTCCTACTGTACCAGAAACATGCCCCGAACTCACGGTCGGGGGCTACCGAACTACACTAGTACCGCTTACCGAAGTAAAAACCCAAGGCAACCACGCCGTAGAGGCCTGTCTCCCCGGACACGGCCGACCTGGACACAATGTCCAAAGTGCAACCCCGACCATTCGGTCACGGGTACCGCACAATAAGACGTAACCTTGGTAAAGCCACTAGCACTAGTCTCACGGCGCGAGAACCGACACACGCGCCACGGCGAAACAACCGAAACTCGACGGTCGACACGACCGAAAACCTGAAGGTCAAAGTCATGAAAATTGATAGTCTATCACTCTCTGTCCAGAACAGGAGTACCTCCCACTAGAAGCACAGTCGGTAGTATCCCCTGACGTCTTACACCGCACCGCAGGTGAACTGCCTGACGTGGTAGCGCCTACCAAAGGCACGGACACCGCACAAGTAACCATAAAGCAAGTGACTAGCTGAGGTCACGCTCGTCAACGTGGGTCCAACCGCCCCCAACCACGTGTGCACACATAGACCGTGTGTCCCTGGTCTGGCCCTCTGACTGGTTTTCCCCTCAGTCGGACTCTGGCTGCAAGACGTGGGGCCCGACGGAAACCGGTCCACAAACCGTCTCTAAGAGTAGCCTCTCCATCACTCCCTGGTGGGACCACACGCGTGTAAGTAGGCTACGACTAGTGGAGGGTCACTGAGAGAGTAGACTCTCAAGTCAACGAAAAATAACGTCCAAATCCGACGAAATACGGGGATCGTCCCACGTACCAGCACCGTCGCACGGTGACCACAGTCGGAGAAGAAACGGGACTCACAGTCCACAAGGAAACGTAGAAGCACGGTTGCCAAGGTAACTCACAGGCCGCCAAACCAAATTCCACTCTCAGGGAAAGGCGGAAACTCTCCAGCCCCAGGCTGGCAACTGGACTCGCAGTCCAAGGCCACACACATGGCCCACGTGGAAAGCACAGAAGCACGATTCCCAGGGATACACACAAGCTGCCACGTCGATAACTGGACTCGCAGTCCAAGGCCAAACACATGGCCCACTCGGGAATCATCTTCCAGGAAAACTCACGTCATGCAGGGGAGACCCCACCGCACACCCACCGACACACGGTGACTCGGTCTAGCATAACACGAAAGCCCGACACGCAAGAAGTCACCCAGACTCTCAAACCCATGGGGACACTAAACGAGGTAACACGGTCCTCCTGACACCCTCAAGACACGGACACAAAACCCTCGGGGTGTCTGGAACACTCATGAGACCGCAGGTCGACCACTGGGTCCCAACCGGGTCGACTGGGGATCCACACATCGCGGAATAAGGTGGAGAACACGAAAACTCACCTCGGCGCAACACAGAGTGTGACGGTCTAACCTTGGGCCATCACAGTCTGTAACGGTCCAAGCCTCGACCGTCACAACCACTCTAACGCACCAACAAAGGGCCGTCAGACGCTCGGTGCAAACCGACTGTGACGCGCCTACCCTGGTGCGTCACGGTCTGTGACGCGCCAGCCCTGGTGCGTCACGGTCTGTGACGCGCCAGCCCTGATGCGTCACAAGACAAGATGAAACCAACTGTGACGCGTCCTGCTCAGTGCCTCACAGGCTGTAATGGACCAACTCTGGTGCGTTACAAGGTGGGAACGCGTCCGCTCTGACGCACCCACACATGGGCGTTACAAGGCTGTGACGCGCCAGCCTTGGTGCGTCACAAGCCTTGACCCCGAACGGTCAAAACCAACGACCGAAAGCCAACGGTCAGATCATCCCTGACGGTCCAACCCAGGCGCGTCATAGCGCCGTGGCGGTCTATCGTGGGACCGCCATACCCACAGACCACCAGTTGGCTAAACGGGCCCTGTGACGCACCTACCTTGGGGCGTCACAGGCTGTGACGGTCACTGGAAGGACCGTCACACCCGTCCGAGAACGAAACGGCGGGAAACCACCCAAAAATCCGATCCACGCCCCGATCACCCCCGGGTGATGGGGAAACGAAGGGGAATCCATCCCCAAGCCCCTAGGCATGCATCTAAACCCCTGGATCGGCCAAAAACGCCGTAAAACGAGCGATCCGGCTCACTCCCCAAAAACATGGATTTTTTCCAAAATGCGGAAATAAACCCGCTCGGCTCGCCACGGCCTACAAAACTCGCAGGAAAGGGAAAGCACGAGTTGGGGGTACATCTCCCTACCACCACCAAAGATTTCGCTCCCCGAGCTCGTCGATCCGCGAAGAAACGCCGTTGAAGCCTCGCCGGCTCGCGACCGCGCCACGAGCTCCCACGCGCCTCCACCGCCTCGATCCTCGCCCATCCTCGCCTGTGTCCTCGCCCGCGCCGCCTCCGCCTCGCCCCCGCCTCGCTCCGTCGGCCGCCGGAGAAGAGAGGGGAGAAAGAGGGCGTGAGAGAAGAGAGAGGGAGGGAAGAGAGAAATGAGAGGGGAGAGAGAAAAGGGGAGGGGGTTTATATAGGAAAATTCAGAAATTCCAAAAAATATCAAAAAATAGGAAAATCACGTTTCCGTGATCCTCGGAACGCACCGATCGTAATGGTACCACACTCGCCTAGGTGAACGGCCCGGTTCACCCGCAACGAGGTTCCGAAGGAATTACCGAAACACACACCGGGAATCGAAAAACACACGCAGAAAAGTCGCGGAACGCTTCCGGGCCTCCGAAACAACTCCAGATCACGCCGATCCGAACACGAAAGATGTCCGAAATGAAATTTCGGACACAATGGAGTCAGAGACTCTGAGAAACCAGATCCGGGACCTACAAAGAAGGATCCAAAAAATCTGAGACATTACAACTCGCGTGTCTGAAGGCTACGACTAGTGGAGGGTCACAGAAGGAGTAGACTCTCTAGTCAACGGAAAACAATGTCTAAACCGGGCAAAGTACGAGATCCGCTCCTCGTAGTGACGCCGACTCACGGTGACACGATCATAGAACACCACCTCCCGAGATCCCACGGCACCCTAACCTGTGGCCCCCACATGATGCCCATCATCGGTCGGACCACGGGTCAGCACGTGGATCGAGGTCCACTCACCCGGGACTCGAATCGACCAAATACGAACTCCGGTCGGACATAAACCGCTGGCGGTCCACCTTTGGACCGCTACAAGGATTAAGCGGTCTCCTGATAGACCGCCACCCTCTGGGCTGTGGAGGCGCAAACGGTCCTATCTAGGGCCTCTAAGGGGTATAAAACGGTCGTCCCTGTGACCGCCAGATCCCAAAACCTCCAACGGTCAAAAACTCAACGGTCAAAATGCCTCGAAGGCCACGCCGGTAAACTCGACTAGCGGTCGGCCCATAGGCCGCCACTTGGGCTCTAGCGGTCTATCGGGTGACCGCTAGGCCCAACCCACATACGGGGCACCGAAAACGGTCGCATGGCGACCGCTAACGGGAAGAAGCGGTCACCGGAAGGACCGCCAACCTTCCAGAAACCCGAAAACGGCGGGAAAACCCCAAAATCGCCATTCCACGCCCCATTCACCCCCGGGTGAAGGGGAAACAAAGGGGAAACCTTTCCCCAAGCCCCTGAGCATCATTTGATGCCCTCAAACCACATTTTGATGGATTAAAGCACTAGATCGGGCACTCGATCCCCAAAACATGATTTTCCCTTCTCGGCTCATAATAGCCCTCTCTCGATCTCGCCTCGGCCTAGAAATCACGGGGAAGGTAAATGACGAGCTAAGGATCGTCACCCTACCTCGGGGTCTCCCGAAACACGACGGATCGCCGCCGATTGACGAAGAATACTTTTAGAACTCCCGAACCTCCACGATCTCCCACGAGCCACACGCCGCCACGATCACCTCGTCGACACCATCGACGCCACTCCGTCGTCTGCAGTCGGTGGAAGGCGCCGCCGCGAGCACGCCGGACGAAGAAGTGGAAGAAAAAGGGGCGCGGTCTCACGGTGGAGGGGGAAAGAAGAAGAAGAAGAAATGGTGAAAAAAGGAAAAAGAAAATGGGGTTTATATAGAAAATCTTGATTTTCTGAAAAAAAATTGAAAAATTGAAAAATATACCTCCGCGATCCTCGGAACACGCCGGTCGCACCGATACCATCCCGGAGTAGGTGAACGACTCGGTTCGTCCGCTATGGAGTTCCGTAGGTTTACCGGAGAAAAATACGCAAAAACTGCGGAACACGTTCCGGGACCTCCGAAACTGATCCGAAACACACGGATCCGAACCCGAAAGATGTCCGAAAAATAATTCCGGACATAATGAGAATAAATTCTCCGAGAAAATAAATCTGGGACCAAAGAAGAAGGATCTGAAGGGTCCGGGATATTACACGACGTGAGGGCGACGGGTGGCGAGGATGGAGCGAGGAACGGGGCGATGGCGCGGTGAGGCTTCATCCGAGGATTCGAGGCCTCGGTGGCAATTTAAGAGGCGATTTCCAGTGGAATCGGCATCCTCGACACGGGAAATCATCGGTGAAGGTAGGGGGACAGATCCCTAGCCCGTGCATTTCCTTTGCCTGTGATTTATAGGTCGAGGTGAGGTCGAGAGTGGATTTCTTTCCATGCCGGGGTTAAAACGCATGTTTTTGGGTTAAGCGACGAATCCATCGATTTTATGAGATTTTTGTGATTTGAATGGGTCCTCTCGGTGCTAAGGAGGATGGAGAAGAGTTTTCTCATATTTTCCCCATCACCCGGGATGATTGGGGCGTGGATCGAACGATCTCGCGCGGATTCACGAAGGTCCGGATTGTAACTAATATCGCGGTCGGTTCCCCAACCACGTTTATCTTCTAGATGATGAACGCGATGTGCCCAAACACCGCGTTCATTTGAGAAGACCGGGGTAAGGCGGTCATGGACGCGGTCAAGCGATCCACCGCGTCCATGGCGGGTCGCGGCCCTCTGGTCGACCGTGACCACTTAACGTGGTTGCTCTTTCAACCACATTTCCAGCCAGTCGACTGGCCCATGCAGGGCCTGTCGACCGACCCCCGCTGGTAGGTCGACCGAACCCAGCCTTTTTCACCCGTTTTGACCTCCGGTCGACCCGGTTGAGACCCTTTAGTTGACCTTTGGTCTTGAGGATGTCACGGACACCCCGTGGGGACCGAGATCATATTTTTGGGTGTCCAGAAGAATCATTATTCCTCGATTAGTGTGCCCATGTGGTTTAGAGGGTATGGGTGACCCCATGTGTTCCGGGCTTCCTTGTTTCGTTAGATCGAGTCACCGTGTATTTGTGTAGGTGCGGAGGGCTATCCCCACACCATATTGGTTTTTCCGAAGTAGTTTCCGTGTTGGCCATGAGTGTGGCCGTTAACTGTGAATCCCAGTAACCCAGTCAAGGGCTGAGGTCTTCTTAGTCTCTCTTAGAGAGGGAATGAACTCGGCGGTTATGGGCCGCCTCATAAGTTTTCAAGACCGTGATTTTTGACTCTAGGACTAGGCGAATTTGACGGCAAGGTGCCGTATTGTACAACGGTCTTGGCCTGAGTCACGTGACTCAAGGACCGTTGAATTAGTAGGTCTAATTGACTATCCAGAATCTGGTGGCGTCGAGCCACTCGGTATTTCGTGATTCTTGCGATGGGTACATGCATAGTCTTGTTACTATAGGTTTTTCCTCTCTACAGAGAGTGCCTACGTTCAGTGACCCCCCACTAGTCGTAGCTTGCCTAGGCACTCAGGTGCCGACTCACTTGGGAGTAGTGGAGAGCTAGACCCAGGAGAGATAGTTTTGGGCTGGTTGCCGTAGGGCCTCCCACTGTGGTGATTTGAGTCCTGGCCGAGAGGAAAACCAGCTAGAGGGCCTGACGTAGCGCAGTCAATCAGTTTGTGCACATGTGGTCGGGGACTTCGGACGCATGCTAACGAGCATGACCCTTACTAGACCCTTGTCTTCGGTTACTTTGTACGGTGTCTCAGTTTTCACCTGGGACGAATAGGAAGACACCT
This sequence comes from Amorphophallus konjac, assembly GCA_022559845.1. Classification (NCBI taxonomy): domain Eukaryota; kingdom Viridiplantae; phylum Streptophyta; class Magnoliopsida; order Alismatales; family Araceae; genus Amorphophallus; species Amorphophallus konjac. Next base: position 389,539,779 of record CM040126.1, read on the forward strand.
GAGGTGCGGACTAAGCCGTCAGTGGACGCATTTGGCCTTGCTTCTAGTGGGCAACGCTCCTGTCACATGACACGTGACTCTCTTGACTCGTGGTTTGGTTTTCCATCTGCGAGAAGTGACTTTTCGGGTAGCTTCTGCGTGCCTTCCCGATGTAGAGATCTAGGGTTCCTAGTAGGGTTACCGAGGTTTCACCCATAGACAGTGTATGGTTCACGACGGCGTGGTCGTGATTGTACCCTCAGATCGCGTGGTCTTGGTTGGGCTTTCGTCTCTGAGTACGGGCCTTCACGACAGGGATGTTGTGATTTTCCTTCAGTAGCGTAACCGTAGTTTTACGGTGGTTTGGCGGTCCCGACTGTGAGATCGGGGTTTTCTTTATGTGCCAATAGGAGTAGTTTTAGATAGTTGTGTTTCCGCCACTTTCTTCCTTTACTGTTGTTACTGTTGTTATTGTTGTTTTCGCTACTGTTTACCGTTGTTATTTAGTGGTGGGGGATTCACGGGACCTCTACTGAGCCAATGAGATAAGGCTCACCCATTTCTTTTCAAGTATTACAGTTCCTCCTCGAGGTTCGGAGGTGCAGCGCAAAGGTTCGTAGTTGCCAGCTTGCCAGTGCCGGGGGCGTACTCGACGATAGAGTACGTTTCTTTCCTGTAGAGTGTACCTTGTTTGACTGGACTCTGTAGTTAGATTATTAATTAAAAATTTAATTTAATTTCTGTCATTTAATCAGTTAATCATATAGTTGTTTCTTACATTATTTTAAATTTCAATATACCTCCACACACCTAATAACCTTTCCGAGCCTTCCCAGCTCGTGGGTGACGGGTCAAGATTCGAATGATATCGGGGATTTCCCGATATATGGATCTTGGGTCGTTACACTCTCCCTCTCTTTCTATCACCGCAGGAGGGGGAGACGTCCCCCCTCCCTACACACACTCTCTCTCTCTCTCACCCCATCCCTCTCCCCCTGTCAGTCTCTCTCTCTGGTGTGACTGCCTCGGAACCCCCCAAACACCCTTGTCGCCCCTTCCCCATCCTTCCGTTGTCGTTCGTCTCTTTGTGTGTGTGGAGGTATTTTGATTATTTGACCACAAGAGAGATATTTTAATAATTTGATCGTCACTTAATGAGAAATATTAATATCTTTTAAAAATATTCAGGATCACGTAGATGAAAGTTAACTATGACGATATATTAAAAATTTTAAAATAATAAAAATATTCACGTTAAAGCGCTTTTAGAAATGATAGATCTTCGAATTCGTACGTAACAATAGATTATATGCCAAAAAAATCGAACTAAACATCCCCCGATTTCTGGGCCTGTGGCTGGGGCAGCAGCGGCGCCAGCGAAGCAACTGTGAAGCGGGGGACAAATGGGAGGTTCCCTACTGCGGCCGATGCCAACGCCGATGCCGACGCCAGTCCTGCTGCTTGTCTTCCTCCTCGCCTGCCGAGTTGGGGCGTGGACGGGCGAGATCCACGGGAGGGTTGTCTGTGACGTTTGCGGGGACTCCTCCGTCGGCCCCGAGGACCACGCCTTGGAAGGTTCCCTATCTCGCTCTCTCAGTGTTGCTTTGCCTCCTTGACACCACTGTTCGTCGTTGAAGTGTTTGCATCTATTGATGCCCTTCAATTTGACTCTCTTTGTTTGGGAATCGTGTTTAATCTTATATTTTCTGCGAAGATTTCTCCTTATTTCCTCGTCCCGGAATGTAATCATTGATTCCTGTTTTGGTGATTTTTGATGAGCTGATATGTTAATTAAGTTCTCCCTTTACTCTGGCGTGGAATTGGTCCTTGGGTGTTCTTCCACGATGACCGTTGTCGACGAGCTTGGGAATCTGACTCTTCCCTTTTCTCATTTCGGTTGATTAACGCCAGTATATTTATCAGTTCTTCCTTCATCAAGTGCATCTGTCAAATTCCTGTTTCTGATGTCGCAGTTGGCTAAAATGGGATAAATTTGATGGTTTATTTGGTGGAGTGATCTGTGTACGCTTTCGATGGTGATTTGGGCTCCCCTCTGTGATCTGGGGCTTTCCTACTTGTGATGTCCTTTGTTTATAGGGAAGCAGGATGATGATGTAAAAAAGAACGTAGAAACAGTGGGGTCCAGGATAGGAAGTGTGTACGTGTTTTGAGGGGGGGCTGTTGGGGCGAGGGGGTTCCCAAGTCAGTTGTTGGGAACTTGGAAAAACTTACTAGTTTCCTTCTTTTTTACGACTTTATTGTGTTGCTTTACCTCTTCTAGTAGGAGTCACAATAAGTGTAATAGAAATTGTTGTAAGAGGAACCACCATATAACTCATCAGATAAGAAATGATGCATTATCTTGTGCTGCTACCCTTGAAATTGATAGTTTTAGGTATGATGCCCTTGGAATTGTCATCTCCTTTTCTTATTCCTCTTTGATCTCTTTTAGATTTACTGTTAGGATCCAAGATCTTAATATTGGTTTGCCATTGAGAAACTTGCCTGCATTTGTTGGATTAGGCCATTCCAGCTGAGAAGCTGCTACTTGGTCAGGTATCCCATTCTTTATTCTGTTTATTTTAGGTGTAAACATCCTTTTTTTGGAGGGTTGGGGGAATGGATGGAACATCAATGATCAAAGTATTTTGTTTAAAAAAAAATCCGACAGTGACATGCCAAGGGCAAACAACAGACTTCTCCCAAACAGAATCATAGAAAATATGTCTCCCTTCTTTCTGACTGGTAAAGCTGAGAATTCTGGCTAGTGCAACACCCTTCACTTAAGATCTTATTTTTGATGCTTAAACTACAACCAAGAAAGGTGAAAGTAGTGATATCCTCACAACATATCACAAGGCTATATCTACTTAAGTGTTGATTGGCAAACAAACAATCTGGAAGTGATTTGTTGGAATTTTTACGTGAATTCCCTTGTGATAACCATATGTATAGGACAATCCTTCTTAAAATATGAATATCATGAATACTTTCTCTAGAGGTACATATTTGTCACCTATACGCTCATTGTTAGGGTCTACCATCTGACCCCATATGAACTATCCTATGCGGTGCCTTCACCTCTTTTCGTTTAGGGCCTCTGCTGCAGTGGCAGAGGCAGTTCACAGAAAACCCGCCCACCCAGGTTTGAACCTGAGTCGTTCCTTTCCTAAACCTCTACCCATACCAACTGGGCCACAGCCTGTCGATGTGCCCTCACCTCCATTAAAATGCCTTATCTGCAACGTCCAATTGGTTGAGAATGTGTAAGTCTGGATTTCCAAACTTCTGTTTTCTTTGAAATGCTCCAAACATCTTCTTCCACTTTCTAACAAAATTAACCATAATGGAGAGTATACATGATTGAGATTTGCCATACTAGGATATCAGAATCTTGAGAAACTGACATGTATGGCTGGTTTCAGTCTAACTCATGCAGCAAGTCTGATTGACTCATAGGAATAGCACTGTTCTTCAGAATCTTCATTATTACTAAGATAATAAGTGGGCTTATAATGTTTAGGGTTTAGGGCTGGCTAGAGGCCTGGGAAGTCTGAAAACTGATCCAACTTGTTCAAGTGGTTACCTTCTGAAAGAGTTGTTCAAGTTAGATTGAGCCAGAATGCATCAGCAAACTATATATATATGTATACATCTCTTAGAAGATTGTTTGATGTAATTATGCTTTCAACAAAGGTACTCATGTAAAAACCCATTAATATTTCAAAATAATATTGGACAGCCTAGTTCCATGAGGCCTCCTAATGCAGATCAGAGGGTGGGGAAGTGCTATGTCTATGCAGCCTTACCCCTACTTTTGCAGAGACACTATCTCTGGTTTTGTGAAATCCAGGCAACATTAGAGCAACCTTACTGCTGCATGTTCACCCCTCCAACCCCCCCACCCCCACCGCGAAACAAAAAGGAAAAAGGAAAAATGTAAACATCTCCTCTTCTCCTTCTGAATGATGACAAGTAATGTTTACATAGATATTTCCCTGTACTTTCAAGTCATCTTTATAAAGGTCAAGTGAGTCATAAGCTTTCTCAAGGAAACATCCATCATTCTCATCTGTGATGAATGACTATAATGGTGCATATTGTGGAAAAAAAACGGAAAAAGATTATGTAATTTAATGATTGTTGATGATAACGGTTTCGTTGGATCCTGATCTCAGTGCAAGTCAGCCATTGCCCAGAGTAGAAGGGTGTAGAGGGGCAGGGGAGCCAGAGGGAGAGGCTTTGTGGTCCAGAGGCCTGAAAATAAGGAAAGGAGAGAGATGTTTTCTCCCAGAATGGGCTCAGCAGCAGCATAGCGACCATGGATGCTCAGTGGTAGCAGAAAAGACTGATGGTTAGTCGGATAGTAACAGATACCATATCATTCAGTCAGGCAACTGTTGTGTGGCTCTCTAGAACTGAAATGAAGATTAAAATAGAAAGCTCTCAATACAAAGTAAAATTTGCAATGATTTGCTATTCTACTTACGGAATTTTTAATTTTGGGGTATGCTGGTGTAGTTTTGCTTTAGGGAGTGTGCAGAAATTTTCTTCTTTGAGAGAGTATTGGGTGGTGGTCAGCATCTGTGTATTCCCCTCCAAGAGTCGTATTAGCATTTATCGAGATCACTGAGGTAAAGTCATTTTTGATAATGCCATAGATTTGTAAAGGGTACATTCTGGATGCCATTGATTAACAAATTTGTGGTCAAATAAATGGGAACAATTGGTCCTTTTATCCGATTTGGGTCTAGGATAGCATAATGCAAAACTGCAAATCCTCTGTTGATTGGTCTTTGGCACAGGAGGTGGAATCTCAAAGGGGATGGAGTTATCTAGTGGCTGATCCTATATGCTACTTTGTGGGCGTTATGGGATGAAAGGAAGAATAGATCTTTTAGAGGAGAACCTAGAGCTGTGGATAGAGTTTTTTCTTATTATTTGTGAGAGAGTGGGCAGAGCTCCTATGTAATTTGAACTCTTACAGTTCTTCCTTTTTTGGTTTTCTGGGGGTTAGTGCCAACCACTCCGTCTTAGTGTGGAAGGTTTCTTTTGTATAGGGATTTTTTGAGATCTCATTGACTACACTTGTGTATCCCTATTTTTTTAATACAATAGTGGTACTATGCACTTTCAAAAAAAATGCAAAACTGCAAATATTTAGCATCCGGATCACTGGTGTAGGTACCTAATTTTACCAATTTTATGTCAGATGGTACCAATTGTCACTGAAGGCATCAAGTTGAAATCTCAGATGTGGTGTTTTATATGAAAAATTGAAGTTTGGGGCGGTGGCAAGACTCTGGACAGTTCTATGCTTGCACCGAACAAGAGTAAAAAAGGGCTTCGTCATTACCTTTTAGCTCAGTATCCAATATATTTTATGGTTTTTCTTTAGCATCAGAAGGTCATTACCCAGATTTAGTTCTTCATTTGGAAGGTGGTCATTGACCATAGTTCGTCAAAAGTAGAACATTCAGTTCCTTGTAGGAGCACTTCTTATTTCATGTGTTAGTGAAAAATCAAGTTCATTGGCTGACTGTTTGTGACCTGCACGGAGAAGTTTTGACAGATTGACTCCATTCTGGTCCTGTGTGCTTCCTTTCAAAAGATATGTTAAAAATCTTTGGCTCTGTAAAAAATTCGAGCTTTGATATGGGATAAATAGCTGACCAATAGACTTGTTGAGAGGGAGGACAGGTTTTTGAGCTGATCATGATGTTGTGCCCATAGCAAAGTATGTTTATAGGCATCATATGATGAGAGAAATTTGTTTTTATTTGTGGTCATGGCTTCGGTTGGCTGTCATCTGCATGCTGCACTGGTTGGTGAGGGTCCTCTACCCGACGTTTGAGGATTGATAAACAATGCAACATTGAATATTCTGCAAATAATTTGCCCTTCCTAAATACACCCTTGAAGAAAACGAGAAGGAAATAGGGTTCAGTTCCATGGCAATCTTCATGCCATGATCATTTCCTGCCACTATAGCAAGGGAGAAACTCTTCATCTTAGTGCTGAAAGATAGGATCTTAACGTTAATAACTACCTTGAGAGGTGGTTTCTCAAACTTCCCCTCCTTTGGCATCGTAAGTTTTTTGTTGCTTGAAACCCTTCTTATGGAGGAACTCTGCCTAACTCTTTGTTCTTAACCCCATGTTTTGTTACGCACATGAGCCTCTGTAACTTGAATCTCGTGTAAATTTACTTAGTGATAGGATAATGGGCATGGAAATCAGATATTGCTGCCAGGATGTAGCCTGCATAAGTTATTTCAACTTTCCATTTGACTACTGCCGTACATCATAAGCCTCGCTTCTTGACTGTCAACTTCCCCCAGTAGGGGAACCTATTAATGACAGGGATTTGTGAAACCTTCCAACATTATTCTCTTTCCTGGAGGTTGTGGGGGGGGGTGAATAACCAGTGCTGTGGAAACCTATCCACCATTTCCAGTGCTTTGTGGACTGCATGCATCTGTAATATCGTTTCTTCCGTCCAATTTCTATTATCCATAGCATCATGGCGACGTGGAAGAACTTGCTTTTGTAGCTCTAGCTTAAGCTTTCTCTATGAAGACTATACTCAGTTGTGTGCATTTTCTTCCTGCCATTCAATTTTTGTTGTCGGGTTTTAAGCTTTCAAGGAGCAAATCACTCACGCAGCTTATCTTTTGACTATAAGTGCTTCCTTTCTCAGAGGTGCTCAGCATCAACATCGTACACACTGAATCCGTGTCATCTTCATGAGAATGCATATGTTTCCATGCAGGTGCTGAGGTAGCGGTTCTTTGCATAACCAAGACGGGGGAAGTGATCAACTACCAGGCGTTTACGAATTCGAGAGGCGTGTACACGGTTGCGGAGACAATGCCGGAGAGCGAGCGCTGGGGTTCCTGCCTCGCGAGGCCAATCGGCAGTTTCCATAGGCACTGCACCCACCGTGTGGATGCTCACGCGGGGATCAAGTTCTCGTACAACCGCCCGTCTGGGCATTCATACGCGGTCAGGCCGTTCCTCTACAAACCTGCTTCAGTTCCTGCATATTGTGCTTGAAATTTGGGCGTGATAATACCATGTAAATAAATACATGTGACCATGATATCTTGGGGGGGGGGGAATGAAATATTGGACTTCGTTATTACTTTTGCCTAAAAAAATGTTCCAATAAATTTGTATTTAACGGTGCTTGTTAATACAATATCTTGATATCCGGGATTGTTCTCACAAGTCCCTCTGGTGAATTTTATTTGTGCAAAAGTACTTTTTAAAATCATGACATCAGGAAAACATTTTTAAAAGTAAAAAACAAAATCGTCCCTAGTGACCCTTTCTGACCTTGTCCGAGATTTGAAAAGTACGTATGTAAACAGTGCTTCTACACACGGAGTACTAGTGACATCATAGAGGATGATTTTAATAATTTTACGCTCTACAAGATGTATTCATCACGCTATAATTTGTAGGATGTTTTTACATAGAGAAAGTATAATTAAAAAATTATTTGCGTAGAAATCTCCTGCGATTTCACACCATCTTATTGTGTTTGCTGTTTAGCCTAAGTTTGTGTTCAGTCGTCGTTATAAGCTTTGTTATCTTCGTTTGGATTATGATTCGTCGACTCGGTAATCCGTGTCAGATCAAGATCACTATGATCCGATACATTGCGTTCGAGCCGTATGCCACTCAAGTCAACTCGGCACCCCACCCCGACAACCCTTTCTTCCCCCCACCCCGGTGTCCTCCCACCCCGACAGTCCTTTCTTCTCCCACCCCGGCGCCCACCCATCCCGACAGCCCACCCCGACGTACCCCCCGCCCCCCCCAACCCCGGCAGCCCCCCACTATGGCTGGCATCACCCCTCCCGGCAAGATCTTTGCTGCCATTGTTGGATCTCGTCTACCACTATCGGATCATTGCCGTCACGGTCGGATCTTCGTCGCCACCGTTAGATCCTCGTTGGACAACACTTGAAATGTCATAGAGAAGGGTAGAGAGGTAGGGAGGAGCGATCTGATCCATGTCAACCGTATCATATCTCAGATTTCAGTGGATCTCAGTAAATCTGCCTAAGTCGTCGAACCATGGTTTGGATGAGAAACCAGCTGCAGGATTGACGATCCATTTTGAGATCAATTGAATTGGATGGAAGTAATTCGGTTGCACTCGGACAATCAAATATTTTGTAAAGAGCAGATGGTTCGGTGATTTTTATCCAAGATCTCTCTTCAAGCGAAAGAAAACGAAATGCTTTCATACACAATTGATTTTTCTAACATCATGTAAATCTTTCGAACGAGTGTGGACCATACCTGTGTGTAAGCCCACATAGTGCAGTCTGTTTGGGTAAAAAGCTTGCTAGTTCACTTTTCTTTTGGTTGTGTCTGTCCCTACTATGATATAAGCAACATTTGACCCGAAAAATAATTAATCGCACGTGTGGATCTTAAGAGTCGGTGGACATCAAAATCAACAGCATATTGTATTACATATTAATTTGATAAATCACGTCATAATTCTAAACTCAACATAAATTCAATGTGTTTTAAACATATAGCATAAGTTAATGAAATGTAACTAATGAGCCAATGCAAACATTAGGCATATATGCATATTTCAAATTCATAATTTTAATTAATTAATAAATAATTTAAATTTGCAAATAACATACCCAACAAATCATTATATGAGTTTAACTGATCAAATCGTACACATAAGTTTAACAAATCAGATCATATTTATATGTAAATTTTGTCAAAATACTTGCATATATGGGACGTGCATCCAAACTATAGCAGAATAGATCAAACAAAATAAACATCGGATCACCCAAATGAATGGCGCCGAAGTTGATCGACATTGCAATATTTAGATATCAACACCCTAACATACACTAAACTAAAGTCTGACTTCCCAACTTTTGAAGTCTGTCATCCTCGTACAATAAAATGACTTTTCATGGCTGATGCTAACTACAGGGTCATCCAAAATGGAAAATGGCTTCCCATGGCATTGTCAACATAATTAATCTTACATTAATCACAAGATGCATAAAACTAATTAAAAGATAATGACACTTGTAGAGGCGAAAAATTGGTTCCTAGGTCTCGTATCACACTTTTAAATTTATTTGTTCGGGAGGATCTTCCGGCACCCGTGAAAGTATGTAAACATCAGAGAAAAAGAACGTCAGAAGGAGCCATGGGCGTTACCCCAGGGGACAACCCTCCGATGCTTAAGTCAGCACTTAGGGAGAACGGCGAAAAAACGAGAGAGAGAGAGAGAGAGCTGAAGGTCGTTTAAGTAGGTCTGGAGGGGCGGTCTGTCTTCCAGAGGAGTACTCACCGTATCCAGTAGACACTCAGAGAGTGCTTGCTGGGCGGTAAGGGTGCTCGGAAGACCTCTTGTGCTCTCCTTCGTGGGTTCCACTCCCGAGAGGTGGACAGTCGAGGCCTTTCTCGCTGTAGGAGTAAATCAGTTCTCTAGTCTCCCTCTACTTGAGCATGTGTCTGTTCATAAGTCTCTGTGCCTATGTGTGTATATGTCTGTGCGTATGTGTCCATGTCCGTCGAAGGCCTATTTATAGGGGTTGTCCTGGTGGCGAGGGCCTGTCTCTTAGCAGGGAAGGGCGCAAGTCGTGGAGTAACGCCTCCCGTGATCGTGGGGAGTTTTCCGTTAAGGGTCCGTTCCTTCGGAGTCGGGCGGTTCCCTGGTGAGTCTTGGCGCCCGTGAGGCGTGCTCGCCCTTAGCGAGGTTGAGGCCGACGTCGTGGGAGGTAACGTTCGGTCGCCGGAGGGTCATCCGGCGGCCGTTGCGCCTGGGTTGACGCCCTTCATGCGCTAGCGAATCCGATGGCTATCCATCCCGGACTGTCCGTTACGGGCTGCGACTGTCGGGGCCCGTTAGGCGCGTTGTAGACCTTGGGCCAAATTGGGCCTGGCGAAAATGGGACTTACATGTGCTGAGCCGGTTTTACCCTCCTCAAGACTTAAACACACTTAAATATACAACTTGAAATTCATAATAAATAGATAATCCATAATTCACTAATATTATATTTATTTTCATCTGATTCATAATTTTAATTAAATATCTGTTACAACGTTCTAAAGAAAATCTTATTGCTAATTTTCATCTAAATATCCTAATAATAACCAAATGAGCAAATTGATGGCACATCAACTATATTATTGACAATTAGGGAGTCAATTATAGATAATCAGATAAAATCTACTAATTAATATATAAAGTTTGAGATTTAGCTTTCCACAATTTCTCTAGAATCTGTTTGTAATTATGCTCCATAGTATGGTCATTTTAATTTAAATTTGACTAAAACATCTTCGAAAAAATTACATAATTTTCACATGCTGAAATTGAGTTTCTAAATATTCCAAAAAAATCAAAATGATGCAAATAACAATTAACATGATCTCAATTGATCACATGCTTATCTTTAGGGTGAAATCTCAAAATAAATTCTATAGATCCTATCTGGTCATCTTTATTACGTTTTCCAAGTGTGGAGGATGACCCTCTCTCTCTCTCTCTCTCTCTCTCTCTCTCTCTCTCTCTCTCTCTCTCTCTCTCTCTCTCTCTCTCTCATGATGAAATGACATCAAGAGGGCTTTTAAACTTGCCCCCCCCCCCAAAAAAAAAAAACCCCAACCCCCCGTCGTAGCCATCTTTCACCTAATGGTGGCATGGGCAATTTTATAATTTTTATGAACTTCTTAACCCAAGTTAATTTTATTATCTAATAATTATTACTTGTTATAGAACATAATTTCAAAAAATATCCATCATAAAACTTGCAGTGAATTTTAATATCTTTGAAATGGGCCAAGTTTAATATCATTTGAACTTTTCTACATAAAGTTACACTATTTATGGGTTGTTTATTTACTTTTATTAATAAAACTTAATCGGCTCAAGCTAATTAGGTGGGTGGACCTATTGGGCTCGATTTATGATAATCCAATTTGTATTTAGGCTTCCTAGATTGTGATGTTACATATCATCTCCCCCTTAAAGAAAAATCATCATTTAAATTTAAATTCCACACATCCCAAATAATTGGGGATATTTTCTGTTCATCTCTTCCTCTATTTCTCACATAGTTTCTTCTATTGAATAATTCATCTATAACATCTTCGTCAGTAGAATTGTCTTTGTTCTGAACATATGTTATTTCTGATCTAAAATAATGACTAGCTACCCTTCATATATAAGATATAATTGTATCTCTAATAATTCATAATCAATGATGTGAGACAGATCCGATATGTACTTTCTCAACATTGATATGTGGATATGTGGAATATGTCGTGAATTCTTAATTGTGACGATGGTAAAACTAGAAAATAAGTCACCTCATTAATCCTTTGCAAAATCTCAAATAATTCCATATATCTTAGATTGAACTTTCCTTTCTTGCCAAACTTTAATACTCTCCCAGGAGGAGAAACCTTTAAAATTACATGATTTCCTAGAACAAACTCTAATTCTATCTTTCTATTATCAATGTAGCTTTTCTAAAATCATGAACTAACTTAAGTCTATCAACAATTACCCATATAAAATCATATTTTTTTGTCTTTGATAATTTCCTCACAAAATTTATAGTGATATGCTCCTATTTTCATTGTGAAATTTCCATCATATGTAGTGGCCCTATTAGCCTTTGGTGCTTAATCTTCACTTATTAGCATGTAAGGCATCTATTGACAAATTCTACGACATCTTTCTTCGTACTAGTCCACTAAAAATATTTTTTTATATTTTTTTACATTTTTGTACTATCTAGATGTATAAAATATTGTGATTTGTGTGTCTTAGTCAATGGGTCTTTCTTTGTGTTCTCATTTTGGATCTCTTTTGAAATCTGATAGCTCCATCTGTGCTATGAGTAAATCCTAACTTCCTAATCATTTCTTGTAATTGTTAATCAAGTGCTTGGGTTTATAGAATCATTACAAATTGAATACCTAATTGAGCCAAAAATAAATCTTTTCTTTACACACCGGATAACACTCCACTACATCATCTATTATTCTCCAATTATGATTTCGTTGTATGGCCTTTAACCACTTCTTGCTCAGTGCATCGGCTATCACATTGGTTTTTCTTAGATGATAATTCTCTATGAAATCATAATCATTTAAGAATTCAATCCACCTTCTTTGCCACAGATTCAACTCATCCTGAGAGAAATTTTATTTGAAACTCTGATGATTGGTAACTATCTCAAACTGCTCCTTATACATATAATGCTACTAAACCCTCAAAGCAAGTATAACTATTGTCAACTTCAAATCATGTGTAGGGTAATTCATCTTATGATTCATCAATTGTCTAGATGCATATGTTACTATCTTAACATTTTGCATCAGCACATAACCTAACACTTTTCTAGAGACATCTATATATATCACAAACTCTCCTAAACCATATGATAATGTAAGCAATGGTGTTGTAGTCAATCCAATCTTTAATCACTGGAAGCTCATTTCACATTCATCTGACTATTTAAAAGGAACTTTCATTCGTAGTCAAATTGGTCATAGCAATAGAAAAAAATCCCTCAATGAACCTTTTGTAGTTACCTGCAAGACTTAAAAAACTACTAATCTCACTTGTATTCTTTGACTTTTCACGATACAAAATTACCTCAATCTTGGTTAGATCAACATATACTTCATATCCAGAAATAACATGCGGTAAAAATTGCACATTATCAAACCAACATTCATAGTTGCTAAATTTGATATATAATGTTTGATTCCTCAAAGTATCCAATACAATCTTCAAATACTCTTTGATGGGATTCAACAATAGGAGAACACATTAACACATCATCAATGACCATCACCATAAATCTGCCAAAGTATGGTTGAAAAGTCCTATTCATTAACTTCATAAATTTTGTTGGGGCGTTAGTCAATTCAAAAGATATGACTAAAAATCATAATGTTATATCTTGTTCTAAATAAAGTTTTGGACACATCCTCTTCTCTTATCCTCAACTAATGATAGCCCAATATAAGATCAATTTTGAAAAACACCTTAGTTATTTGTAATTGATCAAATAAATCATATATTCTTGATATTAGATATTTAATTTTGACTGTCACCTGACTTTCTATACAAATTAAGAAGTCCATCTTGTTTTCTTAACAGATAATGCAAGTGCACCCAAACACACTAGGGCAAGAAAATTCTTTATTTAACAATTTCTACAATTACTTCTTTAATTATGCAAGTTCTACCATGGTCATTTTATATGGTACTTTGGAAATAGGTTAAGTTTATGACAAAAGCTCAATAGTAAACTTTACATATTGGTATTGTGGTAAACTTAGAAGATCATTTTAAAAAACATCTGGGAATTCCATAACAATATTAATATTAGGTACTTATTATTTGCCACATGTTAAGACAACCAATGCACTGGTTAAATACGGTTGATACCAATTTCTCAGACATTTCGTAGTTTTGATGGTCAAGACTAATGTTTTACTAGAACGATGTTTTGCACATTGGTAATAAAATATTCACTCTTTGGACTTCTAGAAAATCACTTTATTCTCTCGATAATTTAAAAAAGTATAGTTTTTATCTAACCAATCCATTTGGAAGATGACATCAAAATCATTTATACTTAGGAAATATACACATCCTAGCATAAGTCTCCTTGAATCACCGTATCAATGTTAGGAACAACATGAGTGATCATAACTATCTCCCTTGCGGGTGTATCAATGGACGTTTCCCTTGTCTCTGTAATATGTCTATCTCTCAATGTCTTGATAAATTTTGGAGAAATAAAGTAATGTGTAACAATCATATCAAATAAAAATTTAGCATGCATATCATCAATAAGAATAACATCTTCAACTACTTCATTGGCATCATCAATAATTCCTTTGTTAGTGCATAAACTCTTGTCTGAGCTCTATGATTGTTGTTTTTGCTTCTATCATTTTGGGCAATCCTTTATCGTATGTATGTCTGGCCGTAAGAAAAACACTTGTCGCTGGCTTGCTAGCATTCTTTATCTCATGCCTTTTTCCTACACTGCTGACAAACTGGTGCACTCCCTCTTCCTATTGGCTGAAATTCCTTTGGGAATGACACATTTTTCTTCATCTTTCCTCATAATTGAATTAGAATAAACCCTTTTGTCTCTTTCTTTTGAGAATTCTTCATATTTAGTCTCTACAATAAAAGGTTGGCTTCAAAGTTATTGCTATACTTGGTGATATATCAAGCAATGTAACCTTACCCCTAATATTACTTCTCAATACCCTAACAAACTTCCTTACCCTTGTTTGCTCATCTATACAAATGTGAAAGACATGCTTTTCTAATTTAGTAATTTTAATTATATAGTTTGAAAATGATGAATCTCCTTGAGTTATATTTAAAATTTTCACTTCTTTCTTATTTTTCATATGACGTGGAAGAAACTTTGCATGAAAAGTACTGATGAACTCTTTTCAACTAATATCTATATCTTTGCCCCTGAAAGCAGTCATAAGTGAAGATATTCATGATTCGTATGCACAGTCCTTGAGTATAAATGTAGCTAACATCATCTTATCTTACTCTGCACATCTAATAGATTTGAAAATTTCTCAATCTCTCGTGTCCATTTTTCTAAAATCTTTGAATGACTCTCCCGTTTAAAAAGAGGAGTCATAATGTTACACTTTTCATTAAAGTTGCTCATGCTGTCCTATCTTGATCTTCCTACATCCGAGCTTGCACTTATACTTACATCATCGCTTGAGTTTGAATATATAGTTGCATAGTATGTATCAACTTTTGAAAGGATTGTGCAAACCCTCTTAAGTCTATTCATGGCATTCCTTCATAAGGCACCATACCTTGCCTTCCTGGAGACAACCCGCAAAGCACTTTTTCTTTAATAAATTGTGGACACCAAAAAAAATGTAAAGAAGAAAGGGGGCAAGGGGTGCAGCCCACACATACAAATGAGCCAAACCACATGGAAAGAGGCCCCAAATTAAAGTAAAAGGGATGGGGAAGGGCATGTACACAAAACCGAGGAAAGGAGGGGCCAAGAGAAATAAAGAAGTGAATTTAAAAAAAAATAGAAAATAGGAGGAAATTACGTGACACTATTCACCCAGTGTCAATCTCTCTCCTCCCGTGTCTTGCTTCCCCCCCTCTCACATGCGACCTGCCCTCGCCTCGTTGTCTGGCGGAGAAAGGGTGGCAGCGGCAGCAAAGCCCATCGACCAGAAGGCCAAGGCCAGAACCAACATGCAGTGGCGGTGCCCGGCGGCTCTTCGCGGCAGCCTAAAGCAACCATCGTGACGCGGCGGCGTCGGAGGAAGGATTAACGGCACTCCGGTGACGCGAACAGGACGGGATAACCACTGTCTCACGCAGCTCAGCCTCACACCGGACGGTCTCTCACCGGGCGACACTCAAATCTCACAAAGAGCTAAGAGGGAAGGGGAAGCACAAAGGGGCAAAGCACCTTACGTGATTTCAAAATCTCAAGCTTTCTATCATATGAAAACCAACACATTAGCCCCATTTATATATGAAAGGCTATTTTACACTTGGACAACCATACCCCTAAACGTTTCAACTAAGGACATTAATTTCCTGGCCTAATAAAACAAACCACACCAACTATCTTTTGACTCTTGGGGTTTAAAAAAATAAAATACACACAACTTTTGACTATGACTAGCATAATAAAATAAAAGTAAATAATACATGTAGTAATACATGTATTATACACATAAATACACACAAATACATACTCAGGATGTTGAGTCTTCAGGAAGCTGACTCTCCGAGTCACAAGCTCGGTGGGGTCGGGGCGGTGCAGCGTCGACTCCGAGTAGTGGGTCCGATAGTGGGCCCGGTGTCCCCACCAACCCTCCCGGCTATTGGAACTCGACTCCGTCGAGTAAGGGGGGACACTGCTCTAGTAGTGCTCCAGTAGGTCTGGATCAAGGTGCTGGAGATCTTCCCGACTGATCCAGGAATCATCAGAAGGTGGTCGGTCCCGCCAGCGGACAAGGTAGCCCTGGTGCACCCAGCTTCGTGTAGCTGTCACTTGCTCATCCAGTATCCTCTCAATTTGCTCGCACGGTGCTCTCGAGGCTGTGGTATGCATAGGGGTGGGCTCACTCTCAATGGGAGGAGAAGGCTCGAAAGGGTCACTAGGAATCGTTGTGGGTTCCTCGTAGGTCACTAGGTCTACCACATTAAAAGTAGAGCTAATCTCATATTCAGGAGGTAAGTCCACAACATAAGCATTGGAGTCAATCTTCTGCAGAATTGGGAAGGGACCATCACTACGGACTTGTAACTTTTTAACGGCTCCCGAGGGAAGTCGTTCGGGTCGAACCCGTGCCATAATCAAGTCATCTTCTTAAAATTCATGGTGACGCCTATGCGAATCAGCAAATTGTTTGTAAGTCTCATTACTGAGACTTATTTGCTTGCTAATTGACTTATGCAGATTTTTAACATGATGTGCAAACTCTTCAGCTGACTTGGACATTCTAGACTCGAGGGGAAGAAGAATAAGATCCACGGGTTTCTTAGGTTTGTAGCCATGCACGGCCTCAAATGGACTCATACCTATGGACCTATTAATAGAGCTGTTATATGCAAATTCGGCTTTGGGAAAGAGAAGATCTCAAGTGCCAGAATGATCCCCTACAAGACACCTCAATAGATTCCCTAAACTCCTATTGACGACCTCTGTTTACCCGTCGGTTTGGGGGTGATAGGCAGTGAAGAATTTGAGCTTAGTGTCAACTAGGTGCCAAAATGTCTTCCAAAAGTAACTAGTGAACCGGACATCTCGGTCAGACACTATGGTTTGGGGGAGACCATGCAGACGCACGACTTCATCAAAGAACAGGTGGGCTACTCTAGATGCATCAGATGTTTTGTAACATGCAATGAAATGTGTTTCTTAGAGAACCGATCAACTACCACGAAGATGGAGTCATGTTTGTAAGCAGTGCGAGGTAAACCAAGGATGAAATCCATGCTCACATCAACCCATGGTCTATCAGGAATGGGGAGAGGAGTGTAGAGACTAGTGTTCTGTTTGACCTGTTTGGCCATTGTGCATGTCCGACACTGGGCTACAATTTTGGCCACATCTTTCTTTAGGCCAAGCCAATAAAAATGCTCCTCTGCCGAATGGATGGTATTGTTTCGTCCAAAATGACCAGCAAGACCTCCAGTATGTATTTCCCAAATCAGAAAGTCCCGTACATAAGTCTTCGGGACACAGAGTTGCTACCCTCGAAAGAGAAAACCATCTTGGAGTAGATAGTCAGCAAATGCGGTCGAGGATCCAGCAGACAAGGCAGAGTAGGCAGGGCCAAAGTCTGGACACTCTCCATAGAGTTCCTTCATGCGGTCAAATCTGGTGACCTATACTCGAACAGTGGAAAGAAGGGAGACCCTTTGACTCAAGGCGTCGACCACCTTATTCTCTTTTCCAGCCTTATGTTTTAGGAAAAAGGTGAAGGACTGGAGGAATTATATCCACCGACCATGCCTAGGGTTTAAGCCCTTCTGAGAGCTAAGGAATATCAAAGCCTCGTGGTCCGAGTATAAGATAAACTCTTGAGGTAAGAGGTAATGTCTCCAGTGTTTGAGAGCTTGGACCACGTCATAGAACTCCTTATCGTAGGTGGAGTAATGAAGCTTTGCATCAGAAAGCTTCTCACTGAAGTAAGCCACGGGGTGGCTCTCCTGGCTAAGCACTCCTCTTATTCCTACGTCAGATACATCATAGGATATCTCAAAGACTTTGGAAAAGTCTGGCAGTCGGAGGACATGGGCTTTGGTCATAAGCTCCTTTATGACAAGAAAAGCCTGGGAGGTGACTTTGGTCCACTCAAAATTCCCTTTACAGATGTAATCCGTAATGGGTGCCATAATGGTGCTAAAACTCTTTATGAAGTGTCTGTAGAAAGTGGCTAGCCCCTGGAAACTGCGAACGTCATGGACGTTCTGGGGCTCAGGCCAGTCTACTAAGACTCGGACCTTGGATTGGTCCACAGACACTCCTTGACTCGAAACCACAAAGCCGAGGAAAGTGACCCGGTCTGTCATGAATTCACACTTCTTAAGATTGGCATACAAGGTTTCTCTCCTCAAAGTCTCGCAGACTTCCCTCAAATGCCAGATGTGGTCCTGAGGGTTGTGGCTATAGATGAGAATGTCGTCAAAGTAGACGACAACAAATTGACCAATGAGAGGGCGAAGGACTTCCATCATAAGCCTCATGAAAGTGCTAGGGGCATTAGATAAACCAAATGGCATGACGAGTCATTCATACATACCTTCTTTTATTTTGAAGGTTGTCTTCCACTCATCCCCTGGTCGGATTCGGACCTGGTGGTAGCCACTTTTCAAGTCAATCTTGAAAAATATGGTGGATCCACTCATCATGTCAAGCATGTCATCAAGACGGAGAATGGAAAATCTATACTTGACAGTGATTTTGTTGATGGCGCGGCTGTCAACACACATCCGCCAAGTGTCATCTTTCTTTGGTGTGAGCAAGGCAGGAACAACACATGGGCTCTTGCTCACTCTGAGGAAACCCTTTTGAATAAGGTCCTCGACAATTCTTTGGAGCTCAGCATGTTCCTTGGGGTTCAGTCGGTAATGAGGAAGGTTGAGTAGGGTGGACCCAGGGACAAGGTCAATGGCAAGTTGTACATCACGTATGGAAGGGAGTATAGAGGGCAAGTCCTCAGGGAAGATGACTTGGAAGTCCTGTAGGATTGTCTGGACTTCAGGTGGGACTGAGACTTGGGACTCCTCGGATGTGATGGTGACGACAACAGCCCAAACAGGGGCACCCTCAGCAACCTCTCTGTTTAGCTCTCGGACACTTATGAAGTTAAGGCGCCTAACTAGGTCGTGACCAACCTTAGGGGCCTTAGGGACGGGGGTAATAGAGGTAGGAGAAGGGGGAATGAGAAGTTTTCCTTCGTTGGGAGTTCGAGGACTCTCCTGAACCTTGGGGGTTCCGGTGGGGGTGGAGGTGGAGCTCTTTTTCAGGGTCACCTTTGGGGGTGCCGGGTACAACTGAATCTTCTTCCCATTATGAGAGAAGGAACATTGGTTGGATCGACCGAATGTAGTAAGGTCTACATCATAGATCCACTGTCGTCCTAGGATGATGCTACCGACCTTCATAGGCACTACATCGCATAAGATTTGTCCTTGGCAGGACTGGAATTGGATGGGAATGACACATGTAGTGGTGACTGGGATAGACGTGTCGTCAACCCAAACCACATTGTATGGCTTAGGATGAGGATGCGTAGGTACACCTAGACGGGAGACAAAGTCTAAAGAGTCTGCATTGATACAGCTCCCGTTGTCAAAGATCACCTTGCAGGGTTGGGATTTCACCATGATGTAGGTTTAGAAGATGGAGGTTCGACGCCAATCGTCTTCCTAGGGGTGTGTTAGGATGTAGTGAACTATACCCAATCTTCCCTGGCTAGAACTCTCTGCGATATCTCCAACCTGCATGTACTCGACATGCGTGCTGTAATATCTTGGGTCTTTCGGATCCTTATCGGAGAGCTTTCAGGTCACTGTTGTGGGTCCTAAGTTGTATTTTACGATCCACGTGGATTTTTCTCTCATACAAGTTACGGAACCCAGTGCTGAGTTTACTGTTGAATTCATCGACTCGAGGACGCTACAATTGCGTTATGCTCCTTCCGAGGATCGTTTAGACTTTTTTTTCATATTTTTCTGAGTTAGTGCATTTTCGGGCTAAAAATCAAATTTTACGAAAATTGCATAATTTCCTTTTCTTTTAACTTCTTCTCTCTCCTTCCTCTCTCCTCACCGCCGTTCACTCTCTTCCCCTCCGTTCTCTCTCCTCTTTCCCCCTCTGCTTCAGCTGCAGACGGAGGAGGCCCTGGGATGCTGTGGAGATGCCGTGGAGGTGGTCTGGAGCGTGCTGGCGTGACGGATGGAGCGTGGCATTGGCGCGATCCCTCGGTGGATTCAAAGCCGATGTGGTTTGGTTCATGTGACGTTTTCGGCGTGGTTTAGTCACTTCGGCGCGCAAGAACTTTGGTGGAGGTAGGGAGATGGATACCCTACTTCTCTTCTACCTTCCCTCGCGATTTGGAGCCGAACGGTGCGAGAACGAGCGTGTTTTGCTTCATTTAGGGCAAAGCATGCTTCGAGGGGTGTGAGACGAGTTCGCCGTTTTAGGCGACGGTTTCTAGCCTAATTAGTCTTATTTGAACCCCTGGCATGTTGGGAATTCATTCCCGCCAGTTTTATTGCATTTGGTTGAGAATCGGAGTCGGTATGAGCCCGACTATCTCGGTGACTCATTTTGGGTCGATTCATGGGAATCGCTCGTTTCCTGTGTTTTTGGACGTGGTTTGGATCTCTTCCAGTCTGTGGAAGGTTTATACCGTGTTTAGGAATGTTTCCCCTTCGTTTTAGGGCGAACAGGGCGTGGAAAGGCCGGGTTTCGGCCATTCCTACGGTTTTCCCGCCGTAACGCCTTGGCGATCGTACCAGTGACCATTTTTATCGCTTAAGCGGTCCTGGGATGACCGTTTTGGTTCTTTGTCGATTTAAGTCAGTTCAGGTCTATGCGGTCATGCGATAGACCGTTTATGGTGGCTTGTGGTCCATTGTTAGACCGCTAAGCTTTGTCAAGCGGTCCCTTGGAGACTGCTAGGTTTTGTGTGTTATGTCGGCTGAGCTAAGCCGTCGTACGATAGACCGCAAGGCTGGCTGTGGCGGTCCATTGTTAGACCGCAAAGCTTCGTTTGAGTATTGGTCAATGGGTTTTTAAGTTGGTTCGAGCTAGCGGTCCTAGCTCTGACCGCATGGTGTTCTTGGCGGCCCTTTGGGTGATCGTCTAGGTGGTTTCACTGGTTAAGTCGGTTCGGGGGTTGACTGGGTCAAGCGGCCATGTAGGTGACCGCTATAGTCATCTGGCGGCCCTTAGGTAGACCGCATGCCCCTATGCTTTTATAATCTTATTTGTTGGGTCTTCCGAGTCAGGCGGCCATATCCTCAATCGCTTGACTCCGTGAGAGGGCCGTAGATCGTTTTCATCTTGGTGCGGCCCTTTTTATGACCGCCCAGTGTCTGAATTCTCTGTGTGAGGGTAGCGGCTCCTTGGCTGACCGCTTGGTTTACCTAGCAGCCAGGCGTGTAATCATTTCTTTCCCATAGTTCTGTTTTCTTTATGTTTGGCCTCCAATTGTCTTTGCTTGACATTGTGGTTTGCCCATAGTCCCGTGGATGTCTTGGATGTCCTATGAGGGTGATGACCATGCTGTAGGGTGGCCGAGATTGCCATTATATCGAGTAGTGTTCCGCACTGCTTCAGAGTCATTATTGGTTTCTGGTCAACCCGGTTGTGATCCAGTGGTTGACATGCGACCGCGTGAATGTCTCGGTGATCCGATGTGGATCGAGACATGGTTTTCGATACCGTGAGGTACTGTCTTATCTCGATTTGCATGTCCTTATGCTTTGAGGGTCTTAGTGATCCCTTAAGTCTCCGTGATTCGTGTTATACGGATGTGTGGAATCGACAATCCTGTGTTGTTCCCTTTGTCGGTGTTTTATCGTGATTGGCTTAGGGATTAGGCTGATTGGCAGCATATTACCACTTTTGTGCAACGGTCTTGACTGCGAGTCTTGTGACTTAAGGATCGTTGTATTAGCAGGTCTAGTTGTTTGTCCTGAGTCCGGTGGCAGTCTGGTGTGCTACCTTGTGCTTGTGCTTCGTAGTACGTGTGACAGTGCGTATTCAGCATGTCCGTACTTCAGCACTGGTGTTTCGGAGTCTCTGTGTTTAGTGAGCCTCCACTAGTCGTAGCCTGACGACACGTTCCAGTGTGTCGGTCCACCTGGGAGTGGTGGAGAGGCAGTTCACGATATAGGGTTTTTAGCCTAGTCTCAGTGGGCTCCCTTGCCTTGCGGTAGCGTCCTACTGGGGGGGAAACTAGCTGGAGACCTGGCTCAAGGCATTGAGCTTGTGTGTGCACACGTGGTCAGGGGCGTTTGGACGAGCGCCGACGGGTGTGACCCTGACTAGTCACTCGTTACTGTGGTACTGTTGCTCCTTGTACTTGGTACTGTTGTTCCTTGTACTTGGTTCTTTGTGACTGTCTCAGTTACCGCTGTTCTAGGCGAGTACGAGATACCTGAGGCGTAGTGTAAGACGTCAGTGGACGCATCTGGCTGTTCTTTTAGTGAGGAGGTGCTTCTATCACTTGACACATAACTCTTGTGACTTGTGTTTTCGTGATCGGTTTCCGAGTAGCCTGTGCGTGGCTTTACTTGAGGTCCAGTCTTGTGTAGCGTACACGACGGTGAGCTCATGTATGTTTGTACCTTTGACGGTGTAGGTCTTTAGTAGGCTTTTACCTGTTTTGGTAGGCTTTTCACGATAGGGTTTCGTGATCTAACGATGGATCGGTAACTCCCGACTTTGTGAGATCGGGGTTCACCTTTCTGTTGTTGCTTGGAGTAGCTTAGAGAGCCGAGGTTCGTTCGACAGCCGTGTTTCCATTCGATGTGGCTTTACTCTTTCTTTTAGCTGTCCTTACTCCTACTTTTATAGCTTTACTATTGTAGTTTAGTACTGATGTTACTTCTGCTCCTGCTTTACTGTTTAACGATGTTCTCTTGTGTGTTACTGCATTGTTCCCAGTGGGGATCTGTGGGACCCCTACTGAGCCAGTGACACGAGGCTCACCCCTGCTTTTCAGGTGTGGCCGTTCTGCTTCCTCATGGTTCGTGGCGCAGTGCATCAGCTCGTAGTTGCCAGCGTTTCCTGCATCGAGTTTCCCCCGACTTCAGTGTTCGTTCTCTTTTCTGTTGGACTGTACTTGTCTTTATTTGGACTGGACTCTATTAATTTAAATTATTAATTGAAAAAGAAATTTTATTTCTACTACTTTAGCAAACCTGATCATTGAAATATTAATTGCATACTGCTTTATCTGGGAACTTCAATGTACTCCACACACTCCTTTTATCCCTTCGGAGCTTTACCGCTCTTGGGAGGCCTTGCAAGATCCAAGTGGTATCAGGTTTACTCGATATCCGGATCCTGGGTCGTCACAGTTGGTATCAGAGCATGGTGGTGTGAAAGTACATGGGAATTCGAGATATTGCAATATTCAGAGTCCTTAAGGTCCAGTACAGTCGGCAGCTGGCATAGGTTTTGCGATTATTTATCTCTTTATTTTTGCGTGTGGTCTTGTGCGTGCTGTGTTGGCACTGTACGAGATGGTTTCGCTCTCGTTAAGATGTGACGAAGTGTTCTTCTTTTTGTCGTGGTATGTGTCTCGATTATGTTGTACCTGGCAGAGTTCGCCGGCATGTGTGAATCTACGGTGTGGTGTTTGAGATTCTTCTATGATTTGTTCAGGTGGCTGGTGACTTTATCGTTGGTGTGATGGCCGTGCGCATTCCTATGTTGCCTTGGTCGTCCCAGTTTGAGATTTGTTCAGCCCCTGAGGTGTTAAGGTGATGTCGTGGTGATCGATTAGATGCCTTGATTGAGAGAATGCCCGGGCGAACCTAGGATTTTTCTTCCTGGTGAGCTATTGTTAGTCGAGCTTGATTCTTCTCATCCTGTTTGGTGGTGTCTTTTCGAGGTAAGCCTTGGAAGTGCTGTCTTGGTGAAGCCTTTGTCCTGTGTCTGCTTAAGTGTGGACCGAGGTCTTATCGGTTGGTTTTACTGTACTCTTCTATCATGGTGGAGTTAGCATGCGACTCGAATCAGATGTAATGTCTGAGTGAGGACTGACTTGATTGTGCTTGTGGTCCAGTGCTGTCGTTGGCGTTCTGTGTGCCAGTTTCGTTGTTATTCTTGGCACGGAAGCCAATGATGTGTTGGAGCTGTCAGCTGAGAGGACTATGTTTCCTTGGTTAAGCTGATGCTTGTTGTGTCTGCCGTGTCTTATCGGTAGCTGGTTTCGTGGCATGGGTCGTGTCTCTTTTCCCTATGAGACGTAAACGACGTTGCCTTGTTTCGGAGGTGTTGGACATGTGTTCACTTGGGCGCCGTGCTTGTTCTTTGGATCGATGCGCCTTAAGATCCATAGTGTGTGCCTATGATTGTGGTATGGCAGTGTTCCTCTGAATTGTGTTTTTTTGATAATCGTGTTACCGTGTTTTGTGTTTTGAGGCTTGGTTGATGCTTGGAGAGCGTAGACAGTGTTTGAGTTTGTACTTCCCTTGTTCACTTGTTAGCTCCTTGAATTTCGAGGATGAAATTCCTATAAGGGGGGAGGACTGTAATATCTTGGGTCTTTCGGATCCTTATCGGAGAGCTTTTGGATCACTTTTGTGGGTCATGAGTTGTGTTTTACGATCCATGCGGGTATTTCTCTCATACAAGTTACGGAACCCAGTGGTGAGTTTACTGTTGAATTCATCGACTCGGGGACTTTACAGTTGCGTTATGCTCCTTCCGATGATCGTTTAGACTATTTTTCCATATTTTTCTGAATTAGTACATTTTCGGGCTAAAAATCAGATTTTATAGAAATTGTATAATTTCTTAATTTCCTTTTCTTTTAACTTCTTCTCTCTCCTTCCTCTCTCCTCACCGCCGTTCACTCTCTTCCCCTCTGTTCTCTCTCCTCTTTCCCCCTCTGCTTCGGCTGCAGACGGAGGAGGCCCGGGGATGCTGTGGAGATGCCGTGGAGGTGGTCTGGAGCGTGCTGGCGTGTCGGATGGAGCGTGGCGTTGGCGTGATCCCTCGGTGGATTCAAAGCCGGCGTGGTTTGGTTCGTGTGACGTTTTCGACGTGGTTTGGTCACTTCGGCGCGCGAGAACTTCGGTGGAGGTAGGGAGATGGATACCCTGCTTCTCTTCACTGTTCCCACGCGTTTTGGAGCCGAACGGTGCGAGAACGAGCGTGTTTTGCTTCGTTTAGGGCAAAGCATGCTTCGGGGGGTGTGAGACGAGTTTACCATTTTAGGCGCGGTTTCTAGCCTAATTAGTCTTATTTGAACCCCTGGCATGTTGAGAATTCATTCCCGCCAGTTTTATTGCATTTGGTTGAGAATCGGAGTCGGTATGAGCCTGACTATCCCCGTGACTCATTTTGGGTCGATTCATGGGAATCACCTGTTTCCTATGTTTTTGGACGTGGTTTGGATCCCTTCCAGTCTGTGGAAGGTTTATATCGTGTTTAGGAATGTTTCTCCTTCATTTTAGGGCGAACAGGGCGTGGAAAGGCCGGGTTTCGACCATTCCTACAGTTTTCCCGCCGTAACGCCTTGGCGGTCGTACCAGTGACCATTTTTATCTCTTAAGCGGTCCTGGGATGACCGTTTTGGTTCTTTGTCGGTTTAAGTCGGTTCAGGTCTATGCGGTCATGCGATAGACCGTTTATGGTGGCTTGCGGTCCATTGTTAGACCACTAAGCTTTGTCAAGCGGTCCCTTGGAGACCGCTAGGTTTTGTGTGTTATGTCGGCTGAGGTAAGCGGTCGTACGATAGACCGCAAGGCTGGCTGTGGCGGTCCATTGTTAGACCGCTAAGCTTCATTTGAGTATTGGTCAACGGATTTTTAAGTCGGTTCGGGCTAGCAGTCCTAGCTCCGACCGCATGGTGTCCTTGGCGGCCCTTTGGGTGATCGTCTGGGTGGTTTGACTGGTTAAGTCGGTTCGTGGGTTGACTGGGTCAAGCGGCCATGTAGGTGATCCCTATAGTCATCTGGCGACCCTTAGGTAGACGGCATGCCCCTATGCTTTTATAATTTTATTCGTTGGGTTTTCCGAGTGAGAAGGCCATATTCTCAACCGCTTGACTCCGTGAGACGGCCCATATGTAGATCATTTTCATCTTGGTGCGGCCCTTTTTATGACCGCCCAGTGTCTGAATTCTCTGTGTGAGGGTAGCGACTCTTTGGCTGACCGCTTGGTTTACCTAGCAGTCAGGCGTGTAACCGTTTCTTTCCCATAGTTTTGTTTTCTTTATGTTTGGCCTCCAATTATCTTTGGCTTGACCTTGTGATTTGCCCATAGTCCCGTGGATGTCTTGGATGTCCTATGAGGGCGATGACCATGTTGTAGGGTGGTCGGGAGTGCCATTATATCGAGTAGTGTTCCGTACTGCTTCAGAGTCATTATTGGTTTCTGATCAACCCGGTTGTGATCCAGTGGTTGACATACGACCTCGTGAATGTCTCGGTGATCCGGTATGGATCGAGACATAGTTTTAGA
Organism: Amorphophallus konjac; assembly: GCA_022559845.1. Classification (NCBI taxonomy): domain Eukaryota; kingdom Viridiplantae; phylum Streptophyta; class Magnoliopsida; order Alismatales; family Araceae; genus Amorphophallus; species Amorphophallus konjac. The sequence continues at coordinate 389,566,024 of CM040126.1, forward strand.
CATCGTGAGGTGTTGTCTTACCTCAGTTTACGTGTCCTTATGCTTTGAGGGTCTTAGTGATCCCTCAAGTCTCCGTGATTCGTGTTATACAGATGTGTGGAACCGGTAATCCTGTGCCGTTCCCTTTGTCGGTGTTTTATCGTGATTGGCTTAGGGATTAGGCTGATTGGCGGCATATTACCGCTTTTGTGCGACGGTCTTGACCCCGAGTCTTGTGACTCAAGGATCGTTGTGTTAGCAGGTCTAGTTGTTTGTCATGAGTCCGGTGGCAGTCTGGTGTGCTACCTTGTGCTTGTGCTTCGTAGTACGTGTGACAGTGCGTGTTCAGCCTGTCCGTACTTGAACACTGGTGTTTCGGAGTCTCTGTGTCTAGTAAGCCTCCACTAGTCGTAGCCTGACGACACGTTCCAGTGTGTCGGTCCACCTGGGAGTGGTGGAGAGGCAGTTCCCGATATAGGGTTTTTAGCCTAGTCTCCGTGGGCCCCCTTACCTTGCGGTAGCATCCTACTAGAGGGGAAAACTAGCTAGAGGCCTGGCTCAAGGCATTGAGCTTGTGTGTGCACATGTGGTCAGGGGCATTTGGACGAGCGCCGACGGGCGTGACCCTGACTAGTCACTCGTTACTGTGGTACTGTTACTCCTTGTACTTGGTACTGTTGTTCCTTGTACTTGGTTCTTTGTGAGTGTCTCAGTTACCGCTGTTCTAGACAAGTACGAGATACCTGAGGCGCAGTGTAAGACGTCAGTGGACGCATCTGGCTGTTCTTCTAGTGAGGAGGTGCTTCTGTCACTTGACACATAACTCTTGTGACTTGTGTTTTCGTGATCGGTTTCCGAGTAGCCTATGTGTGGCTTTACTCGAGGTCCAGTCTTGTGTAGCGTACATGACGGTGAGCTCATGTATGTTCGTGCCTTTGACTGTGTAGGTCTTTAGTAGGCTTTTACCTATTTTGGTAGGCTTTTCACGATAGGGTTTCGTGATCTAACAATGGATCGGTAACGCCTGACTTTGTGAGATCGGGGTTCACCTTTCTGTTGTTGCTTGGAGTAGCTTAGAGAGCCGAGCTTCGTTCGGCAGCCGTGTTTCCGTTCGATGCGTCTTTACTCTTTCTTTTAGTTGTCCTTACTCCTGCTTTTACAGCTTTAATGGTGTGGTTTAGTACTACTGTTACTTCTGCTCCTGCTTTACTGTTTAGTGATGTTCTCTTGTGTGTTACTGCGTTGTTCCCAGTGGGGATCTGCGGGACCCCTACTGAGCCAGTGACACGAGGCTCACCCCTACTTTTCAAGTGTGGTCGTTCTGCTTCCTCATGGTTCGTGGCGTGGTGCATCAGCTCGTAGTTGCGAGCGTTGCCTGCGCCGGGTTTCCCCCGACTTCAGTGTACGTTCTCTTTTCTGTTGGACTGTACTTGTCTTTATTTGGACTGGACTCTGTTAATTTAAATTGTTAATTGAAAAAGAAATTTTATTTCTGTTACTTTAGCAAACCGGATCATTGAAATATTAATTACTTACTACTTTATCTTGGAACTTCAATGTACTCCACACACTCCTTTTGTCCCTTTGGAACTTTGCCGCTCTTGGGAGGCCTTGCAGGATCCAAGTGGTATCGGATTTACTCGGTATCCAGACCCTGGGTCATCACATGTGCCATCAAATCCTACGTCTAACTCCTCAAACTAGGCGATGAGGTCAGGATTGGCCTCATACCTCTCAGTGGATTCTTCTTCCAGAGGTGGAATCTCTACATGCTGGGGGTCGGTGATGACTAAGGCTCGGGTGGGGAAGTTGGTGGCAACATGCCCTAGGTTGTGGCACCTAAAGTAGCAAATTCTCGAGACAGGGGCTGGTTGGGAGGCGCTAGGGATGACTCCCTTTCTCTTGTCATCCCTGCTATCAGTTGGCAGAGTGTACTCCAGCCTGGGCACAGTAGCGGGTGCAGGTAAGGGGTTCCTTATGAAAGGAACAGTTGGGGCAATGGCTCGGACCGGGGTAGCAGTAAGGACATAGGAAGTGGAGGATCCAGGCCTCTCAGAGTAGCGGACCATGGTGTTTCGGGATTCAGGTTGGCGGTAGGTGGGGACCCGAAGTGGGACCACCCTTTGAAACCGCTCGACATCTCGAGCAGCCTGGTAGGCGTGCTCGAGGGTGTTAACCTCTTGTAGGAACAGCTCCCGCTGTATGCTCTCGTGTAGGCCAGCCCTAAATCGCGAGAGGGTGACAGAGGCATCCTCCACGACTCGACTCCGAAGGAAGAATTCATCAAATTTGGCGATGTACTCATCCACGGACTTTCCATCTTGGGCGACTTTCTGCCATTGGTCTAAAAGACACTGATGGTAGGAGGGTGGCAGATACTTCTCTATTAGTTTCTCCTTCATTTCTTCCCACGTGTTTATGGGCTCCTCTCGTTTCCTTGCTAGGATATTCTCAACGTTGCACCAGTAGGTCTTGGCTTGACCTAGGAGCTTCATTTTGGCAAACCTCACCCTTGTAGCAGGGGTCATGCGGCGATGCTAATCAAAATATTGGTCCATCCTGGTCTCCTAATCAAGATATGTGGCGGGATTTTAGGACCCATCAAAACTGGGAGCATCTGTTTTGATGTTCCGTAGGATGATCTCCTCATCATCATGGTCTCTCCCTCGAGGCGCACGATCCTCTTGCTCTCTACCTTGAGGAGCCTGATTCTGACGGGCTTGGTCTCTCTCTTCCCTAGGGTTGGCTACGAGATCTCTGCGACCATTCATCCTCCCTTCCTCTTTCTTCACGTGATCCTCTAAGGCTCGTATCCTCTCACCTAGCTCCGCTCGCAATTGGCCTATAGATCTTTTAATTTCGGCCATAAGATGTTGTTCAAGCTGGGCTAGCATGGCATCCATGCTATCCTAATCCATGGGTGATTGTAGCGTTGAAGTGCGCTCTAGACGGCCTGATGAATTCCTAGACCAACGTGACATGCACGGGCTTGGACCTAAGTGATGCAATCCTAGGACCGAAAATTAGCAAGGTGTAGACCCAATTTGTTGGCTAATATGCAAAGGGTCAATTCCTTTTTTGTGAAGGGACCGGTCAGGGAGAGTTGCTCGCCCGTAGGCGAAGTAGCTGTAGAACTACCTCCTGATAATTAGGGTGCCATAATGGGGCAGTTCTAGGGCTTAAAGAATGGGCACATACAAGCTCTCTCTCTCCGTCCACAGCGATGCACTCAGGAGACAGGCTGTATGGGTCGGACTCTCTCTCACTTCGTCGCGCGGCAATTGAAAAGATACTAAATAAGTAAGAGATTAGAGCACGTACCTAGCTAGACTGAAAAGTCTAGCTCCGACCGAAGACGAAGGCGAGTGGGGAGGTGCGAGTCCGCTCGGCGTCGACGAAGCTTGAACGGTTACAACAAATTCACTCCACGCAGGGAGGGTGCAATTATTACAAAATCGCTTAATTTAAAATTTTCGATCAGGGGAATAAATTAATTCAAACTATCTCCATGCAGGGAGACTTTCGGACACTCACGTTCCATAATTTACGGACTGTCTGTCGACTACCGGGCGATTCTGGCGCCGGTCAAGCCGCCATTGTGGACTCTGGTGCCACTTCCAATAATTTAATCAAATGATATATATAAATAATATAAATACATATATATAATATTATATATGAGATATAATATATATATATATATTAAACACTTCAACAATCACTTTTTTTCAATTTTTCTCTCTGTCTCGCGTGTCTCACGCGGTTTGCGCAGAGTCAACAAATGCAAGCGTTCAACGCGGGTAGCGCGAACAGCTGGCGGGGCCGTGGGCTGACTCGGGCGCGGGAGGCCGCAGGTGTGGGCACGCAGGCGACGCGGCCAGGTAGCAGGCGGGAGGCGGTGCCGGCACGGGCGAACGGGCGTAAGCGAGCTGGTGTGGGCGTGCGGGCGACGCGCGCAGGCAGCAGGCGGAGCGGGACCGGGCGCAGGCGCGGCCCAAGGCCGACGCGGGAGCACGGGCGTAGGGGGGGCGCACGCGCGGTGACGCCCCCTTCCCGCGATCCCATATCGTGTCCGGGGACGTCACGGCGTATAGACGGAAGTGTTGTGGGCCGAGATATTTACATGGCGCTAAAGGCCAAACCATCATGTATTCCAAAAATATAACCATACCATTTCCATAAGTTTAAACACTCATAATTTACATCGTATACAGAGTACTACATATTGTTACCCAAAAGTCATATTTACATTCATTATTCAAAAGCAAACCAAATCTACTTATTCTATGCAGCGAAAATTCAAATTACACCCGAGATCACCCTCCGACCTGCTGTTCGTTGAAGTCGAGGTACTCACTTGTTAGTTTCCTGAAATGGTTAGGCAACATATATGAGTCCAAAGACTCAGTAGGCATTAAAATCAATCACATGCTTATCATATACTAAACTGTGCAAATCCATGATATATAGATACAGCTAATCACAATTTCATTGGATTATACATATACTATGAATGCGAAGGAAAACTAGTAGAGCAGAGTAATTTTTCTTCTTATAAGAAAATGCGTATAACAAATCTTATCTGACTTATATATATATGGCATAGTACATATCTTAGCTAAATCAGAGCTTATACAGATGAACTTATTTTCAGATCATACTAAAGTCATATATCAAATCTGAACTTCATGTTATTTGACAGCATATATTGGACAGGCATCCCGTCACTAAAAACAGTAGAAAACACATACCCAGGCATCCATACGTCGACATAAAGACAAATGGTCTAAACGCTGGAGCCTGTCGGCCTTGATCAACCACGCAGGATCGGGAGTTAATACTCTACCATTCCCCAGATAATTTTTCTTATTCTGGGTTCCGGATTTTTCAGAAGTCTGTTTGTCCTCGAAAATGGGCCTAATCCCGTAGTGGAAGCTAACTACGGTTTGTCGCCCCATACCTCCTTAAAGTGACACAATGCATATTCTTAATCAAATTTTTATTATTATTGTGATGCTTATTACATAGTCGTCTCAATACTTAAAACTTGTCATTGAACTCTACAAAATAACTGGATCGTATTTTAATATCAGGAATTAGATTTTAATCATAGGGTAGTGGGTCAAATTTATTAACTAAATAAATTACTATTATATAACATTCGAATAGATTAGAGTAGAGAGAGAGTAGAGAGAGAGTAGAGAGAGAAAGTAGAAAGAGATTAGAAAAAGATTAGATAGGAAAATAATATTTTTACATAATGGTAACTAAATAAATAACTGATTCTAAATATAGATCATTGGGTTAAATAAATCAATGACTTAAATCACATTTCAAACAAAATCAAATCAAAGAAATGTAAATAACAAATAACATGCACTCGGTTTATCGTGCCTACCTTTAGAATGGACTTCCGAATTGACTTTAGTATCTCACCCGAGCTCCCGTAAAAGTCTTTGCGTAGGAAAAGATAATTTTCCAGTCCCAGATGCGTAAAGAAGAGTGAAATTGTCTAAAATAAGTTTCAAATCATCCGTCCAAATTTTTGTTAAATATTTATATTATTCTGATACTGTATTATCTTTTCCGTTTATTAATAAAAGAATGAGAGTGGGAAGAGAGATGAGAGAGAAACTAGGGAGAGAAATTGGAGAGAGAAAGTAGAGAGAAAAATTAGGGAAAAGATAGAGAGAGAAAGTAGACAAAAGTAGAGAGAGAAAGTGAAAAGAGAATAGAGAGTGAAGAGAGAAAGTAAAGAGAAAAAAATAGAGAGAGAGTAGAGAGAGTAGAGAGAGAAAATAAGAGAGATAGGTGACATAACTTGTGTGTGTGTGAGAGAGAGAAATTAGAGAGAGATGGTGGAAAGAGGTGAGAGAGAAAGAAAAAAAATAGAGAGAGAGTAGAGAGAGTGAAATTAGAGAGAGAGGGGGGTAGAGAGAGATGAGAGAGATGAGAAGAAAAGAAAAAAGAAAAAAAAAGATTGAGAGGGGGAGAGAACGTGTGAGAGGGAGAGAAGGGATGAGAGGGGGGGAAGTGTGCTACGTGGGAGAGAGGGGTGAGGGGGGATATTTATAGTGGGGGGGTGAGAGTAAAGGAAGAAGGGGGGAAGGGTTATATGGTGAAGGTTTATGGAGGGGGAGGGTAATGTGGGGGAGTTGGTTTGAGGTAGGGCTGTCAATGGGCCGGGCCCGGGCCGGGCTTAGGTCGGCCCGGCTCGGACCCGACTTATCAAGAGAAAGGCCCGAACCCGGCCCGGGCCCGACCTATGTCGGGCCGGGTCGGGTCGGGCCCGATATTATGTAAAAAATTCAAAGCCCGACTAAGGCCCGGCCCGACTATTTAAATAAAATAATTAAAAATAATAAAAATTAATAGATTTAATATTATAAAACTTATAATCTCACTAAATAAATTAAAATTTTGATATTAATTACATAATTTGTGTGAAAAAAGAATTTTAAAATTTATAATTAAGTAAAATAATATAAGTTTGACTAAATAGTTTTTAAAATTTGAAGTGAGAATAAAAAAAGGGATCGGGCCGGGCCGGCCCGCGGGCCAAACTCAAAGCCCGGCCCGCGAGTCTAGTTGGGCCAGACTTTTAGGCCCGACTAAAAAACCGCGGGCCGAAAAAGACCTTGCGGCCCGGCCCGAAATCGGGCCAAGCCCGCAGGCCTGTCGGGCCGGCCAGGCCCATTGACAGCCCTAGTTTGAGGGGAGGTAAGGACACGTGGGGGGGATAGTTAAATTTTTTTTTTAATGTAAGAACCTCCCATCGGATGAGAGGAGAAGGGGGATAATAAGAGAGTAATTTTGCACAAAAACCCACAAAAATTTAATAATAACAATGTCTTAAAGAGTTAGATTATTCAATCTTATTTTTAATTAATCAAATATCAAAATTTGAAAAAATGATCAACATGAAATTTGTAGATTTTTAGATTCTCTTTTCAATGGATCTAATATTGACCCCATTCTGACACTCCTACGAAAAGATATATATTAATAACGTAAGATATATAATTAATTTACTTAATAAAGTTTGTTAAATTATACCGTTCAAGGTATTGGACTTTAATTACAAGAACCTAAAATTTATATGGACTCGAAATATAAAATATTTAATTATCTTTAAGCGGACGGATTCGGGTGTTATAAATCTCTCCCCCTTAAACAAATTTCATCTTCGAAATTTAAAAATTACTCAATACGTACCGAATAGGTGTGGATATCTCTTCCGCATTTCATCTTCCATCTCCCAAGTAGCTTCTTCTGTTGAGATACTTTTCCACAATACCTTCACCAATAGAATTGTCTTCGTTCTCAGCATTTTTTCTTTTCGATCGAGAATGCGAACTGGTTTCTCCTCATATGTAAGATCTGGCTGAATTTCCAACTGCTTATGATCTATAATGTGTGATGAGTCTGGCATGTATTTTCTTAACATGGACACATAGAATACATCATGAACTCCTAACAATGATGGTGGTAAAATCAGCTGATATGCCACCTCTCCAATCCCTCTTAAGATTTCAAATGGTCCAACATACCTTAGACTGAGCTTGCCTTTCTTGCCAAATCTCATTACTCCTCTAGTAGGCGAAACTTTCAGAAATACGTGATCCCCGATAATAAATTGTAGATCTCTCCTTCTCTGATCAGCATAACTTTTCTGCCTACTCTGAGCTGTAAGTAACCTTTTTCTAATCAACTCAACCTTTTCTACATAATCCTGTACAATCTATGGCCCAATCAATCTCCGCTCACCGACCTCATCCCAATAAATAGGTGATCTACATTGTCTACCATATAATACTTCATATGGTGCCATTCCTATGCTTGCATAATGGCTGTTGTTATATACAAACTCAATCAAAGGTAAATGTTCATCCCAACTGCCTTTCCAGTCTAAACTGCATGCTCTCAACATATCTTCCAATGTTTGAATGGTTCTCTCTGATTGTCCATCTGTTTGAGGGTGAAAAGTTGAGCTAAATTTTAATTGTGTACCCAATGCTGTATGTAAACTCCTCCAAAATTTTGCTGTAAACCTTGCATCCCTATCTGAAATAATAGACACAGGCACACCATGAAGTCTCACAATTTCTCTAATATACAAATGGGCTAAATCCTCTAACGATTGTGTCTTTGTGATTGCCAGAAAATGAGCTGACTTAGTCAGTCTGTCAACAATTACCCAAATAGATTCATGTTTTCTCCTAGTCATTGGTAATCCCATCACAAAATCCATAGTGATATGCTCCCATTTCCACTGTGATATTTCCATCAATTGTAATGGTCCCGCTGGCCTTTGATGCTCCGCCTTTACTTGTTGACAAGTAAGACATTTGCTGACAAAGTCTGCTATATCTTTCTTCATGCCAATCCACCAAAACAGTCTTTTCATGTTTTTGTACATTTTTGTACTGCCTGGGTGAATAGAATATAGTGATTTATGTGCCTCAGTTAATAGGTCTTTCTTTATTTCTTCATTCCGAGGTACACATAATCTTCCCTGAAATTTGATTGCCCCGTCTGCACTTTGAGTAAATCTCGGTGTGCCAATCAATTTTTGTAACTGCTGATCATTCAGTTGTGCTTGCACAATTTGCTCAACCATTGCAGACTGAATAGTTAGTTGGGCCAGAAATAAGTTTCTCTCTTTGCATATCGGAGAATACTCCACTACATCAGATGTCATTCTCCAAGTTTGGCGCAACTGGATTGCCATTAGCCTCTTCCTGCTGAGTGCATCTGCTACCACATTTGCTTTTCCTGGGTGATAATTCAAGGTGAAATCATAATCCTTCAAAAATTCAATCCACCGTATTTACCTTAAATTTAATTCTTTCTGAGAGAAAATATATTTTAAACTCTGATGGTCTGTAAATACTTCAAACTGCACACTATACAAATAATGGCGCCAAGTCTTCAGAGCATGTACCACCGCTGTCAACTCCAAATCATGTGTTGGATAATTCATCTCATGGGTCTTTAATTGTCTGGATGCATAAGCTACTACTTTGTCATTCTGCATCAGGACACATCCTAGTCTTTTTCTAGAGGCATCTGTATATATCACAAATCCTCCTGACGCACAAGGTAAAGTAAGCACTGAGGCTGTAGTTAACCTTGTTTTTAATTCCTGAAAACTCATTTCACATTTATCTGACCATTCAAAAGGAACTCCTTTCCTAGTCAATTTGGTCATAAGAGCTGCAATAGAAGAAAAACCTTCAATAAACCTGCGATAGTAACCTGCAAGACCCAAAAAGCTCCTAATCTCACTGACATTCTTTGGCCTTTCCCAATGTAAAACCGCCTCAACCTTAGCTGGATCAACAGACACTCCATCACAGAAATGATATGCCCTAAGAATTGGACCTTATCCAACCAAAATTCACATTTACTAAATTTTGCATACATTTGATGACTTCTTAAGGTTTCCAGCACAATCCTCAAATGTTCTTGATGAGTTTCAACAGTGGGAGAATAGATCAACACATCATCAATAAACATCACTACAAATGTATCCATATATGGTTGAAAAACTCTATTCATCAATCCATAAATACTGCTGGTGCATTAGTTAACCCAAATGGCATAACCAAAAATTCATAATGTCCATATCGTGTTCTGAAAGTAGTTTTTGAGATATCTTCTTCCCTTATCCTTAATTGGTGGTATCCAGATCTGAGATCAATCTTTGAAAATAATGTGGCAGCTCGTAGCTGATCAAATAAATCATTAATTCTTGGCAAATGGTACTTATTCTTAATGATCACTTGATTCAATTTCCTATAGTTAATGCATAATCTAAGCAACCCATCTTTCTTTCTAACAAATAGAACATGTGCACCCCAAGGGGATACACTTGGTCGAATAAACTCCTTGTCTAGCAGTTCTTGTAATTGTTTCTTTAATTCTGCCAATTCAGCTGGTGCCATTCTGTAGGGAGGGATGGAAATGGGTAAAGTACCCAGTGAGAGTTCAATAGTGAACTCCACCTCTCGGTGTGGTGGCAAACCCGGAAGTTCATCGGGGAATACTGTAGACGGCTGGAGTCATCCACCCTCGGGGAAACAACAATGATGAAAAGATGATCCCCAAAGAGGTGTAAACAGCCGAGATCGTCCACCCTCGCGGGGTAAGAGAGGATGGTGATGAAAGGATAGAGAAAAGTGAGAGTGAGAAGTAGACGATGGAGATCGTCCACTCCGAATGCAAGAGAGGGTAGTAATGAAATGAATAGTGAGGGAAGGGTGATGAAAAACCCGTCCTGAAAGGAGCCTGCTAGTGAGACACAGTAAAATCTGAACTTACCCCAATTTCTAGTATAGGGCGGAGATAGGGACCCAAAGGTCCTCTCACGCAAACTAACTCCTTATTCAACAGGCGTAGCATGTTGCTTTGGGAGTAGCTTTAGAGATACCAAATATTAGGGTAGGACGTAAGGTGACTTTGAGTAACAAACGAAATGCAAAGTGTTGATGCGAACAATGATGATAACGAAGGGAGCGGCGCGAGAATGAGCGAGGGATACTGACTTAACAGCGAAAGTTGGTGAAGGTCCGACGGGAGTCGTTTCTACAGATTCAGGAGTGAGTGATACACAAAGTAAAGATACACCACATCATAACAAACTGTTAATATCACGAAACGATAATAGCAACATGAACTAGGCAAACTAACTATAACAGGATATCACTTGACAGAACGGGATGACAGTGGTATGAGCAACATGCACCGCCACTAGACATTGGCCTTTGCGGGGTTTTTATAACGCATATGAGAGCAACAAGAACAATTGACGGAATAAGGATTATGAAAGAAGCCCTCGCGAGGAACTGGTTCCGTCAACGGGGCTGGGATGAAAGTGCAAAAATGAAACCACCGCGAGGAACGGCTTCCTTGATCGGGGTTAGAATGAAAATACAGGAAATGAAACCACCACGAGGAACGAATTCCGTCAACGGGGTTAGAACAAATGAAAAGGGGATTAAATAAACCGCCGCGAGATGTCACTCTCCACGGGGTTGTGAAGCGATGATAGGGGAATGTTAGAATTGAACAGTCAGGGGTTAGGATGTTAGTACAGGAAATGAAACCACCGCGAGGAACGGATTCCTTGATCGGGGTTGGAATAAAGGTACAGGAAATGAAACCACCGCGAGGAACGGATTCCTTGATCGGGGTTGGAATGAAAGTACAAGAAACGAAACCACCGCGAGGAACGGGTTCCTTGATCGGGGTTGGAATGAAAGTACAAGAAATGAAACCACCGCGAGGAACGGATTCCTTGATCGGGGTTGAAACGAAAGTACAGAAAATGAAACCGCCGCGAGGAACGAATTCCGTCAACGGGGCTCGAACAAATGAAAAGGGGATTAAATAAACCGCCGCGAGATGTCACTCTCCGCGGGGTTTTGAAGCGATGATAAGGGAATGTTAAAGTTAAACAGTCAGGGGTTAGGATGTTAGAGTACAGAAATTAAATTGCTGAAATGAAAATGGTCGCGGGAGGTGACCCACCGCACCAGTTAGATAAAATCGCCGCGAGGAACTGGTTCCGTCAACGGGGTTTGAACCGAAAAGGAATAACAGAAAAAAAAAGGGGGGGGGAAGGGAAGTGTGATCGCCAGGGGCTGAGAACCCCACAGGAAGTGTTCTGATCGCGTTCGCCATCGGAGCGGGAGCAGTGCGAGTCCTCTCTTCCTCTTCTGTCGGTCGGTCGACGAAGAGGGCTTCCTTCGGTTACCCTGATTTTGTTATTCTTTCCTTTTTTTTATTTTAACTTTTTTTGTTATTTTTTTGATTTTTTTGTGTTGCTTTTATTATTTTTATTCTTTTATTTCTTTTAAAAAAATATGAGAAAGTGAAGAAAGAAATTGAGATATAAAAGAAGAGAAAGAGAGTGAGATATTGAGAAAGACCACTAGGAAAATATATATAGAGAGAGAAAGACTTATTTTTAGACAAAAATAGAGAAGGACGGAGATGGAGATTTAACAACAAATAACAATAATAAGAGAGAGAACTAGAATAAGATGAGGAAGGTGATAGTCGGGTACCTCAAAATAGGAGGGATGGTCGCATTTCATCCCCGAGCTGGGGATCACGTGAGTTCCTCCTCCTCCTCTTTCGGCCGGCTGAGGGAGAGAGCCTCTTAACTGGTTATCCCTACACAAAGAACAAACATAGAAAAATAACTGGTTGATGGTGTTTAAAACCTCTTTAGAACTAAAGGATGGTAAATGATATGATGGAATGCACAAACGTGAAGACGCTCACAAACCATGCCCTCTCAGGGAGAAAGGCGTGGCATAGATGCTAAATGATGCATGTAATGTAATTAAGTGACTGATTAAAAATAAAAAGGGGAGAAAAGCTTATTGGGGGAGGACGATGACGAGCTTTGGGAAGGGTTTCAGCAGCACGAACATAGCACGACCAAGGAGCTTCAGAGCGGACTTCAGAAACTAGTTAGGTCGAACATGAGAACACACATACATACATATCTATATACATAGTAAATATATTTATATAAACATATACATAAACATATTAAGCATTTTAAACATATTTACATAAACATATATATATAAACATATACGTAGACATGTCGAAATGAACGAACAAGAATTTGAGAAAGAAGGAGAGAAAGGGAGAGAGAAAACTCTTTTTATATATATTTTTTAAGACTTTGTTTTAGAAGAAAGAGGATAAGATATATAATATATGATATATATATATATGGGAGAAAGAAAGAAAGAGAGAGGGCGAGAGAGGAGATGAGAGGGGAAGAGAACGAGATGGAGAGAGGAGAGAGAGGAGAACAGAGAGAGAGAGAACCGAGAGAGGGAAAGATTAAAAAATAAAAATAAAAAAGGGGGGAGAGGGAGATAGAAAGGAAGAGAGGGAGAGAAGGAGTTGAAAAGAAAAAAAAAAAAATAAAGGGGGGTGAGAGATCGAGAGGGAGAGAGAGACGGTGGAGAGGGGGTGTGAGAGAGAGGTGGGAAGAGAATCAGATGGAGGGAAGAGAGAGGGAATAAAAAAAGGAAAAGAAAAGGAGGAGAGGTGGAGAGAGATCGGGTGAGAGGGAGTGAGAGAAGCAGAGAGGAGGGAGAGAGATGAAACGGAGAGAGGGAAATAGAGAGAGGAGGGGGTTAAAAAAAATAAAAAGGAGAAGGAGAGGGAGAGGGGATGAGAGAGATAGGGAGAGAAAGAGGAGACGGGGGGAGAGAGAATCGGCAGGGAAGAAGAAAAGAGAAAGGAGAGGGGGTGTGAGAGAGAGGTGGGAAGAGAATCAGATGGAGGGAAGAGAGAGGGAATAAAAAAAGGAAAAGAAAAGGAGGAGAGGTGGAGAGAGATCGGGTGAGAGGGAGTGAGAGAAGCAGAGAGGAGGGAGAGAGATGAAACGGAGAGAGGGAAATAGAGAGAGGAGGGGGTTAAAAAAATAAAAAGGAGAAGGAGAGGGGATGAGAGAGATAGGGAGAGAAAGAGGAGACGGGGGGAGAGAGAATCGGCAGGGAAGAAGAAAAGAGAAAGGAGAGGGGGATTTAAAAAAATAAAAAAAGGGGAGAGAGAGAGAGAGATCGAGAGAGAGTGGAAGAGAGAGAGGGTGAGAGGAAGAGAGAAAACAGAGGAGGAGGGAAAGAAGAGAGATAAAAAAATAATAAAATAAAAAAAACTGAAAGAGCCGAGAGAGATCGGGTGAGAGCAGAGAAAGAGGGTGAGAGGAAGAGAGGAAACGGAAGGGGAGAGAAGGAAGGAAAAAAGAAAATAATAAAAAAAAATAGTGGGAGAGGGGGAGAGAGAATAGCGCGAGAGAGGGGGAGACGAGAGGAGGGAGAGTGTGAGAGAGAGGGAGAGCGTGAGAGAGAGAGAGAAAGAGAGAGGGAGAGAGAGAGAGAACCGCGGCAGGAGGTGGAGGAAGAGAGAGGGGAAGAGAACGGCAGAGGGAGGAGGAGGAAGACGGAGGGGGAGAGAAAAGGGGACCGCGGCGGGGAGCTCGCCGCGGGAGACCGGCGGTAGGAGAGAAAGAGAGAGAGGAAGAGAGAGAGGGGGTGCGGCGACAGTGGAAGAGAGAGAGAGAGAGAGAGCCGCGGGAGGGAGGAGGGAGGTGGAGGAGGTAGAGAGAGAGAGGGAGACGGGAGAGGGAAGGAGAGAACCGCGGAGAGGAGAGAGGGAGAGGGAAAGAGAGAGGAAGAGGAAGAGAGGAGGTACGCGACGGTGGAGGCGAGCTTCGCGGTGGCGAGGTCGGAGGTGGCGTCCGAGGCAAGGAAGCTTCACGGCGAGGCGACCGGTGGTGTGGGTCGGCGGCGAGAGGTTGACGGTAGCAGCGGTGGCGGCGTTGAAGTGGAGACGGGTGGACGTCGGACGGCAGCGGCGTGGAGGTCTTGCGGAGGTGAGGAGGTGGACGACGCGAGAGCTTGCATGCAGGGGGGGTTGCGGCGTCCGGTGGCGACGTGGTGTCGGGCAGTGTAGATGACGACGACAGCAACAGCAGGGCGGCTCGCGTAGGGGTGGCAGCGGCGGTGCAACAGGGTCGGTGGAGACGGCGGCTAACGGAGGCAGCGTCGGGTTCACCGGAAGTGGAGGACGGCGAGGCTCGCGGGGGTGGCTGCGGTGGCGACGTGGACAGGGAGGAAGGTGGCCGTGGGTGGCCGGTGACGACGAGGACTGTGGCCGTGGGTTGCCGTGGCACGAAGGAGCTACTCCGGTGGTGGCGCATGCACGTGGAGGTGACGTCCGCGGGCGGCCGGCAACGGTGGCATCGGCGAAGGCGCTCGCATGCAATGAGTGGACGACAACGGCGGGAACACGGGCGCTCCGGCAGGGGGGACGACGGCGGCAAGGAGAGAGACGGAGGTGGCGCGCAAGGGAGAGTGAAGGGAGAGGGAGAGTGGGTCGCGAGCAAGAAGAGGAGGGATCAGGGAAAGAGGGAGTGGCTGCCCCAGGGAGAATGGAGGGAGATCGGTGGAGGTCGAGGGTGGCCGCTTGAGGGTGGTAGTGTAGAATGGGGAGTGGCTGGAGGTGGCTTGGACGGAGGGTCAGAGACGCGATTTCGATGGGATCACCGGGGGGAGAAAAGGGAATGGGAGATGACAAGATGCCCACATGAGTGAGTGTTGTGTAGTGCAGTGGGTGATGAGGGGTATGTGTGTGCCGTGGGGAAGAGGGGTGAGAACAGTATGGAAAGGGGGTTGCGTAAGAAAGAGGGAAGGGAACAGTGGAGACATGGATTACGTGAGGAGGGTAGTGAATAGAAAGAGGGGAAAAATGTAGGATATAATTTTATTATTTTTATTTTATTATCATTTGTTTTGTTTTATCTCTTTTTTTTGGTTTCTTTCTTTTTTTTATTTTTATGGTTATTATATATGTTTTTATTTATTTTCTATATATATAGTAACAATTGATATATATATATATATATGTATATTAAAAAAATAATAAAATTTATTATTATTAAAAAATAATAATAATTTTTACGTAACACAATGATATATATATACATATTTTTTGGAGGCTTGTATTTATTTTTCTCTTTATATATATTTTTTTATATATTTTTTTTAACTTCTCTCTCCTTTTATTATAATCCAAAATTAAGAACATCACTCAAACACATGGAAAGTGTAAGCCGCTTTGGGGCGTCATGGTATAATACGAGATTTTCTCACTGTAACGTCAGAAATGGTGTGTATACAGTTGCCCCGTCTTGGCATCCACTTTGTAGGGGAGAAACATGTAATGGAATGAAACGAAGTGTATTGGAATGGAATGGAGTGGAGTGAAAAGTCGATGCTAAGGTGTGATGAGACACGCTTCTAACATCACATGATGGGAATCTTTCCCGAGTTTCACTGAAGCAATCTTGAAGAGGGTCCTCCGAAATCAACGATTGTTTGGATGGTAAACAAACTAAGAAGGACATTGTGTGCGCTAGGGCACAAACTAACTAAAAGGACCAACTTCACGGTGCGGAAGTACCTGGGTCGTA
Source organism: Amorphophallus konjac (assembly GCA_022559845.1). Lineage (NCBI taxonomy): Eukaryota > Viridiplantae > Streptophyta > Magnoliopsida > Alismatales > Araceae > Amorphophallus > Amorphophallus konjac. The sequence continues at coordinate 389,582,009 of CM040126.1, forward strand.
AACCTGCAGGTTTCACCATTGGGGAGCGGTTACCAGCCATTGTGGAAATGCTGCAGCCAAGGTGGGTCCAAGGGAAATTGAAAAGATGAATTGGAGACAAATCCAAACAATAGTTTCTTCCAGAAAATCAACCCAAGAGAACATCGGGAAACTTAGTACTCGACTCGGAATGGAATATTTCATATTTAAGCATCTAAGCATAGCGGCTCACACAATCAAAGTAAGTGAATGATTTTCCACAATGAACTCAAAGTCCTACATGAATGCATGCTGGGTTTAAAAGAAAAATAAAAAATAAAAAAAAATATAAGATAACCAATGATAATATTGTTAAGTTGTGGAGACTGGGTCAGGATACCGATCCGATGAGCTGATACTGAGCCGGGGCCCGTTTATCCACGTACCGACACATCGGACGGAACCGTCGTCCCCAAGCTGTCACATCCTAACGGCCTATCCATACGTCCTGAATTCTTCTGAAGTGATCACTGTTTTTGTTGAAGGGGAACTCAAACTTCATATTTTTCCAAGACATAAGGTTCTTGGTATGCTCTAATAGCGTAGATATCATATAGTAGGATACATGACACAGTGGGGCCAATCACCGGAGTGACTGAGGGTGGGACAGTGTGATCCCATTTTTTTTCAATGGTACCTGCACTCAACAGAACACACAATTATTACACAAGGAATGGAATTGCACTTTGCAAAGAAATCCACACACCCAGGTAATTCACAGAAACAAGCAAAGGCATAATGCAAACCAAACAAGATTCCTCCGATAAAAATCCATAACGGTAACTCATCATTCATGCTTTACATTTACAGTTTTACCCCTTTTTTCCCTTATAAGTACCCCCCTAGCACTTAGCCAAATGCATTCAATGGTGGTTCTGTGCTTTTGAGATGGGAAGAGAGAGGTCCTAGTCTATGGAGATGGAGGGTGAGCCTTCCCATCTTACCAAAAGTGGGAGGTTCGATCGTGAATTCTTGAAATTGACCGACATCGGAGGTCACCTGAGCGAAAGGATTCTCTCGCGAAGGGTGAGTTAGCTCTTTCCTCTATTTTTCAGACACGAGTTCTTTCTTACCCATTCATTCTTTTCTTTCCTTTCCTTTTAGCCGTATCCCCTCTTTCCGGGTCCTCGAAGATTCTCTGGATTGCCCTGGCTGTCGAAGCTCACTTCCAACATTACTACCGACATGAGGGTTTTTATTTCAAAGTGGCACCTTCAAGGCCTGGTTATCCATGCCAAATATTATAACAAGATTTGCATGGATTGGGCAGCCATGGGTGCACTGATAGAGGTTTGGCACCCTGAAACCCACACCTTCGTCTTTCCGACTTTTGAATCAACGATCCTTCTGGAGGAGGTAGAACTCCTGCTCGGCTTAAAGAGATTCAGGAATGATGGCAAAATAAAGATTTTACGCATGGGGAAGAAAGTATCCCTGAGGAGATTCTGGGAAGCTTCATGCCCTGCGAAGTTGTGAAAGGCGTTCATACCCAGAGGGGAATCAACCTACAGAAGCTGGCAGACTGGACTACGAACGCCTTGGAAAGATCGCCAAGCGACGAACGTTTAGCAGCACTCATGAAAGGGTTCGTAATTTATTTGGCGGGAGCTCTCCTCTTTCCTAGCATCGACAACATCCTGGAGGAGGATCAGTTGGGTGCGATCTGCGGAGTCTGGAAGGGCAAAAGAGTGGGGCCAGCCGTCCTCGCCTACCTTTACAGCGGTCTTACGGCTTCCAGCATAGGTCAGCCCCCCTATGGGTGCATGTTTCTCCTCAATTGCTGGATCGATCTCCATTTCAAATTTGATCGCTGCAAGGAGGCACGAACTACTTCCAGAATCTTCCAACAAAGCCCCCTTTATCACATGGTTGATGTGTTGGGTTTTGGCGGGAGCGTGGTCAATCGCATGCCTCGGCTGAAGTCACGTGGAGACTGGCGTGCTTACTTCAACAATTTGGAGCGGGATGCGTTTACTCAGACGCCAGCATGTTTACTTGGATGTGAGCTTCTTGCGAGATCCTCCCGTGGCACGGAACTCCAGCTTATCAGTGCAACTGAGTTTGTTCTTTACAGCTCGCACCGGTGTTGCCTGCAAATCGGACTTCCGCGACACTTCTCTCCTACGCCATCCGATCTGCCTTTGATTAAGGCAATGGAGTTAGACACGGAAGGTGATGCCAAGGATAGAAAAGTGATCAAAGCATCATGGAAAGCCAGTATTCCACAGAAGGCGATGGTGACTGTGAGTGAGGATCGTGAGCTGTTGAATGTTTATGTAATGGAACTGGGGAAACTGAGGCCCGTGATGCCCAGTCCCTGATGTCATCTTATTTTGAAATAAACGCCAGGCCTTAATGCCATTGCATGCTCATTCCCCTTTCCCTTTTTTTCTTTTCATAGAGGCGGTTTGGAATGTGAGACACTGGAGGACGGCTACCTGTCATTGGATAGGAGCCAAAGGACTGGGGCGATTACAGCAAAGTGCCTACCCTGAGATGTCATGATGCTGATAGTTTCTCTCTCCGAGTGTCAAGGAGAGATGTAAAGGGGAAGAGTGGAGTGAGAGATGGGGATAGAGTGGCATCAAGGTAAGAGGAGGGCGATGAAGGCCTTGGCGATGAAACTTTGTGAGAAGTAGTGATCGGGCACATCAACTCGTCGGAGTCGCTGCAGGGAATTGGAGCTCACGATGGTGGGCTCCTGGAGCTGGTGCAGTCTTTTCGGGAAGCAGAGGGCAACTCGACCAGCGTCCTTGACTTCGAGAGCTTCGCAACCAGCAGGGTTGCGAGAGAAGTAGGAAGACGACGAAGGGTACTGCCAAAGAGCCGGTGGGAACGTGTGGCACGGCAAAGCGATTGCTGCGTCACGGAACTATAGAAGGCCTTCGAGGGACTTCTTGCCTTCGGAGAGAAGAGAGGAGGGAAATGACCAAGAGAGTGACGAGGGTTAGTGAATGGCTTGCACACCCACCCACTCTTCATGACGGGCACAAACTCTTATATAGATGTGTGAGTGGAATGGCTTGGCACGAACGCGGAGTGATGACTCACGATAGCCATGATTTTCAAAGGGAATCTGCCATCGACTTCAACAATATCGGCTCTTTGTGCTCTTTTCCCGCGTGAATGTCCTCCATTTTCTTTCTTTGTGCTGAAAGTAGTCGCAATAGGACAAGGGACACGGGGAATCTTCAGACCGTGTCATGGCTCTGAAGCATTCGCCTGACATGGCAAAGTGGCATCTGAGGGCACCTCGGCCGCGGCTTGCAATGGAAGCTATCACCAATTTCAAAAATGTCGGCCCCTGTCACAAGGGACACGGGGATTCTTCAGGCCGTATTACGGCTCTGAAGCATTCACCCGACATGGCAAAGTGGCATCCGAGGGCACCTCGGCCATGGCTTGCAATGGAAGCTATCAGTAATTTCAATAGCGTCGGCCCCTAGTTCTAGTTTGCCGCATAAATGTCCCCCATTTTCTTTCGTTGCGCTAGCAGTAGTCGCAACGGGACAATGAACACAGGGAATCTTTGGACCGAATAGGGAGGGCAAGTCAACAAATCACGGCTCCGCTCCGTTTACTCCATATGGCAAAGTGGCATGTGAGAATAGAGGGAGGGTGACTTGTCGCAAAGGCTGTCGCTGGGGGTGATGATGATAGATCTAGATCTCCTTCCTTCCGATCCTATAAATACCTCTCTTTTCCCTCAACTTAGAAGCACCAAAGTCGTGAGAGCAGATTTGAGGAGTGCAAGCTTGTAAGGAGGGGAGGTAGTGAGAGTTGCTCAATCTTTCAGGATGGAAGGTGAATCTAGATTCAGAGCAGAGGGTGAGTCTTCAGGCTCCTCAAAGAGGAGCCGATCCCGCAGCAGTTCCAGAAGACTCTCAGAAGTCGAAGGACAACTGAGTGAGAGGACCCGATCACAGCTTGTAAGTGGATTCTTTAGTTTTCTTTCTTCATCCTTTCTTCTTCTTTCTTGCTTAGCAATGCTCTCCTTTATCATCTCTTGTGTATGTGTAGAGCATGATGCGATCGCACATCTCGTGGGAGCTGGTAGTGGTGGCATATCGAGGTCTCCCGGACTTCCAGAAGGCCAGGCTAGACGTGATGGGGTTCGGGGCCTTCCTCCGAATCGAGTCGATAAAGCTCGACCTTGCCCTGATCCAAGCACTGCATGAAAGATGGGACCCAGTGAGTCGGGCATTTCTGATGCCTTGGGGGCATATGGTGCCCAGCCTAGAAGATGTGGTCCGAATCACGGGCCTCAAAGTGGATGGAGAGGCAGTGACAGGCGTCACCTATGCGGACTACCGAGAAGGTGCCCAAAAGCTGTTAGGACTGGACCTCGACGGTCGAAAGAACAGGTCAGTAGCTAAGGCATCGATCATGGAGGCACTAGGGCTTACCGACATTCGTTCACGGGATGACGAGTCCCTGGAGGAATTCATGGAAAGGGCCGAAAGAGGAGCCCGTGCTGTATATTGCGTGGACGCCAGCAACTGGGAAAGGACCAACATGGATCTGAGGAGGTTCCTCATCTTTCTGTTGGGCAAGTTGCTACTGGGCTCCAAGGGAGACAACATACACTGCCGCTTCCTGGAGCTGCTCATGGATTTGGAGAGAGTAGGACAGTACGCCTGGGGAGCTGCCGTACTAGCGCATCTATTCACAGGTCTGTCGCAAAGGACAGGCCGAGAGGTGACAATAAATGGGTTTACGCCCTTCATCCAGGTAAAAGATTATTTTTGTGGTTTTTGTTTTATGATTTTTTTTTGTATTTGTTGATGCCAATGACACATGATGTTGTAGCTATGGAGCTACTATTATATTCCAATGGGGAGAGCTCGACACTGGCGACCAATGACGATCCCGTTGGCTAGGCGGTGGCAACCCATCATGAGTACAGCACCACTATCCTACCAACTGATGATATTGAGACGGGAGCTACAAGAGTTCCCTGCAGCGATGGTAGGATACTCTTTTCTATTTTTTTGTTTTGTTCATTTTTTACCTTTTTTTGTGTTTTTGAGTAACTAAGAAGATATGTATAACCCAACATAGGTGAACTGGAGGCCTTACTCGAACATGGTCGATGTCGACCAGCCATAGGTAATTGGAAGTCATGCCCGATTCGGACGAGACCTCTGGCTCCATTGCTTGAATGAAATTGAGCCACTAAGGCTACGATTAGCCATGAGGACCCTAGGGCTTGCCCAGGAATGGGTGGATATGACCAACTCACCCAGCGTCGGGAAGAAGACGCGTGGGCCGGCAACCTGCGTTGATTGGAGGGTGCGTTTCCCCGAACAGTATGAAGACTGACAACGGGGTGACACGCTCGTGGAATCACAAGCGCAAGATAGTGAAGATTACCTATGGCTCTACAAGGCAATGTATGCGGAGAGGCTCCATCTTGGAGGGCTTGTGGAGGTAAAGTAAAAACACCATTTTTTGTCTTTTACAATTTCCATTTTTTTTTGATTTTTTTTGTGAACTCAAGAGCCATTATTGTAGGATGCCCGTGACACCATAATAACGAACTTACGAGCTCGTTTGGCGAACACGGAGCAAGAGTTGAATGACACCCGAGTGGCTCTGGGTTCATCAGTAAGTGTATATGTACATGCTCCTGATATGACTGCAAATTCATGGTGCTAACCACTTAATGTCACCTCATATGTGTCGCAGCGCGCCCAGCTCGATGCAGTTTCATCGACAATGGGGGCAAACGGCGTTTCTTCCAGTCTATGGATTCCTACTTCAGAGTTGGATCTACTCCACGAGCAGCTTGCTCATGCCACACAACGGGCCGCAGAGGCAGAAGGGATGCTTTCTGCACAGGTGAGGGTCTCACCATTTAATATCCCTCGTTCAAGCATTGGCATATGCCTGAGATGAAATGTATGGCAGGAGAAAGAAACACAGGAGGCACTTGCGCATGCCACCCAGAAGGAAGCTAAAATAGCTGAGCTGGAAGAGGAGCTACAGCGTCATCCAGGTGACAACTTTTCTAGGGACGCTGTGGAGCTGAGGATCACCCTTCAGCTGGAGAGGGAAGATAGAGAGAGAGAACGTGCCGAAAGAGAAAAGGACAGGGAACGAGAGAAGGCCAAAAGATTAGCCGAGAAAGAGGAGAAGAGGCCCCTGGAGGCCCAATTATTTGAATTGAGGACCAGTCTCGGCCTTGCCGAGCAATGGCTGAAGGATGGCAAGGAACGCTACCGGAGAGCACGAGAGCGTGGCTTTCGTGTTAGTAGCTTCCTTACTGCCCCCGCATATCGACGTCGGGGAGTGGAGACAGAAAGAGGAGTACAAAGCGGTAGAAGTACCACTTTTCGTAGTTGGGTAGCACCCTCAAGAACGTCTTGCCAGGAGAGTGGTGGGACAAGTAATGTGGAGAGAGAAGGTGGAACCTGATGTATACTTTTGTTTATTTTTGGTTGAAAGTGGAATAAACTAGTTTGTGCTTGATTCTCTGCTTCTTTCTTGATCACTCTAATCCCTGCATACACCTAAGCAAACAAGTTAGCATTTCTGCTCTAACTTGCCCCTTGCTCAATAAGCAAACGAGGTTTTGAACTATCCTTGATAAGGAGTCAAGGGGCAAGCCTTTATTAACAAAGGCAATAATAAAGGATAATGATGAATGCGGCACACAAGCACACAGATGCAAATGAAAATTTAAAATGAGATGTTGCACACAAATGCCAACATGCAAATTGCGATTTCTTTTTATTTTGGAGTTTTCATTCATTTTTTTTTTGTGTTTTGTTGTTTGTTTATTATTATTTTTGGTCTTTTACATTTCCATTTTTTGTGCATATACATTTTTCTGCTTTTTTTCGTATTTTTGGATTTATTGTTTTTTTATTTATTTTTGGTTTGTTTATTTTTGTTTTTTTTGCTAATGCATGATGACCACTTGATATAACATCTAACCTACATGAGAACAATGGTTTTTTACTAACCTCCCAAGCATCCTAAGTGCACATCTAAGTTGATTTGGGCCTCTAGACTCCTCGAATGATAATCCCGCCGGCTAAGATTTACCCTGATGACAATACCGTCATGCCATGCTTAGGTTCCCAGTTGCTTCCGACCGCAGGGATTCACCCAAAAAGTGTTCGAGGTAGATGATTTGCCCGACCCGGGTCTATTTCCTCACAACTCTAGATGATATATGATGGAACGCCCTGGAACCCAAACGACCAACCGCGCGACGCTAACCCGGAATCAGACGCCGTCGCACCGTAGGTGACGCGCTTGCATTGGTCTAAGCCCGAGGTTAGGCTAAGAAGACATCAAGATGGTAGGTAAGGGTCTTAACTGGCCAGAAATACGGAGATTCCTTCACGACAACGGCTTTTACTTTTCAAAATGGACAACATATGTTTGTATTGAAATGAGGTTACAAGCTTTGGCAAGTTTCGCCCTTTGGAAACTCCATTGAGCTTTCATCTTCAGGGGAAGAAGGAAGAATATTGGGGACAAACCTCCTAAGAGGACCGGTAAAACCGTTAACCTGGCGAGCCGGTAGGGACGCACTTAACTTCCCCTCTCGGGCGACTTCAGACCAAATCTCGAGCATTTACATATGATGACCCCATTTGTATGGAATTTGACTTTCAGTCAAAGGGGTTTCATTTGTGGGGTCAGGCACGGTTACGACTAGGCTTTTCACTTGACTATGACTTTGTTCTTCTTTTCTGATTTTTATTGACAGATTTTTGTGAGGGACATAGTATTTTGACATTATGAAATCCCTCTTGGATGCCTGCGGGGACACTGCCCTCTTCTCGTACTCTGACCCATGCTCGAGGAATTGGGCCCTACTCTCACCCTAGGGGTTGTGTTCGTGTTTCCCATGCTCAGCGTTTTAAGGGCGCCGATTGTCTCATTCGGTCGAGAAGAAAGAGAATAAAGATTTAAGCCTTCTAGAGACCTTCTAGGTGAGGCCTCACCATAAGCGATGCTACCGATCTTTTATAGAACACATGTGTACATGTATGTTGCCTTCTTTGAGGGGGGGCCTAAGCCGAACTAGCTGGACAGGGATCTCCACGGTTCTGGCAAACCAAGACCCGGAACCTACCAAGTCTTAATAGGCCCTATCTCAACATGGAGGTTGAATGTGATGACTTAACTACATGGTGGTCTCCCGACATTGGCATTTTGAATTTTTTATTTTTTTTCTATTATTTTTTTTGCTTTTGTTATTGTATATATACATATTTTTGTTGTTTTCATTGTTTTCTATTTTTTTATTTTTTGTTGTTTTTCGTTTCATCATTTTTGACACTATGTACACCTACCTAAGGGTAGTACTTCTTAAGATAAAGTCCATTCCAAGGGTGGGATAATTTGACTCCCTCAGCATTGACTAGCCTGTAGGCGTTGCTAGGATGCACAACCTGAATCACGTACGGTCCTTCCCAATTGGGTTGGAGTTTAGAACGTGGGTCGCCAGGTTTTACAAAAATTCTTTTAACTACCATTTCATCGACTTGAAATTTCCTTTCAATGACCTTCTTTTGATAAAAACGTGTGAGTCTGTTCTGATATACACGTGCATGCTCGGCAGCGGCCAGCCGTTTCTCATCTAAGAGTTCCAATTGGGCAAGGAGTGAATCACGACGTTCGTCGAGGGGGAGGTCCTTATCCAATTGTACTCTCAGAGAGGGTGCCAGAATTTCATACGGAACTACCGCCTCCATCCCATAAGTAAGGGCGAACGGGGTTTGCCCAGTGGGAGTACGGATAGAAGTGCGATAGGCCCATAAAGCCTCAATCAGCTTTTCTGGCCAATCCGAGAACTTGTTTGATTCACAGGTCTTTTTTTATGATTTTAATCAATGTTTTATTAGTGGCCTCTACTTGGCCATTACCTTGTGGATAATAAGGTGATGAATGATGCAATGCAATTTTATACCTTTTGCAGAGGTCCTGAAGGTCCTGAGAAATGAATTGTGGCCCATTGTCGGTGATGATTGTGCTTGGAATGCCGAACCTGGCGATGATGTTCTTCATGATAAATTTACAGACTGTTGATGCTTTAACTTCCACGTAAGCTTCGGCTTCGGCCCATTTGGTGAAGTACTCGGTTGCAGTAAGGATGAATGATTTTTACTTAGTGAGGGAGTTAGGATTACCAAGAGGACCAATGACATCGAAAGCCCACATGGAGAAAGGCCATGGGGAAGACACTGGATGAAGTGAAGAAGATGGGGAATGAATTTTATCGGTGTGAAGTTGACACTTGACACACTTGCGGACATAGACGGCACAATCCTCTTCTATGGTGGGCCAGTAAAAGCCTTGCCGAAGGATCTTCTTGGCAAGCATTTGGCTATTCACATGGCCACTGCACACACCAGAGTGTGCTTCCTCGATGCATTTCCAGACCTCCTCTTCATCGAGACATCTTAGAAGAACACCATTAAGGCTTTTCTTATACAGCACTCCTCCGACCAACACGTATCTCTGTGCCACTCTTCTTATGGCTTTTCTATCTTCCGATGTGGCTTCTCTAGGGTAGGATTGATCTTTGCAATACTTGGCAATTTCATAAAACCATGGCTTCTTCTCATCAGCCAATTCTTCTTCTAACTCTGTCAACATAATTTCCCTCTTCTCAAGGATTTCTTCCTGTATAGCCTTCCTTGCTATCATGTCCTTGATATTTACGTAGGAAGCATCATCGATTGCAGGAGCATGACGCTTGTAGATGGAAATGGACTCAAACCATCTTCCTAGAGGGAATCTTAAAGATGATGCCAACGAGGCGAGGGCATCGGCCAGAATATTCTGATGACGAGGGACATGGACAAAGATCAATTTGGTGAACAGTTTGGCAAAGGCAGCAGTGAGTTCTTGGTATGGCTTGAGCTTGGGATCGCGAGTGCGATATTTGGTGAGCACCTGACGAAGAATGAGTTGACTATCACCTACGACTCGTAATTCAGTGATACGAAAAGAATGAGCGAGTTCCAGGCCAGCTAGAAGAGCTTCATATTCAGCTATATTGTTGGTAACGGGGAATTTGAGCTGGTATGCCAGTGGGAATGTAAGGCCTTCAGGCGATAGGAGGGCAATGTCGATTCCTTTCCCTTGGGAATTCAGAGCTCCATCAAAATGTAATGTCCACATGTAATCATCTGATTAGTTGATGGACATTAGTTCCTCATCTGGAAACTCTGACTGGACAGGATCGAATTTGGGAAGAGGATGGTGAGCGAGATGCTCAGCTATAGCATACCCTTTGATCACCTTTTTCTGGATGTAGACGATGTCAAATTGAGAAAGAAAGCTTTGCCAGCGTGTTAATCTATCCGTAAGGACAGATTTTTCCAGAAGGAACTTGATAGGGTTCATTCGGGCAATCAGATGGACTTCATGAGCTAGAAAGTAATGTTTCAACTTTTGCACTACCCAGACAAGGGCGGCACAAGTTTTCTCCATAGCCGCGTACTTCTGCTCACAGGGGTTGAAGAGTTTGGACAAATAATAGGTCGCCCTTTCTTTGCCCGCTTCATCGGCTTGTGCTAGGATAGCTCCCACGGAGTCGTCCAGGACCGAGATGTAAAGGATTAAATGTTTATCTGGCGTGGGTGGAATTATGACGGGTGGATTGGCCAGATATTCCTTCAATCCTTCAAAAGCTTTTTGGCATTTAGAATTCCAACTGAATTCTACTCCTGACTTAGTCAACTCGTAGAAAGGTTTGCACCTTTGAGAGTGTTGGGACACAAACCGACGAATGAATTGCAACCTTCCGATTAACCCTCGAACTTCTCTCAGATTTCTCGGAGGTGGCATTTCCCTAATTACTTTAGCTTTGTTAGGATCTATTTCAATACCCCTCTTACTCACAATAAAACCAAGCAATTTGCCTGACGAAACACCAAATACGCACTTTTTTGGATTCATTTTCAAATTGAACTCTCTTGATCTTTGCAGCACTTTAGCTAGAACTCTTGAGTGTTCTGCCCTAGTCCTGGATTTCACCAGTAAATCATCCACATACACCTCTAAATACGCATGCATCATGTCATGAAATATTGCCATCATAGCCCTTTGATAAGTAGCTCCAGCATTCTTCAAGCCAAACGGCATGACTAAATAACAGTAAGTTCCCCATGGTGTGGTGAATGATGTCTTCTCCTGATCCTCTTCCGCCAAACGGATCTGATTATACCCTGAAAATCCATCCATAAACAAGAGAGTTTCATAGCCTGCTGTGTTATCAACCAACACGTCGATGTGAGGCAAGGGGAAATCATCTTTTGGACACGCACGGTTAAGGTCCCGAAAATCGATACAGATTCTCACCTTTCCATCCTTTTTCATGACCGAGACAATGTTTGCCACCCATTGAGGATATAGGACGACTCTAATAAACCTGGCTTTGTGGAGCTTATCGACTTCCTCCTTCATCTTCAAAGCCATCTGGGGGTGGAAACGTCTTAACCTCTGCTTGACCGAGACGTACCCTGGTTTTAGCGTTAAATGGTATTCGACCAGGGTGGAATCTAATCCCGGCATATCCTCGTAGCTCCATGCGAACGTGTCCCTATACTCCTTGAGAACCTCGATCAATTTTTCTTCTTCAGATGGCGGCAAATTATTGCTTATGAGGACGATCCTAGGGTCTTCCTCGGTCCCCAGGTTAATTTCTTTGGTGGGTTCTTCTATAGCGGCTGATGGTTCGTCAAATCTCCTCATTCCGCTAGCATATGCGTTGGCCGCGTCCTCATATTCTTCGTCCCCTTCTTCAATAGGGTACTCTTCATCTGTGAGCTCATAAACTCCATACCCCTCATCAATTGTATAATCCTCCTCACATTCTAACTCCGACAGTTGGATGGGATTCTCTAGCAATTGAGGAATGGCTAGAAAGGCTTGACACCTATTGGCTAAATCTAGAAGAAATCAACGAGGAATTTGCCTACCCTTAGATTTTCTTCTAGGCACTACCCTTGACTCATTATTCGTAACATGACTGACTTGTTCTACAGACGAAGAAGAAGTTGAAGAATATACAGGAAAGGACCCCTTAGCGGAGGGATAAAGAAGGTCACTCAAGGGACCTTGAATGAGTGGCCCGTAGGTCGGGGCGCACTCGTGGGAGATGTAGGAGGTCTCCTCAAAGGAAATGCACTGTTGAGGAGTTTGAAAATTGACGTTTTTTTTTTCATTTTCATTTTCAATTACTAAACAATTGAAAGAATTTGGAGAATAAGAGGAGGGGACTATAGCTAAGGGGTTGTATGGCTCATTGAGCAGATCGTGGTTGAAAATTTGGCATGGGCTGAGAAACCCGCGCAAAAATTTGAGCAGAGAAGGGGACCTGGGAATATCATCAGATAAACGTCGGGTCCAAGAAAGAGTCAGCAGCAACGGCTGAGGAGAATGATCAGATAGAATGACGGAAAGCGATCCGTCAATGGCAACTTCCTCTCGGCGAGAAAAACTTGGAATTTCGGCCATGTCAACGACACCTTTTGGCACCTCGGAGATCAAAGGTGGCTCCTCTAAGTTTGGAGGCGAGAACATCTGCTGTAGCGCAATGGAAATATCATGTATATCAAAACACTTGTTCCACTCGCAGTCCGGGTCATTGTGTTTCCCCTTCTTTGCAGCCCTCGAGCAACTTTCAGCTAAGTAGGCAATCTGCAATTTCCCATGTGAATGTTGTGGGTGATCCCCCAACTATATCACCGGCCCCTTTCTGAAATGCGAGTACAAGGTCCACGTAAGAGGTTCCTCATATGCTTCAAGTGGCCCTTCAAAGCCTAGACCGGCTCTAAGGGTTAGCTTTGTCTTCTTTGAGAACTTCAGTCTCCCTTGTAATTGTGCCCCCAAACCTTTGCCCTGTTGGTAGCCAATGTTTCTCATGATCTCCCATCCCTTAGCATGGGAAGGGTGACATGACTTTGGTGTTGGAAGTGACTTTTGTGTAAAATGGGTGCGACGAGGGTCACACACATCTAGCAGTGAAAGAATTGGCCGGTGAGTCGGCCAAACAGAAGGCAATGAGGTATTAATAGCATCCACTGTAGAAAAGATGGGCATGCTATTTACCTTGATAATCCAAGCCTTATATGGAAACTTTAAGCACTGATGATTGGTGGAAGGCACCGCATTCATAACTTCAATGTAAGGGCGGCCCAGTATGGCCTTGAATGTGGGATCCATATCAAGGATATGGAATTCCGCAAAGACTGATGCAGGGCCCAATTCTACATTCAAGATGACCATCCCCATTGGTGACTTTTTGATATTATCATAGGCCGTAACCGTGATTGATGAAGGCCTTATATGTTCCGTGTCAACCCCACATGATTGGAGGGTGATCATAGAGACCACGTTTATAGACGCACCAGTGTCCACCAAACACGGGTCTACAGACACCCCATTGATCTTTACTGCAATACACAAAGCATATTTTCGAGCCTCCTTGGGGGCAAGCTCATGGTGGTGAAATATAATAGTCGGTTGTGTATCAGTTGGCGTCAATACTGACGAGATCTTCTCCACTGGGAGATCCTCATTTACCATAACCCTCTGAAGATACTCCATCAAGGCGTCCTGATGGGTTTTCGACCTCTTGATTAGCTCGAGAATGGAGATCCGAGATGGTGTTTTATCCAAGTGTTTCAACAGGTCGTATTGTGTCCCGGGGATAGACTCCTCTGGCTGTTCTTCGGTGTCTTTCTCTGGCTGAGATTGCTCGGGGACCTGGCTGTTTTGGGGAAAAATCCGATGGAACATCCTTCCACTACGGAGCACCATGGCTTGTGGTTTTGGCGGCACCTCCATGGAGTTAGATATGGAGTTTAGCAGGGGTTCAAGGGGTAGTGGTGGAGGAACAATTGACGAAGCAGGGGCAATAATAGGTGTAGGGGCTCTGATGAGTGGTTTGTTAGGTGGAAGTATGGTGGGAGTGGATGAAGTCTCAGATAGACGGTGAATGATAAGGGGTTTAAAAGGTGGAGGCATAGTAGAGGTTGATGGGGCCCCGGATGGGTGATGAATAATGAGGGGTTTCGAGGGTAAAGGGGTTATGGTGGAGGTAGATGGTGCCTCGGAAGGGTGTTGGACAATAAGGGGTTTGTTTAGTGGAGGCGGAATGAAGGTGGATGATGAAATGGAAGCGTGAGAAACAATGAGAGATTTTGGGGGTAACGGTGTTATGGTGGAAGTGGAGGGCACCTCGGAAGGGTATTGGACAATGAGGGGTTTGTTTAGTGGAGGCGGAATGAAGGTGGATGATGAAGTGGAGGCGTGAGAAATGATGAGAGGCTTTGAGGGTAACGGTGTTATGGTGGAAGTGGAGGGTGTTTGCTGGGGACTCGAAGAGAGGCCATCAGCAGAGACGCGGATAAGAGGACGTGATGGTGGTGGAAGTGGGTGAGGTGTTACTGCGGGTTGTGCTACGGGTGGAGGATAGACAGATGCGGGACGAATAAGGCGTGGAGATTGGATAGGAACGTAATTGGTGACAAGGACAGAGCCGCTTTCCGTATGCCAATCTTGCCCTCTTCCAACCTCTGGGAAGGAAGAGATGGGGTTGACTTGGTGGTTAGGTTGTTGGTGCGCCGGTAACGGATTTTGGAGGATGCCCATATTTAGCTGTTGTTGTGGTGCCTGCTGAGGCTGTTGTTGTTGTTGTTGCTGTGGTGGTTGCTGTTGTTGCTGCTGCTACTACTGTTGTTGTCTAGGAGGAGGTCTCTTGGCCTTCATCATGGCGACGTATCGCCTCATTTCATCCCAATCTATTTGATGTTCATCATTCATATCATAGATATAATCTCTGAAATGGAAACAGTTGTCCACTGTATGACCCGGCTGTCTATGAAAGACACAATATCTGGAAGTGTCAACGTTCTTGGACCATATGGCTCTTTCCTTAGGCAAGATTAGCACATTGGCGGCCATGAGAGCATTAAAGATGTCCGGCAACGACTCCGGCAAAGGTGGGTAATGAGCTCTCCTAGGGCCGATCAGCCTTCTCTATTGTTGGGGGCCATAATCCCCTGGTGGCGGAACCTGATTATATTGAGGAGGTCGTTGTTGTTGTTGTTGAAGATGGAGGGGTTGATGCATATTATTCTGGAGGAGGTTGTTTTATAGGGGAGGAGGATAGGGTTGCTGACCCTGTTGGTCCTGGTGAAAGGGGAATTGTGGAGCTTGTGGAGGCCTGGGGTTGGCTTGCCGGTTGGGATTGCCAACCGCACTCACATGCTCATTTGTTACAACCCCTTCTGTCACTCCACCTTGGGCACCCGTGCTTGGCTTCCTAAACACCTTCGGCTTTGGTGGCTCAAACATATGCATGAGGGGAAAATCTTTCAACTGTGTTTGGACATATCGAGCCCTCTCATACAGTTCCTCCATAGTGGTGAGCTTGTTCATTGCCAAGACGTGTCTGAATTGCGGAGCGACATTAGACACGATCATCTTCACTTGTTCCGATTCCAAAATGATGTTTCTCACTTTCTCTGCCAATGATCTCCATCTATCAGCAAATTGGACAAAATCTTCATCCGACTTCATTTTCTCAGCCACTAGGTCGGTAATGGAAAGGGAGGGACCGACCCTATCCCGATATTTCTGTAGGAATTTCTATTGCACTACGTCGAAATTCTCAGCCTCACTCGGCTCTAAGGAATAGAACCATTCCAAGGCGGGGCCATCCAATGATCTCCTGAAGAGATATGCCAGGGATCTTTGATCGTTTTTCCAGAACGAGGACTCATACATAAAGTCCTTTAGATGAATGAAGGGGTTGCCTATGCGGGTGTACCGTCGGTACGTTGGCATTTCGGAAGGAGGGAGACGGAATACAGGAAGGATTGGTAAAGAGATCTCAGGCGCGGATTTGACATCCACAATCTTTTTGAAATCTCGAAATTGTTTGTCCATCTTGTTCAGCCTATGAAGGAGAGATTGAGTGACCTCATTGTAAGGAGCAGGTTGTGGTGGCCACTGAGGCCTTGCAGAAGCCTGAGAAGGGAATTCCGGATGAGAGAGACGTTGTGGCATGTCAGTAAACGGAACTGACTGAAATGTTGTATGAGGAATTGGTGGAACCTGAGGCTGGGGAGGTAATTGAAAAGAGGGAGGTTGCATACTTGTCTGCACGAGAGGAAATGAGGGAGGGACTGCATGTGCAGGCTCTTGAGTATGGAGAGCAACTGGTGTTGGGTTTTGAGGGGTAGAATCAACAGATTTCCCTTTTAGGATGGCCTGAAAGGCTCGGACCTGATCGGGATTGAGCTGTGTGTTCGCGAGAACACCCAGCAGAGAGGAAATATCTTGAGGCAGAGATGCTTCCCCGACGGCGGCTCGCACCTCATATGAGGGCTCACGGGAGGAACCTGCGTCCTCAGCAGGGACATGTGTCCCCTGGTGACCCGGGGTCGGATTCTGACCGTCTCCAGACATTTCTTGATCTTTTCCGGAACACGAGATTTTGCCAGAATGCAATAACATACACACTCAAACCAATAGCAAAGATTAACAAGCAAGTTGATGTTTAACGCCCTTTTTTTGTTTTCTTTATTTTCTCTCTTTTTTCTTTTTTTTTCTAATCTAATGTTCACACCACAGGAGGGACCTTAGTTGCAATATTAACTTCCGCCGTGTGATCTAAGGACACTCGACTCACCACGAATGGGTTGACTATCTCCAGGGAACTTCAGTGGTACAACCAGCCCAGTGAACGAAGAGGGAATCCTTCGATGTCGGGGACTTACGGAGGTCCCAGTGAAGGAGATCTTAGTCCGTCGAGAGGAATTCCCGACGGAGAGTCTTTCCTTCACCAAGAAAAGGTGATCCTAAAAAAAATGGAACAAAAGAAATAAAAATAAAAGGGAGATGATATGCAATGCAGTGCTGAATTTAACAGGAGATATGTAAACAGACAGCAAATATATACAACAAAAGAAATTAAACAAACATCACAACACTCCTTTTCTGCAATGATACGAATCTCTTCAGACTTCAAGGGGACTCTAGAGTAATGCACGTAGTGCACGAGGGATGAAATTGGAATGCCAAGAGTGATAGCGGGAACATGAATATAGCGCACGCGGGCGCAATCAGGAGGGGCACACGTGGGTGCCAAGTGGAGGGGCACACGTGGGTGCCGATGGCAAGAGTGCTACTGGGAGCACGAATGTAGCGCACGCGGGCGCAATCAGGAGGGGCACACGTGGGTGCCGAGTGGAGGGGCACACTTGGGTGCCGATGGCAAGAGTGCTACTGGGAGTACGAATGTAGCGCACGCGGGTGCAATCAGGAGGGGCACACGTGGGTGCCGAGTGGAGGGGCACACGTGGGTGCCGATGGCAAGAGTGCTACTGGGAGCACGAATGTAGCGCACGCGGGCGCAATCAGGAGGGGCACACGTGGGTGCCGAGTGGAGGGACACACGTGGGTGCCGAAAATATTTGGGTAACCAGAGAAAAAAAAAGAGGTCCCACCGTGATCGCCAAGAGATGTGGACGACGGGAAGGAGAGAGACAGAGGTGGCGCGCAAGGGAGAGTGAAGGGAGAGGGAGAGTGGGTCGCGAGCAAGAAGAGGAGGGATCAGGGAAAGAGGGAGTGGCTGCCCCAGGGAGAATGGAGGGAGGTCGGTGGAGGTCGAGGGTGGCCGCGTGAGGGTGGTAGTGTAGAATGGGGAGTGGCTGGAGGTGGCTTGGACGGAGGGTCAGAGAGGCGGTTTCGATGGGATCACCGGGGGGAGAAAAGGGAATGGGAGATGACAAGATGCCCACGTGAGTGAGTGTTGTGTAGTGCAGTGGGTGAAGAGGGGTATGTGTGTGCCGTGGGGAAGAGGGGTGAGAACAGTATGGAAAGGGGGTTGCGTAAGAAAGAGGGAAGGGAACAGTGGAGACATGGATTACGTGAGGAGGAGGGTAGTGAATAGAAAGAGGGGAAAAAATGTAGGATATAATTTTATTATTTTTATTTTATTATCATTTGTTTTGTTTGTTTTGTTTTATCTCTTTTTTTTGTTTCTTTCTTTTTTTATTTTTATGGTTATTATATATGTTTTTATTTATTTTCTATATATATAGTAACAATTGATATATATATATATATATGTGTGTGTATATTAAAAAAATAATAAAATTTATTATTATTAAATAATAATAATAATTTTTACGTAACACAATGATATATATACATATTTTTTGGAGGCTTGTATTTATTTTTCTCTTTTTATTTATTTTTTATATGTTTTTTTAACTTCTCTCTCCTTTTATTATAATCCAAAATTAAGAACATCACTCAAACACATGGAAAGTGTAAGCCGCTTTGGGGCGTCATGGTATAATACGAGATTTTCTCACCGTAACATCAGAAACGACGTGTCTACAAATACATCTGGAAATTCTCTTACCACATTGATATCTGAGGAGATTTTCTTATTTTCATTAGAAGGAATAGTCATTACACTAGCCAAATAACCTTGACATCCACTTCTAAGTAATTTCAAAGCTTTAAGTGCTGAAACTAGTGTTTTACTAGAACGGTGCCTTGGACATTGATAGTGAAATGTCTGCCCCCCAAGTTTTTGAAAAATTACTTTCTTTCCATGACAATCTAGAAGGGTAAAATTTGTATCTAACCAATCCATTCTCAAGATGACATCAAAATCAGTCATTTCCAGCAGATACACACATGCTGGTATAATCCTCCCCTGAATCACCACATCAATGCTAGGAATAACAGAAGTCGTTCTAGCTATCTCCCCAGTTGGTGTGTTAATGGACATCTCATCAGTAATTCAACAAATCTCAGAGAAATAAAGGAATGTGTAGCACCCGGATCAAAAAAAAACTTTTGCATGCATATCATCGATAAGAAGAATACCTTCAGCTACTGCATTGGCATCTCGGGTGTCTTCCCTTGTTAGTGCATATACTCTGGCTTGAACTCTCCGATGCTGTTGTGGTTGCTGATCTTGCCTTGGCCTTTTGGGACAATCCCTTATCATATGCCATGTCTAACCACATGAAAAATATTTACCTGCAGCCCACCAACATTCATAACCTCTATGTTGTATCCCACACTGTTGACAAACTGGCATATTATCTCTCTTAACTGGTTGAACTCTCTCTGGAAAAGTCATCTTCAGCTTCTTATCTTTCCTCACAATTGAACCAAGATTACCCCTTTTTGCATTATCCCTTTGTCTTTCTACTAAGAATTCCTCATATTCAGTTTCTGCAATAAAAGTAGTCCTCAAAGCTGCTGCCATAGTCTGAGGTTCAAGGATTGCAACCCTACTTCTAATGTTACTTCTCAAACCTCTAACAAATTTCTTCACCCTTCTAAGCTCATCTGAACAAATATGAGGGGCATACTTTTCCAATTCAGTAAATTTTGCTTCATAATCGGCAACTGACATACCTCCTTGAGTCAGATTTAAAAATTCAACTTCTTTCTTTTCCTTCACATGTTGAGGGAGAAATTTTGCATGGAAGACATCAAGAAATTCGTTCCAGCCAATCTCAATCTCTCTATCTCTAAAAGTGGTTCTAGGTGCAGACCTCCACCACTCGTCCGCACGGTCCTTCAACATAAATGTAGCTAATATCACCTAATCCTGCTCTGCACATCTAATGGCTGTGAAAATCTTCTCAATTTCTCTCACCCAGTTTTCCACAATCTCCGGGTGACTCTCCCCCTTAAAAGAAGGAGGACTCATATGCCTGAATTTCTCCATCAGGGTAGCACCTGCTTCCCTATTCGGCTGTTCTTACACACGGTTTTGTAATTGGGCTTGCATCATTGCCTGAGTTTGGGCCTGTAACTGCATAGTCTGCACTAACCCTTGAAAAGCTTGTGTGAACCCTCCTAAATCTGACACACCCTGAATAGGTAACGCGTCTTGCCCACCGGGAGCAAGCTCGCCATGAATTGTTTCCCCGACAACTCCTTGTGATGTCCCATTTGAGGGTGCAGACTCCTCGGGAGAAGTATTAACCTCAACCCTATCACTCCCTGTCATCTCCTGCGAGGGAGAACTAATCCGAATTAGTATGATTCTAGGTTTGACATCAAATTCTAAAATAAATTCCTACGATCTTGTGGTATGGTATATAAATTCAGATGGCTGCAAATAATTTCAAGCCTCACAACTTTGGCACTGATACCACTCTCTTTGACGCCCCCTTCCCGCGATCCCGTATCATGTTCGGGGACATCACAGCGTATACACGGAAGTGTTGTGGGCCGAGATATTTGCATGGCGCTAAAGGCCAAACCATCATGTATTCCAAAAATATAATCATACCATTTTCATAAGTTTAAACACTCATAATTTACATCGTATACATAGTACTACATATTGCTACCCAAAAGTTATATTTACATTCATTATTCAAAAGCAAACCAAATCTACTTATTCTACGCAGTGAAAATTCAAATTACACCCGAGATCACCCTCCGACCTGCTGTTCGTTGAAGTCGAGGTACTCACTTGTCAGTTTCCTGAAATGGTTAGGCAACAGATATGAGTCCAAAGACTCAGTAGGCATTAAAACCAATCACATGCTTATCATATACTAAATTTTAAAAATCCACGATATATAGATATAGCTAATCACAATTTCATTGGATTATAGATATACTATGAATGCGAAGGAAAACTAGTAGAGCAGAATAATTTTTCTTCTTATAAGCAAATGCGTATAACAAATCTTATCTGACTTATATATATATGGCATAGTACATATCTTAGCTAAAGCAGAGCTTATACAGATGAACTTATTTTCAGATCATATCAAAGTCATATATCAAATCTGAACTTCATGTTATTGGGCATCATATATTGGATAGGCATCCCGTCACTAAAAGCAGTAGCAAACACATACCTAGACATCTATACGTCGACATAAAGATAAATGGTCTAAACGTTGGAGCCTGTCGGCCTTGATCAACCACGAAGGATCGGGAGTTAATACTCCACCATTCCCCAGATAATTTTTCTTATTCTGGGTTCCGGATTTTTCAGAAGTCCGTTTGTCCTCGGAAATGGGCATAATCCCGTAGTGGAAGCTAACTACGGTTTATCACCCCACACCTCCTTAAAGTGACACAGTCCATATGCTTAATTAAAATTTTATTATTATTATGATGTTTATTACATATGTTGTGTCCTTGTGATTTTGATGATAGCAAACACTATAATAAGTCATCATCTGCTTGTGTCTGCATATGAATCTGTTGTGTTGCATATGAATGTTTCATTGAATTTTATAATGAGTGTCATTACATGAAACAGGCTGTGTGCATTGGTGCATTTCATAACTGGTGCATTTCATAACTCTGCACATCCATTTGGCATGTCATTGCAACATTTTGTAATGTTCATAGTCCTGCACACGTGAAGTCTGTACAACGTGTGTTGCTGTAGTGTTGTCTGTACAGCCAGTGTCTCACTCTCTCAGCATAGTCTGTACACCCTTAGACAGCCTGCCTGAACCTTGATAGCTGAAGTCTATACACTCATCTGCTGTTAATCGATCAAGTCTGTACAGCCAATACATTTCATACATCTCATGCATCATGTCAAAGTCTGTACATTGTTATGGTCGCTCTCAAGTCCATACAGCGTCTTGTCTGCACGTTACATAGTCTACACAATGTTACAGGCTAAGTCTGAACACTCTTCAGTGAAGGCTGTACACACTTCAGATGGCAAGTATGTACATCGCCAGTGCTATTCATGCTTTGTCTCACTCAGCGTCTTTCTGAGTCCATACATTACATCGCGTCTTACAAGACTATACACTGTCTAAGCATGCATCGTCTCTCTCAGCGTCTCATGCTGTGTCTTAACACAACTAGCAAGTTTGTACATTCGAGCGTCTCATGTTGCGTCTCACTTTCATAGCAAGTCTGTACAGCCTTCAGTTGCATAACTCAAGTCTGTACATTCGTCTGGATGCATAACGAGAAGTCCATACACTGTCTGGCTTGCACGCACCTGCTGACTGTGTTCGTGCATTACTCTAGCAAGTCTATACATCGCTTGCTTTATCTACGTTCACTGCCTTTGCACGCACACAAAGTGTGTACACTCGTTGAAGGCTGTCCAAGCATTCATGGGTGTTAAGTCCATACGACAGTTCAGCAAGTCTGTACATTGGACTATGTTTGTACATCATGACAGCAAGTCTGTACATGCATCATTCAAGATAAAGTCTCACATTCATAGCTGGTAAGTCCATACACTTGCTGCTGGCAAGTCTACACATCGCATAGCATGCATGCGTCCAAGTCAGTACATCGCATAATGCATGTGTTCAAGTCTATACAATGCTGCGTGAAAGCAAGTCTACACATTGCTGGCTTTACCTATGTTCAAGTATGTACAGTCTGTGGGTTGCTAGAACCTAAGTCTACACATTGTCTCAGCACACACACATAATGTCTGAACACTAAGTCTGTACATCGATATGTGGCTTGCTCATGCATCATCCTCAAAGTCTATACATAGCACTGTAGCATGCATTTCCTCAAGTCTGTACATCGGTTGGCTTGTGCATTGCATCGTCTGGCAAAGTCTATACATCGGTTGGCTTGTGCATGCATCATCTTCAAAGTCTACACATCGCATGCATACTTGAGTTGAAGTCTGTACAAACCAAGTCTGTACATTATTCTATTTCAGGCACAAGTAAAGTCTGTACAGAGTTTGCTGTCTGCACGTAGCTTGATGACTTTCCAAGTCTATACACTGCACGCCCTGCACGCATTGCAAGTCTATACATTGAGGTGCATGCATCATCTACCAAGTCCACACATTGCATCGTGTGCTTCATCATTTAAAGTCTGTACAACCCTTGCTCATACAAGTCTGTACATGCATTAACTGTGAGCATGGCCTAGTCTGTACATTGTCTTTGCTGCACGCATGACTAAGTCTATACATTGTGCATTGCTCAAAGCAGAGTCTGCACACTCATTGTCAGCAAGTCTGAACATTGATGTAGCACGCATGCAGAGTCTATACACTCATAACCTTAGGCATTGCATTCTGTGCTTCAAGCCACACTAAGTCTATACAGTCTGTGTGGTTCATGCATTTGTGCATCGTTCACTCTAAGTCTATACTTTGTCTTTGCTTTGCAAAGTCCATACATTGCAAAGTCTACACACTGCATTACAATACAAAGTCTGTACAAGGTGTCGACATTAAACTGATAACGCTATCTGACTGTCTGACATGTTCTATTCGTGAAGCTTAATGAAGGCACGTGATCCGAGGTTGGCACCTGGCACGTGATCCGAGGCTGGAAGGGCTGACAGGAGGCTGCCACGTGGTCCAAGCTTCTGGGCGGAAAATGTGGAAGCCACACACCCTCTTGCTTGCTACTGCTATAAAAGGGAGCTTTCTTCCACAGAAGAAGACTGATCGACTTAAGCAGAGGAGAGCTTGCACGATCCAGTAAGACAGAGAAGAAGAAGAAGAGAAAGAAAAAGAGAGTGAGAGATCGAGAGTAGAGAAGAAGAAGAAAAAGAAAGAGGAAGAGAGCTCGTGAGTTGAGAAGAGAGAAGACTTCATCAGACAATCTGTCTCCACTGGAAGTTGGATCAAATCCAATATAGGCAGCTCCTTGTGAGCCACATTCGTGCTTCATTGTTTACAATTTTTCGTTAATGTAGTTTCTTGTTTTTGCTTTCCTTTTAAACCTTTCTTCAAGCTGTCTGTCAACAGTGCAAGCTGTGATGCACAACGGCGAGGTGGATACCTCGGACAGGTTAAGCTGTAGTCCCCAGCGGATGGCAAGCTATGTTGCCCAGCGGATGGCAAGCTGTGTTGCCCAGCGGTTGTATGGCAAGCTGTGATGCCCAGCTGTTCAAGCTGTGAGTCAGCGGAATCCACACTCGGGTTTGAGTGTGGGGTGGATGTAGGTCTGGAGGACCGAACCACCTAAAAATCCTTTGTGCACTGTGGTTTGAATTTTCTTATCTGATTGGCGCTAGATGAATGCTTAGGGACGATATGGTTTGATTGCACACTGTGTGTTCGATTGTAGCTTTGAGAGTCCTTTGACATTGTTCCTAAGTCACTAGTCAGTTCATCTATAAGCATATCACTTGACTTAGTGAATCTGAATTCCGCAATTGCTTATTGGACTTCTGTTAGTATCAGGAAGAATTTTTAATTGGGCGAAAATTTTAAGGGGAGATTCATTCACCCCCCTCTGAATCTACTGCACCGAACCCAACACTTGGTATCAGAGCGGGTTGTTGTGCATAGGATCTAACAATCCGCAGCAGATCCTACATTTCTGGTTGGTGCATTGCAGAGTGGGCTTCCTGTGTTCTGTATTTTGTTTCACCGATTTAGTGTCTTGATTTGCTCATCTGACTTCAGTGTATTCATCATATCTCGATGGCTAATCCTCCGATATTCAGAGGTAATAACTTTGATTCTTGGTTAGAAAACTTCCAGCGGTATGTAAAATCTACTGATCCAAATCTTTGGAAGGTAATAACTCATGGTCCACACAAATTATCAAAAGATAAATCTAAATGGACTGAGAAGGACAAATTGAAAGACTCTGTCAACACTAGAGTAGTAGTTTTAATAAAAGAATCAATTGACAGACCTCTAATCGAATGCATTTCTTCTTGCAGGTCTGCCAAAAAAATTTTAGAAAACTAAAGCTAATCAGGAATCACAGCAAATGCTTGATGGCTGATCGGAGAAATGTTGATGATGAAACCTCATCTCAGGTAAGCTCTGAATCTGAAGAACTTTCGATTGATGATCTATGGAATATAAATGAGGAACTTAATGATAGATGTGAAAGATTAAAATCTGAGAATAAAAGATTGAAAAAGAAATGTGATCAGATAAATTTGAAAGCTTCCTGTGAAAAATGTCCAAATCTGAAACAATCTTATGATGTATGTATGTTAGATGTTCAGAACTTTAAGGAACAAAATGGTTCTCTAAAACTTGAAAATCAAACATGTTTGGACAAGATATCTGAACTGGAGAATCAGCTTATTAAGATGAAAAATGAGCATCTAAAAGGCATGCAACAATTGATTGAGATAAATTCTGTAATGGACAAACTGAAGTCTGAAAATGTTGAGGTTCAAAAGCATAATGAAGATCTCAAGGCTAGTCTGAATAAAATCAACAAGGAAGCAATGCATATTTCATCTGTAGAGTCAATCTGTAATATGTGCTCAGCTCTAAGAGAACGTAATGAAGATCTTTTTAGTGAGAATGAATGGCTGAATAAGCAAATTGTCTCGTTTAAAGAGGATCAAAAAAATCTGATTATTGAGAAAACTAAAGTGGAAGAAAGAGAAGAGGAACTAATTGAAAAGCTGGAGCTGATGTCTGGAAGAGAAAATTATAATGAAGGAGTCAAGAAGCTGACTGAAGAAAACAAAGAACTGAGGGAACAAAACAAGAAACTGATGGTTTTAAATATTGTTTTCTCACAGAGGTTTCTGACTGTCGAAAAAGAAAAATTTGCTATTAAGGAAGCTCAACTGCAAAAACTTGAGGAGGAAAACACTGAACTGAAAGCTGAAGTTAAAAGGTTAAAGTTGTTAAATACTGGCTTATCTGAAACACTTCTCACCTTAAAAAGGGGAAAGTTCACTTGTGATGGAGAATCACAAATGTTGAACAGTCTAGAACAAGAAATTGAGAAGTATAAAATTACAAACAAAGTTCTAAGAAAATGTGTTAATTGCAGTGAACAGGAGATAGCCAGTTATGAACTTCACATTGCTAGCTTGGAAAATAAAATTCATGATCTGGAAAATTCAGCAATTGAGTCTGCTAAAATAAAAGGAAAATTGACATCTGTCATGAAAAGTGAGGACAAGAATTCAAAAGGGGGGACAAGCTGTAGTTCTGATGTTAAGGAAACTACTAGAAACCAGCTATACACTACATTTGTGCAAAGCTCTGATGTAGCTGGTACCTCAAGTCAATCCCCAAAATAAAATAAAAATCTGAAATCACATCCATCATCTGTCTTTCAATTTAAGGCACAGAAAGTTGAAAAACCAACAAGAATTGTAAACAAAGTTAAACAATTGAACAAGAATGGAAAGAAAGATGGGGTTAAAAATGTCCCTACTTGTGTCATGAAATCAGTTAGCTCGGCTGAATTTGATGGGTCAATGTAAAATGCTCATGCCTCATGTACTCATTCGCATGCATCTAGGAATTCATCTGATAGAAACCATGCCCCTAGAAAATCTGATGCTTCTTGCTATTACTGTGGTAAGCATGGTCATATCATGGATGCATGTTCCATCATGAAACAAGATGATAAACTGCATGCTAGATCTTCTGATCATCATGGGTACAAAAGAAACAAACTTAAGTTTAACCAGCACATCACATGCTTCAATTGCAACAAGCCAGGTCATAAGGCTGTTGAGTGTTGGTCAGAGAATTACAGGAATAATTCTAGATCTAGAAGTAAGCATGTTAGGTGCTTTGAATGTGGTAAGTATGGGCATGCAGTCAAGGACTGCTGGTATGTTCAGGGAAATCACTTTAATTCCAAATTTGTCAAATTCCCTGCAAATAGAATTTTTTTTGGAAGAAATAAAATTGCTTTTAAGGAAAAGATTCTTGCATCTGTTGAATGTGGAAAACCTGGCCACCGAGCTTATGAATGCTGGTGGGCAGGTAACGGTAAATCAAAATCTCATGCAAGTAACAGAAATTCTCATGCTAACTCATATAGGTTACATGATTATAACAATGTTCACAAAAAGAATTCAAGGGTTGTTATATCATGTAGTTATTGTAGAAAGTTTGGTCACATTCATGAATAATTGTTATCTGATGGAGAATGATGATAATGTTGCCAAGAAACTATTCAGAACACCTGTTAGAATTAACTCGGGACCCAAGGTTGTTTGGGTCCCTGCAGGATCAAATTGATTAACATGTTACAGGTGTGCCTTGGAATGGAATAGAAGGGGTCAAAAAACCAAGGCACTCAAAAATTGGAACCCCAGAACTGCACTATTCAGGTTAGTTCTGAACACCTTGTTTAAATTTCATCATCTGAAATTGTTGAAAAGTTTGTCTGATTTATGATGTCCTCTTCTTGTCTAGCTGATCAGTTTGCATTCCAGACTCAGCTACTGAATTTAATTCTTAACATATTTGATGCTCTTCTCACATGTTTGTGCATGTACTTTGCACTGAGCTTATTCATGTGTCACACTGAGATTGAATGATTTAGTTAAATGCATATAGACAATGCATGTGTCTGATGTCTGCATATATCATTTGCATTACCATCAAGGAAGTTATTCAATGCATATAGGACTGCTTTGCACTGCATCTCTTTGCATAACCCTGGTATATTAATGGTAAGTTACTAAAGGGTAGATGTAATCTATCTGGAGGTTCTTACTATGTGTGAGATGGTCCTTGAGACCAAGTTCTCCACCAAGCACCAAGGGTCATGTCTTCATATAAAGCAGTGTACTGTATATCATAAAATCTGAAAAATCTGAAAAATTGAAATGAACTTGATGCATTTGGTAAATTCTCTCTCTGATTGAACAAGCATGAATTCTCCTTGAGCATATTTTAAAATCATGAGCAGTGCTTCAATTATATTTCATGCACTTAGTCAGGGGGAGTTTGACTGATGTTGCATATGAAGAGTAGTGCATTTGAAAAATCTAAAAGGATATTCCATTACATCTAGACAGGGGGAGCATTTAAAAATTGGTGTTTAGTTTGTCAGACTCAAGGAGAATTCATCTCTTGTCTAGTAATTGAATAACTCTCATCTGATTTCATATCCTCTCTCTTGAAAAAGGATTCTGCCTTCTATTCATTAAGTTGTCAAAGAAGAGTTCTTTCAACTTTTCTCATGTTACTACCTGTCAGTTGATCTGTCTGAATTCCAGACTCAGCTGCTGTGTGTTAATCTACACTCTTCTGAAATATTCCTCTATGTGTTGACTCTTACACCAGCTTACAATCACCCTTCATATTCTTCTTAGCTGGTGTGATAGACTTAATTCTATTGTTGACTAGTTGGTCAGTTATTCTTTCGATTTGATCTGAGGAACACAAATTGCATGTCATACAATCTAGTCTGAATCATGTAGAAATTTCTATCATATAGGTTTAAGAACAACCAATGAATTAGACTGATATAAGAACTATGTATTCTCAGACTTGCATTTAAATATCTTGAAAATATCTGAATAATAAGATTTAATGAACTTTAACCACATGTGTCATGAGAATCTTAGACTCTCTCATCTGATATCTGAAAATTTGAAATCAAGGCTACTTTGGTAGAGATACATAGAGTGAGTACTGTGGTTAAACTTTAACTTGAGAAATGTTGACTAATTAAAAAACTGTGAATTCAGAGCAATGACTTGGTCACTGAGAAACTGAGTTCTTCATCAATGAAATAAAGTAACTTATGTCATGAAGTGCCATAGTTATCTCTGGTAAAAATTTATTGAAAAACCTGACAGAGCAATGGCATATTTGTGTCAAGTAACTAGGGAGTCTGGCCTCTGATCAAGGTGTCTCCTCATGTAAAAAGATATGTCTATTGCTAACTCTGGTCTCAATGTTGAGAGGCAATGACAGTTATCACACTGAGTAACTGGGTCACTTCACCTGAGATGTGTTGTGTCTCATGTAAAAAGGTGTTGATCAACCTAAATTGCTCAGGTAAAGTAAAATATGATTCAAATGAAAATTTCATGCAAACTATGTCAACTCATGCTCCTGTAAAAAGTGTTTAATCTTAATACTAATCTGTGTAACTCTTAAAAGCAGTCAATTAAGATTTTGTGTGTAAGATGAAGATGATTGGCCATGAGTGTTATCTGGTTATTTGGTTCACCTTTATTAAAACTTGATTTCAGATATGAGTATTGAATTTAATTGATAAATCTGGTATACATCATAATTAAATCAGGTTGGTCAAGTTGCTAATTCATAACCCTCTATGATAAGAGAGTCTTTTCATGTTAAGACTTATTGTAGTTGTGCATGCCCTACAATTCCTCATGATCTGTTTCATATCTGACAACTTGTTCAACAGAAACTGTATTGACAAATCCACTCTTATCAATTTTCTGACCATACAAATGTGAGATGCTACTCCCATTATTACCTTGTTCATTTGCAGTCTTCTGAACTTCAGAATCCTTATGGTGGTGGACTTCAGATTGATTCATTGGTTAACCAGAGTTCATTCCTGACGCGACGGCGACGTGGAAGACGGATCGACGGCACTCCGAGACACGAACAGGACGGATAACTTGCTACCTCACGCAGCTCGGCCTCACGCCGGACGGTCTCACACCGGGCGACGCTCAATCCTCACAAAAGGAGAAGAGAGAGAAGGGAAAGGCAAGAGGGAGAACTCTCACACAAAAACAACACTTTATATATTTCATGCATTCATACGTAACACACACTTGCCTTCCTTTATATAGGAGGAGGCTCATAACAACCACACCTTTCATACTTCCACTTATTGTACTTATGTCCTAGCCTAATAAGACAAGACCCACCAACCCTATATTGACTTTGTGGGTTTAATAAAATAAAATACACACTTTGACTATGACTAGCCTAATACAACAAAAGTAAATAATACATGACTAGCCTATTACTACATGTATTATTTACTTTTGTTGTATTAGGCTAGTCATGTATTATTTACTTTTGTTGTATTAGGCTAGTCATAGTCAAAGTGTGTATTTTATTTTATTAAACCCACAAAGTCAATATAGGGTTGGTGGGTCTTGTCTTATTAGGCTAGGACATAAGTACAATAAGTGGAAGTATGAAAGGTGTGGTTGTTATGAGCCTCCTCCTATATAAAGGAAGGCAAGTGTGTGTTACGTATGAATGCATGAAATATATAAAGTGTTGTTTTTGTGTGAGAGTTCTCCCTCTTGCCTTTCCCTTCTCTCTCTTCTCCTTTTGTGAGGATTGAGCGTCGCCCGGTGTGAGACCGTCCGGCGTGAGGCCGAGCTGCGTGAGGTAGCAAGTTATCCGTCCTGTTCGTGTCTCGGAGTGCCGTCGATCCGTCTTCCACGTCGCCGCCGCATCAAATTAGTATCAGAGCCCAACAACGGCGTCTCCGACGACCCGACGTCCCCGACGTTGTCCCTCTTTCTCTCTCTAAGTTGTTAGAAGTGAAAGAAAAGAAAAAAAAAAGAACGAAGAATGAGTTCTGTTGGTTGAGAGAAAGGAGTGAATAAAAAAAAAGAGAAAAAAAAATTTTTTTAGCCCCCCTACGTTTCTCTCCATCTCTCTCTGTTATTCTCTCTCTCTCTCTCTCTCTCTCTCTCTCTCTCTCTCTCTCTCTCTCTCTCTCTCTCTCTCTTTCTCTCTCTCTCTCTCGTACAGAGAACAGCAGGTACAAAAAGAAAAAAAAAGAGGTTTTCGCGGCACGGGCATCGTCGCCCGTGCCCACTTTCAAAAGCGGCAGCGGCCGCAACGGCTGCTTGCAAACCGCCCCGCCGCCGTGCGCCCCGCCCTGCAGGCCGCCGCCCAGGGCCGCCCGCTCCGCCGCCGCGCCCGGCGCCCGGCCCCGCCCGCACCGCGCCCCGCCCGGCGCCCAGCCCCGCCCACCTGCGCGCCCGGCCCCGCGCTCGGGCCCGTGCCCGCCTGCGCGCCCGCCTGCACCCGAGCGCGCCCGAGCGCCCCCGAGCACGCGCCCGCCCGCGCCCGAGCTCGCCCCAACCGCGCCCCACCTGCGCGCCCGCCCCGTCGTTGCGCCCGAGCGCGCGCCCTCGCGCCCGGGCCCTCGCCCACAGCGCCAGCACGCGCCCGTCCGGCCCTCCCCCAGCCGCACCCAGGCCCGCGCCCCGGCCGCGCCCGCGCCTGCGCCTGCGCCAACTGGCCCGCACCCGACGCGCCCAACGGCGCCCGGCCGCTCGCTACCGCCCAGCCCGCGTGCGCCCAGCCCTGCCGCCTGCCAGCGTTGGTCACCTGCCGACCTTGACCGCCTGCTAGCCGCCGTGACTTGCGCAGGAAAGAGGGTAGTTGAAGTTTGAAGAAAGAAAAAAAAGCAGAAAATAGTTCGAAAAAGTCAAAAAAAAAAGAGAAAGTTTGAAAATAGGGAGGTTTGAAAATGTCAAAAAAGGGTGAAGTTTGAAAAGAGTAGTTTGAAAAAAAAAGGGGTTGAAAAAAAAAGGCGGTTGAAAAAAAAATGTCAAATATATATAATATATATATGGAATATATATATTGTTATATATATCTATATATATTATTTGATTAAAAAAAGAGTTGAATATATATAATATATATATATGAGATATATATATAATCTTATATATATATCTATATATATATTTATATATATCTTCTAACTTATTGAGGTGGCACCCGAAGTCCACAATCACGGCTCGATCAACGACTGAGTCGTCTGATCGCTGACACATAGTCCGTAACTCACGGAGAGGGTGTCCCTAAGTCTCCTTGCACGGAGAAAGTCCGGAGTGATTTGTTCCCCTGCGTGGAAAATTTTAAAGTGGTCTTGTAATAATTCAATCCTCCCTGCGTGGAGTGACTTTTTTTGTAACCGCTCAAGCTTCGTCGACGCCGTGCGGGCCCGCACGTCCCCGCTCGCCTTCGTCTCCGGTCAGAGCTAGACTTTTCAGTCAGCTAGGTACGTGCTCCAAACTTGCTCATTTAGTATCTTTTCACTTGCCGCGCGACGAAGTAAGAGAGATCCCGATCCATGCAGCCAGTCTTCTGAGAGCATCGCTGTGGACGGTGAGAGAGTGCTTGCTTGCACCTATCCTTTAGACCCTAGACTGTCACATTAGGGCACCCTAATTGTCAGGAGGTAGTTCCACAACTACTTCGCCTACGGGTGAGCAACTCCCCCTGACCGGTCCCTTCAAATTGGTCCTTTGCCAATTAGCCAACAAAATTTGGGTCATAGTTTGCTAATTATCGGTCCCAGGACTGCATCATCTAGGTCCGAGGTCGTGCATGCCACGTTGGTCTAGGAATTCATCTGGCCGTCTAGAGCGCCCTTCAACACTACAACCAACGATGGATCAGAAGAGCGTGAGTGCTATGTTGGCTCAGCTCGAGCATAACCTTCTGACCCATTTTGAAGAATCCATAGGCCAACTACGAGCAGAGCTAGATGAGAGGATCCGAGCCTTAGAGGATCGACTAAAGGGAGAGGAAGGACGAGTGAATGGCCACGGTAATCCCGTAGCCAATTCTAGGGAGGATAGAGAGCAAGCCCGCCCGAATCAGGCTCCCCAAGGTAGAGAACAAGAGGATCGTACACCTCGAAGGAGGGACTACGATGATGAGGAGATCATCCTACGGAACGTCAAAATTGACGCTCCCAGTTTCGATGGGTCCCTCACTCCAGCCAAATACCTTGAGTGGGAGGCCGGGATGGATCAATATTTTGATTGGCATCACCGCATGGCCCCTGCCACTAGGGTGAGGTTTGCCAAAATGAAACTCTTGGGTCAAGCCAAAACCTACTGGTGTAATGTGGAGAATCTCCTAGCCAGGAGACGAGAGGAGCCCATAAATACATGGGAAGAAATGAAGGAGAAACTGAGAGAGAAATATCTGCCACCCTCCTACCATCAGCGTCTTCTAGACCAGTGGCAGAAACTCACCCAAGATGGAAAGTCCGTGGACGAGTACATTGCCAAATTCGATGACTTCTTCCTTCGGAGCCAAGTCATGGAAGACGCCTCTGTAACCCTCTCTCGATTTAGGGCTGGCCTACACGAGAGCATCCAACGGGAGCTTTTCTTGCGAGAGGTCAACACCCTCGAGCACGCCTACCAGGTTGCCCGAGATGTTGAGCGATTTCAAAGAGTGGCCCCACCTCGGGTTCCCACCTACCGCCAACCTGAGTCTCGGAACCCCATGGTCCGTTACACCGAGAGAGTTGGCCCCTCCACTTCTTATGCCCCTGCGGCTACCCCGCTACGGGTCGTTGCCCCTACCGTTCCTTTCACAAGGAACCCCTTACCTGCACCCGCTGCATTGCCCAGGCTGGAGTATACTCCACCGATTGATAAAAGGGATGACAAAGGAAAGGGACCCGCCCCTGGCACTTCCCAACCAGCCCCTATCTCAGGAGTCCGTTGCTTTAGGTGCCACAACCTAGGGCACATTGCCACCAACTGCCCCACCCGAGCCTTGGTCATCACCGACCCTCAGCCTATGGAGCCTCCACCTCAGGAAGGAGAAGACACTGAGAGATATATGGCCGATCCTGACCTCATAGCCCAGTTTGAGGAAATGGATGCAGGGTTTGATGAAACGCATGTCGAATACATGCAAGTGGGAGATATTGCCGAGAGCTCTAGCCAGGGTAGACTAGGTGTAGTTCGCTGCATCCTAACACACCCCCAGGAGGACGACTGGCGTCGAAGCTCCATCTTCCAAACCTACATCATGGTGAAAACCCAACCCTGCAAGGTGATCTTTGACAATGGGAGTTGTATCAATGCGGTCTCTTCAGACTTTGTCTCCCGTCTAGGTCTACCTACACACCCTCATCCTAGGCCCTACAACGTGGCTTGGGTTGACGACACTTCGATCCCAGTCACCACTACATGTGTCATTCCCATCCAATTCCAGTCCTACCAAGGACAGATTTTGTGCGATGTAGTGCCTATGAAGGTCGGAAGCATCATCCTAGGACGACCGTGGATCTATGATGTAGACCTCACAACTTTCGGTCGATCCAACCAATGTTCCTTCTCCCACAATGGGAAGAAGATCCAGTTGTACCCGACACCCCCAAAGGTGACCTCGGGTAAGAGTCCCACTTCTACTCCGGGTA
This sequence comes from Amorphophallus konjac, assembly GCA_022559845.1. NCBI lineage: Eukaryota > Viridiplantae > Streptophyta > Magnoliopsida > Alismatales > Araceae > Amorphophallus > Amorphophallus konjac. The sequence continues at coordinate 389,615,881 of CM040126.1, forward strand.
AGAGCTCCGCCTCCTCCACCCCCACCGGGACCCCCAAGGTTCCGGAGAGTCCCCAAACTCCCAATGAAGGGAAACTTCTCATTCCCTATTCCCCTACACCTATCACGCCCGTTCCTAAGGCCCCCAAGGTTAGTCATGACCCTGTTAGGCGTCTTAGTTTCATAGGTGTCCGTGAGCTGCATAGAGAGGTTGCCGAGGGTGCCCCTGTTTGGGCTGTTGTCATCACCATCACACCTGAGGAGTCCCGAGTCTCAGTTCCACCCGAAGTCCAGACAGTCTTGCAGGACTTCGAAGATATTTTCCCCGAGGACTTGCCCTCTAAACTCCCTCCCATGCGTGATGTGCAACACGCCATCGACCTTGTCCCCGGGTCCACCCTCCCCAACCTCCCCCATTACCGGTTGAACCCCAGGGAGCATGCTGAGCTCCAAAGGATTGTCGAGGACCTTATCCAAAAAGGTTTCCTCAGGGTGAGCAAGAGCCCGTGTGCTGTCCCTGCTTTGCTCACACCCAAGAAAGATGGCACCTGGCGGATGTGTGTTGACAGCCGCGCCATCAACAAGATCACTGTCAAGTATAGGTTTCCCATTCCTCGCCTAGATGACATGCTTGACATGATGAGTGGGGCCACCATCTTTTCCAAGATTGACTTGAAAAGTGGCTACCACCAGGTCCGAATCCGACCAGGGGATGAGTGGAAGACGGCCTTCAAAACAAAAGAAGGTCTGTATGAATGGCTCGTCATGTCGTTCGGGCTATCCAATGCCCCCAGCACTTTCATGAGACTTATGACAGAAGCCCTTCGTCCCCTTATTGGTCGCTTTGTTGTCGTCTACTTTGACGACATTCTCATCTATAGCCACAACCCTCAGGACCACATCCATCATTTGAGGGAAGTCTGCCAAACTTTGAGGAGAGAAACCCTGTATGTCAACCTTAGGAAATGTGAATTCATGACTGACCGGGTTAGTTTCCTCGGATTTGTGGTTTCGAGTCACGGAGTATCTGTGGACCAATCCAAGGTCCAAGCTATGGTCGACTGGCCTGAGCCCCAAAACGTCCACGACGTTCGAAGTTTTCATGGGCTAGCCACCTTTTACAGACGCTTCATAAAGAGTTTTAGCACCATTATGGCACCCATTACAGACTGCATCTGTAAAGGGAATTTTGAGTGGACCCAAGCCGCCTCACATGCTTTTCTTGCCATAAAGGAGCTTATGACCAAAGCCCCTGTCCTCCGCCTGCCAGACTTTTCCAAAGTCTTCGAGATATCCTGTGATGCATCGGGCGTAGGAATAGGAGGAGTACTTAGCCAGGAAAGCCACCCTGTGGCTTATTTCAGTGAGAAGCTTTCTGATGCAAAGCTTCGATACTCCACATATGATAAGGAGTTCTATGCCGTGGTCCAAGCCCTCAAACACTGGAGACACTATCTCTTACCTCAAGAGTTTGTCTTATATTCGGACCACGAGGCTCTGAAATTCCTTAGCTCTCAGAAGAGCTTAAACCCAAGGCATGGTCGGTGGGTAGAATTTCTCCAGTCTTTCACATTTGTCCTAAAACATAAGGCTGGAAAAGAAAATAGGGTGGCCGACGCCTTGAGTCGAAGGGTCTCCCTTCTTTCCACTGTTCGGGTAGAGGTCACTGGATTCGACCGCATGAAGGAGCTCTATGGAGAGTGTCCTGATTTTGGCCCTGCCCACTCTGCCTTATCTGCTGGACCCTCGGCAGCCTTTTCTGACTATCTACTCCAGGATGGTTTTCTATTTCGAGGGCAGCAACTCTGTGTCCCGAGGACTTCTGTTCGGGACTTTTTGATTTGGGAAATACATGCTGGAGGTCTTGCTGGTCACTTTGGCCGCAACAAAACCATCCATTCTGTGGAGGAGCATTTTTATTGGCCTGGCCTGAAGAAGGATGTGGCCAAGATTGTAGCCCAGTGTCGGACATGCACTATGGCCAAACAGGTCAAACAAAACACTGGTCTCTACACTCCTCTCCCCATTCCTGATAGACCTTGGGTTGACATCAGCATGGACTTCATCCTTGGTCTACCTCGTACCGCTCATAAACATGACTCCATCTTTGTGGTAGTTGATCGGTTCTCTAAGATGGCCCACTTCATTGCATGTTCCAAAACATCTGATGCATCTAGAGTAGCCCACTTATTCTTCGATGAAGTCGTCCGTCTGCATGGTCTTCCCCAAACCATAGTGTCTGACCGGGATGTCCGGTTCACTAGTTATTTCTGGAAGACACTTTGGCACCTCGTTGGCACTAAGCTGAAATTTTCCACTGCCTATCACCCTCAAACTGATGGGCAAACCGAGGTCGTCAATAGAAGTTTAGGGAATCTCTTGAGGTGTCTCGTAGGGGATCATTCTGGCACTTGGGACCTTCTTTTGCCCAGGGCCGAGTTTGCATATAATAGCTCGGTCAATAGGTCCATCGGTATGAGTCCATTTGAGGTTGTGCATGGATACAAACCTAGGAAACCTGTGGATCTCATTCCCCTTCCCCTCGAGTCTAGATCGTCCAAGTCAGCTGAGGAGTTTGCACAGCATGTCCAAAGTCTGCATGAGTCAATTAGCAAGCAAATAAACCTCAGTAATGAGACTTATAAAAAATTGGCTGATTCGCATAAGCGTCACCATGAATTTCAAGAAGGTGACTTGGTTATGGTACGGGTCCGACCCGAACGACTCCCCTCGGGAGCCGTTAAAAAGTTGCAAGCCCGTAGTGATGGACCCTTCCCAATTCTGCGGAAGATTGGCTCCAATGCTTATGTTGTGGACTTACCTCCCGAATATGGGATTAGCTCGACTTTTAATGTGGCAGATCTAGTGGCCTACAAGGAACCCACAGCGATTCCTAGTGACCCTTTCGAGCCTTCTCCTCCCATTGAGAGTGAGCCCACCCCTGTGCGTCCCACAGCCTCGAGAGTACCGCGCGAGCACATTGAGAGGATACTGGATGAGCAGGTGACCACTACACGGAGCAGGGTGTACCAGCGCTACCTTGTCCGCTGGCGGGACCGTCCACCTTCTGACGATTCCTGGATCAGCCGGGAAGATCTCCAGCGCCTCGATCCAGATCTGCTGGAGCACTACCACAGCCGTGTTCCCCCTTACTCGACGGAGTCGAGTTCCAGCCGCCCCGGGAGGGTTGGTGGGGACACCGGGTCCACTACTGGGCCCAATGCTCGGAGCCGACGCCGCACCGCCACTGTACCGAGCTTATGGCTCGGCGACTCAGCGTCCTGAGCATAATATTTATTTGTGTGTATCGTATGTGTGTGTATTTGTATCGTACGTATTTGTGTAACATACATGTATTAGTACATGTATTTTCCTTTCGTCTTATTAGGCTAGTCTAAGTCAAATAAGCATGTGTGTATTTTATATTTAATTTGATTAAAACCCACAAAGTCTTTAGTGGGTTGGTGGCCTTTGTTTTATTAGGCTAGGATAGATATGCAAATAAGAAAAGTAAGGAAGGTATGGATGTAATAGGCATTTCCTATAAATAGGAGGCCAAGGCTTGTTACGAGATATGTTGTTATGAATGAAAAGAATTGAGTTTAAGGAGCTTTTGTCCCTTTGTTCATCTCCCTTCACTTCTTTCTCATTTTTGTGAGATTCGAGTGTCGCCCGGTGTGAGACCGTCCGGCGTGAGGCCGAGCTGTGTGAGATAGCGGTTATCCGTCCCGTCCCGTTCGCGTCCCGGAGTGCCGACGATCCGTCTTCCACGTCTCCGCCGCGTCAAATACACCTTGCATTCATACGTAACACACACTTGCCTTCCTTTATATAGGAGGAGGCTCATAACAACCACACCTTTCATACTTCCACTTATTGTACTTATGTCCTAGCCTAATAAGACAAGACCCACCAACCCTATATTGACTTTGTGGGTTTAATAAAATAAAATACACACTTTGACTATGACTAGCCTAATACAACAAAAGTAAATAATACATGACTAGCCTAATACAACAAAAGTAAATAATACATGTAGTAAATACATGTATTTTATACGCGTAGATACTCAATACTCAAATACGTATAAATACACACAATTAAATAATACTCGGGATGCCCATGCTGCTTGACGATCCTCGTCAAACCCCTCCACTTGAAGAGGTTCGACCTCGAACCTAGGACCATTGCTCAGAGAAGTAGCGGCATTGGTGGAAACGTTCGGTGAAGACGGACGGTAGAGAAGGACGGATCTGGAGCTTCGAATAGGGCCTCGCACCCGTCCCAATCCAAGGACGATGCATCCGAAATTTCAAATTATTCCTTCATGATGGAGCAGAGGAAGACGGAACTGGAGCTTCGAATGGGGCCTCACACCCGTCCCAATCCAAGGACGATGCACCCGAAGCGTCAAATTCTTTCTTCCTAACGGAGTGGAGTTGGCCTAAGACCGAACTTGACTGATGCAGGACAAAACCCGAATCTGATGATTTTATTATTTTCTCACCTAGTCATAGTTTCAATATTCTAAATATTCTCACTCCATTTATTTAATCTTCTCCCATTTTAGACAATTTTTTTTTTCTCATTTTTTTCAACCTTTTTTTTTCAAACCTCCTTTTATGACTTTTTCACAATATCGAATAGAATATAAATATATGTATCAACTCCCCTTTTTTTTAAAAAACTTCTCTTTGTCTTTTCTATTCTTATTTCTTCAAACTTTTTTTTTCAACCACTCTTTCTGACTTGTTAACCACCGGAGGGGTGATAGGCGGCTAACAAGGTAGGTGGGCGGGCGTTGGTCAGCCAACGCGGCTGCCGAACGCGGAGAGGGCGTGGGTGTCGTGGGCGGCCCGCGACTGCAGGTGCATGCGAGGTGGAGAGGGCTCCATGCGGCCAAGGCTCTAAGGCGGCGGGCTCGGCAGCACTTGTTCCACTCGGCCTACGGCAGCCTTCACGCATGCACGGAGGTCTTCACAGGCACAGGGGGGGCGTCAAACAATGCGGCAGGCTTCGGGAGGAGGCTTCACATGCAGAGCTTCAGGTGGACCATGTCCAGCGCGATCGGGAGAACGGCAAAGGGGCGGGGCGAACGTTGCCACGGGCTCGCCGGTGACGGGGACGACGACCGGCGGCGACGGTGTAGGCCGCCTGGGGAGGAGGAGGGCGCCGCAGTGTGGCCGGCGCGCTCGAGGTTGGCGGCGGGGACGGCCGCAGGTGGGGTGCCGCTCGCTGGCCAGGCGCCGGGCGGTGCAGGCGCCTGGCGCACAGGCCGACGGGGTGGACGCGGAGGCCGGGTGCGGGACGTGGCCACGGGCGGCTGCTCGGGCGCACTGGGCAGGCGCCGGCGGGGGCGCGCTCGGGCGGGTGCTGGACACGCGCTGCGGGGGGGGGGGGGGGGGGGCAAGCACGGCGGCGGGTGTGGCCGCAGGGGGCGAGCACGGCACGGGCCGGTGCGGGCGCGGCCTGGCGAGCCGTGCGGTGCGGGCGGGCGCGCTCGCGGGTGCGCGAGCTCGGGCTGGCCCTGGCTGGGCGCGGGACGCCGGGGCGGGCCCGGCGGCGTCGCGCGGTGGCGGAGGGCGGAGGGGCCCTGGCCGTTGCGGCCAGGGGAGTTTTTGAAAGGGGCACGGGCGACGATGCCCGGCCCCTGCGAACAGAAAAGGGAAAAAAAAAATTTTCTTTTAAACCTTTCTTCGAAGAGAGAGAGAGAGAACAGAGAGAGGGAAAGAGAAAGAAACAGAGAAATAGAGAGGGAGAGAAAGAACGTTGGAGGTGAAAAAAAAAATTTTCTATAATTTTTTTTTTCAACCAACAGAGAACTTAACTATTCTTTCCTTCTTTTTCTTTTTTTCTTTTTTTTTGCTCACTTCTAACACCCTAGAGAGAGAAAGAGAGACGACGTCGGAGACGTCGGGTCGTCGGAGATGCCGTTGTTGGGCTCTGATACCAATTTGACGCGGCGGAGACGTGGAAGACGGATCGTCGGCACTCCGGGACGCGAACGGGACGGGACGGATAACCGCTATCTCACACAGCTCGGCCTCACGCCGGACGGTCTCACACCGGGCGACACTCGAATCTCACAAAAATGAGAAAGAAGTGAAGGGAGATGAACAAAGGGGCAAAAGCTCCTTAAACTCAATTCTTTTCATTCATAACAACATATCTCGTAACAAGCCTTGGCCTCCTATTTATAGGAAATGCCTATTACATCCATACCTTCCTTACTTTTCTTATTTGCATATCTATCCTAGCCTAATAAAACAAAGGCCACCAACCCACTAAAGACTTTGTGGGTTTTAATCAAATTAAATATAAAATACACACATGCTTATTTGACTTAGACTAGCCTAATAAGACGAAAGGAAAATACATGTACTAATACATGTATGTTACACAAATACGTACGATACAAATACACACACATACGATACACACAAATAAATATTATGCTCAGGACGCTGAGTCGCCGAGCCATAAGCTCGGTACAGTGGCGGTGCGGCGTCGGCTCCGAGCATTGGGCCCAGTAGTGGACCCGGTGTCCCCACCAATTCCTGCTCTTCAAGGGAAATTCTGGGTCATATGTAGTTAAGGTAGTCAACCATTCATGTTGATAGGGGGAGTTTCAGATGACTGTAACTCAGTATTGCATAATAGCTCATATATCATCTCCTTCGACAGTCAATGATCACTCCATTTTCTTTGTTGTTGTCAAAAGGGGAGAAAGCATTTCATAGCTTAGTCAAAGGGGGAGTTTTTTAATTCACTTATCTTATGCATTCTTATACTTTCCTCTTCAACTAATGTCTTTTTGCTGAAGTCAAAGGGGGAGAATAAATTGATTCAAGTCAGTATGACTCATAGTGTTGCCATCATCAAAAAGGGGGAGATTGTTGTGTCCCTGTGATTTTGATGATAGCAAACACTATAATAAGTTATCATCTGTTTGTGTCTGCATATGAATCTGTTGTGTTGTATATGAATGTTTCATTGAACATCTTATCTGAGTGTCATTACATGAAACAGGCTGTGTGCATTGGTGCATTTCATAACTGGTGCATTTCATAACTCTGCACATTCATTTGGCATGTCATTGTAACATTTTGTAATGTTCATAGTCCTGCACACGTGAAGTCTGTACAACGTGTGTTGCTGTAGTGTTTTCTGTACAGCCAGTTTCTCACTCTCTCAGCATAGTCTGTACACCCTTAGATAGCCTGCCTGAACCTTAATAGCCGAAGTCTATACACTAATCTGCTGTTAATCGATCAAGTCTGTACAGCCAATACATTTCATGCATCTCATGCATCATGTCAAAGTCTGTACATTGTTCTGGTCGCTCTCAAGTCCATACAGCGTTTTGTCTGCACGTTACATAGTCTACACAATGTTGCAGGCTAAGTCTGAACACTCTTCAGTGAAGGTTGTACACACTTCAGATGGCAAGTATGTACATCGCCAGTGCTATTCATGCTTTGTCTCACTCAGCGTCTTTCTGAGTCCATACATTGCATCGCGTCTTACAAGACTATACACTGTCTAAGCATGCATCATCTCTCTCAGCGTCTCATGCTATGTCTTAACACAACCAGCAAGTTTGTACATTCGAGCGTCTCATGTTGCGTCTCACTTTCATAGCAAGTCTGTACAACCTTTAGTTGCATAACTCAAGTCTGTACATTCGTCTGGATGCATAACGAGAAGTCCATACACTGTCTGGCTTGCACGCACCTGCTGACTGTGTTCGTGCATTACTCTAGCAAGTCTATACATCGCTTGCTTTATCTACGTTCACTGCCTTTGCACGCACACAAAGTGTGTACACTCGTTGAAGGCTGTCCAAGCATTCATGGGTGTTAAGTCCATACGACAGTTCAGCAAGTCTGTACATTGGACTATGTTTGTACATCATGACAGCAAGTCTGTACATGCATCATTCAAGATAAAGTTTGCACATTCATAGCTGGTAAGTCCATACACTTGTTGCTGGCAAGTCTACACATCGCATATCATGCATGCGTCCAAGTCAGTACATCGCATAATGCATGTGTTCAAGTCTATACAATGCTGCGTGAAAGCAAGTATACACATTGCTGGCTTTACCGATGTTCAAGTATGTATAATCTGTGGGTTGCTAGAACCAAAGTCTACACATTGTCTCAGCACACACACAATGTCTGAACACTAAGTCTGTACATCGATAGGTGGCTTGCTCATGCATCATCCTCAAAGTCTATACATAGCACTGTAGCATGCATTTCCTCAAGTCTGTACATCGGTTGGCTTGTGCATTGCATCGTCTGGAAAAGTCTATACATCGGTTGGCTTGTGCATGCATCATCTTCAAAATCTACACATCGCATGCATACTTGAGTTGAAGTCTGTACAGACCAAGTCTGTACATTGTTCTATTTCAGGCACAAGTGAAGTCTGTACAGAGTTTGCTGTCTGCACGTAGCTTGATGACTTTCCAAGTCTATACACTGCACGCCCTGCACGCATTGCAAGTCTATACATTGAGGTGCATGCATCATCTACCAAGTCCACACATTGCATCGTGTGCTTCATCATTTAAAGTCTGTACAACCCTTGCTCATACAAGTCTGTACATGCATTAACTGTGAGCATGGCCTAGTCTGTACATTATCTTTGCTGCACGCATGATTAAGTCTATACATTGTGCATTGCTCAAAGCAGAGTCTGCACACTCATTGTCAGCAAGTCTGAACATTGATGTAGCACGCATGCAGAGTCTATACACTTATAACCTTAGCCATTGCATTCTATGCTTCAAGCCACACTAAGTCTATACAGTCTGTGTGGTTCATGCATTTGTGCATCGTTCACTCTAAGTCTATACTTTATCTTCACTTTGCAAAGTCCATACATTGCAAAGTCTACACACTGCATTACAATACAAAGTCTGTACAAGGTGTCGACATTAAACTGATAACTCTATCTGACTGTCTGACAGGTTCTGTTCGTGAAGCTTAATGAAGGCACGTGATCCGAGGTTGGCAGTTGGCACGTGGTCCGAGGCTGGAAGGGCTGACAGGAGGCTGCCACGTGGTCCAAGCTTCTGGGCGGGAAATGTGGAAGCCACACGCCCTCTTGCTTGCTGCTGCTATAAAAGGGAGCCTTCTTCCACAGAAGAAAACTGATCGACTAAAGCAGAGGAGAGCCTGCACGATCTAGTAAGACAGAGAAGAAGAAGAAGAGAAAGAAAAAGAGAGTGAGAGATCGAGAGTAGAGAAGAAGAAGAAAAAGAAAGAGGAAGAGAGCTCGTGAGTTGAGAAGAGAGAAGACTTCATCAGACAATCTGTCTCCACTGGAAGTTTGATCAAATCCAATCCAGTCAGCTCCTTGTGAGCCACATTCGTGTTTCATTATTTGCAGTTTTTTGTTGCTGTAGTTTCTTGTTTTTGCTTTCCTTTTAAACCTTTCTTCAAGCTGTCTGTCAGCAGTGCAAGCTGTGATGCACAGCGGCGAGGTGGATACCTCGGACAGGTTAAGCTGTAGTCCCCAGCGGATGGCAAGCTGTGTTGCCCAGCGGATGGCAAGCTGTGTTGCCCAGCGGTTGTATGGCAAGTTGTGATGCCCAGCTGTTCAAGCTTTGAGTCAGCGGAATCCACACTCGGGTTTGAGTGTGGGGTGGATGTAGGTCTGGAGGACAGAACCACCTAAAAATCCTTTGTGCACTGTGATTTGAATTTTCTTATCTGATTGGCGCTAGATGAATGCTTAGGGACGATATGGTTTGATTGCACACTATGTGTTCGATTGTAGCTTTAAGAGTCCTTTGACATTGTTCCTAAGTCACTAGTCAGTTCATCTATAAGCATATCACTTGACTTAGTGAATCTGAATTCCGCAATTGCTTATTGGACTTCTGTTAGTATCAGGAAGAATTTTTAATTGGGCAAAAATTTTAAGGGGAGATTCATTCACCCCCCTCTGAATCTACTGCACCGAACCCAACAACATAGTCGTCTCAATACTTAAAACTTGTCATTGAACTCTACAAAATAACTAGATCATATTTTAATATCAGGAATTAGATTTTAATCATAGGGTAGTGGGTCAAATTTATTAACTAAATAAATTACTATTATATAACATTCGAAGAGATTAGAGTAGAGAGAGAGTAGAGAGAGAAAGTAGAAAGAGATTAGAAAGAAATTAGAGAGAGATTAGAGAGGAAAATAATATTTTTTACAGAATGATAACTAAATAAATAACTGATTCTAAACATAGATCATTGGGTTAAATAAATCAATGACTTAAATCACATTTCAAACAAAATCAAATCAAAGAAATGTAAATAACAAATAACATGCACTCGGTTTATCATGCCTACCTTTAGAATGGACTTCCGAATTGACTTTAGTATCTCACCCGAGCTTCCGTAAAAGTCCTTGCGTAGGAAAAGATAATTTTCTAGTCCTAGATGCGTAAAGAAGGGTGAAATTGTCCAAAATAAGCTTCAAATCCTCCGTCCAAATTTTTGTTAAATATTTATATTATTCTGATATTGTATTATCTTCTCCGTTTATTAATAAAAGAATGAGTGGGAAGAGAGATGAGAGAGAAACTAGGAGAAAAGGTAGACAGAGAAAGTGAAGAGAGAAAGTAGAGAGAAAATAGAGGGAGAGAAAATAGAGGGAAAGTAGAGAGAGAGAAATTGGGGAGAAAAATTAGAGAAAAGATAGAGAGAGAAAATAGAGAAAAGTAGAGAGAGAAAGTGGAAAGAGAATAGAGAGAGTGAAGAGAGCAATTAAAGAGAAAAAAATAGAGAGAGAGTAGAGAGAGAAAATAAGCGAGATAGGTGACATAACTTGTGCGTGTGAGGGAGAGAGAGGGTGGAAAAAGGCGAGAGAGAAAGAAAAAAATTAGAGAGAGAGTAGAGAGAGTGAAATTAGAGAGAGATGGGTAGAGAGAGATGAGAAGAAAAGAGAAAAGAAAAAAAAAGATTGAGAGAGGGGGAGAGAACGTGTGAGATGGAGAGGGGGAGAGAAGGGATGAGAGGGGGGAAGTGTGCTACGTGGGAGAGAGAGAGGGGTGAGGGGGGATATTTATAGTGGGGGGGGAGAGGAAAGGAAGAAGGGGGAAAGGGTTATCTGGTGAAGGTTTATGGAGGGGGAGGGTAATGTGGGGGAGTGGGTTTGAGGGGAGGTAAGGACACGTGAGGGGGATAGTTAAAAAAAAATTTAATGTAAGAACCTCCCATCGGATGAGAGGAGAAGGCGGACAATAGAGAGTAATTTTGTACAAAAATCCATAAAAAATTAATAATAACAATGTCTCAAAGAGTTAGATTATTATATCTTATTTTTAATTAATCAAATATTAAAATTTAAAAAATGATCAACATGAAATTTGTAGATTTTTTGATTCTCTTTCTAATGGATCTAATATTGACCCCATTCTGACACTCCTACGAAAAGATATATATTAATAACGTAAGATATATAATTAATTTACTTAATAAAGTTCGTTAAATTATACCGTTCAAGGTATTGGACTTTAATTACGAGAACATAAAATTTATATGGACTCGAAATATAAAATATTTAATTATCTTTAAGTTTCGGACGGATTCGAGTGTTACACGCGCAGGCAGCGGCGGGCGCAGGCGGCCATGCGGGGGCTGGGGCGGGGGAGCGCTGGGCGGAGGCAGCAGCGGGCGGTGGCGCGGTGAGAGGGAAATGGCCATTGCGGCCAACAAGAAAATTAAACTGGGCACGGGCGACGATGCCCGCGCCCGCGAACCCTTTTTTTTTTTCAACCGAAAGAAAGAACTCTCTTGCTCTTTCTTTTCCTTTTTTTTTGAAGCAAAGTCGATCACGCCGTAGGGGAGATCAACGCAGACACCGGGGTTGACGGAGACGCCGTTGTTGGGCTCTGACACCCAATTTGATGTGGCAGCGTCGGAGGAAGGATTGACGACACTCCGGTGACGCGAACAGGACGGGATAACCACTGCCTCACGCAGCTCGGACTCACACTGGATGGTCTCTCACCGGGCGACACTCAAATCTCACAAAGAGCTAAGAGGGAAGGGGAAGCACAAAGGGACAAAGCACCTTACGTGATTTCAAAATCTCAAGATTTCTATCATATGAAAATCAATACATTAGCCCCCTTTATATAGGAAAGGCTATTTTACACTTGGACAACCATACCCCTAAACATTTCAACTAAGGACATTCATGTCCTGGCCTAATAAAACAAACCACACCAACTATCTTTTGACTCTTGGGGTTTAAAAAATAAAATACACACAACTTTTGACTATGACTAGCCTAATAAAACAAAAGTAAATAATACATGTAGTAATACATGTATTATACACACAAATACACACAAATACGTACTCAGGATGCCGAGTCTTCAGGAAGCTGAGTCTCCGAACCACAAGCTCGGTGGGGTCGGGACGGTGCGGCGTCAGCTCCGAGTAGTGAGTCCGGTAGTGGGCCCGGTGTCCCCACCACATCGGACGGTCGACGGCCCCGTCTCCCAGATGGCAACGGCGCGCAGCTCCTTCCGGCAAGCTACGCCCTCGCCAACAGCAAGGGTAGGCACACGACCACCCACAAGGGGAAATCCCCTTTGTTGTGCCCTACGAAGAGGAGACAGCCGCGGCATCAACGAGACAACTCCAAGCGACGGCAACAGCGGTGGAAGAGACATGGGGAGAGGGAGAAGACTCCGAACGGGACCCTCCGTCCCTATAAGAAGGGCCCTTGCGCGGCTGAAGAAGAAGGTTTGAGAGATCCTGGTAAAATTCCCCCCTCTCCGGCTGAGAAGAAAGGAGAGGAGCACCCTTGTCTCTGCCTCCAACCTCTTTGGCTCCGGTCGCCCCCAGAGTGCTGTAAAAAAGATCGGAGTGAGAGAGTTGGGAGAATAGGGAGCGAGAGTGGAGAAATTTGTGTGAGAGGGTGGGTTATTATCTTCCCTTCCCTCAGATTTCTTTTCCTTGCTCTTCACTTTTTGTTGTCTTTTGTAGGGCCTTTAGCGCCCTGAATTTGACCTCTTTCTATTTGGGATGGAATAAAAAAAAATGGGAGGGGTCTTGCTCCTCTGATTTCTTTTGTGAACATGATACCTCTCTCTTTGTTATGTGTGCGCATGTAAGTATATTACATATGGATGTATACTCGTCTGCTATGTCTTCTATATTTCTCTACTTTGTTCTGTCAGTCTCAAATTCTTTCATGGATGGGATCTTCGTTCATATAGAAGAGATATAGATATGTATGTATATGCATGAATATTACCTGTATTCGCTCCAGATTTGCCCATCTCCCTCATACATACTTATATGAGCATGATATACACGATTATGTGAGTATGATACAATATATATATATATATTACTTCATTTAACTTTGCTCTTCCAATACATATATGAATCTCCTTTGGCCTTTTCCTTGATTCTTACATCCTCAAAATCTCACCTCGGTGTCTGGCTGGCTCCCACCACCATGTTACCGAAGGGATGAGGCACATGGGATTCGTCCCAAGTCGAGTTTTCTTCATAAATCTCTTCCTGCTGCCCTTCGAACTTCTGATCACTCTTGGATCTCCGAGGGCTCATCCTCTTTATGATGTGGACCCTGCGTGACTCCCCTTGATGAGTGAATATGGATGGTTTATGCTTCGGCAAAAGATTTTCAAGACCACGCTCCGGAAACAGAATTGTGACACCCCCGGTCGTTAGGATCCCTAGTAGGCTCACCCTCGGGACTCCTCTATAGTCGGCTCGGGTTTACGGGGTCGTTGCTTTCGGGCGCATCCTCTGTGTTTCGAGGTCACCTCGGAGTCCTCTCTATGGATGGTGTTCCCCATTTGTCCCCCAAACGCCTTGGGTTAAGGGGAGATGCTGTCAAATTTTTGCCAGAAAATTTAGAGATCAAATGAATTAAATCAAGAGACGATAACTAATGACAAGAAGGAGGCTAGGCGGGTAGAATGACTGAACTGGATGAGCTATGAGGGACAGCCCGTTTTAAAATCTGCTGAGAACCAGAACATAAAAAAAAAGAAACACAGATGCTGATCACATAACTCCCTAATTCAAAAAAAAAGAAACTGAGGTCCAATTTGGATCAATATGCGTAAAAAAAAATGCAGGGAACTAAGTGTGGGTTCTAAAAAAAACTGAAACATTCACACCTCTCCTTCATATTAGCACATGCCAATCATGCACTTCCATGCAATGATGAAGAAGGGAAATCTATGAACTGGGAATACAAAGAAAATGATCAAAAGATGTGATGAATCAATGAAAATCCCTGCCCACTTTGGGCCTGCTGAATTCTGATGTATGAACCATGAGCATGCTCACTTTGTCATATGAACCACATGTGCATTTCGTGAATCAAGAAGTCATCCCGATCATGCATATTTGAACTCCCATAGCTATCAAAACACATAGCATTGCATCTTTCAAAAAAAAAATTGATTTTTTACCCTGCTGCCTGGAAGTGTCGACTCTAGTAGTCGACACCTCCTGGCCTTCGTTTTGTCCAGGCGAAAGCCTGCACAGAGGTCGACTCCAGAGGTCGACCCCTTGCAGGTTGACCCTTAGTTCCTGACAGACCAACCCTAGGAACAAAAGAAGGATATACCAACTGGATGTTTGCATAATGTTCATTGTGAAGATGGCTCTTGCATGCATGATAAAGAGCTTTCACTGAATTCATCATTTCAATAGTCCTAGGTGCTACATAACCAATGGGTTCTCATGGACCTTGAACTACCCTGCCCTTTTGCTCATTGCCTTAAGACATGCATAGCATATGCACTCATGTATGCATTGTTAGACATAAGCTAAACCCCCAAATGGAGTGGCTGGCCTCAATTCTGAAACGGTTAGAAGCTGGATAAACAAACAATAAAAGATGAAGGATGAACAATGGGGTTGATTGCTTGATTCAAAAATTGAACAAAGAATAGATAATGAGCAAGCCTCAACTGCTGAACATCTGGAGTCAAGATGACCAAACATAATAATAAAAAATGGGCTAAAAGATTCCAATTCCCAATTTGAAAGTTGAAAACTCCCTCATTAATGCATTGGCATCCTTGCATGCATGATTGCATATAACTCCGCACGGGTTACATATGCATTTTGTGAATCAGAATGAGTCCTTGCCTAATCTCCCATCATTGCATGACAAAGTCATTGCATTTGCATGCGAGCAATTCTAGCATTTTGCATGTTATGCACACATGCATGGGTGGCTTGACCCATCTTCAGCTTTGTGAGTGGATGCCTCGACCTGCCCCTAGCCTCGTGCATGGATGCCTCGACCCATCTTCAGCTTTGTGCTTGGATGCCTCGACCTGCCCTCAACATTGCCCATGGCTGCATCAACCTGTCCGTAGAGCTGTGCATTGATGCATCAACCTGCCCTCAGCATCACCCACGGCAGCATCGACCTGTCCGCGATGTTGTGCACTGCCGCATCGACCTACTCCCAACATTGCCCGCTGCTGCACCGCCTGTCCCTTGGACAAGTCGACCTGTCTTCAAGCTACAGCGTCTTTTGAAACCCCTGTCCAGCTTGGGACAGGTCGACCTGTCTTCAGCCGTGAGCATGGCCGGAACCCCTTTTGCTAGCCCGTTCATTGCTCCGATGCATACACGGCATTCATGTATCAAGGTTGTTTTGCCAACCCAAAATATATATTTTTGCGCCGGTTTCTCATGCACTTTGCGTTGGTTTTTGCATTGGCCTCTTATGAGTCCCGAGCATGCACACTCCTCCCGTCTTTGCTTTTGCACGAATAAAATAGGTTTTGTGTGGATTTAAACCTCATTCATGCATCACATGAGTATCTCCAACAAACAAAGTCCATCACTGAATGGAATCTGGCCCTGCCAGCCGGTTCGGTCGGCCGAACCTTGGGTTTGGTTGATCGAACTTTGTAACAATCTCAGAACCTTCAGTTCGGGGAGGTTCGGTCGACCGAACCCCCCCCCTTGTTAAAAAAAACACACACACACACAAAATAAACGACAAAACAAGAAAGGAATAGAATAAACTCATGCTTCTAAAAAAATCAAATAATAATAACACGATGAAACCTCCTCCGTAGCCTCGTTTCTCCTCGAGACCCGGCATGAAGGGAATATCAATGCCGCTCTGCTAAGTTGGATGTGGACTTCGGGAACCATCCCGACATGGCCACGATCTGGCATTGCCCCGAGCTCAATAAACCAGACTCGTCTCCACTGGGATTTGATCCCGTTCTGTTATTAAATTTGTCGTATACTTGGCATATATTTACACAGGTTTTGTATCCATCCTCGTCACGCTTCTGACACGGGCTTCTATCCGAACACGAAGTGGTCATTAAGCGACTGACATGATCTAAGCATTTTCACCCCCATCAAGGAGCATTTTCACGCAATTTGCGAATTTCAATACTCCGTTTCATTAATGTTAATTTCATTGTCGTAGGGCCCCTTTTTCTGGCAACTAATCAAGGGTTTTTCCCTCTCCGAGGGGATGTAATTAACGTCGTGACTTTTACAGCGCGGCGAGTTCTTTGTCCCGACACGACACACACAATCGTTTGAGCAGTCAGACGGCGCGCACCGCGGCTTCTTCAAAGTCGGAATAAATCGTCACTTATGTGAATGGCACGTCCACACACTAAATAAATAAATAAATAAATTGAATAAATGAATAAAAGAAGTATTCCAAAAGTGCGTCCACATAAACCTAGATGACGTCTCACTTGAGTTAGTATAGTTTCTAAAGTTGACTCTAAATTCTCAAATAAATTCTTAAAATCTATTGGTACGATGTATAAATCAGATAGGTGCCAGGGTTTGCCGTCCCGCCCCGACCCGCACTGACCCGCACGACCCGACCCGACCCAGGCGGGCGCCGGGTCGCACGGGCCATGGGTCGTGGACGGGACGGACCGACCCGCTCTGTCCCGTGCATCTCGCCACGTACCGGTGCGGTGCGAGGCGGGACCCGGCTCGGTACGAGCGGGTCGGGGCGGGTCGGGGCGGGTCGGGGCGCCGGAGGTGGGAGAGGGGGGCGGTGGGGGGCCGCAGCAGGAGGCGGTGGGGGGCCGCAGCCGGAGGGGGAGGTGGGACCGTGAGAGAGGTGGGGGGGCGGTGGTGGCCGCCGGAGGTGGGAGAGGGGGGCGGTGGGGGGCCGCAGCAGGAGGGGGAGGGGGAGGTTGGACCGTGGGAGAGGTGGGGTGGGCGGTGGTGGCCGCCGGAGGTGGGAGAGGGGGGCGGTGGGGGGCCGCAGCAGGAGGGGGCGGGTGGGCGCCGGAGGTGGGAGAGGGGGTGGTGGGGGGCCGCAGGAGGTGGGAGAGGGAGGGGGCGGGGGGGCGGGGGGGAGCGATCTCGGTGGTGGGGCCGCCGGAGGTTGGGGGGCGGTGGGGGAGGGGGGAGAGGTGGGGGGGCGGTGGTGGCCGCTGGAGGTGGGAGAGGGGGGCGGTGGGGGGGTGCAGCAGGAGGGGTAGGGGGAGGTGGGAGAGGTGGGGGGGCGGTGGTGGCCGCCGGAGGTGGGAGAGGGGGGCGGTGGGGGGCCGCAGCAGGAGGGGGCGGGGGGCGCCGGAGGTGGGAGAGGGGGTGGGGGGGCGCAGCAGGAGGGGGGCGGGGGGCGCCGGAGGGCCGCAGCAGGAGGGGGGCGGTGGGGGGCCGCAGCAGGAGGGGGGCGGGGGGGCGCCGGAGGTGGGAGAGGCGTCGGAGGGCCGCAGCAGGAGGGGGCGGGGGGCGCCGGAGGTGGGAGAGGCACCGGGGCGGACCGGGTCGCAGTGCGACCCGCCCGACCCGACCCGTCCCTCGCAGAGACCGAGTCGGCCGGGTCGGACGGGTCGGCAAACCCTGATAGGTGCAAATAAATCATAAGTCTTACCACCTCATTTTGATCCTAACACCTATAGCGCCCCTTTCAAAGTCCGATCTGAGGATGTCATCCCAAATTAAAATGTTGTGAGGTTAAAATCTACTAGGCATAAAAGATCAAACTACTTATATACCCAAAAAAATATAATTATATCATTTCTGATAGCATAAACACATATATTGCACGTCATATACAATATTATATATCCCTTAATACAAAAATAATATTATACAGAAAAGAATTAAATCTACTTTGTCTTCGACGCAACAAACCCCCAAATCTTCCCTGAATAACTCTCTAATCGACTCCTCGCCATAGTCAAAAATCTAATATTCATTAAAAACCCCTAAACAAATGGTAAATCGCATGTATAAATCTTAAGACTCAGTAAACATCAAAACTAATAACACGATTATCGCACATTAATTTGGAAAATCAACAATAATTCTAAACTTAACATGAATTTCAATATATTCTCAACATATAGCATAAGTCATGGGAATATAATTAGTGAGACAATGCAAACATTAGGCATAAACGTATATTTCTCAAATTCACAATCCTAATTAATTAGCAAATAATCTAAATTAACAAATCAAATCGTATTTGCATGAGCTTAGCAGATCAAATCGTATATAAAAGTTTTCAAGATCGGATCTTATTCATGTGCAAAATTTGACATACCAATTAAACTAATTGGCTAAATCAAATTATATATAAATTTTATTTTCATATGTCGGTCATATATCAAAACTCCGACATAAGGAGCCAAACAAAACAAATACTAAAGCACCTGGGCAAATGGTGCCAATGTTTTGATTAGTTGCATAAGATTGGGGGTACATTCTTCACCATCCACCAAACCAAAGCTTGGTTTCTTGATTTTCAAGGTCTATCGTCTTCGAACGACAAATTGATTTCCCATATCATAGTCATCCAAATATCCCCTTAAGATCACAATGTTCATATATTCAATCTTACATTAATCACAAGATACATAATACCAATTAGAAGATAATGAGACTTAAACACACATAAATATGTTAGTTGAAATTCAAAAAAAAATAGGTAATTAATGATTCACTAAAACTATACTTATATTTACGTTACTTACAATTTATTAAATATCTTTATGAAGTTCAAAATAAATCATGCTGATAAATTTCACTTGAATACCCTAAAACTAACAAATGAGTAAATTTATGATGATTATCTACAATTGACCCCTCAATTGTAGATAGTCAAATAAAATCCACTGATTAATATGTAAATTTTGGGATTCAGTATCCATAATTTTTTATAGTCTATCCGCATTTATGCCCTAGAGCACAATCACTTTAATTTAAATTAGACTATTTTTTTTCAAATAAATTACATAATCTTTGTATGCTAAAAACTTGAGTTTCTAAATATCAAAATAAAATTAAACCAACACAAACAACAACTACTATGATCTCAATTTATTACGTGCTCACCTTTAGGGTGAGGTCTCCAAACAAACTCTATAAATCCCTTGAATTTCTATAATGATTTGTGGTCATCTTTTTATGTTTTCAAATGTTTAGGACGGTGAATACAGTAGAAATATTATTCTTTAAGTAAATCTTTCTCAAATAATAAAATTTCTATGAATAAAATAAGACAATTGGAGATCCTTACCTTTTTCACTTCTCTCTCTCTCTCTCTCTCAAATGAAATGGCAACAAGAAATCTTTTAAAAAATGTATCCCCTCTCCAACCGCCAAACCTAAACCCCTCCCACAATTAAATGAAATGGCAATAATAAAGCTTTTAAAAATGCATCCCCTCTCTAACCGCCAAACCTCAGCCCCTCCCACAATCACCTATCACGGAGGGGAATTGTTTATATTTTATGAACTCCCAAGTTAATTTTATTACTTAGTATTTTTTACTTATTATGCGACATAATTTGAAAAGTGATTAACATAAAATTTGTAAATAATTTAAATATCTTTTAAATGGATAGCGTTTTATATCATTTGAATCTTCTTATGCAAAGTTACACTATTTATAAATGAAATTACAGATATATCATTCTTAGATACATATTATCATGTATATCGCTATTATTTTGAGAAACTTGTAAATATGCCATCGTTGTAACTCTCCATTGTCACCCATCAACCAAACCATGGTTAGACTTAACCAGACGTGAAAGAAGATGAAAATGTCAACGGTTGTCTCTCTTAGGGTCTATATCATTTGCAAACAGTCCTAAATAGAATCTTAAAACAACAATAATACATCTAATAGGGGTATATTAACAAATAATTAAGACTTTAGGGTTGAAATGTAAGGAGAGTCATATTCTTCCTCGCCTCTACGAGGATTCCCAAACTCCAATGCGATGACATCGGTGTCGTCCGACAGGGTCGGGCTCTATTGGGGACAGGCAGCGACGGCCTAGAGGGAGGGGGGCGACCTTCGAAGGGGGGGGGGATCTAGTGGAGAGGTGGAGGACACAGGGTGGGGGTTGCATCACCAGTGAGATGTTGGTGCTGGGGCAACGACAGTAGCTATGTGGTGGTGGGGCGAGAGAGGAAGAAGGAAACGGGCGACGGGCTAGTGGTGGCGGCACGAGAAGGAAGAAGAAGATGATGGCAGCAAATTGGCCCCTTTCCCCTCCCCCCGCCAATTTGTTTCGTCCCCCCCTCCCCCCATCGTAGACCTGCAACCCCCCTCCTCTTACAGCCCCATCCCACCTCCCCTCGCCACCAACTTACAATCCCTCCCCCTCTTGTCCCTTTCCGCCTCCCCCGTCGTCATTCTATAACCCCCCTCCTCCTGTCCCCCCCGTCCCTCTCCCCCCACCATCAGTCTACAACCCCCTCTCCTTGCTGGTCTGCCTCCTCCCTGCCGTCCCCCCGCCATTCTAAAAGTATCATACAAGTAGGGCTGAGAGGTTGTTAAATGAGTTAAGTTAGCGTTAAGAGGGTCAAGTTGAAAGTCAGATTAGAGTTGTGGTCTTTTAACATGGGATGAGTTAGGACTGATTCAAAAGTTAAGCCATCTTGTAGTCATAATATTTTAGCTGGATGAGGTTTCACTTTAACTTGAGAATTATGTTCATGTATTTACATAGTAAGTTATAATTAAACAAAAAGGCATATATTTTCATAATTAGATTAACCAAGTATCTAAATAATTAAAAATATTTTTTTCACAGAAATCAGACTTAGAGATGAATTGCAGATAGATCATTCTTAGAAACATATTATCATATATATCACTATTATTTTGAGAAACTTGCAAATATGCCACCATTGTAACTCTCTGTTGCCACTCATCAACCAAACCATGGTTAGACTTAACCCGATGTGGGAGAAGATGAAAATGTCCATGCTTGTCTCTCTTAGGGTCTATATCATTTGCAAACGGTCCTAAATGGAACCTTAAAATAGTAATAACACATCTAATAGGGGTATATTAACAAATAACTAAGACTTTAGGGTTGAAATACAAGGAGAGTCATCTTCTTTCTCTCCTCTATGAGATTTCTCAAACCCTAAATGCAATGACATCGGTATTGTGGCGACCCGAGAATCCGGTTACCGGGAAGGCCCGATACAATTTGAATCCCGAACCGCCGCCCACGAGCCGGGAGGGCTCGGAAGGGCTAAAAAGGAGTGTGGAGGTACAAAGAAATAGGAAATAAGGCAGGACAATTCAGCAATTAATAGAAATAAATAAACAACTACAACAGAGTCCAGTCCAATAGAAAGTACAGTCTAAAGCAGTAAAACGTAGCACATGCCAAGTGAACACTCGGCCCAGCAAGTTGGCAACTAAGAACCTCCGTACTGCACCCTCGAACCTCGAGGAAGAACCGTCGCACCTGAAACGCAGGGGTGAGCCTCCTGTCACTGGCCCAGTAGGGATCCCGCGGAACCCCAACTGAGAACAACGGCGGCACAAAAGCAGTAACTACGAAAGCAGGAAAGTAACTACGGTGGCCGGCAAAACCTCGACTCTACAGCTACTCCTACTGTACCAGAAAACACGACCTAGTCTCCCGTCGGGGGACAACCAAGCCACACACCCGACCACCCGATTCCACGATCGGGGACCACCAGACACGAACCGCCCTAGCCATGCTACTAGGAAAAATGCCACGATACCTCCGTAACGGAGGCCTGCCCTCGAAAAGGGCCCGAGCCAAAACCACACGGTCAGGGAACACAGTCACGACCTCACCGTCGTGAACACAACGCTATCTGGGGAAAGGCCCTCGGTGACGCTCACCGGAAACCCCAGACCTCGACTCCAGGAACACTCCCAACACCACTCACGAAGTCCCGTCTCGCGAACGGAAACAGAACCCGGTACACGACAACTCACGTCACGTGACAGGAGCATCACCCACTAGGAGAACGACCGGATGCGTCCCCTGACGTCTTACACCGCGTCACAAGTGTCTAGCTACAACGCTCCGGGTGTGAGACTCAGACACGCAATAAGTACCACAACAAGGACTAGCTGGGGTCACGCTCGCCAGCGCGTGTCCTAAGCCCCCAATTACGTGTGCACACACAGACCATCTGCTCTAGGTCGGGTCCTCTAGCTGGTTTTTCCCCCCACCGGACTCTGGTGGCAAAGGCAAGGGGCCCTACTGAAACCAGCCTAAAAACCGCCTCTCACTGGGTCTCGCTCTCCACCACTCCCAGGTGGGTCTGCACTCGCGTGCGCAGGAAGCTACGACTAGTGGACGTGTCACAGAACGTGAACACTGGAAACCACGCACGCACCCATTGCGAGTAACACGGAGTAACAGGTGGCTCAAAGCCACCTGACTCTGGACGGCCCACTAGACCTACTAAACCCAACGACCTTTAAGTCACAAGACTCGGGGTCAAGACCGTTGCACACGACAGCACTGAGCCGTCAATCTGGCCTAATCCCTAGGTCCAAAACCACAATGCGATAACTCGCGAGGCAGTTCACAACTGCCGAGACCCATCCCTCGAGGAGGAAACTTAAGAAACCTCTAGCCCCAGGCTGGGAGACGGGACTCACTGTCCAAGGCCACACGCTTCGCCCACTCGGAAGCCACCTTCCAGAGAAGCAACGACTTGCGGGGAAAACTCACCGCACTCACACCGATACACGGTGACTCGATCTAGCAAGAACACAGAAGCCCGGAACACCTGGGGTCACTCGGACCCACCAAGCCCATGGGCACGCTTATCGAGATAACACGGTACCCTTAGACACCCCAAAATATGGTCACGGAACTCCACGGGGTGTCCGGGACACACACGGCCCAAGGGGAGCACGATCAGCCGTAGACTGCCGGCCCTGGGCAGCCCGGCAGGCCACCCCAAGAACGCGCTACACACGCATAGCGCGTTCAGGCAGAACGCGCTATACATACCTAGCGCTTTCAACAAAATCGCGCTATACTTCTATAGCGCGTTCAGAACAGAACGCGCTATAGGCCTATAGCGCGACAACACAGAACGCGCTACTCACCCCTAGCGCGACAAAAATAGCCTTACTGTTCATCTTCTCCGATGAACGCGCCCTATCGGGGCGGCGCGACCCCTAAGAACGCGCTACCTGAGACTAGCGCGTTCTCAGTCCGGAACCGGAAGAACGGGAAAACGGCGGGAAATCTATTCCACGCCCCATCCACCCCCAGGTGAAGGGGAAACAAAAGGGGAAAACATTCCCCTACCTCTCTAGCACCGAGAAGACCCATATAAACCCCAAAAACACAATCAAAACACAAGATCCGGCTCACACACCCAAAAACATGCATTTTCCCCAAAACTCCCAAACAAGCCCGCTCGGCTCACCACGGTCTACAAAACTCGCAGGGAATGAAGTACGTGGGTTGAGGGTCCATCTCCCTACCTCCACCGAAGATTCGACGCGACGTGGATGCCGATCCACGGAGAAACACCATTTAAACCCACGCCGGTTCACGATCCCACGAACCGCCTCCACCATCGCGATCCTCGTCCCGTGCCCGTCGCTCCACGTCCCACGAGCCACGCCGCCCCGCCCTCGTCGCCTCCGTCGGCTGCCCGGAGTGAGAGGGGGAGAGGAGAGAACGTGATAGAAGAGAGAGGGAGGGAAGAGAGAAATGAGAGATGGGGAGAGAGAGAAAAAGGAGGTTATATATATAGAAAAATCTAGAAATTCCGGAAAATACTAAAAATAGGAAAATCACGTTTCCACGATCCTCAGAACGCACCAATCACAACGGTACCACTCGCGCCCTGGTGAACGGCCCGGTTCACCCGCAACAAGGTTCCGAAATAATTACCGAAACACACACCGGGAATCGGAAAACACACGCGGAAAGGCCACGGAACGCTTCTGGGCCTCTGAAATAACTCCGGATCGCGCCGATCCGAACATAAAAGATGTCCGAAACGAAATTTTAGACACAACGGAGTCGGACACCCCGAGAAATCAAATCCGAGACCCACGAACAAGGATCTGAAAAATTCAGGACATCACAGCCCTCCCCCCTTAAAGAAATTTCATCCTCGAAATTCAGGACTAGCACCCAGCCACAGGGGAAGAATGTCTCAACCAACTGACAACAATGTCAGGGCCCCAGCATAGAAAAACCTCGATTCACGTGAAAGCACCAATCAGGAGGGATACGGCCAGACCATAATCACGAACAATGCCACGCTCCGCACACCGCACACACATCGGCCACCAGAGCAGGCATAATACAAAGGCACAAGTCTGGTATCACCTCAGACACAACGGAAACCACTCACGGCATCGCTGCCACCCTCTCGCTCACCGAGGGAACGCAATCCGCACCACAAGAACCAATCCACCGGTCAACGCCCACGCTCGGCGGACCAACCAAACACCAGCTTCTCTGCCAGCTGACCACCACAAATTTGTCGGCTCCACGCCGAGGACCACTCCACACTCGGCAAGCCGAACGCCACAACAGCACGGGACCAACTCTGTCAGAACTCAAACTTCGACAAAGCTCAGATCCCATCTGGGAAAACACACCTCAGAAACGGCCACCAAAAGGCATCGCTGGTACGCGGCTCTCTCCATTCTCGAGCCCCTACAACTTGCATCTTCTGTCCATGAAAGACCATCCACTGGTCACCAGACATTCGTCAACGGGAAACCTCCGCTTGCTCAGGTTCTTCCTTCTTTCCTGGTCCTCCACCAGATCCGAAGGGAACATTCCAAACCTTGGCAAGCCATCCGTTGACTCTCGCACAGACCACCACTACATCCAGATGGATCCCCGCGCCAACTCTACCCTTCAGGGGAGCACGGCGGGACCCAAAGACTCCATCTCCCCTCGGTCTTCACGTCACTCGACTCAGACTTACGGGGAATCCTCCCTTGCTGGCCGCAGACTGAGGATCAATATCCCACGTCAACGTCTCATCAGAGACCTCCACACACAGGCATCGACCACCGTCTTGTCTCATCGAATCCTATCTCATCAAAACCTCCATCTCAATTAATCCAAGAGGACGCCTGTCAATCCCGACTCCCGCTCTTATCACAGAGCCACGGGATACACAACCTCTTACAATCTACGACACACTTCTCCAAAACACGGTCTCATCCGCGAATGCAACCTCCAACGCAAGAATAGGGTACTCATGCGACAACCTCGCCAGCATATTTCCCCAACTCTCCACCTGCCAGTGCCATGAACGACAAGATCTCAACCAACGGCACGGCAACAACACGTCTCACACAACTGGAGACAACTCACATCGATACCAATCCTCTGCTGCTCTGCACTTCCTCAGAAATCCACCCGCAGCAACCAACGCTACGATCCACGCACTCTGATCCACACGCACAACCACCACAATGACAACTCGGGATCCACCAACTCGACAACCATCTGCAACCCCGCATACTCCGATCCTCCGCATATCGGCAACCGCAACACCAACCGCAAATCTCAAAAACACCACCCAGCCGGCATTCATCCTTCTGGAACAGCGCCAACACCCTTACACATCAGGGAACGGGCAACGCTTCTCACAAGCAACCACCTTGCCAAAACACGGATCACGTCTCACACGGATTTCATGGCACACGAAGGCTAACCAATCTGAACACATGATGCGAGACGACGAACCATAGCCAAACGCGATCTCCTCCAACCAAGGAAAGAACTCAATACACTTCCGACCAACGGAAGTAAAACTCCACACTCGACCTGACCTCGAGCCTTGCGCATGCTGGGAATAGCACCTTCCAGCACCAAGAAAACCATCACTTCCGTCAGGTCAGCTCCTCCGACAACACTCGCCAAGTGTCACATCGGACCACAATCACAACATCTCTCGATGCACCACCATTGCAATTCCTCAAACTGTAACACGCCACGCAAAGAGCCGCAACACGAGCCATAATCGGCAACCGCCAACGCTCATCCTCGAGCCCCGAACTCGCCACGGAACCTTCTCATCTCGAGCCAAATCCTGGGCGAACACAACCCATTCGCACACAAGAGCGCAGAAGCAAGACTTACTGGGACACCACAGCCCATCCTGCCTCGAAATTCGTAAGGATAATCAGGATCGACACGTCACTTCTGACGCCACAGAGCATGACAAGGACATCGGGCTCGACAAATCAGCAGCTCAACGAGAAGATCCTCCGCTCACCCGAGCACACTTCTCGACCAGAGCACCCGCTCCAACACCTCAAACCACAACCTCAGCGCATTAGGGGCTGGACAATCCTCAGACTGGAGTGGCCAAACTCAATAACAGCTCCCTCAGAGCACACTCACAGCCACTTAACGGCAAACGGTCCTCGCCAGCCACCTGACCTCGCTGCAAATTCCTCGAACGCAGCACCACAGCAACACACCTGCCGGCAACCTCTGCCCAACGCAACACAACCAGGGCCACCACCCAAGGGGGAAAGCTCTCGACCTCGATCCGTAGACCCCACGCCGGCACGAAAGCAGCGAACAACAACCACCCTCACCGCGCCGCACATCGTACTCAAGCTCTCAAGCGAGAAACAAAGCGAAAAATATGCACGAAACCCTATGCCAGCTGCTGACTGTACTGAACCTTACGGACTCTGATCACTACAATATCTCAAATTTCCATGTACGTCCACAACCACGCTCTTATACCAGCTGTGGCAACCCGAGAATCCGGTTACCGGGAAGGCCCGATACCATTCGAATCCCGAACCGCCGCCCACGAGCCGGGAGGGCTCGGAAGGGCTAAAAAGGAGTGTGGAGGTACAAACAAATAGGAAATAAGGCAGGACAGTTCAGCAATTAACAGAAATAAATAAACAACTACAACAGAGTCCAGTCCAACAGAAAGTACAGTCTAAAGCAGTAAAATGTACCACATACCAAGTGAACACTCGGCCCGGCAAGCTGGCAACTAAGAACATCCGTACTGCACCCTCGAACCTCGAGGAAGAATCGCCGCACCTGAAACGCAGGGGTGAGCCTCCTGTCACTGGCCCAGTAGGGATCCGGCGGAACCAACTGAGAACAACGGCGGCACAAAAGCAGTAGCTACGAAAGCAGGAAAGTAACTACGGTGGCCGACAAAACCTCGGCTCTACAGCTACTCCTACTGTACCAGAAAACACGACCTAGTCTCCCGTCAGGGGACAACCAAGCCACACACCCGACCACCCGATTTCACGATCGGGGACCACCAGACACGAACCGCCCTAGCCATGCTACTAGGAAAAAAGCCACGATACCTCTGTAACGGAGGCCTGCCCTCGAAAAGGGCCCGAGCCAAAACCACACGGTCAGGGAACACAGTCATGACCTCACCGTCGTGAACACAACGCTGTCTGGGGAAAGGCCCTCGGTGACGCTCACCGGAAACTCCGGACCTCGACTCCGGGAACACTCCCGACACCACTCACGAAGTCCCGTCTCGCGGACGGAAACAGAACCCGGTACACGACAACTCACGTCATGTGACAGGAGCATCACCCACTAGGAGAACGACCGGATGCGTCCCCTGGCGTCTTACACCGCGTCACAAGTGTCTAGCTACAACGCCCCGAGCGTGAGACTCAGACACGCAACAAGTACCACAACAAGGACTAGCTGGGGTCACGCTCGTCAGCGCGTGTCCTAAGCCCCCAACTACGTGTGCACACACAGACCATCTGCTCTAGGTCGGGTCCTCTAGCTGGTTTCCCCCCCCACCGGACTCTGGTGGCAAAGACAAGGGGCTCTACGGAAACCAGCCTAAAAACCGCCTCTCACTGGGTCTCGCTCTCCACCACTCCCAGGTGGGTCTGCACCCGCGTGCGCAGGAAGCTACGACTAGTGGACGTGTCACAGAACGTGAACACTGGAAATCACGCACGCACCCATTGCGAGTAACACGGAGTAACAGGTGGCTCAAAGCCACCTGACTCTGGACGGCCCACTAGACCTACTAAACCCAACGACCTTTGAGTCACAAGACTCGGGGTCAAGACCGTTGCACACGACAGCACTAAGCCGTCAATCTGGCCTAATCCCTAGGTCCAAAACCATAATTCGATAACTCACGAGGCAGTTCACAACTGCCGAGACCCATCCCTCGAGGAGGGATCTTAAGAAACCTCCAGCCCCAGGCTGGGAGATTGGACTCACTGTCCAAGGCCACACGCTTGGCCCACTCGGAAGCCACCTTCCAGAGAAGCAACGACTTGCGGGGAAACCTCACCGCACTCACACCGATACACGGTGACTCGATCTAGCAAGAACACGGAAGCCCGGAACACCTGGGGTCACTCGGACCCACCAAGCCCATGGGCACGCTTATCGAGGTAACACGGTACCTTTAGACACCCTAAAACATGGTCACGGAACTCCACGGGGTGTCCGGGACACACACGGCCCAAGGGGAGCACGATCAGCCGTAGACTGCCCGCCCTGGGCAGCCCGGCAGGCCACCCCAAGAACGCACTACACACGCATAGCGCGTTCAGGCAGAACGCGCTATACATACCTAGCGCTTTCAACAAAATCGCGCTATACTTCTATAGCGCGTTCAGAACAGAACGCGCTATAGGCCTATAGCGCGACAACACAGAACGCGCTACTCACCCCCTAGCGCGACAAAAACCACATTACTGTTCATCTTCTCCGATGAACGCGCCCTATCGGGGCAGCGCGACCCCTAAGAACGCGCTACCTGAGACTAGCGTGTTCTTAGTCCGGAACTGGAAGAACGGGAAAACGGCGGGAAATCTATTCCACGCCCCATCCACCCCCAGGTGAAGGGGAAACAAAAGGGGAAAACATTCCCCTACCTCTCTAGCACCGAGAAGACCCATATAAATCCCAAAAACACAATCAAAACACAAGATCCGGCTCACACACCCAAAAACATGCATTTTCCCCAAAACGCCCAAACAAGCCCGCTCGGCTCACCGCGGCCTACAAAACTCGCGGGGAATGAAGTACGCGGGTTGAGGGTCCATCTCCCTACCTCTACCGAAGATTCGACGCGACGTGGATGCCGATCCACGGAGAAACACCATTTAAACCCACGCCGGTTCACGATCCCACGAACCGCCTCCACCATCGTGATCCTCGTCCCGTGCCCGTCGCTCCACGTCCCACGAGCCACGCCGCCCCACCCTCGTCGCCTCCGTCGGTCGCCCGGAGTGAGAGGGGGAGAGGAGAGAAAGTGAGATAAGAGAGAGGGAGAGAAGAGAGAAATGAGAGATAGGGAGAGAGAGAAAAAGGAGGTTATATATAGGGTTTTTTGCATGAAAACTATTGTTAAAAGTGAATTTACAAAAAAATCATTCCTAAAAATGTATTAGCAGGTATATCACTGAGTTAATTTAAATAGTGCATAAATACCATTTAAGCGTGATTTTCTTACAAGTTGTTGGTAAAAAGAAGTGATATGCATGTAAATAAATATGACATTTTTGCACAATTTAGATTACATAGTGATATACCTGCTAATGCATTTTTAAGAATGGTTTTTTTGTAAATTCACTTTTAACAATGGAAAATCCAAAAATTCCAAAAAATACCAAAAATAGGAAAATCACGTTTCCGCGATCCTCGGAACGCACCGATCGCAACGGTACCACTCGCGCCCTGGTGAACGGCCCGGTTCACCCGCAACGAGGTTCCGAAAGAATTACCGAAACACACACTGGGAATCGGAAAACACACGCGGAAAGGCCGCGGAACGCTTCTGGGCCTCCGAAACAACTCCGGATCGCGCCGATCCGAACACGAAAGATGTCCGAAACGAAATTTCAGACACAACAGAGTCGGACACTCCGAGAAACCAGATCCGAGACCCACGAACAAGGATCTGAAAAATCCGGGGCATCACAGGTATCGTCCGCCAAGGTCGGGCTCTATTGGGGACAGGCAATGACGGCTTAGAGGGAGGGGGGAGCTTCGAGGGGGGGGGGAATCTAGTGGAGAGGTGGAGGACGTAGGGTGGGGGTTGCATCACCGATGTTGGTGCTGGGGCAACGACAGTAGCTATGTGGTGGTGGGAGCGAGAGGAAGAAGGAAAAGGGTAGGGTTGTCAATGAGTCGGGTCAGCCCGATAGGCCCGCGGATCTAGCCCGATTTCGGACCGAGCCGCAAGGCCTTTTTTGACTCGTGGGCTCTTAGCCGGGCCTAAAAGCCCGGCCCGACTAGGCCTACGAGCCGGGCTCGGGCTTTAAGTTCGGCCCGCGAGTTAGCCCGGCCCGTTCTCTTTTTTTTTACTTCCTTCAAATTTTAAAAACTACTCGTTAAAATTATATTATTTTATTTAATTATAAATTTTAAAACTCTAGTTTCATAAAAATTATGTAATTAATATCAAAACTTTAGTTAAGTTAGTGAGATTATAAGTTTTATATTATTAAATATATTAGTTTTCATTTATTTTTATTTTTTATTTAAGTTGTCGGACCGGACCTTAGTCGGACTTTATAATTTTTTAATAGTATCGGGCCCGGTCCAGCCCAACCCGACATAACTCGGGCCCGGGCCGGGCTCGGACTTTAATATTGATAAGTCGGGCCCGGGCCGGGCCGACCTAAGCCCAGCGCAGGCCCAGCCCATTGACAGCCCTAGAAAAGGGCGGCATGCTAGTGGTGGCGGCGCGAGAAGGAAGAAGAAGATGATGGTAGCAGGTCGGCCCCTTTCCCCTCCCCCCAGTTTGTTTGGTCCCCCCTCCCCCCATCCCCGACCTGCAACCCCCCTCCCCTTACAGCCCCCTTCCACCTCCCCTCACCACCAACTTGTAACCCCTCCCTCTGTTGTCCCCTTCCACCTCTCTTGCCGCCAGTTTGTAACCCCCCGCCCCCTGTCGCCCCCTTCCCTCTCCCCCCACCATCAGTTTGCAACCCCCCTCTCCTTCTGGTCTGCAAACTCCCTGCCGTCCCCCCGACATTCTCTCTCACTCTCTCTCTCTCTCTCTCTCTCACACACACACACACACACACACACACACACACACACACACACACACACACACACACACACACACACACACACACACACACACACACACACACACACACACACACACACACACACACACACACACACACACACACACACACACACACACACACACACACACACACACACACACACACCGCGCGCGCGCTGATGCGGGACGGACCACGGACTCAACACCAATTGGATATGCGATCCTTGGACTCTAGACGAGCTCGTGATTGTCCCTTAGCGAGGGAAGCGTTGGACGTGCACGGTTGAGAAACCGGCAGTGAGCTAGGGTGGTCGGCTCTCTCTCATGCCCGGATCGGGTCACGGGACGTCTCTCTCTCTCTCGCAGCAGCGGTGTTACAACAATATATATCGAGCTAACGGCCCTACAACATGCTCTCTAGCAGCGGCATAAGAGATATATATGAATAGAGCAAATGCCGAGTAAGGGAGCGAAAATGATACCTCCACGCTCTCGGCGTGGGGAAGACGGACCCGGCCGAACTCGTACTCCCGGAATGATTAATACACATCTATTACAGCAAAGAACTACTGCCCACTCCACGCAGGGAGGTAAAGGGCTACACAAGTGGGCCCGGGAGGACCGATTCCGGGTTGACGGGCGGCTTCTCGCGTAGCTTCTGCAGCACACGTACTCACGACCGTGGGGCCCACGTGCTATCCTGAGGGGCCGTGTGGTACCGGGGCGGCACCACTGTGGTGGGGATGCTTGGGGAAGCGCTCCCTGGGCTGGCGGCACGCTAGAACGTCGACCGGAGGCCGGGCGGCTCCGATCGTCACCCGTCGGAATAACCGGCCACGGATCTGCACTTGCTATTTTTCAGCGCGCGACCCGACGAGATCGCTCACTGCGGCCAATCCCGATGTCAGATCGGCGATCAGGAGGTACCGTTGGAAATCTCTCTCAAAGTACTTCAAGATAGGACTGGAGAGAGAAGCTGGATCTACACGGATCTGGCCCTTAACTATTTTTTAAGCTGCTGTTGTATAGTACCCGAACTCTCAGAACAGCAGGGAGTTTTCCTGAGAGTTGCCTTTGACCGTAAAGCAAACCTCCGAATCAGATATCGACTTCTTCGTGAAAGTTGAGGAGGGGAAAGAGAGTAAAACGGAAATATTTTTTGTGCAGGGATTGGTGGAGGCTACGATTTACTATGAATTTTGCACTGACTGGTGGTCGGATCTAGAAACAGGCTGACAGAACTGTAGATGGATCGGAAAGGGAATTTCTAAAAATATGAAATGATCTTTAGAAATTCCACGAAAAATTAGAGGTGGAGAGAAAGGTGGACAGAACTCCCAGTAAAATTGGGGGCTCCAAGAAAAATCAAAACATATGTCGAAGATGGGAAACTCAGGGTAGGTGTAGATCTGGTCTGAAAATAGACAGATCTGGGAAGAGTAGTTGGACGAAAATTGAAAATTATCAAATGGAAGATGTATGACCAACCAATTTTTGTGGATCTTGTTTGACACCTCTGGAACACCTCCTAAAAATTTCAGCTCAAGAGGAGCTCGTGGCTGATTGCAGAAATTCGTGGAAGAGCTGGCTATCCTGTGTGGACAGAACACCGACGATAGCTTCGCGGCGGCGCGATGGCGGCACGAACGGCGGCGGCGACGGCACCGATGATTATCGGAGGTGAAGAGGAGATGATAGAAGGGATACCACTCTAGAAATGGGGTTGGGGATGAAGAAAACCAGAGGGAGAGAGAGGGGGGGTCGAAATTCTCACAAGGGGGCTCTTGCACAATACTTTTTTTTCTCTTTCATTAATTCTAGAATAATAGAAATACATGACTTATATAATAAATGAAAAAAGACCATGAATACTCTTAGATCTAGGATCTGGAGGGGCATTTAAGGGACTTCATATTTGATCCAAATAAAATAAAAAAAATGAAATTCCTAATTAATTCTAATGGGGGGACAATGTAGGTGAGGTAGGTAGCCTACCTTTGAATTTTTAATCCACTTGTCTCCCATGTGTCATTTGACATTCAAACCTTCTAGATGCCACCTAGGCATGTTTGACCAGCCCCACATGGTGACAGTGGACCAATGGGAAAGGGCTGAGGGCCCCCTTGCTTGGGCCTACTGGAATTTTACATATAAACCCACTAAGACGTACAATTGCGTACCCATATAACATAAGGGTATACATACAAATATAAAAGGACATAAATGCAAATAAAATGCGGACGGTCTTGCTTCGATGTCCCCATCAATTCTCCCCGGGTGGGAGGAACTCGACCCCGTCGAGTAGGGGTATGGATGCTCGAGTACTCCGGTGGATCCGTCACCGTGCCAAGTAACGCGGGTATGCTCCACTCCAAGTGATCGTCACCTGCTCATTCCATATATACTCGATATGCACGAACTGCTATGGGCTAAAGGTGGACACTTCGAGTGGGGCACTCTCAAAAGGGGAGGTGGCGGCTCAACGACTCACTAGGAATCACCGTTGGGTCCCTGTAGGTGACTAGATCCGGGTGTAGATATCGAACCGATCACATACTCATCGAGCGAGTCCACTGGCCTCTTACTCATAAGAGATCGACAACGAGCTTACACAAGACACATGCAGACTCACCATGCACTAACATACATATGCAAACCGCACAAACAAGAAACGGACTCATGCATGACTCTAGACAAACCTTTTGTTAGTCCGACCCGTACATGGGTGACGGCGGAGCAGGACACCCGAATGTGTGCCATGCATGCATGTTATGTAACCGGAGATGGGTGGCATGGGGAACATCTAAACGTCCAAGTATGACCCAGTCACGCATGGACGGCCCTTTGGATTTGGGAGACTTGAGAGGGCTAGAAGAACCGGATGTGGGTGTATCAAAAATAGGCTTGGTGAAGGTAGATGACCCGGCCCGTGGGGTAGGGGTGTGGTAGTGGACTCCCTCGAAGAAAGGAAGTATATATGGAGGGTCTAAGGGTCCACTAGGGAATGGGTCAAAGGGATCAAAGAAGGTATGACCCCTTGTGGTGGGTTCCCACAAGTCACGGTCCCCGATGTAGAAGCCTCGAAGGTGTGGATAGTCAACTTCATACATTGTAGGTGGGATGGTGATCATGTGTAAGATGTATGGTTCCTCCCTCGGGCGAAAGGGTATAAAGTCGGGTTCGGCCGACATGGGGAGGAATAAGAGAACCTCCGTGGTGATACAACCCACGGTGCACACGGAGGTAATGGACCCTAAGGCCGGATGGGTGAGGCTACGACTAGTGGGTTGGTCGAAGCCTCGGGCCAAGGAATGTGTCAACTTCCATTGCATGTCTAATCCCATAATAAGATCATCCAATGTATCAATATGGTGACTAGACCGAAAGTTCGTGTGGAAGGAGTTGACGGGCACTATAGGTAAGGTGGGGTCCATAGAAGGGTAAGGACGTGAGACCAAGCCATCCTTGAGCCAACTAAGAAGTGGCTCGGCCATGTATAGCGTACCCGTTAGAAACACGGGTGGCTCGGGGTGAGGTGGCTCCAAGCATGATGGTTCCGAATGTGGATCGGAAGGTAAGGGTGGTAACGGAGCACTCACGGGTGGTGAAGGCAATGGCGTAGGTAGTCCGATCGGCTCGGGACTTGGGTGGGAGGTAGATGCTTGTCGAAGGGTAGCCAGGGCAGCATCGGCTCGTTGTAGGTCATCATTAAATCGAGACTCAAATGGCTCGACCTCCAGAGTGACCTTATAGGACTGCGCCAGAGAGAATGCATCGCGAACAAGACATTGGATTCGAAAATAAAGCTGCAAACCTCTCCGGAACTGAAATGCGGTCGTGGTGCTCTCCTCTCCCAAGCCATATTCCAACCGGTACTTATCATACTCCCGGATGTACTCGGACACGGACCTATCACCTTGGACGGGTCGACATGGGTTGGCCATTGGTGCCGAAAAGATGGGAATGGATCCCTAGGAATAGATATGCAAGGCCATTTAGACAAGACACTAGACCGACTATGCACGGTTTGGGATGCATGCACACTAAGGACAAGACACCAAGACTCGGTACGTGGCGGAGTTAATCGATCCGAAGATCACTCGCGCAAGTGTGCGGCCTTCCCGATAGGCGTAGCCTAACGTTCGGACAACACCTTTTTATATACCGGGTTATTGGGATGAAATGCAACCTAGACCGACTTAGACGATGACAAGACGTAAATGTTTTGATTTTAGACACCCTAGACTCAAACTCGCTCTGATACCAAACTGATGCGGGACGGACCACAGACTCAACACCAATTGGATATGCGATCCTTGGACTCTAGACGACCTCGTGATTGTCCCTTAGCGAGGGAAGCGTTGGACGTGCGCGGTTGAGAAACCGGCAGTGAGCTAGGGTGGTCGGCTCTCTCTCATGCCCGGATCCGGTCACGGGACGGTCACTCTCTCTCTCGCAGCAGTGGTGTTACAACAATATATATCGAGCTAACGGCCCTACAACATGCTCTCTAGCAGCGGCATAAGAGATATATATGAATAGAGCAAATGCCGAGTAAGGGAGCGAAAATGATACCTCCACGCTCTCGGCGTGGGGAAGACGGACCTGGCCGAACTCGTACTCCCGCGACGATTAATACACAACTATTACAGCAAAGAACTACTGCCCACTCCACGCAGGGAGGTAAAGGGCTACACAAGTGGACCCGGGAGGACCTATTCCGGGTTGACGGGCGGCTTCTCGCGTAGCTTCGGCAGCACACGTACTCGCGACCGTGGGGCCCACGTGCTGTCCTGAGGGGCCGTGTGGGACCGGAGCGGCACCACTGTGGTGGGGATGTTCGGGGAAGCGCTCCCTGGGCTGGCGGCACGCTGGAACGTCGACCGGAGGCTGGGCGGCTCCGATCGTCACCCGTCGGAATAACCGGCCACGGATCTGCACTTGCTATTTTTCAGCGCGCGACCCGACGAGATTGCTCGTTGCGGCCAATCCCGATGTCGGATCGGCAATCAGAAGGTACCGTTGGAAATCTCTCTCAAAGTACTTCAAGATAGGACTGGAGAGAGAAGCTGGATCTACACGGATCTGGCCCTTAACTATTTTCCAAGCTACTGTTGTACAACACCCGAACTCTCAGAACAGCAGGGAGTTTTCCTGAGAGTTGCCTTTGACCGTAAAGCAAACCTCCGAATCAAATATCGACTTCTTCATGAAAGTTGAGGAGGGGAAAGAGAGTAAAACGGAAATATTTTGTGTGGAGGGATTGGTGGAGGCTACGATTTACTATGAATTTTGCACTGACTGGTGGTCGGATCTAGAAACAGGCTGACAGAACTGTAGATGGATCAGAAAGGGAATTTCTAAAAATATGAAATGATCTTTAGAAATTCCACGAAAAATTGGAGGTGGAGAGGAAGGTGGACAGAACTCCCAGTAAAATTGGGGGCTCCAAGAAAAATCAAAACAATTATGAATTTTACACTGACTGGTGGTCAGATCTGGAAACAGGCTGATAGAACTGTAGATGGATCGGAAAGGGAATTTCTAAAAATATGAAATGATCTTTAAAAATTCCACGAAAAATTGGAGGTGGAGAGGAAGGTAGATAGAACTCCCAGTAAAATTGGGGGCTCCAAGAAAAATCAAAACATGGGTCGAAGATGGGAAACTCAGTGTAAGTGTAGATCTGGTCTGAAAACAGACAGATATGGGAAGAGTAGTTGGACGAAAATTGAAAATCATCAAATGGAAGATGTATGACCAACCAATTTTTGTGGATCGTGGTTGACACCTCTGGAACACCTCCTAAAAATTTCAACTCAAGAGGAGCTCGTGGTTGATTGCAGAAATTCGTGGAAGAGCTGGCTGTCCTGTGTGGACAGAACACCGACGATAGCTTCGCGGCGGCGCGATGGCGGCACGAACGGCGGCGGCGGCGGCACCGATGATTACCGGAGGTGAAGAGGAGATGATAGAAGGGATACCACTCTAGAAATGGGGTTGGGGATGAAGAAAACCAGAGGGAGAGAGAGGGGGGGTCGAAATTCTCACAAGGGGGCTCTTGCACAATACTTTTTTTTCTCTTTCATTAATTCTAGAATAATAGAAATACATGACTTATATAATAAATGAAAAAAGACCATGAATACCCTTAGATCTAGGATCTGGAGGGGCATTTAAGGGACTTCATATTTGATCCAAATAAAATAAAAAAAATGAAATTCCTAATTAATTCTAATGGGGGGACAATGTAGGTGAGGTAGGTAGCCTACCTTTGAATTTTTAATCCACTTGTCTACCCATGTGTCATTTGACATTCAACCCTTCTAGATGCCACCTAGTCAAGTTTGACCAGCCCCACATGGGTGACATGGACCAATGGGAAAGGGCTGAGGGCCCCCTTGCTTGGACCTACTGGAATTTTACATATAAACCAACTAAGACGTACAATTGCGTACCCATATAACATAAGGGTATACATACAAATATAAAAGGACATAAATGTAAACAAAATACGGACGGTCTTGCTTCGATGTCCCCATCACGCGCGCTCGCACACACTCACCCAATGGTATGAAGGAGAGAGATAGTTTGGTCATTTGACCTCTAACTAACGGAAATATTGAGATCTTTGAGAAATATTTGAGGAAGTTAATTGCAATGGCATATTTACAATTTTTTTTAAATAGTAGTGATATACATACTAATCTATTTTCAAAAATGATATACCCATGGTTTGTCGTCCCGCCCCGACCCGCACGACCCGACCCGACCCAGGCGGGTGTCGGGTCGCACGGGCTGGGGGTCGTGGACGTGACGCACTGGACCGCATGGTCCCGTCCGTCCCGCCACGTATCGGTCCGGTGCGAGGCGGGACCTGGCTCGGTACGAGCGGGTCGGGGCGGTTCGCCCATTTAACGGGCCGGAGGGGAGGCTCTTCCTCCATCCCTCCCACTGGCGAGCGGCGGTGCAGCGACGTTGGATGGTGATCAGAGCGGCGGACGGCGGCTTTGGGCGGCGATCGGAGGTTGGTGAAAAAAAAAATTTTGTTAAATGGTATGCGCCTGTGGGGGGCCGCCGGAGGTGGGGGAGGGAGGGGTGGGGGGGGGGGGGCGATCAACGTCGGTGGGGGGCGCCGAAGGTGGGGGGAGAGAGGGGGGGCGATCTGGCCGCCGGAGGGAGGGGGGCCGATCTAGGCGGTGGAGGACGCCGGAGGTGGGAGAGGTGGTGGGGGGGGGGGGGGGGCGAACTGGGCGGTGGGGGCCGCCAGAGGTGGGAGGGGGGGCGTTCTGGGCCGTTGGGGGCCGCAGGAGATGGGAGAGGGAGGGGTGGGCGGTGGTGGCCAGGGGGGGATCTGGGCGGTGGGGGCCCATTGGAGGGAGGGGGGGGGTGGTGGCCGGGGGGGCCGATCTGGGCGGTGGGGGCCACCGGAGGGAGGGGGGCGGTGGTGGCCGGGGGGGGCGATATGGGCGGTGGGGGCCGCCGGAGGTGGGAGAGGTGGTGGGGGGGGCGATGGTGGCCGCCGGAGGTGGGAGGGGGGTTCTGGGAGGTGGGGGGCCACAGCAGGTGGGAGGGGGAGGGGGGGGCGGTGGTGGGCGGTGGTGGCCGCCGGAGGTATGAATACTACTTACGCATGTACTGGGAGAGCTATGCAAGTTCGATGCGTTATGGGGACTATCTGTCATATTTGCGGACCGCATTTAATGTGAACCCATATGATTAGGAGTATGTATCATTTGTTTATATTTATAAGTAAATATTAATTAATTATAAATTTCTTCGTATATTGAGTTTTGTACATGTCATTGAACTTACTAATGTAAAATTTTACAACATTTGTTGGTCATCATGGACGGACGACGACACCCTGTGTAACGACCCGAGAATCCGATTACCGGGAAGGCCCGATAACCCGAGACTCGCACCGCCACCCACGAGCCCGAAGACTCGGAAGGGTTAAAAGGATGGTGTGGAAACTACATAAGCATCACAGATAATTGCAGAAATTAAACAGTTATGATATTAAGCAGAAAATGAATTAACATTTTACATGGTCCACAATAAAATAACAACAACAGCAACAGTAGTCCACGACTAGTACAGTGACAAGAAAGAAAAGTACAGCTACACGGGGCATCCCCCGGCTCTGACCTCTGGCACTACCTCTGGGCACCCGCACCACGCTTCCGCTGCGCTCCTGACACGCTCCCCGAAGGTGGCGCCTCACCTGAAACACGGTGAAAACACGCAGGGAATGAGTCTCGGAACAAGACTCAGTAGGGATCACTCGAACCCTACCTCGTAAAACGAGAAACCACTACCCTAGCGGTAGGAAGGTACCTCGGAAAGGAAAGCCCTGTACTCTACAGAACTAGACCCTAACGGCACGCAAACCGACACACGTGCCACGGTACGAGAAGACCGAAACTCAACGGTCGAACCGTCAAAACCCGAAGGTCGGAAACACACGACTGACAGTCTGACACTCCGTACTCGACAGGAGTACCACCCACTAGAAGCACAGCCGGTAGCGTCCCCTGACGTCTTACACCGCACCGCAGGTGAACCGCCTGACATGGTAGGTCCTACCCGAGGCGCAAACACCGTACAAGTAACCACAACAAGTGACTAGCTGGGGTCACGCCCGTCGACGTGGGTCCAACCGCCCCCAACCACGTGTGCACACACAGACCGCGCGTCCCTGGTCTGGCCCTCTGACCGGTTTTCCCCTCAGCCGGACTCTGGCTGCAAGACGTGGGGCCCAACGGTAACCGGTCCACAAACCGTCTCTAAAGGTCAGCCCGTACACCACTCCCTGGTGCGACTAGCACACGCGTACTAGTAGGCTACGACTAGTGGAGGGTCACTGAAGGAGTAGACTCTCAAGTTACGGAAAACAACGCCCAAGCCCGACAACGTGTGGGAATCACCCCACGCACTAGTCCCGTCGCACGGAGACCACGGTCGGAGAAAAGCGAGGTTGCCACCCTCATGGGGCAACACAGGAAGTGGCGGTCTACCCTCAGACCGTCACTGCCAAATGGCGGTCCACTCTAGGGCCGTCACTTGGAAATAGCGGTCTAAGGCGGACCGTCACACGGCCAGGGGGTAGGGGGAAGCGACGCGCCTACCCTAGTGCGTCGCTTGGA
The DNA here is from genome assembly GCA_022559845.1 of Amorphophallus konjac. Taxonomy (NCBI): domain Eukaryota; kingdom Viridiplantae; phylum Streptophyta; class Magnoliopsida; order Alismatales; family Araceae; genus Amorphophallus; species Amorphophallus konjac. Next base: position 389,656,320 of record CM040126.1, read on the forward strand.
AGCGGCGCACCTAGGCCAGGGCGTCACATGGCACCCCACACCCACGAAAACCACAGGGAAAGTAACGCGCTTACCCTGGCGCGTCGCTTGCAAGCAACGCGTCGGGCTCAGTGCGTTACTCGCATGTGACGCGCCTAGACCAGCGCGTCGCATGGCCCTCACGCTCGGGATGGAAAGGGAAGTGACGCGCCTGCCCCAGCGCGTCGCTTGTAAGTAACGCGCTGGGCCCAGTGCGTCGCTTGGCCCATCCACATGGGGGACAACAGGAAGTAACGCTCCTGCCCCAGTGCGTTACACGCATGTAACGCGCCTATCTCGGTGCGTTACATGGCCTGACCCCCAACGGTCAAAAGCATGTGACGGCCCAGCCCAGGGACGTCACTAGCAAACGGCGGCCAGTCGCAGGACCGTTACAGCCCTCGACCCCAAAGGCCAACACCCAGGGAAGTAACGCACCCCTCTAGGGGCGTTACAAGCATGTGACGGTCACTGGAGTGACCGTCGCTTGCCCCAGAGCACGCTACGGCGGGAAAACCCCAAAAACACCAACCACGCCCCCGTACCTCCACCGGAGAGGGGGAAAACAAGGGGGAAGACCCCTGGGGACCCCTAGCATGCATCTAAGCCACCAAAACATAGAATCATGGGCTAAAACCATAGATCGGGCGGCTCACCCCCAAAACATGGAAAAACCCAGAAATGCCCAAACATGCCTCTCTCGGCCTCCCCGCGGCCTACAAACCACGGAAAAGAACGGCGAAGAGCTAGGGAACGTCACCCTACCTCAATGGAGCGAATGCTCCGCCGGATCGTCCACGAATCGCGAAGAACGCTTGAAAACCCTCGTTCTTCCTTAAGCTTCCCACGCTCGCCGCACGCCCCCACGACCGCCTCGCCGCCGCCCACGTCACCGCGCCGTCGCCCCGCCGCCGTCTGCAGCCGGAGGGGAGCTCGCCGTGGCCAACCGGGAGGAAGAGAGGGAGAGGGAGGGAGACACGGTGGAGGAGGAAGGAGGAAGAAGAAGAGAGGAAGAAGAAGATGGTGGGGGAGAGAGAAAAGAAAAAGGGTTTTATAGAAAAACCCGGAAAATCCGTAAAATTCCAAAAATTAGGAAATCACACCCCCGCGATCCTCGGAACGCACCGATCGCAACGGTACCACTCGTGTCCGTGTGAACGGCCCGGTTCACCCGCAACGAGCGTCCGAAGAGAAAAGCCGAAACACACACCGGGAATCGGAAAACACACGCGGAAAAAGCCGCGGAACGCCTCCGGGCCTCCGAAACGACTCCGGATCGCGCCGATCCGAACACGAAAGATGTCCGAAACGAAATTTCGGACACAACGGAGCCGGACACTCCGAAAACTAGATCCGGGACCCATGAAGAAGGATCCGAAAGGTCCGGGATATTACACCCTGCGTGAGAGCACGGTTACACTGTTGAGGGTGATCGACATGTGCACTGTAGATACTGCGGACATCGCGTCACCGACATACACAGATTTGCAGAGCACCTTGTTGGAGTGGGACGCGATTGCCGTGCATGCAACCGAGTTCCTGGGCATGTCCGACATTACTTTCTGACAGAGTTACGGGAGGGATATGTTTCTCGTAGCAGAGGCGGGGCGTCCTCTTCTATGTCTAGAGTACCCCCACCACTAGCACAGGGCGGAGCAGGATCTTCCTCCACGTCCAGAGTTCGAGCAGCACCAGCACCAGTCGCACATGATAGAATTGAATGTATAGATGTAGTGAGGACTTTTTTTACATATTTTCATGTACCCTCTACCGTAGCACACGACCCATCATTTGTGCAGATGGTTACATATTTTTAGTCCCACCCACATGTACCTCCATCCACTAGGATAGAGTTAGATCATACAGGTTATCCATCTCATGTATCTGATTGTGATTGGGACTCGGGCTTTGCAGATAACTCAGATGAGTGAGTTTTAGTATTTTATACTTCATGACTATAGTTAAATGATGTAATTATTATGTCTATGTTTACTTTAACATATTCAGTGAGTTTTTTTTATCTGTTAGCATTGGATGTTTAATTTAGAGGTGTAATATGTTAATTTTATATAGTTAATTGTGTGTAATTTAATATGGATCTATTATAATAAAAAATTAACTCTACATTCTAATATTATTAAATATATATAACATTTAATCTTTAAATACAATTTTATTTTTTAAAAATTAAAATTTTAAATTAAAAAAAAATCAAAAAATCGCGTGACTTGGGCCACTTGGCGAGAGAACGGGCCGGGTCGCTGGGCGACCCGCCCGACCCGTCCCGCGTCGAGACCGGGTCGGCCGGGTCGCGCAGGTCGATAAACCCTGGATATACCTATAATTCCTCTAAACGTGATTTCAAAAAAACTTAGTAAAACGAGATATTATGAAACTAGTCACGTTTATTATGTGAGCTCATTACATAATGAACAATATGAGTGCCTATGCATGTATAATTCCAACCTGAAAAAGATTGCAATACCATTATTTTTGACACATTCATGGATCACAATATTAAAATATCTCTCCTTATTAAACAAATTAAACATCCAAATTTTGAATATTGCATCTTATCTTTTCATGTATGTGTCAAATTTATGCATTGTTTACTTATATTTTTTTAGAAAACATGTAAAATGAGTCTTCATTCACTAGCCACGATCAATGGAAGATAAATGTTATTAGCAAGTCTCGCCATCAAAATATCAAAAATATCTCTTCCTGTTGTATAACTAAATTAGACATTGAAATTTTAAACATGATATTTTTATCTTTATCTAACATTGTATTACATTGTTCAGATAACTTACAAAAGAACTATAATAAGAGATCTTAATCATCAATAACGAACAAGGGAAGCCAATACTCTATAGTCTCTATTCATATATTCCATCGTCAAAATTTTCCTTTTAAAATAACTTTTATTATAGAATGGTAGGCATATTTTTTGCGAGGTTTTGCATATAAACATCTATAATTTTGGTGTGCGTGTGCATCTCTCTCTCTCTCTCTCTCTCTCTATATATATATATATATATACATATATATATATATATATATATATAACTTTCTTAAATCATCAAAAATACCTTTAAATGCATCCAAAAAGTTGTATTACGCACGCTTTGACTTAAGTACAATTTAGGGTTTGATTATGAACCTATCCTCAGGTTAGGTTTTACACGAGCTTCATAAGATCACAAGAGACTTAAGGAATATTTTTGGTTTTTTTTGCATATATTAACTCTTTTCACAGCACTTTTTCAAGTTCTTTCATAGCTGAGAGCATAAAAATAAAAGTGTATAGCTCAACAATATGGGAGTACTTAAAGCTGTTTTTCATAATGGTTAAAATTTAGAGATATAACATGCCATAGGGATATATCTGCAAAATCCTTTCATTTTTCCACTAAAACCACTAAAGATTATATTTTCAAAAATAAGTGGACATTCTACAATTACATTAAGGGGCTATTTAGTTCATCTAAAATTTTATGAACATTGTAAAATATTGTGTTTGCATAACATATAAATATGGCCTCTACAATATTTTATAATAAATCAAATGGCCACTAAATCTTATCTCTCTAAAAGCTTTAACGTTAATATTTGCCAATTTCTGACTCTACAAACTATTTGAGGAGTGTAAAGTTTGGTTCTCATCTTGGTCATAGGGATGACAGAGAGGGGAACGAGAGACGGAAGTACATAACGATGCTCCGAAAAGTGTCTCCCAATGTCTCAGAGGAAGCACCTATACTTGCTCCCTCAAAAAATGTGGAAAAGCGGAACCATCAGTTGGGTCACCTCCACTGGAGTGTCCGAAAATTAAGGGCCTATAATCTCCCAACCCTTGGGAGATTGTTAGGTACAAATCATGTACCCTCTTCTCAAACTGTTTGTTTGGATGAGGGTATCCATCTTAATTGATTTGGGTGCTCATACAAAATATTTCAATTGAGTTACGATATATAGTCTCTTATCCGGGTTAAGGGTGAGGTAGATTGTTCTAGAAAACAGGTAGAATAAGAAGAGTTAAACTTTTTCACACTTCTTGAAGAGGTATTCCATATTATCTTATCTCCCAATCAAAATAAAATAATATATTTTGTGAAATACTCTACTCGTGGTTAAATTAATATACTTAACCTAATATGCAAACAAACATGCCCAAAGGGAAAAGGGAATGTACACTTAGCTAGTTATCTAATTTTCACATAGATCTGACTTTCTAATAGTTGGCAATAGGTCCGGAGAAACCAATGTCCCATCGTCTGCATAGCGAGGATTTAGAGACATGAATCCAAGAGAAATAGTTTGGAATATTATACTAGTATCACCTTAAAAATTTATTTTAAGACGTGTTTGGTAAGATGGGTGAGAATAGAAAGATTTTGACGTGAAGATTATGAAAACATATGAACTCCACTTAATCATCGAGAATTTATTTATTTTTTCTAAAATCTACTCAAAAACTATTTTTGTTGGGGAGAGAAAAGATGTCATTTTAAATAAATCTCTCTCTAGAATATAAAGAGGAGATTTTGAATATTAGATTTTAAAAAATTATGTTAAATGCACTTATCTCTCCTATATTTCTCACTTTTAACCCTCCAATGATTGAAATCTATTTCAAAAAATTGATACCAAACGCGTCCTTAATCTCTTATTAATAAAGAGGACAATCAATCTCTCGTGTGCACGACTCTTACATATAGTGCAATCATTGATATAGGTAATCTTCGCTAAATAACATAAAAATTAATGTGCTCTATGTGTAGCGGGAGCGACATTACTTGACATGAGGGAGGCAGTCTGCCCAAACATCTCTCCTCTCACTCCTCAAATCTATAAATGAACTTTTAGAAAATCTCCTATAATTTTTTAAAAAAAAATCACAATTCACTTGCATCTGACAGTTGTGAGAATAGACATCGAGCAGATGTCCTCAGTCAAGTCGGGTAAGTCACTCCCCTATGCAATTGATCATTTCTCCTCTATTTTCTTCTTTCGATGTTTATATGGGTGGCCGGGTTGGATGACTCGTTCGTAACGTCCGTGCTAATTTTTGCCTGCAGGGTCAAATAAGTGCGGTGTGTCATCGTATCGCAACCGTGTTATTAATGTACCGTTGAAACCGTCGACGAGGTAAGCCTATCGCCTTCGAAACCGTTTCTCCCATGTCGTCCTTATATCACGTCTCGCACCTACCGTTTAATGGCTGGTACGATCCCGTGCAATACACTCCGTACTAAATCGATTTGTGAAATCTTGATGGATGGTAGGAGGGTGTAGCATTCCCCACATAAACACCATGAATTCAATTTAATCACGCGATTCGGATTCTCTACTACACTCTCACCGTATCATATATATTCTGCTTTAGCCCGTTAATCCACATGTTATAATCATATTTACACCATTTATTTAAATCGTAAATATTTTAAATTTATACTCATGTTATTAGAATCGAATCGGTGTCTGAATCGGTCAGTTAGTTCGATTCGAATCGATTAGACCGTTCAATCGAATCGATTTGAGCCGCGATATCATTATAATATTGATAGATGGTCCGACCCGATTTTATAACCCAAGATAATAAGAAATAAGATATAATGATCAAAATAAATAAATGTATATGTATAATTATTAGTCATGATTACGTAATTATATAAGTAAAATAATAATAATAATATGGTTGAATAAATTAATCTTAAAATTTTGTAATATCTCATTGATCTTCACTCTTCACAATTGATATCTATATTCTTTTAAATATTTAAACTTTAAATATATTTAAAATAAAATGATCAATAACAACAAATCAATAATAATAAGATAATTTTGTTCACGTGTACTTATAATTTTGAATATCTAAATTTTTTTATTTTTTATTTTTTTATTTTAAAGGATGAAAAGGGTCGGACTGATTCGGACCGGTTTATCGGTTGAACCACAGTTCGTCCGGTTCTTTAACATTAGACCGGATCAACTTTAATCGAACCGATTCCGAGACCGAATCATGATCGGACCGGTTCGCCCGACTGATTCGATCCGATTCTGATAACATTCATTTATACATATAAATTAATTAAATAAATAATATATAAATATTCTAAAGTACGGAATATTAGATTTCCGACCAAATGAGGCGCCCTCTTCAGGTCAATTAGCCGACATGGACGAAACTGTTTAGAAGTCAGACGACCTGGCGAGTGGCGAGAGCCCGGTCAAACCGCCCATGGAGGGACGCGATGGAGCAGAGGATATAGAGGACTCCCCCGGCGAGCCCCTCACGTCTTCCACACGCCATCTTTCCTTCGCTCCCTCCACGCCCAAATCATGGAAGGAATGGTAACGTCCCCAGGAAGCGCGCTGCCCTCCCCCGCCACCTTTCTCTCTCTATCACGACGCCGTTTACCGTCTGCTATCGGTGCGGGAGCGGGGAGATCGAGGTAAGAGGTGGGCGATCGCCTCTTCCATCGAGGAGGTGCCCGATTTGTTTCGGTGATCTGGCTGGAGACGCGGCCATGGCGGGGTGGATGAACCACATGAGGGCCGCCTTTGGAACGTCCTTCTTATGGCTCGTCTCCTTCGTCTACTTCACACAGGTAGGATCTCTCTCCCCGCCCCATCGGTATGGAAGGCTGCTATGGTTGGAAGAACGTGGTTTCGATGCTGCAGCTATGCTTGCTGTTCCAGATGCAGAATCTGGCTTTGGTTCTGGTGGATGGCTGGATGATTTGGTCTTTGGTGTATGGGGCTGTGATGGCGAGTTTTGGGTTCAAAGCTGTTCTGTGGAGCTTGGGCTTCAAATCCATAGCTATGCTTGTTTGTTCAAGACATTCTTTAGAGACGATTTGTACAATTTTTTGAGGATTTGGGGGGGGGGGGAAGCATCCCTCTCCCCCGTACCCCGCTAGACAACCAAGCTTCGACCTATTCGGTCTGCCAGCTTCACAGGAATTGCTACCGAAAGGCGTACGATTTGAGGGATTAGCTTTAAAAATCTTTAATTTCCAATAGTATCAGACCGACTCACTTTGAGATTCCAGCTTGCAGTTTTGAAGTCGAAATGCTCTTTTGGATGCATCAAAAGGTGAAGAGATTTTTTTTTTCTTCAGACACAATTACATCGACGTTGAGCTGGTCTTGGCCTTTACCTTCATTCTTAAGCTGCTTAGTCAATTTGAGCTGTCTACTTTAGTGAAGGGATGGACCGTGAGCATATTCATGTTGATTGCATATCTTGTGCCTGATGGTTCAGCTGGGAAATTGGAGCGGCAATTTAGGACATTGTTCTTTAGGTCCTGTACACAATAAAGAGGTGAAAAATGAATTTCTTCGTTGATCCATGCATCTACCAGCCGCTTTTCAGCTATAATTGGATCAAACCTAGTAAAACATTTTAACTCATTGCTTGACTACAAGGTGCAGACTTGTCTAAGACGGTGTAGAAGTGAAATAATGGGTCATCTAGTAATGTGTTTATATGAAACCTCTTCCTCAGGAGAAAACCATGTAAAGTTCAGAATTTTGTTGACAGTTGATAACTTGTTTGCTCCTCCTTTAAACTCATTGCCTCAATAACTTTGTCTAATCTGAATGTCAAGTTGTCAACCTAGGGGATAAAACTGACCATAGAAGCCATAGTTGACTATGCCCATGCTTCATCAGACAATGAGCGACTTCTTTTTGTAAGTAGATTGTACTCATTAAGAGGGGATGGGATAAGTTGTGAGTGATTTGAGAATGCGCAAGTATGACTTTGTTGTCATGGGAGATTTGGTAGTGGTTTCAAATTACCTGCTAATCAAGATCCATCACAATTTGATTTGCAATCCCAATCTCAACGCTATCAAATCTGAAGTAAAGAAAATTGTGTATTTCATAATCACACCCTAACACTAAGTATTTTGAAATCCTTCTCCAGACAGGCACAGTCACACCTTTCTCTACTATTTTTCTTCTCTCCTCTCATCTTGTATGTAAAGATGAGTGCATTTTCATCCTTCCCGTCTGCAGGTATTTCCTCCTCCCTTCATCCTTCCCATGGTTTGTCATCTCTTGCGAGATGTCCGAGATCTCTATCTCTTCAAAGGTTGTGAGAAACGGAGCCCCCGAGACTGAGATCTTCTCTCCCCCTGGTTTCGTCCTTCCTCTCTCCTTGTCTCTCTCTACCCGCCCCCCTTGAGCTCTCTCTCTCTCTGTCTCTCCCTCTCCCCCGACCTCTCTTTGTCTCTCCCTCTATGACATTCTCCCTCGGACTCTCTCACCCTCTCTCTCTCTCTCTCTCTCTCTCTCTCAATCTTTCTATCTCCCTCTCTCTCTCTCTCTCTCTCTCTCAATCTTTCTATCTCCCTCTCTCTCTCTCTCTCAATCTTTCTATCTCCCTCTCTCTCTCTCTCTCTCTCTCTCAATCTTTCTATCGCCCTCTCTCTCTCTCTCTCTCTCTCTCAATCTTTCTCTCTCCCTCTCTCTCTCTCTCTCTCCCTCCGTCTCCCCCTTTTCTCTATATGAGTGAGAGGGAGAGAGAGGGGGGGAGACAAAGATACATGTACCATTTTTGATGAGTTTTGATGTATTCTTTAGTTTGTGATTCATGTACCATATTATGTATCCCTTTTTGGTGTAACTTTTGATGTATATTGGCATTGGTGCATATGAATGGATTTGTTATTGTTATCATTACTCTTTATTTTGTAAAATTGAGTTGTCGATTAGAAAAATATGTTTGTGAAATTGAGTGGTTAGTAGAAAAAATAGCATTGTCTTAGAAATAGGCTATATATATGAAAAAAATTCCAAACTCACCGAACCTGATCTCCCTAGACTTTTCCGAGATGGAACCGATATTCGAGACGGAAAAGTTTGATCCTTCCTATCTGGTGTGTATCAGCATCATGGGACCTTCTATTGTTGACTTTCAACCCAGCACCATTGCAGCCATTCAAGCTGTCCAAGCTATTGTCACCATTGCCAACTTCATTGTGGCCATTGTTGTGGACATGTTAGGGATGGTGGTGGGAGAATCTGCTGGTGGGAGCAGGGGAGGTCCAACTGGTGGAGGATGATGGCTTTCCGGAGTTGGAAGTCTGACAAGAAGAAGACCACCATTAATTGACTCCTGAGGACGATGGTTTCCTACTGTAGTCCCAAAACTACAGCCCCCATGGCTATTAGTTTATCTTACATACCATAAAGATAAAACCTCTCTCTCTCTCTCTCTCTCTCTCTCTCTCTCTCTCTCTCTCTCTCTCTCTCTAATACCAAGAGTAAACCCACCCACAAAGGATCAAGCCTGAATCACCAGTATCTGAGCCATTGGCAGGCCAAATTTCTCTAGGACAGTGGTTAAGCATTGGTTAACAATAGCTAATGTTCGTGAAAGTGCATAATGCATTATTTATAATATATGATGACAGATATTTATATTATTATTACTTGTACATTGACCTAGAAATGACTTTTAAATCCATTATGGCTAACACTGAAATTTCACATTACAGTAATTTTTAAAATTACAATGCATTCTAAAATCACAGATGTGTTTTTAAATACAACGGTATACTTAAAAATCAGTGGGAGTTATCCAAATAACAAGTGATTATTGAATCCATGTTGCATCATGAAGTCAGCCATGACTAACGCCCCCCCCCCCCCCCAAGTCTTCCTTTTTTCCCATTATTTTCGCAAGATCCTCCCTGTTGCTTTGTGTCATATGATGGTTTATCTATTTTTAACTGTAGTTGGTTTTTCTTTGCGTAGGGTTTCAGATCCTTTGTTTGGACTGCAGTTTCTTACCAGCTCAAAGACATTCTAAAGCTTTCGCCTTCAGCTTCGCAGTTTGTTGTCTCCATGGCATTTTTCCCTTGGAACATAAAGCCACTATATGGGTATAGTTGCGCAACGTTATGTTTCTATTATTAATGCCTTTTTGTCCTCAGATGTCTGGTGATTGACATCTGTAAACTTCTGTTGACTTTGACACCTGATTTTGAACTTTTCCATAATGCTGCTTTGTTCTTCTCCATATGGCACGCAATTCCAACTAAGAGCTAATTGACACTGGTCAAACCTTTTTTGTATGCTGGCTGGATAAAAGAGCCCTCGTTATTATATAGGGTTTATTTAAACCTGCTATCACACATTACAAAGTCTATGATTATCTCATCAATGATTGATTACTTTTTTCAGGATCTTGTCAGACTGCATACCAATTGGAGGGAGAAAACGAGTACCATACTTAGTCATAGCAACCATATTGTCTCTTTTCCCATGGGTTGTCCTCGGTCTAATCTCACCTCTAAGGAATTCACACAATTTTCTAACCATTTTCTTAACTTTGCAAAACTTTGGATCTGCGATGGCCGATGTTGTTATTGATGCAATGATTGCAGAGGCTGTTCGATCTGAACGGTATGGCTTTGTCCACAACTCCACCCCAAACCTCAGATCTTATTCTAAAGCTAATTGGAGGTATAATTTTTAACAGAGCAGCATTTGCTGGCGATCTTCAGTCTCTGTCTTGGTCGGCAATGGCTTTTGGAGGCATTTGTGGTAGTTTGTTGGGAGGATTCACATTGTCCAATGTTGACATAGGAACTGTTTTTCTTCTTTTTTCGTTACTGCCAACAATCCAGCTGCTGTCATGTGCTCTGGTTGATGAGGTTTCTTTAAGTAGCAGAAATGGGAGAATGATATCAAATGATGTAGGTCTTCAGGGTGTTGACAACTTTACTAGAGTTCATAAAGAAGAGGTCCAGACGGCCTCAGGCAAAGTAGAAGATGAAAATATGCAGAGTAATAATGATGTTAACTTGCTTAATGGAAGTGACTCTTTGGTTGAAGCATCCAAGATTGGCACTTACAGAAGTCGAAAGACGAAGCAAAAGAAGAGAAAAAGTAGGCGAGGTTTGACTAAGGCTGAAATTACGAATGAGAAGAGTAAGACACCAAATCTGAGATGGTTTTTGTCCCTGAAATCTGCCTTTTATAGTTTATGCAATGCATTTCGGCAGCCAATCATCTTAAGGTAACTTCCTTCAGTCTACTCTTTCATCTTTCTTCACTTAACCATTTCTTATAAAGCTCACAATTGATATTTGCCTCCTGCCAAAGCCAGACCAATGACATGGTTCTTCTTTTCACATATTATCATCCCAAACCTCTCGACGGTGATGTTCTATTACCAGACTGAGGTCTTGCACTTGGATGCATCATTCTTGGGTACTGCACGTGTGATTGGATGGTTTGGTCTCATGTTTGGTACATTCATCTACAATCGTTATTTGAAACGTTTGCGACTAAGAGGAATCCTCATGTAAGTAATCCATGGTTGCAAGTGTTCGTTGTTCAATATTCCTGGCATTGTGCCCTCTGATGTTATTTTAAATTGTTATTTTAAATGCACAATAAATAACATTTCAGAATCAGCACAGAATTGACTCACATGGACCAAATTTTCAAATTTATGAGTGTACATGGTGTTTTTAATGTTCTGAGAGCTGATCTGCATAACCACATGGAAGATTAATGTATCAGTCTTCTACATTTTTTTTAACCTCTATGGCTCAAGTCTCTATTTCTGTGCAAGAGACGTAAGCCAGCTCACATGTTATAACCAGGCTGGTTTGAAAACTATATTTTCAGGGTAGGGAGGCCATAATACAGATATGCCAATATTTAATGAGTCTCCACACGCTAAACAATTTTTAACCTTTTGTTTTTGAACTTTTATCTTAAAACATTCTAATTTGCACAATTGTTTCTTTAACTACTAAATATTGGTGGTGTTAAACAATGTCTTGATAACTTGATGAGACTAAACACAACCGCTTCTATCCCTTAATTGTTGCATCAACCCCTTTTACCTTCTAAAGCTTCTTTCTCGCCACATGAAAGTATCTATTTACTCTTTATAGAGGGATTTGGCATTGCCAATGAGCTGAATATCTTTGGTGACTGCAATAATTTGTTTAAACTTGGTAAAGCAGAGGAACTTATCAATTTAAAGCTGGTCTTTATCTGTTGCATCTGATTCGGAATGGGTTCAAAATATTAGAAATTGGTCTAAGGGCATCCTGCTCCTTATGTGATGTGATGGGGAGAAAGAAGTCCCTGGATCTTCCAGTGGGATGCTCCTCCTTACAGACTATTTGTAGAAGCTTTTCCAGAAACTGGTGCTAGGTTGGTGCTCACATGAAAAATGAGAGTCCATATTCCAACTAGAAGAGGCCATGAAATGTCAAGGCAGATAAAAGTATATGCTGCCTGACTTTCTTCATGCAATAAATGGGCCATTTGGGGAGAAAGGAGCAGTCGATTTTTCAACAAGAGCAGAACCAAGAATTGAGCAGTAACATTCATCTAAGGGCGCATTTGGGAATGAGGGTGACTTTTAGCTTTTTTCCAAAGCCTCTAGAGAGAGAAAAAGCTCCTTTAGAGGAGTTTTTTGGGCTTTTAAAAAGTGACACTTTTTGTTCCTATATCTCTCTACATTCCCAAAGCTGGCTTTTAAAAAAAATGATGTGACCTTCATCTATTTGTTTTGGCTTTTGGGGAGTGGGGCCTTCGAGGCCAAAAGCCACCCCCCAAAGCCTTCTCAAACACGGCCTAAGATCATGTCAAAAAGTGGGCCACAGTTTTGAGAGTGAAGTCTTTGTTGCTAGCTAATATTATGCCACTTTGATGTGTTTTCCTGTAAAAAAGGGCCTTTTTCTGGCACTCGCGTGTGCATGGAAAGATGTTTTTGCAGCTGGAACATACACCTTTTTTTCTTTTGAAACACATAGATGTTCCTTTTCTGTGTTAATGAATACATGTTACTGTCCACTTTCAAAAATGTATTGGAAATTGTTTGGGTTCCAACTTTCCCAATAACACACTCAGTTTCGATTTGAAAATTTGAATTCATATATATCTGATTCAGGCTGATCCAGAAAAAAAACAGAGGAGAAAAGAGAGAAAAAGAAAGGCCTAAGATAAAATGAGAGATGAAGAGGGGACATGAGGGAACAAGAAAGAGAAGCAAAAAGAAAAGAATGGACAAAATTCTATCTGAAGTATAGGACTGTCAAAAGGTTAGTATTGGAGTTGGATCTAGCCAGATCTGAGTCCAACTCTGAAGTCTGAAAGGTAGCCCAATTCATATACAGCAAAATCAACTGAAGTCAGGTCTCTATCAATTTTTTTTGTTATTCTGAAAAGAAGGGCATAATGTAATGACAGCCAAAAATACAAAAAGAAAGGATAGACAGAAAATGAGATAATTAAGCATAAGAAGACCTGCATCGGAGAGCAAAGGGTGTGTTGGAAGGAGTGAAAGAGGAAGGAGGAGGAGTGAGTAGAGAAGAAGAGAAAGAGAGAAGTGCTGCAGAAGAGAGAAGAAAGATGAAGAAAAAGAAAGAAAGGAGGAGGGGTTGTGAGTCCTGCGCACCTTTACTAGGGTGGCTTTGCTCATGGGAGAGACATGAAGATGAAGGTAAGATAGAGAGAGCGGCGAAGGCTGAGGTGTGAAAAAGGGAGGAAGAGGAGCCAGTAGAGAAGAGGAAGAGGAAGAAGTCCCACAGAATAGAGAAGAAAGAGAGAAGAAAGAAAGGAGGGGTCATGTGAGCCCTACACACACTGGGGTAGGGATTGCACATGGGAGAGACAGAAAGATGACGGCAATATAGAAGGAAGGGCAACTTAGAGAGGGAGTGTGGTGACTTAGTTGCAAGCCAAGCAGGAGGAGAGAGCTACCTCTGGGAAAAGGCTACCCAGCCTTGGGAGGGAATGAGTGCCAGGGTGGAGCTGCCACGGCATGGAGCTACCATTATGTCTGGGGGTTAGGACAGGGATGAAACAAAATAATCCTTATCGGAAAGTGAGAAGGGGCTTGCATCTATAACTTGTGAAGCACAAAACCTTATGGACTTGGTCTAAAAAGCACATACCTCACAAAGGTCATATGGGGGGGGGATGGGGGGGAGAGATAAGAAAGTAGAAAAGGGTAGTGCTACCAAGCACCAGACACCCAAAAGCACATAATTTTTACAAACACCTCATTATGATTAAACTTCAGGATGTCCATAAAATTGTCCTCTTTGTATTCTATGATGTTAAGCCTGCAACTGTCGAATCCCAAATCATTATGTTGTGCCTTTTCAGGGCATCGTCAAGATGGCTGTTACTCAAGGATTTTCATTTGTCAGGATGATATAACTAACACCAGCAGAGATAGGTGGGAAAGATCAAATCAAAGAACATAGAAATGCAATTTAATTGGACAATATAAAAATTTAATCATGCAAAAACAGCAAAGCCCCTAAAGAGTCCCAAGGCCAATAGCTACCAAGAGCAAAAAAGTGGAAAACCCTCCAACAGAATTCTACTATTTTTTTAACTGGTTAGATCTGCGTGTAGATTAACTTGCAAAGATTATTTTGGTTGAGAGAGCTTCATAATTATGCTACATTCACTCCCAAGTGTAAGGAAATGACTCTTAGGAATGGGATCATTTGATCCTGATTGATTGAACGGTAAACTTGGTTCTGGCATTGGGTTAACCGGTATCAGTTGCAATCCACTAGGATAGGATCACAATTGGACCCTGAGTATAAAGAAAAGAAACCAATACTGGCTTGAGATGAAAGCAATACAGCCTGGTCCCTATCAGTTCATGATTTTTGGTTTTCTTGTTCTTTCTGGTATTCTATTCTTTCTAGATGCTATAAGCTTCCTGGGAAATGTATATGATATAATCTTTTTGTACATCTCAATAGATATTTATGCCAAAACTCGGGGAAATTGTTTACTCCTGTTCTGTAAATGGATTGAACTCTCCCTGGACCCTGATCAAATCAAGATAATCCTTTGGAAATTTTCATATGGAGCTATCTGGAGTTCTTGTTTATATTTTGGATGGTAGGAATCATAGTAGGGTTAGCAGTTTCTTGCTTTTTTCCAGTAGACGCATTTCACAGTCAGGCAGGATAGCAATTTTATGCATGGTAACAGGCAAGCATTGTGTAGATAAAGAACTATCAAGCTGTCAAATGTAGAAAAAATGTAGTAAATATTTGTATGGAGCTTTTTGGTTTTGATTCTTTCTTATCACTGCTTTTATGCAGCAAGCCATCTTTTTGTTTCCAGTTCTGACATTGGTTAGTCTTTTCAATCTGTTAACTATCCCTAAGAAGCAAAGTGTGCAGTCTTTTCGGGATTTTAGGCCATCAGTCTCTTGAATAGCACTTTAAGATCATTACCAAGGTGTTGGCTGGTAGGCTGGAGGCAGTCATGGATAGTCTCATCAGTTGCTACCAAGGGACTTTTATCAGAGGCAAACATATTCAGGAGAATTTCTTGATCGCACATGAGTGTTTGCATGCTCTGAAGACTCACTGGGTTGGTGTTGAAGTTGTACTTTGAAAAGGTATATGACAGGGTCAGTTGGCAATGCTTATTTGATGTGTTGGACAAGATGAGCTTTGGACAGAGATGGATAGAGTGGGTTCGTGCCTGCATCTCTTCTGCCACCACCCATGTTCTGGTGAATGGGAAGCCAACCACTCCTTTTCATAGCGGCCGGGGTCTTAGGTAGAAGGACACTATGCCCCCCCTCCTTTTTGTGTTGATAGTCCATATCTTAAGCAGGGTATGGACAAGAGTGGAGGGTCTAGGGCTAATTAGCAGCTTCCAGCCTTTGAGGGGAGGCCCATCTATTACTCATTCACAGTATGCAAATGATACTATCTTGTTCCTTGCAGAGGATGAGTATCAGCTTTATGTGACCAGATTATTGTTGGAGCTGTTGGAGAAGGCCAGTGGGGTTCAGGTCAACTTCGATCAGAGCCTTTTGGTAGGAGTGAACATGGAGGACAGGGCCCTTTAGAGGGCGGCTATTATTTTGGGTTGTCAGGTTGGAACCTTCCCCATCTCCTACCTTGGCCTCCCCTGTGCTCTCGGCCTTTACATTGTACAAATTAGCAGCCCATTGTGCAGAGATATGAGTTCATATTGGTAGGGTGGAAGGCAAGGCTACTTTCTTATGGGGGTAGATTGGGACTTGGCACCTACAGCACAACACCACATTTCCCCTATCTGGCTGGACATCTTGACTTGTAGAGATATTATCACTTCTAGTGTTCGGGTCCGTCTGGGAAGAGGTGACAAGTGTTTCTTCTGGAGGGACAAGTGGTGTGGAGACTTCACCTTGGAAGCCGCCTCCCCGAGGCTCTTTGCTATTTCAGCTGCACATATGGGTTTGGTATCTCAGTTTTTTGACTCCCGCATACTAGAAGGCACTTGGGCACCGGCATTCAGAAGGAATCTCATGCTCGAGGAGATGGACTAGCTTGAAGACCTCCTTCACTTCCTCATGGATTTTGCTCCACGGCCACATAGACAGGACAGGTGGACATAGAGGTGGGAGGAGGGGATGTTTTCTGTAAGGTCAATTTACACCTTCATGTCTGATAGAGGGGTACACCATTGCCTGGCCCCTCACATTAGGCGGGCCAAGAGCTCGCTAAAGGTGAAGCTCCTTACTCGAAGGATCACTAACGGGAGACTTCCTACTAGAGATAGACTGCATCGTTTCCTTCCTGACCTGTCTGCGACTTGTTGCTTGTGTAGACATGAGGATGAGTTTTTGGACCACTTGTTTGTAGGCTGCAGCTATTCACAGGAGGTGCGGGAAGAGCTCATTAGGAGGATACACTGTGCTCTTGGCTGTTAGAGAGAAGTGCTTCACCTTATCTAGAGCTGGGGCGGATCTTGGCCCCTTAGAGGAGACAGAGTAGTATGGTGGCTGATTCTTCATGCCACGTTGTGGGCATTATGGGGGAAAGGAACAACAGAAATTTTAGGGAGAAGCTAGAGAAGTGGAGAGGGTGGTTGTATTTATTTGTGCTAGAGTGAGAGAATGGGTTGAAATTCTTTGTAATGTGAACCAACACAATTCACCCCTTTTTGTTCTGTTGGGGGGTTAGTGTGGGTCACAGTGGCTTTTGTATGGGGAGTTTTTTTGGAGGCTTTTGGGTGAGGGGCACACTGTCTTGGTGTTGGTTGGGTTTTTGTGGTCCTTTTGTCTACACTTGTACATCTTTTATATATATATATATTTTATCAATCAGTGGTACCATCCACTTTCAAAGAAAAAAAATAAAAGAAAAAACTTCAGTTAGTCTTTTGTGTGTGAACCTAGCCATTCTCCCTGTCGTAGTGATATGCCCTGTTTTCTTGATGCAGGTTGGCTCATATTGGTCTAGCTGTCTTGATTATCTTTGACATCATCTTAATATCACGGCTGAATGTTCGTTTTGGCATCTCGGACAAATATATGGTTCTCTGTGGATCAGCTCTGTCAGATGCAATTAATCAATTTAAGTATGTTTTGCCCCTTTATGTTTATCTTGCTCTTTTTCAGATTTTCTACGAAATTGAGAATTCTGTGAAGCTGACTATCCAGACATCTAATGATTATTCTGAAACTGAAAGCATGTATATCAGTTGGCAATTTTTTTTTGAAAGTCAGTTGGCAATTATAGATGGTAATGCTACTTTTACGTATAAAATTGTATTTCTTGCAACATAGTACACTAGAAAAGAGTCATTCCCAAAAAATTGAAATAAGAAATAAAATAGACACTCTGTAGTAAGGCTGAACAGAGAACGATAACCTCTTTCCAGGCTTCAGCCCGGATCCATTAAATCTTTGTATTACCATTTCTGCGGGTGATGTTTCCTCTCTATGCATTGCTATCAAGCTGATAGCAGACCACTTAGCTAGTCAATCTCCTGTCTCTCCTTTTCAATATTGCCAACTATCTCCATTTTTTCTCCTGAAAATTGTTAATGAATCAATTGCTAGGGCCACCTACCCTTCCAAGTCAGATAACTGTCATCAGCTTCTGTATGTCCACCAAGAGGGTATGTTGATCCTTTTGAAGAGGACTGAATGAACAGGGGACGTCCTTCTTGTCCCTGGCTCAGTGAAAGATATGTCCATCTACTTGTGACCCAAGGCTAGATTCCTCCATTGCCATGAGGTGGCACATGCAAGTTATGCTCTCCAGAAAACCTCGTGCTGTCAAATGGTCCATAGATGACTAGAAGAAAAAAATGTCCTCTTAGTGAATCTAAGGGTGCTAGTTTTGATAGACAAGCACAAAAGATCAGGTTGGTTGGACCTGCCTTGCAGTAGGTTGGGTTGGGCTCAGGACAGCACTTGCTCATTCCTAATGACATAGGTCAACATATTGCTCATTTAGTTTTGGGTCATGTCAGATTAGGGCATTGTAATCTTGGATTAGAGGTCAGGTCAGGTTGTAAAGTGCCTAGAAAAATTGGGTTTGGTTTGTATTTGCAGGCTGACAACCTTCAACAAGTCAAGTTCATCATAGCCGATGCCTACCTGACTTGAGTTGCAGCCAAAATGCATCTCTTAGGCTTCCTCCAGATGCAAAGATTGGAGTAAGAACCTGGAATTAAGGACTTAGTTTTCGTCTACCCCATATTCTGCTAGTCACATGAATCCTGTAAATTTCACTTTACCAACGACAACAGGTATTCAACTTTCTGGGTCTCTACCTAGGAATCAGGCAAAAAGGAGTACAGTGTACACCACGTCTCTCCCATCTGTTTAGTACACTAACAATCCTCAACCTCCAAGTCTGGAGCATTGTCAGGGAGAGAGTGAAAGTCTAAGAGTACATGCACCCAATAACTGTTAATCTATCTAAAACTATTTTAATATAACAGACATATATGGCACTTTGTATTTTACAGGTACATAATCTCAGCTGCCGGATTAAAACCCAGTGACTGACATCAAAAGTAAAATGTTAAATTGAATATCACCAAACTATCCAATATGGTAGCTGCCACTCATTTCATCTGATACCACTACAGATGTGTATAGGGCCATAGGATTGGTATTTACTGGCATTGGCCAGGTTATAGATGCCAAACTTTATTGTCAGATTCAGTGTTGGATTCACCATTTATAACTGGATCTGACCCATTTACATCCTTAGTTCAGCCCAGGTTGAACTACAGCTGGGCTAGTTCCAGGCTTCCAGCCATGAGGCAACGCTCGGGAACTTTAGCCTTGAGGATCTGCCGGTCCTGAACATTGGTCCTACATGAGTTTGAGAACAGCGGCGACACTGGGTTGGAGTGGGGTTAGGATAGGAAGTGGGGGAAGTAAAAGGGTGATAGCCGCCCATTGTGCTGCTGAATTGGCACTGAATCCGGCTATGAAGGAGACATAAAGATGGCAAAGATGAAGAAAGGGACTGGGGTAAGTTTTGGACACTGCACGAACTATAAACTCCGAAAATCCGAGTTGTTTGTGATTTTGTTTCAACTTTCATTGTTGCTACTTGATGCTGCACTAAATATGTGATAGCAAAGTTCTTTGTTCTTCCATGCTAAACGTCTAAACCTGTCAGATACGAATATTGAATTTCTTACAGAAAATTTATAACTTGAGATATATTTGTCTATGCAGGATGATGCCTTTTCTAGTTATTTCGGGACAGCTATGTCCACCAGGGATTGAAGGCACTCTTTTTGCACTATTCATGTCCATAAACAACTTTGGCTCAACGTTAGGCTCATTCTTTGGGGCTGCTCTAGCCTCGATGTTGAACATTTCATCACAAAATTTTGATAATCTTCTTGTTGGCATCATTGTGCAACTCATCACCACTTTCATTCCCATTCTATTTCTCTTTTTGATACCTAGAGAAGCCACAGGATTATCAGCATAGTTTGTCTGTTTAATCAACGTAGGTTTCTTACAGAATGAAAAGTCTTACCGAAGTTCTTTGGCCCCAATCTAGTTAGCCGCTTCTCCACAGACCTCATTTTTTTTGGGGTTAGAATTATCCCGATGTACTTGCTTACATAATTCTCCTCTTCATTCTTTATAAACACGATGTTTAGTTTTTCGGTACAAATGAGTAGGCCTTACTGGGATATCTATCTAACATGATGTCACCTGTTACTTGTTTTCCCTTGGAGAAATGTCATTTCATCGTGTGTTTCATCATGGATGTTTGTTTTTTTAGTCTTTCCCATCATTTTTAGGTAAACATAAATAATAAAATCAGTCTTTTATCAATTGAGATATTTTAACTTATTTAATACCAGTTGTTTAGTGTTTTTATAACTGATTATCTTAACACAATATCTTTTCACTTGATCATTCACAATGTTTACCTTAATGAAGGCGACGAAACTCTTGTAGTGCTTTAAACATACAACGAGGTCGTTATAATTACAAGCGAGTTCGATACATATTCAATTTCTTATATTGACACGCTGATCTTACTTTGAGTCTCGTGCAAAGCCACGTTGAAATTAATTTCATTATTCAACTATTTGTACCATCAACTGTGGCCATACACAAGTAAACAATTGCTAACAAAAGGTGGAAGGGGGGGGAAATGTATGCCTTTTCTACCACAGATGACATCAACTACAGGAAAGTATCAACACAATCATCTCTGTCTCGCGCACACAAAAAAGACGCCGAAGTCTTCGCCAGCGGAGTCGGTGACTGGCGCCTCTGGTGTGGGGAAAGGTGCGAGTACCCCTATACAAGGGTTTTCTAGCCATGAGTCCGTGCAAGCTTCCCAAATCAAAGAGATGCCCGTCTCTAAAGTTACAAGAAAGTAGTCCCTGTGAATTTACTTGACCGCTAGAACTTTGGATGGGTGCATAGAAACTCACTTACCGCTAAATTAGATTTGAAGACGTACAAATTTAGAATGTCTCTTTTATGATATTATCTCTGTTATGTCAAGATGGACTTTGTACTTATTGGTCCGGAGGAGTTTCCACGTACGGCGTCAATGAAGACGTATAAGTTAGGGGCGTCTCTTTTGAGGTTTTGTCCCCGTTACGTCCGGGAATGGTTAAGATTTTATCCTTTTTTGTTGATAAAATGACTCTCATAGGAGAAGACTTAGAGTATTTCTTATAAACATATATTCATCTTTATAATTTTTAATATGAGATCTTTTAGTCCCCTTTTCATGCCTCTGCAAGATTGTTAAAGTTAAAGGTCACATTAGTTGGGTTGAATCTAAAATCTCTCTTTGAAATTATATATTATTCTCATTCTTAACGATATATATGCAAATTTAAATATACAAGTGATAAATATGTAACTTTTAATTCTGACAACAATTTAGACATAAAATTTTCCATCCCTAGATGACCCACTTTATGGGCGATCATTCGTCAAGCCGCACTTTAGGTGCCCTATACCCCAGGCCTCACTTTGGTTGAGAGTTAAGTTAAAGTTGCGCTAACTCAACTCGATTAAATTAGTCCGGAGTTAACTCATTTTTAGTTTGACAGGAGGATAGTTAATCTGACAGTAAGGAGGTAGACTATCCTACTTTTAATCTAGTGTGATTTGATAAGTGTATGTTAACTTAGTAATGATGACAAATAAAATATTATATTTATATATCTTTTTAATTTTTTTAATATATCGCCCATTCCCTCTCTCTCCCCTCCCCTCTCTCTCTAGTCACTCTCTATCTCTCACGCACATTAATTAATAAATTAAGTTACTATTCATCTTTATAATTTTTAATTTATTTTTAATTTAAATTATTTTAATATATGTTATAAATTAAATATATCATAAAAATAAATTTTTTTAAATAACATCATTAATATTTTTGATAAATAACATCAATAATCTAACTAATTAAAATTTAAAAATTAAAAATGGCATTAATTACGGGTTTGTATTATTGTTCATCTTTTATTTTTTTATTTCATCTTAATTTTTAAATATTTTTATTATATAATAAAAATATAATATGCCATGAAAATAAATTTTGTTTGATAAATATCATCAATAATCTGACTGATTAAAATATAAAAGTAAAAAATGATATTAATTACATGTTTATTTACTGTTCATCTTAAAAAATTATTTTACCTTAATTTTTAAATAATTTTATTATATTATATAAATATACTATACCATAAAAATAAATTTTATTTGATAAATAACATCAATAATCTCACTAATTAAAATATAAAAATAAAAAACATCATTCATTACTATTTTGTTAATGTTCATCTTCAAAAAAAATATTTTACCTTAATTTTTTATTATTTTTAATATATTATACAAATTGAATATACCATGAAAATAATTCAATTTTAATAAATAGCTTCAATAATCTCACTAATTAAAATTCAAAAATAAAAAATGACATTAATTACGGGTGTAGATTACTGTTCATCTTAAAAATATTTTATTTTAATTTTTAAATATTCGTAATATATTCTATAAATTATATATATCATGAAAGTACTTTTTTATAAAACATCATTAATCTCACTAATTGAAATTTAAAAATCACAAATGTTTGTTAAAAATTATATTTATCTTAATATATATATATATTAACTCATATTTATTTAATAAATTTTATATGATAAATATATCATTATCATAATAAATTTTCTCATGATATTAATGTGAGAGAGAGCGGGAGAGAGGAGAAAAGAGTGCGAGAGAGAGAGAGAGAGAGAGCCCCCGAGAGAGAGAGGAAGGGTGAGTAAGAGAGAGAGAGAGAGAGAGAGAGAGGGAGAGAGCATTAATTATGGAGCATCAATTATAATATGAGAGAGTGAGGGTGCGAGCAGCCCACCGCAAGCCACCTCAGGCGGTGGGTTACGTAACTAGGGACAACAGGTTGTCATCCTCTTTGTAAGTCCGATTAAACATATGACCCGAAATCAAAGTGAAAAAAAGGTTAGATTTGGGTTAGTTTCAGGTTAACTCAGGGTAAAACCCGCAACCAAATCGAGGCTCACAGGAATTCGTGAAAGTCACCTAACCTAGCAGAGTTCTTGCTTGACATGATCATACTATACCAAGCTACCGGTGGCTAAGCACGCAAAATGCACAAGAGGAGCGGCGGATGTGCTTTTCCTGAAAACAGCCCATGCAATTGGAGGGAAAAAAGCAAAATCCAAAACGAAATAAACGACATGACCATGTTGGGGGCCATCAGAAGGGTGGAGCCGGGGGGGGGGGGTATCAACACGAAACTGCATGGTTCAGTTGTGCTCTTCCATTTGTTCTCAGGGCATGGCCGTATCATATCGAGAATTTTGTGAATCTTTTCCATTATTTATTTACAAAAAAAAAATGGGATTATGAAAGAGACTATATAAGCCGCGCATTCAAAAAGCAACCTCATCACATTGTATTCACATTTTATCCGTACAAAGACCAAGACATTATAAAATAAATTTAAAACTGTAATACTTATATAGTTAAAGTGATATCTGGAAACAAAAAATGACGATCGTATCTTGAGCTTTCATATTCTCAAATGCGAACTCGGGAAGCCCTTTTAACAAGTATGCCTTTCATACCTCCCTCGTTTTAAGGGAAGGTCTTTGGGAGAACGGGTTTTGCCAGATACCGAAGAAAGGGATGAAGATTAATCGACGAGTACCGGACACTTGGACCAGAATTTTCCATAGAATATCGGGCACACATAATTAGGCACCACCCCTGTGCATAGCATAGGATTCGATCGGCCACTTCCAGGTGGACAACCATCGAATGGATGCGAACGGCAGATTAGAATCAACTCAACTCGTAGAGAACCAACCATCAAGATTTCGCCTACTATAAAAAAAAAATACCGTAGACGATCACCGCAACAATTAGAATGCTCGATGCTGACACGAGGCACCATACAATATGGATATATATATGGCCCAGTCACTCGTGCAAAGGTGGTTGCTATTTTCCCTAGGCAATTATGTTCCCTCAGTTTTTCTGCAAGAAATATAAATACAAGCTAAGTTGCCACCATCTTTCCCTTCTTTGACAAATTTTTTTTTCATGAAATCCCAATAATCTCACGAGAGTTCAGAGATGAGTCGGTCACACTTTTCCTCCAGAATTTGAACAGCTTCGGTGAATAGAACGTCAGGGGGTAATGCTCCGGTGGACTCAATTCGGACTGCATAATATAAGTACACAAGTAAGAAGTAATAAATGATCAAAAGAAGTGACCAGAATAATAAAGTGAATCAAAATCTGCAATGACCAACGAGGTGGAGAAATCGGCATTATATGACAGCAATTGAAGGTTTTTATCTCAGAGATTATATAAATCGAGCACTCTTAATCGGAGATAATGGAAGTCGGTCTAATATTTTGCCTGCACATCTTTCTTACAAAGATATCAGGCCTGAAATTCTGGCCAAATTCTACAAAAGTCAGGCATACATCCGAATGCCACAAACTCAACAAGGTGAGACATACGCTTCTGACAGCATTGCTCATTAACCTTGTTGAAATTTAGATAAGAAACTAGATAGGATTGACTCTTGTATAGTAGTAAAGAAATAGGACTTTGAAATTCTTGTTTTTTGAAAGTGGTTGGTACCACGAAATTATATTAAAACAAAAGAGCGATGTACAAATATATTCAAGGCTTTCAAAAAAAAAACTCTTTACAAAAACTGCACATCAAGATGATGTGGCATCCACAAACCTTCCAATAAGGCCAAAAAGGAAGAATTATATGGATTCACGTTGCATAAGGTCGTCGCCCACTCTTTCACTTTGCCCACACAGAAAGAGGCAACTCTATCAGCCACCCTTGCTTCCCTCCTAAAGATCTTTCCATTTCTTTCTCCCCATAATGTCACATGTCGCATGAAGGATAAGCCATCCGGTTAGCCTATCACCCTTCAGACTCCATCACCTCTGCCGTTGATGCAATAGTTGTTGCACATTGTCGTAGAAGCATGTGGCTCCTGGCACTCTGCTCAATATCTGTGCCCATTGCTTTTTTAGAAAAGGAACAAACTATGAAGAGGTGATCCATAGTCTCCTCCTCCTCGCCACAAAGGATACAAAGGGTCAGGATCCTTCGCATGAAATGAGCCAACCTATCACAAATTAGTAGACACCCATGCCAGATCCTCCAAAACCAGCAACTTAACTTTAAGGGGGCTCCTAGGGTTCCAAATTTGAGATACCAATCCATGCCTCAAACCTCCATCTAAAATAACCTCATAGGCTGAGGAGACTAAAAATCTACCTTCTGTATCCCATATCCACCACCATCTGTCGATGCTGCAAGTCTCCGGAGAAAAAGCTAGGAGAAAGGAAAGGAGCATCTCCAGTTGCTCCATATCTTCCTCCTAAGGTTTCTCCGGAAAGATGGTGCCCAAATTTCTCCATATAAATGTGGCTCATAAATCTGTGAAACTGTTGCCTCCCGTGTAGTTGACATACTAAAAAGCTGAGGGAGAGTGTCCTGTAACGTAAAGTCACCACACCACCTATCCTTCTAGAACAAGCATTTTCCTCCACTCCTTAGCCGGACTCGTACACTAGCCATGATGGCATCCCTACACAGCAAGATACCTCTCCAAATGGGAAAGATAGTGCTGAGTGGTTGGGATCAAGTCCCATTCCCTTACCCTCCCATAATATTTCTGGTGGATGACTTCTAACTATATGCCACTATCTTATAAGCCCAACTTCCATAGCCACTTACACAATAAAGCTTGATTACAATCTCTGATATTTCTGATGGCCCAGTCCTCCCATCTCCTTGGGCATACAAATTCGGCCCCATGCTATATCATGCCACCCCATGCTCCTGCGTCCACTGTCATGCCAGAAGAATCTAGCCTGAATAAACTCCAGCCTCTCTGCAATGGTCCTCAGAATTTGGAAGATGGAGAGATAATATATTAGGATACTATTCAACACCGATTTGTAAAGAACCATCCTCTCCTCAAAAGAGAGGAGTCTCGCCTTCCATCCTGCCAATATGGAGTCATACCTTAGTACCACCCTCTGCCAGTCCCTACAATGAATAGCCCCAGGAGACAATGGTAGGCCCAAATAAGAGATAGGAAACTCTCCTATTTGGCACCCTATATGAAGGCTGCTCTTCTTAGGGCTTTATCCCCCAAATTGATTGCCGCTAACTGACTCTTGCTAAAATTCACCTTCGGTTTATTGACTTCCTCAAGAAGCTCCAGCATGAGCCTAGTAGTGAAAAATTGCTCCATCCTCTACAAGGAACAGAATAGTGTCATCATCATACTGTAGGTGTGAGATCTCTATGCTATCTGCTCTAACTCAGAATCCTATGATTAGCCCAGAAGTTTCAGCTCTCAACCACATCCTACTCAATATGTGTGCTACTAGCACAAAGAGAAGGGGGACATCGGGCCTCCTTGTCAGAGGCCCCTCCCACTATAAAAGTAGGAGGGCTGCCCATTGATAAGAACAGCAACGCTGGCTGAAGTGGCATAGGCCCGTACCCATCCAATCCACCTCTCACAAAGCCCCTTTTTTTGTAACACATTAAACAAGCAAGTTCAGCTTACTCTTATCATAGGCCTTCTCAAAGTCAACCTTAAGCACCACTCCTCTCTTCCTTTGATTCTTAAAAGGAATGCAAACATTCATGAGCTGCCAAGAAATTCTCTTGTATGTGACGTCCTCTGATAAAAGCTCCCTGGTAGCCATTAATCAATCTGTCAATCACACTGTCAAGTCTCATGCTTGGAAATGATCTTGTATGTTCCATTCAAAAAAATGATTGGTCTGAAGTCACCCAGACTTTACCTTACTTCCTAGGGATAAGGACTAAGATGGTCTTATCAATACCCCCCAAATGTGCCCTAACCTCCTGGAACTCTTGCACTGCCAATAGGAGATCAGCCTTAATGATATCCCAACACTTCTAAAAGAAAGCCAAAGGGAAGTCAGTGGGTCTAGGAGCTTTGTCACCCGCCAGAGAGAAGACAGCTTTGTGAACCTCCTCTTCCGAGAAGGGATGAGACAAAAGTGCTCTTTCATCATGGGAGAGACAAAGTAGGAGGTCGTCAGCAATTTTGAAATTCATGTTTGGTATGCCTTATTGTAAGTTAAGTTGATCATAGCACTTCAATACCTGGGTCATCTCATCTATTTTGGGTTAACTTTAAATATCTAACAACCAAAGACAACGGAGTATAATTATAATAAAGTATGCACCATTATTTTCTTCAAATAAAATATTCAAACAAATCTATCATGAATTTCACAAAAACAATAAGGACCATGAGCTCCCTAAGAATATGATAGGGGTCACTGATCACTGTTTTCAAAGATATTTTTCCCGAAGGGTCAGTTTTCAGCAATATAGGTTTTTACTAACTAGTCTAGAGTTGACAAAAGCAACATAGATCTACTGTCGCAGCAGAACAACTGACATACACTGCCAGCACAGGTTACTTAAATCTGATCAGTTTAACCCTTACCAGATTTTATCAAGTATTTAAACACAATAATTCATTTACCAAAGCTTGCAGTAAATTAGTTAAGGTGAATTCTCACGATTCATTCATTTCCTTATCTTGGACTACTTACAGATGAAATGATCTTTAACACGCCTTACTGCCACACGCTCCTCCCAGCCTTCCCCACGAATGCATTCCCTACATAATGTGCAGGCCCGTGGATTAACTACCACTGCTTTCTTCTTACCTGTTTGACAGAATAGAGAGAGAAGAATTTTAAAGTTTGAATCTCAAAACATACGGAAACAGTATTCTTTATAATGTCCAGCATATATTGCACAGGAGTAATGCTTGCTGCACCACCCCACTAACTACACCACAGGGCGGTGCAGCAAGTTTTTTTTTTTTTGAAATTTTTCCGACGTGGGGCCCACGCCCCCCAACTTGCCATGCAAGTCATGCTCCCATCCAACGGCCCAAGAACCCCCCCCCCCCCAAACCAAAAAAAGGACAGTGTGAACAGTAACTTCTTACTGTTCACACGGTCCGGTTTTTTTGGGGGGGTGTTCTTGAGTCGTCCTATGCCAAAATTGACTTGCACGGCAAGTTAGAGAGGGGGTGGGCTCCGCCACCTAAAACTTTCAAAAAAAATAAAACTTGCTGCACTGCCCTAGGGTGTAGTTAGGGGGCGGCGGTGCAGCAAGCATTACTCATTGTACATATATAAAGTAAAAATGGAATCAGCATAGAGAGGATGAGAATCATAACAGACAAGATGATAAGGAGAAACTTACCTAAGGGTCCGTGAACAAGTTGATTTCTGATAGAAAAAAATTAATAGACTCAATGTATGAATAATTAACTTTCTCTTTCACATACCAACACATGATGGAACAGGTACCTTCTGGCAAAAGAGCTTCCTTATTCTGTAAGGAGTAAGGACCGTGACTAAACTGCACAGTTTTAATGAGGATCTAGGCCAGAGTAGCAGATGAAAGAACAATTTTTCAGCCAGCATGCTGCCGCCTAGTGCAGCGAACAGTTCCAACATGGTTCCTATATATATATATATATGTGCAGCAGGATTAAATGGATCAAAACATGGTGGCAACCGTGGCATTGGTTGTTAGTTGTTAGTTCACTTTGACATTTCCCGGGGAACTAAATCCTCAGGCATTCTTTCTTTGGAAGCGAGTAGAATTTATTAAAGAAATCTTTGAAAGCATTATCTGGCAAATGTTGGAAACACAAATAATAAAAAGCTGCAGGTCTCTTTGTTAAGAGAGTGGAAGCCAAAAGCACATAAGCCATTCTTTGGCTTCACTTGTGACATGCAAACAAATTAATACACCCATGTTGCAAAAAAAAAAAAAAAAGCCAAATTCCTCGTGAGAATTTTAAAAAAGGGATTTTATATATCAACGTTACAATTTCCCATCATATTTAGCAATTAATCCTCTTAACTTTAAATACTTTTTTTTTAAAGTGGGTGATACCACTATAGTATTAAAAGAAAAACAAGATATACTGGTCAGATATCTCCCCCCAAAAAAAACTTCATACAAAGGGCCATACAAAGACAATGTGGAACACTCTATCCCCCCAACAAACCAAAAAGAGGAGTTGAGAGAATTCACATTACAAAAGAGCCCAGCCCATTCCCTCACCCTAACACACACAAAGGAGACAACCGACTCCATAGTTCTCGACTCTCCTAAAGATCCAGTTGTTGCATTCCCCCCATAACGACCATAGGGTGACATGGAGAATGAGCCACCGAACGGTCCTATCATCTCTTAGGGGCCAACTTTTCCCCCAATGCTCCATCAGGTGGTGCTGGTTGTGCCGTCTGAAACCACTATGAGTCCTCCTAGCAAGCTCTCTCCACACCCCCTGTGAGTAGGTGCAGCCTACAAATAGGTGGTCTAGGATCTCGGCATCTACTCTGCATAAGCAACAAGTCGGCTGGATACCCGGGAGGAACCGACTCAGTCTGTGTCGAGTAGGTAATCTCCCACGAGAGATCCTCCAAGAGAGTAACTTCACCGTCAGCGGGTTCTTCGGTCTCCAGACCTATGAGTAGAGCCTATGACGAACACCACCATATGAGATAATGGCGTATGCAAACCTAACTGAGAAAATACCCTCATTTCCCCACCTCCATGACCACTCATCCTCTCTGTCTAACAAAGGATGAAATGGGAGGAGGAAGGAGAGAAGGTCCTAGAGCAGTTCCATCTCATCATCCTTAGGGTCACTCTTTAAGGTCGGAGCCCAAGTACACTCAGAAAGTTGGGAGTCGGAAGCCTGGGATACCGTCCCCAATGGGGCATCTCAAACCGTAAAGAGGGCGAGAAAGGAGGCCTCCAAGGTGAAGTCTCCACACAATCTGTGCTTCCAGAAAAGGCACTGGTCGTCTTTTCCTAGACGGACTCGAACACCGGAGTAGATGAAATCCTTGCAAGTCAAGATATCTCGCCAAAGAGGGGAGGTCCTATGTTGTGGAATAGGCCCCACGTCCCAAACTCTCCTCCTGTCATAATATCTCTAACTAATCACTTGCACCCATAGCCCATCATCCCCCGCCCTAGCCTCCACAACCACTTACCTAAGAGGGTTAGATTGAAGTCCCTCATATCTTTCTTCCCCAAGCCTCCCACTTCCCTGCAAGTAACCACCCTCCCCCAAACACTCTTAAAGGTCGGAACCCAACTACCCCCAGAAAGTTAACTTTAAATCTTATTTTTAGGGAATTTTCATATAAGGCCCTACAATCTAGACTAATTATATATTAGGCGTGCATATAAACCCTTATAATCTTCTAACTCTTACAAAAAGGTCCATGTGGTTGACGGTCATTAGGAAAAAGGACTATTCCATAAAATATTCTATCTTGAATGTGACGGAGCACAGAAAATGTCTAAAATGCTCCTTCCTCAAAGTGGTGCGCTATGGACCACTATGCCGTTGGCTTCTTCCTTGAGAAAACCCTAGCCGCCTGATAAGTCTGCTGATGTTGCGGCATAGAGCGGCTCCCACCGGCGTAGGCCAGCGACCCGAAGGTCCCAGGCACCGTAACGGGAGGTCCAACAATGGGCTAGTGACCTCCTTACGACCCGACAGCGGCATGAGAGATCTGCGGCCTCTGCCTCCTTCCCCGCCATTTGTCGCCACGTTGGGGAGAGCCCACCATAGCCGCCGACCTCTGCCTCCTTCCCCACCGCCATGGCCGCCGGCCATGCGACTCTGCCGCAACTCCGCCAATCTAGCTGTCGACCACCCAACACCACTATTCCACCGTACATCAACACCCCTTCTGCTTCCTTTATCGCGCCAGGACAGGCGTCTGCCCCCCCCCCCTCTTACTCCCCCCCCCTTCCTTCTTCCTCCCTCTCTCTTGTGTGCGGCCCTAAACCCTAAACCGGCATTGCCCCTATCAGTCGTTCCGCTTCCTTTGCCCTGCACAACCTCCTGCGATTGCACCCCGCTGCCTTCACTCTTCCACTTCCAACCTGCAATCGCCGACCCCAACGGTCCCTACGCGCAGAGTGCTTGCTGGTCCATGTACCCAACAGCATCGGCCTCCACCCCCTGGCCTCCGCGGACCAGCCCTACACAAGCCCAAACTAGACCCAGACGACCCCCCTGGTCGGACGCCCCCTACTCTCTCTCTCTCTCTCTCTCTCTCTCTCACGCGCACCGGCGTGCGCGAGACTAACCAAGGGCATTTTCGTCATTTGCTCACCTTGGGTCAAGTTAACCACAGTTCGATTAACTTTCGTTGAACGAAACGAACGGCAGGGACTTATTCGTCTAACGGCGAAGATTGTAAAGACTTGCATGCAAAAAATCCCCTATTTTTAACCTCTCCACAATGGACATTAATTTCATATTCAGGGGTTTGATCAAAAACTTGAAGCAGTTATTCCTACTTTCTAGGGAGTTCAAATAACCTAAGATTGTAGGGAATTATGAAGAAATTTTGGATTGGAGGGGTTAATCCCTAAATATAATAGATTGTAGGAGAAACATCTAACCATGCCAAAAGGATATTGAAAACAGATAGCTAAAGAAATTGAATGTTGCCAGTCGATTGGTAATTTGTTAGTTCTAGACCAACGATACTCCAAAGAAATAACTCTGACAGTTGCATAGACGTTAGCAAATGATTACATGAGATATAAAGCAACTTGAAAGCATTAGCTGATTTTGTGTGTGTGTGTGTGTGTGTGTATTTATACACGTTGGATATATATATATATATATATGAAGCAATATCTCCAACAGATCTGCATAGGAAAATAGTTTTTTTGAAAGTAGGTAGTACCATAATTTTATTAAGTATAAAAAGGGGGATGTATAAGTATAATCAATATGCTCTCAAAAGATCCCTATAAAAGGCATCACACCAGGGCGGTGCGTATCAACCTAGCCGCCCAATAAAAGTAAAAGAGGGGAGTTGTGTGACTCCACCTTACACAAGTGCCTAGCCCATTCCCTCATTCTCTTGCAAACAAAAGAGACAACCCTCTCCTCAATTCTTGTTTCATTCCTAAAAATTGTGTTGTTCCTTTCTCCTCATAGGGCCCATAATGTGGCATGAAGGATGAGCCACCAAGTCAAACTATCTTCTTTCCGGTTCCATTTCCTATGCCATCTCCCAAGCAAACCATTTACACTCTCATATGGTCCAAGAGTGCATTGGATCCTCCTGCCAGCCATGGACCATACCTCCTTAGCAAAAGAGTACCTTGTGAAGAAATGGTTCAGATTTTCCTCCTCCTTCCTGCATAAGCAGCATGTTGTGAGAATGCCCTGTAGGAATACAGCAATCCTATCACATGTGGGCAACCAGCCATATGATATCCTCTAGATCAACAGTTTCACTTTGAGAGGGCTCTTAGGGGTCCAAATATGCAGAGTGAAGTAGTGACATAGTCCTCCATCTGAGATGTGTGAGTAGGCTAAGCACCCCTCCTTGTCTCATCTCCATCACCACCTATCAGTTTCACTAGGGTTTGGAGGAGGAATAGAAGGAGCTTCTCAGGCTGGTTCAGCTCGTCGGACCTAAGGTTCCTCCTAAAAATTGACACCCATTTTCCCCTTAAAGTTGTGTGTCAAAGTAATGTGCCACAGATGCTGTGGGTGAGCTAGAAACCACATATAGCTCCATGAATCTTGTCTCCAAGGTGAAGTCTTCACATCATCTATCTTTCCAGAATCGGCATCTTTGCCCGTTCCCTAGCCTGACCCGCACGCATGAGTTGACACACTCCCTGCACTGAATGATTCCTCTTCAAATGGACGAGTTATTATGCTGAGTAGTAGGTGTCGTGCCCCATTCCCTGGCCCTGCAATAGTACCTCTGCTTAATAAGCTGCAGTCATAAGCCACCATCATCAGCTCCCAATTTCCATAGCCGGAGTGCAAGGTTTAAGTCTCTAATGTCCTTAATGCCCACTCCTCCCAACTCCTTGCTTTTATAGACTCTATCCCAGGATATATCATGCCAACCCCTGCTAGTATCGTTACTGCCATGCCAGAAGAATTTTATTTGAATAGGCTCCAATTTCTCAGCCACCGTCTTTGGGATCCTAAAGATAAATAGAAAGTATATGGGAAGGTAGTCCAACACTAATTTGCACAAGACCAATCTCCCCCCATAGGATAGAAACCTCGCCTTCCAGCCTGCTAGTCTAGACTCATACCTCTGCACCACCACTTGCCAATCCCTACAGTGTAAGGCTCTTGGAGATAATGGGAGCCTTAAATAGGCAAAACGGAAGCCTGCTATCTGGCAGCCCAATATGAGGCCACTCTCTTGAGTGGCCTTTCCTCTATGTTAATCTCTACAATGTGGCTTTTGTCGAAATTCACTTTCAACCCATTGACCTCTTGAAGTAGCTCCAGCATCAACCTGGCAGTGTATAACTAGCTCTCATCCCCCGATAGGAGCAAGGATGGTATCATCCGCATACTGGAGATGGCTAATGCCAATATTGCCTGGTCCCACTTGGAAGCCTCTGATCAGTCTTGCCGCTTCAGCCTTCATCCACATCTTGCTCATAATCTGTGCCACTAGAAAAAATAAAAGGGGGGACATAGGGTCTCCCTATCCGAGCCCTCTACCACTCTGAAAAGGCGGGGTAGGCTGGCTGTTAACAAGAACCACAAAAGAAGCCGAGGATATACATGCCTTGATCCACCCTATCCACCTATTGTCAAAACCCAGGCATTGCCAATTAATCTAGTCATATGCCTTTTCGAAATCCAACTTCAGAACCACCCCTCTTCCTCTGGGTCTTCATAGCATACATGTACTCATGTGCAACAAGGAAATTTTCCTGGATGTGCCTTCCTCTGATGAAGGCCCACTAACCACTCAGCCAATCACACTGTCTAGTCTGATGGCCAACAATTTAGTGATAATCTTGTATGTTCCATTTGGCAAACTGATGGGTCTGTAGTCTAGGAAAACATATGCCCCTTGCTTCTTGGGGATGAGGACCACAATGGTTTTGCTGATACCCCTCAAGTGAGCCCAACCTTCTTGAAACTCCCCTAAAGCCCGCAGAAGATCATTCTTGATGATGTCCTCTTCTAGAAAAATGCCATAGGAAAGCCATTCGGGCCTGGGACTTTATCAATGCAAGGGAGAACAATGACTGTCGAACCTCCTCCTCAGAGAAGCAACGGGAGTGTGTGTCTCTCTCTATGACAGACAACTGGGGCAATAGTCCATCTACAATCTCCAGTCTGGCCATCTGATCTTCAATGAAGAGTCTAGCATAGAAGTCCCTGGCCTGCCCCCTGATCTCCTCATCCCTCCTGATGGTCTACTCGCCAACACTGATAAAGACAATGTGGTTGGTTCTCCTTCCTAAGGCACTTCTCTAAACATAAGCAATATTCATGTTCCCCCTTCTCGAGCCATCTCTCTCTCGATCTTTGCTTCCAATAGATTTCTTCCAGCATGAGGATCTCTTCAAATCCAGCCCTGAGTGTATCTCTACGCACCCTATCTGACTCATCTAGCAAGCCTACCTTCTTTGAGTAATCTACCCCCTCCAGCTGTTGAAGTATCCTATCCTTTGCCACTCTGCCCGGTAGAGTTTTGTCTATACCTCATACCATAAGCACCTGAGCCACATGCTTTAGCTTTCCCACCAATGCAACCATAAAAGATTGTCCCTACCTCTGTACGTTGGAGACTCGCCTAATAGTGTCTATGAAGTCTTCCTCCCCGAACCAGTATCTCTCAAATATGAACTCTTGCCTCCCTCGATGCCTGCTATTGGTTTTCAGCAAAATATGTTCACGGTCAAACACTATTCTGGCTAAGCATGATGTTTGCAAATGAGGATAGTGATCTTCCTAGTCAACTGATACAAGGAACTTGCCCAACCTAGAGCAAGATGGGGATGCCCTCAAGTTTGACCGAGTGAACTAGGCATTCATCAGTCCAATATCAATCAATGCAGGTTCTTCTATGAATTTGTAGAAATCCTCCATCTCCCCCAAATGGGGGTTCTCCCCTATCCTCTCCCAAGTCGCAGCAACTACATTACAGTCTCCTCCCACACACCAAGGCCGGCCTGAGCTTTGGTGATAAAGCAGTAACTCTTCCCCTCTCTAGATTCGGGGCTGTAAATTCCCGAGAAGTCCCACGAGAAATCATCATTCACATTGCGGAAGTGAAGGGAAATGGCCCCTCGACTAACCTTTCTATCTTCCTCTACCTCAAAATGATCCCAAAGCACCATGATACCACCAATCCTTCCCTCTGTCGGGGAGGCCACCCCCTTTGAGAACCTAGCTCCCCCAATCTCCCTGATGGTGGACTCCCCATCCCCTTCTCACTTTGACTCTTGCAAGGACAAGATGCCAACCCTGCATCTTCAGACTAGCTCTCTCACCACCCTCCTCTTCTCAGCCCCACAAATCCCTCTCATGTTCCATGAGACTATCCTCATGTGGACAAGGCTATAACTCTACCTCCCTCCCCCTCAAGCTCGGTCCTCCTCTCCTCCCTCCCCTCGCCCCTCCTCTCCGCCCTTTTATGTGTTTTCCCTCCCCTCACCTCCCTTGCCATATTCATCAGCCACTTGTTTTGGACCTTAACGAATATCCCCCTCAGGTCCTTGTCCAACCCCTCAAAGGACACCCCCACCTCGTCTGCCAGTTCCCTCATCTGACTCTGTCAACTTCCCCACCAACCCCATCAACTCCCTCACCTCCTCCCTTTCAGCCTGCCCTCTCTTCCGCTCCCTCTGATGCACCCTCCTCCGCCCCCGGGGCCTCTCCCGGAGTATCTGAGATGGTCCCATCATCCTCTGGTGCAAGCACATCTCTGTCCAATGGCGGACTATTGACGCTATCATCCTCTCTACCATAGGGGAGAAGTCCTTGCAGGGTCCCCAGATCTCCTTCTTCCTCCAGCCCGTGCAAGTGGCCAGATTCCTATCTCATCCGGAAAGAGGCGCACCCGACAGTCTCCAGCCCCTCTTGAGCACCAGCTAGTGGGTCATCTAGGGACTGCCACACTGGTCAGAGAAGAACCCCCCCCCCCCCCCCCGAGATCGGATGACCTGCAGGGCAACCAGATAAGCTAGGGGCTCCGAAAGGAACATCCTCTGTAATATCCCAGGATCTCGGATTGTGTTTCTACAGGTATCGGATCACATCCCCGTAAGTGTTCAGATTTCAAATAATGGATCTTCGGATCCCCCAAACAATAATTATTAAACTATTTTGGAGCCGCGGCGGCATAACGAGCAAGTTAACGCATTTTTCAAAAAAAAATGGGCTAAATTCTAAATTCCTAAATTTTAAAACCCCAAAAACTAAAACCTACATAAAACCCCCCACTCCTTTCTCTATCCTCATTCTCTCCTCCCTCCTCTCCTTCCGTCCTCCAACGGCTGACGGCAAGCGTGGAGGGTTGAGGTGGCTAGGGGACGGCGGCGGCATGCGGTGAGGACGGGGACGAGATCGTGCGGTGGCGTGGTGCAGTGCATTCGCAAAAGTGGCAGACAAGCCTCAGGGGATTTTGCATTTTCGCTGCGATTCAACGTTCTTCGACATGTAAAAACTCCATCAAAGGTAGGGAGATGATTAACCTTTCCTTTGCATTTCCCCCTTCAATTCGAGCCAATTTGAGCGGGTGAGAGGGCTACTTTCATGCTCGGGGAAAAATTCATGTTTGGGGTTGTGAGACGATTTTCGACCGATTCGAGCGGCAATTTGTAGTTTTAATAGCTTCCCGCCAATGGTATGAAGGGAGGGGAATGGTTCCCCAGTGTTTTCCCCATCACGTGAGACGATTGAGGCGGAGTTTCGAACCTCCGGTTGAGGTTCTTTCTAGAATAACCCCCCCCCCAAGGCAGCCAACTATCTGGCCACCCAAGCAGGTGGGCGGCCAGGTGGCTGGTTGCCCAAGAAATGGATGTTCTGATGGGCGGCCAGCCGCCCTCTGGCTGCCCAGGTAGGTGGGCGGCCAAGTGGCTGGCTGCCCAAGAAATGGTTGTTGTGCTGGGCGGCCAACCCTCTGGCCGCCCAGGTCTAGTGGGCGGCCAAAGAGGTGGCCGCCCAGGAGGGTAGTGTGCTGGGCTGGCTGGCAGCCTAGGTTTGGGGTGGCGGCCAGCTTCCTGGCCGTCCAGGTTGCGGGTTGTCAGAGTGTCTTCTTGCCCGTGTTTCCACGGAGGGTTGTTCCCGCGTGATTTTGTGTTTCCGGGGAGGGTTGTTCCCGCGTGATTTGGTCTCAATATTCTTGTGGTTTTAGTCCTCCAGTGAGGGAGGGAGATTCCGAGCGACATCGGGCAACAGCGTTTCGGCAATGTGTGCGTGAGCCGGTGGCACTCCGGCAATTTCTTTTTGACTGCGTAATTGGTGTTCTTGCAGTGTGCACATGTGGCTACGGACTCGAGTGCCATGTTGTTGGTCGCAGAGGCACAGACCGTGTGTGGTTGGTGGTTGAGTCCGTGTTGTTGGTCGCAGAGGCACAGACCCCATGCTGTTGGTTGCAGAGGCACGAACGTATTGTTGGTTGCAGGGACACGTACCCCAGCTAGTCCTAGTGTGTGTGTGTGTGTGTGTGTGTGTGTGTGTGTCTCACTACCGTACTCCTAGGAAGGGAGATGGATTGTGCGTGAGACGGGTGGCGCGGTATAAGACATCAGTGGACGCATCCGGCCTAGTGTGTGTGTGTCTCACTACCGTACTCCAATGAAGAGAGGTGGATCGTGCGTGAGACGGGTGGCGCGGCATAAGACGTCAGTGGACGCATCCGGCCAGGTGTACGTGTGACCCACTACTGTACTCCCAAGAGGGGGGAGGTGGATCATGCGTGGGACTGAGGGTGCGATGTAAGACGTCAGTGGACACATCTTGCCTGATTACTCGTGGTTTTCCCAACAACGAGGTCGTGAGTTTTCCGATGGTGTAGTCGTGGTTCTTTTGCCGGTTGGCTCTGTGGTTTTTCTAACCGTCGTGGTTGAGGTTCTCCTGTCACTCGTAGCTGCAGCGTTGCGCTACTGACCTGGCATTGTGTGACGACAGTCGTGACTCTCTTTGAGACGTGCGGACGTGGTTTGTGTGGCAGGGTTGATGGCAGTCATGTTTTATTTATTTTCTGTTCTTCCTGCTAGTTATTGTTATTGTTATTGTTTAGTGTGGTGGGGATCCACGAGATCCCTATTGAGCCAATGAGATGAGGCTCACCCCTTTTCCTTTTAGGTGTGGTGCACCTCCACGCGCTTCGGAGGTCCAGTGCGGCGCCAAAGGAGTTTTTAGTTACCAGCGTGCTAGAGCCGGAATATGCCACGTGGCTGCGTACTTTTCTTTTGTTGGACTGTACTTTTTAGACTTATACTCTGGACTATAATTTATATAAATTGTAACAAATGTAGAGTTTAACTCCTGCACTTTAATTTCTGTATTTATTTTAGATTCTTATGCACTCTCACAGCGTTAGTCTAACCCTTCCGAGCATTGTGGCTCATGAGTGGCGAGTCAAGATTCGGTCGCGCCAATTACTTTCCAGTACTCGGATCCCGGGTCACTACATCCTCCATCCCCTGCGAGCTGCTACGGACCTTCAGACTGCAGTAGGAGCCTTCGTGAAGTCTCCGGAGATGGGTCCCTGGTGTTGCTGGAGTGGAGCTGGGGGGGGGGGGGGGGGGGGGGGCCCCCCAGCCTCCGTCGACTTGCCGGAGCCCCTATCCGCCGCAAGGGAGTGTAGGAAGACAACGAGAGTCGGGTCCCAACGGACCCGCAAGCGGCTCGCCTGCGGAGTAAAGTTAGTTCCAGGCCGCCCCGACCCAAATTGCCTCGGCCCACTCCACCCAACGAGCTATAGAAGATCGCCCAACCCACACTGCTTCAGCCTGGTCCCTTTCCCCTTCTCACCTTTGCTCTGGGAAAGGGCGGTTGTAGGCCTTTCCCACCAAGGGGAAACCTGTCCCCCCCAGAGCCATATGCCAACGGCTGTCGTACCCAGTGCGGCCCCTCCAGTGGGCGCTCCATTTTCCTAGAGTTTCTCACTCTAGAAGGCTAGAGGGAGATGCATAGGAAAATAGTTATATGGAATCTTTTTTCAAAAGAATAATGGATTGTCCCACCAATTTCATTGAAAATAAATAGCGGGATACAATCAGAGAAGAGAGGTTCCTCCATTCAAAAGAAAAGACTACATAGGAAGTGGGTGTATCTATCAAATCACCAATGGCAATCGGCAAGAAGACAAGAAATCACCAAGAAGGTTACTAGATTATAGTACATACCCTAAACATTTTGTTAGAAAAAGGTTTTTTATCCTTTGATTAATAAATGGTTCTACCATTTTTGGAATAATCTAAGTATAAAAAATCAAGAGAAAATTTTTTCATGAAATAAGTTAAAAGCATTGACCTTTTCCAATATCTTCAATTTCCTGAAAAACATTAACTGGGCACTTCTGTACAAGCTCTTGCGCCTGCTTCCCTTCAATTTCCTTTAATAGCACAACCTAAAAGGAACAATATCAAAAACACTAATATCAAGAACTACTCTCTAGCATCTTAGATGAGAACATAATGAGCCATCATTCTGTAGTTTACCTCAGGAAGCATCCTGTACCACGCTGTTGCCACAGGAGACCACTTAGCATGAGTTTTTCCAATACCCTTTATGGCATGAGCTTCAAGCTCGATTGCCTGGAAGCAAAAAGGATGATACTGATCACTTTCAAAAAAAAAGGACGGAACTAGTGATTTTAAAAGAGCTTAAAAATGAAAATATATTGATTATTATTTACTTATTCATACATTAAAGAAATCTAGAGAAGGAAAAAAATCGAGATTAGTAGGCAAACTTGGAAATAATCCATTACATGTAAGTTAGGATCCTCCCACCAATGCTCAGACATACTTGTGGAAGAAGCGCCTACCTCCATCCCCCTACACCCAACAACCCCTTCACCCCCCAAACAAAATCCCCCAAAACAGAAGGGAACTAGGCACGTTCAGAAATCATGGAACATGGAAGCCAACACACACACACCAGTGGGGGGGGGGGATGAGAATGTCAAAGGGATTTAGGGACTGGCCTTGCGTACGTGACAATAGCAAACATGTGAAAAAAACTCGGAGGATGTTGGCAGAAGTAATTATGGAAAAGACAAACGTGGGTTTCACGGATATGGATATGACACCGGGGTTGAATGATAGTTGGCACAAGGAAAGGGAAGAAGCTGATGATGGTGGATGCAGAAGAATTTCCAGTGATGGTTGATTGGTGTGAAATTGTGCTGCAGACGATGGCAGGAGATCAACCTGGCATCCTTGTTGATGGCCACCAGGTGCCACTGCTCTTTTGTTTGATGATGACGCTGCAATGCCTTGATTTCACTTGGAAAATGGAAACCGCAAGTGACAATGCCCAACAAGATCACAATGGTAACAACATGTCAGGCTCCCATGCAAGTGCACAGGTAGAAGAAAAAAAATGGAGAGGTAAAAGAAAGACAGGAATTCAGCTCAAACACTAATACTCCCATCAAAGATTTTTTTGTCAAGCAGATAATCTTTTACTCATTTCTCCACTTTGGAAAAATATGCGTCTGGGGGGGGGGGGCTCTCCAGCAGACTCTCCGATAGATCTGTCTTTGGTCTCGGTGCCTCAAGAGGGGGTCTGTGCAGCAGCCCCTGCGCTCCCAGTCAGTCTCGTGCCGCAGGAAGATGGGGTGCCAAGTGAGACTTGTATGCCTATGGGCCTTGCACTTGAGGAGGATATCAAGCGGAAATGAAAAGATGCCAAGGATATCTTTGCTGAGGTCGAGGGGATGTGGGAGGAGCAGGCGAGAGATGTGGCCAACTTGCTCGGTGTATCCTCTGAAGGAGCCAACAAGGATATCTAATCCGCACTCAGCACTATCCAGAAAAAATGGCACGCGAAGCTGGCAAGGGAATCCAAGATAGTGAAAATGCTTATAGAGGGGATGCATCCAGTTGTGGCCAGTCGGTAGAGTTGAGGGGTGTGCATTCTCTTGTAATGAGCCCTCGAGGGAGGGGGCCATTGAGAGGGCTTGTGTGGGTTTCAGAGAGGGTAGACTAGAAAAGTTATCTG
The DNA here is from genome assembly GCA_022559845.1 of Amorphophallus konjac. Taxonomy (NCBI): domain Eukaryota; kingdom Viridiplantae; phylum Streptophyta; class Magnoliopsida; order Alismatales; family Araceae; genus Amorphophallus; species Amorphophallus konjac. The sequence goes on from CM040126.1 coordinate 389,697,237, forward strand.
TGTTTGGGTGGTCGGTGGCCTTGTCTTGGTTGTCTGTGTTATTATTGGGTGCTGGGTCGATAAGGGTTTTCTGTTTCCCTCTTTGTTCTGCTCCCGGGTCAGAGTTTGTCTGCCACCTTTTGTACGTGGGAGTGTGGTGGGAGCTCTCCCTCTATACCTGTATCTTCTTTCTTTTCTTTGATATAATCAGTGGTACTACCCACTTTCAAAAAAAAAAAAAAGAGTATATGTAAGGCAGGAGTATGGGTTGAGAAATTTATCAGAAGGTTGGAGATGGTGCTAATACTTTCTTTGGTGGGATAGAGGAGCGGGCGATTTTATTTAAAAGATAGGTTTCCATATCTATTTAACATCTTGGTCCTTCCACGGAGTGCTGTCAAGGAGTGTGTCAAGCTCACAAGAAACAATTTAGTATTCGAAAAAATCTCAGAGATATAGAAACTGAAGAATACATTTCTCTGCTTCATCTAATCATCTGCTAGCGCAATGTAAGGTTTATGAGAATGAACCGGATTGTCTTTTTTGGGCCTGAAAGCAAGAAGATTTTTTTGTTAAGTCTCTGCATCAACTGATCAAAGGAGATTTGTTGTCATTTCCAGAGTTTGGAGACACTGGAAGGTTAAGTTCCGATTTAAATTCAGGGCTTTCGCGTGGCTTATTTTCAAGAACGACCACTAACTAAAGTCTACAGACAGAACCGGCTCAGCACAACTCAGTTGGTACCTTTAATAAAAGGTGGCAGGGATGGGGCTGCCCAGGTTTGAATCTTGGTAGGGGTGGGTTTTCAATTCTTATTAACAGTTCCCTACCACTGTGGCATTGGCAGTGACCTCAAAAAGTCTACAGGCTGAAAGGGGCTTCAGATGGTGATTTTCTATGTTCCTTGTGTGGAAAGTTCCACAAGGCTGTGGACCATATTAATTATCCGATTGGTTGTAAAGTGTGGAAAGTTTTTCATTAGAATGACATCTTTTCACGATTTTTCATTCATTCATGATATGTGGCATTGATTCAGAAGTCTGTGGCTCACTTTTGGAAAGTGTTACAGAAGTAAATACTCCACATTCCTCATGCCATATGATGGGAGTACATGGAAAAAAAGGAATGACAGTATCTTCTGAGGAAGCAGAGTTTACATATAGAACATTTGCTTTAAGGCCATCCATTTTCTGTATTTTTGGAGCACATATCTTCTTAACATACCCGCTACCATTTGGGGGAGATAAGTTAACATACTATTCTCCTAATCTTTTAGTTTGATGTTTTCAGCTGTGATGAAGTAGGTAGGAACCTCTCCACCCCCACTCCCCCTTCTGCTGAATGTTACCTTCTCTGTTTATTCTAAAAAAATTGGTGGTACACACCACTGGATGACGACAAAAGAGAACAAACCATGAAGAGGAAGAGACATCTAGGGTTCGACAGCACACTAGAAAGAGGCATGAACATTAGGTGACTCCTGAGATCAATTCAGCTTTACTGTCCAAGTCACTACTTTGCTCTAGCTTACTCATTCATATAAATAATTGTAGATTTGCATAAACAGTTGTAGATTTTTCAAATATTTAGATGCTATAGCATTGACACGCAATAATGTGTGAGGGAGAGCCTGAGGCTCAAGGGAGATGTGGAGAACGACATCAATCACTACATGCTGGATTTCTCTAAAAGTTTTGTTTTCCACTGATTGTATAAATGAAAAAAGAGTGTACAAGTATAAGAAAGCTCCCCAAAAAAAGACCCAATACAAACACACCAAGGCGGTGTATGGCCAATTACCCTCCCAACAAAGCAAAAAGGAGGGAGTTAAGGGCGTTCACATTACAAAATAATTCCGCCCATTCTCTCACTCTAGCACAAATGAAAGAAATAAGTGAATCTTCCACTCTAGCTTCCTGTCTCAAAATCCAACTGTTCCTTTCACCCCAAAGGGACCAAAGGGTGACATGCAAAATAAGCCACCAGACAACATGATCACCTCTGATGGGCCACGACCTGCCCCATGACCTGATGAATGACCGGATCTCTGTCTGATGACCCAAGACACATTGGGCACTGGAAGCCAAACCCTCCCACACAGACTATGCGAACTGATAGCCAACAAATAGATGGTCCACTGACTCGTCATGGAGGCCACATAAGCAGCAAAAGGTCTAGATCTCCAGAAGGAAGCGTATGAACCAATCTCTAGTCGGGAGCCTCCCATGGGAAATCCTCCAAATAAGAATCTTCACCTTCAAAGGACTCTTCGGTCTTCAAATGTGGGGAGCGAAAGCGTGACGCAGGCCACCATCCGAGATGACGATATAAGCAAACCTCAAGCCTTTCACCGCCCCACCTCCATGACCATGCATCCTCACAGAAGGGGTGAGGAGCGAAGTCCAGGAGGAAGAAAAGAGGTCCTGAAGCCTCTCCAACTCAGCACTCAAGAGGCCCCTCCTGAAAGTCGGCACCCAGGTACCCCTTGAAAGGTGGGGGTCGAAGGCACGATCAACGGTTCCCAGAGGGTCCATCGAGATCGCGAACAGACTAGGAAAAGAGTCCGCTAAGGAGAAGTCACCACACCATCAGTCCTTCCAGAAAAGGCATTGGTTGCCTTTTCCTAGACGGACACAGACCCCAGAGGAAAGGAGAACCTTGCAAGAAAAGATGGCGCGCCAGCTAGGAGACGTTTGAGTTGGAGGTGGAAACTCCATATCCCAAACTCTCCTCCTCCAAAAGTACCTGTGCCTGATGATCTGCGCCCAGAGAACCTCATCACCTGATCCCAACCTTCAAATCCACTTACTAAGAAGAGCCAAGTTAAAGTCCCCCACTTTCTTGATTCCAATACCCCCTTGCTCCTTAGGAGAGGCGACTCTCCCCCACGCAATATCATGCCAACCCCTACACCCCCCCACCACTGCCATGCCAAAAAAATCTGCCTTGAATAGATTCAATTTTCTTCAGCACTGTCTTAGAAATGCGAAACACAGAGAGAAAGTAGATAGGTAAACTATTCAACAACGACCTGCACAGGACTAGTCTATCCCCAAACGATAGATGCCTCGCCTTCCAGCCTGTTAGCCTTGCCTTAAATCTCTGGATAACAGGGGTCCAATCCGCACACCTATGAGCACCTAGGGTAAGGGGAAGCCCCATATAGGAAATAGGGAAAGTCTCTGTCTAACAACCCAGGATCCGAGCAGACCTGTAAAGAAATTTGTCATCCATATTAATCCCAACAGTCACACTCTTGCTGAAATTCACCTTCAAACCCGTAATATCCTCTAGCAACTCCAACAACATCCTTACCACGTACATCTGCCTCTCATCCTCTGTCAAGAAAAGAATGGTATCATCGGCATACTGTAGATGGGTAATCAATAGATGACCTCTCCCAACCTAAAATCCTCTAATCAAACCAGTGACCTCTCCTCTCTGCCAAACTCTACTCAGAACACTAGCTACCAGCACAAAAAGGCGAGGGGAGATAAGATCTCCCTGCCTAAGGCCCCTACCACTGTGGAAGAAGGACGATGGCTTTCCATTAATAAGCACTGCAAAGGAGGCAGAAGAAATGCAAGTCCTGACCCACTGGATCTATCTGTCCCCAAAACCCATACTCTCAAGCACATAAAAAAGGCATGACCAGCTGACCCTATCATAGGCCTTTTCGAAATCTAGCTTCAAGACCACCCCTCTCCTCCTCTGCAGCTTCATAACATACAAACACTCATGGGCCACCAAAAAGTTATCTTGAATATGACTTCTCCTCATAAAAGCACCCTGGAAATAGCTAACCATCTTGTCAATGACACCAACCAACCTCCCTACAAACAATTTAGTAATGATTTTGTATGTTCCATTCAACAGGTTGATAGGCCTAAAATAACTGAAGTCATGTGCCCCCTGCTTCTTGGGGATGAGAACAATGAGAGTTTTATTAATACCCCCAAAGTGTGATCTCCCCTCTTGGAATTCCACAAAGGCACACAACAAATCTGCTTTAATAATATCCCAACAGTCTGAAAGAACACCAAAAGGAAGTCATCTGGCCCTGGAGCTCTATCTCCTGCAAGGGAAAAAATAACATGCTTGACCTCCTTCTCAGTGAAGGCATGCGAGATAGCCAACCTCCAAAGGGAAGTAATCTGGCCCTGGAGCTCTATCTCCTGCAAGGGAAAAAAACAACATGCATGACCTCCTCCTAAGTGAAGGCATGCAAGATAGCCAACCTCTCTTCTTCTTGCAACAACTGTGGAAGGAGCCCATCAATAACTCTCGGTCTGAACCTGTCCTCCTCAATAAAAAGTCTAGAGTAATAGGCCCTCGCCAGCTCTCTAATCTGCTCCTCCAAAGAGACAGAGATGTCCCCCACCCGAATACTAGTAAGGGTGTTGACCCTCCTCCTACCAGAAACAATGCGCTGGAAGTAAGTTGTATTCCTATCTCCCTCCTTGATCCATTTGTCCCTCGATCTCTGCCTCTAATAGATCTCCTCTCTGACAAGGATATCATCAAACTGAAGCCTCAGGGTGTCTCGCAGCCTCCTGTCATCTGCATCCATAAGGCCAACCTCCTCTAGTCTATCCAGACCCTCAATTTGCTGAAGAGTTTTGTCCTTAGCCGCCCTCCGCAGGAGAGTGTTGCCCTTCCCCCATTTGGTGACGAGAGTAGCCATAGCAGAGCTTCCAACAGCCTGAGTAGTCCAAGCCTCTCTAACAGTGTTCAAGAAGTCGTCCTTGAGCCAATACCTCTCCAATCTGAAAAAAGCCTTCCTCCCCTGTAGACGTTAGTCTTTAACAAGATTGGCTGATGATCCGAAACTGATCTAGCCAACGGAAGAACCTGAGTATCCGGCTAATGATCCTCCCAATCCACAGAGATAAGAAATTCATCCAGTCTCGAACAGGAGGCCTCCGCTCTCATGTTAGACCAGGTGAAGAAGCCATGTGCCATGCCAATATCAACCAATGCCACCTCCTCGATGAAGGCAGAGACGTCTTCGATGTCCCCTGAGAGGGCCGTACCACCTGACCTCTTCCAAGGAGTTGCCACAGCATTAAAGCCCCCTCCCACACACCAAGGCCTACCGGAGTGGAAGTGTAGGCTAATCAACTCCTCCCAAAGCAGCCGCTTCTCCTCTCTCCCCTGTGGCCCATACACTCCGGTGAAGTCTCAAGCGAGGCAATCCTGCCCACCTGCCCACCTACTAATGTGCCTATTCACCGACACTTCCTTAACCTCAAAGGGGTTCCACAGAATCATGATGCCCCCTGACGTACCCTCAGCCGGCGAGACAACTCCTCTAGAAAGTCTACCGCCCCCAACCTCCCTCGTAAGGCACTCCCCCTCCACTTCACACTTCGTTTCTTGAATGCAAAGGATGTCGACCCTACATCTCCTCACTAACTCCTTGATCGCCCTCTTCTTCTCAACCCCTCCCAACCCTCTCACATTCCATGAGATAATCCTCATCGAAACAAAATCAGCCCCTCTCTTCCCCTACCCCTACCTCCTCCATCCCCCCCCTCTGTTGAGCCATTCCCTCCTAAAGAATAGTCGCACGCCACCTCTTATAGATATTGTTACATGCCCCTCTTACATCTTTCTCAGCCCCCGCCTCAAAGGAGATACCCACTTAATCGGCCATCGCCCTCAGCTGCTCCTCAATCACTTTCTGAGCCTTCGCCACCATCTCCCGCACCCCCTCTCTAGACATGTGGAATTTCCTCTTCTACTCTTCACCATCAGTGATGAGGGCCAAAGGACCTTCTGGACAAGCCGACAGGATAAGGGCTACATCTAGAAGATCGTCGGCTACCGTGAGCTATGCCTCGTCTGAGAACCTCTGCGATACATTCTCCATCCTTACGTCCTGAGGTTGTTGCCCTAAGAAGCCAGAAACGGCAGCAACAGGAGCCCCCTCCAACGTACTGCCCTGAACCTGCTGCCTTGAGTGGCACGGGACGGCACCATCCTGAGCCGTGGCCAGCTCCTCAACCCCGGCAGACACAGATGATCGGAGGTCCTCAGAAGGACGTAGGAGTAGGGAACCCTACTGAGGAAGAAGAGGGGGAACGGACGAAAACAAGAGTTGACCGTCCTCCGCACTTGCAGACCCACCAACCCATGCCGCCACTGTGACCGTTGCAGGCTAATACCGCTGACCGTCAACACAGGCCGTACCGGAGAGCCCATCGTCGGAGCCACCGGAGGCAGGCCAACCGCCGATGAGGAAGGGGCGAAGGAAAGCTGCGCAGGGATGTCTGGCAGACCCTAGCTGCACCGCTATTGCAAGGCGGACGGCGGAGTCGAGCGGGGAAGATGACAGTTGTCGGGTCTCTACGACCCGATACGAAGTGGACTTGGCATTAAGTGAAGAATCGGATCACCTAGCCCACCAACCCGAGCAGTATCCACCGGACTGGCCCAAACACCTGTCGGTTTGGGCGGTCAATTCAAATTTGAATCAACCGCCAGAACGAGAGGCAAATTATCGTCTCTTACCTCCAGCTGCACCGCCTGACGTCCTAGGAGCTCCGCCGGCCCCACCACCTCCTCGAGCACCCACACCCAGATGACCACCAGGTCACCATCAAGGCACACCAAAATGACTATCGGCACCTCTGAAGGGCATGCTACCTTCACCACGGCGGCGACCGACGTACAAGAGCTCCTTAGGGAGAAACCCAAGCTACCGGGCACCACCTCCCCAAAGGATCTCACCAAAAAAGCTAGCCCTCTGTCGTCACATAGAAATGCCAGCATGAGCCTCCTCACAGACGGGTTGGGGAATGTACCCCTAGCCTCCGACCACCGCAACAAGCGAATAAGAGAGCTGCCGATCTTCAAACACCCCACCTCCACCATCCGACCAGCCACTTCTTCATTCACCCCCACTGCCAGAAATGTGCTGGAGGTAATCCTCAGGACCTCCCACCCATATCGAGACACTTCCACCAGACGCTGCCGAACAGCCTCAGCCACAACCTGTCCTTCGAGCATAGCCACGCATGCACACCTCCTCAGCCAAGCCCTCCTACCCTGCAAAGCTTTCACCTGGAGCTCTCCTACGTCACACCACCGCCTGCTTGCCCGGAACACCGCTGAAGGGGGGGACAAGAGAGCATCACGGTAGGAGCGAGAGCTACTCATCCTGCCAGCCGGAGTGGCGAACCTCAATCCCTACTGCTGACAAAAGCGTTGGATGTGTCCTCGAAGGCCACACCAGAAGCACAAAATAACACCCCGACCCTCTTGTCGACGAGCACCCCCACTGAAGATGAACCCCGGTGAGCGGAGGCGAGCCATGGAGCCGCCCCAACAATAGAGCTTCTCTCACTAGAGAAGTCTAGAGAGAGATTCGTAGTTGAGTACAAAAATTTGGACCATATCTCGATTTACACATGTCATCCTTGGGCAGGGGGCATACTAATTTTATCAATATCATCGTTCCAATATCATAGGGTGACTCCGAGGAGACGGATTTCTCTAAAAGTTACATTGGGAAAAATTGTCTTGTGGGCATCCAAACGAATCTTCTGAAGGCCGGTCAGGGAAAACTTTGTCGACCAGTAATCTATGTTTCCACTGTTTAGAGCATGGCACAAGAGAGCCAATTACAAGAACGTGCTGGTGCATTTGTGGTGCAAAGCAACAGAACATCGGAGTAATAGGTGTAATGATGGTGTTGTGGTTGAGAAGCCTGTAAGTCGAGAGAGAATTTTTTTTGATGTTCATTCTCACATGAGTTCACCCTCCATTGAAGCCCAATGGTTTCCACTGTTTGATGAAAATATGCAAACTCTATAGAGTAGCCTTGTCAGAAGTGTCACAGTCAACAAAGGTTCCTGCAATCGAGATGGCTTCCCAAACAATTCACTACACCGTTAAGTTCTTCAAATGACGTACTCAATGAAAATGGAAAAGTTATCAACTGGTCTGAGTAGGAGGGTGGATTAAACTTGCTGCTGCAAATCATCAATGTTGGGGTCGACTTACTGGCACCCATTCCTCTTAGGAGTGTAGAGATGTTCCAAGATACCATAGGATCATTTGGTGCGTTGAAGGGGGTAGACATGGCATTACATTGTGGAACAATCTAGAGTTTGCCCAAATTCTCGTAGAATTGCCAAAAAGCTCTAAAGTTCCTAAATCATTGAAGCCTCATTGAGTTGGTTTAGAGTATTGAATCCATTTGTGCTTAGAAGATCCTCCATTGCCCAGCTCGAGGAAGAAGGATTGGACGTTTAAGGATGTGGTTGAAGCATAAAAATCTTCCAGGCAGGTTAGGGATACCCATGAAAATGGAAAAGGGAGCAATAAGACCGAGTCAACTTGGACCCCTATGACTTATAATGAACTGGAATTACACTCAACTGAATGCCTAGCTAACTCAGCTGAGTCTGTTTTTTCGAGAAGTGGATAAAAGAGGGGTTTACAAGTATAGTCAATCAGCTCCCAAAAGATCCCTATACAAAGAAACTCCACACTGAAGCGGTGTACACCTCACTATCCCCCCAACAAAAGGAAAATAGAGGAGTTGTTTGACTCCACTTTATATAAATGTTTGGCCCATTTCCTCACTTTCTCATAAATAAAAGTGACAAGTCTATCATCAATTCTAGCTTCCCTTCTGAAAATTCTATTATTCATTTCTCCACATAGGGCCCATAGTGTGGCATGTAGAATAAGCAACCAAGTCACTCCATCTCCCATCATATGTCACTTCGTGTGCCACTTGTTGAACAGTTGGTTTGCGCTCTCATATGGGCCATAGTGCAATGAATCTTATTAACGAGCTTGGTCCATGCTTCCCTAGTAAAGGGGCACCCTGTGAACAGGCGGTTTAATAATTCCTCCACCTCCCCACATAAGCAACTAAGTGTCGAGATATCATGTAAGAAATTAGCAATCCTATCACACGTAGGCAATCGGCCATGTGATATCCTCCATATCAACAACTTCACTTTCAGAGGACTCTTGGGAGTCCAAATTTGTGATGCAAATCGGTGTAGCATACCCCCGTATGAAATGAAAGAGTAGGCTAACTTGACTGAGAAGCCTCCATCCTCTCATCTCCACCACCACCCATCGGCTTTGCTTCGCACTAGAGCATAGTGTAGGAGTAGTAAGAGTCCCTCTAACTAATCCATCTCCTCAAGCCAAAGATTCCTCCTAACAGTGGGCACCCATCTTCCCCTTGAGAGTTGTGTGTAAAGTGTGAGCCACAGAGGTCAGAGGTACATCAGCTATCGCAAAATGCTTGGAGAAAGTTTCCTCCAAGGTGAAATCCCCGCACCATCTATCTTTCCAAAACTGGCACCTCTGGCCATTGCCCAACCGAACCAGCACAATTGAATTGATAATGTCACTACTCACTACACTAAAGGATGCCTTTACAAATAGGTGAGACATTATGTAGAGATGCTAGGGTCAAGTCCCAATCTCTGGCCCTACCGTAATACGTCTGCCTAATAAGTTGTAATCATAGTCTAGTGTCCTCAGCTCCAAGTCTCCAAAGCCGTTTGCATAGTAGTGCTAGGTTGAAATCCCTGATGTTCTCAATGCCCACACCTCTTGTTTCCTTACTCTTGCAAACTTTGCCCCATGAGATACCATGCCGACCCTTGTAATTATCTTCACTGCCAAGCCAAAAGAATCTTACATAAATAGACTCTAGCTTCTTAGCCACCATTTTTGGGATCCTGAAAATGGATAAGTAGTAAATTGGAAGATTGTCATGCACTAATTTGTATAGCACCATTCTCCCCCCGTATGAGAGGAGTCACCTTCCAACATGCTAATATGGACTCATACCTCTGTAACACCACCTGCCAATCACTACAATGTAACGTCCTTGAGGACAACAGTAGGCGGAAGTCTCCTATCTGACAAGCCAAAACGAAAGTTACTCTCCTGACGGACCTCTCCTTCACGCTGACCCCAGCTATTCAGCTTTTGCTGAAATTCACCTCCAGGTCACAGATTTCTTATAATAGCTCTAGCATCAACATGGCGACATATAATTGCTTCTCATCTACTAGGAAAAGGATGGTATCATCAACGTACTGCAGATGGCTGATGCCGACACTGTGGAGTCTCACTTGGGAGCCTCTGATCAAACCTGCCGATTCAGCCCCCATCCACATCCTGCTCAGTATCTGTGCTACCAAGACAAACATAAGAGGAGACATGGGGTCACCCTGACAGAGTCCTCTGCCACTGTGGAAAGAAGTAGTGGGTTGTCCGTTGACCAGGACTGCAAAAGTGGCTAAGGAAATACATGCCCCGATCCACCCGATCCACCTCTAGTCAAAGCCCATCTTAGCCAAGACCTCAAACATGCATTGTCAATTGACACAATCGTAAGCCTTCTCAAAATCTAGTTTCAAAACATGAGTCCATTGCCTGCACCATAAACAACTCTGCATCTAAGAATAGAAGTCATGAAGCCATACGTGATGTTATGTTAATGGGACAGCTACGGAGAAGGCAGGGATGTCACAGAAAATTGAGGAAAATTCACTGCAAGGCATTGCAAGCGATTTTCTTCGTGCCCTTAGAGATGTTAATGCCACAGTGTAGTCTGCCCAATCAGCGGAGACAGCAGGGAGGGAAGCAATTTCTCAGTTGGCACTGCAAATTATGCAAGGTTTGCAGAAGAATCTTGAGCATTGGAGGCATCGGTTACATGTTTATCGGTGCTGACAGAGGATTTTGTTGGGACCACCAAATTACCAAGCCAACACAGCAGAATTAGAGAGGGGGAGGTTCTCAAGCCACAGATCGTAATATGTCCAACGCTAACAAGGAAGGTTCCAGTGCTAACAAGGAAGCCTCCAGCATGCCTCAGTTTCCCTTCTTCGATGGTAACCACAACAAAATTTTCAGTGCCCCTCATTTTTCTTTTGACAGTAATCCCGGAGAAGGTCACGGAAATGGTGGTGCTAAAGAATGTATCCAGCGGGAACTTCAACAGCCAGAAATCTCTCTTGTGCTTTCTTCCATAAAATCTGGGAATAACTTCAAGGATTCCAAGAATCTTCACAGAAAACAAGGATACTTTGGATAACCGTGGGGAACATCTCAGGCAATCCAGGAGAACCAGGTCCACCGCATGATTGCCATGGGGTGATTCTTTTTGTAGTTTGTACAGTAGTGTTCTGATTCCGGCAATACAGTTTTTGATTGTATCTAAGGTTGTCATGGAGTTTTTGGTAGTTTTCTTATATATTGAGGAATCCCTCCTGTACCTTTAAATTGTACTACCTCTACCTATTCTTAAATCTTAATAAAATTGGTGGTACAATTCACCATTTTTTGATAAAAAAAATAACTGCTGAAATTAGACTCTGAATGAAATAAAACAAGCTCTATTCATTTTTATCTCAAATTCTAACTCAAACTAGGCCCAAATAGCTCAATTTGAAGTAAGAAACACTTTGAGAAGAATTATCCTAAAATAATGGTGTAAACGTGTGAAAACAAAATATTGTTCCATTAGCATCCACCTAGACACAAGCTTAGCTCCTTGTCTGGACACAAATGTCCATGGTACTTCTGATGTACATTAACATACGCCTTGGCACATTGGGCCTTGACTCCCATCACCCATGAAACCCAATTTCCTCTACCCAACCCAAATTCCTCTAGTTACAACCATGATTTTATACAAGTTGTTAACAAAGAAAGCATTCATCTTTTCGAACAGCCTACTGTGAAGTTTCTGTAAATGATCATCCTACTAGTAGCATCCTTGGCAGTCACATCCCCACGCCATTGCCTATAAATATCCATCTTCAGCTGTTATACTTTCTTCATTTTGTACCATCGTGTAGACTCTTTAAAATTGCACAACAAGGGGCTTAAGGCAGCAGTCCTCCATCTTCAGCTGTTATACTTTCTTCATTTTGTACCATCGTGTAGTCTTTAAAACTGCACTACAAGGGGCTTAAGGCAGCAGTCCTTCAAAAAACAGGTTCCTTTAGCTCCTTCTAACTTGATGGCATGCCTAGTCTTGAAGTCTCTTGCTGCTTTTACAATTACCCTTCATGTTCACAAAATATCAACTTTGTCGAGTGCACAGAAATGTGATTACTGTACCAAAGGTTTAGGATTAATAATATCCAAGCCCCTGAAGTAACATCGTTTACCAGACAGATAAGTCAGGCATTCCTGGCCCACCACATGCCTTCAATCACATTCTTCAGTTGCCAGGCCAGTTCATTACCAATGCCTTATTGAATAATCGGACATTTAATCCCAAATCCACCTTTTTTTTTCACTTTTGACATGTTCAGCTCCATGTTATCATGCGAATGACCTCCACTCCATATTTAACCTTGCAATTGTGGACCTAATCCCTATCTATAGTTTTTGCGGAGGTAATCCATAATTTATGGATGATAACAATCAAAGCAAAAACTTTAGCCTAACGTAGAATTTATCACTTTAACCAGGCAAAATAGAAACTCACAGTTCCGGTTATCTGAACAATTCTAAGTTCCTAGCCCTTTATTGAAAAGTAGATAGCATTTCCTGAACCAAAACCACAAAGGAAATAATGCCCTTTACTGAGCCTTATTAACTGGAGACCTGGTCCTCACAGTATTACAGGGGATCTTTGCATATTAAGGGTTAAATGCAGTTGAGACTGATCCACTCTTAAAGCAATCAGGAGCTACTTCACAGCTTTCATATGCTTTGTTTTTATCCATTTCCAATAGAAAATATCATCTATCGATGGGCTAACAAAAAGAAAATCTCATACAGAGAAGCAATGGTAGCAAGGCAGTTTTTTTTTGGGGGGGGTGGGGGGGAGTGGGTGGTACCACTATTGTATTAAAAGAAAAGCGATGGACAAGGCACACTTAGTTTTTTTTTTTTTTTTTGAAAGTGGGTGGTACCACAATCGTATTAAAAGAAATGAGATGTACAAGGCACACCTGAGATTAATTTCATCCTGTTAACATGAAATAGAACCCATCTCCAGGACTATGGCAATTTAGATCTAGAAAATTACCTGGCCAGGCCCAAGCTTAGAAACGATAATATCTTGATGTTTGGGACCAATTGGTTTGTCTGAAAATTCTGGCAAAGAAGCTTGACTGCAGGTAAATGAAGTGTAACTTTTGGGTTTGGCAGATGGGTTTGGTGATGCCATTTCAAGTTCGCTCCCATTTGGCAACCACTTCAATTGGTCAGACTTGACTGCACAATTAGTAAAACCACCATTCAGTTTCCAGAATTAAAAGAAAGCTCCACATGGAGCATTAATTGTGAAGAAAACCATACCTGTAATACGAGGAGAACCTTTCTTACATGAAACATCCAATTTAAACACTATCGTGTTTCTCTCATTTGGAGAATCATTTCCTGATACAGTTGATATGATTCAAGGTAAAAAAAGATTAGACACGAGGTCAACATGAATATCATCTGGAGATAGCAAAAGGAATCTACTCAGACAAACCTGAGAAGTACTCAAATGGCCTTGGATCAACATTTAGTGGGATAAGACCAAGCCTATGGGATAGCACCTCATCTGCAATAACTGATGTATTGTTAACCATGAGGACCTTTTCAATGGCCATTGTAGGAACCTGCAGGAAACATCACTGATTAATTCATCAAGATCAAAACAATGTCCAGAGATAAATTGGAAGATACCAAAAGCCATCAAGCCCGTAATGCAATAATGTCACTCTAATACTCAAGAGTTTGACATCCAAGCACTATTAACCATACAAGACTGATAAACTATATAGAAAACATTACAAGTTTCACTGCCAATTGAACAACTATGTCCCACCTTTCTTCCAAAAACAAAGCTGATACCCTATGAAAGTAGAACCAGCACCACATAATAATTTCCACCATTGAAAATGAAAGAATATTTCATTTCTCGATACAATGAAGCCTAAAAACCCATTTATTAAGCCCTAGGGGATTGAGGGTGTGCTGCAGGGGAGATGCAACACGGAGTCCATGAGACTTGTCTAGGCAGTAAAATTAGTATTTAGGGCTTCCCTTGGGAACTTCCCACTCTTCACTCCACCCCCTAAAGATATGGCTACTACAAACCTACCTGTCTAAAGCACACCCCTATCGTCCAGTCTTAGGTAGTTTTATTTATCCTTTAGAATTTTCTGGTCTGCTCATTTCTTCAAGAAGACTGTACCATGTATCTGCCTAGTGCCTATAACATTCAATAATGTTTGGAAGAGAATAAATAGAACTCAATCTAATTTACTATATGATGAAGTGCATCAAGTGTTTTTCTAATCTAGGTTGATAGGGGAAAACCAAGCAAATTACCACAATAAAGAAAATCAATTACTATATATAAAAAAATGAGTGAAAGTCTAATCCTATGCATAGTCCAGGATCTTGTCAGCCTGCCTTTGCTTTGGGAAAAGCAAGACAGTCAGCATTGGTGAAACTAACCTCCACTCTGTGATGTTCAATAATCATGTAAAAGGCAGCATGATACAATGATGTAGATAGTAAACCTCTTCCCATGTAGAATCAACCCTCAAGCACGGTTACCTTGAAGCATTGTCATATTTTTCAAACATTAATATATCCTCTTAAATCCATATAATCTAAATAGCAAATTGCAAAGCCACAATTTTCTTTAAAAAGGTAGCTTCTCAAATGAACTGCATGTCCTAAACATTAATACAACCTTCAGAATGATATTCATGCCCAAAAAAACCATGGAAATAGGCACAAAGCCAAAAACAAGCATAATCACATGTGTGCACACTTCATAGAAGATAGGGACAGGAAAGATGACAAAACATATATTGCTTAGTTCAAGTTCCAAATGAGCAGGAGCCTGAGCATTGGTCAGCTCCACACCCCCAAACCAGATCCTCTTTAGTAAATTCAGACAACTACAAAAATACATACCTCAGCTATTAGAATTCTTCTAAATGCATTGGCCAGTGCTGCATCAATGCCAATCATGTCAAACTCAATCTCATCCTCTGTAAGCAGAATAACTTCAACTCTGAAATTTTTGCAGAAGTTATCCAACCTCAAGCTATTATCGACACCCATCGATGCATAGGCACCAGAATATTGAACACCTTCTGACTTCAAAGTTCAAACATGAAAAAACATTATCAAAAATTAAAGTGTTAGCAGACAACACAAACACAAAGAACAGGCTGCAGGTCAAAAGTCATTAATACAACAGAAGAAGGGGAAAAAACAAGGCAAAGAAATAAAAAAACATATTTAAAGAAAAGATGTACAGTGAAATAAATCTATCAAAAAATAGGTGCAGGACCAAATTTTAGTGCAGAGAATCTTACTTGCGTGGGGGCATCTGAACCACAGAGGACACGGGTCCTCTGGAGCTCAAGGTGCTCAGGAAGTTGCCCTTTGGGCACATCTGGCATGTCCATGAATGACACATTTTTCATCCTTCCCTTTGTGAGTTGTCTGGAATGATATCAACTGCAGTCATATAAAAGTAAACAATTACTGACCAAACATGGAAGGGGGAAAATATGCATGTCCTTTCTACATTAAATGTAACCAAAGGAGACAAAAGTACGAACATAACCCTCTCTCTATCTCTCACATAGAAAAAAGATGCCAAAGAAGGTGCAAAACAAAGGTTATGTACACTATTAAGGTCTATAAGTTTTTTGAAGAACAGCAAAAAAAAGTTAGTGTATTAAAAGAGGGGGGAACACTTGCGGCTTATCAAAACATGTTGTTTTGCCCCAACCTTACTGTAGCTGCAGTAATCGCTTAGCCATGGAGATGTAAACCAATCTACTGTTTGACAGCCATATGAAAACACAATGGTGCACGTTATAAAATAAGCCTCTTTGAGAAAATGATTGTTGCAATATAACCACTAGAAAAAGAATGTCTGACTTTGGTCCTAGCCTAAAATGCCAGTTACTAGGGTACCTGGCCAAGAGGAGGAAACAAAGGAGGATGAGACGAAGAAAAAAGAACAGAAGAGGAAGGAAGCTAGAAGAAGAAGAAGAAGAAGAAACTGGAAGGAGAAAGAATAAAATGGAGAAGGGGAGAATAGCCAGCAGAATCGGATGTGGACACTGGTGGCAGCAACGTGCAGCCAATCCTCTCTCTGGTTTTGCGGTTTAAGTTTGCAGCCAACAGCTCTCTTGCAGGGAAAGGTGTGAGTACCTAGGGATGAGACTTGTGTGGGCTGGGTTGGACCATGTAGTAATTTGGGCTGTCCCAAATTGAAAATGGCCAGCCCAATTCAAAATAATGAATTTGGGTGGGCTGGGTTGATCTAGACTGGGCCACCGAATTCTTTACATATATCAATATCTCCAATTCCGTCACAATGTCATCAACATACTGATATGTAAATGATGGGTAATGATTAATGTAAGTTATCATCAACATATCTGCCATCATATGAGATCTGGACAGACCACAACAGCGGCCAGTGATCTTTCTCTGCTTATCATAGTTGGCAAGGTAACAAGAACAGCACAAGCAGTCATGGGGAAGCTAAAGCCCTTAGGTGGTAAGGTGTCCGCCTAAGCACCTAGGCAGCATCTTAGTGTCCCCTTAAAAACCCCAAAAATATACATCACTGTATCCACAATATACAAACTGAGAATGAAATACATGAAACAAGTTGTAGAATTTAATATAAATCAAAATAAAATGAATTAATTACATCAATTGCAGAAAATTGAACCAAAATTGAATTATAATGACATAATAAGCTTGAATGTATAAGAAAAATCAATTATGGCGATGAATATGGCGATGAATAAGTTATCATTAAAAATCAAATTAGAGAAGAAATAAACAACAATATATATCTAATAAATTAAAATTAAAATATTTGAAACCACTTTAGAAAGTGAGGCTGTGTGACTCTCTGTGTGTGACTATGCGTGCGTGTGTGTGTGTGTGTGTGTGTGTGTGTGTGTGTGTGTGTGTGTGTGTGTGTGTGTGTGTGTGAGAGAGAGAGAGAGAGAGAGAATGGTGGCAGCGGAGCTTTATACCAGTGAGGGTGCCGGGCTCCTCTCGCTGACTCTGGACGACTGTAATGGATCGAAGTGCTGCAGTGGTCACTCCGAGCTCAGTTGCCGCTGTCGAGATGGATCGCAGGCAGAAACAGGGGATCGCAGGCCCAAACAGGGGATCGTTTGTCTAGCTAATTGATGAACTAAGATGAAGAGAACCGAGCAGGGGAAAAACCACAGAAGCTCTGGTCGAAGCAAACTAGAGGAAATCTAGCTAAGAACTGGAAGAACAGGTTGAACTATCAGAACTGACATTAAGAACTGGAAGAACAAGAAGGAACAGGGAACAGGAGAACAGTGTTTGGGTTTCAACTTCAATAGCCTCTCCTGCCATCTTTTCGTCTTCTATTTATACTTTCCCAAAGGGCTCATACCAGCAGATCAAGACGAGAGCTACGCCACAACCATTCTTGGCGAGTCTCTAACAAAATTACAAGAAAAGTCTAACTGATGATGCTCCCTCTTGAAATCGTTTGATCCAAAGCTAGCCATGGGGAGGTTGGCCTGAAACTGTTGCTGACCCCACAAGAGCTTTTGATTCATTTTCTCATTATTAGATTCAACAGTTGCAGCAAACCACATATTTGTTTCTGTATACTCATGCCTGCAGTAGACTCTGTTCAGCAGTGAACCCAGTGTCACACAGACAGATAAAACTATGGTCAATCCACATTCCACTTCGTTCTGATTGTAGTCTACACATGCACTATGGTCAATCCAAGCCTTCAAGTGAATAAAACCATGAATGCAAGGTTGAGAATATGGGTGAACGTGCAGAAGTTGTGGAACTGTGGGTCCTGTAGATATACTGGTGTGGTCAAGTTCTGCTGGGTTGACTGGGATGTAGAGATTGTGTAATCTGGAACTGAAGACTGAATGTGGTATTGGTGCCCATTTATCACATCTGCACTGTCAGACCTGACAAATTAGGTTGTAAAGATGAAGATGTCTCATAACTTTCCCAATTTGTACTCGGTCTGCACTCTGCAGTCTGCAGTCTGCATTCTCATTTGAGACAGGTCTTAGCTGCTCATTATTATAGTACTCTGAATTTAGAGCATCAGAATCATCTAATGGAGTGGCATCAGCAACATCAGATGGCATCTCTAGATTACTCTTCAGTGTTTTTGATGCAAATGATCCAGAAAAAACAGCACTTATACCAGATTCAAAACTACCGAAGCTCAAATGTGAGCAGTCTGCATTTGTGAACTGAAGGTGGTTTGGAATTATTTCAGCTGGGTTATCTTCATCCTGTGTTATGGAGACATCCTCCTTGTCCAAACACAGCCGCTGCAAGCTAACAGCAATAGATGATATATCCACATTGACAGCATTCCCATCATGATGCTCAAAATTCCACATTTGAGACTGGTAGGAATTCATGTCAACATTAGGGCATCAATCCAAACCAGATTCTTCTCCTGAACTATCCACCTGTATGTGTTTGTCAGATCCTATCACAGTTCTAATGGAGTCTTCTGCCTGCATATCACCATCTACATTTCCCCGCATGACATGTATCTCATCTATCGGAGAACTATGATGCAAAACTAACTCCATTAGCATGGAGTTTAATGATGTAGAGGGGTCAGCATAAAAAACAGAGGCAGCACTTGTTTCTGAAAGGGAGGCACCACTTCTTGCAGTTGCTTGATGAACTACAGGCCACTCATCATGGGATGTATACTGGCCCACAGAAACACCAGGCTCATAGACTATATCTAAATCAACAGAAATAGGATTTTCACGGTGGGATTCTGACAGAACTGTTGAGCTTGAACCCTTAGCATTTAAGGGCTGACTGGTTGATGAATTAACATTATGAGATGCAATGGGATTAGTTGGAGCAACTGGTGCTCTTGAGATCTTGCCTGGAGGTCTACCCATCTTCACAATGTCAGCCAAAGTGCGCTGACCTGGCATCGCAGCCCAAGCATTCTGGATGTCCACTAAAGATTGTGAAGGCATGCTATCAGCTGAGGCAGTCAAGCATCCAGTGGTCTCCAGAGGAAGAACATAGTCACTCGGAGGGGTGGAGCTCTTGGTAGTACTAGTCCCTCCAACAGCAGAGAATGAAAGAGATGGGGTGCGATCTACACACTGCTGAAGCTGGGAATTCAGAAGAGAGAGTTTGATTTCACTGGCATATTTATCATTTAGGAGGTTTTGCATCAACAAGAACTTGGGAACCTGACAATGGATGATTAGTGGAGGATCTAAAACGGGAATGTAATGCTTCAACAAATTCTGACCAAGGAACGGAAGGTTTTGTAGCAAGAAAACTCCAATACCAATGTAAAGCCTTACCCTGGAGGTGGAAAGAAGCAGTGTCAACCCTGTGACCTATTGGGGTGTGGTGGAAAGAGAAATAATCATTCTTTGTTCGTCCATAGAGAGGGATCATAATTACCATCATAGATTGGGAAATTGAGTGAATCAGACGAACAGGAGTGGGCATTGGACTAACCAGAAAAAAAAAAGAACAAGAAGTGCTCTTAGTAGAGCCAAGAACATTGAAACCTGAGAGCTGATGGCCGATCTCATCCAAGAACTCCTGAAGCATACTACGAAGAACTTCTAGATCTTCCTTGGACGCCATCGACGAGGAAGACAAGGCAATGATCGGAGTGGGCTCAGACACCAATTTGTGATGGATGACACTGCTGCAGAGGTCGCTCCGAGATCAGTTGCTGCCGTCGAGAAGGATTGCAGCCAGAAACAGGGGATTGCTGTAACGGAGGCTTTCTAACGGCTGGGCGAGTTTAGTTATGGCCGTTGGGAAACTGTTTGAGCTGTAAAAAATGGTTGTAGTTGTTAGAGTCGAGGATATAGTTGACTGTACTGGATATGTAATATGGAGATAGTCGATATAAAGCGGGGAGATAGCCGATTTGTAATGGGGAGGTAGTTGATATGTAGCCCCATGGTGGGCATTCTGGAATATTATAAATAGGGAGAATGGGGAAGGGAAGCCACAGATTGGATTCCCAATTCTTCTGTCCATTTAGCTGTTAGCTCTCTCAGATCTAGAATCTAGAATTAGGTCTTGAGCCTCTCTGCTCTCTTTCCGATACTCTGTTCCCACAACAGCAGAGTTCTTGGAATTTCTTGAGTTCCTTGAAGATTTGCAACCCTGGAGCTCGAGCCTGGAGTGGTGAGCCAGGAGGATCTCGATCGCCTTCCTCTCTCCTACTGGATCGGTCGTGGCAAAATGGTGTCTGAGCCCGCTCCAGGCAGCTCTACCTCTTTGCAGCAGAAAGTTTCTGGTTCTGATGATACGGTACTTCTCCTTCTTCAAGATTTACAGAAGCAACTCTCTTCCATGGATGCTAAGCTTGGTACTGTATCACAACGGGTCCAGCACCTTGAATCTAAACCATCTGCTTCTTCAGTTGCTTCTGAGGTGCCATCTGATTCTTCTGGTTTTTTTCGCCAAAAATATCATGATTTCCCGAGATATGATGGTAGTTCAGAACCTTCAGAATGGAAATTTAAGGCAAATCGTTACTTCTTGTATAATCAAGTGCCAGACTATCATAAAGTTTCATTTGCTTCTTTTTATTTGGAGGGAGAAGCTCTGCAGTGGTTTTGGCATTTTTCCAATACCAAAGATTTGTTGTCCTGGGCTGATTTCTTGAAGGGTCTGGAGGCTCGCTTTGGATCTGTTTCTATGGTCAATTCCCATGGCCAACTCAGTAAATTGAGGCAGACTGGTTCAGTTGCCGATTACCAACGCCAATTTGAGGTCCTGAGTAACAGGGTGTCGGGGGTTTCGGAAGACCATCTTCTAGGTATTTTTTTGAGTGGTCCCCGAGAGGACCTTTCTTGTGAGGTCCGGTCATTTTTTCCTACAACACTTTCCCAAGCAATGGAGTTGGCTCGTATACAGGAGCAGAAATTTTCTTACAGATGGAGAACTCTGCCTCACTATAATTTTGCATCTCCTCAGACCCTTAGAACTCCTCCACCGGTCTCTCAACCATTCTCCCCAGTTTCCAAACCTCACACCCCGCCTGTTCGGAAGCTTTCAACACAGCAATTGCAAGATCGGAGGGCTAAAGGATTTTGTTATAATTGTGATGATAAATGGGTGCCAGGCCATGTGTGTCAGCCTCACAAGTTGTTTTTGTTACAACTTCTCCCTAATGTTTCTGAGTATGATATTCCTGAGGTTGCTGAACCACTTGATCTACCTACTACTCCCCTGGAACAAGAGGCATCGTTGTCTTCACAGTCAGTACAACATTTGGCTTCTCCGGGTACTTTCCGTTTACAAGGGTACATTGGTTCTCTATCTGTTATTGTGCTCATTGATAATGGCAGTACACATAATTTTCTTGATCCCATGGTGGTCCAAAAATTGGGATTGTCTATTACAAATTTTGATGCCCATCCTGTCAATATTGCTGCTGGACTGCGAGTCTCATCTCAAGGTTGGTGTCCTGGGGTGACCCTTAAGCTTCCAGGGATTTCTTTTGCCTTGGATTTTTTGGTGCTTCCATTGGGCTCTGTGGATGTGGTGCTGGGGAATACGTGGCTACAATTGTTGGGGGATATAATACTCAATGTCTCCCAGATGACTATGAAATTTTCTCTTCATGGTCAGGATTATGTGCTGCAAGGTTTACCTCCTCCTTCAGTGGACATTGTCTCAGCTACACAAATTTCTGCTGATATTGCCAAGGCTAGATCCCTCTACTCTGTTCATTTCTTTGCTTTAGATGTTCCTACCCAAGACCCCATCTCTTTTGATTCTTATCCTCTTGACTTGGCAACAGTCTTACAGCAATATTCTATTGTTTTCTCTGAACCCCAGGGACTTCCACCATCCCGCAGCTGTGATCACACCATTCCCTTGTTTGATGAATCTGTTACTATTTCTCAGCCTCTCTATAGGCATTCTCCGCTCCAGAAAACCATCATTGAAGAGCAGATTAGGGACCTTTTCGCACATTCACATATTCAGAACAGCACAAGTCCTTTTTCTGCACCGTTTTGCTAGTCCAAAAGAGAGATGGTTCCTGGCGTATGTGCATTGATTATAGAGCTTTGAACCAGCAAACCATCAAAAATAAATATCATATCCCTTTAATTGATGATTTACTTGATGAGCTTTATGGGGCCTGTTTTTTCTCTAAGTTGGATCTTAAATCCGGCTATCATCAAATTCGAATGCATCCACAGGACATTCATAAAACTGCCTTTCGTACTCATGAAGGCCACTATGAATTTTTGGTCATGCCCTTTGGCCTCTCTAACGCACCATCCACCTTCCAAAGTCTAATGAATGACATCTTTAAACCACACTTGCGGCAATTTGTCTTGGTCTTCTTTGATGATATTCTGGTTTATAGCTCCTCCTAGGAATTGCATCTGCAGCATTTAAGTCAAGTCCTACAGCTTTTATTGGATAATCATCTCCATGCTAAACTGTCTAAATGCTCTTTTGGTGTCACTGAAATTGATTATTTGGGCCATGTCATTTCTCAACATGGAGTTTCCATGGACTGCTCCAAAATCCAGTCTCACTTCCTGGCCTACTCCCTCTTCACTCAGAGCACTGAGGGGTTTTTTAGGTCTTACTGGATATTATAGGAAATTTATTAAGCACTATGGTTCCATTGCTGCACCTCTTACTCAGTTGCCGAAGAAGGGCAGTTTCATATGGTCTCCTGCAGCTGAGACAGCATTCCATCAATTAAAAATTGCTATGACAACAGCCCCTGTATTAGCCCTTCCCAATTTTAATGAAACGTTTATTCTGGAATGTGATGCCACTGGAGTGGGTATGGGAGCAGTTCTTATGCAACAGGGCAGGCCAATCGCTTATTTGAGCAAGGCTTTCGCTACCAAGCAGTTGGGTCTTTCTGCGTATGAGAAAGAAATGGAGGCCATCATATGGGCTGTGCAGAAATGGAAGCCTTATCTTATGGGCAGACAATTCATAATACGAACGGATCATCAAAGTCTTAAATTCCTTCTGAATCAACAGGTACACACTCCAGCACAGCAGCGGTGGCTGGTCAAATTATTAGGTTATGATTTCAAATTAGAATATAAGTCTGGCCATCATAATCGGGCTGCTAATGCCCTCTCCAGAGAATTTGAGGACCAGTCTGATACATCCTGTTTAGCTATGTCTGTTCTCCTGCCATCTTGGTTTACAGAAATACAGCAAGCATATACTTCTGATCCAGTCTTCCAGGCGCTTTTGTCCAAGTGGCACATGGGTGATTTAGATCCTTCTAAGTATGCTTACAAAGGGGGAGTATTATACTACAAAAACAGAATTTATCTTCATAAGAATTTTCCCCTTATTCACACTTTACTACATGCCCATCATGACTCACCAGTTGGGGGCCACTCTGGTTATCATAAGACAGTGCACAGGCTCAAACAAAGTTTCTATTGGCCGGGTTTGCAAAAGTCTGTCAGAGACTATGTGAAAAACTGTGATACATGTCAAAGGACAAAGGTCCTTCAGCAGCACCCAGCCGGTCTATTACAGCCTTTACCTATTCCTGACCAGATTTGGACGCACATTAATATGGATTTTATAGAGGGATTACCTCCTTCGGCTCATAAGAATTGCATTCTAGTTGTTATTGACAGATTGTCAAAGTATGCCCATTTCATACCATTAAAGCACCCCTATACAGCTGCTACTGTGGCACAGGAATTTGTGGTTAATGTTATGAGGCTCCATGGATTACCCCAGGTCACTGTCTCTGATAGAGATGCTGTCTTCACTAGTACCTTTTGGCAAGAACTGTTTAAGCTTCAAGGGGTGCAACTTAATTTGAGCACGCCTATCACCCACAATCTGATGGGCAGGCAGAGGTGTTGAATAAATGTTTAGAGAATTACCTCCGGAGCTATTGTTTCCAGCAACAGCATAACTGGCTAAAATGGTTGGCTTGGGCAGAATTCTGGTACAACACATCCCACCATTCTTCTACAGGCATGACTCCTTTTCAAGCTGTGTATGGCATTCCACCTCCGTCGTTTCTTTCTTATGTTCCCGGTACCTCAAGAGTCCAGGAAGTGGAGTCTGATCTCGTTAACAGGGATCATATCCTCAAGGAATTAAAAGATCATCTTCTCAAGGCACAACATTGAATGACGCGGTTGGCTGATCGGCATCGGACAGAACAAGAGTACTCTATAGGTGATTGGGTGTATCTCAAATTGCAACCATATTGCCAACAGTCCCTGGTGCAGCGATATAACAACAAGCTCTCCGCCAAATATTATGGCCCTTTTCAGATATTGCAACGGATTGGGAAGGTTGCATATAAATTGTCTTTGCCATCTTCGTCGAAGATTCACCCAGTTTTTCATGTTTCACAATTAAAGCTCAAGCATGGTGATCAGTATGTTCCCAGCCTTCCATTACCCTCTCTTCTCAATTTTCCTGACCGCCTTCCACTTGCACTATTGGGTCGCCGCCTGGTCAAGAGGGACAACAAGCCGGTACTACAGATATTAATCCAGTGGGAAGGCCAACCTCCGGATGATGCCACATGGGAAGATTATTATGACATTAGAGAGCGTTTCCCTTCTTTCGACCTTGAGGACAAGGTCTCTCCAGAAGGGGGAGAGAATTTGTAACGAAGGCTTTCTAACGGCTGGGCAAGTTTAGTTATGGCCGTTGGGAAACTGTTTGAGCTGTAAAAAATGGTTGTAGTTGTTAGAGTTGAGGATATAGTTGACTGTACTGGATATGTAATATGGAGATAGTCGATATATAGCGGGGAGATAGCCGATTTGTAATGGGGAGGTAGTTGATATGTAGCCCCACGGTGGGCATTCTGGAATATTATAAATAGGGAGAATGGGGAAGGGAAGCCACAGATTGGATTCCCAATTCTTCTGTCCATTTAGCTGTTAGCTCTCTCAGATCTAGAATTAGTTCTTGAGCCTCTCTGCTCTCTTGCCGATACTCTGTTCCCGCAACAGCAGAGTTCTTGGAATTTCTTGAGTTCCTTGAAGATTTGCAACCCTGGAGCTCGAGCCTGGAGTGGTGAGCCAAGAGGATCTCGATCGCCTTCCTCTCTCCTACTGGATCGGTTGTGGCAATTGCAGGCCCAAACAGGCGATCGCTTGTCTAGCTAATTGATGAAGTAAAAAGAGAACAGCGCAGGGGAAGAACTATAGAATCTCTTGTGGAAGTAAACTAGAGGAAATCTAGCTAAGAACTGGAAACGGGTTGAACTATCAGAACTAACTGGAAGAACAAGAAGAAACAGGGAACAGGAGCACAGGAGAGCAGTGTTTGGGTTTCAATTTCGATAGCCTCTCCGGCCATCTTTTCTTCTCCTATTTATACCTCCCCAAAGGCTCATACCAGCTACAGATAAAGACTAGAGCTACGCCACAACCATTCTTGGTGAGTCTCTAACAAAATTACAAGAAGAGTTTAACAGAATTACAACGATTTTCCTAACTAAAAGGCCAACCGTAACAACCTTCAAACTCCATTAGAGGAATTGGATCATTTATCACCTAATATACCTAACAACGACGGAGGCGGTGGAGGGGGCGGTGGAGGGGGCGGCGGACGCTGCAGTGCACGTGCTGGGCGGCGCAGTCGGTGGAGGGAGGGAGGCGCAAGACGGAGGTGGTGACGGCGCTGGAGCCTGGATGAAGGCGTGTGGCGGACGATGGAGCGATCGCGGCGCTGCAGGGGCGCTGTGACGGCGTCCCGTCGAGGGATGGTGACGGGAGACGGCACCGGCCTGCGGCGGGCGATGGCGAGGGAAAAGGGGGAACGGGAGAAGTGGAGAAGGGTTTTGGGTTGATGGGGGGTCAGGGGGAGGGCGCGTGTTCATGGGGTTTGGGGTTTTGGGATCGGTTTAAGCCGGATCCAGTTTACAACAAGCAGGTCAGGCGGGCCCATACTAACTTCGCAGGTCACTAAGACCGCACAAACGTTCGTCCGGGCGGGCTTTCGAGCCCACTTAGAAGGCGCCTGGGCGTGCGGCGTGCCGACTAGGGGTGAGCACGGTTTGGTTTGGTTCGGTTTGAACATATTTTTTCTCGAACCAAATCAAACCGAACTGAGGGCTCAACCCGAACCAAACCGAACACCTTTGAAATCAAACCAAACCAAACCGAATTAATTCAGTTTGGTTCGGTTTGAACCATAATTCCAGGTCAAATTTGGATTGGTCATTCCATCTGAGTATTCTTGCACCTTCTTACTCTCATATCATAAACACCTTTGGAAACTTGACACTAGACCATTGTTTGATGCTCATTAATTTTTTTGAAATCAAAATTTCCAGTCTATTTACTGCAATCATAGTATCATACTAATACCAGGTCCTTTTCATAATCATCCTATAAATGGCAGCACAACATTTTCTCTCGTTAGACCAGGAACATTCATTAATTCAAGGATTCTCTTAGGAACAGCCTCTGCAAACAAGCAAAGTGAACACTCGTAAATAGGAGAACAATGCACTATAGATGCAACAATAATTATATCTGCTTTTTAAGGGAGCACAGAGGAAACACTTATTGTCAATGCCAAGTTGATTTACAGCACTTACAAACTGCTGATGGAGCTCAACTGACCACACCACACGTGGTTTCTTAGATGTAGAAGAATCATCATTTTCAAGTTCACCATCATCTGGTTCCTCTTTAGCATCCCTTTTCTTTTTCTGAGCAGTCCAATTACCATCACCAGCATCATTAACTGGTGAAGCATATTCAACATCATCAACCCCTCGTCTATGTCTGTCTGTCTCCTCCATGCTACCGGATTGCTCATGGTCTTTATTATCATTCCTTTTTTTCCTGACAATATGTTGCCATATGTTTCTCAACTCTTCAAAACGAACAGGTTTAATCAAATAATCACATGCACCGTGCTTGACGCCTTTCATTACCATAGAGGTCCTTGAACATCTCATGGGTCAGCCACACGCTATAAATATGATGTTTATAAATATGATGCATTATTAGGTTTTGTCTTCATCATATCCTAATATTCCATCATTTATAAACATCACTCGAATGTTGGATCCTTAAACCCGGCCAGCCACACGCAGATGAAGACAAAAAATAATATGATCAAACACAGCCGGTGCTTCTGTGTCACAGTTACACCATCCGGAGACCCACCCAGAGAGCCATTTGAACACCACAATAAAATGAACCATCAAACGCAAAAACTCTGTTTATTAACGAATAGAATAAAAATCGGTCCTTTTTCAACTCCTTATTTCTGGTGGGACGCCGTTTCAAGGGAAGCGGTTCTGTAATGGATGGAGGATTACGAGCCAAGCGAAGTATTTTCCCCATAAACAAAAACGGAGACTTCGGAAGAAAGGGAGAACTGAGGAGAAACTGACCTTTCAGAGGAGCTGGGGAGGGAGAGTTTCTGTCTGTCTGGCTACACAGCCGATGCTATGAAGTCTGAACTAATGAGTAGATGGTGAATCACCTGCGTGTGGCGCCGGCGGGTGCCTCTGCGCGGCTGCGCCTGTGGACCTGCGGTGCTGCACTGCTGCCGTGCTGCGGCCTGCGGGGTGAGGAAGGTAATCGATCGCGTGGGGCGTGGCTGTGTGAGTAACTCGCTGGCCTGCGGACGATGGGTCGCGGGAGGGCCGGAGGTCGCAGGAGGGCTGAGGCCCCCGCGGGTCTCCTGCAGGCTGCCGGCGGGGTCGAGGGAGGGGGACGGCCGGAGGGGTCGCGGCGCGGGCCTCCTGCAGGCTGCAGGCGGGGTCGCGGACGATGGGTCGCGAGAGGGCCAGAGGTCGCAGGAGGGCTGAGGGAGGGGTCGCGGCCCTCGCGGGTCTCCTGCAGGCTGCCGGCGGCGTCGAGGGAGGGGGAGGGCCGGAGGGGTCGCGGCGCGGGCCTCCTCTGGGCGGGGTCGCGGACTCGCGGTCGCGGGGGAGAGCCGGAGGTCGCGGGCGGCGGGCCTCCTGGCTCCTGCGGCTAGGGGGTGAGAGAGGGCCGGATGGGTCGCGGGGTGAGGGAGCACGGCGAGGGTTTAGTGTTCACGGTCGCGGTGCGAAAGAAGCTAAATCGCCGAGATGGTTAATAAGTTAGGGTGAGTTTTTGATTTGAATAAATTTATAAAATTATCTTTGATAAATTGATTTATTCGATTTAATTTAATTTCTTATAGTTAAAAATTAAATCAAATCAAATTTTTAAATACAATTCGATTTGAAATCAAATCAAATTTTTTAAAATTTTAACTCGAATCAAATCAAATCAAATCTGTCGATTCGATTTAATTTTCAAGTTAAACCCAAATTATACTCACCACTAGTGTCAACTGACAACGATGATATTTAGAGTACCACTTGATGCAGCTTGGTGGTGCAGCAAGTTACTCTCTCTCTCTCTCTCTCTCTCTCTCTCTCTCTCTCTCTCTCTCTCTCTCTCTCTCTCTCTCTATATATATATAGAGAGAGAGAGAGAGAGGGGTAATTTAGAGAATAAGTTTTTTATTTGCACCATCTGAACTAGAGCATATGATTGTAAAAAATGGTGAAAAAAAGAATGGACATCATTTTCCTATAAAAATGGGCCATCCAAATATGTCTAGTTAAGAGTCACTTTGATAATGGAATAAGAGTGACTATGATGAATTATTTGTGGGTGAATAAATTATTTAAATTTAAAAATCAAAATATATCACTCGGAGTCGGATAAGATTAAAACTCTTAACCTAGTGTTAATCTATTCCATCTCTCTCACGTGCATACCCTATTCGATTACGAATAAGATAGATATCAAATTAAAAAAATGAAAACCCAAAAATAGATCACCTCCCGTTCATCTGAATTAATTTATCTTAACTTGTTATCAAGAGTGTTTTTTCTTTCTTTTTTGCTCAAAATCGAACAGCGCAGATGAATAATGTGCGGTACCATTTTTTGTGTGTGCACTGTAAGTTGGTGCAACACTCAATTGTATAATAACCTTCCGTGCAACAAGTAAAACTCTGCTATTTATGAAATACATGGACATCGATGCTCACCCAAATGATTGGTAACTTGTGAGAGATAGCTTTTTTATCTCCAAAATAAGAGGTGGAGAAGTAATCAAACTTAGATATTGGAAACAGGTTGAAACTATTTAAAAGGGATGCAATGATGCGTGCCGTTTGCATACGTGGCAAAATGAAACCGGAGAAGATGATGCGTGCCGGTTCAAAAATAAAAACCGGAGATGATGACACGCGATTTGAGCCTATTCCTTAATGTGAGAATAAATGAAGTTATTATGCTTTTTCTACACAATTTCAGAATGGTACGGGGCTATTTGGTACCGAGTTAGAGCGGAGATATCTCCGTTCTAATCTCATTCTACGTTTGCTATGATTAAAACGGGAGGGGATAAACTGGATTCAGAGAAACAGAGTTAATCCTGATTTTGAGGTTGGAAACGGAGATAAGTCATTTCAATTTTTAATTGGAATGACTTATCCCCATTTTTCTAATCCCATTTCATCCCTTGTGTATCAAATGTACATGAGAATAAGACTAAATATAAATTATCCTAAAATGACTTACATTTATTCTCCTTAACTTTTATCTTGATATCGAATTGCACCTATATGAATTGAATTCTAAGATGGGTCGGTATCTTATCTTACTTGCATTAAATAAATGAGGCATTTTCTTATGGTGACGGGAAGGGAGTTAAGTCTCCCGTAAAAGAAGAGATGGGTGCGATAAAAGGAAATTAGTTACGCGAGCCCGTTAAATCTCACTTTGAAAAGGAGTTAGTATTTTTGTGAGTTAACTTAATCTACTTAATTTAATATTGAGTTAACTCATTTTTAATTTGATACGAAGATAATTAAATTATAAGTAAAGAGGTGGATTAATTTATTTTTAAACCAGTATGATTTGATAAGGTGTGAGTTAGTCGGCCAATAATGACAACTAAAATATCAGATTTACCCTTATTTTTGTATTTAATAATATATCTCTCGTTCTCTCTCCCCCTCTCTCCCCTCCCCTTTCTCTCGCGCCACTCTCCCTCTCTCTCCCCTCTCTCTAAAACCACTCACCCCTCCCTCCCTCCCCTCCCCTTTCTCTCACACCACTCTCCCTCTCTCTCCCCTCTCTCTCAAGCCACTCGCCCCTCCCTCTCTCTCCTCCTCTCTCTCTCACGTCACTCGCCCTCTCCCTCTCTCTCCCCTCTCTCTCAAGCCACTCGCCCTCTCCCTCTCTCCTCTCCGCTCTCTCACTTCACTCTCCCTCTCCCTCTCTCTCACACACACCCACACATTAATGTATTAAATCATTTCTAAACGTTTTAAAAAAATTAGTATTAAAATAAATATTTTTTGTCGAAAAATATTTAAATGACAATATATTTATGTTATAAAATATATTATAAATATTAAAAATTTAAAAATATAAATCAGCTTACAATGAAATTATGATGGATAACGTAATAAAGTCTTCGTACTACGATGAATACACAATTACTAATATGAAATTATGAATTCTATTTTTATCAAAATTAATTTTTTTACAATATGTTTATTGTTGACTGTATATTTATGTGGTCTCTTTTGTCTCTCTAGTCTCTCTCGTCTTTATGTCGCTCTCCCTTGGCTCCCTTTCTCATCTGATTTTTTAAGCGTATTTTTTGAAAAAATAAAATTTACCTAATTGTATGAAAGGTTATACTTTTAATAACATTACGTTATGAATTTACTATTCATCTTAAATTTATCTAGCATGTACCGTGCATTAATTTCGTTGACGGTATATTTATCTCGTCTATCTCGTAACTCTCATCTATTTCTCCTCTCTATAGCTCTCACTCGTCTCTCGCTCCCATCTGGATTTGTAAGCGTGAATTTTTTGAGAAAATAACATTTCTCTATCTTTATAATTTTTTTCAAATGTCAATAACAATATTACTATATTACACTTGAAGAAATTATTTATGCGATCATCTATAGTTGTCCGTTGGCATTCGTTGTATACCCTTTATTTCACATTTAAAAAAACTCAACCTCATTTCGTTAATAAAAGACCTTTTCCTGGACATTGACGTACATAAGAGGAGAAACTTAATTTATAACTACATCCCTACTTGCATTGGTTGTCAAGATCGGATTTTTATTATGCTAATTTCACCAAATAATCCAAAAAAAATAACATCACACATGTTATGTAAACGATTGTACACATTTCTTTATTCAAATAAATAACAGCACGTAATTTACGTTTCGTAAAATAGAGCCTGACAGATTTATATGCTCACAATTTACACGCTTATGGATAGTGTGCCCCCTTGTATCCACAACTAGGACCACGACGAACGCACAACTTTCACATCAATTGTGAGAGATAAAAAACAAATATGCATGTAAGGGGTGTCAATAGTTCGGATCCGGGTCGGATCCTTTAAGATCCGAACCCGGATCCGATAGTCTAAGATTCGAATCCGGATCCGATCCGAAATAGCATATTTGATTCGGATTCAAATCGCATCCGAATCCGAATTGAAGATTTCAGATCCGAACTGGATCCGAAATTCATATATACTTTGCTGTACTACCGTCTCCACGTTAATGGCATCCGAAGTTTCGTCTGGTCCACTGTCCTGGGCCTCTTTTGCTGCTTCCTCATTAATGGTATCCGCATCAGTTCATGTTACAAGTAAGATCCCAAATATCACTTCCTGGGGACACAAACCCTATGCTTTGATTACGGGATAATCAAATGCTAGTAAATTGAATCCACCAAAAGAAATTGCAAATTAGTTTCGGATCTGAAACTTCAAACAAATTTAGATCGAAAATTGCATTTTACAGTTTTGGATCCGATTAGTTTGCTTGCAGTTCTGGATACGAAACTGCAAATTCAAGAGTTGCAATCTCCGATCTAAAATTATAAAGCCGGACCTTCCTGTTTTGATATTTGGATCTAAAACTATAAACTTAAGGTATTGCAATGCAACATTACAGTTCTGGAGATTCTTTTCCTGAGTGTCCGAGGGGATCATCAATTTCTACATATACAAATAGTAAAATTGAACAAAGATTACTGGAAGTAATGATGTATGATATTGACATAAGATAATTAGTTGAACGAGCATAACGAAGAACTGATGAATCACTTAAGACGTTGATCTCTGCCAGTTTTTTCCCCTGTCTAAAAGATTTGGATTGTGAGAAAAATCTGGTGTTGAGATGGGAGATGACTAGTCAACAAATAGAGTGATTACTGCTAAATCTTAGTTGCTATAAAAGCTATTAACTGGATTCTTTAGCTTTACTCCAATATGTGTCCTCAAATGCAACTTGAACCCAGCAATTGTCCTTAAAAATCTCTGCACAGAGAATCAATGTTACAACCCAACTGAAGAAATAAAAAATGGCAAAAATCCACACAGTTGTTTACATGAATATCCATGTTGCCATGCTACAACAATTAAATTCCCTTAATTTAGAACTTCAATTTTTATCAAGGGCAAAATGAGCCGCATAGAACATGTTATCTACTGGACCAAGACTAGGATTCATTGTTTTGAAAAGGGATAATGAAACATCACATATATTCTGGAACAATCTTGCTTGCTGAAGAACTCTGCCATGGCCGGTCCCAAGCCCGGATGAGAAAAGAGGAGGGTTTGTGTTAGGTCGACAGCCAGCAGTAAAATTTTGTCACATCTCCAACATGAATTCTGATCCAAATATATTATGTGCTAATGCTAGGGCGTTCCCCGTAAGCGACGCGCCGCAATGGCGCCCGATTGCGGTGTCAAATAGGCAAGGGTTCTCGTGTGGGGTTGGACGCACACGGGTAAAGAAGCAAGTCCAAAAACATAGGATACGTCTAGCTACTTGGAATATAGGAACTTTAACAGGTAAGTGTTTAGAATTAGTTAAGTTAATGAAGGACAGGAGGGTTAACATAGCTTGCCTACAAGAAACTAGGTGGAAAGGACATAAAGCTAAAGACATTGATGGATATAAAATTTGGTATACGGGTAATAATAACTCTAGAAATGGTGTTGCTATAATAATAGATAAAAACTTAAAAGACAGAGTTGTGGAAGTAAATAGATTGGGGGATAGACTAATGTTAATTAAACTTATCTTAGGTGATGATATTTTGAATATAATTAGTGCATATGCACCTCAAGTAGGATTAGAAGAGAGCATTAAAAAGTAATTTTGGGAGGCTATTGATAGTTTGATCCAAAATATCCCTAGTGAAGAGAGAATCTTTATTGGAGGGGATCTTAATGGTCATGTGGGTATAGATAATAGAGGCTATGAGAGGATTCATGGAGGGTTTGATTTTGGCAATAGAAATGATATGGGTAACACAATTCTTGATTTTGATGTGGTCTATGATCTAGCAATTACTAATACCTTCTTTAAGAAGAGGGACGAACACCTAATAACATACAAGAGTGGAACACATATAAGTCAAATTGACTATTTTCTCATTAGGAAGGTCGATAGAGTCTTATGTAAAGATTGTAAAGTTATTCTTGTTGAGAGTTTAGCCCCTCAACATAGGTTGTTAGTAATTGATGTCACTATTCCTAAATTCAAAAGAAAGATCATTATAAATAATTATTCCAAGATTAAATGGTGGAATTTAAAAGGTAAAAGTTTAGAAATATTTAAAAATCATCTATTAAAGGAAAACATTTGAAATTTAGAACAAGAAACTAATGTAATGTGGAATAATGTTACAAATTGTATAACGAGGGTTGCAAAACAACTCTTAGGCGAATCTAAAGGTAAAAAGAATTTAGACAAAGAGGCTTGGTGGTGGAGTGAGGAAATCCAAAATATCATTAGAGTAAAAAAGGAATGCTTTAAAGTTTGACAAACTAACAAAAATGACTAAACCCTAGAAGCCTATAAAATCGCTAAAAAGAGAGCTAAGAAAATAGTTAGCGAAGCTAAATCAAAGGCATTTGAAGATTTATATAATAAATTAGGAACCCGAGAGGGGGAAAATGACATATTTAAACTTGCTAAATTAAGAGAAATGAAAACTAGAGATTTAGATCATGTTCGGTGCATTAAAGGTGAAGATCAAAGGGTTTTAACTAAGGATCTTGAGATTAAAGGGAGGTGGCATAACTATTTTCAGAAGTTACTTAATGGAGATTCCGTCAAGGATTTATCTCTAGAAGGTACCCAAGAGTCCACAATATTTGATAAATATCAATATTTCAGGCGTATTAAGATGTCAGAAGTGAAGGATGCTTTAAGGAAAATGAAAGTGGGCAAGGCCTTAGGGTTAGATGGCTTACCTATTGAAATATGGAAAGGCCTAGGAGATATTGGTATTCAGTGGCTAACTAAATTTTTTAATAAAATTTTAAAGGAACGGAGAATGCCAGAAGTTTGGAGAAAAAGTGTTGTAGTTCCTTTCTATAAAAATAAAGGAGATATTCAAAGTTGTAATAATTATCGTGGAATTAAGCTTATGAGTCATACTATGAAACTTTGGGAAAGAGTAATTGAAAAACGCCTCCGATGTATGACTACTGTATCGGAAAATCAGTTTGGTTTTATGCCAAATAGATCTACTACATAAGCTATTTTCTTACTACGGCAGCTAATAGAGAAGTATAGAGAGATGAGAAAAGATTTGTATATAGTTTTTCTTGATTTAGAGAATGTGTACGATCGAGTACCGAGAAAATTGATTTGGTGGACATTAAGAAAGAAAGGAATCTCTCGAGGATATGTTGATTTGATTAAAGATATGTACGGCGGTACTATTACTAGTGTTCGAACTATTACTGGGGAGACTAGTGAATTTCCCGTTTCTATAGGTTTGCATCAAGGTTCTGCACTAAGTCCGTATCTCTTTGCCTTAGTTATGGATGAAGTAACTAAACAATTGCATGAGGATATCCCTTGGTGTATGTTATTTGCAGACGATATTATTTTAATTGATGAGAGTATTGATGCTCTAAATGCTAAGTTAGAGCATTGGAGACTTGCCTTGGAGTCTAAAGGTTTTAAAATTAGTAGGAGTAAGTCAGAGTTTATGCACTGTAATTTTAGTAATGGGAGAGTGGTTCAGGAAGACATGGTTCTAATTGATGGACATAACATTCCGAAGAGTAGTAGCTTTCGATATTTAGGGTCTATCATACAAGAGAATGGGGAGATTTATGATGACGTTACGCATAGGATTAAGGCAGGCTGGTTAAGATAGAGAAGTGCATAAGGTGTCCTTTGTGATCGTCGTATGCCTGTGAAACTCAAAGGGAGGTTTTATAGAACGACTGTGAGACCTGCTTTGTTATATGGTACCGAGTGTTGGGCAGTACGAAAGGAACACATCCACAAAATATTTGTAGCAGAGATGAGGATGTTGAGATGGATGTGTGGCAAGACTAAGAAAGACAAGATTAGGAATGAGCGCATCCGTAATGACTTAGGGATAGCTCCAATTGATAGCAAAATGAGAGAAAATAGACTCAGGTGGTTTGGACATGTGTTTCGTTGCCCTAACTCAGCGCCGGTTAAAAGATGTGATCAAATCTTAGTGGATGCTAGTAAAAGAGCTCAAGGAAGACCTAAAATGAGATGGTGCGATGTTATTAGGAAGGACATTAGTTCTTTGAGTTTAAATATGAATATTGCACTTGATAGAAATCTTTGGCGGAACATGATTCATGTAGCCGACCCCAATTAATTAGGATAAGGCTCTGATGATGATGATGATGATGATGATGAATCTTGCTTGCTGAAGCCAAAAAAAAAAGTTGGATATCATTTGCCTAGATAAATGCAGTTAAGCATTTGGGGAAGCTTCACAAAGATATCATAACCCCTAGCAACTTAAGTGTTACACCCTGACAATAACACTGAGATGAGAGTTGTAACACTGGATATTATGACATGTAAATTTCCACTCAGGCCAAGCACCAGAAGTAGGCACAAATTCAAGACAAACCCATATAAAATAATGAGTTCATAATACTGAGTTTAAAATATCTGAGTTCATCATACTGAGTGAGAAGCTGAGGCTTCCTCCGAGATGAACTCTTGTGAAGTGAACAGAGTGCTTCACCTTCTTGTCAAGTTTTCTATCTGTTGTGTCAGCATCAACATGGTATCCAGCTTGATGAATCTGATCTCGGACCTTTAGCAACAGAAAATTCTTACCATACTCATAAATGTAGTAAACAGTACAATGAATGTGAAAGGAAGTGTTCAAGAAACTTCTGTCTAAAATTAAAATAGCATGTTACTTGGCATAAAAGATAGACAAAAATAAACAGGTAAGTTTAATCACTTTCTATAATCAGGAGGGTCAATGGTTGTCATTGAAATCAAATCCAAAGGTAGCAAGCATGCCCGTCCTTGAAAAGACCTTGAAAAAATATAGTTGAAATGAAAAGATAATTTGATCTAATAATTCTGGCCAAGTTAAATTAGCATAGTATTATTTGTGAGTAAATCCTACAAGATAAGAAAATAATTCAGAAAAAGGCAATATAGCATTTAGAGGTTTAACATTAGCTCTTACAGTAGGACGGAATCTTTTCCCTTCAACACCCATCTTGAAAAAATATTCAAGATGGAGGGAGAGAAGGGTAGGCAGGTATTGACCATGTCAAAAAAGTTTTCTTTTGTATGGTTACTCTTCCGTTCTTCTCACTGCATGTTAATTGTACACCCATCCACACACTTAACTAGCCGACAACTAGCAACCTACTTAGTTGCTGCTGGGTAAAATATTAAATACAGTGACAGCATATCTGTAGGAGGGAAACAATTAGACCTCTGGCCATGTCAGGATCAGTTTAAATTGCTCATGTCATGTTCATTCATCCTATGATACATGGATTAAGAGTTTTCTTTGACTTACTATTTCAGAAGTTTAGGTACATGCTCCAGCCTTTAATGGAGCATGTCGTCTGTACATGGGCATTTTTCCCCTTCTGCTTTCTAGATCATTACTAATTCCTCACAATATTGTTGGCATTTGATATTTCCTATCGATACCACTCACATAGATGCAACATAAGTTGAAAACATTAATGAAAACCAACATAGATACCCACAAATATATCAGAACCATATCAATAATCTCACTTAACAGTTATCAAAATTGATCTAGAGACCTGCAAGAAAGCAAATTCAAATCAACAACACATAACCAATAGGAATATAGTTATAGTCACAAACAGTTATCAAAATTGTCATTAAATAAAGTTAAATATGGCAAAAGCAGAAAGGAATCAGTCAAATAACTACCACTGCAATACATGGCTGATTACACACAGTGAACAAAGGAATCAATCACATAACTACCACTGCAATACTTTCAACGTAGAGAAAACTGCCAACAATACTCTAGTATACCCATTCAGGTTGATGGTATTAAAAAAGCTAGAAGGACAAGATATCTAGCAAACAACAAAAAAAATCAAGAAACCACCTTGATCAACACACAGCAAAAAGTCGAAACATACCAGAGGGCTGAGGCTGCTCAATATGAAACTGAAAACATATAATGAATAGAACTAGAAAACCTGAGAAAAAATATCATCAGAAGATAGTTAGAATTAAACCACAAAACCTGACACCAAACCCTCCACCTTCTAAAACCCAAAACAGAAACTGAAATAATATACATCCCAACGAAGGAAAAAATAATATACCCACTTTGGAAATGTGAAAATGTTGTAGAAAAATTTGGCAGCATTTGAAAATGCGGTAGGAAAATAAGATTATATGAAGATAACCTATATGGTTAAACACTGAAGATTACCATATCATACACTAAAAAAGAATATCAGGAGACTGAAAGTTGCCACTTAAAGCAATAACCTAAAGAAACATATAATTCTCACTCATCATACACTAAAAAAGATTACTCCCCCGCCCTCTCTGGTGTTTTCACTCATCATATAATTCTCA
Organism: Amorphophallus konjac; assembly: GCA_022559845.1. Classification (NCBI taxonomy): domain Eukaryota; kingdom Viridiplantae; phylum Streptophyta; class Magnoliopsida; order Alismatales; family Araceae; genus Amorphophallus; species Amorphophallus konjac. Next base: position 389,735,163 of record CM040126.1, read on the forward strand.
CTTGAGTCCCACTGACACACAAATGCAATAAAATCATCTTTTTTTCTGGGTCACTGAAACCTGCCCTAAGGTATTCAGAAAAACAAATCCTCTACGTATCAATGGCAGTCTCTTCACTTGTGGGTAGTTGATACCCACTTTGGAAATGTAAAAATGAAAAGGAAGTGGAAGGCCTTATGTAGAGGTTGGAGATACATGCGAGGAAGAGGTAGATCTAAATACAAATGATGGGGAGGAAGATCTGGTGTCGGATGGAGATCCATTATCGACCTCTCCCAGAGGAGGCAGATCTGAGAGTAATGGAGATGAAGAAGACTGAAAGGGTGAGATCCAAAGGAGGGAGAGACGGTGGAGGAGGATGCAGCAATGTCCGGGATAGTCTGGCAAGCCATGCCATTTGGCGATTCTTCATTATCCTGCCAACAACATGAAGAGGGCCACACGAGGGAGGATGAAGAGAGATGAACGGGTGCGAGAGAGAGAGGGATCAGAGAGAGAGATCATAGAAAGAGAGTGGGTGTGGGAGGGGGGTTTTCCCAACGACAGAGAGATTGGTGAGGGGGGTTTCCCTCCTGCCCCAGTAGCGCAGCGCTGCTTGTTGTGGGAGATCGGGGAGAGAGAGAGAGAGAGAGAGAGAGAGAGAGAGAGAGAGAGTAAAGACATAGTTCCGAAGAGAACAAGAGAAAGGGCAATAGAGAGAGAGAGAGAGAGAGGCAACATACCCAGATCATCTTCGCCATTGTCGAGATCACCGCTGTGCGTGGCCGTCGTCGGGATCGATGAGCATGAACGTCGCCGGCTCACCAGAAACCCTAGAGGGCTGAGTGGGAGAGAAAGAGCGGAAAGAGAGAGCAGAGAGGATCGGGGGTGGGGGGTAAGCATTTCCCAACCCGAAATAGGTGATATATGGCTCGCCCCGAATCCGATCCAATGCCAAAGATGCTGGATCAACTTTGGCTCGCCCCGAAACCAAAAGCTGTCGCTTATTTCGGATCAGAGTCTGCTCCGAATCCGAAATAAAACGTGGATTCGGATCGGGTCAACGGATCCGGGAGATCCATTGACAGGGCTATATGCATGCATCTTGGGTTGGCTTCTCCCTCATGCAGATCCTGGAAGCTCGAAACACCCACTTTGGGGGTAGTGTTTTTTTTTTTTGGAAGCAAGTTAGATCATTTTATTTCATACTGAAAATTAGTAGAATACATGAGAAAGTAGAAAATCTAAACCGTACAGATAAATCATATTTGGCTCATGTACATACAGAGAGGATATCGGGGAACAGTGTAGAACAAAGGCGACCACCAAGAGTTGGAGCTCCAGGGAAACCGAAGAAGAGCCAGCCGGTGCTGAGGGTTGCCGAGTTCATCCTCGAGGCGCGCATGGCTGTCGAACCGCTCATGTATAATGCGGTGAGAAGAGAACACTCGGGAGGTCGATATCCGGTTGGATACGGGAGGAAAGCGTTGTATCTCCGAGCTTTTACGAAACCGAGGGAAGAGACCCATAACCTGCAACACGAGGACCTGACCCATTTTCGACGATGCCCGAGAGAATGCCCAAACCAGTGGGAGATAGGACCAGGGACAGTGAGGACGGGGGGTAGAAGACAAGAGGATTGAGGTGGGCGGCGGTGACTGGAGGCGGGGACAGCGGGCGGGGGAGATAGAAGAGGGTAGGGGGTGGACTTCAAAAAGGTTTGGGGGACTTAAACGGTAGGTAGTGTTGATGTCATCGTTTCTTTCTTTTGTAATTACCAGAACAAGAGTCGGCAAGGTCCTTCCAAATCACGAGAACATTAGATTCAGATCAAACACCGTTAAATTAAAACAAAAATCAATAGTTAGCTAACAAAGTAAATGAATGAATACTCTAGCAATTCAACAAGGTAAGCATGAGATCCATGGATGCAAATGATAAACATGTTTCACGTACCCCGTGGTAGCCAAATTTGATTTGACAAGAGGTTTTACTTTGACTGTTATGGATGGTTCAGAAACATGAGAACGAGAGCTACACACCCAACTTCTTAATCAGAATTAAGCGGTAAGTCTCGTCGACGAGAAAACTGCCTTCCTAATAAGTTAAAATATATAACCTGAAATTAACATAATGAAACATGCACAAAAAAATGGCTACAATCCATGTACAACAAATGACAAATAAAGTTAGAGAAATAGGATGGCAGTAAATTAGCATGTTACATGTCATGGGAAAAATGACTACAATGATCGAGGCCTCTACAGAAATGGAAGGTCTCGAACATTAAAGAATGATAAGAGTAACGTGTACGAGAAATGGATAGCATAGATGCCAAGGTAATTTGAACTCCTTAAATGTGAAAAATAAAGATAACTTGTTATCAAATATTGAGATGGGTGGCATTAACATTTACTCGATAGAAGAAAGTAAATGGTGGAGTGGCATTGTAATTAACATTTTTATCAAATGATGCCATTGCAATTAAAAATGTTAAACCTCACCGTGGAAGTAATCAAATGATCATATCAGATAAGTTGATAGTCAGTCAAGTTTAACAATCATGATCTTGTGTTATCAAGAATGAATAATATGCTCACACTCAATATGATTGATTCTAATGTATCCCAAGTGATGATCGGATAATAAATAATACCATATACATTGTCAGAGAGGTGGCAGAGTCAACTATGACAGATATATTTGTAAGTCCACCACAAAGCAAATGGCATCTCTTCTATATTCATACTTCATGTAGAATTACACATTGGAGAAAATTCTGGCACAAAGTGTGAAGTCATATAAATGAATAACTTGCACATTACCTGATCATGGGAGAGATGAAGCGTATTCTTAACAGAAGAGTGTAAATGGGATGTAGCAAACATGACTGCAAGGAGAATTTATAGATAGTATAGTTCACTAAAAATAAAGTATGTACAAAAAATATCTATTTAAGAAATCAAATACAATTCACTAGAAATAAACTCTATAGAAATGTATTCGTGATGGCAAATTAATGAAGTTGCCTTTCAATTGAAGGTTAGAGAAAAGTGCATGGGGTGCAGCAAACATGGAGATCTGCACAAAGATTCTTTTAAAACAACACCTATATCCAAGGAAAATAATAATAACATTAGTACCATATTCTGAAATTATACGGAGGGAAATTGTAAAGATAATTGGACATCAGTTTACCTATGCATAAATGGTTCCCGATGACCTCAGTCGACGCCAATCCAAGCTCATGTTTATCAAGAATGTTTGATGGTGGGGTGGGGTGGGCTCAGTATGGGTATTGGGGGTATGTGTAGTCATTTTTTCATGTTGGAGTGTCACAAGTGCTCATCCTACCACAACATGAAATCATAAAACTCATTCCTCATCGTCCCAACCCGTAGTCAGTGCACACATGATGCCATCTCATCCGGAGTAATGACTCAAACAACACAAGGGACATGGTTGTGATGGAGTTGCATTGTCATGCCGTCTACGACACCCAACCATGCACGTGCATGACATGTTGGACATGTACCGGGGGCAACAAACATGGAGCCCTGCTAAGAGTTGTTTTAAAAGAACACGGCATGCCAATTGATATTAAAATAAATGACACATATAGGAAAGGGAATACAAGATATTGTCAAATCAACTACGCTAGAAACCATTGCATGTGAGTACGTTGACAAAATAGGCCTCGAGAACAAAGAATGCATGATAAAATAGATCAGTTTTCAAGCCAGAGTTGTGTCGCAATAGTGTCCCTAAGATGCTCCCCTTCTCTAATGTCACGAGAAGCCACAGGCATGATGGGATCCACGTCTTCATCACCATCATCTTCAACGTCAAGCAGTTTACGTTGAAAGTAAAAGTTGTCCCCTTGCTCCCATCGTATGAATTTATGTATGACACAGCATGCAAACACAATTAGTATTTGCGTGTGAATTAGGTACATGTTCCCCTCTTTTAATGTTGGGAGTCGTATCTTGACTATCATGAATGTCCACTCCGCAACATTTCTCAGCTGAGCATGGCAATGAATAAACTTGTCCCGCAAACTTCGATAGCCTCTACCACCACGGCCTTGATATTGAGAAATGTGATAACGCTCACCCTGATAAGGGCATAAGAAAGTGCAAGTGTTTACATATCCGAGATCAACCAGATAATATTTACCTAAAGTTAGTACATTGCTCAATTACATTGTGTGTATCTTAATTCTAGTATAAAATTTACTAAAGTTAAGGTTGAAATTGAACTCACCTAGAGGCATCTTGAAACCCCCCTTTTCTACGGCCCAAGTCAACACCTTTTGATCACCGGTTGAGCCTTCCCATCCGGTGGCCAGATATTGGAACTGTAAATAAAAGGATACAGCAGCCATGACATTCTGAGTTATTTGTTGCTTACGGTTCCGATACCGTGCGTATTTCGATGTTAGAACATTGGCAAGGATGTGTGTGCCATCAACTACACCCAATGCATCCTGCAATTGTTGTAATGTCCCATAAGAATATGTAAACATATGAGGTGGCGATGATTGTAAGTTAACTTAAAGTAAGGGTAAAACTTGTCATTGTGCCGAATGAACGGATGCACATCTTCTGTTCCTGTGGGGAGATGGAGGTATGTTTGCCTAAGTTCAACTATAACATTGCACACGTGTTTCACATAATAACTCATTATATGTGACGAGTGCTAGAAGTGCTCACACATAGCACCCGTCGCAACACCGTGACCCATTGCATATAAGAACATTGCCAATTACTCACTTGCAGTGAAAAATTGTATGTCTTTAATCAATTACCTCTCTAAAAGGACGTCACGCAAACGAATGACCATAGCTTGGTTTAGTCTAAACATGTTGTAACATCATTTTTCATGACCCCTTAATATGTCTTGTACCCACACATGTCATGTGTAGTTAGATGTATGCATGGGGCTGGGCACACGCACATCGCGAATTTCTTCATCGATCGCATCTACTAAATCCTCCACTATCCAGTCGGCCATGTTTTGGCTGAGTAAAATCCCTTCCCGCATAAGCTGTCTTATCAAATTATTTGCATCCATAATGTCCTGTCATACACATGTAAGAGACATGACTAAGTTTGAAGGGACACTTCATGTAGTATTACACATTGGAGAAAATTCTGGCACAAAGTGTGAAGTCATATAAATGAATAACTTGCACATTACCTGATCATGGGAGAGATGAAGCGTATTCTTAACAGAAGAGTGTAAATGGGATGTAGCAAACATGACTGCAAGGAGAATTTATAGATAGTATAGTTCACTAAAAATAAAGTATGTAAAAAAAATATCCATTTAAGAAATCAAATACAATTCACTAAAAATAAACTCTATAGAAATGTACTCGTGATGGCAAATTAATGAAGTTGCCTTTCAATTGAAGGTTAGAGAAAAGTGCATGGGGTGCAGCAAACATGGAGATCTGCACAAAGATTCTTTTAAAACAACACCTATATCCAAGGAAAATAATAATAACATTAGTACCATATTCTGAAATTATACGGAGGGAAATTGTAAAGATAATTGGACATCAGTTTACCTATGCATAAATGGTTCCCGATGACCTCAGTCGACGCCAATCCAAGCTCATGTTTATTAAGAATGTTTGATGGTGGGGTGGGCTCAGTATGGGTATTGGGGGTATGTGTAGTCATTTTTTCATGTTGGAGTGTCACAAGTGCTCATCCTACCACAACATGAAATCATAAAACCCATTCCTCATCGTCCCAACCCGTAGTCAGTGCACACATGATGCCATCTCATCCGGAGTAATGACTCAAACAACACAAGGGACATGGTTGTGATGGAGTTGCATTGCCATGCCGTCTACCACTACAAGAAAAATCGCGGATAGCGACCGACCTAGCGGTCGCTATTCAGTCTTAGATCGGTCGCAAATCTGCATTGCGACCGAACAGAGACTATCTAGCGACCGAATATGTCGGTCGCTATATACTAGTCGCTATATAGCGACCGACATAATTCGGTCGCAGTATCAGTCGTTACCAGAGACCGATTATAATCGGTCGCCTGATCGGTCGCTAATTAAGTCGGTCTCAATTCGGTCGCTATCCGGTCTCTAATTATGTTGTATTTTTAAAAATAAAATTAACCTATCGGATTTATTCGGTCTCAATTCGGTCGCTAGTCGGTCGCCAAGTATAATTATTTAATAAAAGAAATATAACGTATAGTCGCTATTCGGTCGCAATTCAGTCTCCATGCGGTCGCTAATTTTGCATTATTTTTTTTTTAAAAATTTATTTAAACTGATAAATAAATTACCTGATAAATAACAAATTCATAACATAAATATAAAATCAACTACACAGACAACAATATCGACAAATCTCAAATTCATCACATACAAACACCTGATAAATAACAATTTCATAAAACAATAATAAATCAACTACACGGATCACAATCTCCACGAACCTCAAATTACACACAATTAAAATAAAATCACAAATTAATCATACATCCATAATAATAAAATGACAACATACACAACTAAAATAAAATCACAAATCCTCCACATATGTCTCATCCTGGTCGTCGTCTCGTCCAACATCATCCTGGTCGTCGTCTCGTCCAACATCTCGCGACGGATGATCCTGTATATCATTTAAAAAAATTATAATCAAATCATTAACAAGACTTAATAAAGAAATCAAGCATTAACAAGAGTATGCCAATAGTTTAAGCCAGCTCATTTTCATATATATAAATACACACACACAATATAAGTTCAAATTTCATCTTGTATTTTAAAAATGAAGTTTGAGCGCCGAGCTCAAACCGGGCATCCGATTTGGATTCCGTCAGTTCTGACAAGTCACTTTCATCTCCCCGGTCGTATTGGAATGATCGGCACGGCCATCCGACCGGTATTTCAAATTTTAGACCCCCGGACCCGTCCTAACAGTTCATTTGAACTAAGTGTATTTTAAAAATGAAGTTTGAGCGCCGAGCTCAAACCGGGCATCCGATTTGGATTCCGTCAGTTCTGACAAGTCACTTTCATCTCCCCGGTCGTATTGGAATGATCGGCACGGCCATCCGACCGGTATTTCAGATTTTAGAACCAAATGCCCCGTCCTAACAGTTCATTTGAACTAAGTGTATTTTAAAAATGAAGTTTGAGCGCCGAGCTCAAACCGGGCATCCGATTTGGATTCCGTCAGTTCTGACAAGTCACTTTCATCTCCCCGGTCGTATTGGAATGATCGGCACGGCCATCCGACCGGTATTTCGAATTTTAGACCCCCGGACCCGTCCTAACAGTTCATTTGAACTAAGTGTATTTTAAAAATGAAGTTTGAGCGCCGAGCTCAAACCGGGCATCCGATTTGGATTCCGTCAGTTCTGACAAGTCACTTTCATCTCCCCGGTCGTATTGGAATGATCGGCACGACCATCCGACCGGTATTTCAGATTTTAGAACCAAATGCCCCGTCCTAACAGTTCATTTGAACTAAGTGTATTTTAAAAATGAAGTTTGAGCGCCGAGCTCAAACCGGGCATCCGATTTGGATTCCGTCAGTTCTGACAAGTCACTTTCATCTCCCCGGTCGTATTGGAATGATCGGCACGGCCATCCGACCGGTATTTCGAATTTTAGACCCCCGGACCCGTCCTAACAGTTCATTTGAACTAAGTGTATTTTAAAAATGAAGTTTGAGCGCCGAGCTCAAACCGGGCATCCGATTTGGATTCCGTCAGTTCTGACAAGTCACTTTCATATCCCCGGTCGTATTGGAATGATCGGCACGGCCATCCGACCGGTATTTCAGATTTTAGAACCAAATGCCCCGTCCTAACAGTTCATTTGAACTAAGTGTATTTTAAAAATGAAGTTTGAGCGCCGAGCTCAAACCGGGCATCCGATTTGGATTCCGTCAGTTCTGACAAGTCACTTTCATATCCCCGGTCGTATTGGAATGATCGGCACGGCCATCCGACCGGTATTTCAGATTTTAGAACCAAATGCCCCGTCCTAACAGTTCATTTGAACTAAGTGTATTTTAAAAATGAAGTTTGAGCGCCGAGCTCAAACCGGGCATCCGATTTGGATTCCGTCAGTTCTGACAAGTCACTTTCATCTCCCCGGTCGTATTGGAATGATCGGCACGGCCATCCGACCGGTATTTCGAATTTTAGACCCCCGGACCCGTCCTAACAGTTCATTTGAACTAAGTGTATTTTAAAAATGAAGTTTGAGCGCCGAGCTCAAACCGGGCATCCGATTTGGATTCCGTCAGTTCTGACAAGTCACTTTCATCTCCCCGGTCGTATTGGAATATAGTAACAGCAGCCCATACTGAAATGCCTCAGATGATCAGAATCACCTTCGCATCATCATTGGGAAACAGTGGTGGAGCTAAATCGCATTGAATTACTCATTGATAAATAGCAAACCAAAATATTGGAAAACCAATAGTTAATCCGTGTAGTCAGAAAGAAGGGATAATGATGATCGATCCAAAGTGATAGGGAAGTTTAACTGGTTCAGAATGGATAGCATACTCCCATGCGTTGATGCATATAAAACCAGTCTGTTTGAATCTACAAAGCAATCATCACACATTGACAGTTTAATTGGATCTACACAAAGCAATCATCATGGAATTGTGTCATTTAAGTCTACAAATAATGCCGACACACTTGATGATAACTCCTCAATAAATCAGACACCAATGAGTAAAGCTTGACATGATCGCTCTCCATGCACATAATGCCATTTGTGGAGCTATTAGGGGTGCTTTCGCCTTTCAGTAGGACTATATCAAACGGCAGAATAGAATTAACAACGAGCTTCTGTATAAACAGAGCAGTGGCATCCCTGCAAACCTTTTGAGAGTTGAGTCGAATGCTTATGGTAGGTTGAGTGCTTGTGGTACAAATTTATACTAAACCGAGGAGCAAAATTTAGCAATCTTAAGTTAATGGCTAAGCATGTGAAGTTCATAACAATCCAATGTCTAATCATCTATATTACTATAATTTAACGGAGGGGTACATTTCATAATTTGCAGCAATATTCCAGCAGGTATCCAATATCTAAACATCTCTATATCTATCATCATGTCTCCAAGAGATGAGAAAAGTAGACTTCAAGAGCAGGCATTAGAATTACAGAACCCTTCCGGGAGGAAAAGAACAAGAAAGAAAGGTGAAGAACGTTAACCATTCTTATAGCAATAAAAATCCGGTCGTGCAAGCAATTCCCATTTTTCTATTCACACCTTCATTGATCAGAATATATGTTACTAGCTTCCAATTCCAGTATGACGCACGTACGATTTAGTCAGAGACTGACAGCAACCTGCCAAAGAAACGTGCTAAGCACTTCTTCCGCACCTCAAACCTCTGACAATCTTATCTTATTAATCAAGCGGGACCATGCACTCCCCTTATGCACGCAACAAAACTAATCAAAGAAACGAAACTCCAAAAAAACCAAATAAAAAAAATCCAGGGATAGCAGACCTCTTGGCGGAAGAACCACCCGACGCATCCGCCGCCGCCGGCTTCTCGTCCCTGTTCTTCGCCGCCGATCACAAGTCGTATTGGAATGACCGGCACGGCCATCCGACCGGTATTTCAAATTTTAACTACTCTACGGTACATCCATGAACGATCTTCAGACATTTTCCCTATGCAAATGAAATGTAAACACACAAAACTTTAACATGTTTAACAAAATAAAAACTCCAACCCTTTCCTCACATCGTCCATCTCTGCCATTTTAAATAGGAAGGAAATATCATTTAGATTTTCACTTTTTAACCCATCTGTGAAGGTTTGATCGCACGATTAATTACTATATGTGTTGTGTTATTTGCTAAAAATTTCGGCAGCATCTCCTCACACCTCTCCGATATACCACAAAATATTTATTGATTAAGAAATTTTCTTAAACACTTACTAATAAGTGGTTAAGAAAATAATCAAAATCAATAAAGGTATATCAGAGAGGAATGAGAAGACGCATCCAGCCAAAATTTTTAACAAACAACACAAACACATATAGTAATTAACCACCTAAGTGCGATCAAACATTCACAGACTGTCCAAACGGGACAATTCAAGACTTTGAGTTAGATATACACATTCTCATCATTCAAAATGAGAACGTGCACATCAATCCCAAAGTCTTGAACGGGTAGATTGATTGACACGGGCTTAACACGCTCTCCTAAGATACGTGCAATGTTAGGTTGCACCCACGCATCTCAGCTAACATACAACACCCAACTAATTAAATATTGACAAGATACTAACACATTCTAAAAACATAGCAATAACATGTGAAATTGACAATACATGTACACAATGAAAACATGAATTTTATTGTAACATCCAACACATTCAGTTAATTTTCTTGGTCGGCTGTACCATCCCAACCTTATGAGTTTGATAGGGTACTGTTTGGAGGATGACCACCGGCTGCTGGTGTATGAGTTCATGCCACGGGGAAGCCTGGAGAACCATCTTTTTAGGAGTATGTCTGTTTCGATTATTCTCTGCACCGTTTGGTTTGCTGACTCATTTAGGCACCTGTTTTCTTAAAGAAAAAAAATTGCAATGCGCAGTGGCCTCACCTTTTACCCAATGGTTACCTACGTAGTTCTTTTGAATCAGTTTTTGAACCCCACAATGTCGATTCTGCAGGGGGTTCATACTTCCAGCCTCTCTCCTGGAACCTTAGGATGAAGGTTGCTCTTGGAGCCGCAAAGGGGCTGGCCTTTCTGCATGGTGCTGAAACAAAGGTTATATATCGGGATTTTAAGACATCAAATGTGCTTCTTGATTCAGTAAGTGGAGACCCTTGTCTTATAGTTGATGGATGATATGTTTTCTTGATTAACGTTCCCCGTCATGATGTTCTGCCTCTCAAATCCCTTCTTTGCAAACCTACAAAATTATAATGCCAAGCTTTCCGACTTTGGCTTGGCAAAAGATGGACCAACTGGTAACAAGAGCCATGTGTCAACTAGGGTCATGGGAACATACGGATATGCTGCTCCTGAGTACCTTGCAACAGGTAAACCTTTGGTTCCAAACTGCTTGTATGTCCCTCCATCTTTTTGTCTTTAGGTGTTCCATTTTCAAGTGCTGATCAGTGTGTCTCAGATTTTTGGATGGCATTTGTCTTGCTTTTTTTTTTCTCTGTGGGTAACAAGATGCCATTTTCTCTTCGTAAATGAGAAAATTGTGCCGAAATGACACGAGGAGTCGGCAAATAATTCGGATTAAAACAGAAACTGAGTTGGTAAGGGACCTTGAATAAAACATAGATTACCCATGAATTTCTCCTTGAATAAAGTGTTGACAGCTCAGGAATATTTGATCTGGAGAGTGATAGTATTGTCCATTGGCATGATTAAGATTCTCTAGTGTAATATTTGATTGTCATCTCCGAGATATTTTTGGAGTGAATTAGGGGCGGGTATATCACCCCGACTGACCCACTCCTAACCCACCTCGGGTGATTTATTTCACCCCTTTTTAAGAATTCACATACCCTAACTTTATCTCTAACCGACTCCGATTAAGAAAAAAAAACGAACTAAATAAGAATAACTCGTCTCACCCTAATTAATCTATCGTAATCGGATTTACTTCTTTATCAAAGTGGCCCTACGAAATTAGTCCATCGCTTGCGGGTCGTGACAAAGTGCCTTCAAACGTTAAGATTGCGTTTGAGAACGCAGATAGAAAAAGAGGCCATGGAATGATTATTTAAGCCTCAGTCTTTAAATAAAACTCTAGTGACACGTATTACATCTGTTGAATTTTTACACTATTTTTGGTTCTCATAAGAATGATGGGGTCATATGTAGAGTTCATCTTGTACCTTTGCTTTAAAATTCTCATAATCCAATGTTTGGATTTGTTGGTTCTCAAGTTCTTGGATTTTGGGTTTGCTACAGTTTTAAATCGAAAAATAAGAATTGGGGAAAATACATGACACAATAAATGGACTGCATATTGAAGCCAGAACATTAATAACGGACCGGACAAACTAAAAAGATAATCTTATAATATTTCACACTATTTTACAGGAGAACAAATGATATGTGGACACCATCTCAAGAGTCTTAAATAAATCAGGTTCATTGCACGAGCATAGCCCCTCCCCCGGAGCCCCTCCACCGGAGCCCCTCCCCCTCCACCGGAGCCCCTCCCCCTGCGCAGCCCCCCCTCCACCGGAGCCCCTCCCCCTGCGCAACCCCCTCCCCTCCACCGGAGCCCCCTCCCCCTCACCCCTGCGGAGCCCCCTCCCCTCCACCGGAGCCCATCCCCCTGCGCAGCCCCCCCTCCACCGGAGCCCCTCCCCCTGCGCAGCCCCCTCCCCTCCACCGGAGCCCCCTCCCCCTCACCCCACCGGAGCCCCTCCCCCTGCGCAGCCCCCTCCCGTCCACCGGAGCCCCCTCCCCCTCACCCCTGCGGAGCCCCCTCCCCTCCACCGGAGCCCCTCCACCGGAGCCCCTCCCCCTCCACCGGAGCCCCTCCCCCTGCGCAGCCCCCCCTCCACCGGAGCCCCTCCCCCTGCGCAACCCCCTCCCCTCCACCGGAGCCCCCTCCCCCTCACCCCTGCGGAGCCCCCTCCCCTCCACCGGAGCCCATCCCCCTGCGCAGCCCCCCCTCCACCGGAGCCCCTCCCCCTGCGCAGCCCCCTCCCCTCCACCGGAGCCCCCTCCCCCTCACCCCACCGGAGCCCCTCCCCCTGCGCAGCCCCCTCCCGTCCACCGGAGCCCCCTCCCCCTCACCCCTGCGGAGCCCCCTCCCCTCCACCGGAGCCCCTCCCCCTCCCCTGCGCAGCCCCCTCCCCCTCCCCTGCGGAGCCCCCTCCCCCTCACCCGAGCTCCACCCCCCCTCCCAGACCAACCTCCCCCGCCACCCCCTCCCACCGAAACCCCCCTCACTGGAACCCCTCCAAGAAGAAAAAAAATGAGAAATAGGGCATGGTCGATGGCCGGCGGGGAGGGAGAGGGGGGGGGAGAGAGGCGCGGGGCTGGAGGGAGAGGAGAGGGGGGGGAGATCGAGAGGGAGAGGACTTACCAGACCGAGGAGGGTGACGACGAGGACGACGGGGACCGACGAGGTCGACGGCGAGGATGGTGCGGGGCTGGCCGAGACAGCGAGCTCCGGCGTCCGTCCACCACCACGCCGCTCGCCACGCCCGTGGCCGCAAGGCAGAGGGGGGGGGGGGGGAGGGCGAGGGGGCCGGAGGGGGAGGGGAGAGCTCCGGTGGAGGAAGGTTATCAATGCAGGGGGGAGATGGTCGCGCTGTAAATGCAGTCATATCAGCGACCGATTAGAGACCGAAATATATTCGGTCGCAACATCGGTCTCCAATTCGGTCGATTTTGAAAAAAAAGAGACCGGAATAAATTCGAGCTAAATATAGCGACCGATTGGAGACCGAAATAAATTCGGTCGCCAAAACGGTCTCAGATATGCGACCGATTATTTCGGTCGCCGAATTGGTCTCTATTTGGGACCGACTAGCGACCGATTTAATCGGTCTCTAATTCGGTCGCTATAGCCACTTTTTCTTGTAGTGTACGACACCCAACCATGCACGTGCATGACATGTTGGACATGTACCGGGGGCAACAAACATGGAGCCCTGCTAAGAGTTGTTTTAAAAGAACACGGCATGCCAATTGATATTAAAATAAATGACACATATAGGAAAGGGAATACAAGATATTGTCAAATCAACTACGCTAGAAACCATTGCATGTGAGTACGTGGACAAAATAGGCCTCGAGAACAAAAGATGCATGATAAAATAGATCAATTTTCAAGCCAGAGTTGTGTCACAATAGTGTCCCTAAGATGCTCCCCTTCTCTAATGTCAAGAGAAGCCACAGGCATGATGGGATCCACGTCTTCATCACCATCATCTTCAACGTCAAGCAGTTTATGTTGAAAGTAAAAGTTGTCCCCTTGCTCCCGTCGTATGAATTTATGTATGACACAGCATGCAAACACAATTAGTATTTGCGTGTGAATTAGGTACATGTTCCCCTCTTTTAATGTTGGGAGCCGTATCTTGACTATCCTGAATGTCCACTCCACAACATTCCTCAGCTGAGCATGGCAATGAATAAACTTGTCCCGCAAACTTCGATAGCCTCTACCACCACGGCCTTGATATTGAGAAATGTGATAACGCTCACCCCGATAAGGGCATAAGAAAGTGCAAGTGTTTGCATATCCGAGATCGACCGGATAATATTTACCTAAAGTTAGTACATTGCTCAATTACATTGTGTGTATCTTAATTCTAGTATAAAATTTACTAAAGTTAAGGTTGAAATTGAACTCACCTAGAGGCATCTTGAAACCCCCCTTTTCTACGGCCCAAGTCAACACCTTTTGATCACCGGTTGAGCCTTCCCATCCGGCGGCCAGATATTGGAACTGTAAATCAAAGGATACAGCAGCCATGACATTCTGAGTTATTTGTTGCTTACGGTTCCGATACCGTGCGTATTTCGATGTTATAACATTGGCAGGGATGTGCGTGCCATCAACTACACCCAATGCATCCTGTAATTGTTGTAATGTCCCATAAGAATATGTAAACAGATGAGGTGGCGATGATTGTAAGTTAACTTAAAGTAAGGGTAAAACTTGTCATTGTGCCGAATGAACGGATGCACATCTTCTGTTCCTGTGGGGAGATGGAGGTATGTTTGCCTAAGTTCAACTATAGCATTGCATACGTGTTTCACATAATAACTCATTATATGTGACGAGTGCTAGAAGTGCTCACACATAGCACCCGTCGCAACACTGTGATCCATTGCATATAAGAACATTGCCAATTACTCACTTGCAGTGAAAAATTGTATGTCTTTAATCAATTACCTCTCTAAAAGGACGTCACGCAAACGAATGACCATAGCTTGGTTTAGTCTAAACATGTTGTAACATCATTTTTCATGACCCCTTAATATGTCTTGTACCCACACATGTCATGTGTAGTTAGATGTATGCATGGGGCTGGGCACACGCACATCGCGAATTTCTTCATCGATCGCATCTACTAAATCCTCCACTATCCAGTCGGCCATGTTTTGGCTGAGTAAAATCCCTTCCCGCATAAGCTGTCTTATCAAATTATTTGCATCCATAATGTCCTGTCATACACATGTAAGAGACATGACTAAGTTTGAAGGGACATTGTCCACTATAATCTTGGAAAATACTAGTACATCGATGTAAACTATCCAAACCCCGAGAAAATACATGATACATGATACTGCAGTCAATACTAGACTACAACAAACATGAACCTCAATGGCCACGGACAATAATGACAAAGATGCCAAGCGCTATGATGAAAAGGAAGATAACATTAATGATGAAAAGGATAACAATGATAGCTAGCTGATGTATAACAATAGGGGTAGCCCTCGACTGTAGGTGGATGGGAGGAGGGGGGGTCTTCAGTCTGGTCGGCCATCACTCCCCTTGAATAGGTCACAGAACTAGTGTTGCATGCGGCAATGGCTCGGAATGCGTTGTTCGCGTCATCAATTGATGCAAATCCATTATATCTCGCACCTAGAAACCCATTAACCTATGCATAACACTCATCCCAAGTGTAGTATACAGCCGGACAACGACCAACCCATACCACATAACACTTATACTTCCCCATGATCCACATGCAGAACACCCTGCATAGTATGTGTAATTAAGTGTGCGAAAGTCGGAAGATGTCGTGAGCTTGCATTACAAAATACTTAATGAAAGGTACATCAAACGTCCACTATTAATACATGCCTGAATGAAAATGATAAAGTCCTACGAAGTAGAAAGTAAGATAGTCAAATACAAAGATGACTAACACATGGTCAATGTCCAGGTGCATGGGTAAAGTGGCTCATCCCATTCGATGAGCGATCCACCCCAACTTGTCATCGTCATCCAATGCCATAAAGACTGACCGAACATGAGAGTCATGGAAAAGATCCGCTGCCGTGTACAAAATATCCTGATTGTAACCTGGCAACTCCTTCAATTTTTGGAGACAGTCTTTGATTGTGCGTAACTGCTCTGAAGTAGAAGTGGCAGAAGAATGTCCAGCGGCAAGGACTTTATAACATTCTGTCATATTGATATTCATAGCACAATACATGTTTAGTGCATCGGTGGCATTCTCTAACCTCTTATTACGCTTTCCCCTACCAGTCCCGTATGATGGAGTGCCACATGTCCTCGTCTTGTTGGGAGAGGTTGCCTCATTTTCAGATGGTCGCTTTGTAGGTGCTGGTGGAGTGAATTCCCCCGTGCCACTGCATCCTCCCACTGACGATGGAGTAGTCCCCCTCCCCTGTGATTGAATCGGTGTACGAGCTTGGAAAGCCCCAGAGCTTGGCATGAAAAAAGGGTTAAACTCAGACTCTAGGTCCACAGGGGAAGCATTAGATTGAAGACCCATGCCACTTAAGCGGCGACAGCTTGAATCATCTTAACCCATCTGTAGGCGAGGTGACTCTTCATCTCCCCATGACCTCCTATGTGATAAGTCATTGTCCATTGTGGTTCCAAATCGTAAACATCCCCTAGACATGGTATTACCACACAGGATGTCTATTTCTACTTTGAACTCATATGGCTTCCCCAAGAGCTTCTTGTATTCAAAGTTGGCCTATGAAAGAAGAAGACAAACTAAGTACCTTGTAATGGACCTGTAGGAGACACGTGACATTTAATGTGTGTGTTCAAATAACATATTACATACCGCAATTGCCTCCGCCCAAGCACCCTCTTCAGGCGGCACATGCATCTTCGTAATGGCATTCCATCCCCAACTAGTCCGTGAGATCAACTGTTCGAGTGTATGGTATTATTTTTTCAAGTTCTTCCACATATTTTATAAATTGTTTTTGTCTACCCCCTTTTTCGTATGATCATTAAAGGGGCCTATTGTAACGACCCGAGAATCCGATTACCGGGAAGGCCTGATAACCCGAGACTCGTACCGCCACCCACGAGCCCGAAGACTCGGAAGGGTTAAAGGAATGGTGTGGAGACTACACAAGTATCATAAATAATTACATAAATGAACAGTTATATTATTAAGCAGGAAATAAAATAACAGTTTACATGGTACATGGTCCACGAGATATAAAAATAACAACAGCAGTAGTCCACAACTAGTACAGAGACAAGAAAGAAAAGTACAGCTACACGGGGCATACCCCGGCTCTGACCTTTGGCACTAACGTTGGGCACCTGAACCACGCTGAGCCTCAGACGCGCTCCCCTGAGGCCGCGACTCACCTGAAACACGGTGAAAACAAGCAGGGAATGAGTCTCGGAACAAGACTTAGTAGGGATCACCCGAACCCTACCTTGCAAACGGAGAAACCGCTACATTAGCAGTAAGCGAGTACCTCGGAGGGGGAACCCTGTTGTCTACAAACTCCGATCGTCCGGCACTAAAACCAACACGCGTGCCATGGAGGAACGACCAGAACACCACGGCTAACACGATAAAACCCGAAGGTCGAAGTCTCAACGACTGACGGTCTGTCACTACCGACTCGACAGGAGTACCTCCCACTAGAAGCAAGGCCGAAAGCGTCCACTGACGTCTTGGTCCGCGCCTCAGGTGTCTCCCTCGGGCCCTGCGGGAATTGAGACACCGTAAAAGTAACCTCAAACAAGTGACTAGCTGGGGTCACGCCCGTCGGCGTGGGTCCAACCGCCCCCAACCATGTGTGCACACACAGACCGTGCGTCCCTGGTCTGGCCCTCTGACCGGTTTTCCCCTCATCCGGACTCTGGCTGGTAGACGCGAGGCCCGACGGAAACCGGTCCACAAACCGTCTCTAAGGGTAGCCACTCCACCACTCCCTGGTGGGACCACTCGCGTGTAAGCAGGCTACGACTAGTGGAGGGTCACTACGGAGTAGACTATCAAGTCAACGGAAAACATCGTCCGCATCCGACAACGTACGGGGACCGCCCCACGTACCAGCACCGTCGCACGGTGACCACGGTCGGAACAGAAATGGGGTTGCAAACCACCCGGGCAACCCAGAGCCTGACGGTCTACCCTAGACGCGTCACAGGCTCTAACGGTCTAGGCAGGACCGTCACAATCACCTGACGGCCCAACGTAGGGGCGTCACACGCTCGGTGCAAAACAGGGCGTAACGCACCTACCATGGTGTGTTACAGTCTGTGACGCACCTACCCTGGTGCGTCACAAGACAACAGAGAATAGCTGTGATGCAGGCCACTCGGTGCGTCACAGCGTGTAACGGACCAACCCTGGTGCGTCACAACGTGGGAATGCGTCTGCTCTAACGCACCCACATAGGGGCGTCACATGGCTGTGACGCGCCAAGCTAGGTGCGTCACATGCCTTGACCCCCAACGGTCAAAAACCAACGGTCGGCAGCTAACGGTCGAACGCCCTTGACGGTCCAACCTAGGTGCGTCACAGCACCGTGGCAGTCTATCGTGGGAACGTCACATCCCACAGACCCCACTTGGCTGCACTTAGGGCTGTAATGCACCCATCTGGGCGCGTTACATAGTGTGACGGTCACTGGAAGGACCGTCACACTCGCCCGAGGGCGAAACGGCGGGAAACGCCCAAAAAAACTGGCAACGCCCCCATGTCTCCACCGGAGAGGGGGAAATCAAAGGGGAAGACCCCTGGGGACCCCTAGCATGATTCTAGGCCAGCAAAACACGAAATCATGCATCAAATCCATAGATCGGGTGAGCTCTCCCCAAATCATGGAAAACCCTAAACCCGCAAGGAATCCCATCTCTCGGCCTCCCCTCGGCCTATAAATCGCGGGAAAGAAAGGCTAGAGGCTAGGGAACGTCACCCTACCTCAATTGCGTCCCGAGACGCGCCGGATCAACCACGAATCACAAAGAATGCTCGAAAACCCTCGTTCTTCCCTGAGCTCCCACGGTTCACGTACGCCTCCACGATCACCTCACCGTCGCCGTCGTCACCACGCCGTCGCCCACAGCCGTCTGCAGCTGGAGGGGCTCTCCGTGGTCTCGCCGGACGAAGAAGAGAGGGAGAGAGGGCGTCGCACGGTGGGGGAGAAAGGAGGAAGAAGAAGAAGAAGAGGGTGGGGAAGAGAGAGAAATAAGGGGGGTATTTATAGGAAAATCCAGAAATTTTAGAAAATATCAAAAAATAAAAAATTACATTTTCACGATTCTTGAAATGTATCGATCGCAACGGTACCACTCTCGCCTAGGTGAACGGCCCGGTTCACCCGCAACGAGGTTCCGAAGGAATTACCGAAATACACACCGGTAATCGAAAAACACACGCGAAAAAGTCACGGAACGCTTCCGGGCATCCGAAACAACTCCGGATCGCACCGATCCGAACACGAAAGATGTCTGAAACAAAATTTCAGACACAATGGAGCCGGACACTCCGAGAAACCAGATCCGGGACCCATCAAAAAGGATCCAAAAGGTCCAGGATGTTACATCCCTCCTCCCTTAAGGAATTTCATCCTCGAAATTAGGGACAACCTAAGGGGAAAGAAGAGGAAGACTCACTCAAACAGGTAAGGGAACTACTGACGTATCTCGTCCTCACGCTCCCAAGAAGCCTCACCAACGGGAGTGCCGCTGCCACACCACCTTAACCAAGGGGATGACCTTGTTCCACAGGCGCTGCTCTCGCCTATCCTCTACGCGGATCGGAAACTCTGGGAGAGAAAGGTCTGGAGTCACCTCGGGCCAAACAGAATCCTCGAGCACATGAGAGTCATCGGGCATATATCTCCGCAACATCGAGACGTGGAACACGTCATGCACCGACGCCAACTCATGGGGTAACTACAACCGATAAGCAACCTCACCGATGCGCTCCACAATCACAAAAGGACCAATATAGCGGAGACTCAGCTTCCCACGCCGTCTAAAGCGCATCACCCCCTTCATCGGAGAAACTCTCAAGAACACGCGATCGCCCATGGCGAACTCGAGGGGCTGCCGCCTACGGTCAGCATAGCTCTTCTGTCGACTCTGGGCCGCCAACATGTTCCAACGAACCAAGTGCACAACCTCTACACACTGCGGCACCAACTCCGGTCCCGTCAAAACACGTTCACCGACCTCAAACCAATCAAGTGGAGTACGACACTGACACCCATACAAAGCCTCATAAGGAGCCATGCCGATGCTCGAATGATAGCTGTTGTTACAGGCAAACTCCACCAACGGTAGGTGGTGAATCCAACTCCCATGCCACTCTTGGTAGTAGGATCTCAACATGTCCTCCAGAGTCTGAATGGTCCTCTCTGATTGACCATCTGACTGAGGATGATACGCTGAGCTAAAAGCCAAATCCGTGCCAAGCGCTCACTGGAAACTCCCCCAGAATCTAAAAGTGAAACGCGGATCCCGATCCGACACGATGGAGATGAGAATCCCATGCAACGGAACGATCCACTCCACATAAAGACGAGCCAACCTGGACACGCTCCAGCTGACTTTGACCGGTAACAACCGAGTCACCTTCGTCAGCCTATCCACCAACAACCAAATACTGTCCTGACCGCTCGGAGTCCTCGGCAATCCCACCACGAAATCCGTGATCACGTGGTCCCACTTCCATGCAGGAACATCCAAGGGCTAGAGAGTACCTCCCGGTCGCTGATGCTCCGCCTTCACCTGCTGACAGGTCAGGCACCTGGCCACAAACGCGGCGACATCTCTCTTCATGCCAGGCCACCAGAACTGCCTTCGCAGGTTTCGATACATCTTCGTCGCACCCGGGTGTACGGTGTACCTACTCCCATGAGCCTCGTGCAACACCGCACGACGAACCCGCTCCTCGGCTGGGACGTACAGCCTACCACGGAGCCTCACGGCACCGTCCTCGCCGAGCTCCACATCAGCCAAAGCCAATATCTGGGGCAACTCAGGGTCCGCATGCTGAGCCTCTGTCACCTGACGGCGGATAGCAGGCGTGACAGTCAGACTCGCAAGCACTGCCAACCCTGACTCTTGGGGAATCTTGAGCCTGAACGAAACTTCAGGCACTTGTTCCCAGAGCCTTCACTTCCTCAACATCAAGGCACTGACCGTGACCTTCCGACTCAAAGCATCGACGACGACATTCATCCTGCCCGGTTGATAAGACATGGTGAAGTCATAATCCTTCATAAACTCCATCCATCGCCTCTGTAACGACCCGAGAATCCGATTACCGGGAAGGCCCGATAACCCGAGACTCGCACCGCCACCCACGAGCCCGAAGACTCGGAAGGGTTAAAAGGATGGTGTGGAGACTACACAAGTGTCACAAATAATTGCAGAAATTAAACAGTTATAATATTAAGCAGGAAATAAATTAACATTTTACATGATCCACAATAGAAATTAACAACAATAACAATAGTCCACGACTAGTACAATGACAAGGAAGAACAATACAGCTACACGGGGCATACCCCGGCTCTGACCTCTGGCACTACCTCTGGGCACCCGCACCACGCTGCACCCCAGACGCGCTCCCCTGGGGCGGCGCCTCACCTGAAACATGGTGAAAACACACAGGGAATGAGTCTCGGAACAAGACTCAGTAGGGATCACTCGAACCCTACCTCGTAAAACGTGAAACCACTACACTAGCGGTAGGAGAGTACCTCGAAAAAGAGAGCCCTGTACTCTACAAAATAAAGGTCCCATGGCACGCACACTGACACCCGTGCCACGGTAAGAAGACCGAAGCTCAACGGCCAACCCGACAAAACCCGAAGGTCGGAAAAACACGACTGACAGTCTGTCACTCCGTACTCGACAGGAGTACCACCCACTAGAAGCACAGCCGGTAGCGTCCCCTGACGTCTTACACCGCGCCACAGGTGAACCGCCTGACGTGGTAGGTCCTACCCGAGGCGCAGACACCGTACAAGTAACCACAAACAAGTAACTAGCTGGGGTCACGCCCGTCGACGTGGGTCCAACCGCCCACAACCACGTGTGCACACACAGATCGCGCGTCCCTGGTCTGGCCCTCTGACCGGTTTTCCCCTCAGCCGGACTCTGGCTGCAAGACGTGGGGCCCAACGGTAACCGGTCCACAAACCATCTCTAAAGGTCAACCCGTACACCACTCCCTGGTGCGACCAGCACACGCGTACTGGTAGGCTACGACTAGTGGAGGGTCACTGAAGGAGTAGACTCTCAAGTCACGGAAAACAACGTCGCAACCACAGGTACGAGGAACGCTCCTTGTACCCACACTAACGCACGATGACACAATCCGAAATCACCACCTCCCGGGACCCCACGGCACCCCCATGTGTAGCCCCCACGTGATGTCCCGCATCAGTCAGACCACGGGTCAGCACAGGGATCGAGACTAGCTCGTCCGGGATTTGAATCGGCGAGGAAAGGGAGTCGCGGTCACCGGAGGACCGCCTCTCGTGGTCGCGGTCGACCCAGGACCGCTACCACCTAGTCGCGGTCCTCCTTGGACCGCGACCACCCTGGTGCGCGAAAAGTGAATGCGGTCGCCTGATGACCGTCTTCACCTAATAGCGGTCTCCAGGAGACCGCGACCAGACTCCAACGGTCAAAAAACCATCTTGAAGACCGTGCCAGACCCCATGGTGAAAGCGGTCGTCCCCTGACCGCCACCAGCAGTCGCGGTCAGTCGCAAGACCATGACCGTCTGCCGACAGAACAAGCCCCAACGGTCGAAAACCTTGGTGAAGGCGGTCCCCACCCGACCGCTACCAGTGAACGCGGCCACTGGTAGACCGCTATCATCTCGGAAAATCGAGAACGGCGGGAAACGGCCAAAAACACCATCCACGCTCCCATACCTCCACCGGAGAGGGGGAAATCAAAGGGGAAGACCCCCGGGGACCCCTAGCATGATTCTAGGCCATCAAAACGCGAATTCATGCATCAAATCCATAGATCGGGCGACTCTCCCCAAATCATGGAAAAACCCCAAGCATGCTCAAACAAGCCCCTCTCGGCCTCCCCTCGGCCTATAAATCACGGAAAAGATCGACAAGAGGCTAAGGAACGTCACCCTACCTCGGGGTTGCCCGAAACGCGGCGGATTGTCGCCGATCCTTAAGAATTGCTTGAAGCTTCACGAACTCCCCACGCCCTCACTGAGCACCGAACACCGCCGCGATCGCCACACCGCCGCCTATGCCACGACGCCGTCGCCTCGCCGCAATCCGCAGCCGAAGGGGGTGGCGCCGGGGCTAGCACCGAGAGAGAGGGCGGTCACGGTGGAAACGCACGGGAGAGAAGGGAGGAAGAAGAAGAAAGAGAAAGAAGAAAAGAAAAAGAAAAGAAATAGGGTTATATAGAAAATCCGATTTTTTGAAAAAATACCAAAAAATAGAAAAATATATTTCCGGAATCCTCGGAACGCACCGATCGCAACGGTACCACTCGTGCCCGGGGGAACCGCCCGGTTCGCCCGCAGCGAGCTTCCGAAGAAAAAGCCGAAACACACACCGGGAATCGGAAAACACACGCGGAAAAGTCGCGGAACGCCTCCGGGCCTCCGAAATGACTCCGGATCGCGCCGATCCGAACACGAAAGATGTCCGAAACGAAATTTCGGACACAACAGAGCTGGACACTCCGAAAACTAAATCTGGGACCCACGAAGAAAGGATCCGAAAGGTCTGGGATATTACAGCCTCTGCCTGATGTTAAGGTGCCTCTGCGTGAACACATATCTCAAACTCTGATGATCAGTGAACACCTCGAACCTCTCACCGTACAGATAATGCCTCCAGATCTTCAGCGGGAAGATCACAGCCGCCAACTCCAGGTCATGGGTAGGGTAGTTCTCCTCGTGGGGCTTTAGCTGCCGAGAGGCATAAGCCACCACTCTACCATGCTGCATCAACGCAGCACCCAATCCGACCCCGGAAGCATCTGTACACACCACAAAATCTCCCGATCCAGAAGGCAAAACCAACACCGGAGCCGAGGTGGGCAACCTCTGCAGTTCCCTGAAACTCTGCTCACACTCCTCAGACCAGACGAAAGGCTCGTCCTTCCGCGTGAGTCTAGTCATCGGGGCCGCAATGCGAGAAATTTTTTGGATAAACCGGTGACAATAGCCGACAAGTCCCAAGAAACTCCAGATCTCCATCACAGACCTCGGCTTCGGCCACTGCATTACTGCCTCGACCTTGGTGGGGTTCACGAAAATATCATCACCAGAAATCACGTGCCCCAAAAAATGCACCTCACGAAGCCAGAATTCGCACTTACTGAGCTTCGCATACAACTGGTGATCTCGCAACGTCTGCAGCACTACACCCAAATGGTACGCATGCTCCTCGGCAGACCGTAAATAAACAAGGATGTCGTCCACAAATATGACCACGAACTGGTCCAAATACAATCGAAACACCCTCTGCATCAAGTCCATGAAGGCTGCGGGGGCATTGGTGAGCCCGAACGGCATCACCAAGAACTCATAATGCCCGTACCTCGTACAGAACGTAATCTTCTCCACGTCGGACTCGCGAATCCTCAGCTGATAGTAACCGGACCGCAAATCAATCCGCGAGAACACTCGCGCAGACTGAAGTTGGTCGAACAAATCATCAATCCGCGGCAACGGATACTTGTTCTTAATGGTCACCTCATTCAGCTGCCGGTAGTCAATGCACAATCGCAAGCTACCGTCCTTCTTCTTCACAAACAACACGGGCGCACCCCAAGGGGAAACGCTAGGGCGAATGTACCCCTTGGCCAGCAGCTCCTGCAACTGTACCCTCAACTCCCTCAACTCAGCGGGGGCCATATGGTAGGGAGCCTTTGCCAAAGGTCCCGTACCCAGCACAACCTCGATCACAAAATGAATCTCCCGCTGGGGAGGCAATCCAGGTAAGTCCTCCGAAAAAATATCGGGGAACTCGCACACCACCGGGATGTCCTTGACATCCGGCTCCATCCGGTCAGTCACAACCACGGAGGCGAGAAAACCCTGACAACCCGCATCAAGCAAACGACGAGCTCGAATCGCAGAAATAAGAAAGCGGGAAGAGGAAGACCTGATACCTTGGAAATAGAAGGTGGGTCCGTGAAGTCACCGGAAATAAACCCTCTTCGAGCCACAATCCACCAACGCATGATGTGCCTCGAGCCAATCCATGCCCAAAATCACATCAAAGTCCTGAAGCGGCAACGCATAGAGCCTAGCCGGCAAACTCCGCCCTTCCACCCACACAGGAACCTCATCAAAGTAATACGGAGTGATCATAAAATCACCCGAAGGTAACTCTACTGCCAAATCACAAGACAACTGGGTCACCGGCTCTTCAATACTCAGCGCGAAATCCTCCGAAACAAACGAGTGAGACGCGCCAGAATCGAACAAAACCCGAGCCGCACAACCCAAAATCTGAACGGTACCTTCCACGAGCTACGACGCCACTGCATCTGCCCTGGTCATGTGCGTGATCTAGCCTCGAGCTCTCTGCCTGCCTCCCACACTAGCTGACCTGGGTAGTGGCGGATACTGTCCATACTGCTGCTGATGCTGCCTCTGCTGCTGGGGACCCTGCTGCTGCTGAGGAAACTGCTGCTGCCTCTGAGGACAGTCACACGCCATGTGCCCTGCCTGGTCACACCGAAAACAAAGAATCGGTGCCGTGCACTACCTGCCTGGGTGATGCTCACTACACCGTGGACACGATCCTCGCGATCCACCCACTGATCCCTGACGCTAAAACGGGACCGGCTGTTGTACACTGCCCGATGATGCCTGCCCCTGATCCTTGTGCTTCTTACGGAAACCCTTCTTAAGGAACTTCTTAACCTTAGAGCCAAAAGACACAGATCATGTCGCCGAAGCTGCCGGTGCCGGCGCTCTTGAACCA
The DNA here is from genome assembly GCA_022559845.1 of Amorphophallus konjac. NCBI lineage: Eukaryota > Viridiplantae > Streptophyta > Magnoliopsida > Alismatales > Araceae > Amorphophallus > Amorphophallus konjac. Next base: position 389,761,079 of record CM040126.1, read on the forward strand.
CCAGACGCATGCTGAAAGGAACCCTGCTGCTGGGTAGCCGACTGCTGGCTGCGACCCGACAAAGACTGCCCCTGACTGATCGGTCCTCGAGTCCTCTACATATCCATCTCCAAAGAAGCCGCAACACGAGACGCTGTCTCCAGATCAGTGGCCGCATTCGCGATCAAATGGTGCCTCAGCTCCTGCATCAAGCCCTGTACGAATTGTGCGGTCTTCACCCTCTCATGCTCCATGATATGAGGTGTATACCGACCCAGCTCAACAAATCGGGCCCTATACTGCAATAGGGACATGTCACCCTGAACCAGCTCCAGAAACAGACGCATCCGCTGCGTAGCAATAAACTCTGGACAGTAGGTACGCTCGAAAGCACTGACAAAGTCACCCCACACGATCTGCTCAAGTGGACGAAGCTGGAAAGACGTCTTCCACTCGGAAGACCACCACTCCCGAGCTGTACCCTGCAACTGGTTGGAGGCCAACATCACTCTGTCCTCCGCAGTACTCCGCGCGGAACTGAATACCCGCTCCATCTCGTCGATCCAACTCCGAGCCACATCAAGGTCTAGCTGACCGCCGTAGCAAGGTGGATGAAACTGCATGAAATCCTTCACTGCTCGGCCTGGCCCACCCCTGGTCGACGAGCCCTCACCAGCCTCTCCGCCGAACTGCTGAGACATAAGCTGGTACATGCCACGGGAGAAATCCTCGGCCCCCGAAAATCTCGCAGTATTCACTGCCTCGGTGGCCGCCGGTGGCACTCTACTCTGCTCCTCCTGATCTCGCTGAACCTCCTGCTGGATCTCCTGACCTCCAGCCAACTATCCCTGCTGAGAGCGAGTGCTCCGCCTCGACGCCATGCTCGCTCCTGAAGCAAAAGATAGAAAACACGGAAACATTAAGGTCAAGAAAAACACACGATGCCCGATGCCAGCGTCAACTGTACATCATCGCTGTGGACTAGTGGACCACCATAATTACTTATGATTCTCATATAATCCCACAACCGCTGCTCTGATACTAGCTGTAACGACCCGAGAATCCGATTACCGGGAAGGCCCGATAACCCGAGACTCGTACCGCCACCCACGAGCCCGAAGACTCGGAAGGGTTAAAGGAATGGTGTGAAGACTACACAAGTATCACAAATAATTGTACCATGTAAACTATTATTTTATTTCTTGCTTAATAATATAACTGTTCATTTCTGCAATTATTTGTGATACTTATGTAGTCTCCACACCATTCCTTTAACCCTTCCGAGTCTTCGGGCACGTGGGTGGCGGTACGAGTCTCGGGTTATCGGGCCTTCCCGGTAATCGGATTCTCAGGTCGTTACACCTATGATATCATTCCACACATGTTGTTTGAATGTGCCTTGGTTGCATGTGTTCTTGTGATACTGGTCGATCAAGAGGTTTAACAACACTTTGTCTTTCCTAGTCGTAAAGTTCGTTACTCGTGCTTCCCCTTGCTATCCGCCATGAGTTTATCTACAAGGAAGGTAAGGAAGACATCCTCCCCTTATAATGGTATGAAGTAAATATACGAGATCATAGTTAGTAGATGAAATAAAAGGAGGTAAGTCATGCAAAGTTCATCTATGCACATTATGGATGCCATGCATAGTTGTTTACAATCCGAGCTTGTCTCACGTACAAAGAGAATGCATAATCTCCCAATACAAGTGTAATGTCCTCCTCTTAAACCACATGACAAGTGGATTAAACTGCATAAATAATGTGTATACGATTAACGTGCAAAAAAACTAGAGAAAGTCTCATTGTATGCATTCTTTGGTGATCATTTCACACACCTCATTGTATGCATCCCATAGCATGTCAGGGCCTTGTATCTGCTTGGAAGCCTCATCCCATTTGAAACCCCCATCGGACACAAGTGCATTGGCTACTACATAAAATGATTTGTAGAAGCCAAGTCTATGCTTCAAATGAGAGGTGGGGAAATTCAGTCCACTTCGGATGTTAAATGTTTCTCGCACAACATCCCATGACTCGAATAGAGTGAACTCTCCACACATCAACTCCTCCCTAAGTAATCTTAGTAAGATCAGGTCCATCTCCAAAGTCCACAATTGACCTAAACAAACAGGGTTAATGCCGATTATGACATGATTTTCCATGGGCCTAGTGTGCTCAGGATCTCCAAGGCCAAGTAAACGAGTTTGTTAATTACCGGTGCAGGACATGTTGACATGCAATCCACAGAGGTAGATGCTTGAAAGGTCCAAGAACTAAGCTGTATTGAGCTTTCCAATCTTTTATCACCAACAAATCTTTGAATTGATAGTTCGAGAATGAAAAAAAATCACTTGTAAACGTAAAATATGTATAAGTAAAAGTAAAATAAGGAAATAGCACTTATGAGAAAATGTATGAGAGTAAAATATACATTCATGTGAAGTCATGAAGTTCTACTTTAGAGGAATCTCATCTCTCATGTACTATGACAATTTTCTCACTCTCTTTACATATTTTAGATACGTGAAATATCCTAACGGTGAGGGGGGAGGGGAGAGAGGGTTCTCTCTTAATCCTATATATTTTAGATATGCTCATGTGCATGCACTGCAATTACTTCGTAAGTCTCTGCGAGCCTGGGATTCCCACTAGGACGCCGAGCTGGTTGTACCCTCGAAGCCCAATTATCTAGAAAGCACTTACACTGTCGGTGTTTTTCTGAGTTCTGGCTAGAGGCGGCCCTCAGGAGACCGCTACTGTCCAGTAGCGGCCAGCCCGTGACCGCATCTGTCCAGATGTCACTCATGCGTCGACTCTTTTTCCTCGTGGGTGTCGACTCTTCATAGAAACAGTCTCTCCATGACCGCTATAGTCTATAAACAGTCCTCGCATGACAGCTTTTCCCAGAAACGGTCTGGACTTGACCGTTTATGTCTAAACTATGTCTAACCCGGAGTTTGACCCAAAAGTTAATTTTCCTAAGTTCTTAGATGGTCTATGGATTATCTAGAACCTAGCCCCTTGTTCCAAAGCTATCTAATAAATTATGGAAGTTAAAGAATACGTCATTATGCTGCCGGATTTTTTTCCCCATAGCATGACCTTGTTTTAAATTATTCTTTGTACTCTCATCATCATATATTGAGTACGTTCTTTACCTTGGTTACATTATCATGAAACTATTATTGAATTGAACATTATTGGCCGAACTTTACTATATTCTCATGGAAGTAGTTTGATCTGTAACTTGAAGATGCAAGAGCGGGCACAGACAGTGTCCAAGGGCTCCACACTAGCCCCATCGGCAGATAGCCAGAAATGTGTTGAAAACCATGGGGTACGATGAATACTGACGTCGTATTGCGCCGAGAGTACTTTTTTTATAGACAGGGTGAAAACCATGAGGTAAACTTGTGATAATTTACATGCTTGCTAGTACATTCTTGTTCATGACTTTCTAGTGCAAAGCCTTATGGTTATGAAATACCTTCTTGCTAATGGAAGGCCACTTTACTTTATAAATCTTGCTTGATCATGCTCTATTGTCCATTCACATTCGTTATATCTCCATAATTCCTATCTTGTTACTTGGGTTTCATTCGTGTGTTTTATCGCATTTTCTTCTGCCTTATTCACTAGAGCGAAAATGTAATTACTTAAAGCATGCCTCCATGTTGATGCGAATATATCTACTGGGCAAGTGTGCTCATTACCCTACTTTTCCCATCTTTTCAGGAAGTTCAAGTGAGTCGGATTCGGATTATTCTAGCGACGGGTCCGAGAGTGATGATTGATGGTCGAGAGAAGACTTAGAATGTCAAGAGTTTTCATGTAGTCTAGAGTTATGATGTAATTTTTACTTTATTGAGTCTTACTATGAAATGTTCATTTTTCTTGAGTCTAGTAGATCAAGAGTCAACCTTATGTAATTGTGAATCATTATTATCAATAAGAGTTAGAATTTTGGTCAAATATTATGTACTCCATCTTTATGTAGATGTTTATTACGCTATGATTTTATGGATAGCTTGAGACATTTTGCCGACTGCTCACGTTCCCCGATATTACTTCCGCTGTACATATGTCTCGGGGTGTGACATTTTTTTGATAATTATTGAAAGATAGACTTATATCTATAAATATACCAGATTATAAAGGTACATGTGTGAAATTTTATTTATTATACTATTTTTTTGTTGTTGGATAAATGAAATTAACCAATATTAGATGAGATGATCCATGTATTTTTCAGTTTAGTAAAGTTCACTTGGAACACGAGGTGCTTAACTTCGAATTTTTATTTAAATGTCAGGGTGTTTGGGAATAATTTTTTTAAAAAAACTCTTTCTACCTCAAAAATTATGTTATGTTAATTTTTAACTTAAAATTTAAAATTGATAGAAAATGACACTCTTTGTTTGGCAAAAGTGTCATAATTTTTAAAATATATGTTGACTTGTTTGGTACACAAAAATACACATATTCACACGGGAAGGGGGGAGGGAGAGGCAGGCGGGCGGGTGAACGCGTGGAGAGGGAAGGGAGGAGGGGAGGGGGAGGGGGGCTGTGCAGGGGCGTCGAGGGCGGGGGAGGGGAGCCGCGGGGAAGGGGGAGTCGCGGGGGAGGGGCCGCCGGCCGCGGGGGAGGGGGAGGCCGCATGGCCGTGCGGGAGGGGGCCCACGGGGGAGGGGTTGTCGGCCGGGGGGGAGGGGGCCGCAGGGGAGGGGAGGGGCCGCCGGCCGCGGGGGAGGGGGAGCCGTGGGGGAGGGGAGGGGGAGGAGGTCTTAGCAGGGGCGTCGGCCGCGGGGCAGGGGGGCTGCAGGGGAGGGGAGGGGGGTCGCGCATGGGAGGAAGGGGGAGTCCCGATATGTCGTGGGCGCTTTTTTAAAAAAAATTACTTCAAACTTATTTTTTTTTTTGAGGAAGGTTTACACAGGGTAAGATTCCTCCCTAAAAAATAGGACATGTCTTACCAAATGGGTTTAAGTGCCCTCCACTTCTTTAATTTTAATTTTGAGAGAAAAAAGAGAGAGAAAAGTGTAACCAAACACCCCATTAGAATTTAGACTCCCTTTTCTTTACTACCATACAATGGTAAATTATGTCCAATTTCATGTCTAAATTTGATAATCATTAAGCAACGTTGTACCAAAACCTATCAAGATTTACCGTCTCGTACTATATATGTGCAAGACGGCTTATCGCACCACATCGGGAGAAAAATTGATACGTTGGGTCACTGGTACGATGCAAGAGAGAGAGAGAGAGAGAGAGAGAGAGAGAGAGAGAGAGAGAGAGAGAGCCTCCCTCAATACCTACACCATTGATGGCTGCGACGAGTACATGTCGGACTTGTCTAGCCCCAACGAGCTCTTATTGCAACCACAAGTACGTGGCGTTCTCGCCGGGGGGAGTGGGGGGCTAAGAGGGGCCCCATCACTGGCATGGTTGGAGGAGAGGGTCGAGGGGAAGAGAAGGATGAAGATGACGAGCGAAGTGCATGTAGGCAATGACGAAGATGTGGTCGACGGGGATGGTGGTATTATTCACCGATACTATTCATTCTATGTGAAGAATACTAAAATTGAGGAATATATAATATCAATAATTAATCACAAAAATAAACTAGAGTCGTAATGAGTGGGGATGGTAGGTCACATGCCGTTGGGGAACCAGATCAACCAGATCTAGCAGCATGGCCAACCATGACGCTTATGCCTTACCTCCTTGACCTTTGTTGAGTTTTGTGCATTCAAATTTATGCTTGACTTTATTATATATAGAACTTGGTTAGAATACAAACATGATATGCTTCTAAGAAAAGATTTGGTGGCAAAAGATTATATGTTTTTAAAATGACAAAGATATAGCATAATGGTAGTATAATGAATGATTTATATATCTCTTATTTAAAACCATCTTCAGCCACTACCATTTAACACTGATTTTTGCACCCCTAGTGGTCGTTAATTGCTAATTTTGATTCATTTCATTATTATCAGGCCATTTCTTTTGAACAGCTAAGGCCCGTTTGGTACAGGGATAAGTCAAGGATATCCCTATCGAAATCTTATTCTATGTTTGGTACGATTACTTTTGGCGGGGATATCCGAGATGAAGGGAAATGAGTATATCCCAAAAAATGAGGTTATGAATGAGGATAACTAATTCCACCAAAATGGTGGATGGAGTGAGTTATCCCAACCTCATTAACCCCGAAATTCTCTCTCCAATGACTCCTTTGGACCGATCTTGCCCTCCCCCTGTGTTGGCTCGTGAGCGAACTCTAGTTCCCTAGGAAACCCTCATTTGATCTCCTCCTCAGTCCTCACATCCTTCCTCAGATGCCCTCTCTCGATCGGCTGGACTCTTTCTCGAAAGTCCTCTTGCGATTATCTCCTCGCCTCCTCCTCGAAAGGTCATGATGCTATCGATCACCTCCTTGCCTCTTCCTCGGAAACTCGTGACGTTGCGAGCGAACCCGATCTCCCTCGATCGCCTCGTCTGTGAAAGCATGTAGCGGAAGTGCTCATCCTCGAGTGAAACCTAGCTCCCTCGATGGATTCATCCTCAGAGGTCCTCCATCCTCGAGTGAACCCTAGCTCCCTTACCACTTTTTCGGAAGCCCTTCATCCTCGACTGAACCCTATCTCTAGCCATCTTCTTCCCCGACTCAAAGACCTGACCGTAGGCCCTCTGATATGTCTCATGCCCGGGCTCATGTTCCCTTATATGTTCATTCTCTCCGCCCAAAAAAAGTAGGATGAAGTTCTTCTTTTCATTATTAAGGGAGGCAACACTCCTGTCTGCGTGAAGGGCATATGCTAGTTTATGTGTTTTTAGGTGCCATCCGTGGGACAAATTCATTCCTTTTATTTTCTTTAAAACAATATGTGATCATTATGTGAAGGAAGGGCATATGCTTTGTTTCCAAAATTCGAATGTCAAGTAGATTTTGTTCAATAGTTTATAGTTGATTTGATGCATATATTGGTTCTTTTGGGTAGTTGCCAAATACATTTATCTGTTCACTAGAATGTCTTTACAACTCTAAAATAGGAAAACGAAGAACATGCCATGTTTGATAATATTAGATTAATTATTTTATATCAGCCATATCAACTTGGTTCAAGCATTTGTTTAGTATCTGAGGAGGGTAAATCTAGTCTGGCCCAAGATTTGCCCAATAGCGGCGGGCCCAAACAGCCCAGATCAATCCCGCTTCTACATCACGTCCAACAGGTGCGGCCCACCAGGGCGCGACCCAATTCGACTCGGCATTGGATTCTACAGCACGGGAAAGTGCCTTGATCGGCCGAAGACTCTCCGACAACCGACCGTTACTCCCCACGACGTCGGCCATCATCCCATAACGGGCGAGCACGTCCCATGAGCACCGTGAGACTCACCCCGGGACCAGCTGACGCCGGGGTAAGCGTCCTCCAACGGGAAACTCCCGCCACTATAGTGGGAAAACGTTATTCCACTGCTTACGCCCTTCCCTACCAAGGGATAAGGCTCCCCGCTCCAGGACAACCCCTATAAGAAGGGGAACGACAGAGAAGAGCCACACGGTGGATACTTCTGCCAAAAAGCTTCTTACTGAGAATAGAGCAACCAGTCCTACTACAACAATAGAGAGGCCAGGCCCTACGACGTCCAGAGAGAGCACTCCTTCTACGCGACCTTACCACCCAGCGAGCACTCTCCGGGTGCCTACTAGGAGCGACAAGCACTCATAGTGAAGGCCTACACATCTCTTGGATCCTCTACTACGGCCTCCATATCTCTCTCCTTCTGCTCTTCTCTTAACCCGTTGTCGACTTAAGCATCGGAGGATTGTCCCCTGGGGTAACACCCGGGACAATTTCTGACGCCCTTTGTTTCCTGGTGCTTGCAGGCCTCCACGGGTGCGGGACGACTTCCCCAACAAATAAATAGAGAAGGTGGTACGTGACATAGGAACCATTTTCCTGCCTCTACAGTATCCAATAAACAGTGCTACAGCATATTAATATTTGCTCTGTTATGTTTTATTTCTTGGAAAACTTCTGTTACTATATTGTCTTTAATGTAAAGATGCTACATTAGTCTTCCAACAATCATCTCTTAGAAAAGGTTCAATTTATATCTAGTTTATTTGATTCTTCCAATTATTGAAAAAGGAAGGGGATATTAAGCATTCTTATCTCTCTCCATTCCAATTCCTATGTTATCAATACTGAACTTCCTAACCTTACTTCAACTAGACTGATGATAATACTTATGTTTCATATCTTTTGTGGTTCATAAGATAGATTGCTCCTTTCCTCCCCTGGTGTGTTAACTTATCATTTCCCTTTATGTAACCTCGTAACATTATACCGGGTTTGATTGTTAATATATATTTGTAAGCTAAATTTGTATGGATGTCTATGATTGACAATATCTAATAACAAGACACTGCATCTAAGTAGTGTTATTTGTGTGCTAACATGACAATTTATTCACGGGCATGCATTATATTTGGGTTGGCCTCATACTTTTTATTGATTAAATTGTTTTCTTTTTAAAAAAATATGAGTGGATCGAAAAATGATAAAATTAAGGTGACGAAAATATTTACTTATGCAGAGAATATTTTTACTATATTTACTTGATTACACGACACGGTCATCAATACTTAGGCTCTCTTTGATCCGGGCCCTGACCGGACTCTACTGGGAGTTGGCGAGCCGACCGATGGGACCCCACCCAGTCTTGCCTGAGCGATGGCAAGACGAGAGGTCCCAGACTGGAGAGAACCCCCGCCGAGGACGGGAAGCTTCCCATGCCTCAGTCGTGAGGACCCGACGATCGCGCAGCACGCCCGCACCGAGGGTGCGCAGCCCCTTGCACTCTAACCCAGAGATGGATCGCTGGCTCCAGCGCATCGACGAGATAGAGGAGAAGGTCAGACACCTCGACGACGTCCTCCTGGCTGCAAGAAATCGCGGCTTGATCGACGATGACCAAGACTTTCATGCCCCCTTCTCTAGGGAGATCATGGAAGTCCCAATTCCGTCAAAGCTCCAGCTGCCGTCGTTCACCTCCTACGATGGCACCACCGATCTGGCCGACCACATGCACAATTTTGAGTCCCATATGATGTTTCACCAGGCCTCAGATATCGTGAAGTGCCTGGTGTTCGTCATGACCCTTCGGGAGAACGCCCGGGCCTGGTTCGAGTCTCTACCGGCTGGGACCATTTCCTCCTTCCAGCAGCTCAAGAAGCTGTTCAAGGAGAACTTCATTGACTGCCGAAAGGTGGCCAAATCAGCGGTGACCCTGCTCACCCTTAGGCAGGGGAAAGAAGAAACACTGTTGGACTTCGTCTCCCATTTCCGTGCGGAGGCACTCCGGATCCCGCACGTCGACGTCAGCCTCGCGACGACCGCCCTCACTCAAGGGGCGCAGGACCACATTCTCCGGCGCGCGCTCGGAGTCGAAGCACCGGTGACCCTTCCAGACCTCCTCGCCCTGGCGCAGAAGCATGCACGTTGCGAGGAGAACAATGCGGCCTTGGGCCGCACAGCCGGAACCGAGAGATCCGACCGGAAGAGATCCGCTGACTCATCACAGAAGGGCGGGATAAGCGGGAACGTCGCGACGGAGACCGCCGCGACTGCCCAGAGAGAGAAAGGGGCAGTTATCGCAGCTACACACCCCTGACAGCTCCGCCGGACCACTTGATGGAAATCCGTGAGGAGCGATTCTTCAAGTGGCCTCCCCAGATAAAATTAGATCCGAGTTCAAGGAGCAGGAAGAAGTACTGCCACTATCATCGCGACCACAAACACGACACTGTCGAGTGCATTAACCTAAAGGACGCCATCAAGGACCTAGTCCGCAAAGGACTCCTTGACAAATTCCTCGCCAAAGCCGCCGAAAAATGACAACGGATGCCTCCGCCCATCGACAATCGCCCCAACGGGAAAGAGATCATGATGATCTCAGGGGGGCCAATCGCGGAAGGAGACAATGCGAGCAAGCGACGATGATACGCATCGGCCGTCCATGCCGTAGAACGAAGCGAGGATACTCGACCAGAAGCCACCGCCCCAGGCCATCCAAGAGATCCTATTGTCTTCTCAGATGATGACATGGACGGTGTAACCACTCCCCATTCTGACGCGCTCGTGGTTTCAGCCACTATCAATCAGTGTACCGTGCGTCGCATTTTAGTGGATAATGGAAGCGACCCTGATGTTATCGCGTACGACTATCTTGTGCTTATGGGTGTGGATCTGTCTAAATTGGCACCATTGCATACACCGTTATACGGATTCTCCGGCACAACAGTCTGCCCCGAAGGACAAATATCACTCCCAATCACGTTCGGGGCCGCACGAAAAGAGGTAACCTTCCTCGCTGACTTCACCATCATTCGCACGATGACTGGGTACAACGCCATCATTGGGCGCGGGATCCTCGGCACCCTTCGCGGCGTCCCCTCCTCGTACCACCAAAAGCTCAAGTTCCCCACCCCTCGAGGGGTAGGGGAGGTCCGAGGAGATCAAAGGGAGTCCAGGAGGTGCTACCTCATTTCGACGCACGACCGACAGCCCGATGAGACTCCACCTGAGAAGAAGGCAAGGATTGAAGACCCAGGTCCGAGCGTGAGCACTCCAGTAGAAGACCAGTACCTCATCCAATTGGGGGAAGACCCAAGCAGAACGCTGAGGATCGGGGCCACTCTACCCGAACACGACAAGGACGCCTATATATGGTTCCTTACAGCCAACCAGGATGTATTCGCCTGGTCTGAAGATGAACTCCCCGGAATCCTGCCAAAGGTCATCACCCACCAACTCCGGCTGGATCCAACCTGTCGGTCGGTCCAGCAGCGCCGAAGGCGCTGCAACCCAGAGCGACAAACCATCATCAGGGAGCAAGGGGGTGAGAAGCTACGCTCAGGACTACTTAGGCCTACTCGATATCCGGATTGGGTGGCCAATGTGGTCTTGGTCCCTAAGAGCAATGGGAAGTGGCGAATGTGTGTGGACTATACCGACCACAACAAGGCCATGCCCAAGGACAACTTCCCCATGCCATGGATCGACCAGTTAGCCGACGCCACGGCCGGGTGTAGACGCACTAAAATTCGCTTATTCAAGTGGTTCGTCTATTGAGTGCGTGGGCGTGCCAGTCACAAAGTGACAATTTATTCGGGCTCCGAAGAGCCCATGGTGGGCTCGATCTGACTCGGTCAGACGATTGTGTGGTTCGTGTCGGGATCAAAATCCGCTGCGCCATAAAGGTCACGGCGTCATTTACATCCCCCATACGAGGGAACACCCTTGATTAATCACCGGGATTCAGGGCCTCATGGCCAAGAAATTAATTACATGAAAAGTCTATTACGAGGTGTTGAAATCCTTACGCGAGGGCGAGAAGAAAACCATCCGCGGTCATGTCGGTCGTGTACTGACCATTTAATGTTCGGACGAATGTCCGGCTCGAGAAAAGCGCAATCGCCACGGGAAAACCGGAGCATATGTATGCCAGGATATGGCAATTTTATTATCCAGAAGAACGGGGAACGTTCGGCCAAACCTCGGTTAGAGCGGTCAGAAACCAGTAAGTCTGTTGGCCCGGTGCAAGGGCAAGCTGCGACCATACTGCGGTGGGCCCCCCGCGGTCGAAACAAGACTTGCATGAGCGTCATTAATATTTTCGGTGCAAAGGGGCAACGGGGAGTATCCCTTGAATCGGCTGAAAAGCCCTGTGCCTTGGGAAGCGGAAGTTCGAAACGTGTCGGTCATTCGGGAGACCGTTTAATATTCGGACGTGTGTCCGGCTTGAGAATATCATAATCGTCGCAGGAGGACCTGGAACATATGTATGCCGTGATACGGCAAATACATTATTCCGAGACACTGAAAACATTCGGTTAAATCTCGGTTAGTGTAGCAGGAAACTGGCGAATTTATTGGCCCGGTGCGAGATCGAGTCGGGACCATACCGGGGGCGCCTCCCGCGGTCCAAACGGGGCTTGCGTGGGCATCATTAATGTTCCCAGTGCCGGAGGGCAACGGGGAAGAGTCCCGTGACTAGATTCCAAAACCAAAACATGTTCGAAGGAAGCGAGCTATAGGTCGAGGGTGTGGGTCAGACATTGACCATAATCGGGATGGACCCGAGGTCCAAGCACATCCCACAAAGGTCTTATTGATATTCCCGTGTATAGGGTCCAGGGACGACAGGAGCCATCTCGTTCTATTCAGATTTCTGTCGGTCACTTGCGGACCACTTGATATTCGGACAAGGGTCCATATTGAAGGTGGGCGTAGATAGGAACAATCCCGTACAAATGTATGCCGAGTTTGCGGCAATTTCAATGAAAGGGCGGGAACGAATCCTGATAGAGTGAATCCGATTTGACGAGCTATCGGCCCGGAGCAATACTGGGTCACGACCACGTCGGGGTGGGAGCCGTCGGCCATGTTGGTTGCTCACGAGTCTTTTCATGTTCGGACACAGGTCCGTAATAGGAACGCGGCGGAAATCGAGGCGAACCCGTTCAAATGTCTTCCGAGCGTGTGGTAATTTTAGTGGTGGCTCGGAGGGGATCCAGCCTGAGAAGTGGGTCAAGTCTAATCGGAATGTCGGCCCAAGGCGAGGTCGGATCATGGCCGTGTTGGGATGACTCCCAAGGCCCAGGCCCGTCCTGCGAGGGCCACATTATTGTTCCTTCACCGCTGGGTCGCGGGAGAGACGGGGCTGCAATGTGGGATTATCAATACCTTATATTATTTTATCATTATTGTTCTTATCACTCCGTGACTTATTCCTCTTTCCGTATTCGTTCCGGGCGATTTCCCTCATCTTGCTTACTGTCATTATTACCCTTTTATTATTATTATTATTGTCACTTATCTCATTCATTTTTTTTTTATACGGATCTGTTCTGGCTTATTTACTCATCATGATTTTTATTGGCTTGTTAATGCTGCCATTATATGCCCATATGTATATATATACATGTATTCATGTATTATTTTTTTTGGGGAGAGTTGACCCTTGGCGGGTTGAAAAGGGGGGGCTAAAGGGGGTGTACCGCTGAAGAGAGGTGGGCAGAAAAGTGTGCCGGCGAAGGGCTGAAGATGTGTGCCGTTGAAGGGCTTAAAGGGGGGGGGGTGCCGCTGAAGGCCTGAAGGAGGTGTACCACTGGGGCGCTGGCTGGAGAGTGTATCGGCGAAGGAGGGGAAGGGTGGCGCATGGTGTCCCAAGGGTGCACTGGAGAAGCACCAAGAGAGTGTGCCGGGGAAGCCCACAGATAGTGTACCGGTGAAGGAACACATTGGCTGGTCACCGCAACACAAAGTCTGAACATTCATCAGCCCAAAGTCTATACATTGGCTGCATTCATTAGCTCAAAGCCTATACATTGGCTGCATCTCAAAGTCTATACATTGGCAACCGGCACACAAAGTATGTACATCCTTCAGCTCAAAGTATGTACGTTGTCTATTGGCTGCAGCTCAAGGTCTATACATTGGCCACCAGCACACAAAGTCTATACATCCTTCAGTTCAAAGTCTGTACGTTGTCTATTGGCTGCAGCTCAAAGTCTATACATTGGCCACCAGCACACAAAGTATGTACATCCTTCAGCTCAAAGTCTGTACGTTGTCTATTGGCTGCAGCTCAAAGTCTATACATTGGCCACCAGCACACAAAGTCTATACATCATTCAGCTCAAAGTCTGTACGTTGTCTATTGGCTGCAGCTCAAAGTCTATACATTGGCCACCATCACACAAAGTCTATACATCCTTCGGCTCAAAGTCTGTACGTTGTCCAAAGTCTATACGTTGTACATACTTCACTGTCTGCATTTGTACAATCCTTCACGCAAAGTCTATACATTGCTTGTGTTCATGCATCAACCTGCCAAGTCTACACGCTGTGTTCCACTTCAGGGAGACGGTGGAAGAAGAGGTGAGACGGAGAGGAGGAGAGAGGTGAGAAGTGTACCGCTGGAGGTTGGGAATGGGTGTACCGCTGGAGGTGGTGAGGGGTGTGCCGCTGAGGGGCTAGAAGGGTGTACCGCTGAAGGGCTAGAAGGGTGTACCGCTGAGGGATCAGGTTGAGGCTTCGAAGAAGACCCACTCTCCCTCTGGTTCTTTTAAGGCTTTTCTTTTCTTCTTTTCTCCGACTTTTATGTAGTTTTATACAAATCTTTTCTCCCTTTCCTCACATCCTGTTCTTTATAATATTTTGTTGTTCCATTTGTTTGTTGCATCCTTTTGCCTTTTTATGTTTATTATTCTATCTGTTCATTGCTTCCTTTTGTCTCTTCAATGTATTATTATTTCTAATGAAAATTCGGCAACATCTCCCCTTGACCCGAGCATAAGGGAGATACAGGGAACGCGTCCACATGAAGTGGCGGAACCCGACAACTGGAGGTGGGCGCTCGAGAGCGGCAACACCTTTATAAACCTCGGAAAACTCGGAGGGAACGACGAGTGGAAGACTACTCTAGGACTGGCTGAGGGGGATGCACCGGGCAAGAAGGAAGGGCAAGTATGCCGGGCAAGGAAGGCACGAGAGGGCGTGCCGGTGAAGGGCCTGGCCAGGGCGTGCCGGGGAAGAATTGGTTGGGGTGTGCCGCTGGGGGCACAGTCGGGGTGTGCCGCTGAAGGCAAAATTGGGTGTGCCGCTGAAGGCACAATTAGAGCGTGCCGTTGGAGGCACCATCAGGGTGTGCCGCTGGAGGCACAGATGGGCATGCCGCTGGAGGCCCAGATGGGCGTGAATGGAGATCCATGGCCCCATAGGGAGACTAAAACACCGAAAAGGGGGGGAGGCACGATCAAACGCACGCAAAATACCCAAACGGACGGAGACGGTAAGAAACCCAAAGAAGAGGGATTTCCATTCATAAAAAAAAAAGGCGGCCATAGCCGGCCATGTGTACATCAAAGACACCGGGGTAGAAGATACAGCAACGAGGAGGGAGAAGAAAAGCATGAAGAGGAAGAAATGGGGGAGGTTAAGGTCGAGCAGGGGCGATGGCTCCCTTATCTTCCCCACTCCCCCTTCTACATCTCTCTTTCTCTCTTTCTCCCTTACTCTCTCTCACTCGTCGGTGTTCGCCGGAGGGCCTCCCTCTTCTTCTCTTCTTCTTCTTCTCTTTCTCTTCCTGCGGACAACGGTGGACGGAGCAGCAGGGGGGGGGAGCCAGAGCCTCCCCTTCTCCTCTTCTCTTCTCTCTTCGCACGGACGGCGGCGGTGGGTGGAACGGCGAACTCCCCCCCTCTCTTCCTCTCTTCTTCTCTTCTCCTTCTTCTTCCCTTCTTCTCTTCTTCGCTTCTCTTCTTTTCTTCTGCGTGTGTCCGTCTGTGTGTGTATGCCTCCCCCCTCTTTCTGTTCGTAGCGAAGAGGGGTTTTATACCCCGGGCGGAGGGAGCATCCGAAGGCGGGAAGCGTCCGGCGGGGATTTAATGGGATTTGACTCCCTTGTCCTGGGTGGCAGGAGGAGTAGGCAGCGTGGCTCTCTCCCCGGGTGACACCTTAGCAAGTCCACTGCGCGCCAAGAATCCGTAGGGCATGGGCATCACGTCGTTCGGCCATTGAAATGCCTTAACGATGTGCCGCTGGCAGGCTCAAGAAGTGTGCCGCTGGGAGGGCCAAAGGCCGTGCCGCTGAAGGGCTGCCCAAGCATGCCGTTGAAGGGGCAAACAGCGTGCCGCTGGAAGCCCAAGGAGGTGTGCCGCTTAGGGCCAAAGGGGGCTTGCCGCTGAAGCCCCGAATGGGTGTGCCGCTGAAGGCCTGAAATAGTGTGCCGTTGAAGGCCTGAAATAGTGTGCCGTTGAAGGCTTGCAGGGTGTGCCGTTGAAAGGGCACAAGGGCGTGCCGCTGAAGGCCCATGGGTGTACCGCTAGAGGGCCAAGGGCTGTGCCGCTGAAGGCCCAAGGGGTGTATCGCTGAAGGGCCAAAAGACTGTGCCGCTGAAGGACCCAGGGGCGTACCGTTGGAGGGCCAAGGGCTGTGCCGCTGAAGGGCTAAAATGGGCAGTTCTGAGCCCGTTGTGAGCACGAGTTGTGGCCCATTTAATTTTCTTCGAGGCCCATGGATTGTGGGGGCTCTTGGTGGTTGATTTCTCTTCACTGTCATGACTCCGGATACTGCTTCATGGCAGTGTGCATATTTGGGGAGTCCAGATGACCAGTCCCTCTGGGGCTTCTTCACTCGGTGCTGTTGTTAATGCTGGGCTGAGCTGGATATCTGTGCGTGCAATTTTTGGTGTCCACACCGGGCAAGAAATGCTGAGCTTCCTAGACGCCTACTCTAGATACCACCAGATCAGCATGCACGAGCCCGACCAAGATAAAACAGCATTGGTCACCGACCACGGCTTGTATTGCTACACCCGCATGCCGTTTGGGTTGAAGAATGCGGGCGCAACCTATCAATGTCTCGTCAACCATATGTTTGACTCGCAGATCGGTCGTAACATGGAGGTCTACATCGATGACATGCTCGTAAAGAGCCTCCAAGCTGTCGAGCACCTGGGAGACTTGGCGGAGACCTTCGCCACGCTCAAAAGGTACAACATGAAACTCAACCCAGCTAAATGCGCGTTCGGTGTCAGGTCGGGAAAGTTCCTCGGATTCCTCGTTACCCACCGAGGGATTGAGGCCAACCCAGATCAGATCCACGCAGTGTTGGAGATGAAGCGACCAGGACGAGTGAGGGAGTTCCAATGCCTCACCGGCCGCGTCGCCGCTTTAACCCGCTTCTTGTCCCGAGCAGCCGAAAGGTGTCTTCCCTTCTTCCGACTAATTAAGCAGGCTAACAAGACACCGGAGAAGAAAGGACAGATCGACTGGGATCAAGAGTGCGAGCAAGCGTTAGAAGAGCTAAAGCACTACCTGGCCACTCCTCCCGTACTCTCCAAGCCATAACAAAGAGAGCAGTTACTCCTGTACCTATCGGTGACGCCGAGCACGATGAGCGCCGTACTCACCCGAGAAGGAGCTGGTGTCATGAAGCCCGTCTACTACGTTAGTCGAGCACTATAAGGGCCAGAATTCTGGTACTCGCGAACCGAGAAGTTCGCCTTGGCCCTGGTCACGGCCGCCCGCAAACTACGTCCGTACTTCCTGGCTCACCCAATCACCGTCCTCACCGATCAGCTGCTACGACAAATCTTCCAAAATCCTGATGCTTCAGGAAGGCTGGTCAAGTGGGCGATCGAGCTGGGCGAGTTCGACGTTAAGTTCCGTCCGAGGACCGCGATCAAAGCCCAGGCCCTCGCCGACTTTGTCGTCGAATGCACGATACCAGCCGAAGACTCGCCCGAGCACTCCTCGGGACCGACTTGGGAACTGTATGTCGACGGATCAACCTGCGCGGCTGGTAGTGGCGCAGGACTGGTCTTACTTTCGGGGTAAAGCTTCAATACGCCCTGCGCTTCAATTTCCCGACCATAAATAATGTGGCCGAGTACAAAGCCCTCCTCTAAGGGATGCGCATGGTAAAACACTTGGGGGCGTCAAGCGTGCGAGCATACAGTGACTCCATGCTCATCACCAACCAGGTCAAAGGAGAGTTCGAAGCACGCGAGCCTTCCATGATCAAATACTTGGAGAAGGCCATGGTTGCAGCAGATGAATTCTCCCACTTTGAGATGGGCCACATCCCTAGAGAAGAGAACGTCCGAGCAGATGCCCTGTCTCGTTTGGCGTCCGCCACCACGGTCTCCAATTCGAGGTCAATTTTGGTCGAAGAATTGTCGGTGCTAAGCATAGAAGAGCCAACGGCACAGGTAAACACCATCGACTATGAACCTTCATGGATGGATCCCCTGTTGGATTTTCTCCTACGGCAACAACTCCCAGGCGACCGTGCCGAAGCCCGTCGCACAAGGGCCCGAGCAGCCCACTTTACAATAGTGAATGGTTGGTTATATCGCCGATCCCTCTCAGTCCCACTATTAAACTGCTTGTTCCCCACGAAGGTCAGACAAGCTATCCAAGAAGTCCACGAACGACTATGCGGAAGTCACGTAGGGGGGCGAGAACTAGTGCGAACGATGATCCGGCAAGGGTACTGGTGGCCCATCCTACAGCAAGACTGCCTCGAATATGACCGGAGATGTCCTCAGTGCCAGAAATTCTCCAACTTGCATCATCAACCGGCTACGCAACTTCAACCCTGATGGAGCCCCGCCCATTTGCTCGATGGGGGGTGGACATATTGGGTCGCTTCCCCGAAGCACAAGGGAGGAAGAAATTCCTCATAGTCGCTATTGACTACTTCACCAAATGGGTTGAGGCTGAACCATTAGGGAAGATAACGAGCGAAGCAACGTGGAAGTTCGTGCTGCGAAACGTCATCTGCAGGTTCGGGATACCAAGAGTCCTCACCACTGACAATGGCAGGCAATTTGCAAGCACGGCCTTCCAAGGGAAGTGCTTGGAATTGGGGATCTGGAACCACTACACTTCAGTGGGGCACCCTTAGGCCAATGGATTGGTGGAGAATTTTAACAGAACACTCCTCCATGGGATCAAGACCCGGCTAGATCAAGCAGGCAACTCGTGGATAGACTCGATCCCAAGCATCCTTTGGGCCCACAGAACCACTGCCAGAGCCGCTACAGGAGAAACCCCATTCCACCTCGCATACAGTGCAGAGGCAGTAGTTCTAGTAGAGATATCCAATCCCTCACTGTGTGTGGAACACTTCGACGAGGCTATAAACAACCAGGCGTTACGAGAAAATCTAGATCTACTCGAAGAAGACAGAGCAAACGCCCAGGTAAAGCTCGTGGCCTATCAACAAAAACTAGCTCAATACTACAACATTCGAGTCAAGGAACGACACTTCTTCCCCGGAGACTTGTACTACGGCGGGCAAGCGTGGCAGACCCCAGAGGAGCCGCCGGAAAGCTCGCGCCAAACTGGGAAGGTCCGTACAAGATAACTGAAGTACTTAGCAAAGGAGCATACATGCTGGCGACGCTGGGGGGGCAAGAGGTACCGAGGACGTGGAATTCTGTAAACCTCAAAAAGTTCTTCCAGTGAATCGTCGCCAGCCATACTCCACGAAGGTAACCTACGTGTTTCCCTAGAGGCGAGCACTGCTCCCCTTGAAAATGAGAAGGTAACCTACGGGTTTCCCTAGAGGCGAGCACTGCTCCCCTTGAAAACGAAAAGGTAACCCATGGGTTTCCTAAAGGCGAGCACTGCTCCCCTTGAAAACGAGAAGGTAACCCACGAGTTTCCTAGAGGCGAGCACTGCTCCCCTTGAAAATGAAAAGGTAGCCTAAGGGTCCCCTGGAGGCGAGCACCGCTCCCCCCAAAAATGATGGCATCAAGCAAAGGCACAAATACTACGATACACACAAGGACAGTCTACCCGAAAGTTCGCAGGAATCTTCCACCAAAAGGTACACAACAAAATCCGAACTGAATAATTTTATTCCTTTAGTCAAAATACAAGCTGCCAAATACTGGCGAGTCACTATTACGCGACCAATACACAAGCATATGGAAAGACAAAATGCGCCCAACTATGGCAATGTGCAACTCCAGCATCTTGTTTTTGGGCACCATCGTCTGCCAGCAGCTATGACAAGTTCGGGAGCGGACACCTAGCATCTCTTTTGTCCATGAGCAAACGGCCGCTCCTCGGTTACTTGTTCTGACGAAGTGGACCAACAGAGGGAGCCACCTATGCCGGAGAAGAGGGCCAAACCCTCCATCCCTCGACTCGCTCATGAGAAGTCCACACCTAGCATCCCTTTTATTCCGTGGAAGCGGACCAATAGGGATGCCACTGGCAAAGAGACCTGCACCAGGAAAATTAGGTCGACCCGACCATCCCTGGTTGACGGGGGGCAGTGGAGCAACAAGGCCCACGCATTACGGAGGCCGATGCAGCACGCTGGCCATGCCTGCAAACTGGCAAGCAAGCCCTACTGCTCCGCCTGCCATCATCTTCAAGCAGAAAAGTGCTCCCCTTGGCTCGGGAGGATACCTCGTCGCGCACCTGCAGACCGAGAAGGACGAAGGGAGGCGGTCATGGCCATGCAATGAAAAGGCAGCTATTTATAGGAAGGATGGAAGTTCCTAGAAGCTTAGAGGACTCCTACCGTCCCAAGTAAAACCATGAAAACCGAAGCGACGGATCTCGAAAGTCACGCCCTTACGGAATAACCCTCAAGAGCACCGTTTCGTATCCCTAGAGGATCTCATAGCCGTTCAGAAGGGAGGGAAATACACGGAAAAGATTTCAGAATTTACGAAAAAAAGGAAAGGATTCCATTCAAGTTCCAAAAAGCTTACAAGGAGGAGGCGACCGCCTCAGCAAAACCAGAAAGAAATTCA
The DNA here is from genome assembly GCA_022559845.1 of Amorphophallus konjac. Classification (NCBI taxonomy): domain Eukaryota; kingdom Viridiplantae; phylum Streptophyta; class Magnoliopsida; order Alismatales; family Araceae; genus Amorphophallus; species Amorphophallus konjac. The sequence continues at coordinate 389,781,422 of CM040126.1, forward strand.
AAAGGACAACTGGGAGCGCCCTCCTAAGGGTTCTCCCCGGCAACATCATCACGTGACCCAACCTCCTTGGGCTCACGTGTAGCAGCAACTTCTGAAGAAGATGAGGGCCCGATCGGGTCCACCACACGCTCCTTAACCGATGGGACGTCGACGGGTGCCTGTGCTCGGCCCCGTTGCCAGCTCCTGGGTCGTGGCCCCCTCACCACCGGCCTCCTCGTCGCAAGCCCCCTCCTCGCCATCACTTGTCTCCGCACCATATAATGGTGAGGGGGGAGGGAGTGACGGAACCGAGGAACCCAGCTTCTCGGCTGTGGCCACGACCGCAGCGTTCCAGCCCTCCCGGAAGCCACGGTCACGGGCCGGGCTGAAATACTCCAAGGCCACAGCGATCAGTTCGTCCCGGTAGGCCGAAGAGGAGCGGAAGCTTTCCACCGCCTCCTCGCCAGCGGTAAACATCGACGAGCGCAGCCCATCAAGTTGCACCTCGACCTCCTCAACTCGGGCTTCCACGACTTGGACTTGCACCCCCAGCTTGACTGCGCGGGCTTCAGCCATCTCAGCCCGAACACGGAAGAATCATGGTCAGTAGACTTGATGAGATACACGTAACGTTGCGACCAACCCTTGAGGTTGGCCGCAGTGCCGGAGACCTGGACAAGGTTCCGGCCGGTCCGAGCCTTGAAATAGGCATAAGCAGTATCAGACGGGCAGCGCTGAAGGTAATAAAATTGTCGGAGAAGATGGACGTTTGGCTCCACCGACGCTCTCCGACACGCGTAAACAAACCCACAGAGGATGTGGTAGGAGTTGAGGGTTATTTCCCCTAGGTGTCGGCCATAATGATGAAGGACGGACGCGATGAAAGGGTGAACATGCAGGCGAAAGCCCGCCTGAAAAGATGCCATAGGGACCATGAGCCCGCCCAGAGGGAGACTCATCTGATCGTCATCTACAGTTGGAAAAATGATGTCAAAGTCGGGCGGGATCTGGAAAGATTCTCGTAGCCCCTGGACCACCCTATACGCCACTAGCGGTGGAGAACCAGGACGACTGGCTCCGGCACCTAAAGTGCTCGGAGCACTATCGCGCCGATGCACCACTTCCTCAACAGAAGAGGAGGGGCTGGCACGAAGGATCCTCCTACGAGGAGGCATGGTGACGAAAGGTGAAAGACACGAAAGAAAGGAAGATCCTCACCAGTCAGAGGAAGGAGAGACCTACGACGAGCACGGCGACCAACGAGGATGGAGTCTCTAGGGATGCCCCACGATCATCCTTATAACCGCCCACGACAGCTTGGGGCTTCCAAACCGAGGGGCATGTGAAAAGGCGCTTGTCGCTATCGTGGTACGGCCACCCACGCCCCACGCCTGTTCGGAGCCCGCGCTCCCAGACAAAACAGGACCTACGACATGATTACGGCAGTTGAGCCTGCCACCACCTGAGGTGCCTTGCGCGCCAAGCTTGTCGCCAGATTCATCGACGCTCGTGCATCAGACGAATCGACCTCGAGTCCTACGCTCCAACAGACTCTCTCATGTTCGACTCTTAGTCCCCTGCAAAGTGCCCGGCAACTGAGAGTAGGGGGGAAGTGAGGAGGGTAAATCTAGTCCGACCCAAGATTGGCCCAATAGCGGCAGACCCAAACAACCCAGATCAATCCCGCTTCTACATCATGCCCAACAGGTGCGGCCCACCAGGGCGCGACCCAATTCGACTCGGCATTGGATTCTACAGCACGGGAAAGTGCCAAGATCGGCGGAAGACTCTCCGACGACCGACCGTTACTCCCCACGACGTCGCCCATCATCCCATAACGGGCGAGCACGCCCCATGAGCGCCGTGAGACTCGTCCCGGGACCAGCCAACGCCGGGGTAAGTGCCCTCTAACGGAAAACACCCGCCACTATAGCGGGAAAACGTTATTCCACTGCTTACGTCCTTCCCTACAAAGGGATAAGGCTCCCCGCTCCAAGACAACCCCTATAAAAAGGGGAACGACAAAGAAGAGCCACACGATGGATACTACTGCCAACAAGCTTCTCACTGAGAATAGAACAACCAGTCCTACTACAGCAATAGAGAGGCCACGCCCTACGACGTCCAGAGAGAGCACTCCTTCTACGCTACCTTACCATCCAGCGAACACTCTCCGAGTGCCTACTGGGAGCGGCGAGCACTCGTAGTGAAGGCCTACACGTCTCTTGGATCCTCTACTATGGTCTCCATATCTCTCTCATTCTGCTCTTCTCTACTCTTCTCTTAACCCGTTGCTGACTTAAGTATCGGAGGGTTGTCCCCTGGGATAACACCCGGGACTCCTTCTGACGCCCTTTATTTCCTGGTGCTTCCAGGTCTCCACGGGTGCGGGACGACTTTCCCAACAAATAAATAGAGAAGGTGATACGTGACATAGGAACTATTTTCCTGCCTCTACAGTATCCAACAAACAGTGCTACATCATATTAATATTTGCTCTCTTATGTTTTATTTCTTGGACAACTTTTGTTATTATATCGTCTTTAATGTAAAGATGCTACATTAGTCTTCCAGCTCTTAGAAAAGGTTCAATTTATATCTAATTTATTTAATTCTTCCGATTATTGAAAAAGGAAGGGGATATTAAGCATTCTTATCTCTCTCCATTCCAATTCCTATGTTATCAATACTGAACTTCCTAACCTTACTTCAACTAGACTGATGATGATACTTATGTTCCGTATCTTTTGTGGTTCATAAGATGGATTGCTCCTTTCCTCCCCTAGTGTGTTAACTAATCATTTCCCTTTACGTAATCTCGTAACATCGTACCGGGTTTGATTGTTAATATATATTTGTAAATTAAATTTATATGGATGTCTATGATTGACAATATCTAATAACAAGACACTCCATCTAAGCAGTGTTATTTGTGTGCTAGCATGATAATTTATTGACAGGCATGCATTATATTTGGGTTGGCCACATACTTTTTATTGATTAAATTGTTTTCTTTTTTTAAAAATACGAGTGGATCGAAAAATGATAAAATCAAGGTGACGAAAATATTTATTTACGCAGAGAATATTTTTACTATATTTACTTGATTACATGACACGGTCATAAATACTTAGGCTCTCTTTGATTACGAAATAAGGGTGGAATAAAGAGTCTTAACTAGTAAAAATAAAGTTTGATAAGGGGGTAATTTTTTTCACCTCTAACTTAAATTTTTTTAGAATAACTCATAATTCCAATCAAAAGGGAGAATGAGTTATTCCACCTTAACTCGCGTAGGTTTTCAAATAAAAAATATAAAAATAGGAATAATTCCTCTGAGTTTAAGTTAATTAACCCATTTTTTTTCTATTTCATTGTCAAAGAGAGCCCCGGTGAATTGAGAATTCGTGTATTAGTAATCCATGGCTGGTGTGTATACATTTAGAATTGAAGTTCCAAGATGCTAAACCAGAATCAGAGAAGGATATCTGATGTGTATTTTAACGTGTACGCCACTTGTGGAGTGTCTAGGCCTTTACTTATATTGTTTTTAATAAGTCACAAAAGTTAAATCTTCAATAGTTGCACTTTGAAACCTTGAAATTTTCATGGGCTACTTGTTCTTTGTTTATTCTTCCCACTATGTAGATTTAGATTGCTGCACTTCAATTGTTTGCACTTTGGAACCTTGGAATTTCCATGGACTACTTTTATCTTTGCTTATTCTTACCACCATGTAGATTTCGGTTAATAAGTTCAGTCTGAAGTTCATCTGGCTTCCAGTTATATTTTGTGATTAATCATCTCTTTATTTCGATAAAAGAGAAGGGCCCTTCAATTTTCAATGAATCAATCCACTGAAAAATGTCTAACATATGTGTAAAATAACAACGAGAGATTGAAGATCATGTTATATTGAAAGACTTACGAGTAACAATCGAGAATGAGAAGTTTTCTGCCAATCGAACACTTGAGTTATGTGAAACTTTATTAGAAAATTTTGATCATATGTACTCTTTTTGTAAATTTTATCTGTATTTAGAACATGTAAATATAAAACTCTTTGAAAACTTTATGTTCTTGTAAATTTTATTGGTAACATTTTCAGCAAGACACTGGTTATTATTTTCATTGTTTACACAAAGGTTCCAAAATTTAGACTCGTTCATATTAACGGTGATTGTTATCAAGGATAAAGAGATAACTCGATTTGTGTGTGGATGTTGGGTTATGAAGGGCTGGGGAGGGGGGGTGTCGAAGGGGATGGGTAGTTATGGTGTTAATGTATTTTTTTGGGTAGCTGGATCTATGTTATTAACAATGTGGAAGATTGTCATAGTTAATTAATAAATATGTATGGGATCAATTAATTAACAGGCTCATTATTGTTTATAATTATTTAATATTATTAATAATTTTTAAGAGAAAAAATTAATTAAGAATCGATTTATTACTAATGATGCTTGTTCTCGCTGACGGGTAAATAATTAAGTGAGTGATTTCAAGACTAATTCTTATTGATGATGTTAGTTAATAGCAATAAATATTTGATTTAAGTGTGATTTTAATAGCAATAAATATTTGATTTAAGTGTGATTATTACTGAACATATTCTCAAAGGAGGGAAAATTAATTAGAAACTCATTAATGCTAATGAAGTTCAACATAAAAAAAAATAGATTGACGAAAATCTCATTGCTATCAATGAATAATTTGAAGGTAAAAAAGTTAATTAGAAGTCACATTATCATTAATAATAATTAAAGTGGAGCTAGTCTTATTACCGTGAATAATGATGACAGGGTATTCATAGTAAATTGAACAATGTTATTAATCACAATTACAACGGATAAGCATTTTAAAAAGTCAAGTTGTATCGTTGATTAATCATAATCATGAATGGAATAACTATTAAACAATAGTATCATGATCACTAAATATTTTTACAAACTAAAAAACATCTTAAACAGTATCTTCACTTGTACTAATTATGATTATTAAAAAACTAATTTAACAATATTTTATTAATGCTAATAAAAATTATCTATTGAAATTAATTAGAATCTTTATTAATCGTAGCCATGATTGTTAACGCTAGTTAAGTAAGACCCTTCACCAAGTTGAAGATAGAAAATTTTGTTTAACTCCTCTTAATTAATCTCATCCAAACAGATAATAATATCATGCACTTTAGCACAAGATATGAAGGGCAACATGATCTTTTTGTAATATTTATTTTCATTCGTATTTTTATTTTTTATCAAATAAAAAATATGAATATCACAATACTTATTCTCTCACATATCAAATATATATAAGAATAAAATATAATAAATTAGCTCAACATTACTTAACTCTATTCTCCTCTGAATGTATACCGATACCAAACTTGACCATAACATTCTGATATTTTATGGAAAAAAATTTGTCGCAGGGCTTTATTAATTACCAAGTGTGAGAAGTACAGAGTCTAATATAAACATGGCTGTGTATAAGTGCAAATAAAAATATTATTATCTTTTCTCTAAGTGTCCATATGTTGAGTATTAATGAATGTTATACATGTGAAAAGTATTCGGTAAAGTTTTGTACGTGCAAAAAAATCATTTAAATGCATCGAATGTCTTGTAGCTGTCGAACTTGCCGACAACTTCACGTCATTTCAAATTCCTGATTGGTGCTATGTTTTTATCGGCAGACGATACATGGTTGCTCCATTTTATGTTGGCATCCATAGGAACGTTGTCCTTGTCTGCACTCTGCACTTTATGAGTTCCCCCTTTAAAAATTTAAAATTTAAAAATATGTTTTTAAAGCATTTATTAAAGAATGTTACATTTACGGGATCATCGTGTACCTTCAGGTCTTATTTGATAGCCCTGTTTGTTTCGGGGGATAAAATGGGATACCCTATTAGAATTTCTCCTATGATCGTTCGTATCAGATATTCAAGTTGAGTTAGAATATATAAGTTATTATCTTAGATTTATTCTGAGATAAATTATTATATCAAAAAAGTAGGATAAAGAGGGTAATTTTTTTTCATAATTCTCGAGAAGATATTCCGAATTATCTTATTTCTCAATCAAAATATTTTGATGTACTTTATGAAATATCTTATCTGTGATTTAATTTATCAATTTAACCTATTTTGCAATCAAATAGGGTCATAGCAGAGAAAATTCGGTTAATTTAAACTCACGTAAATTATTTTTATTTTTTTACCTTTTTATTTTGAAACGTATCCGAATTAAGGTGAAATAATTAATTCTACATTTTGATTGGAATGAATTATTCCATAAAAATTAAGGTTAAAGGTGAAAAAAATCTACCCGTCTTCTTAAACTGTATTTTTAATTAGTCTCCGGATTAATATCCTTTATTCCACCTTCATTTCATTATCAAAGAGACCTCGAAAGAAGACTCACTTTTATCTTCGCAGCTTTGCCATCTACCTCTAGTCCTCTATCTCCTAATTTAATTAGGATTGACTAAGTGTTTAATTCAACTATGAAAAGACATTTATAACATCAGCTTGAGAGTTTTTTTTTATATTTTAAAAGTTAAAATCGCAATCCACTGTCTATATCGACATTGTTTAAGAATGTTCTTAAGTTACCATTGCTAGTTGAACTGGGGCTATGATTACAAATTTTATTTAAATGTCAGGGATATAGCAATGAATATAATGATGATTTGAGGATTATGATGTCAAGTACAAATGATTCCAAGGATGCATAAACAAAAAGCTCTATTTTTAATTAATGAAATCAAATATATATTATTTAATTAAACATTACATGATAATGATAATGGTAACGAGAGTAAGCCATCTGTTTTTGCCACTTGGTTAAAGATCATACGATTGAAATCAAGTGAGTTGGGAATTTAAGTTAGGGTGGGTTTCTTTTTCTCACCTAATTTTTAATATAATATAAAACAGAATAAATTGGAGGTAAAATATAGAAATTTGTAAAAACAATATTATTATTTAAATATTAATTGTGCTTCTTAAATAGCTATTATTATTAATCATTTTCATACATAAAAATAAGTGCAAAATTACCTATGACGTTAGTTGACTTTCAAGATGTCCATTTGAAAGTTAAGTGGACGAAAATATCCCTATAAAAATATTATTTTCAACTATATATTTTTGCCAAAGAGGGGAAGGAGGAGATAAAATGTTAGAGAGAGAGAGAGAGAGTTTAGGAGAGATAGGAATATTTCTATATTTTCTAAATTAGGTTTAAAACTAACCAGGATTAAGTAAGAGATTTTAACGGTAGGTTAAAGGCCGGATGAATGACAACTACGTAAGGAAGGTGATTTTGTGATAGTTTAAATGATACGAGTTTTCAAAGGTAACGTGTTACATATTTTACTCCATACTCCTACATTCTTCTCGTTGCCGCCATGTATATCCTTATACTAAATACATTTCATCATATATATCTGTCATTATTTTTTATGTAGATTAGGATGGAAAAACCTAGTCTATTATTGTTTAATCTTCTTACATAATTTTAATAATAACATATATATTTAAATTTTTACATATTATCTCATATAATCTTTTAAGATCTTATATATTATACATGTTCAACAGAGTATTATGTCAATTTTGATAGTGTTAGTCAAGTCAATAATATTTCTTGATATGGGATATATGCAGAATACTAGAACTAGAGTACAGAAAGGAACATATAAAATTCTATTAAGGGCATATATATCTATGTACTTATTTCTATTATTTTAATAATAATAATGATATGTTCCCCCCCCCCCCCCATCAGGGTCTTATTGGAAATATGGAATAATCCCCCTTATACAACGGCGAGGCATCTCGTTTCTTTCCAGACAAGAGAAGGATGTCCCGGGCGCCCCTTGGTCTCTGCACGGAGCTAATAAAAAAGAATAAAGCGGGGAGACCCCATTCGGACGGTGACGCCACTTCCGGTTATGGTTACCTAGCGGTCGGACTGGATAATGATGCGCCGCTATGAGGGAGCCCTCCATTTTAAAACAGTAGTGGCAAAAATGTAATTAAAATCAAGAACGAGGGGAGGTGATCACATCCGTCGCCTTCTGCTCCGGCCGCCACTTCCGCGCCCGCAGCCCCCCGTTGTTCTCTCTCTAACCCGGCCGCAAGAGAGAGACCGGTCGGTGGAGCAGTCCCGGTTGGCCTCCTGGCCTCTCCAATCTTGGGTTCACGGGTTCTGCTGAAGAAAGCTCGCTCTTTTTGCTCTGGCCCCTGCGTTGATAAGGCGGAGCAGGAGAGGTGGTTGGGGTTGGGGGAGGGGAGACGCCCCGAGAGGAGGAGATGGGGAGTCTGGGTGTCTTGGAGGCCGACGGGTTCGTGGCGGTGGCGGCGGCGGCGCAATCGACGTCGAGCTGGTGGAGGGAGGTTAACGAGTCGGAAAGGTGGCAGGACGGCATCTTCTACTTCCTCTGCGGGGCCTACGCCCTCGTGTCCTCAGTCGCTCTGGTCATCCCTCTCGCCTTATAGATATAGATATCTCTCTGTAGCTATCTCGATGGTTGTGTATGCGTGTGGTGTACGTGATCAAGTTGGAGCTTTCCGTGGTGTGGTGGTGGTGGATTGTTTGGTAGAGATCGGAAAAATTGCACCTTGGACTTTAGAATCCCTTCTCTGTTGGTGAATTGTGCTTAACGAGTCCATAGGCCATCAAGTCTCGCCTTGCCCGATCCTTTTGATGTTTTTATCTGACTGTCACCCACTATAGATTGGGCCAGCAAATGGGCTAGGCGCAGTTGGGGCCTGGGACATTTTTCCTGTGGCTCCTGTCATTAGCGTATTGAAAACAACATGGAACAACCTAAAGCTGGGGCATCTTTTCTTTGATGCTTCATGAGCTTCTGGTTTTTGGGGTATTTGCAAATTTATGATCATCCCTTACAACCTAACTTCTGTTTCTGAAAATTCATAGTACCTGGTTGTTTATTTTTCTCGAGAAATCATATTTTGTTTTTTTCTTCTATTTTGGTTTTTCACGTTCCTTTATATGCGTAATATATACATTTGAATAGATGTGTGCAGAAATGAGCTGTGGTATGAACCGTATCTACCGATATACATATATTATATATACATTTGGAATATATGGTGAATGCAGTTGATAGTTTCTTTAGTATACAGGCCTGGCTGAGTCATTTCAAATCATTGCTAATGTTTTATTAGTGAATTTCTATGGCAATTTTTCAGAAAACCAAGTTGGTTTGAGATGCTAGTGTCATGAATGCTAGCCCAAGAGGCACCACTAATGTGTCATAACAACTTGTAATTAAGATGACAAAGCTAATTGTATGATCTTATGCTCAAGTCCATGCTCTTTGACATCTAGAGGATCAAGATGGACATAGGAAGGATTATGATCATATAGCAAAGAATGCCATATCGGATCTTGGCATTCTTTTGGAGGGACGAAAAGAAGAGATCTTGGAGAGATTGGGAATAGTGGCCGAAGATCAAGATAATCTTATATTTCTAAGAGAAAACTTTAAGTTTTGTGCATTTAGCCATCAATATGATTAAATTAACATAATAGTAATAAGAACAATGCAAAAACACATTCCTACATATACAAGGGTTGCTTTCTCAGATCTCGATGCTATCTTAGCATATTGGAGAGCTCCTCCTCTTCCTCTTGCTTATCTTCTTCACCTCCTTCTCCTCCTCCTTTATCCTCTTCTTCCTCCTTGCTTCTCCTCCACATCATTCTTATTCTTGATCTTTGACAGAGATTTCATTTTGGAACTTGGAGAGACAAAGATCTTAGAGAGATCTCAGAGATATTACAAAAGATGGAAAAATGTGCCATCCAGTTCTTGTCTAATTGCATTTTAAAGAATTTAATGGTTCATTGTTTCTTCAATCTACATGAGAATGTGCAGCAGCTGACTGGGGATTGGTACCAGAGGTGGACTCTTAAGGGGATATACTCATTTGGTGGCTAATTTTCCACGCCACCCTGTGGGCATTATGGGGAGAAAGAAACAACAGTCTTCAGGAGGGAAGCAAGAGCCACAGATAGGGTTGTCACTTTCATCTGTGAGAGAGTGAGATACTCTCTGTAAAGTGGGCTTACACAATTCCTTTTTTTGTCTTGTTGGGGGGATAGTGTGTGCTTTTGTACAGTGATCTTTTGGGAACACATTGCTTACACTTGAATATCCCTCTCTCTTTTACATTTAATACAATTTGTGGTACCATCCACTTCCCCCCCCCCCAAAAAAAAAAAAAAAAAAAAAAAAGATTCAGCTTTGTGCAGGGCTGGTTGTTTCTTCAACATCCAGGAGATCAAAATTCATGGATAGTGCTTAGCTACCCCCACAAGGACCTTAAAAAGATGAGACTTTGGAGTCATTTTAAATTGAACCTTCAATCACAATCAAACTCTAAGGCCGATTTTGATAATAGGTTAGAATAAGCTAACCTGGGTGGGCCCTGGTGGGCTATTCCTTGGGTTTTCAGATTTTTGGTTTGGTAATTTACCCTAACCGGGGTCGGGTAGAGCATTCTATGTGAGAGGGTCGAATGAATGAACCCCAGAATAAGGGCCTTAACCCTAACCAACCCCGGGTACGGTAACACTGCTACCAAACTCAGTTAAGGGCGGGTAGACGGAATAACTCGCTCTAACTGGCTCTTATTTGGTTATCAAAGTCGCCCTAAGACATACATTTCGAGTATGACTGCTGTGGATATAGGATAGGAAGTACCATGTTTTTAATGGAGAAGAATTCCAAAATAATTCTTATCTAGGATGGGGTTCAATTAAATTCTGACAGGAAATTTATATTCATAATGGCATTTTTTGTAACTTAAAAGCATTCTGGACAGTTCATGTTGACCACCCTGTTTAACCCTAAAGTTTACTTATTGCTGGTGATAAAAGCTGTAGAAGATCAAAAGACCTTTCTTATGACATCAAGATTGACTCAATCAGAGCTAAGCCAGAGTTATTTGTTAAGATGTATGGTTAGCTCAAAGACATGGTTTTTTAAAATTCTCTGTTGATCTGCACCTTAGTGGGCCTATGTGGGCAAGGACAATGAGGGGTCCCTACAAGTCTACAACTGTGGATTACTCTGTCTTTCCTTTTGGTCTTTTACATTTGTCTGAAATCCCAATTTCTAGTCAAAGGGAAGATTACCTTAGAAAGATCAAGAGAAAAGGAATTGCCTAGGACGTAGTACAGTGTTTTTTCTGAAAGGGATAGTACCACGTTTTTCATTAAATGAAAATAGAAAGGGGTTACAAGTATGTACACGAAAACATAGGAATGCCCCCTCGCCAATGCGGTTCCACCATGTAGAAATCGGGACCCTGCTCCCTCAAACAAAAAAAGAGAGGGAAAAAAGAGGAAGAGGAAAACATGAACCACATACAAAAACTACTCAAGACACAAGCTTTCTTTTATTCTGCTCTGGTTGTTGAACATGTGGCTGTTCCTCTCCCCAGATGGCCCAAACTAATGCATGAAGCACCATCCACCAGATATGTAACCTCTAAGACTCTATGATCTTGTCCACGCACCCATGCGCATGTGCGAAAGAGTTCTCCATATTGCCTGGGAGAAGAGGCATCTCTTCATCAGGTGGTTCAGGCGCTGGTTGTTTTCATCACATGAGCATTGTGTAGTCCTGATTCCATCCAAGAAGCTGGGCAGACAATTAAACATCAGGAGATGACGATGGGCAGCTCTCCACAAAAAGAACAGAATTCATTAAGTGTTTGAGTAACCAGCAGATGACACTAGTAAATAACAAAAAAGCTGCAAGTATAAAGTACGAATATGGACTCTTCAATATAGATGTAGCTTTCTTCTTTGATTTTTTTGAAAGTGTTTGGTACCACTGTATATATAAATAAAAGGAAGGAACGTGGGATTTACAAGTATAGGTTGTGTGTTCTCAAAACATCCCTTTACACCCGTATACAAATGGTGGAGGGACCCTCCAATAAGGTGCGTTCCTTTCTAACCCCCCCAAGGATAAAAGCACAGAGTTGTGTGCATTTGCATTGCATAGCATAAAAGGACAGCCCACTCTCTCACCCTATCAATTACAAAATACCCTACTTTCTCTGGTATGGTAGTCTCATTCTTGAAAATTCTCTTGTTCTTTTCACCCCATAAGGACCAGAGGGTACATGTAGGATGAGCCACCATGTCCGCCTATTGCCCTTGGGTGGACATAACCTTTGCCAGTCCTTCAAGAGTTGCTGAACCATCTGCCTGGGCTGCATGCCACAATGTATTTTAGCTAAGATATGTCGCCACACATCCTAGGAGAAGTGGCAGTCAATGAAGAGATGGTCCATGCTCTCTTCCTCTATCCCACACAAGCAGTACCGTGTCTGGATACCATGCAAGAATGTAGCAAGTCTATCCCGAGTAGAAAGCCTTCCATGTGAGATCCTCCACATCAAAACCTTCACCTTTAGGGGGCTTCTAGGTTTCCATACTTCTCTATGCAAGGAATATCTCAGCCCACTACTAGCAACCACTTGATATGTCGACTTGACCGAGAAGCGCCCCCCCTTGTCCCATCTCCATGGCCACTTGTCTATCTTGCTCTCACCTGGTCCGTGCTATTGGAGAACTTGAAGCATATTATCAAGCTAGTCAACCTCCTCATCCCATAGGTGCCTTCTGAAAGTAGGGCTCCAGGTGCCCCCGACTACCTATCACATAGCTGACACACCATTGCCAACGGCTCCACTGCAACCCCATAAAATATAGGAAAGAGGTCCTCTAGAGGGTGATCTGTGCACCACTTGTCCTTCCAAAAGTGACATTGTTGCCCATCCCCCAACCTCACTCTAACTTCTGTTCTGATGACATCACCTCCACAATATGCCCCACCAGACATGAGATACGTCCCGCTAAGGTGAAAACTATGTAGTCTGAGGCGCGCCGGCGCTCGCCTAGGCGCGCCTCAGAGGTGAGGCGCCCCCAGGTCGCCTCGCCTCGCCTCGCTCTGACCTCAGTTTGTCTCATTCTCTCTCTATCTCACATAGACACACAAAATTTGGTTTTTGACAGTGGTTTGTTAAATTCTATGTGAATTTAGTGAGTCATAATGATTTGAATCATAGGATTGAATGAATTTAGGAAATTTATTGACTTTATATAGGTATTTTTGTGATATTTAGACATATAATTTATTTTTTGTCTCATTCTCTCTCTATCTCGCCTCAAACACCTCAAACGCCTAGGCCATCGCCTAGGCGTTTGAGGCATGAGGCGACCCCCCGGTCGCCTCGGCCGCCTCACGCCTCAGACTACATAGGGTGAAAATGACAAATCCCAAATCCTTACTTTGCCATAATATTTTTGCTTGATAACCATGCTCTAAAGCCCCTCATCTTGTGTGCCGCACTTCCAAAGCCATTTGCTCAATAATGCCAAATTGAAATCCCTGACATTTTTTAAGCCTAGTCCGCCCACCTCCTTGCTCAATAAAGCGATGCCATACCATCCTCTACCCCTTGATGCACTCCCATGTCAAAAGAATCTTGCCTGAATGGATTGCAACTTCCTAGCAATATAGAGAAGCATCCGAAAAGTAGAGAGGTAATAGATAGGCAAGCTATTTAAAATAGATTTGCACAGTATTGGTAGGCCTCCATAGGAGAGTAATTTTGCCTTCCACCCTATTGGCCTGGACTCAAATCTCTGCACCACAAGTTGCTAATCCCTGTGCTATAAGGCCTTATGAGTCAGAGGCAAATCCAAATAGGTAATAGTAAACTAGTCAACCTGACAACCTAGAATAGTCATTTCTCTCCTGATGGCTCTTTGTTCCAAACTCTCTCCAATCAGCTGGCTCTTATTGGGGTTGACTTTGAGTGCACGGACCTCTTGTAACAGTTCCAACATCATTCTTATGTTGTAGAGTTGCCTCTTGCTTTCTACCACAAATAGTGTTGTATCATCAGCATACTGTAGGTGGGATATACATAGACCCTGTGGAGCAACATGGAAGTCCCTAATTAAATCATGAGCCTCAGCTCTCAATCACATTCTACTCATAATTTGTGCCACTAGGACAAACAAGAGAGGGGACATGGGGTCCCCTTATCTCAAACTTCTACTGCTATGAAAATAGGGTGTGAGTGCCCCATTAATGAGGATTGCAAATGTAGCTGCGTGAGCGCAAGTCCTAATCCAACCAATTCACCTATCGTCAAACCTATCCTACTGAGCACCTCTAGCATACACTTCTAGCTAACCTTGTCACATGCTTTTTTCAATTCAAAGTCAAGCTTGAGTACCAACCCCCTCTTTCTTTGTGCTTTAATTGCATGCAAGCATTCATGAGCGACCATAAAATTCTCTTGGATGATGCACCCTTTGATGAAGGCACCTTGCTATTCATTGACAACCCTGCCCATAACATAGTCTAGTCTTGCTGCCAAAAGCTTTGTGATTATCTTATAGGTCCCATTGAGTAGGCTAATGGCCCTATAATCTTTGAAGCACTCATCACCTTGTTTCTTAGGGATGAGGACACTTTGATTTCTCTCAAGTGAGCCCTCTTTTCCAAGAATTCCTCTACAACTTGGAGAAGATCTGCTTTAATGATATCCAAACAGTGATGGAAGAAAGCCATAGGAAAGTCGTCTGGCCCTGGCACTTTATCACCTACAAGAGAGAATATAACGTTCTTCACTTTCTTTTCTTCAAAAGGCCGAGAGAGGGCCTGTCTCTCCCTAACCCATAGCCGTGGGAGGAAGCCTTCTGCAGAGGAAGGTGTAGCTGGCTCCTCCTCAATGAATAGATGGGAATAGAAGTGGCTGACATCTCTCTTGATGTCTTCGGGTGTAGTGAACAGCTGGTTTCACACTTTGATGCATTTGATGAAGGTCACCCGCCTCCTCCCTGATGTTATATTTTAAAAATAGGAAGTGTTCCTATCTCCCTCTTTGAGCCATTTTTCCCTGGCTCTTTGCTTCTAGTAAATCTCCTCTTTAACGAGGATCTCATCAAACTCTGCCCTTAGCTGGTCCCGCTGACTTCTGTTTGGCTCATCAAGTAGGCCTACCTCTTTCAGAGCATCTCAACCCTCTAGTTGAAACAAGATCATGCCCTTTGCTGCCTTGCCGGGGAGGGTCTTGCTGGCTCCCCACTTAGTCAGCTCCTTGGCTAAGTGCTTTTGTTTCTCTACCATTCTGGCAATGGCAAAAGACTCCCGTCTCTGTGTTCCCCATCCCATGTTGGCATTGTCCATGAAGCCTTCCTCTTTGAACTAGTATCTCCCCATCCTAAATTGCCTCTACCTCGCCCTCTTGGAGCTAGTTCTGAGCAAAATAGGCTTGTGACTAGAGATAGACTTGGCTAATGCCATAGCTCCATGTGTGGGAAATGATCTTCCCAATCCACAGAGACAAGGAACCTGTCAAGTCTGGACAAAGCTGGGTCAGCTCTCAGGTTGGACTCTTGAGCATTGGAGGCATGGACATCAATTAAAGCCGATGCATATACAAATTCATGGAAATCCTGTAGCTTCCCTCAGGGAACAAAGCCGCCTGATCTCTCCTATGCCGAGAGGGCAGTATTGAAATCCCCTCCAATACACCATGGGCGGCTTGAGCTGGCATGGTGAACTAGGAGCTCTTCCCACAATGCTTTCTTGTCCTCCCTATTTTGAGGTCCGTAGATCCCCAAAAAGTCACATCTGAAGCCGCCTTGATGCTAAGTAAAGAGAGGGATATATCCTCCCTTCCAATATATCTGAACTCCTCCTCCACCTTAAACTCATTCCACATCACCATAAACCCCCTGCTCTTTCCTCTACCGGAGGGGCCACCCCTCTTAATATTCTAATGCCACAATCTCTCTCATAATATCTTCACCATCTCCCTCACACTTTGTTTCTGGGAGGCATCGAATATCGACCGTACATCTCCGGACTAGGTCCTTAACAACTCTCCTCTTTTCTCTCCCCCCTATCCCCCTCACATTCCATGAGACAATCCTCATTGGTACTAGATATTGTTCTCCCCTCCCTTACCCCCTTCACTTCCCTTATCACTCATCTTGACAGATTTGGTCCCCCTACTCTCCCTAGCCAGGGTAAGTAGCCACCTCTTTTGGACTTTCATAAAAAGTCCCTTGATGTCCTTCTTCATCCTGGTGAAAGACACTCCAATCTTCTCAGCCAACTCCCTCACCTGCTCCTCAGTCCATCTCTCCACCACAATCACCATCTCCGTGACTTCCTCCTTTCCCAGCCCATAAGTCTCACTTCTTGCTCTCCTCGTACTGTTGCGCCTTCCCCACTTCTGGGAATGCCTCCTCTGCCCCAGCTGAAAAGTCCTCCAGTGAAGTCGTTGGATGCTCTCGATCCTAGATCAGTTCTTTGAAGAGGGATGTAAGGTCGCCCAGGGCTGCCAGACGCTTCTCCCCGGGGTCCCCCTCCGTGGTCTCCTGTAGGAGACCCTCTCTGCTATCGGCCTCTGGTGGCAATGGCGAGGCATGTTTGTCGTGCAAGCTGATAGGAGTGGCTCTCACCAGCAAAGCGTGCATGACAATACCTCCTCCCTTGTCATGGTTGCTGTCGGACTCGGAGCTTGGAACACGCCCGCCACAGGACGGCCACTGTGGCAGCAACCATCGCCGCTCAGGCTTCTCCAAGATTGGATGGCTTGCCACTGGGATCTCCTTAAGAGTTAGCCGTTTTACAGGCGGCTGGGCTGGTCATGAACAAGCAGTGGTTGGAAGGCCACCGGATAGTCGCCGGCAAGGTGTCAGTGCAGCTCACTGTTGCCCATCGTTGGTGGGTCTTTGTAAGATCTCTATGTCGCCATCAACCTCTTCATCGCCCCCCTTTATGGCCGTGAGCAGTCGTCGCGTGGCTGCTAGGAGGCCACTGGACAGTCACTGGCAGGGTGCCGGTGCAGCTTGCCGACGCTCCCTGGAGCTGGGCCTCCGTCGGAGTTTCCCTCTGTCGAACGTTGTCGTACCGCCTGATTGGCCTCACATCCAACAAACGGGCGAGGGAGACGAGTGCAACCGGGTCTGTCAGACCTGTTTAGCCTGTGACACTCGGACTCAGGTAAGTCATGGGCCAACAGATAGGGGCCTGGGTCTGTTCGTGGGCTGGTTAGGCGAGGTTCTAATTGAGACGGCCCGGTTGCTCCCACCTGAGCCCAGCTGGCGAGTGGCCCATAAGGCACATTTAGCCCGTGAGGCAAAGCGGCGTGATTAGAATTTGAACCGCCCGTCGTCGCTTTGCCACATACCCCTTACAGCGACCGGTCATCTTCTTCCTCCCGACGCGGACCGTGCTGCCCTAATCCTAGCAGTGGCACTCCCTGTAGCTTCTTATTGACCCAGGGCCAGACGACAAAGGTGTCCCCGTCGATGATGATGGTGATGACAACTGGTACCTTTGCCGTCCTGGACACCTGAACAACAACTTCCACCACTGTTCGCGACCCCATAAGAGTGAAGCAAAGGCTGCCACTCTCCACTCTCCCGAAGTGCCAGACTAAGAAGGCCAGTCCTTCCTCGTCGCAAAAGATCAGGGAGACGCCCTCTAGGGTGATGCGGAACCTCTTCATCTTAGGGTTGGGGAAGGCCCCCTGTCCATTGTCCACTGCTGGAGACGGAGAAGGGTGCCTCCCGCCGCTATGTAACCTGTTTCAGCCATCACCTCCGCCGAGTCTTCCTCCTACCCAACATCAAGGAAGGTCGACCGCGAAACTCGTCAGACCTCCCAGTGGTTGCCTGCATTCACCTCTAGAAGGCTCCTGACCTTCTCTGCGTCAACCCATCCATCCACTGGTGCCACCCAGATGCAACGCTTCATCCAACCAGTCCGGGCATGCAAAAGCTCTGCCGGGAGCGCACTTGCCTCCATACACAGCCTGTTCCCCATCTCCTGCTTTCCCAGTTGCTGCCTACCCTTGATCACATCCGCAAAAGACCAGTGACACCCGAAGCTTCCTCATTCCCTTGCAAGAAACGATCCCCCTTTCCTACAAAACCTTCTGATATGGCCGTTCTTCCCGCACCTGAAGCAGGTGGGAACCCGGCCAAAAGGCAGCCTCCAAGGACTACAACCCCCACCTTCAAATTCGTTGGGCCTACCGGAGACTGGTTGGCCAGAGACCAACGGACGCGAACCCCAATGTCCAAGGGGGACTCTAGCTCTGGCGAACATCCTCCCCATCGGGCCAGGGCCTCGAGACTCTAGAGCTTTGTCTCTCTAGGATTGCCTAGGTAGCATTCTTCTTTGATACTTTCGTGAGTGTGATATAGGGCATGCATATGTGTAGTTGTGAGTGCTGGAAGGTGTTCATATCTTGTGTAATGATTGTCCCAAAATACTTAAGGCACACATTTATGAAGACGCAAGTTTTAGGCTTTGTTTGAGAAAATTTCCCATGAGATTTGGGTTGTAATCATTACCTAGCTTACCCTCGTCTCCTAAAAAAGGGGTTCAGAGTGGAATCAGAACAGGCTGCATTCCTCTCCACTGTCGCATCATCGAGGGGAAATCCACCTGTTCTATCTGTCTTGAAATGATGGAAGAAGACAATTTTGTTTGGGTTTTAAAATATCTACCTGGGGTTTGACCCCAGAGTCAGGTGCCGCTAGTGTTTTCAAACAGTATCTTAGAGCAAGGCGCACATATGTCATTGTATGTATGCCCCTACACAACAAGGTGTATATGTGCACACAGTACTAGAAGGTACATAAGTTACCTTGTTATCTAATTATTATTATTATTAATTCTTTTCCTATTAAGATTGAACCATGTCAAGTTTGCCAACTTCTCCTTGATTGTGCTTAAGAGTATCTGTAAAAGGTTATGCATAAAATCGTGATGAGGTTAACCCTGCATTGAAATGGCAATATCCCATGCATCAGTTTTTGAGTCTTAAATATATAATAGGATGATGAAAATGGCAGTTCAAAGATTTAGCTTTTAATCGGTTATGGGATTGTGGTTTTATCTATCTTTTCATATAATTATATCTGTAGTCATTAATTCATAAAATATTAATATTTCTTCTTTTTGTTATGATACGCAGATTCAACTAATAAGGATTCAATTGCGTGTACCTGAATATGGTTGGACAACGCAGAAGGTTTTCCATCTAATGAACTTCATTGTTAATGGAGGTAACTTCATTAACATAGGCTACTTCTTTAAAACGTCTTGTTGGTGCTTTTGACACGGTAGTTATTCTCCCGTCTTTTATTTTTTTCAGTGCGTGCCATTGTCTTTGGATTTCACAAACATGTGTTCCTTTTCAGGCCCAAAGTAAGTTCACTGCCTGGTGTTACCATATACATTTCTGTCCTCTCTCAGTCACAGAATCTCTTGCTTTATCTAAAAGAATCTCTAGTTGTCCATATAACTCTCATAGGTTCA
The DNA here is from genome assembly GCA_022559845.1 of Amorphophallus konjac. Taxonomy (NCBI): domain Eukaryota; kingdom Viridiplantae; phylum Streptophyta; class Magnoliopsida; order Alismatales; family Araceae; genus Amorphophallus; species Amorphophallus konjac. The sequence goes on from CM040126.1 coordinate 389,800,814, forward strand.
GAGCTTAGCAGAGCTTTGGAATTTTCTTTTTTCTTTTTGGAATAAGATTTGCTAACTGTGTTGTTAGACATTTCTATAAATTTACCATTTTTGTATCTCAGGCTTCTTATTAGGTTTGACAATCTTCTTGACTCTATCAGTTTTCAGTTAGTAATGGTTCTAATATTTTCTGTCTCAAAATTTTCAGTTGCCCTCAAGACAAGCGATCGTCAGTTTTTACTTTCTCAACTTCTGCCTCAATGGCTAGTTGTGTCATGATGGGAGTGTCACAGAAACCATAAATACATGTTTTCCTAGCAGTCTGACCCATTTTTCTCAAAAAAAAATGATGATGGACTTCTTCTATTTAGACAAAGGGTAGTCATTTTTCCTTCCATAGAAAACATAACAGGTATCCTGTTTATCCACTCACTAAAACAAGCTCTGATTACGTGTCTGCCCCTGTTGACCTGCACTACAAAACCATGGTGCATCTGATTAATGTAGGACTACAAATGGTTACAGTATAAACCCGAATCGTCATAGTATAAGTGGCGCTATTGAACAGGTGGTGCAGCCCAACAGGTAAGCCCAATCCTGGGAGCATGTGAAACAGTGAAAGGCCTGAACTCTTACCCAAACCCTAGGTATTGATTGAGGGAATCCTTCACAGATAAAGAGGTGCCCATAGATTATCCGATATGGGGCTAAACCTCAACAATGACGAAAACTTCTATCAGCATTTTTTTGTTTTCATTTTCACAAGGCCAATTATTTTGAATAATAAAATTATTTTCTAAACTCAATGTTTGTCAACTAATTGAAACTTATATGAATAAAGATTCAATAATTTCTCAAAGAATCATGACATTTTCTACATTATATGTATCATATCTTCCTATGGAATGTCCAAATTCAAGTTCTGTCTGAGAGTAGTGTCCAGGTATATGATCTGTATTTTTTCACTTCCTTTTCTCCACCTTCAAGAACTTTCTGTGAAGAAATATATCAGTAATTAAGGGAATTGTGCGAAATGGATGTCTTATTACAAAGTGATCATTCGAGTTATTTGGAGCCACCATTTAACATTCTAGCTCTTCTAGAAGGGAGAAAGGCTTCTGACAGTTGCCAGATATTTGTGTATTTACTTATTTTGCCCATCTTCTAACAATTTGGAGATCTTGATGATCCTAAATCTGTTGGCCTGCCATTTACAATTCTCTGAGCTGCATAGGCTGATTGTAAGTCATTTTCCCTTTTCAAATCAGGTATTCACTTTGGTGTTACTGGACCTTCCTGGAATTCTCTTTTTCTCCACGTACACTCTGCTTGTTCTATTCTGGGCCGAAATATACCATCAGGCAAGTTTGTAGGTTTGTTCCTGCTAGATTCTAGACATCAGTATGAACATTTCTATATTTTTAATCATGCACAAAATATATACTATGGTTGTATGGGTGAAGCTAAGGCTTGAATTTACCTTGCTCCTTTGATTTGTTACTACTTACTAGGCAAGAAGTCTCCCCACAGACAAGCTCAGGATTGTATACATTTCAGTTAATGGTGGAGTATATTTTATTCAGGTGAGTTTTTGCCCAAACAGAAACTATGGCAGTTTTAAAGTAGTTGCATATGGGAGGGACGTGCTAATGGGCATAGCTGTTTTCTCCTTATTTTTTAGTAAATGGGTAATAAAAGAAAAGATTGCATGATTTTGTTTATTTATCTTCTCCATGTTTTATTTCTTTTGTAGCAGAGTTCTAAATGGTACATAGGATGAGGCAGATGAATTATATGGGACTGTTTATGTCTGAGGCCTTTGCTTTCTCCCTCACAAGAAGATATTTGCAGAAAATCCTTGCACGCATGCAGGGATATGCATCCATATTGACTGCATGGCCTACCACAACTGAATGGGATATGAATATCATTTCACTATTCATATTTTTTGTGAAGGGATGGAATTGCCATAAAGCTTGTTGTTGGAGAATACCAGTTTTCTGCTTTTACTCGCCAATCAACTTATACTCCTTTTATTTGCTCTCAAGTTCATGAGTGACACACACTCAGAGAGAGAGAGAGAGAGAGTGCACAACCCCTAGAAGCGGGAATGTGCATGCCAGCTGCGTATGTGGCATCAATCTCCTCTGGGCTCCAGTTAGTTCTCCATCCTGTTTCCTCTGGCAGTGGCTGTGCTTGCATGAGCCCAGCAGCAGAGAAGCAACTGCCAGCAGGAATAGGAGCAGCAGCAATGGCAGGAGCACCGGTGGCTCCTCTTTTTCCTCCTTTCCACTCTTCCTCCTCTGGCAGTAGCATGTGAGCAGCAGCTAGAGGGAAGTGCACATGAGGCAGTGGTAAGGGTGTGGGCCTCAGGCAATGGAGTGTCAGCTCTCTATGGCAGAGGTGCCAGCCACTGCTGTTACCCCATCTCCACTCAAGTTGCAAGTGCATGATTCTGTAGTTGGTGAAAGGAAGTGAGAGAAGGGAAGTATTTAATATTTTAAACTAAAGCGCTACATTTGTAATTTTCTTTTTATGTTAATATTTTTATCTGTTTAACATAATGTTCTGGTTCGGTGGTGGGCAACGAGGGTACAAGAGTAGTTTCTAGAGGAATTTTACATATATTAAAAGTAGTATGATGATTGACTGTGGAAATCTTTTAGGTGATTTACAATTTTTCCAAAATGGAATTGTGCATATGCCAATACCTAATCAACCTTGACTCAGTAAAGGGGGTTTATTATGTCATCAATGAAGAATGTATATGGATGAATCAATGCAGGTGATATTTTGGCTCATGTCATCAGTTTGTATTGGATTATGAAGATATTGTAATTATGTCTAGGAACTTAAGTTCTGAACTCTTACAAGGTGTGAAGATCTTTAGGTGTGTTCAGGACTGCGTAAAATCATACATTCTACTGTTCATAGCATGAGAGAAAATGGAAGTCTTTTGAAAGCCTGTGATGGTGATAACCAGGTATTGTTTTTGGAAATCATGCCGTTCATATGTGCAAGAGAGTGTTTCCTAGGAGGTAGAATGATTTGATAGAAACATCTTCAGGGTATGTTGTATTGTATTGTTTGATTTTGTTTTGATATGTAATGAGCAGTGAGCACTATAAACAATGGATGGATGTAGGTCACGATGCTCATGTTACTTCTATTTGATGGATGAATATCACAACACTAGAATTGTAGCTAATCGATTTGAGTTATTTTATTTCATTAGTCCTGATGTATTAGGAAAATTCTGTCATTTTTGTATAAGTACTTGTGTATTTTCTTTGTTAATTAGAGGCAATTTTTGTGTTTGCCTAATTGGAATTTTAAGATAAAATGCAAAATTAGTTTTGTTTTTTGGGCCATTATACCACTGTAATCTTCTATCTTTAACTCCATACCCATGAAATCATCGTACCAACTATTATACCCCTAAAATTTCAGTGAAACCTATACATAAATCTGTGTAGTTGATTATCACTTATCAGAGGAGAATATTCTCTAACAGTGTAAGACAATAGAGGATATCACCATTTTAACCTTTATTAAAAATAAGATCTTCCAAAAAACCTTTGTTAAAAATGAGAAATTCCGATCTTCTCGCTCCCTTCCCCCAGCACCCAAGAAACTCAATCCAAACTTGGGAGAAGCAGGTTGCTGGCACTCCTCTCTCCCTCTTCTTGACTAGCTGCAGCAGCAACTGCTGCCTTTGTCGACATGTGGCTGATGGCATCTCATCCGCAGACATCGAAGAGGTTGAAGATGAGGATGAGGAGGCAGCAGGGGATGCGGAGGGGCAGCCACAAGAGGTGATCTATGGGGTGGGCAAGTCTGGTGGGCAACAACGGTTATTATGTGTCATACACGGTTGGTGTGGGTTGTACATGTTGGGGAGTGAACGTTGGTGAGTAGCTGGAACAACTCAGTGGGGCTCATGCAAACTCTTTCCCTATCTTTCTCCTCTATTTTGGTGGGTCATTGCATAGGTTCAAGGAATCCTTTTCCATGTCCAATGGACAAAGATGATAATTTTAACCTTATTATAGTGGTACAATGAACTTTTTATCATAGGGTTAAGCAACTTTACTCCAGATGACTTGAATAGGTAGACATTGAGAGTGAGGGTATCAGAAATAATACATGTCGATTGCAGGAGCATATAGGCTAATATGTTTATTTCAGGGATAGAGTAAAAGACAATTTGTGGGCTATATTGGCCAAAAAACTTAAAATTATTATAATCATTTATTATTATAAACTGTAATAATATGCCTCTATTGGGGCTATGTATGATTGATTGCTTTGAGAATTTCTTTCTCCTTGATGTGGTGTATGGCCATGGGGTGAATGTCTTTTCCTTCCCTCATAGGAGTGGCAGTGGCCAGTACAAGGTCAATCAAACCCCCTGGCATGGAGTGGTGTGAGGCCATTATCCTTCTGGTGGCTTGAGGCCATAATTACCTTGTCACTATTTTAAGGATTCTTATATTTCTTTGTTTTGTTTGCTTAGTTGTTTTAAGTACACTATGGACTTTCATTTACAATAGTAGTCTACATTGTCAATTTCCCTGTAGTCTTGTTCGTCACCTTCATATGCCCATTCCCCTTCGTCAATCCACAAAGCAATGACCCTACATCATCACCAACTGCAACAAAAATGATAAGTAGGTGCTGCTGCATTTACAACAGAAGGAACCATTAATGATCAGCTAAACTTCTGCCAGGTTTTCAGGAGCGCTTCTGTGTATTCTCCCTTTACCAGGACTGTCATGTGGGATTATTAGTGCTGTTCTTCCAACAGGTTCAACTTTTTTCTAGGATGGCAGTTTATGTTTGAGGATTTCACTCTTCTTTTAGATGTTTTTGGTTGGCTTTGTTTACAGGCATGTGCTCCTTGTTAAGTTGCATTCCATATCTTTGATGGCGTTATATTATCAATAAGTGAGCTGTTTATCAACACATCTCATGTTCAACTTTTTGGATATTTGATAGAGTTACAATGATATCTGCTTTCAAGGAAAGAGATCTTAAAATCTATTATTGAAAGAACTGCTATTCAAGTTGACTCCATTCATGTCTGATCTGAGGAGGATGATAACTCTCAAAAGATAATTGTTCAAGCTAGCATATCTTTGCTTTTCTGCAAAGCCTCTCTCTTTTTTTTGGGAAAAAATATGTTTGCAGATGCATTAGTCTATTAGCTAAAACAGAAAGCTGGAGAAGATTTACTGTTGAATAATGTATGAAACTAATTGTTCACTGCTGTTGCTATGCTCATGATGCTAATGATAATGTGATTGTTATTGCCGTCAGGTATTCATATGGATATACCTGTGGATAGATGATAATGACATTGTGGAGTTTCTTGGGCAGCTCTTTATGGCAGGTCAATACATAGCCTTTTATTCATTTGCTCAATTCTTGTCTTCTTTTTATTGAACTATTTGCAATTATCTATCCTTTTACGCAGTGGTATCATTCATAGCAGCAGTGGGCTTCTTGCTGTATGGTGGAAGGTGAAAATCTTTGTACTCTCCATAGAATACCCCATCTTGTCCTATGATGCTATTATTTATTGTTTAGGATTTTTACATATTAGTCCCTACAAGTTTAGTGAATTATCGATTAGTCCCTCAAATCTGACTATTATTTTAATAGTCCCTATGATCATTAATATTTTACAAATGGATCCCCGTGGTTTGTTTCCGTCCCAAAGAAAGAATATTCTGTAGGATATTCCATCAAATATATGAAAAAAATACTAAAATAACCCGGTTGACTCTCTCCCTCTCTCTGGGTCGGAGGCCAAGGGGACCCGGGGGGGGGGGGGGTCTACCGGAGGGGGAGGGGATCGAAGGGAGAGGGGGACACAGGAAGGGGAGGGGGAGACCGCCGGAGGGGGAGGGGGACCGAAGGGAGAGGGGGACACAGGAAGGGGAGGGGGAGACCGCCGGAGGGGGAGGGGGACCGTACGGGGGTCGGAGGTGGAGGGGGGCGTCCACCGAAGGTGGAGGGGGAGGGGTATCGGAGGCGGCGGAGTGGGAGGGGACCGGAGGGGAGGGTGTCCACGTACCGAAGGTGGAGGGGGATCGGAGGGGGTCGGAGGGGAAGGGGGATCAGAGGAGGCCGGAGGGGGAGGGGAACAGGAGGGGGTTGCAGGGGGAGGGGGAGGTGAGGGAGGGGGCCGGAGGGGGCGGGGGGCGTCCGGCACAGAAATACTTACTGTACACCACCACCCGGCACACCATTAGTCCATGCAGGCCAACAAGACCCCATGATAGGACTGAAACCACGTGGTCAATGTCATGCCGATGTGCACGTCAGCTGCACATCTTGGTGTGCAGCAGATAGTTCTCTTGTTTGTATATCATGAACGGTCCACTACCACTCCCCCTGCAGTTAGTTGTCATCGGCAGACTCCCAGTCATGCGTGACTGTGGAGTACCTGACCTCTTAATGCGCTGTGGAGTCTTGATGGAAAGAAAGGAAAATGTCTTTTGTACAAGGAGTTTAAGATTGTAACACATGGAATGCAGCAAATAAGCACTACTGGTGAAGTTTCATATGGAGAGTTCCTAGTGTCTCACCTATGCAACAGAGAGAATTTGTAGCTCATGATCCCAACATGTGGGACAATTACTGGATATTTATGCAATGTGAATTTCTGTACATAAATCAAATGTTCTCAAGCCTAAAATTCCGTTGAATCACGCATCCAAGTATGAAGAGCCGGCCACAAGCTTATAGCATCAAAACTGAAGGACTGCCCTCACTGTTTCTGCAAAAGCTAAGACAACCTTGTTTACGTAGGATCTAACCGAAAAACATGTAAATAAAAGCAGAAAGAGGGCAGGCAGTCTGTCAACCTCAGAAGAAAGTGAAGCCCTGCAGTGTACGAATGGTGACAAAGATTGTCTGCTCCCTTGAGTTCCATCCTACATGTTTGGAACATGAAGACAATCTTTCAGTACTTACTGTGCAGATCATCAAGAATTCGTCGTTCATAAGAGAGAGCACACAATGTAAGAAACTTTTTAGACACCGCTCATTGGACCACCTACTTAAAACATGACTACAAAAGCAAAAACTGATAAACAACAAATTCCTGCAGATCTTATTATCAGGTCTACTGGGCCTCTCTCAAATCAATTTACTTATATCAAACTCAATAAAACAGAAATTCTTAGTTCCAAAAGTTTTGAGCAAGAAACTCTGGATGACATCTTAGGGGCGGCAACGAAAGTAGCAAAAGCCCTTTTTTTTGGAAGTGGATGGCAGCAAAAGCCGGGTTGGTGATAATTATATCTTACCATGATCTGATATCATTTGATAGTTTTGCGCAAAAGCCATCCATGTCGATACAATAAACATAATGGTGTATATATGTAGCAATAGGCCAAAAACAAAACAAGTGGTGCTGTGACAACTGATGCTCTTGAAATATTTTTTTCCCAGGCCAAAGGTCTTCTATCATAAGCAAGTGAAATCGTGGTTTGATCATGAGAAAAAGACTCTTCCTTGGAATTAGCTATTAAGTAGTTCTGTCCTCTCTCACAAACCTTCAGTGCATTAGTGAAAATGATGTCTTGTGGAACTTCAGCTGTTTACTCTCTGCCTCTTAATTCACGAGTATCTAAAATTTAAATTGTAGGAAAATTAAAACGACTTCAAGTCCAACGTTTTAGCTATACATACAGTAGATAACTCAACATATAATCATCTACACTAGTGTACTTGTATTTACCTGCCCCTCTAGCTGCAGAAATTGTAGTAGTACACAACTTCATATTCTGGCTTGTACAACAAATATCAGCACTTCTAAAGGTCTCAGTAATTCTTCAGTTTCTTCAGTTTATCAACAACCTGTTTCATTGATGGTCGAACAGCCGGGGATTCTACAGTACAATCAGAGGCAAGTCTCAACATGCCGGAGGGGGAGGGGGGAGGACGCAGGGGAGGGGGAGGAGGAGGCCAGAGGGGGAGGAGGAGGTCGCAGGGGGGGGGGGTAGGGAGGCCGGAGGGGGAGGAGGAGGTCGCAGGGGAGGGGTAGGGAGGCCGCAGGGGGAGGAGGAGGTCGCAGGGGAGGGGGAGGGAGGCCGCAGGGCTGGGGAGGGGGGAGGTGAATCAGAGGAGGCCACGGTAGTGCTCCCTCTCTCTCTCTCTCACACACACACTCACACTTAACCCGGGGTAAGTTGGTATTTTCCTTTCCTTGAGTATAAGGTAACTATAGTTTAGTTAACTGAATGAACGGCAGGGACTTAAACGTGTAACGACTAAGATTATAGGGACTATTAAAATAATAATCAGATTTGAGGGACTAATCGATAATTCACTAAGTTTATAGGGATTAATATGTAAAAATCCCTTATTGTTTTTACTTAATATTTATCACTTGAACTAAGACCCTATTGTCAGGCTATTCTGCATGCTGAGGCGATTCCCCATCGAGTCAAAGGGACGTCGGAAGAAACTTAATGAGGTTTGCACATCTTTCTAACTCAGTCATGGTCTTTGATTATGCCATGTGCGTCAAATGCCTTGTTTGCATGGATGGTGATCTAACTCTGTGACTCTGCATATGGATTTTAATCTTGATTTTTTGAAAGTGGATGGTATTGTAGATTTTCTTCTTGATAAGTAGCACATCTGTAAATGCTTCTAGGGTCTTAGCATAAGATTGTATCGTGTGTGTAGAATCAGTAGAAACAACTGTCTGAAGAACGTATCTCACCATTTTTGACTAAAATGGAAACGAGAAAAGAATTATACCCACATGGAGTTGGTGTGGTTGGTGGATTAGTCAGGTTGGATCAGTGCAGCTCTGACGATTCCAGAATTGTACCCGGACATTCTTGATACAGAAAATTGAGGAAGAAAGGGACGGGGGAGAGAAAGAAGAAATAAAACAGATGAGTAAGGCATAGAGGGGGCCAAGTTGCTAGTCGTCGATTGCTCTTCGGTTGGGTAGGTGTTCGCCCATTGGCAACTCACCATTGCCACCACCATTGCTGCCAATCTGCATGGCTGCAAGTGGTAGCATCACGTCCTTCTCTTCTTCGCCTTTTTGCTGCTGCTGCTACTGCCGCTAATTTTTTTCCGCCAGTTCTGGCAGTTAGTAGTTACTGTACTTTGAAGATGGTTGCTGCTACTGCATGAGGAAAGGGGGAGAGGTGGTTGAATGGGAGGTGATATTTTCCAGTGCACGGTTTAAGTGTTGTGGCGATCGTTGCACTTGGCAGTAGGGTTGCCAGCAAAATGAGCAAATCCTTCTTATAAGGCAGAAACCCTCCAAAACTTATTTACAGAAAAACGCCTTTGTGTTATTAAATACTCTGTAACACAGGTCGTCCAGGATTGGGCATAGCAAACCAGTGACTTGAGTCAATTTTGGTGATCAATCCTGGGCTAGATGCTTTGTCTTGAGATCCTGTTTGCAGTATCTTTTTGAAGCTTCAATACACTTATTTGAATATAAACATCAATGTACGAAATGGCACAATGATAGTGGACGCATGGTATGGAGAGTTCTAAATGCAGACTGCAAGAGACAGAGCACCGCTGGTTCTAAGTTATCTAATATCATGGCCATGAAGTGTACTAGATCTATCTCGCTTTTGAAACTGATCAACTATGATCAGGATCATGAGATTGCTTAACTAATCTGTTTTTATTTTATTTTATTTACATTAACATGGTACTGAGTGAGAAAGAAATGGCTAAGTTTGTCACTCTTCTGTGCTTAGTATTTGGTAATTTGGTTAAAAACCCTGATTATCAGAGACTTGCCCTGTAATGTCATACTTATGATGTTTTGGCAATTTGTTGGATGCAGGTTGGGTCTGTCACGGCAATTTGCTTCACCTGCTTTCTCATAAGATGTGTAGTGGTGAGTATCTTATATTTGTTAGTTTTGAGAAAAATAAACTTTTTACCCACCCTTGCTCAATATTAAATGTCTCTGGTGGGTTGAGGGGAAGACCCCTCAAGAAAAAACAAAATCTCGTGTAAATTCTAGGGTAGTGCATCATCATCATCACAGGCAAAATGTCATCATCATCATCATCAGAGCCTTATCCCAATTATTTGGGGTCGGCTACATGAATCTTGTTCCGCCAAAGATTTCTATCAAGTGCTATATTCATATTTAAACTCAAAAAATTAATATCCTTCCTAATAACATCGCACCATCTCATTTTAGGCCTTCCCTGAGCTCTTTTACTCGCATCCATTAAGATTCGGTCACATCTTTTAACCGGCGCTGAGTTAGGGCAAAATGTAATATTTAAAATGAAAATGGATAAAACTATTTTGAAGGTAGTATTAACTCAATCATGTGTGACTGTACGTTCCGATGATCATTGCCGAGAATGTAGTAGTATATGAAGCTCTCCATAAACATAAAATACAACCCGGATACAAGTGAATCCATTTCCCTGAAAACATGCAGACATCCAAACTGGACATGTAAAGCACATGCAACTCTTTCTCTCTCTCTCTCTCTCTCTCTCTCTCGCTTGGGGGGGAGAGCGAGAGGAAAAGCACACATACATGTGATATAACCCAATGCTGCTGGGAAATTCAAATTGTCTTTTGATGTGACAGCTAACAAGTTGAAATTATGTCATCCTAATGTTTGTCTGCCCTTCATGTTGCCATCCTTTAATGACATTTGTCTAACCCAGTTTGATGTTGCCCTATGGCAGGTGGGAATTTCCACATTTGACACTGAAGCATCTCTAGACGTTCTGAATCATCCAATTCTGAACCTCATATATTACACGGTAATCATCACATTGGTGGACGATCATCATGTTGGTCATCAGCATACTTAATTTTGCTTTAGGTATGTTTTTCCTGTTCTAATGCTTTATTCTGTGTTTCAATGTCAGCTTACTGAGATCCTTCCGTCGGCTCTAGTCCTATACATACTGCGGAAGTTGCCCCCTAAGAGAATATCAGCACAATACCACCCTATCCGTTGATCATGAGAAGCGTTCAAACATGCTGCTATGCGAATATTTATCATCTCTAGGAATTCTTTTGAGGTCCTGGCACAGGGGGCCGCGCCCATGTTGATGATCTTCCCACATGGTCTCACTCCATGAGCGGCATTTTTTTTACATCAAAATCTAACCGGCGTGCCCAGCTTGCCTAAAGGAGTCGGTCACAAGACAGTTCAGTGGTGTTCGTTTCATCATTGAGATCCCACGGATTTCTTCATGTCCGCAGTTGTCTGCTGTTGTATCCCTCTGCTTTGCCTAGTGGGGATTGTAACTAAGACAATAATTGTTCTTTTGTATGTGTCATGCAGCTAAGAACACCTCTAGTGTGCGCTTTGCCTTGTACGAATCCTGGGTTTTGCCTCGAGTTTCACCTGTATTGGCCATTAAGGGCTCTTGACATAAACGTTCAGGGAGGAAGGCGAGAAAAATGTTGTCCTTTTGGTGGTTGGTCTTCTGACATGACGTAGGGAGTGGTTATGTAGCTGGAGGGAAATCACAAGCCTGATAACAGTGCGTTGATGCTGGAGATTTTCAGAGGCTGATCACAGATAAAATGGGCTCCTGAAAGTCTCAAATTTGCTTGCGTAAATTGGATGCAGTCATTTAGGGCGAGTTTGATAATGGAGTAGGTTAGGGATGAGTGATTTACTTGGGGAGATTGACTTGACCTTTAATCTTAATCGGGGTAAGTTAACTTATTTCACTTATTTTTTAGAAATAAGTTAATCTATTTTAATCTTAATCAATCTCGGTTAAGAAAAAAAATGTCAAATAAGGAATAGCTCACCCGACTTTGGCTAATTTATCTTACTCGAGTTTAACTTGTTATCAAACAGGGCTATAGGGTCATTTTGATAACAAGTTAGGATAAATTATTCGAGGTGGATTCGGATGAGTTGTTCTTTGAGTTTTTTCTTTTTGAGTTTGATAATTTACTCTTATTCTGAAAATAATTCGTTTAATGTGAAATGATGTGAAATGGTAGAATGAGTTATTCTTAGAATAAGAGTTTTAACTCTAACCGATCTTAAATAACTTAATCTTGTTATTAAATTCGGTTAAGGATGAGTAGGCGAAATAACTCATCTTATTCGTTCTTTATTCTGTTATCAAAGTCGTCCTTAAGATTTAGTGATTTACGTTATGTCTGAAGTTGAGTCTAAGAAGAATTCAGTACATCTTTGTCGTTTTGGAGACGATATTCATGACTCAGATTAATAGTTGATCAAATATTGCCTTCCAAAAAAAAACTGATCAAACATTGCCATCAAAGTTTCCTTATTGTCAGTGAATTATTTGTCCCTTACCAGAGCTGGATCTCTCGCGGTTATAAGTGAAATGAAATCAATCTGTTAATACCCGCCGAAGGCCAACTCTCGTCCTCCAGTGTAAGAAGTTTACAAGAAGCCATTCATGAAGATGTTACCTTGGCTTTTGGGTAAATAATTATTAAGTTTGACTCACCCTAAATCATAAAGTCCCGCTTTGTTTCCAACTTATCTCAGAGATAAGTTCACTTAACTTTAAATTTAGTCCATTTTACTTTGACAAGGGTGAATTTAATAAATTCAAAAAAATTCTGATTTAATCCGGAGTTAATTCAGATTAATCTATCTCATCTAATTGATTAATTAGATGAGATAAGTTATCCCACTTGTTATTGTTACGCGAGGTGCACGGGTGCCCCTTCGGGGACGCGGGTGCCCCCCCGGGGGCCAACCACGCAAGGTGCCAGGGGTCAAGTGCCCCTTCGGGGCCGCATGGCCCACGCCACGTGGAGCCATGCGGTTCTCCCTCCCCCTTTCCCTCTTATCCTCTCGATCTCTCCTCCGTATCTCTCACCTTTCCCTATAAATGTCATTCCACCATGAACGCAAAAGGGGTGTGGGCGAAGAGAAAGGAACGCTAGGGAGATAACTTGCTGTGTGCATTTTACTCGGTGCGTGTGCACAAGTAGTGAATGTCATAGAGGAGGAGTGTGATGGTAAGAAAGAAATAAAAAGATTCAGTCCCTTACACCAATGTGTGAATTGTGTGGTGGCACTTGCTCTGGAGGAACGTCATCCGAGTTCTTAGATTTGGAGTGTGGACATCTGGAAGTAACTCTAGTAGTTGCTTCCCGACTCCGCGAGTAATGATTTATTTTATATACATACTTCTGCTGCACTGCAAAGGTATGTCTTTATAGAGAAATTCCTGTTCATTTTGTTTAATTATTCCAGGGTCAACCAACACTGATATCAGAGCCAGGTTATTCTTCTCTATTTTTATTTCTTGCCGGGTTAGTCCCGAATAATTTATTTCATATCGAAATGCTGCCCGTTCATTTTTTAATTATTCCGGGTTTGTCCCGGATGTGTCGGATTAGTTCCGTTTAATTTTATTTCATGTCGAAATACTGCCCGTTCATTTTTTAATTATTCCGAGTTTATCTCGGATGTGTCGGATTGGTTCCGTTTAAATTTATTTCATGCCGAGATGATGCCCGTTTAATTTTTAATTATTCTAGATTTTTTCTAGATATGCTGGATTAGTTTCGCATAATTTTATTCTTAGTCGCATGCTAGCCGATTAATTTTTAATTGTTCTAGATTTGTTCTAGACATGTCGGATTAGTTTCGATTAATTTTAGTTTAAGCCGCATGCTGCCAGTTTAATTTTTAATTATTCTGGATTAGTTCCGCATAATTTTATTTCCTGCCAGATGCAGCCTGTTCTTTTTTTTTTTCTGGGTTCGTCCTAGATATGTCGGCATTATTCTATCTATTTTATTTAGCTCATTTTGTTAATTTGGCTATTTATGTGCTGCAAAGGACTGTATGAGATGGCGGCCCCGTCTTTTCCTCCTCACTATGACGATGTGCTCACTAATCACTCTGAGGAATCGTCCCCGGAGCGTGACTCTCTCCCTTCTTTCTCTCCTGCGAGGGATTTGGCACCTCGACGGGCAACGCTGGGCATACCTAGAGGCCCTTTAGTACAGCCCATGCAGACGTAAAGAGAGATAAAGCCACCATCGTCATCGTTTGGAGAAAACGACGTTGAGCCGGGTCCCTCTGTGCGCGCTCCTGCGGAGGAGCTGCCCCCTCGACGATGTCTCCTTACTGCCTGCGAGTACCGGCAAAGCTTTCAGAGTGCTCTTCGGGGATCGTCCCTGGAAACTGCAGCGAGTGCGACTGCTGCACCACCCGTACGTGCACAGCGTGGGCAGAGACATCGAGAGGGTGGACATGCGGATGGCGCGGGGGGTGGTCGCGCAGCATCGGGCGAGCTCTCTCCCCTTATCGGTGAGAGATCGAGCGTCTCGACCACCAGCGACCGCGACTTCTGCCAGAGTAGGGAGAGCTGCAGCGGGGAGCCAGCAGGCCGCTGCTCAGTTCCCAGTTAGAGTGGCCCCCTCGTGTCCACAGACGCTACTGCAGCTTCCGGAGCCGGCTCAGGCCGAGTGGGAGCCTTGGCCTCCTATTCGGTGTGGGTCGTCACAGGTTGAGCCTCCGGAAGCACCACCTCCACCACTTATTCCGACTATTCCGATTGTGACCCGGATGGGGAGTTGGTAATGCTTCATGGACATGTACAGTTGTTGTGACTTACTGATGGGAATTGACGCCGAGCATGTAAATTTTATTTTACATTTATGTCCTTTAGTTTATTTGTATATCCATGGAAAAGTATATGCGTAATTGTACGACTTTATAAGCCAATGCGTCATTCCCACGGATTGTTTAGGTTTCTTTGTAATTTGTCAGTAGGACCAGCAAGGGGGCCCTCAGCCCTTTCCCATTGGTCCATGTCACCTATGTGGGGCTGGTCAACCATCCTAGGTGGCCATCTAGAAGGGTTGAATGTCAAATGCCACATGGGTAGACAAAGGGAGTAAAAAGTCTAAGGTAGGCTACCTACCATGTCAAGCTTGTCTCCCACTTGGGTTATTTTATTTTTTTTGTGTGTGTTGGTCACATTTAATCTAGGCCATTCATTCCCCATCCCTAGATCCAATGGTGGAGATTGGATTAGATTGGAGGCATATAAATACTTGTATTTTTCATTTGAATATTAATGAAAGTGAAAAAATCATTGTGCAAGAACCCCTCTCTTGGAGAATTTTGACCTCTCCTCTCTCTCCCCCTGATTTCTTCATCCCCAACCCCCATTGTAGAGTGATATCTCCTTCCCCCCACCTCCGGTGATCATCGGTGCCGCCGCCGCCGCCGTTCGTGCCGCCATCCCGCCGCCGCGGAGCCGCCTTCGGTGTTCTGTCCATCCTGGATAGAGGCTTCTTGTCTGAATATCTGCTCTCCACCACGTGAAGCTCTCAAGCTAAAATTTTTATGGTATGTTCTTCCCTTGTATCCCAAGCTCCACCTAAATTTTCACGTCCAAATTCCATCGTTTAGTATTTTCCCATTTTCGTGCATCTTTCATTCCTAGTTCTGTTTTGTCTCTGTCTACAGTGACAGCAGCTCTGTGTTTCCCACCTCCGGCCATCTTTTTGATTTGTCCAAAATCTCCCAATTTTACTGGGAGTTCTGTCCATCACCCCCTACATCCACAAATTTTCTTAATTTTTTTTCAGTCTTCTATATATTTTTAGAAATTAGTGTTCTTCCTCAGTTACAGTGTTGTCAGCCAGTTTCCAGATCCGACCCATAGCTAGTGCAAAAATCATAGAAATTCTTAGCCTTCCCCAAATCCAAATCCAAAAATAGTTCTAGCTTCATAACTTGATTTTCCACAACTTTTCTGAAGAACACAACCCCAGATTCGGACGTCTACTTCACGGTCAAAGGCAATCCACAGGAAAGTTCTCTGCTGACCTGAGATTTCAGGAACTGTACAATAGCAACCTTCAAAATTCGCCAATCAGAAGTACATGCTTGATTATTTTTCTGTAATCACCCTGGGTTGAAGCCCTTCGAAGCATCTTTCCAACGGCACCAGTTTGGTCGCATTCTGACGTCGGGGCTGATCGCAGCGTCCGTTCTCACCGGAGCGCGCGCCGGAAAACAGAACCGGTAGGTCCGTGGCCGGTTATTCCTACCGGTGCCGATCGGAGCCGCCCGGCCTCCGGCCGGCGAACCAGCGTGCCGCCAGCCTGGGGAACACTTCCCTAAGTGTCCCCACTACAGCGGTGTCACTGGGTCCCATTCGACCCCTCCGGACAGCACGTGGGCCCCACCATCACTAGTTCGGGTGTTGCCGAAGAGACGCGAGAAGCCGCCCGTCAACCCGAATTCGGTCCTCCCGGGCCCATTTGTGTAGCCCTTTACCTCCCTGCGTGGAGTGGTCAGTAATTCATTTGCTGTAATATGGTGTATTAATTGTCCCGGGAGTACGAGTTTCGGCCGGGTCCGTCGTCCCCACGCCGAGCGCGTGGAGGTATCGTTTTCGCTCCCTTCTCGACATTTTGGCTTACTTCATATATATTTGTTTATGCCGCTGCTAGAGAGCATGTGTAGGGATATCTAGCTCGCTTTATCTATTCATTACCGCTGCTGCGAGAGAGTGCGAGACCATCCCGTGACCCGATCCGGGCACAAAAGAGAGCCGATCACCCTATCTCATTGCCGGTTTCTCAACCGCGCACATCCGATGCTTCCCTCATTAAGGGGCAGTCACGAGCTTGTCGTGTCCGTGGTCTCGTCCCGCATTAATTTGGTATCAGAGCGAGTTGAGTTTAGGGTGTCCAAATCAAAAAAAAAGTGTCATTTACGTCTAGTCATTAGTCATTGTCTAAGTCGCGTTTAGGGTCATCATTATTTTAAAATAAAAAAAAAGTGTCTTTTGGGTCGCATTTGCATACCATTAGTCGGTATATAAAAAGGTGTTGTCCGAACGTTAGGCTACGCCTATCGGGAAGGCCGCACACTTGCGCGAGTGATCTTCGGATCGATTAACTCCGCCACGTACCGAGTCTTGGTTTACGTCTAGGGTCCTTAGTGTGCATGCATTCCAAACTTGCATAGTCGGTCTAGTGTCTTGTCACCGTGTGTATGCATGTCCATGTCCGCTACCCATGGCCGTTCCCCAAGACCATACGTCCGAGTGGTCAACCTTTGTGGCCAAAGTCAATGTCCTCATGGACCGAGCCCTTGGTTTTACCCCTCTCACTATGAAAGTCGCTCTACCCAACGGGTCCACAACGGAACTCTATTTCACCGATAGGGAGTCGGGTAATTGGGTTTCTCTTGACATCGTGGATTCTCTCTCCAAGACAGGCGAGATTGTCCACGATGGTGATTCTGCTTTTGTTGAGTTCTATAAGAAGATCAGATATGTTCTCTACACCGATGGTGCATGGTGCAGAATCGGCACACTTGCTGGTTCATGCATCATTTTAGGGCAAAAGTGGTTAGGAGAGAGAAGGGCCAATCTTGACTGGGACAAGAGGACTTGCACCTTATGCCCACCTTACCTACCCGGTAAGATCACCCTTAGGGACCCCGTATGTCCAGCCACCCAGCCCCAGCGGCCCACTCCACCTTCGGATTCGCGCTTGGAGCCACCTCATCCCGAGCCACCCGTATTTCTAACGGGTACATTATACATAGCCGAGCCGCTTCTTAGTTGGCTCAAGGATGGCTTGGTCCCACTCCCTTGCCCGTCTATGGACCCTACCCTTCCTTTAGTGCCCGCCAACTCCTACCATACTACGTTCCGATCTCGTCACCATGTTGACACATTGGGTGACCTTATCCTTGGTTTAGGTTGGCAATCGCAGTTGACACATATGTTGGCCCGAGGTTTCGACCAACCCACGAGTTGTAGCTTCACCCATCCGGCCTTCGGGTCCATTAACTCCGAGTGCACCATGGGTTGTGTCACCACAGAGGTTCTTCTACTTCTCCCGCTACCGGATGAGCCCGACTTCATGACTTTGCTTCCGAGGGAGGAGTCATACTTCCTATACACGGTCCCATCTACCATGACGGAGGAAGGTGACCACCCGCACCTTCAAGAATTTCACGATTGGGACCATGTCATGTTGGAACCCACCATAAGGGGTCATACCTTCTTTGATCCCTTTGACCCCTTCCCTAGTGGATCCCTAGACCCTTCATATTCTCTTCACTTCTTCGGGGAAGTCCACCTTCATACCCCTTTCCTACGGGTCGGGTCCTCTATACCCACCAAGCCCGTCCACGATACACCTACACCCGGCTCTTCCACACCCGGCTTTCCTAGCCCACTCAAGTCTCCTAAATCTAAAGGGCCGTCCATGCATGACTGGGTCATACTTGGATGTTTAGGTGTTCCCCATACCACCCATCTCCGGTTACATAACATGCATGCATGGCACATATTCGGGTGTCCAGGTCCGCCGTCACGTATGTACGGGTTGGGCTAACAATAGGTGTGTCTAGAGTCATGCATGAGTCAGTTTCTTATTTGTGTGGTTTGTTTGGTTTGTGTGTCGTTTGTTTGTCTACATGCGTCTTGTGCAAGCTCGTTGTCGTTCTCTTATGAGTAAGAGGGGAGTGGACTCACTTGATGAGTATGGGATCGGTTCTACATCTATACCCGGATTAGTCACCTAAAGGGACTCAGCGGTGATTCCTAGTGAGTCTTCGAGCTGCTTCCTTCCCTTTTGAGAGTGCCCCACTTGGAGTGTCCACCTTTAGCCCATAGCAGTCGTGCATATCGAGTATATATGGAATGAGCAGGTGACGATCATTTGGAGTGGAGTGTACCCGCGTTACTTGGAACGGTGACGGATCCGCCGGAGTACTCGAGCATCCATACCCCTACTCGACGGGGTCGGGTTCCTCCCACCCGGGGAGAGTTGATGGGAATCGACGCCGAGCATGTAAATTTTATTTTGCATTTATGTCCTTTAGTTTATTTGTATATCCACGGGAAAGTATATGCGTAATTGTACGGCTTTATAAGCCAATGCGTCATTCCCACGGATTGTTTGGGTTTCTTTGTAATTTGTCAGTAGGACCAGCAAGGGGGCCCTCAGCCCTTTCCCATTGGTCCATGTCACCTATGTGGGGCTGGTCAACCATCCTAGGTGGCCATCTAGAAGGGTTGAATGTCAAATGCCACATGGGTAGACAAAGGGAGTAAAAAGTCTAAGGTAGGCTACCTACCATGTCAAGCTTGTCTCCCACTTGGGTTATTTTATTTTTTTTGTGTGTGTTGGTCACATTTAATCTAGGCCATTCATTCTCCATCCCTAGATCCAATGGTGGAGATTGGATTAGATTGGAGGCATATAAATACTTGTATTTTCCATTTGAATATTAATGAAAGTGAAAAAATCATTGTGCAAGAACCCCTCTCTTGGAGAATTTCGACCTCTCCTCTCTCTCCCCCTGGTTTCTTCATCCCCAACCCCCATTCTATAGTGATATCTCCTTCCCCCCACCTCCAGTGATCATCGGTGCCGCCGCCGCCGCCGTTCGTGCTGCCATCCCGCCGCCGCGGAGCTGCCTTCGGTGTTCTGTCCATCCTGGATAGAGGCTTCGTGTCCGAATATCTGCTCTCCACCACGTGAAAATCTCAAGCTAAAATTTTTATGGTGTGTTCTTCCCTTGTATCCTAAGCTCCACCTAAATTTTCACGTCCAAATTCTATCGTTTAGTATTTTCCCATTTTCGTGCATCTTTCATTCCTAGTTCTGTTTTGTCTCTGTCTACAGTGACAGCAGCTCTGTGTTTCCCACCTCCGGCCATCTTTTTGATTTGTCCAAAACCTCCCAATTTTACTGGGAGTTCTGTCCATCACCCCCTACATCCACAAATTTTCTTAATTTTTTATCAGTCTTCTATATATTTTTAGAAATTCGTGTTCTTCCTCAGCTACAGTGTTGTCAGCCAGTTTCCAGATCCGACCCACGGCTAGTGCAAAAATCATAGACATTCTTAGGCTTCCCCAAATCCAAATCCAAAAATAGTTCTAGTTTCATAACTTGATTTTCCACAACTTTTCTGAAGAACACAACCCCAGATTCGGACGTCTACTTCACGGTCAAAGGCAATCCACAGGAAAGTTCTCTGCTGACCTGAGATTTCAGGAACTGTACAACATCAACCTTCAAAATTCGCCAATCTGAAGTACATGCTTGATTATTTTTCTGTAATCACCCTGGGTTGAAGCCCTTCGAAGCATCTTTCCAACGGCACCAGTTTGGTCACATTCTGACGTCGGGGCTGATCGCAGCGTCCGTTCTCGCCGGAGCGCGCGCCGGAAAACAGAACCGGCAGGTCCGTGGCTGGTTATTCCGACCGGTGCAGATCGGAGCCGCCTGGCCTCCGGCCGGCGAACCAGCGTGCCGCCAGCCCGGGGAACACTTCCCTAAGTGTCCCCACTACAGCGGTGTCACTGGGTCCCACTCGACCCCTCCGGACAGCACGTGGGCCCCACCATCACTAGTTCGGGTGCTGCCGAAGAGACGCGAGAAGCCGCCCGTCAACCCGAATTCGGTCCTCCCGGGCCCGTTTGTGTAGCCCTTTACCTCCCTGCGTGGAGTGGGCAGTAATTCATTTACTGTAATATGGTGTATTAATTGTCCCGGGAGTACGAGTTTCGGCCGGGTCCGTCGTCCCCACGCCGAGCGCGTGGAGGTATCGTTTTCGCTCCCTTCTCGGCATTTTGCTTACTTCATATATATTTATTTATGCCGCTGCTAGAGAGCATGTGTAGGGATATCTAGCTCGCTTTATCTATTCATTACCGCTGCTGCGAGAGAGTGCGAGACCGTCCCGTGACCAGATCCGGGCACAAAAGAGAGCCGATCACCCTATCTCATTGCCGATTTCTCAACCGCGCACATCTGACGCTTCCCTCGTTAAGGGGCAGTCACGAGCTTGTCGTGTCCGTGGTCTCGTCCCGCATTACTTACCTTAGATACAGTTCTTTTCTGCAGTATACTTTTGTTCTGCATTTTGCACGTCTGTGTGTACACGCTTGCAGCGGATTGTATACATATTACACTGACATGTTTAAAATAGTATTTTTAATCTATTTTTGTAACATGTTAACTGTACATTTATTTCCTCATGTTAATGCAGTTTTTTTTGCATATATAGTACTATTTTTAGTTTATGCAAATTAGTTTTGCATATGTGGTACTGTTTTTATATTATGCAAATTTGTTTTGCATGAATATGTGCAGATTTATTTTGCATATAAAATATGCGAATTTGTTTTGCATATCTGATATAAATTTAATTTGCTCGAAGTCATTCTAAGGTTATTAAACGATCTTATGTGAGTGGGAGATGATTGTAGTAGTCTGACTCTGCTTTCGATTTCACCATATAAGAAAGTTTAATATAATTAGTTTAGACTTCTGTTAGCAAATTGAGACGATGTGTAAATTGATGTCGCTTACTTTCTCTATTTATGTAGTGATTGATAGCTGTGGCCGCCAAGCACGTTATTGCGGATCTCACTAGGGGTGAAAAATTAAACGGCACAAACTATGATATGTGGCACCGTAAGATCCAATATCTGTTAGATGAGCAAGAGTTGCTTGACCATCTTACTATTACCATGTTATAACCCGAAGAGAGCAACACCGCCCAACATCGCCAAGACCAAGAAACTTATAAGACTTGGTTTAAGAGAGATCGCAGTGCGCGCTTCACTATGCTTAGCACGATGGAGGACAATCTCATCGGCGAGTTTGAGGGTTTTGGTACTGTCAAGGAAATGTGGGATCAGTTGAGATTTACCTTTGGGGGGACGTCTGTGATCCGGTTAAGGGCTCTTGATTTGAAATTTGAAACCTACCGGAAGGACTCGCGCCACACGATGACTGAGCACCTGAGGGTTATGGCTCATATGATTCATGATTTGAAGGCAGCATGTCATGATCTCACATACGAATAATAGGTGCATGCCGTGATCAGATCTCTCCCTGACTGTGGTTCCAAATGAAACAAATTCTAACACATAACGAGAATGTCAAGGACTTTTCGGATATTTCTCGTCATGTAGAGTTAGAAGCAGAGCGCGAGATTTTGCATCGCGCCACTGCCAATGTCGGTCAGAGTAGTCGTCGATATGGCAGGAAGGGACCACAGAGGAAATTGCAAGGGCGAGATGCCGCACCTGGCCCCAAGCCAACTCAGTCCTTTAAGCACCGCCGTAGAAGACGTGACGGGAAGAAAAAGAAAGACAAAAGCCGTGTAAGATGCTTCGACTACAGGAAGAGAGGCCACTTCGCTCATGAGTGTCATGAGCCGAAGAAGGTAATTCACGTACCTAGCTCTCCATATATTTATGTCTGTTCACATGTTTTAACTGCTCATCCTAATCTTGTGTGGATTGTGGATTCAGGAGCGACCAAATATATAACTATGGATCGAGCTGGCTTCGTGGAATACCATAGTATCCCTATAGGCAGGCATAGAGTTTTTATGGGTAATGGATCCAGCGAGGAAGTCCTTGGAGTCGGTTCATACCAACTCCGTTTTTCGAATGGACGTACGCTGATTTTGTATGATGTGCTCTATGCACCTAAGATCCATTATAATCTCCTGTCAGTTTCTAGCTTGTTATCTCTAGGCTTTTGTTTGACTTTTTCTAGCAATAGTGTAAATATTATTTTGGACAATATTGTGTATGGACATGGTAAGATGGATGATGATTTCTTTATATTAGATCTTGCTATAGATAATGTCTCTTATTCTTCTTCTCTTTCAACAAGTGTGTTGAATAATAAAGACTTAGATTCTGCGCCTTGGCATGCTCGTTTAGGTCACATAGGGTAAGATAGAATGGCTAGATTAGTTCGAGAAGACCTTTTAGGGCCACTCACTAAGGTTAACTTGCCAGTATGTGAGCCGTGTCTTGCTGGGAAAGCATGCCGGAAGCCTTTTGAAAAAGCTGTAAGGGCATTAGCACCTTTGGAGTTAATCCACTCCGACATCTGCGGACCAATGAGCGTGAGGGCACGACACGGTTATACCTATTTTCTCACATTTATAGATGACTATTCGCGATACAGATATGTCTATTTGATCGCTCACCGCTATGAAGTGCTGGATTATTTTAAGTACTTCCTAGCCGAGGTTGAGAATCAAAAGGAAAAGAGTATTAAAGCTCTTCGGACAGATCGTGGACGCGAATATTTGTCGGATCAGTTTCGAACATTATGTGAAGAAAACAGTATTCGACGACAACTCACTATTCCTTACACGCCGCAACAAAATGGTGTTGCTGAGCGAAGGAATAGAAGGTTGCTAGATATGGTGCGATCTATGATGGCGCAGGCGAACCTTCCTATCTCCTTTTGGGGAGATGCTTTGTTAACTGCTGCCTACATCTTGAACCGTGTGCCTTCACTGTAGCGACCCGAGAATCCGATTACCGGGAAGGCCCGATAACCTGAGACTCGCACCGCCGCCCACGAGCCGGGAGGGCTCGGAAGGGCTAAAAGGAGTGTGGAGGCACAAATAAATAAGAAATAAAGCAGGACAATTCAACAATTAATAGAAATAAATAAACAACTACAGCTATAACAGAGTCCAGTCCAACAGAAAGTACAGTCTAAAGTAGCAAAACGTACCACATGCCAAGTGAACACTCGGCCCGGCAAGCTGGCAACTGAGAACCTCTGCTCCACACCCTCAAACCTCGAGGAAGAACCGCCACACCTCAAAAGCAGGGAATGAGTCTCCAAAACAGAGACTCAGCAGGGATCCCGCGGAACCCCAACCGGAAACAACGGCGGAGCGGAAAGGAAGGTTACGA
Source organism: Amorphophallus konjac (assembly GCA_022559845.1). Taxonomy (NCBI): domain Eukaryota; kingdom Viridiplantae; phylum Streptophyta; class Magnoliopsida; order Alismatales; family Araceae; genus Amorphophallus; species Amorphophallus konjac. The sequence goes on from CM040126.1 coordinate 389,824,510, forward strand.
GAGCAACCGCAACAGCAGGAACAGCAAACCTGATGGCCGGTCGAAACACGGCACTACAACTACTCCTACTGTACCAGAAACACACCTCGATCTCGTAGTCGAGGCTACCGAACTACACTAGTACCGCTTACCGAAGTAAAAAGACACGGCAACCACGCCGTAGAGGCTTGTCCCCCGGACACAGCCGACCTAGACACGCTGTCCAAGGTGCAATCCCGACCATCCGATCGCGGGTACCGCACAACAAGACGCAACCTCGGTAAAGCCACTAGCACTTGTCTGATGGCGCGAAAACCAACACACGCACCACGGCGAAACAACCGAAACTCAATGGTCGACATGATCGAAACCCAAAGGTCAAAGTCATGAAAATTGACAGTCTGTCACTCCCAACTCGACAGGAGTACCTCCCACTAGAAGCACAGTCGGTAGCGTCCCCTGACGACTCACACCGCACCGCAGGTGAACTGCCTGACGTGGTAGTGCCTACCAAAGGCACGAACACCGTACAAGTAACCACAAACAAGTGACTAGCTGGGGTCATGCCCGTCGACGTGGGTCCAACCGCCCCCAACCACGTGTGCACACACAGACCGTGCGTCCCTAGTCTGGTCCTCTGACCGATTTTCCTCTTAGCCGGACTCTGGCTACAAGACGTGGGGCCTGACGGCAACCGGTCCACAAACCGCCTCTAAGGGTAAGTGCCCGTACACCACTCCTAGGTGAGACTAGCACCTCGTACTGGTGGGCTACGACTAGTGGAGGGTCACTGAAGGAGTAGATTCTCAAGTCAACGGAAAATAACGTCCGCATCCGACGACGTACGGGGACCACCCCACGTACCGGCACCGTCGCACGGCGACCACAGTCGGAGAAGAAACATGACTCGCAGTCCACGGCCACGCACACACCCTTCGCGAGAGTTGAGAAAACTCAAGTGGCACTAAGCCACTGGACTCTGGACAGTCCTCTAGTCGCACTACACCCAACGGTCCTTGAGTCACAAGACTCGGGGTCAAGACCGTTGTACGCAACAGCACAAGGCCGTCAATCTAGTCCAATCTCTAGGTCTAAAACCACGGTAGCACGAGTACCGAGACAACCCATGAGCCGCCAAGACCACTCCATGGGGAAGGGAGCGCAGGGGACTAAGGCCACCCACACGGGCCACACGGAAAACACAGAAGCACGATTCCCAGGGCAGCACACAAGCCGCCTTGTCGATTTCCCATCCCAGGGAAAGCGGGAAATCTCCAACCCCAGGTCGGATAACTGGACTCGTAGTCCAAGGCCAAACACGTGGCCCACATGAGAATCGCCTTCCAAAGAAACCCACGACATGCGGGAGAGACCCCACCGCACACACACCGATACACGGTGACTCGATCGAGCGTAACACGAAAGTCCAGAACACGTGAGGTCACCCGGATCCACTACACCTACGGGCACGCTAATCGAGGTAACACGGAATCTCCGGACACCCAAAGACACGGTCACAGAACTCCACGGGGTGTCAAGGACATTCACAAGACCTAAAGTCAACCTCTGGGTCACAACCGGGTCGGCCGGAGGTCAAAACAATGCAAACGGGAACCGCAACGTAGTCACGGTCACCTGGGGACCGCGACCATAGTCACGGTCGACTGGGGACCGCGACCACACAGTAGTGGTCGACCGAGGACCGCGACCACGCAGTCACGGTCACCTCACGACCGCAACTAGCCACGCGCAAACCCGATGGTAGCGGTCGCCCAAGGACCGCGACCACACAGTCACGGTCACCTCATGACCGCGACCAGACGAAAACGGTCTATCGCACGACCGCAACGCTTGCCGACGCTCTTGGGCAAACGCGGTTCTCCCAGGACCGCGACCAATGAACGCGGTTACTAGTAGACCGTGACCATTTCGAAAAATCGAGAACGGCGGGAAAACGCCCAAAAATTCGATCCATGCCCCGATCACCCCCGGGTGATGGGGAAACAAAGGGGAATCCATCCCCAAGCCCCTAGGCATGCATCTAAACCCCTGGATCGGCCAAAAACGCCATAAAACGAGGGATCCGGCTCACTCCCCCAAAACATGGATTTTTCCCCAAAACGCCCCAAACGACCCGCTCGGCTCACCACGGCCTACAAAACTCACGGGAAATGAAATGCACGAGCTGGGGGTGCATCTTCCTACCTCCACCGAAGATTTCGCGCACCGTGGATGCCGATCCACGAAGAAACGCCTCCGAAACCCCGCCGGTGCCTCCACGCCCGCGAACCGGCTCGCCACGCGCCACCACCTCGTTCCTCGACCCGTCCTCGTCGTCCCTCGTCCCACGGGCCTCGCCACCTCGCCCCCCATCCGCCTCCGTCGGTCGCCGGAGAAGAGAGGGAGAGAAGAGAGAGCGTGAGAAGGGAGAGAGTGAGGAAGAGAGAATGAGGGGAAGAGAGAGAGTGGGGGGGGGGTTTATATATATAGGAAAATCTGGAAATTTAGAAAATCTCAAAAAATAGAAAATCACACCCTCGCGATCCTCGGAACGCACTGATCACAACGGTACCACACTCGCCTAGGTGAACGGCCCGGTTCACCCGCAATGAGGTTCCGAAGGAATTACCGAAACACACACCGGGAATCGGAAAACACACGCGGAAAAAGCCGCGGAACTCTTCCGGGCCTCCGAAACAACTCCGGATCGCGCCGATCCGAACACGAAAGATGTCCGAAATGAAATTTCGGACACAACGGAGTCAGACATTCCGTGAAATCAGATCTGGGACCCACGAACAAGGATCCGAAAACCCGGGGCATTACAGCCCTCCCCCCTTAAAAGAATTTCATCCTCGAAATTCAGGACCTAGCACAAAGTCACAGGGGAAGAACACCGAATCAACTGACAACGCTGTCAGAGCCCCAGCACAGAAAGCCTCGATTCTCACGAAAACACTGATTCTGAGGGACACAGCCAGACTTACAATCACGAACAACACCTCGCTCCTCGCGTCGAGCACACTGGGAAACATAGCAGGCATATACCAAAGGACACAGTCCGGCATCACCTCAGACAACGCGAGAATCCACCATGGCGCCGCAGCCACAATCTTGCTCACCGAGGAATCACAACCCTCGACACGAGAAATAACTACTGATCCATCCTATGGTTGGCTGACACATCGCACATCAGCTTCACAGCCAATTGACTGGTCGCACACCCTCCTCAAGGGAGCAACCAAAATAGAGCCTCCACCAGCTCAAGCAGTCCTCTCAGCAGACCGCAACCAGAACATCGGCTCAGCATGAAGAAACACCTCACACATGGCAAGCCGAAAGCCGGACATAACACTGTGCCAACTCTTGTCAGAAGATAAACTTTGACAAAGCCCAGATCCCATCCGGAAAGACACATCACAGAAACGACCACCAAAGGTCTCGCTGGCACACGGCTCTCGCCACGCTCGAGCCCCAACCACCAGCATCTTCTGTCTGTGAAATGACCACACGTCGACGACCACCAATTGCTCGCTCAGGTTCTTCCTTCTTTCCTGGTCCTCCACTGGGTCCGAAGGAAACATTCCAAACCTCGGCAAGCCATCCGTCGACTCCCACACAGACAATTACCACAACTCGAGCCACACTCCTCTCGGATTCCGCATCCGATCTCGAACATCGCACCAACTCGACCCTCTCGGGGAGCACGACGAAACCAAATGACAAGATTCTGGTGTCTTCAGTCATCACCTCACTTGACTCAGACTTATAGGGGAACCATCCCATGCTGGTCACCAAACCAGGGATAACCATGGCGACACCAACGCCCCATCAAGGACCACCCTCCGACGCCAATCACACAAAAAGACCTCCACCCATAGGCGTCACTCTTCCATCTGGTCTCATCAAATCCTTCGATCAATCCAAGTGGATACCTGCCAATCCCGATTCCGCCCATACCACAGAGCCACGGGACACCACCTAAACAGTGCTCACGGGTCCCAAAGCAACATACATCTCATCGTGGTCGGCTACGAGACTAGCCTTACCAGTCACTCGCAGCTACCAACAGGAATCCACAGCTTGCCAGAGATCACTTCTCCAAAAATGATCCCATTCGAGGACACGACTGTGAACGCGTCACGTGGTGGAAAGAGAGAGAGAGATGTGGTATTTTCCTCTCTCTTTAATAAAGGGTAAAAGAAATGAGGACAGAACAATGGAAACGCGCGCTATAGGGGATATGGAAAGAACGGTGGACAAGTACGACCTACAGATGACACTCTAATGGAGACAGAAAGAATTTAGACTGACCAAACTCCGGTACATGGTGGAGATAGGGGTCCGAAGACCCTCTCGCGCAAACTGAAACCATTCCCGGTAGGCGTGACCCACCATTCTGAGAGCAGCTTTTCAGATACCGAATTCGAGTCCTGGAACTCTACGTAATAGAAGTTGACAGACGGAAAGACACGTAGACTCGGAATTTGTAACGGTATATCACTCATCGGACAGTTATAAGAACAACATGAATAAAAGCACACCACCGCATGACATTGGTCTTTGCGGAGTTTTAACAACAATATTGCAATATGAGCAGTAATTAATATATGTACATATGGAAACCAACGCGAGACATTGGCCTTACGGGATTTTTAATGCAACATAAATAATACATATAAGTATATATATAAACCACCACGAGACATTGGCCTCTGCGGGGTTTTTTACTATAAAATAGATAATAAATATAAGTATATATATATATATAAACCACCACGAGACTTTGGCCTCTGCGGGGTTTTCACTACGATATAGATAATAAATATAAGTATATATATATATATATATATATATATATATAAACCACCACGAGACTTTGGCCTCCGCGGGATTTTTATTATAACATAGATAATAAATATAAGTATATATATATATATATATATATATATATATATATATATATATATATATATATATATACATATAAACCACCACGAGACTTTAGCCTCTGCGGGGTTTTTACTATAATATAAGTATATATAACAAGAAATAAAAAGGGGATCGAATAAACCGCCGCGAGATGTTATTCTCCGCGGGGTTTTAGAGTGATGATAGGAGAATGCTGAAATTAAATAGTTAGGGGTTAGAGAGTAGGGTGCAGAAAATAAAATGCTGAAATGGAAACGGTCGCGGGAGGTGACCCACCGCACCAATTAGGAGTTATATATACAGAAAGTAAATGACAGAAACCGCCGTGGGGAATAATCCTCCGCGCGGGTGAGGCCAGAGACAGAAGAAGATAATCGCTGCGGGAAGCAACTCTCCGCGGGTGTTATTAAAACAAAGATGATCAAAATGAAGCGCGCGTTAGAAGTTTTGTGATCGCCAGGGACCGAGGGTCCCGAGTTGATTGATCGCTTTCGCCTTTGACACGGAAATTGCGTGGGTTCCTTCTTCCTCTTCGTTCGAATGGCCGAAGAAGAAGACTTTTGAGTGGTTACCCTGCAAAATGAACAAACAAAAAAATAACAATTAAGTTAGAACAGATGACATGATATAATGACAATTCATAGGATAAAACACTAATAACTGAAGAATAGACTAAAAATACAATAAGATAAGAATGAGAAAAGAAGCCGCTAATGGCAACGCAAGCACAGAACGGGCAAACAGTGGGACGAAACGGCTTCCCCGTGTACGGGGACACGCGGGAATGCTAATTGGGCCGAAGGCTCGGCTTTTATTCCTGCACATTCAAAAGGGGTGAAGTAAGGCTGATATAAATAAACACAAATAATATTTACATAGATATATATATATCCATCTATATATATATTTAAACATATATATATAAGAGTAGTTATGCATGATAAATATATATATATATATATATTAATTTATTTGCTTACTAATATACACACGTATATATATGCACATATATAAACACACATATATATATATATATACTTATATAAGAAATATATGAACACACACACACACACACACACACACACACACACACACACACACACACACACATATATATATATATATATATATATATATATATACAAAGATATAAATATATGTGTATATATTTATATATAGACACACCTACCCATATGAACACACATATATAAATATCTATATATACGATATATATATATATATATAATATATATGTATATGATATATACAAAGGGAAAGAATACGTGAGGAAGGAAAAGAGAATAGAAAGAAAGAGGGGGGAAGTCTCTGGCGACAGAGAGAGAAAGAAAAGACAGAAGAGAGAGGGGAGTGGGAGAGAGATGAAGTGAGAGGGAGAGAGGGGGGGTCACGAGAGAGGTGAGAGGGGTAAAAATAATAAAAAAATAAAAGAAAGGGAAATCGAGAGGGGGAGAGAGAGGGAGAGGGAGAGGGAGAGAGAGGGGAACAGAGAGAAATTGAGAGAGGGAGAGAGAAGAGAGAGAGAGATACGGTGGGATGAGAAGGAGAGAGAGGGGGAGGGAGAGAGAAGCAGAGAGGAGGGAAAGAGATCGCGGGAGGAAGAGAAGAGAGAAACGGAGAGAGGGAGAGAGAGAGAGGCCGGCGGTGGGCGGCCGGTGGCGACGAACGGCGGTAGCCGAAGGCGGTGGTCGCGGACGGCAGCCGTGGGCGCCTGGAGGTTCGGAGATGGCGTCCGGGGCTTCACGGCAGACGGCCGGAGGTGGCGAGGTTGGCAGGCGTGCAGCGGAGATGGAGGCTTCGCGGGTGTGCGGTCGGTGGTGATCGCGGCGCGACAGTCGGGGGTGATCCGGCAGGCGGACGTGGCTCGCGGGAGGAGGTCGGTGCAGCGGCTGGCGGATGTGCCGTCGGGGTGTCGACGAGGGGCTACTGGTGGCGTCACGACGGTGAGCGTGGGTGGAAGTGGAGTTGGCCGGTGCTGCCGGGGAGCTCGCCGACGAGGTTGCAACGGCGATGTCGTGGAGGTGTGGTTGGCGGCTTGAGGTGCTGCCGGCGGTGTTGTGGGCGAGAGGTGGTGAGGAAGGAGATGATGAGCAGCTGCGGCAGTAAGGAGGTCGTCAACGTGGAGCTCGCAGGAGATCGTCAGCAAGGAGGGTCGCGGCGGAGGTGGCTCGCGGGAGGAACGGCGGCGTGCACCGGGGGAGTGGACGGCAGTGGCGGTGCAGTCACGGCAGGGGTGGTGGAGAAGCTCGTGGCAGGGGGGTTGGAGAAGCTCGCGGTAGGGGGGGTCGTCGGTGTGGTGACGAAGATGGTGGACGCGTCCGCGTTGGAGACAAGGGGTGCATGCAGGGGGTGGCGCTGGGCTCTCGTGGGAGGTAGCGGCAGTGGCGCTCCGGTGGTGGCGACGAAGTGGCAGTGGCGGTCTGAAGGTCGCATGAGATAGAGAAAACGAGAGAGGGTGAGGGTGGGTGGTGTTCACATGGTGGAGGAGGGCGACGGTGAGAGAGAAGGAGGTGGCTGGTTGCCGAGGTCCGACGTGGGTGTGCAGAGGAAAAAGAAGAGAGTGTCAGGGAGAGGGAGGTGGGAAGAGAGATGGAGGTGGGAAAAGAGATGGCGAGGACGCGGGTGACGGGGTGGAGTTGAGGGCTCGCGCTGGGAATGAGATCGGAGAATGAAAGCGTGAAGTTGCCGTTGGTTGTTAGGTGTCGGAGAGAAAGTGGGAGAATGAGAGTGGGAGAAGAATGAGGAGCGTGGGTGGTGCCATGCGGAGAGAATAGAGAGGTTCAGATGGGATTCGACCTGGGAGTTGAGAGAATAGAATGGGGGGTGTAAGTGCCGTGGGAGTGAGGGTGAGAACAAGAGAAGAGGAATGGGTTACGTGAGAGAGAGGGAAGGGAATAGAAATAAAGAAAGGGATGGAATGTGAGTGGGAATATTATTTTATTTTTTATTTTATTTGTTTATTTTTTCATATTTTATTTAATTGTATGTTTTTTTGTGGTTATTATAAATATATTTTTATTCATATAATAATCACTTATATATATTTATTTATATTTTATGAAAATAAATATCAATTATAGTATTTTTACGTAAACACAATTATACACATTTTTTTAGAATTTATTTTCTCTTTTTATTTATTATTATTATTACTTTCTCTCTCTCCTTTTATAACCCAAAATTTTGAAAATCACTCAAATAAATGGAAAGTATAAGCCGCTTTGGGGCATCACGGTATAATATGAGATTTACTCACCGTAACGTCAGAAATGGCGTATCTACAGCTGCCCCGCCTTGGCATCCACTTTGTAAGGGAGGGACGTGTAATGGAATGAAACTAAGTGTATTGGAGTGAAATGGAGTGGACTGAAAAGTCGATGCCAAGGTGTGATGAGACACGCTTCTAACATCACATGATGAGAATCTTTCCCAAGTTCAACGAAGCAACCTTGAGGAAGGTCTTCCGAAATCAACGATTGTTTGGATGGTAAACAAACTAGGAAGGACATTGTGTGCGCTGGGGCACGAACAAACTAAAAGGACCAACTTCACGGTGCGGAAGTACCTGGGTCGTAAACCTTAGGTTTCACCATTGGGGAGCGGTTACCAGCCATTGTGGAAGTGCTGCAGCCAAGGTGGGTCCGAGGGAAATAAACAGATGATTGGAGACAAATCCAAACAATGGTTTCTTCCAGAGGAACATCCCAAGGCAATCTCGGGAAAACTCAGTACTCGACTCAGAATGGAATATCTCATATTTAAGCAGTTAAGCGCAGTAGCTCACACAATCAAAGTAAGTGAATGATTTTCCACAATGAACTCAAAGTCCTACATGAATGCATGCTGGGTTTAAAATGAAAAATAAAACAAACTAAAATAGAGACTATCCAAGGATAAAATTACTAAGCTGTGGAGAGTGGGTCAGGATACCGATCCAATGAGCTGATACTGAGCCGAGGCCCGTTTATCAACGTACCGACTCATCGAACGGAACCATCGTCCCCATTCTATCACAACTTAACGGCCTATCCGTACGTCCTGAACTCCTCCGGGATCATCACTGTTTTTGTTGAAGGGGAACTCAAATCCCAGATTCGTCCAAGGCGTAAGGTCCTTGGCATGCTTTAGTAGCGTAAATATCATATAATACGATGCATGATAAGGGGGGACCACACTGATTGAATGATTAAGGGACAAGGCGGGACAAGGTGGGGCATCGGTGGGACAGTGGTACCCCACTCGATAATTAACATAACAAACAAGATCACAACTATGCAAGCACATTATCACATACAACAAAACGAAACTGCCAACACTGTTCCTAGATTCCTTTCCTCACTATAAGTATCACCCCTTTGGCCTGAAGAAAATGCATTCAAGGGCGAGTTAAGAAAGTTGAAGCTTAGGAGGAGATCAGAGTTCTCGCCTTCCCATCCCGTGAAGAAAAGCAAGCCCAGCAACGAGTGCAAGCGGCTTACCGACCTCGAAGGGCATCTTAGCGGGAGAATTCAGTCTCGAATGGTGAGTTACCATCTCCTTTTTTGTGTTTCTGCAAGACTTTCTTACGCTCATTTTCGCCTTCTCCCATTTTCTATTTCCAGCCGTATCCTCTCTTTCCTGGCCCGAGGAAGTTTTCAAGGTTACCTTGGCTATCGAAACTCACTTCGAACATCTCAATCAGTATGAGGGCCATCATCAGAAAGTGGCATCTCCAAAAGCTCGTAACTCATGCCAAACATTACAACGAGATTCACATGGATTGGGCGGCTATGGGTGCACTGGTAGAGCTTTGGCACCCTCAAACCCATACATTCATTTTCCCCACTTTCGAGGTAACTATTCTTCTCGAAGAAGCAGAACTTCTACTTGGCGTGAAGAAATTCCAGAGAAATGGCAAGGTAAAGGTTATGCGCATGCTAAGAATGGTGACTTCCGAGGAGGTGCTCAGAAGCTTCATGCCGTCTGGAGCCATCAAGGGCGTCCAAACTCAGAAGGGAATCCATATGCAAAAACTTACAGATTGTGTCATAAATGCTCTTGAAAAATTGAGAAGCGATGATGATCACATTGAAGGGCTCATGAAGGGATTCACCATCTGCTTAGCGGGTGCTCTCCTATTCCCTTATACTGACGACATAGTGGAGGAAGATCAGCTAAGCGCCATCTGTGGAATTTGGGAAGGAAAGAGAGTGGGACCTGCTATCCTTGCTTATCTCTATAGCGGACTCACGGCTTCCAGTATGGGTAAGCCTCCTTTTGGTTGCGCACTCCTTTTGAATTGCTGGACTGACTTGCATTTTAAATTTAACCATCGTGAGGAGATGTCGTCTACTTCAAGACTCTTCCAACAAAGCCCACTTTACCATATGGTCAATGTGTTAGGCTCTATTGGTAGTATATCAAATCGCGTTCCCTGGCTGAAGAAACGAGAAGACTGGCGGGCTCACTTCAGTACCATTGAAGAGTATATGTTCACTCGTGCACTGACACGCTTACTCCCATATGAGCTTCTCACGAGGTCTTCTCTTAACATGGAGCTCCAGCTTGTTGGCGCGTCTGAATTCATCCTTTACAACACGCACCTGTGTCACACTCAGATGGGCCTCCCTCGCCATTCATTCCCACTGCTATCCAACCTTCCTTTAATCAGGAAAAGGGAGCTGGGCACAGGGGGTGACGCAAGAAATGTGAAGACAATCAAAGCGTCATGGAAGGCCAGCATTACACTGAGGGCAACAGAGTATGTGAGTGAGGACGAAGAACTGCTGAAAGCTTATGTAATCGAGTTGGGGAAATTGAGGCCTGAGATGCCCAAACCCTAATGTATCTTATGTTGGAATGAATATGGAAACTTTAATGCGTATTTAGATCCTAACTCTCTTCTGTTTTTTTCTCTCTTTTTTTATTTCCTTTTTTCTTTCTTTTTGTTTTATTTTTGGCACAAACATCTGCAATAGCCAGTGCTAGGTGATAGCTAACCATTCCGGACAAGAGCCAAAAAATCAAGGCAACTAGTATGAGGAGTTGCCCTGAGATGCCCGGGAGCTGAAGATTTCTCTCCGAATGGCTAAGAGAGAGATAAAGCAAGAGATAATAGAGAGATAAAAGGCAAAAATAGAGCAGCACAAGAGGCCCAGGAGATGGAGCTCTGAGAGAAAGAGCATCCAGACATGGCTCGCTCTGCAGATTGAAGGGGATTAGAGCTCGCAACAGAGGAGCTCCTGGAGTTGGTAGCATCTTCATCGGCAGAGCATAGGGCAGCTCAGCTAGCGGCCTCGACTTCAAGAGCTTCGCGGCCATCAGGGTCACGAGAGAGACAGGAGGACGGCGAGGAGCACTGTCGAAGAGCAGGTGGGAACGCATAGCGCGACAAAGCGATTGCTGCGTCACGGAGCTATAGAATGCCTCCGAGGGACTACTTGCCTTCGGAGAGAGAAGAGATGTAACCAGGAGGGTGATGAGGGTTAGTGAGTGACTTACACACCCACTCTCTCCTCATGACGAGCACAAACCCTTATATAGATGTGTGAGTGGAATGGTTTAGTTTGAACATGACTTGTTTGCCCTTAATGTGTTCCTTCTGCTCTACAGCTCTTCTCTACCACATGGGTTCCCGCTAGACGTGCTCGACAAGATGTCTCCTTAAAACATGGAGCGGTGACTCACCATAGCCATGATTTTCAAAGGGGATCTACCACCGACTTCAACAATATCGGCCCTTGGTGCTCTTTTCCCGCGTGAATGTCCCTCATTTCCTTGTTTGCGCTAAAAGTAGTTGCAATAGGACAAGGGACACGCGGAATCTTTGGACCGAATAGGAGTGGCGGGTCAACAAATCACAGCTCCGCTCCATTTACTCCACATGGCAAAGTGGCACGCGAGTGTCTCGTGGCCATGACTTTCAAAGGAATCTACCACCAATTTCAACAACATCGGTCCATGGTCCTGTTTTCCTGTATAAATGTCCCCCACTTTCTTCTTTGCGATAGCAGTAGTCGCAATGGGACAATAAACATGGGGAATCTTTAGACCGCATGGGGAGTACAAGTCAACAAATCACGCCTCCGAATTGATCACTCCAGATGGCAGAGTGACATGCGAGAGTAAAGAGAGGGTGACTTGTCGTAAAGGCTGTTGCTGGGGTGATGGTGATAGATCCAGATCACCTTCTTTCTGATCCTATAAATACCTCCCCTTTTGCTTGACTTGGAAACACCGAAGTCGTAAGAGCTAATTTGAGGAGTGAAGGTTTGTAAAGGGAGAGGTAACGAGCGTTGCTCATTTTTTTGCAGGATGGAAGGTGAATCTAACTTCAGAGCAGAAGGTGAGTCTTCCCGCTCCTCGAAGAGGAGCCGGTCTGGCAGTAGTTCCAGAAGACTCTCAGAAGTCGAAGGACAACTGAGTGAGAGGACCCGATCACAGCTTGTAAGTGGATCCTCTCATTCCTTTCTTCGTGCTTTCTTCTCCTTTCTTCCTTAGCGAAGCTCCCTTTTGTCACTTCTTGTGGATGTGCAGGGCATGATAAGATCACACATCTCATGGGAGCTGGTGTGTAATGCCCTGGGTTTTTCGGATCCTTCTCCGTGGGTCCCGGATCTGGTTTCTCGGAGTGTCCAGCTCCGTTGTGTCCGAAATTTCATTTCGGACGTCTTTCGTGTTCGGATCGGCGCGATCCGGAGTCGTTTCGGAGGCCCGGAGGCGTTCCGCGGCTTTTTCCGCGTGTGTTTTCCGATTCCCGGCGTGGGTTTTGGCTTTCCCTTCGGAACCTCGTTGCGGGTGAACCGGGCCGTTCACCAGGGCGCGAGTGGTACCGTTGTGATCGGTGCGCTCCGAGGATCGCGAGGGTGTGATTTTCTATTTTTCGGGATTTTTCCGATTTTCTGGATTTTCCTATAAATAGCTTTTTCTCTCTCTTCCCCTCTCATTTCTCATTTCTCTCCCTCTCTCTTCTCACGCTCTCTCCTCTCTCCCTCTCTCTCCGGCGGCCGACGGGGCGGAGTATGGGCGAGGCGGGGACGGCGCGGGCGAGGCGCGGGCGAGGATGGATGAGGATCGAGGTGGTGGAGGCGCGTGGAAGCTCGGCCGTGAGTTCGTGGAACGGCGAGGCTTCAACGGCGTTTTCTTCGTGGATCGGCGTCCACGGTGCGCGTAATCTTCGGTGGAGGTAGGGTGATGGACCCTCAGCCCGTGTACTTCCTTTCCCGCGAGTTTCGTAGGCCGTGGTGAGCCGAGCGGGCTAAACGGGGCGTTTTGGGCAAAATGCATGTTTTTGGGGTGTGAGCCGGATCTCCCGTTTTATGGTGTTTTTGGGCGATCCAGGGGTTTAGATGCATGCCTAGGAGCTTGGGGGAGGTTTCCCCTTTTGTTTCCCCTTCACCTGGGGGTGAACGGGGCGTGGCATGGCTTTTCCCGCGGTTTCCACCATTTTCGGGCGCGGACTGAGAACGCGCTATACTCCAGTAGCGCGTTCTTGAATGTCGCGCTGCCCCGATAGGGCGCGTTCATCGGAGAAGATGAACAGTAAGGCGGTTTGGGTTGCGCCTTACGGCCCCAGCGCGTTCTGGTTGTCGCGCTATAGGATCATAGCGCGACCTGGCCTGGTCGCGCTATGGTCATGTAGCGCGTTCGTGTTGAACGCGCTAGGCGCGTATAGCGCGTTCTGGCTGAACGCACTATGCACATGTAGCGCGTTCTTGGAGGGACCAGCCGGGCTGCCCGGGGCGGGCGGTCTGCGGCTGATCGTTCTCCCCTTAGGCCGTGTGTGCCTTGGACACCCAGTGGAGTTCCGTGACAGTGTTTTGGGATGTCTGGAGGTTTCGTTTACCTCGATTAACGTGCCCATTGGTTTAAGGGTCTGTGAGACCTTCTGGTGTTCCGATTGTGTTGTGTTGGTCCCCGGTCGACCCGGTTGTGACCCAGTGGTCGACCTTCGGCCTTGTGAATATCCCGGACACCCCATGGGTTCTGTGTCGGTGTTTTTGGGGTGTCGGGAGGGACCGTGTTGCCTCGATTAGCGTGCCCGTAGGTGTGGTGGGTCCGGGTGACCCCACGTGTTCCAGGCTTTCGTGTTACGCTTGATCGAGTCACCGTGTGTCGGCGTGTGTGCGGTGGGGTCTCCCCCGCATGCCGTGGGTTTCTGTGGAAGGCGATTCCCGTGTGGGCCATGTGTTTGGCCTTGGACTGCGAGTCCAGTTGTCCGGCCTGGGGCTGGAGGTTTCCCGCTTGCTTCAAGATTGGAAATCGTCGTGGCGGCTTGCGTGCTACCTTGGGAATCGTGCTTCTGTGTTTTCCGTGTGGCCCGTGTGAGTGGCCTTAGTCCCTTGCGTTCCCTTCCCGAGGGAGTGGTCTTGGCGACTTGTGTGTTGTCTCGGTACTTGTGCTACCGTGGTTTTAGACCTAGAGATTGGACTAGATTGACGGCCTTGTGCTGTTGCGTGCAACGGTCTTGACCCCGAGTCTTGTGACTCAAGGACCGTTGGGTGTAGTGCGTCTAGAGGACTGTCCAGAGTCCAGTGGCTTAGCGTCACTTGAGTTTTCTCGACTCTCGCGCACGGTGCGTGCGTGGCCGTGGACTGTGAGTCCCGTTTCTTCTCCGACTGTGGTCACCGTGCGACGGGGCCGGTACGTGGGGTGGTCCCCGTACGTCGTCGGATTCGGACGTTGTTTTCCGTTGAGTTGAGAGTCTACTCCTTCAGTGACCCTCCACTAGTCGTAGCCTACCAGTACGCGTGTGCTGGTCGCACCAGGGAGTGGTGTACGGGCTTACCCTGAGGACGGTTAGACTGGTTTCCGTCGGGGCCCTCGTCGTAGCCAGAGTCCGGCTGCGGGGGAAAACCAGTCAGAGGGCCAGACCTAGGACGCGTGGTCTGTGTGTGCACACGTGGTTGGGGACTGTGGACGCACGTCGACGGGCGTGACCCCAGCTAGTCACTTGTTGTGGTTGCTTGTACGGTGTTCGCGCCTCGGGTAGGACCTACCACGTCAGGCGGTTCACCTGCGGTGCGGTGTAAGACGTCAGGGGACGCTACCGGCTGTGCTTCTAGTGGGTGGTACTCCTGTCGAGTACGGAGTGACAGACTATCAGTCTCTGTGTCTTTGACCTTCGGGTTTTTGGTCGTGTTGACCGGTGAGTTCGGTTGTTTCATCTTGGCGCGTGTGTCGGTTCTTGCGCTGTGAGATTAGCGCTAGTGGCTTTACCGAGGTTCGGTCTTGTGGTGCGGTACCCGCGATCGGATGGTCGGGGTTGCACCTTGGACAGCGTGTCCAGGTTGGCTGTGTCCGGGGGACAGGCCTCTACGGCGTGGTTGCCGTGTGTTGTTACTTCGGTAGGTGGTACTAGCGTGGTTCGGTAGCTTCGACTGCGTGATCGAGGTCTGCCTTCTGGCAGTAGGAGTAGCTGTAGTGCCGAGTTTTGACCGGCCACCGGTTTGCTGTTCCTGCTGTAGTTGTAGCTCTCCTTTCCGCTACCGCCGTTGTTTCCGGTTGGGGTTCCGCGGGATCCCTGCTGAGTCTCTGTTTTGGAGACTCATTCCCTGCTTTTCAGGTGTTGCGGTTCTTCCTCGTGGTTCGAGGGTGCGGAGCGGAGGTTCTCAGTTGCCAGCTTGCCGGGCCGAGTGTTCACTTGGCATGTGGTACGCTTTACTGCTTTAGACTGTACTTTTTGTTGGACTGGACTCTGTTGTAGCTGTTGTTGTTCTTCTTTCAGCTTGTTGTTGTTGGTTGTCCTGCTTTATTTCCTATTTCTTTGTGCCTCCACACTCCTTTTAGCCCTTCCGAGCCCTCCCGGCTCGTGGGCGGCGGTGCGAGTCTCGGGTTATCGGGCCTTCCCGGTAATTGGATTCTCGGGTCGTCACAGCTGGTATCAGAGCGGTGGTTGTGGGCGTACTTAGGAATTCGAAACATTGCAGTGATCAGAGTCCGTAAGGTCCAGTACAGTCGGCAGCTGGCTTAGGGTTTTGTGTTTGTTTTCCCGCCTTGTTTCTCGCTTGAGAGCTTGAGTGCGCTGTGCGGCGCTGTGAAGGTGGTTGCTGTCCGCGGCTTTCGTGCCAGCATGGGGTCTAAGGATCGAGGTCGAGAGTCTTCTCCCTCATCGGTGGTGGCCCTGGTTGTGCTGCGTTGGGCAGAGGTTGCTGGCAGGCGTGAGCTCGCGGTGCTGCGTTCGAGGAATTTGCGGCGTGGTCAGGTGGCTGGAGAGGACTGTTCGTGGTTAAGTGGCCGTGAGCGTGCTTCGAGGGAGCTGCTGTCGGTTTTGGCCACTCCAGCTTGAGGTTTGTCCAGCTCCTGAGGTGTTCTGATCGAGAAGTGTGCTCGGGTGAGCGGAGGATCTTCTCGGTGAGCTGCTGTTTCATCGAGCCTGATGATCTTGTCGCGCTCTGTGGCGTCAGAAATGACGTGTCGGTCCCGATTGTTCTACTGATTTCGAGGCAGGATTTGGCAGAGATGTCCCATTAAGTCTTTGCTCCTGCGCTTATGTCAGTGGATGGGTTGTGTCCGCTCTGGAGTTGGCTTGAGGTGTGAAGGCTCCGCGGTGAGTTCGGGACTCGGGGATGAGCGTTGGCGGTCATTGTTACGGCTCGTGTTGCGGCTCTTGGCGTGGTGTGTTGCAGTTCGAGGAATTGTAGCAGTGGTGCATCGAGAGATGCTGTGATGGTGGTCCGACGTGACACTCGTCGAGTGTGTCGGAGGCGCTGACCTGATGGAAGCGATGGTTTTCCTTGGTGCTGGATGGTGCTGTTTCCAGCGTGTGCGAGGCTTGAGGTCAGGTCGAGCGTGGAGTTCTTCCGTTAGTCGGAAGTGCGCTGGTTTCTCCTTTGGTTGGAGAGATTGTGTTGGGTTAAGGTTCGTCGTCTTGCATTGCGTGTTCGGATTGGTTGGCCTTTTGTGCCATGAAGTCCGTGCGAGACATACTCCTTGTCTTGGCAGGGTGGTTGTCTGTGAGAAGTTGTGCCCATTCCCTTGTCGTGTGAGGGTGCTGGCGCTGTTCCGGAAGGACGAGTGCTGGTTGGGCGGTGTTTGCTTTCTCGGCTGTGCGCGTGGATTTGAGTGCGCAGCGGAAGCGTGGTGGGCCCATAACCCATGAGTTCAGGATCGTAGCGTTGGTTGCTACGGGCGGATTCCTGAGTTCGCGTTCAGCATCGGAGGATTGGTTCCTTCGTGTGAAACGTGTTGTTGCCGTGCCGTTGCTCGAGGTTTTGTGGTTCTTGGCACTGGCATGATGGAGTGTTGGGAAAAGTGCTGGCTAGTGCACCGCATGAGTACCCCGTTCCTGTGTTGGAAGCCGTGTCAGGCGTCGGTGTTGGACCTGTATGGGGTTGTTGAGAATGTCGCCTGACGGAGGTTGAGGACGTGTTGGTCAGAGTCGGTGGCTTGGTGTCCGACTTGTGTTCCCAGTCATGTCCTCGGATGAGATCGTGCTTTGAGGATGTGGTCTCTGGCAGACGATGGGTCCCGGTTGGCGGCTGTGAGTGGCTGGTGAGCCTAACCGTGTGACCGACCACATCAGTGTCTGTTGGTTCTACGGTCTTGTCGGATTGTGACGGTGAGATGTTTATTACTTAGGGACCCGTGAGCACTGTTCAAGTGGTGTCCCGTGGCTCTGTGATAAGGGCGGAATCGGGATTGGCAGGTGTCCACTTGGATTGATCGAAGGATTTGATGAGACCAGATGGAAGAGTGACGCATTAAGGCGGAGGCCTCCTGTGAGGTTGGCGTCGGCTTGGTGGTCCCTGATAGGACATTGGTGTCGCAAGGTTATCCCTGGTTTGGTGACTAGCATGGGGTGGTTCCCTATAAGCCTGAGTCCCGTGAGGTGATGACTGAAGACGCCATGTTCTGTCATTTGGTTTCGTCGTGCTTCCCGAGAGGGTCGAGTTGGCGAGCAGTTGGTGACCAGTGGATGGTCTTTTCAGAGACAGAAGATGCTGGTTGTTGGGGCTCGAGCGTGGCGAGAGCCGTGTGCCAGCGAGACCTTTGGTGGTCGTTTCTGTGATGTGCCTTTCCGGATGGGATCTGGGCTTTGTCGAAGTTTGTCTTCTGACAAGAGTTGGCACAGTGTTATGTCCGGCTTTCGGCTTGCCATGTGTGGGGTGTTTCGTGGTGTTGAGCCGATGTGCTGGTTGCGGTCTGTTGAGATGGCTGCTTGAGCTGGTGGAGGCTCTGTTTTGGTTGCTCCCTTGAGGAGGGTGTGCGACCTGTCAGCTGGTTGCGAAGCTGTTGTGCGATTTGTCTGCTGACCATTGGGTGGATCAGTAGCTGTTGCTCGTGTCGAGGGTTGTGATTCCTCGGTGAGCGAGATCGTGGCTGCGGCGCCATGGTGGATTCTCGCGTTGTCTGAGGTGATGCCGGACTGTGTCCTTTGCTGTATGCCTGCTCTGTTGGCCTGTGTGCTCGGCGCGAGGAGCGAGGTGTTGCTTGTGATTGTAAGTCTGGCTGTGTCCCTCAGGATCGGTTTTTTCGTGAGAATCGAGGTTTTCTGTGCTGGGGCTCTGACAGCGTGTCAGTTGATTCAGTGTTCTTCCCCTGGGACTTCGTGCTTGGTCCTAAATTTCGAGGACGAAATTCCTTTAAGGGGGGAGGGCTGTAATGCCCCGGGTTTTTCGGATCCTTCTCCGTGGGTCTCGGATCTGGTTTCTCGGAGTGTCCAGCTCCGTTGTGTCTGAAATTTCGTTTCGGACATCTTTCGTGTTCGGATCGGCGCGATCCGGAGTCGTTTCGGAGGCCCGGAGGCGTTCCGCGGCTTTTTCCGCGTGTGTTTTCCGATTCCCGGCGTGGGTTTCGGCTTTCCCTTCGGGACCTCGTTGCGGGTGAACCGGGCCGTTCACCAGGGTGCGAGTGGTACCGTTGTGATCGGTGCGCTCCGAGGATCGCGAGGGTGTGATTTTCTATTTTTCTGGATTTTTCCGATTTTCTGGATTTTCCTATAAATAGCTTTTTCTCTCTCTCCCCTCTCATTTCTCATTTCTCTCCCTCTCTCTTCTCACGCTCTCTCCTCTCTCCCTCTCTCTCCGGCGGCCGACGGGGCGGAGTATGGGCGAGGCGGGGACGGCGCGGGCGAGGCGCGGGCGAGGATGGATGAGGATCGAGGTGGTGGAGGCGCGTGGAAGCTCGGCCGTGAGTTCGTGGAACGACGAGGCTTCAACGGCGTTTTCTTCGTGGATCGGCGTCCAC
Organism: Amorphophallus konjac; assembly: GCA_022559845.1. Taxonomy (NCBI): domain Eukaryota; kingdom Viridiplantae; phylum Streptophyta; class Magnoliopsida; order Alismatales; family Araceae; genus Amorphophallus; species Amorphophallus konjac. Next base: position 389,843,605 of record CM040126.1, read on the forward strand.
GGTGCGCGTAATCTTCGGTGGAGGTAGGGTGATGGACCCTCAGCCCGTGTACTTCCTTTCCCGCGAGTTTCGTAGGCCGTGGTGAGCCGAGCGGGCTAAACGGGGCGTTTTGGGCAAAATGCATGTTTTTGGGGTGTGAGCCGGATCTCCCGTTTTATGGTGTTTTTGGGCGATCCAGGGGTTTAGATGCATGCCTAGGAGCTTGGAAGAGGTTTCCCCTTTTGTTTCCCCTTCACCTGGGGGTGAACGGGGCGTGGCATGGCTTTTCCCGCGGTTTCCACCGTTTTCGGGCGCGGACTGAGAACGCGCTATACTCCAGTAGCGCGTTCTTGAATGTCGCGCTGCCCCGATAGGGCGCGTTCATCGGAGAAGATGAACAGTAAGGCGGTTTGGGTCGCGCCTTACGGCCCCAGCGCATTCTGGTTGTCGCGCTATAGGATCATAGCGCGACCTGGCCTGGTCGCGCTATGGTCATGTAGCGCGTTCGTGTTGAACGCGCTAGGCGCGTATAGCGCGTTCTGGCTGAACGCGCTATGCACATGTAGCGCGTTCTTGGAGGGACCAGCCGGGCTGCCCGGGGCGGGCGGTCTGCGGCTGATCGTTCTCCCCTTAGGCCGTGTGTGCCTTGGACACCCAGTGGAGTTCCATGACCGTGTTTTGGGGTGTCTGGAGGTTTCGTTTACCTCGATTAACGTGCCCATCGGTTTAAGGGTCTGTGAGACCTTCTGGTGTTCCGATTGTGTTGTGTTGGTCCCCGGTCGACCCGGTTGTGACCCAGTGGTCGACCTTCGGCCTTGTGAATATCCCGGACACCCCATGGGTTCTGTGTCGGTGTTTTTGGGGTGTCGGGAGGGACCGTGTTGCCTCGATTAGCGTGCCCGTAGGTGTGGTGGGTCCGGGTGACCCCACGTGTTCCAGGCTTTCGTGTTACGCTTGATCGAGTCACCGTGTGTCGGCGTGTGTGCGGTGGGGTCTCCCCCGCATGCCGTGGGTTTCTGTGGAAGGCGATTCCCGTGTGGGCCATGTGTTTGGCCTTGGACTGCGAGTCCAGTTGTCCGGCCTGGGGCTGGAGGTTTCCCGCTTGCTTCAAGATTGGAAATCGTCGTGGCGGCTTGCGTGCTACCTTGGGAATCGTGCTTCTGTGTTTTCCGTGTGGCCCGTGTGAGTGGCCTTAGTCCCTTGCGTTCCCTTCCCGAGGGAGTGGTCTTGGCGACTTGTGTGTTGTCTCGGTACTTGTGCTACCGTGGTTTTAGACCTAGAGATTGGACTAGATTGACGGCCTTGTGCTGTTGCGTGCAACGGTCTTGACCCCGAGTCTTGTGACTCAAGGACCGTTGGGTGTAGTGCGTCTAGAGGACTGTCCAGAGTCCAGTGGCTTAGGCCACTTGAGTTTTCTCGACTCTCGCGCACGGTGCGTGCGTGGCCGTGGACTGTGAGTCCCGTTTCTTCTCCGACTGTGGTCACCGTGCGACGGGGCCGGTACGTGGGGTGGTCCCCGTACGTCGTCGGATTCGGACGTTGTTTTCCGTTGAGTTGAGAGTCTACTCCTTCAGTGACCCTCCACTAGTCGTAGCCTACCAGTACGCGTGTGCTGGTCGCACCAGGGAGTGGTGTACGGGCTTACCCTGAGGACGGTTAGACTGGTTTCCGTCGGGGCCCTCGTCGTAGCCAGAGTCCGGCTGCGGGGGAAAACCAGTCAGAGGGCCAGACCTAGGACGCGTGGTCTGTGTGTGCACACGTGGTTGGGGACTGTGGACGCACGTCGACGGGCGTGACCCCAGCTAGTCACTTGTTGTGGTTGCTTGTACGGTGTCTGCGCCTCGGGTAGGACCTACCACGTCAGGCGGTTCACCTGCGGTGCGGTGTAAGACGTCAGGGGACGCTACCGGCTGTGCTTCTAGTGGGTGGTACTCCTGTCGAGTACGGAGTGTCAGACTATCAGTCTCTGTGTCTTTGACCTTCGGGTTTTTGGTCGTGTTGACCGGTGAGTTCGGTTGTTTCATCTTGGCGCGTGTGTCGGTTCTTGCGCTGTGAGATTAGCGCTAGTGGCTTTACCGAGGTTCCGTCTTGTGGTGCGGTACCCGCGATCGGATGGTCGGGGTTGCACCTTGGACAGCGTGTCCAGGTTGGCTGTGTCCGGGGGACAGGCCTCTGCGGCATGGTTGCCGTGTGTTGTTACTTCGGTAGGCGGTACTAGCGTGGTTTGGTAGCTTAGACTGCGTGATCGAGGTCTGCCTTCTGGCAGTAGGAGTAGCTGTAGTGCCGAGTTTTGACCGGCCACCGGTTTGCTGTTCCTGCTGTAGTTGTAGCTCTCCTTTCCGCTACCGCCGTTGTTTCCGGTTGGGGTTCCGCGGGATCCCTGCTGAGTCTCTGTTTTGGAGACTCATTCCCTGCTTTTCAGGTGTTGCGGTTCTTCCTCGTGGTTCGAGGGTGCGGAGCGGAGGTTCTCAGTTGCCATCTTGCCGGGCCGAGTGTTCACTTGGCATGTGGTACGCTTTACTGCTTTAGACTGTACTTTCTGTTGGACTGGACTCTGTTGTAGCTGTGGTTGTTCTTCTTTCAGCTTGTTGTTGTTGGGTTGTCCTGCTTTATTTCCTATTTCTTTGTGCCTCCACACTCCTTTTAGCCCTTCCGAGCCCTCCCGGCTCGTGGGCGGCGGTGCGAGTCTCGGGTTATCGGGCCTTCCCGGTAATTGGATTCTCGGGTCGTCACATGGTGGTAGCGGCCTATCGAGGTCTCTCGGACTTCCAGAAGGCCAGATTAGACGTGATGGGGTTCGGGGCCTTCCTCAGAATCGAGCCGATCAAGCTCGACCTTGCCCTTATCCAGGCACTGCGCGAAAGATGGGACCCGATAAGTCGGGCATTCCTGATGCCTTGGGGGCACATGGTGCCCAGCCTTGAAGACGTGGTCCGGATCACGGGCCTCAAAGTAGATGGAGAGGCCGTGACTGGTGTCACTTATGCGGACTACCGAGAAGGTGCCCCAAAGCTGCTGGGGCTAAATCTTGACGGCCGGAAGAACATGTCAGTAGCGAAGGCGTCGATCATGGAAGCGCTAGGGCTTACTGACATTCGTCCACGGGACGACGAGTCCCTGGAGGAATTCATGGAAAGAGCCGAAAGAGGAGCCCGTGCTGTGTGCTGCGTGGACGCCAGCAACTGGGAAAGGACCAACATGGATATGAGGAGGTTCCTCATCTTTCTGTTGGGCAAGTTGCTACTGGGCTCCAAGGGAGACAATATACACTGCCGCTTCTTGGAGCTGCTCGTGGATTTGGAGAGAATAGGACAATACGCCTGGGGAGCTGCCGTACTAGCGCATCTATTCACAGGTCTGTCGCAAAGAACAGGCCGAGAGGTGACAATAAATGGGTTTACGCCCTTCATTCAGGTAAAAGATTATTATTTTTTTTATTTTTGTGTGTTTTTATGCCTTTTTTGTATTTGTTGATGCCAATGACACATGATGGTGTAGCTATGGAGCTACTATTATATTCCAATGGGGAGAGCTCGACACTGGCAGCCAATGACGATCCCGTTGGCTAGGCGGTGGCAACCCATTATGAGTACATCACCACTATCCTACCAACTGATGGTATTGAGACGGGAGCTACAAGAGTTCCCTGCAGCGATGGTAGGGTTTTTTTTCTTTTTTTCGTTATTCATTTTTTTCATCATTTTTTTGTATTTTCAACTAACTAAGAAGATATGTACAACCCAACATAGGTAAACTGGAGGCCTTACTCGAACATGGTCGATGTCGACCAGCCGTGGGTAATTGGAAGCCGTGCCCGATTCGGACGGGACCTCTGGCTCCATTGCTTGAATGAGATCGAGCCCCTCAGGCTGCGATTAGCCATGAGGACCCTAGGGTTTGCCCAGGAATGGGTGGATATGACCACATCACCCAGCGTCGGGAAGAAGACACGCGGGCCGGCAACTTGTGTTGATTGGAGGGTGCGCTTCCCCGAACAATATGAAGATTGGCAGCGGGGAGGCACGCTCGTGGAATCGCAGGCGCAAGACAGTGAGGATTACCTGCGACTCTACAGGGCAATGTATGCGGAGAGACTCCAGCTTGGAGGGCTTGTGGAGGTAGAATAAAACATAATTTTTTTATCTTTTACATTTTCTCCATTTTTTTTGTTCTTTTGGTGAACTCCTAAGCCATAACTGTAGGATGCCCGTGACACCATAATAACGAACTTACGAGCTCGTTTGGCGGACACGGAGCAAGAGTTGAATGACACCCGAGCGGCTCTGGGTTCATCAGTAAGTATTCATGTACACACTCCTGATATGATTTGAGATTCATGGCACTAACCACTTAAATGTCACCTCATGTGCCGCAGCGTGCCCAGCTCGATGCAGTTTCATCGGCAATGGGGGCAGACGGCGCTTCTTCCAGTCTATGGATTCCTACTTCAGAGTTAGATCTACTCCACGAGCAGCTTGCTCATACCACACAACGGGCTGCGGAAGCAGAAGGGATGCTTTCTGCACAGGTGAGAGTCTCACCATTTAATATCCCTTGTTCAAGCATTGCCATATGCTTGAGATGATATGTATGGCAGGAGAAAGAAATAGAGGAGGCACTCGCGCATGTCACCCAGAAGGAGGCTAGAATAGCCGAGCTAGAAGAGGAACTGCGTCGTCGTCCAGATGACGACTCTTCTAGGGACGCTGTGGAGCTAAGGATCACCCTTCAGCTGGAGAGAGAAGACAGGGAGAGAGAACGTGTCGAGAGAGAAAGGGACAGGGAAAGAGAGAAGGCCAAGAAATTGACCGAGAAAGAGGAGAAGAGGGCCATGGAGGCCCAACTATTTGAATTGAGGACCAGTCTTGGCCTCGCCGAGCAATGGCTGAAGGATGGCGAGGAACGCTACCGAAGAGCACGAGAGCGTGGCTTTCGTGTTAGTAGCTTCTTTGCTACCCCCGCAGATCAACGCCGGGGTGTGGAGATAGGAAGAGGAGCACTGAGCGGTAGAAGTACCGCTTTTCGTAGTTGGGTAGCACCCTCTAGAGCGTCTTGTCCGGAGAGCGGTGGGACGAGTAATGTAGAGAGAGAAGGTGGAACTTAATGTACAACTTCTAGTTTTGGAATGGAATAAAAAGTTTGGTTTTTTTTTATTTTTCATCTCTTTCTTGCTATCTGGAATCCCTGCACACATCACTAAAACAAACAAGTCAGAATTTCTGCTCTGACTTGGCCCCTTGCTCAATAAGCAGGTTTGTTTTGACTGTCCTTGATAATGGGTCAAGGGGCCAAGCCTTTATTAATAAAGGTAAGATAAAGATATGATGATGAATGCGGCACACAAACACACGGATGCAAGTGAAATTTAAAAGTGGGATGCTGCATGCAAATGCAATCATAGGAAATGTGTTTTTTTTCTGTTATTTTTATTTTTCTTGCATTTTTTTGTTGTTTTATTTTTATATCATTTTTTTGTTTTGCATATATCTACATTTTTCTCTTTTTCCTTTTTTTTGGTGTTTTTATCATTGTCATCATTTTTTTTGTTGCTAATGCCTGGTAAGGACCCATAGGGCACCTAACCTGCATGAGAATAGGGATTTCTTACTAACCTCCCAGATATCCTAAGTGCACATCTAGGTTGATTTGGGCCTTTAGACTCCTCGAATGATAATCCCGCCGGTTAAGACTTATCCTGATGACAATGCCGTCATGCCATGCTTAGGCTCCCAGTTGCTTCCGACCACAGGGATTCACCCAAAAAGTGTTCGAGGTAAATGATTTGCCCGACCCGGGTCTATTTCCTCACAACTCTAGATGGTATGTAATGGAACACCTTGGAACCCAAATGACCAACCGCGCGACGCTGACCCGGAATCAGACGCCGTCGCACCTATAGGTGACGCGCTTGCATTGGTCTAAGCCCGAGGTTAGACTAGAAGACATTAAGGTGGTAGATAAAGGTCTTGACCGGCCAGAAACACGGAGACTCTTTCACGGCAACGACTTTTGCTTTTCAAAATAAATAACCATATGCTTGTATTGAAAGGAGGTTGCAGGCCTTGGCGAGTTTCACCCTTCGGGAACTCTATTGAGCCTTCATCTTTAGGGGAAGACGGAAGAATATTGGGGGCAAACCTCCTGAGAGGACCGACAAAACCGTTAACCCGGCGAGCCAATAGGGGCACACTTAACTTCCCCTTTCGGGCAATTTCAGACTAAATCTCGAGCATTTACATCTCATGACCCCTTTTGTGTAATTTGACTTTCAGTCGAAGGGGTTTCATTTAGTGGAATCAGGCACGGTTACGACCAGGCCTTTCTTTTGACTTTGATTTCTTGCTTTTCTTTTCTGATTTTTTTGATAGATTTTTGCAAGGGACATAATATTTTGACATTTATGGAATCCCTCTTGGATGCCTGCGGGGACACTGCCCTCTTCTCATGCTCTGATCGATGCTCGAGGAATTGGGTCATAGTCTTACCCTAGGGGCTATGTTCGTGTTTCCCATGCTCAGCGTTTTAAGGGCGCCGGCTGTCTCATTCGTCGAAGAGAGAGAGAATAAAGATTTAAGCCTTCTGGAGACCTTCTGGGTGAGGCCTCACCATGAGCGATGCTAACGATCCTTATAGAACACATGTGTACATGCATGTTGCCTTCTTTTGAAGGGGGCATAAGTCGAACCAGTCGGACAGGGATCTCTACGGTTCTGGCAAACCAAGACCTGAGACCTACCAAATCTTAATGGGCCCTATTCTAACATGGAGGTTGAATGCAATGACTTAACTACATGGTGATCTCCAGGCATCAGCATTTTGAATTTTCTATTTTTTTGTCTTTTCTTTTGTTTTATACACATGTTTTTGTTGTTTTCATTATTTTTTTGTTGTTTTCATTTTCATTATCATTTTTATTTTTTTATTATTATTTTTTTTAAAAAAACTATGTACACCTGTCTAAGGGTAGTACTTTTTAAGATACAGTCCATTCCAAGGGTGGGATAACTCAACTCCCTCAGCATTGACTAGCCTGTAGGCGTTACCAGGATGCACAGCCTGAACCACGTATGGTCCCTCCCAATTGGGTTGGAGCTTAGAACGCGGCCCGCCAGGTTTTACAAAAATTCTTTTCACTACCATTTCACCAACTTTGAATTTTCTCTCGACAACCTTCTTTTGATAAAAACGTGCGAGTCTATTTTGGTATACACGAGCATGCTCGGCTGCGGCCATGCGCTTTTCATCTAAGAGTTCCAATTGGGCAAGGAGTGAGTCACGACGTTCGTCGAGGGGAAGTTCCTTATCCAATTGTACCCTAAGAGAAGGGACCAGAATCTCATATGGGACTACCGCCTCCATCCCGTAAGTAAGGGCGAATGGAGTTTGCCCAGTGGGAGTACGGACTGAAGTGCGATAAGCCCATAGAGCTTCAATAAGTTTTTCTGGCCAATCCGAGAATCTGCTAGACTCACAGGTTTTCTTTATGATTTTAATCAATGTTTTATTAGTGGCCTCCGCTTGGCCATTGCCTTGTGGATAATATGGTGATGAATGATGCAATGCAATCTTATACCTTTGGCAGAGGTCCTTAAGGTCCTGAGAAATGAATTGTGGCCCATTGTCGGTGATGATAGTTCTTGGGATGCCAAATCTGGCAATGATGTTCTTCATAATGAACTTGCACACTGTTGATGCCTTGATTTCCGTGTAAGCTTCGGCTTCAGCCCATTTGGTGAAGTACTCCGTTGCAGTGAGGATGAAGGATTTTTACTTGGTGAGGGAGTTAGGATCACCAAGAGGACCAATGATGTCGAATGCCCACATGGAGAAAGGCCATGGTGAGGACACTGGATGGAGAGAGGAAGATGGGGAATGGATCTTATCGGCGTGAAGTTGACACTTGACACACCTACGGACATAGACATCACAGTCTTCCTCCATGGTGGGCCAGTAAAAGCCTTGCCGAAGGATCTTCTTAGCAAGCATTTGGCTGTTCACATGGCCACCGCACACGCCTGAGTGTGCTTCCTCTACACACTTCCAGGACTCATCATCATCAAGACACCTCAGGAGAACACCAGTGAGGCTTTTCTTGTATAGCAATCCTCCAACAAGTGTGTACCTCTGGGCTACTCTTCTTATGGCCCTCTTATCTTCTGTTGTTGCCTCTTCAGGATAAGACTGGTCTTTACAATATTTAACAATCTCATAGAACCATGGCTTCTCCTCATCAGCCAATTCTTCTTCCAATTCGACCAACATAATTTCCCTCTTTTCAACAACTTCTCTATCCTGAGCCATCTTTGACATTTCCTCCTGAACCCTTAAATAGGAAGGGTTATGAATAGCAGGGAGGATAAGCTTGTGGATGGAAACGGACAGAGCCCTTCTGCCCAGAGGAAACCTTAATGATGATGCCAACGAAGCAAGGGCGTCGGCGAGAATGTTCTGATTGCGAGGAACATGGACAAAGACTAACTTGTTAAACAGTTTGGCAAAAGCAACAGTGAGCTCTTGATATGGCTTGAGCTTGGGATCGCGTGTGCGATATTTAGTGAGCACCTGGCGAAGAACAAGTTGACTATCACCTATGACTCGTAATTCGGTGACCCAGAAGGAATAGGCAAGATTCAGACCTGCTAGAAGAGCTTCGTATTCAGCCACGTTATTGGTGACTGGAAATGAGAGCTGAAATGCCTCTGGGATAGTGACGCCTTCGGGCGACAAAAGGACAATGCCAATACCTCTCCCCTGGGAATTCAAAGCTCCATCAAAATATAATGTCCACATGGGATCATCAGACTGGGTAATGGACATTAGTTCCTCATCTGGAAACTCTGATTGAACAGGATCAAATTTGGGGAGAGGGTGGTGAGCAAGATGCTCAGCTATAGCATAGCCTTTAATCGCCTTTTGCTGGATATAGATGATGTCGAATTGAGATAGAAAGCTTTGCCAACGTGCTAGCCTATCAGTAAGGATAAACTTTTCCAAGAGAAATTTGATAGGATTCATGCGAGCAATTAAATGGACTTCATGAGCAAGAAAGTAATGTTTTAATTTCTGCACTACCCACACAAGGGCGGCACATGTCTTCTCCATGGCTGTATACTTTCGCTCACAGGGGTTGAGAAGTTTAGACAAGTAATAGGTTACCCGTTCCTTGCCTTCGTCATTGATTTGTGCCAGAATGGCTCCCACAGAGTCGTCTAGGACTGAGATATATAGGATCAGAGGTTTATCTGGAATAGGTGGAGTGAGAACAGGTGGGTTGGCCAGATATTCCTTTAATCCATCAAAAGCGTTCTGACACTTAGAATCCCAACAAAATTTGGTCCCTGCTTTGGTCAACTCGTAGAAGGGCTTGCATCTTTGCGAGTGTTGAGACACAAAGCGGCGGATGAACTGCAACCTCCCGATTAATCCTCGAACTTCTCTCAGATTCTTCGGGGGTGGCATATCCCTAATCGCCTTAGCCTTGTTGGGATCTATCTCAATGCCCCTTTTGCTCACAATGAAGCCAAGTAACTTGCCCGATGATACACCAAACACGCACTTTTTTGGATTCATTTTCAAATTGAACTCACGCGATCTTTGCAACACCTTTGCAAGGACCTCGGGATGTTCTGCCCTAGTTTTGATTTTACCAACAAATCATCCACATACACTTCCAAATATATGTGCATCATGTCATGAAATATTACCATCATAGCCCTTTGGTAAGTGGCTCCAGCATTTTTCAGTCCAAATGGCATGACCACATAACAGTAAGTTCCCCAGGGAGTAGTAAATGAAGTTTTCTCCTGGTCTTCTTCTGCCAGACGGACTTGGTTGTATCCAGAAAATCCATCCATGAATGAAAGGGTTTCATATCCTGCCGTATTATCAATCAACACGTCAATATGAGGCAAAGGAAAATCATCCTTCGGACACGCGCGGTTAAGGTCCCGAAGTCAATACAAATTCTCACCTTACCATCCTTCTTCATGACCGAGACAATGTTTGCCACCCACTGAGGATAAAGGACGACTCTTATGAACCTAGCTTTGTGGAGCTTATCGACATCTTCCTTCATTTTTAAAGCCATTTGTGGGCGAAAACGTCTTAACCGTTGTTTTACCGAGACGGACCTTGGTTTTAAAGTGAGACGATGTTCCACCAAGGTGGAATTCAAACCTAGCATATCCTCGTAACTCCATGCGAACGTGTCCTTATATTCCTTAAGAACCTTAATCAATGCCTCTTCGTCAGATGATGGTAAATTATCACTTATGAGGACAATCCTAGGGTCATCCTCAGTTCCCAAATTTATCTCTTTGGTGGACTCTTCTACAGCGGCTGACGGCTCGTCAAATCTGCTCATTCCACTAGCATAGGCGTCAGCCGCGTCCTCATATTCTTTATCCTCTTCTTCAATGGGGTATTCCTCGTCAGTGAGTTCGTAGACCCCATACCCTTCATCAATCATGCAATCATTCTCACATTCTATTTCTGGCAGTTGGATTGGATTTTCTAACAATTGAGGGATAGCTAGAAGGCTTGACACCTAGTGGCTAGATCCAAAAGGAATCGACGGGGAATCTGCCTACCCTTGGATTTCTTCTTAGGCACTACCCTTGACTTATTATTGCTAGCTAGACTGACATTTACAGAAGAAGAAAAAGAAACTGAAGAGGATGGTGAAGAATGTACAGGGAAGGACCCCTCAGATGAGGGGTAGAGAAGGTCGCTCAGGGGACCTTGAATGAGTGGCCCGTGAGTCGGGGCACACTCGTGGGAGATATAGAGGTTTCCTCAAAGACAATGCGCTGTTGAGGAGTTGGGGAATTGGCGTTTTTTTTCATTTTCATCTTTGATAACAAAACAGTGAAAAGAAATTGGAGAAGGTGAAAAGGGGATTACAGCTAAAGAGTTGTGTGGCTCGTAGAGCAGATCGTGATGAAAGACCTGGCGTGAGTTGAGAAACTCACGCAAGTGAATAAGTAAAGAAGGGGACCTGGGGAGATCATCAGACAACCGTCTGGCCCAGGAGGGAGACAGCAACAAAGGCTGTGATAAGTGTAATGAGCCGTCAGTGACAATGTTGATGACGGATGATGATCCGTCGATGACAACACCCTCCTGACGAGGAGGGTTTGACATTCTGGCAATAGTGGTGATATCCCTTGGCATTTTGGAGATCGAAGGTGGCCCTTCTAGATGTGGAGGTGAGAACATTCTTTCCAGTGCAATGGATATATCTGGTATGTCAAACCATTTATACCATTCACAATCCAAGTGGACAATCTTTCCTTTTTTTGGAGTTTTTGAACATCCTTCAGCCAAGAATACATTCTGTAACCCCCCATGTGATTCTGGTGGAAGATCTCCCATCTGAACGACGGGCCCCTTCTTGAAATGTGAGGACAAAGTCCAAGTGAGGGGTTTCCCGTCTGATTCGAACTGCCCCTTAAAACCTAAGCCTGCTCTACAGACCGACTTTGTCTTCTGCAGTGGTCTCAACCTTCCTTGCAATTGTGCCCCTAAGCCTTTGCCCTCTTGATAGCCAATATTTCTCATAATCTCCCATCCTTTGGAACGGAATGGGAGGCATGAGGTTGGCACAGGAAACGGCTTTTGTTGTGTGAAGGGAGCACGGCAGGGATCACGGACATCTAACAAGGATAGTATGGGCCGATGAGTCGGCCAGACCGAGGGCAAAGAGGTGGTGATAGCATCCACCGTAGAACAGAGGGGCATGCTCATTACCTTGATAACCCATCCTTTGTATGGAAATTTCAAACACTGATGATTGGTGGATGGTACAGCATTCATGGCTTCAATGTAGGTACGGCCTAGTATAGCCTTGAAAGTGGGATCCATATCAAGGATATGGAATTCCGTGAAGACTGATACAGGGCCTAGTTCTACATTGAGGGTAATCATCCCCATTGGCGGCCTTTTACTATTGTCATAGGCCGTGACTGTGATTGAGGAGGGCATGAGTTGTTCTTCATCAACCCCACATGCTTGGAGAGTACTCGGGGAAATCACATTTATAGACGCGCCCGTGTCCACCAGGCATGGATCCACTGACACACCATTGATTTTTACCGCAATACACAACGCATATTTTCGAGCTTCCTTGGGGGCAAGCTCGTGATTATGGAACATGATGGGCGGTTGTGTATCGGTGGGCGTCAGGACTGCCGAGATTTTCTCCGCAGGGAGATCCTCATTCACCATGACTTTTTGGAGATATTCCCTTAAAGCTTCTTGGTGAGATGTGGATCTTTTGATCAACTCGAGGATGGAGATACGGGCAGGCGTCTTATCCAGATGTTTCAACAAGTCATACTGGGTCCCAGGGATGGACTCTTCTGACTGCTCTTCCTTATCTTTCTCTGGCTGAGACTGTTCGGGGGCCTGACTATTCTGGGGAAACACCCGGTGGAACATCTTTCCACTCCGGAGCACCATTGCTTGTGGGTCTTGCTGCACCTCTATGGTATTGGGTGTGGATTTTAACAGGGGTTTGAGAGGTAATGGTGAAGGAACAGTTGGTGGTATAGGGGTGATGACGGATGTAAAGGTTTTAATTAGGGGTTTGTTTGGTGGGGGAATGGTAGAGTGGTGGATGATAAGGGGCTTAGATGGTGGAGGTAGATTAGAAGTAGAAGGGACCTCGGATGAGTGGTGGATAATAAGGGGCTTAGATGGTGGAGGAGGAGGTTCAATGGAGGTAGAGGCGGATGACGCGTCATACGGGTAATGGGCGGTAAAAAGTTAAAAGGTTGGGGTAGAGATTCAATAGAGGTAGGTGGTGAAGTAGAGGGATAAGAGGTAATGAGAGGGTTTAGAGGTAAAGGAGATGTGATAGATGGTATTGGGTGATGGACTGGTGGTGAATTGACGATAGGGGTACGAATAAGAGGGCGTGATGGCTGTGGAAAGGAAGAAGGACCAAATAGGGGTTGTGAGGGGGTTGGGTGATAAGAAGATGATGTTCGAAGGAGACGAGGAGGCTGATTAGTAACATGGCTGGTAGCAAGGACAGAGGTGCTTTCCAAATGCCAAGTTTGCTCTCTTCCAACTTCCGGGAAGGAGGAAATGGGATTAGCCTGGTGGTTAGGCTGTTGGTGCTCCGGAAGTGGATTATGGATGATGCCCATATTAGGCTGCTGTTGTGGGGCCTGCTGAGGTTGCTGCTGTTGCTGTGGTGGTTGGGGTTGCTGAGGCCTAGGCGGAGGTCTCCTGGCCTTCAGGGTGGCGATGTATCGTCTCATTTCATCCCAATCAATTTCACCCTGATCATTCATGTCATAAATGTAATCTTTGAAGTTAAAATAATTCTCGACCGTATGACCTGGTTGCCTGTGATAGACACAGTACCTAGAGGTATCAGCATTCGGGGGCCATGCAAACTTTTCTTTGGGCAAAGTGAGTGCATTGGCAGCCATAAGGGCGTTGAAGATATCCGGCAAGGCTTCAGGCAATGGTGGATAATGGGCTCTTTTGGGTCCAATGGGCCTCATCCGTTGTTGTGGTGGGCCGTAATTTCCCGGAGGTGGAACTTGGTGATATTGAGGTTGGGGTTGTTGCTGTTGGGGATAAAAAGCTTGAGGCATGTTGTTCTGGGGGAAGTTGTTCTGAGGACGATAGGGAGGTGGGCCCTATTGAAAGGGTGGTGAACCTTGCTGAAAGGGTGGTCGTGACATTTGACGAGGCCCGGGGTAGGCTGGCTGGTTGGGACTGCCAAGCACACTCACTTGCTCGTTTATGACGACCCCTTCAGTTGTTCCTCCTTGAACACCGGTGCCTGTTTTCTTAAACACCCTAGGCTTTGGGGGTTCAAACATATGCATGATGGGGGAATCTTTTAATTGGGTCTGGATATACCGGGCCCTCTCATAAAGTTCCTCCATCGTAGTAAGCTTATTCATGGCCAAAATGTGTCTAAACTGCGGGGTTGCATTAGACACGATCATTTTGACTTGCTCGGGTTCTGAAAGGGTATCCTTTACTTTATCGGCCAGAGACCTCCACCTATCAACATACTGGACAAAATCCTCATCTGACCTCATTTTCTCAGCAACTAGGTCGATGATAGAAAGGGCTGGACCGACCCTATCCCTGTACTTCTGAATGAATTTGGCCTTAACAACGTCAAAATCCTCAGCCTCACTCGGTTCTAGAGAATAGAACCATTCTAGGGCGGGACCATCCAAGGATCTGCGAAAAAGATAAGCCATGGATTTTGGATCGTTCTGCTATGAGGAAGATTCATACATGAAATCCTTAATGTGAATAGAAGGATTACCTGTACCGTTATACCTACGGTATGTAGGCATTTCGGAGGGAGGGAGATGAAATGTGGGAAGAATTGGTAGGGAAATCTCATGGGCGGACTTCCCATCTACCATTTTCTTGAGATTCCGAAACTCCTCGTTCATTTCATTGTATTTATTGAGGAGAGACTGGTTGAACTCCTCGGCAGGTGAAAGTGGGGCCTGCCACTGAGACTGAGAAGGCCTTACAGGGGCCTGAGAAGGAAACCCTGAGCCAGATGGGTATGGTGGCCCACCAGTGGACGGACCCATCTGGGGTACCGTATGAAGGATGGCAGGGATCTGAGACTGTACGGGGAGGAACTGATAAGAGGCGGGCTGTTGGCTCGCCTGTCCTTGAAGTGAAGAAGAAGGGGCAACCTGTACATGTGATGGGGATACAGCAGCCTGGAGCGGCTGTTGGTAGGATGTGGGAGCCAAAGTTGACTCCTGAGGAGGGGGAGATACAGACTTCCCCTTTAAAATGGCCTGAAAGGCCAGAAGTTGCTCAGGGCTGAGCTGTGTAATAGCGAGGGCATCCAACAGGGAGAAGATATCCTGGGGTGGAGCTAGTTCCCGTGGAACAGTGAGGACCTCTCGTGAGGTCTCACGAGAGGGGCATGAGTCCATTGCGTGGACCCGTGGGTCAGCTGACTGACCACGACCTGATTGATTCTCTTCGGAAGAGTCGTGAGCCATTCCTATAATTTTACCAGAATGTAAATGCATACACTAGCAAACAAGTATCAGAGATTAACAGACAAGTGGATGATCTTACGCCATTTTTTTATTTTAACCTTTTTTGTGTTTTGATTTAATTAATTTTTTTTTGATTTTCTTTTTTTTCTCTTTTTTGATTTTAATAAATATAAAGTTCACACTTAGTAGGAGGGACCCTAATTGCACTTTGTTTTACCGCCCTGTCAGCTAGGGGCACTCGTCTCACCATGAATAGGTAACTAACTCCGGGGTACTTCAGTGGTACAACCAGCCCAGTGAATGAAGAGGGAATCCTTCGCTGTCGGGGACTTATGGAGGTCCCAATGGAGGAGATCCTAGTCCGTCGAGAGGAATTCCCGACGGAGAGTCCTTCCTTCACCGAGAGGGGTTAATCCTTAAATAAGTAAAAGAAAGAAAAGAAAAGGGGTAAATGCATGAAATGCAGTGCTGAATAAAAGACACAAATACCAGAGATACACACACAAATAGAACAGAGATAATCACAATGATATAGCAGAGATATAAAAGCAATAAATAGATGGAGTAGGATACAACCGTTCCTCTTTTCGAGACACGTAGATCACTTGGAAAAAGAGAAAGGGGCTCTAAGGGTGCACATAGTGCACGAGGGGAATGACGTAGCGCACGTGGGCGCAATCAGGAGGGGGGGGGCATGAGGGTGCCAAATAGAGGGGAACAAGGAGGGGCACACGTGGGTGCCAAATGGAGGAGGGCACACGTGGGTGCCGAATGGAGGAGAAGGGGCACACGTGGGTGCTAAATAGAGGGGAAAGGCACGTGGTGCACGAGACAACGTTAACCTCTCAAGTAACCACAAAGGACCGGGGGAGTGCACGAAGTGCACGAGGGGAGTGGGCGCACTTGGGCGCAGTAGGGAAGGGCACACGTGGGTGCTGAAAGGAGGGACACACGTGGGTGTCAAAAGGAGGGGCACACGTGGGTGCCAAAAGGAGGGACACACGTGGGTGTCAAAAGGAGGGGCACACGTGGGTGCCAAATAGTTTGTGGGTAACCAAAAAAAAAGTAAAAGCAGGTCCCACCGTGATCGCCAGAGATGTGAACGCGTCACGTGGTGGAAAGAGAGAGAGAGATGTGGTATTTTCCTCTCTCTTTAATAAAGGGTAAAAGAAATGAGGACAGAACAATGGAAACACGCGCTATAGGGGATATGGAAAGAACGGTGGGCAAGTACGACATACAGATGACACTCTAATGGAGACAGAAAGAATTTAGACTGACCGAACTCCGGTACATGACGGAGATAGGGATCCGAAGACCCTCTCGCGCAAACTGAAACCCTTCCCGGTAGGCGTGACCCACCGTTCCGAGAGCAACTTTTCAGATACCGAATTCGAGTCCTGGAACTCTACGTAATAGAAGTTGACAGACAGAAAGACACGTAGAGTCGGAATTTGTAACGGTATATCACTCATCGGACAGTTACAAGAACAACATGAATAAAAGCACACCACCGCAGGACATTGATCTTTGCGGGGTTTTAACAACAATATTACAATATGAGCAGTAATTAATATATGTACATATGGAAACCACCGCGAGACATTGGCCTTACGGGATTTTTAATGCAACATAAATAATACATATAAGTATATATATAAACCACCACGAGACATTGGCATCTGCGGGATTTTTTACTATAACGTAGATAATAAATATAATTATATATATATATAAACCACCACGAGACTTTGGCCTCTGCTGGATTTTCACTACGATATAGATAATAAATATACGTATATATATATATATATATATATATATATATATATAAACCACCACGAGACTTTGGCCTCTGCGGAATTTTCACTACGATATAGATAATAAATATAAGTATATATATATATATATAAACCACCACGAGACTTTGGCCTCTGCGGGATTTTTACTATAATATAAGTATATATAACAAGAAATAAAAAGGGGATCGAATAAACCGCCGCGAGATGTTATTCTCCGCGGGGTTTTAGAGCGATGATAGGGGAATGCTGAAATTAAATAGTTAGGGGTTAGAGAGTAGGGTGCAGAAAATAAAATGCTGAAATGGAAACGGTCGCGGGAGGTGACCCACCGCACCAATTAGGAGTTAGATATACAGAAAGTAAATGACAGAAACCGCCGTGGGGAATAATCCTCCGCGCGGGTGAGGCCAGAGACAGAAGAAGATAACCGCTGCGGGAAGCAACTCTCCGCGGGTGTTATTAAAACAAAGATGATCAAAATGAAGCGCGCGTTAGAAGTTTTGTGATCGCCAGGGACCGAGGGTCCCGAGTGGATTGATCGCTTTCGCCTTTGACACGGGAATTGCGTGGGTTCCTTCTTCATCTTCGTTCGACTGGCCGAAGAAGAGGGCTTTTGAGTGGTTACCCTGCAAAATGAACAAACAAAGAAATAACAATTAAGTTAGAACAGATGACATGATATAATGACAATTCATAGGATAAAACACTAATAACTGAAGAATAGACTAAAAATACAATAAGATAAGAATGAGAAAAGAAGCCGCTAATGGCAACGCAAGCACAGAACGGGCAAACGGTGGGACGAAACGGCTTCCTCGTGTACGAGGACACGCGGGAATGCTAATTGGGCCGAAGGCTCGGCTTTTATTCCTGCACATTCAAAAGGGGTGAAGTAAGGCTGATATAAATAAACACAAACAATATTTACATAGATATATATATCCATCTATATATATATTTAAACATATATATATATATATATATAAGAGTAGTTATGCATGATAAATATATATATATTAATTTATTTGCTTACTAATATACACACGTATATATACGCACATATATAAACACACATATATATCTATATATATATACTTATATAAGAAATATATGAACACACACACATATATATATATATATATACAAAGATATAAATATATGTGTATATATTTATATATAGACACACCTACCCATATGAACACACATATATACATATCTATATATACGATATATATATATATAATATATGTATATGATATATACAAAGGGAAAGAATACTTGAGGAAGGAAAAGAGAATAGAAAGAAAGAGGGGGGAAGTCTCTGGCGACAGAGAGAGAAAGAAAAGACAGAAGAGAGAGAGGGGAGTGGGAGAGAGATGAAGTGAGAGGGAGAGAGGGGGGGTCACGAGAGAGGTGAGAGGGGGAAAAATAATAAAAAAAATAAAAGAAAGGGAAATCGAGAGGGGGAGAGAGAGGGAGAGGGGGAGGGAGAGAGGGGAACAGAGAGAAACTGATAAAGGGAGAGAGAAGAGAGAGAGAGAGATACGGTGGGATGAGGAGGAGAGAGAGGGGGAGGGAGAGAGAAGCAGAGAGGAGGGAAAGAGATTGCGGGAGGAAGAGAAGAGAGAAATGGAGAGAGGGAGAGAGAGAGAGGCCGGCGGTGGGCGGCCGGTGGCGACGAACGGCGGCAGCCGAAGGCGGTGGTCGCGGACGGCAGCCGTGGGCGCCCGGAGGTTCGGAGATGGCGTCCGGGGCTTCACGGCAGACAGCCGGAGGTGGCGAGGTTGGCAGGCGTGCAGCGGAGATGGAGGCTTCGCGGGTGTGCGGTCGGTGGTGATCGCGGCGCGACAGTCGGGGGTGATCCGGCAGGCGAACGTGGCTCGCGGGAGGAGGCCGGTGCAGCGGCTGGCGGATGTGCCGTCGGGGTGTCGACGAGGGGATGCTGGTGGCGTCACGACGGTGAGCGTGGGTGGAAGTGGTGTTGGCCGGTGCTGCCGGGGAGCTCGCCGATGAGTTTGCAACGGCGATGTCGTGGAGGTGTAGTTGGCGGCTTGGGGTGCTGCCGGCGGCGTTGTGGGCGAGAGGTGGTGAGGAAGGAGATGATGAGCAGCTGCGGCAGTAAGGAGGTCGTCAACGTGGAGCTCGCAGGAGATCGTCAGGAAGGAGGGTCGTGGCGGAGGTGGCTCGCGGGAGGAACGGCGGCGTGCACCGGGGGAGTGGACGGCATTGGCGGTGTAGTCATAGCAGGGGTGGTGGAGAAGCTCGCGGCAGGGGGGGTCGTCGGCGTGGTGACGAAGATGGTGGTCGTGTCAGCGTTGGAGACAAGGGGTGCATGCAGGGGGTGGCGCTGGGCTCTCGCGGGAGGTAGCGGCAGTGGCGCTCCGGTGGTGGTGATGAAGTGGCAGTGGCGGTCTGAAGGTCGCATGAGATAGAGAAAACGAGAGAGGGTGAGGGTGGGTGGTGTTCACATGGTGGAGGAGGGCGACGGTGAGAGAGAAGGAGGTGGCTGGTTGCCGAGGTCCGACGTGGGTGTGCAGAGGAAAAAGAAGAGAGTGTCAGGGAGAGGGAGGTGGGAAGAGAGATGGAGGTGGGAAAAGAGATGGCGAGGACGCGGGTGACGGGGTGGAGTTGAGGGCTCGCGCTGGGGAATGAGATCGGAGAATGAAAGCGTGAGGTTGCCGTTGGTTGTTAGGTGTCGGAGAGAAAGTGGGAGAATGAGAGTGGGAGAAGAATGAGGAGCGTGGGTGGTGCCATGCGGAGAGAATAGAGAGGTTCAGATGGGATTCGACCTGGGAGTTGAGAGAATAGAATGGGGGGTGTAAGTGCCGTGGGAGTGAGGGTGAGACCAAGAGAAGAGGAATGGGTTACGTGAGAGAGAGGGAAGGGAATAGAAATAAAGAAAGGGATGGAATGTGAGTGGGAATATTATTTTATTTATTATTTTATTTGTTTTGTTTGTTTTTTCATATTTTATTTAATTGTATGTTTTTTGTTTGGTTATTATAAATATATTTTTATTCATATAATAATCACTTATATATATTTATTTATATTTTATGAAAATAAATATCAATTATAGTATTTTTACGTAAACACAATTATACACATTTTTTTAGAATTTATTTTCTCTTTTTATTTATTATTATTTTTACTTTCTCTCTCTCCTTTTATAACCCAAAATTTTGAAAATCACTCAAATAAATGGAAAGTATAAGCCGTTTTGGGGCATCATGGTATAATATGAGATTTACTCACCGTAACGTCAGAAATGGCGTGTCTACAGCTGGCCCGCCTTGGCATCCACTTTGTAAGGGAGGGACGTGTAATGGAATGAAACTAAGTGTATTGGAGTGGACTGAAAAGTCGATGCCAATGTGTGATGAGACACGCTTCTAACATCATATGATGAGAATATTTCCCAAGTTCAACGAAGCAACCTTGAGGAAGGTCTTCCGAAATCAATGATTGTTTGGATGGTAAACAAACTAGGAAGGACATTGTGTGCGCTGGGGCACGAACAAACTAAAAGGACCAACTTCACGGTGCGGAAGTACTTGGGTCGTAAACCTCAGGTTTCACCATTGGGGAGCGGTTACCAGCCATTGTGGAGGTGCTGCAGCCAAGGTGGGTCCGAGGGAAATAAACAGATGATTGGAGACAAATCCAAACAATGGTTTCTTCCAGAGGAACATCCCAAGGCAACCTCGGGAAAACTCAGTACTCGACTCAGAATGGAATATCTCATATTTAAGCAGTTAAGCACAGTAGCTCACACAATCAAAGTAAGTGAATGATTTTCCACAATGAACTCAAAGTCCTACATGAATGCATGCTGGGTTTAAAATGAAAAATAAAACAAACTAAAATAGAGACTATCCAAGGATAATATTGCTAAGCTGAGGAGAGTGGGTCAGGATACCGATCCAATGAGCTGATACTGAGCCGGGACCCGTTTATCCACGTACCGACTCATCGAACGGAACCATCGTCCCCATTCTATCACAACTTAACGGCCTATCCGTACGTCCTGAACTCCTCCGGGATCATCACTATTTTTGTTGAAGGGGAACTCAAATCCCGGATTCGTCCAAGGCGTAAGGTCCTTGGCATGCTTTAGTAGCGTAAATATCATATAATACGATGCATGATAAGGGGGGACCACACTGATTGAATGATTAAGGGACAAGGTGGGGCATCGGTGGGACAGTGGTACCCCACTCGATAATTAACATAACAAACAAGATCACAACTATGCAAGCACATTATCACATACAACAAAACGAAACTGCCAACACTGTTCCTAGATTCCTTTCCTCACTATAAGTATCACCCCTTTGGCCTGAAGAAAATGCATTCAAGGGCGAGTTAAGAAAGTTGAAGCTTAGGAGGAGATCAGAGTTCGAGATGGAAGGCGAGTCTTCCCATCCCGTGAAGAAAAGCAAGCCCAGCAAGGAGTGCAAGCGGCTTACCGACCTCGAAGGGTATCTTAGCGGGAGAATTCAGTCTCGAATGGTGAGTTACCATCTCTTTTTTTGTGTTTCTGCAAGACTTTCTTACGCTCATTTTCGCCTTCTCCCATTTTTTATTTCCAGCCGTATCCTCTCTTTCCTGGCCCGAGGAAGTTTTCAAGGTTACCTTGGCTATCAAAACTCACTTCCAACATCTCAATCAGTATGAGGGCCATCATCAGAAAGTGGCATCTCCAAAAGCTCGTAACTCATGCCAAACATTACAGGAACATGAACAGGGTACTCATGCAGCGCACTAGCCAGCACATTCCCCAACACTCCATCCTGCCAGTGCCAACAACCATAATACCTCGAGCAACGGCACGGCAACAACACGTTTCACACAGAGGAACAAATCCTCCAATGCTCAACGCAAACTCAGGAATCCGCCCGTAGCAACCAACGCTACGATCCTGAACCAGTGGGTCACAATCCCACCACGCTTCCGCTGCGCACTCCGATCCGCGCGTACAGCCGAGAAAGCAAACACCGCCCAACCGACATCATCCTTCCGGAACAGCGCCAGCACCCTTACACGACAAGAGAATCACAGGGAACCACCTTGCCAAGACAAGGAGCACGTCTCGCACGGACTTCATGGCACACAAGGCCAACCAATCCGGGCACACAATGCAAGACGATGAACCTTAACCCAACGTAATCTCTCAAACCAAAGGAGAAACCAGTGCACTTCCGACCAACGGAAGAACTCCACGCTCGACCTGACCTCGAACCTCGCGCATGCTGGAAACAGCACCATCCAGCACCAAGGAAAACCGTCATTTCCATCATGTCAGCGCCTCCGACACACTTGGCGAGTGTCATGTCGGACCACAATCACAGCATCTCTCAATGCACCACCGTTGCAATTCCTCGAACTGCAGCACACCACGCCAAGAGCCATGACACGAGCCATAACGACAACCGCCGATGCTCATCCTCGAGTCCCAAACTCGCTGTGGAGCCTTCACACCTCAAGCCAACTCCAGGGCGAACACAACCCATTCGCACACAAGGGTGCAGGAGCAAGACTTATCGAGACATCTCTGCCAAATCCTACCTCGAAATCCGCAGAACAATTCGGGACCGACACGTCATTTCTGACGCCACAGAGCACGACAAGGACATCAGGCTCGACGAAACAGCAGCTCACCGAGAAGATCCTCCGCTCACCCGAGCATACTTCTCGATCAGAACACCCGCTCTGCCGCCTTAAACCACAACCTCAACGCCTCAGGGGCTGGATAAAACCAACGCTGGAGTGGACAAACACCAATAACAACTCCCTTGGAGCACGCTCACGGCCACTTAACCACGAACAGTCCTCTCCAGCCACCTGACCATGCTGCAGGTTCCTCGAACGCAGCACCGCAAGCTCACGCCTGCCAGCAACCTCTGGCCCCACGCAGCACACCCAGGGCCACCACCGATGAGGGAGAAGGCTCTCAACCTCGATCCTTAGACCCCATGCTGGCACGAAAGCAGCGGACAACAACCACCTTCACAGCGCCGCACAGCGCACTCAAGCTCTCAAGCGAGAAACAAAGCGGAAAAATAAGCACAAAACCCTAAGCCAGCTGTCGACTGTACTTGACCTTATGGACTCTAATCACTGCAATATTTCGAATTCCTATGTACGTCCACAACCTTCGCTCTGATACCAGCTGTAGCGACCCGAGAATCTGATTACCGGGAAGGCCCGATAACCCGAGACTCGCACCGCCGCCCACGAGCCAGGAGGGCTCGGAAGGGCTAAAAGGAGTGTGGAGGCACAAAGAAATAGGAAATAAAGTAGGATAATTCAACAATTAATAGAAATAAATAAACAACTACAGCTATAATAGAGTCCAGTTCAACAGAAAGTACAGTCTAAAGCAGTAAAACGTACCACATGCCAAGTGAACACTCGGCCCGGCAAGCTGACAACTGAGAACCTCCGCTCCACACCCTCGAACCTCGAGGAAGAATCGCCACACCTGAAAAGTAGGGAATGAGTCTCCAAAACAGAGACTCAGCAGGGATCCCGCGGAACCCCAACCGGAAACAACGGCGGTAGCGGAAAGGAAGGCTACGAGAGCAACCGCAACAGCAGGAACAGTAAACCCGGTGGCCGGTCGAAACACGGCACTACAACTACTCCTACTGTACCAGAAACACACCCCGATCTCGCAGTCGAGGCTACCGAACTACACTAGTACCGCTTACCGAAGTAAAAACACACGGCAACCACGCCGTAGAGGCCTGTCCCCCGGACACAGCCGACCTGGACACGTTGTCCAAGGTGTAACCCCGACCATCCGATCGCGGGTACCGCACAACAAGACGCAACCTCGGTAAAGCCACTAGCACTAGTCTGACGGCGCGAAAACCAACACACGCGCCACGGCGAAACAACCGAAACTCAACGGTCGACACGATCGAAACCCGAAGGTCAAAGTCACGGAAACTGACAGTCTGTCACTCCCAACTAGACAGGAGTACCTCCCACTAGAGGCACAGTCGGTAGCGTCCCCTGACGACTCACACCGCACCGCAGGTGAACTGCCTGACGTGGTAGCGCCTACCAAAGGCACGAACACCATACAAGTAACCACAAACAAGTGACTAGCTGGGGTCACGCCCGTCGACGTGGGTCCTACCGCCCCCAACCACGTGTGCACACACAGACCGTGCGTCCCTAGTCTGGTCCTCTGACCGGTTTTCCCCTCAGCCGGACTCTGGCTGCAAGACGTGGGGCCCGACGACAACCGGTCCACAAATCGCCTCTAAGGGTAAGTGCCTGTACACCACTCCCAGGTGAGACCAACACATCGTACTGGTGGGCTACGACTAGTGGAGGGTCACTGAAGGAGTAGACTCTCAAGTCAACGAAAAATAACGTCCGCATCCGACGACGTACGGGGACCACCCCGCATACCGGCACCGTCGCACGGCGACCACAGTCGGAGAAGAAACAGGACTCGCAGCCCACAGCCACGCACGCACCCTGCGCGAGAGTCGAGAAAACTCAAGTGGCACTAAGCCACTGGACTCTGGACAATCCTCTAGACGCACTACACCCAACGGTCCTTGAGTCACAAGACTCGGGGTCAAGATCGTTGTACGCAACAGCACAAGGCCGTCAATCTAGTCCAATATCTAGGTCTAAAATCACGGTAGCACGAGTACCGAGATAACTCACGAGCCGCAAAGACCACTCCCTGGGGAAGGGAACACAGGGGACTAAGGTCACCCACACAGGCCACATGGAAAACATAAAAGCACGATTCCCAGGACAGCACACAAGCCGCCTTGTCGATTTCCCATCCCAGGGCAAGCGGGAAATCTCCAACCCCAGGTCGGATATCTGGACTCGCAGTCCAAGGCCAAACACGTGGCCCACATGGGAATCACCTTCCAAAGAAACCCACGACATGCGTGGGAGACCCCACCGCACACACACCGATACACGGTGACTCGATCGAGCGTAACACGAAAGCTCGGAACACGTGAGGTCACCCGGACCCACTACACCTACGGGCATGCTAATCAAGGTAACATGGAATCTCTGGACACCCAAAGATACGGTCACAGAACTCCACGGGGTGTCAAGGACATTCACAAGACCTAAAGTCAACCACTGGGTCACAACCGGGTCGACCGGAGGTCAAAACAACGCAAACGGGAACCGCAACGTAGTCACGATCACCTGGGGACCGCGACCATAGTCACGGTCGACTAGGGACCGCGACCACACAGTAGTGGTCGACCGAGGACCGCGACCACGTAGTCACGGTCACCTCACGACCGCAACTAGCCACGCGCAAACCCGATGGTAGCGGTCGCCCAAGGACCGCGACCACACAGTCACGGTCACCTCATGATCGCGACCAGACGAAAACGATCTATCGCACGACCGCGACGCTTGCCGACGCTCTTGGGCAAACGCTGTTCTCCCAGGACCGCGACCAATGAACGCGGTTACTGGTAGACCGCGACCATTTCGGAAAATCGAGAACGGCGGGAAAACGCCCAAAAATCCGATCCACGCCCCGATCACCCCCGGGTGATGGGGAAACAAAGGGGAATCCATCCCCAAGCCCCTAGGCATGCATCTAAACCCTTGGATCGGCCAAAAACGCCATAAAACGAGGGATTCGGCTCACTCCCCCAAAACATGGATTTTTCCCCAAAACGCCCCAAACGACCCGCTCGGCTCACCACGGCCTACAAAACTCACGGGAAATGAAACGCACGAGCTGGGGGCCCATCTCCCTACCTCCACCGAAGATTTCACGCACTGTGGATGGCGATCCACGAAGAAACGCCCCGAAACCCCGCCGGTGCCTCCACGCCCGCGAACCGGCTCGCCACGCGCCACCACCTCGTTCCTCGACCCGTCCTCGCCGTCCCTCGTCCCACGGGCCTCGCCACCTCGCCCCCATCCGCCTCCGTCGGCCGCCGGATAAGAGAGGGAGAGAAGAGAGAGCGTGAGAAGGGAGAGAGTGAGGAAGAGAGAATGAGGGGAAGAGAGAGAGTGGGGGGGTTTATATATATAGGAAAATTCGGAAATTCAAAAAATCCCGAAAAATAGAAAATCATACCCTCGCGATCCTCGGAACGCACTGATCGCAATGGTACCACACTCGCCTAGGTGAACGGCCCGGTTCACCCGCAACGAGGTTCCGAAGGAATTACCGAAACACACACCGGGAATCGGAAAACACACGCGGAAAAAGCCGCGGAACTCTTCCGGGCCTCCGAAACAACTCCGAATTGCACCGATCCGAACACGAAAGATATCCGAAACGAAATTTCAGACACAACGGAGTCAGACACTCCATGAAATCAGATCCGAGACCCATGAACAAGGATCTGAAAACCCGGGGCATTACATTCACAGTCAGTTCCTTCCACACCATATGAGTTGTGACATGGTCACAAGCCCAATTTAGATAATTTGCGGCCTTGGGGGTCAGCGGGATATGTCCATGACATGTCAAATAAGTTTAGAAAACTTGACCCCAGAACTCAAAAGTTTATCTTTATTAGATATCCAGAGATCTCTGTGGGTTATGTCATGTATGGACAGCGTCCAGAAGGAGGACTGACAGAGCGAGTGGTCCGAGATGTTGTTTTCTTAGAAAAAGAATTTCCTAGTATTGGCGACAGTGGAAAGAGTCTTGATCTCCATGAGTTAGAAGAATCCTCTGATCTCCCACCATCTCCTAACACAGGAAGGGAATGCGTTCCCGAGCCTGTGTCTGCTAAAGATAGTAGGGATGATCGGGTTAGTGGGAGTGTGTCCAGTGGGAGTGCACCAAAAGAACCACTAGAATATCGAGACTCGTTGCGTCGCAGCAAGCGTGGGCTTGTGCCCCGTCGATTCTTCGAAATTGAAGATGAGGCAGTCATTTGTGAGCCCATGGATGATGAAGAGCCCAGATCTGTTCAGGAAGCTCTTGCATCCTTATCTAGGAAAGAGTGGAAAGCTGCCATGTAAGATGAAATTAAGTCTATGACGCAGAATGAAGTCTGGGAGTTAGTGGAACTCCCGTCTGGGCGCAAAGCTGTTGGAAATAAGTGGATTTTCAAGCTTAAGCGTAAGGCTGACGGGGCTATAGAAAAATATAAAGCACGATTGGTGGCGAAGAGTTATACCCAAAAGGAGGGTATAGACTATGATGAAACATTCTCACCAGTCGTGAGATTTTCATCCATTCGCTTGGTTCTGGCTATTGTCGCGCATCTTGATTTGGAATTGTTCCAAATGGAAATAAAGACTGTATTTCTCAATGGAGAACTAGACGAGGAGATTTATATGCTCCAGCCAGAAGGCTTTGAGGTTAAAGGTGAAGAGCAAAAAGTTTGCCGCCTCAAACACTCGATATATGGCTTAAAACAGTCGTCTAGACAGTGGTATTTAAAATTTCATAAGGCAATCCTCTCATATGATTTTGAGATGATTGAAGAGGACCACTGTGTGTATGTTAAGCGAGTGGGAGAGAGGTTCCTCCTT
Source organism: Amorphophallus konjac (assembly GCA_022559845.1). NCBI lineage: Eukaryota > Viridiplantae > Streptophyta > Magnoliopsida > Alismatales > Araceae > Amorphophallus > Amorphophallus konjac. The sequence continues at coordinate 389,870,897 of CM040126.1, forward strand.
TTGTCATTATATGTTGATGACATTTTAATAGCCGGAAATAATATGGAGTTAATCAATGCTATCAAAGGATGGCTATCTTCTGTCTTCGAGATGAAAGATATGGGTGAAGCGAGTTATGTGCTCGGCGTGAAAATTGTCCGAAATCGCTCGGAAAGGTTATTGAGTTTGTCTCAAGAAACCTACATTAATAAAATCCTGGAGCGTTTTCGAATGCACAATTCGAAATCCATTAATACTCCACTTGAAAAAGGATGTGTCCTGAGTGCTAGCCAATGCCCCAAAAATGAAGAAGAAATGAGAGAAATATCTAGAGTGCCTTATGCCGCTGCGATTAGAAGTCTAATGTATGCCATGTTGTGTACTCGGCCGGACATTAGTTTCGCAGTGGGTTTGGTTAACCGTTATTAGAGTAACCCCGGTCCCGCGCACTGGAAGGCAGTTAAACGAATTTTTTGTTACTTGCAAGGGACATCAGACTATGTCTTACATTATCGTGGAGGTGGCCTAAAGCTAGTGGGATATAGTGATGCGGATTGGGCTGGTGACCATGACGAGAGCAAGTCCACTACAAGCTTTGTGTTCCTATTAGCTGGCGTAGCAAGAAGCAGTCTTGCATTGCCCTATCCACTATGGAGGCAGAATATGTGGCTTGTTCTGCGGCGAGTCAATAAGCAGTATGGTTGCAGAATTTGTTGCAGCGCTTGGCGCTTACACCTCATGGAGATGAGGGTGTACTGCTATATATAGATAGCACTTCTGCACTTGCTTTCACCAAGGACCCTAAATATCACGGCAGAACAAAATACATTGATATTCGTTACCACTACATAAGAGATTTGCTTGTAAAAGGGTTAGTGATGCTGCGACAGATTAGTTCTGGTCGTATGGTAGCTGATCCACTAACGGAGCAAATAGCTAGAGAAAGTTTTGTTGGCCATTGTAAATCTATGGGCCTTTGTAAATTATAATTGTTATAATTTTTGACATCATTAAAGTTTGCTCATTATGTTATGTACATTATGCGAATGCTTTACACATCGTCAAAGTGTCACCAGGCTAAGAATCACCCACTCACACAGGTGATTCGCCTTTGACGCTTATCGAAAGTGACAAAGATGAGGCATATGATATTCCTATCATCCTGAAGGTCGGAGAGTTATGGGAATATCTCGAACAAATTATATATGCCGCCTTAGCTGAGGACTAAGATGAGATCTAATGCAAATCGACTATGAGGATTTCGCAATAATCCCATGAAGCCTGTAAATTCCGAATACGTGAGTCGCAAGAAGGCGTTGAGTGGGAGCGACTGGTTTGCGTGACTCGGGTTAACTACGTAAGTCGCAACTAGACTGGTATCCGTGCGGTGTTTAATAATCATATTAATGACACACCCATGAAAATGGAAGAACACCGCGACATGCGTATCATACCGCATGTGCAATATACGATCGTATATTAGGATGATGAATGGATCCCTCTTCATCATTGTGTGAGCTCTTGGATCACAGTTGTGTGATTCCCAATGTATCCCTAGTGACCTGCAGCGCTGTGTCATGAAAAGGACGCTTGATGTCGCTACTTTAGCATGTTACTTAGGGTGATGATTAATACCGTCCAGCGGAACATGTCTAGGAAAGCGGTCAAGAAGAATTGGATTGACATATGCAGCATAGGGAAGACATTTTGAATTTCACCATGCTAAGTTGCTCATATCCCGGGAGGCTTTATTATTTGTGTGGAGATAAAGCATGGGCACTTAGCATTTGGGGATTTGACACTGCCTATTTTTCAAGAGATCCAGAGTGTCAAATCAGGTGAATTTTAAAATGTCTGAGATACACACCGAGATGTTCTGTGTGCTCCGTTAGTTAGGTGACAACTTAACGGAACACCCTTCTATTGTTCGAAGAATCTCGCGGAGGTCGTACACTCCATTTCCTGTATGACCGTTGAGCTTGGATGCATTCAATATGTCTGAATTTACATTGTCGGCCCTAAGGTGCAAGTGGGAGCTTGTTACGCGGGGTGCACGGGTGCCTCTTATGGGACGCGGGGACGTGGGTGCCCCTTGGGGGCCAACCGCGCAAGGCGCCAGGGGCCAAGTGCCCCTTCGGGGGCCGCATGGGCTACGCCACGTGGAGCCATGCGGTGCCCCCTCCCCCTTTCCCTCTTATCATCTCGATCTCTCCTCCGTATCTCTCACCTTTCCCTCTAAATCTCATTCCACCGTGAACGCAAAAGGGGTGTGGGCGAAGAGAAAGGAACGCTGAGGGAGATAACTTGATGTGTGCATTTTACTCAGTGCGTGTGTGCACAAGTAGTGAATGTCAGAGAGGAGGAGTGTGAGGGTAAGAAAGAAATAAAAAGATTCAGTCCTTTGCACCAAGGTGTGAATTGTGTGGTGACACTAGTTCCGGAGGAACGTCACCCGAGTCGTTGAATTTGGAATGTTGACATCTGGAAGTAAATCTAATAGCTGCTTCCCGACTCCGCGAGTAATGATTTATTTTATATACATACTTCCGCTGTGCTGCAAATGTATGTCTTTATACAGAAATTCCTATTCATTTTGTTTAATTATTCCGGGGTCAACCAACAGTTATCAAATTAAAATGGAACAAAAGTAGATTAAGTCAACTCACCCCCTTTAATTTGGGATAAACTTAAAGACTGTCAAATAGGGGCAAAAGGTACGACGAATCCACCCTTAATCGGAGTCGATGGGAGTATTCGTGGTCATCCGTGTTTGGTAACAGTGTCCTTGCTTATGTAGAGATCAGATTAGGTGATCGAGATTCGTCGTCATCTCATTCAGCTCCGACAAAGAGAAAAAAAAAAGTCTTGCTAGGGTTTATGATTTTGACGTAGAGACTATAGTTTGATGTCTAAGATGCATCTAAGCTGATCTCCTTGCACCTCTTTGATCTTCCCCTTGTTTAACATGGTGCACTTGAAATCACCTTAGTTCTTCTTTCTAAAATCTTAATAAGATATTGTTCATTTATATTTTGATATACTCATTTACAATGTCATGTTCACAGTAATATATGCCAATTTTAATGTTATAATATGCAATATCATCTTTTAGATATTTTATGTGAAAGGATATGAAATTCATATTTTATACATATTTTTAGATTAAAAAAATCTATTTGTTAAACAAGTGCATGAGATGGGGTCTGCAAATGTTCCATTTTTGTTTAGACAGCGAGCTTCTGACAAGACACCGAGAGTAACAAGTCACAGTGAGGCCTCAGGCCTCAGCAACTGTTGTTTAACATAGTTGCATATAGCAAATATGCGATGTTTCCCTCCTCCCTCTATTGACAGTATAGATACGATATTTATGAAGAGTGCCCTTTTAAGAAAATTTAAAACTTTGACGTCCCTATTAGATATTGTCAAAATTTTTCTGCCCTACTCAGTAATTTCCCCCTAAATTTATCATTTTACACCTTCGTTGGGAGCTGACAGCCCGTAACTAAGTGACGCCGTTGTGCACGCAAATACACAGCAGAAACATGGCAGGCTTTTGAGTTGGGAGAATGAGCACTTAAACAAATACAATTGTGTGTCGACAAATGGACGTCAACATCACCTGGCTTTACATGACGATGAGCAGGATGTGAAAAAAAAAAATGAAACGTAATTATTACATTAAGAATAACAGTGGACTGGCTGGAGTTATCCTACGGAGCCTCCCGTTTCACAACCTTAAATCTGGGATCTGAGGCATCCATTTCCCTTCTTAATTCACTGCTGACCAAATGCAACTGCTACTGGGATAGTAAGTGAGAGATTTTTGCAATCATTAGCGGCAGTGTAGAGTATCCATTGCAGTCTAGCTGGGTTGGATAACAAATTTTTTGGCCACCAAGCGCAGGCCAGCGTACTGTTGAAAACTGTACATGTCCACGCAGAAATAGGCATCAAGAGTAGTCCCTGGAACAAACAGCGGCTCTAACTCTGCAACGTCAACCCTGCTGAAAACCAGCTTCTGGATGTTCCCAGAAGGTTCCTTTTGATATATTTCTGTGGAGTAGGTAGCGATGTCCCCGTTTGCTACAGTGGGTATGCTGTAATAAGGGAGCAGAAATCAGCAGCTTCCAGGACGGACGCAAATAAAGAGAGGGAGCATGGGAATTTAAAAACAGCCAAAGCAGAACAGGACAGACATGAAAGGCAGCACCTTCAGAACAGTGATTCACTGATTCTCTACTTAAGTAACGCCAGAATAGGTATTCTCACTAACAGATGTCGGAAACAGCATACAGAAGATGAGAAGCCCAAAATCCCATGACAAGATGGAGAACCTTCAAGAACAGAGGAGCAGTATTTCTGCTGGGTTGCTCTCTTTATACACGGTAGTTTCCATGTCCCCAGAGAAGCTAAGGCTGCATTAGAAAACTATTTCTAACTAATTGTAGAGTAGCAACTAGTCGTCCATTTGTGGATGATACAAAAAGCAATCTCTACATCCCTATCACTCGACAACCCAACCTTTTCTCCATTTCCCAAGTCCAGGGAAAGGAAATTGATCCCTCTCTCTCAAAAATGAAATATCTCCACAGGGGTGGAGTTTCTTCCCATGCCTAAGAGTTCAACAAAATGCAGCTTTTATGCTCAATTCTTCTATCTACGCCAAAGAGAAATGTCTCTACTACCACTAAAAGAAAGTGGTAACTAACTACCTATTTCATCACAACTACTGAAATCCAACCAGTTCAATTCTAAGGCATATCCAATGTTCAAGCCATCCAATAAAAACTTAAGCATACTGAGCCAGAAGGAACTTACTGCAACCGGATATTAGAAGAATCTGAAAGACTGCTCCTTCTGATAATTGGCCTCCACTCACAGTTGCTACATAATTCCAGAGATGATTTTTGGGCAAGACTATCACAGACATCCAAAATATTGCATAAACTTGTGGGGGAATCTACCACAATACTCAATTTTGGTAGGCCAGCATAGTCCAAAAACTTTCTATTGACCCCAAAGTGGACTTTCAGCCCTGTAGAATAGAGTAGTAAAGGAACATTCCTGTGCAACATCACCACCCTGTTCCCACCTCGGATAGAGGGCACAATTGGTGCTCTGATACAGGACATTGAAACTTTGTTAGGCTCTAAGAAGCCATGAAGGTCATTGGATTCATCGGAGGCATCAGTTTCAGGGAAAAGCTGAGGTAAGTCTGTCGTAGGCCTTCCATTGCAGGAGATATCCATTGGCGAGGAATCCAATATCATCTGTTCAATAAGTGGGGTTAAGGCAGAAGCACCTGTGTTTGGGACCGATGGGCTAAAATCAGTCGGACTATAAACAGCCAATCCAGCCGTACTATTAGGAGAGCTCATGCCTGGGCTTGTCCCTCCAGGAGAAACAGTTCTGCTGCAGCTCCCTGTAGTGCCATTTGGCAACACAGGGCTAGTCACAGCAGAACATTCCAAAAGGCTCGACTCCTGCAAATAAGAGCAAAAACTTAGCAAAGAATCTAACATAAACAGTTTTAAAAAATTACCAGATGAATCTAACTGATTGATTAAGTTTTTCAAATGAATCTGGCAAATTACTAGCTTTATATTCCCAATAAAAGAATACATCAGAGGTTTTCAAACAAATAACCATAAGAAGATCTCCATAAGTACAGCAAGAATCCAGTCAAAAATCCTCTCACAAAATTTCTCCATATTCCATAACTTAATAAATAAAATGGCAAGAGCCAACAATACAGTTATGGCGTTCAAAAGATAATGGACTAGTACCCAAAGAAATCAAACTAATCTGCCAGAACAAAGCTTGCTGAATCAACATTCTGGCCTTTTTCCCCCAATATACACTGCACAGGAGCAGTGAAGCAGAACAAGTAATGTTGTACTCTTAGGGGTTTCGGCAACAATTGAAGGCATAACATAAAAACTTCATGTGGCACCAAAGCATGTTCTCAGTTTAGTATTTTGGCAGAAGTCAATAGCTGCAGCAATGTAAGATCTCGGGAAGTTGTACAAATCATGGTAAGCAATAACCGGGAGAGAAAGGGAAGGCAAATCACATGCATTAGAGTTTGTGGTTTCCAAAGAGATAAGCACACGGGTTGAAAGCAAAAAACTGCTGAGAATTACTAGAATGGGATAATAACTCATGACCAGGGAAACGGAGGCACTTCAGAGTTTAATTACCAAAAATAACACTGTTGCACAGTATTTGAGAACTTCAAGATTCATCCGAACATCATCCAAGCTCCTGTCAAGCATAATTTACAGAAAAGGTTCAATACCAGAGGTAAACATTGAAAGGTAGCCTTGAATCACATTATGGCAATTGGCTCGAAACATTAAACAAGTAAATTTGAGGGCAAAGACTCATTAGACATGCACTTCAAAAGTATTGAATATCTTACATGTCACAATATGATAGTGAGTATCAAACACATTTAAATAGGGAAAGCACAAGAAAAGTAGAAACAAAAAGCAGTTACATTTCACACAAATACTCATTGTGGAGGAGTAGGCAATACAGAGAAGAAAAGCTATTTCAAAAATACGCAACTCCTTAACTAGCACCCATATTATAGAGACATGAAAGGTATACTTGAAGAAAGAAAACAAAATGAAATGAAAGACAAGCGGAAAAAAGAAATTGGTTACACCACATTAGTAGTGGCTATGGTGTGCAATATTTTGTGAAACAGCCAGTATCCATAGTAAGAAACAGATCTGTCAGCTGAAAAATGATTGTCAGATGAACAAAGTCTCTAGAATGTTTATTTGAGGAATGTTCCAGAGCAATTTAATGTGTGAAATCCACCTGATGGTTATCAAATAACAGCCTGTGAGCTTTGGATAAAACACAACTTCCACAAATTTCTTAGAAACTGAGCAATTTTATGAACAATATCAAACTTCAATTTCCAATTAGAATAGTGGATCTGGCTGCAATTCTGGACATTTTTCTAGCAACATTAGTAATCATGCTTCAACAAATATTTTGCACTTCTTTTGCACCTCAGAAAAGCCTTTCAGAAACAATGTACTTGATGCATCGACCGTCGCAGTATGGCAAACATTGCTGGATCCAACTGAATTTAAGCTTCAGTCTGAAATATATATATATATATATATATATATATATATATATATATATATATATTCCTCTGGAAAAACATAAAGGGGTGTCTTGAAAACATAAGGGTCCTTAGTGAGACGACCTGTAGGATCCCACACCAGTCAATTTTCAGCCCCTTAAATCAGCTCTCTAACTTTAAGAAATATCACTTAAGGAAAACTTTAGACAGGAGCCCCAAGACCATGATTGAACACTGTGATCGTTCAATCAGCAGACATCTGAGAAAAAGGATGGGGCAGACTGGAAGAAGTTATAATAAACCTCTCATGGTACTATTACCATTGATGTGCTCCCACCCAAATTCTTGACATGGAATTCTACAAGGACTTCTTTTCCAGGCAACTGAAATTGTAAGTAACACCTTGACGACCATGTAAAATCCCCCTGCCAGGTTCACAATGATAATAATGCAAATCTCTTGATGGTTCCATCTATCTATAACTAAGAAACCATTCCACTTTTCAAGAAAATAACTAAGAAGCCATTCCACTTTTCAAGAAAATAACTAAGAAGCCATTCCTACCATCCAGTCCATGTTCCCTCCATCATAGAATTGTTTGACTGGTTAATTTCTTAACAATAACATATGGAAAGTTAAAGATATGCATGTCATGAATCCTCGTTCAATAACCCCAGACCCCCACCACAAGAAAATATAGATTTCCCTCGGACAGGATACAGGCCTGTTCTGGTACATGTGCCTATCACTTGGGCTAGGATGATTGAATGGCAAATTGTTCTATTAACAGATCACTTTTGCTGGAGGATGCATCAGATTCGGATCAGACAATTTGAATATTAGAGGACTCAATAAATTTAATGGCTTTGGAGGCTATTCTAAGAGCACAAACATCCATTGCCAAACAAATATTTTCTTGGTCTCGGTAAAATAAAATACAGAAGACTGCTCCCAAATCCATTTCCACATACAACCTCCCAGATAGACTGGTCTTGATGAAAATTCTCAATAATTCATAGTTCTGTCCATTGAACCACTGGACAAGGAATATTGAATTCCTACCCTTGGCTTCCTATTACCATATGCCTCTTTTTGCTTATGATGTACAAAAACAGAAAAATATGATGACTTCCAATTTTCTGAAATGTGGCAACCATGAAGCACTCTCTGCTCTTGCCACCCCACACCACACTGACAGAACTTTAATATCAAATCTTTCTCTGAGGCAAACAAGAGTCCAAGTTGCTTAACATCACTATGTAAAACTCCTATGATTATGATCTTAAAGGCAGGCATATAAACAGACAGCCAGAAGTAACAAACCAAATCATTTCTCGAACATTTGCAACATACATATGCCGGAAACTGTGTAAGGTGAAACAAACCTTCAACCAGATTAATCCTGAAATTATCAGGACATTGTGATATCATGGGCACCTGTTTCTGACTTTTACTTGCTGCACCGCATGGGATGCAACAAGGCTGGCGTGGATTATGCTGCCCAACCATGGGGTGTCACCTGTTCTGCTACATATGGGACTTGCTACCAACATTAAATGCATTCAGAAGCCTTTAAACATGTTCTGACATCATGCACATGTCAGTGCTCATATGTCCCCAGTTTAAAAGAAAAATGTCCGCCTTTTTTTTCAGAGTATTTTTTGGGCACTCTCCAGAACATGTATGTCCGTCTGAGATCTCAAGAGCATGCATATGCTCTGAAGACTCCTACATGCTCTGGAGAGCGCTCCAGCACACATATGTGCTCTGGAAGCCTTCCAGAGCATAAACAAGCTCTCCTGAGCGCATATATACTTCGGAGAGCACCCAAAAAATGTTCTATAGAAATGATATATATTTTTTCAATTGAGTACCCCATGTGTCCTGATGTGCGTGTGATGTCAGAGTGTAGTAAAGGGTGCTTGAGTGCATTTAATGGTGACAGCAGACCCCATAAGGAGCAGAACATTGGCACAATCCATGTCAGCCTTGTTGCACAACATGCCGTGCAACAATTAAAACTCGTTCTCTAAAAAATAAGGGACACTTTTATAATAGAATAGGATGGGTTAAGATGAGTTATTCATGGATTGACGAGTTATTCAAGTTTGAGAGTCAGAATATACCACTCGGGGTCGGATAGAGTTAAGGCCCCTAACTCGGGGTTAACTCATTCCATCTCTCACAGGAATACCCTACCCGACCCCGGGTAGGATAGACACCAAATTAAAAATATGAAAACCCAGGAATAGCCCACCCCAGGCCCACCCGAGTTACCTTATCTTAACCTTTTATGGCCTCTTTGATTTAGGAATAGGATAGAGCCGGATAGCTAACAGAGGAGAGAGAAAGGTGGGGTCCAAACCTTTCTCCTCACACACATAAATCCTTAACCGGGTGGCTTATTCTTGCCCTTGGGCGCGAATAAGCTACCCCACCCCGTTATCAAAGGTTACATAAAGAGTGTCCTCGTTCCTCATTCATTGTCATATGAGATGGTTGACATATCACATATGAGATGGTTGATTACCATGCTTGTGTGTGTGTGTGTGTGAGTGTGTGTGTGTGTGTGTGTGTGAGAGAGAGAGAGAGAGAGAGAGAGAGAGAGATGGGTGATTACCTATGCTTCTGTCTCCCAAGTCCAAAATAATTTGCCAGAGTAGCCATCTGCGAGAAGAAGGATAAAAAGAAAGCCCCGATAATAAACTCTCAGACTTCTATTTACGGCAAGATCATCAGCCACCGTCAGGATTGAGAAACATTAATAACGGAAATCTTCTAATTACCTTCATGTCACCAGCCCGCCTTCCAAACCTCTGGGTGAGCAGGGGGAGAGAGTCGATAGTGCCCACTGGCTCCGGGGCTGGGCGGCCAATCTCCTCAAACGCTTCCTTGATGCGAAGACAGTCGAACCTCAGAATGTTGTGCCCCGCCCACACTTTCCCTGCAGACGAGAAACCCGGGCAAATCAGATGAGAAGAGCCTTTGTATCAGGCATCAAGAGAGAAGGCGGGATTGCTTCCTAGAAAGCCACGAACGCCGTTTCGCAAATTGGTTTGGAGCATCTTGACCACTCCCAATTCTACCGACGCACCGTGGAGCATGCCATAGACGCGGTCCGCAACCTGCTCGAAGCCGGGGGCGGAGGCGACGGATTCCCTCGTGATGCCGTTGCAGCGGACCGAGGAGGCGGATATGGCGGAGAGGTCGCGGGGGCAGATGAGCGTGGAGTAGCTCCCGAGCTCCACCAGGCGGCGGGGGCACACGAGGATGGCCCCGAACTCGAGCAGCGCGTACCCCTGCCCCACCCGCCAGGGGATGGTGGTCTCCACGTCGAAGAAGGCGATGGCGGCGCCCTTCGCCGGTGGAGAAGAATGAGGGGTAGATTGCATAGCAGCAGGAGGAGGGCTAGGGCCGTCGTGCGGCGGCGAGGAGGGTAGAGAAGGGGAGCCCGTTGCCATCTCTCGTACCCCTCCAACCGTTCGACGAATTGCCAAAGACTTATAGAAGACCCCCACAGAGCTTTAAAAAGGGATTCCGCAGTGGCGGTGGAGGGGGAGGGATGGCGTCGGGGCGGAGGACACGCCTGGCATCTGCGAGGCGGCGGGGCGCCGGAGGAGGAGCTGATGCAGCCGCGCGGGGGAGGGAGAAGAGGGGCGCGTGAAGGGGTAAGGTATCCGTATCACATCCCCCACGTAACAAACACTGGAGGCTACGTCATGTGGGCTCCACGCGATCCTGGGTGTTCCCCACGTGACATCTCGTGCCGGGAGAGAAACTTCCGTCAGTCTCAAGTTAGTGTCCGAGGCTATCAGGTGAGGTGACGTGTCCTTAGGCCGATGGAGGAGGGAGTCTTTACATCAGAGTAGGCGATTAAAATATGTTTTTTGTCTTAATTATTAAAGGATTTTTGTTTATTAAAAATCAACGGATTAGCGTTATCAGTGTTAATAAGAGTTGTGATTTGTATGAGTAGCACTGGATTTTGGTTTGTGAAAATTTTACTAATTAAAATAGTAATCTTATCTTATCTCATCGATCTAATGAGTTTTATTCACCGTTAGAGTAGAGACAGTCGTGACCAAAATAAAATAGGCAAGACTCCACACCTACCAAAGAGAGAGCAGGTTAATAACTCAAAAGGAGCTTGGTTTGGCAGGGTTTGATATATTTTAGAAAAATTTATTAAAAAGATAGAAAAACTTTCACAATATTCAATAGAGATAATATAACTTTAAAATACCTAAGAAATAATCTTTATAGACATCATATATCTATAAAAGACAAACTATTGATAACGCCCTTGTTTAACAACTAGACTTCTTTAATATATTGTTTAACATTTTATATTTGAAAGATGATATCACTTGACGTAACATCAAAGTTGATATGTGAGGAGGGTAAAATCAGTATAACCCATGAAAGGTTTATTACGTCAGGCCCGCTTCAGCCAGAGATCTACAATGAAGATAATGGGCCCACGACAGTCACGGCCCACAACGGACAGTCTAGGGTGATTAGTCTTCGGATTCGCCAGCTCACAAAGGACATCAACTCATGGGCAACGGACGCTAGGTGACCCTTCGGCGACCGAATGTTACCCCCTACGACGTCGGCCTCAACTCTACTAAAGGCGAGCACGCTTTACAGGTGCCGTAAGACTCGTCTGAGAGCCGCCCGACTCCAGAGAACGGACCATCAACGAAAAATTTCCCACGATCACGGAGAGACGTTACCCCACTACTCGCGTCCTTCCCTGCTAAGGGATAGGCTCTCACCGTCAGGACAACCCCTATAAATGGACCTTCATCCGCGAACAAGAGGGACACACTGGAACGAGCCTATAGACACGACAAGAGGGACTTCGACCCACGAAGTCTCGAGAGCGGATTTCACAAAGTAGAGCTCCTGTCACCTTCCGAGCGCCCTTACCGCCCAGCGAGCACTCTCCGAGCGCTCACTGGATATGACGAGCACTCCTGCGGAAGTTCGACTATTCTTCCAGGCTTGCTCGATCGCCTTTCGGCTCTCTCTCCCCTCTTTGTTCCTCCTTGATCTCCATCCTCCAAGATTCTGACTTAAGCATTGAAGGGTTGTCCCCTGGAATAACGCCCGGGACTCCTTCTGACGCCGTTTCTCTGATGTTTGCAGTCTTCCACCGATGTTCGGATGATCTTTCTCCAACAAACAAATCTTAAAAGTGTGGTACCAGATCCGCCACTTAGGGCCCAGACGGTGGCCTTGCTCACCTAGCACCCAGACGGCAGCCCCGCTCACCCAGTGCGCAGACAGCGCAGCCCTACTTTGCCAGATCCGCCACTGCACGCCCTGCTTCACCCTTCAGGTGGCCCTCTGCTCACCAGTGAACCCTGTTCACCCAGATTGTGACATCGGCACCCCAACTCTTTCCAGCCCCTCCGCTAGGCCGCCTATAAGTCAGCCCCCCAGTGCCATCAGGCTGCTGCCTCCAGCAACGCCCAAACACATCCAACATTGTCCCAACAGCTACCTATAGGCCCCAGCAACTTCCAACACTCCTTGGTGACGTCTTCCTCGCCCTGACAGCGGCACCTGTGCCTTAGCATATCCATCAACACATGTTCAGGCCGATCCCGACCTTCAGCCCGCTCAGGCAGAGGCATCGACGCCCTAGCGCCCAGTAGCCTTCTATCAAGCCGATCCCAGCTTCCGCGTCCAGGCCAATTCCCGGCCCCTCACCCTTTACTCTTGAGAGCACTACCTCATCTTTATTACATGCGCATCAAAGGGGTCTCTCGGGACACCACCACCCTAGTGAGACCCTTTTGTGGGAAAGGTAGGCCCAAACACTTGGCGCACTCTCTACCATTGCAGACGCCTTCATCAACAACCAGCTCTGATGTCCGGCACGACTCTCTACTACCTTAGCTCCTATTCTCGGTTCCAATAAACGAATGCAAGTGTAGCACATGCAACACCCTAGGTTTTTGTTGGCCCAAGTAGACCCAATATCTATGGAAGAAGGATTCATCAACTCTAATCTGATCTAAACTTGAAATCTCAATTTCATCCGTTCCAAGCTGATCCAAACTCAACTGGACTTTGACTGGAACAAAAAAACAAAGTAAAGAAGAAAATATCTTATTATGCTCGGATACATTCAATTGCCACCCCGAATCTGTACCGTTAACACGACATTAAAAAGAGAAGGGAAAGGTCGATTTCAACCGAAAGTTCCACCAAACACGCCCCAAATTAGATTATCATATTTTAGGATAAACATAGAGTTACTAGAGAAAGGATGATCTGAATTGCGCATATTTTTCATGCTAGGAGTCGAAGTCAAAAAGTGACTTCATACCCACAATCTGAACTGACCAAAGATGTGTTTACCCTTCGTAGAAGCATGCGGTTCGTTGGGCCCTGGAATGGAATGGCAGGACTCTAGTGGGGATGCCATCCCATATTGTTCCTACTGCAAATCAACCATCTTCACCAGCTATACCTTCAAGAAGGAGACCTCTGGTCTAGCTAATTAACATCCTTGATCCCCCTCTCATCGTCGATAGAGAGATGAGAGGCCATCACCATTGCATTGTTGTTGGGAGATATATATCAGGTTGGGGAGAGAGGCAAGCATGTTTTCTCTTTATAATAGATATATATATATATATATATATATAAATGTTGTGTATATTTTAATCATTTAATCCTCCCCTGATTGATAAATTATTTGTTCTAATATTTAAAAAAATTACATATTCACCGGCGACATTGATTATATGACATGGCAAGGTGCCATGACGTACCGTCAGCTCTCTCTGCAAAGAGCAAATTCGGGTTCGTGAATGGGACGATAGTGGAGCCGACTCCAGATGATCCTACTCACAGTTCATGGGAGCGAGTTAACAATATGGTCCTCTCATGGCTTTTGAACTCCATACACAAGGATCTTCTCCCTTCTGTCATGTACACAACATCTGCTGCTACGGTATGGTCTGACCTCAAAGAACGGTTCTCTCAGTCTTATGAACCTCGCATTTATAGCTTGGAATGCTCTATTGTCACTCTGCAACATGGAAATGACTCGGTTACTAAAATATTTGAACACAGTTAAAGGCCTTTGGGACGAGCTTGCCCAATACGATTCATCCAAATCTACATCCACCAGTCAGCAACGCAGACAACTTCTGCAATTTTTAATGGGTCTCGATGACTATTTTTCTCATGCTCGTAGCCAGATTTTACTTATGGAACCTCTTCCTGATGTACAGAAAGCCTGTTCTCTCGTACTACAAGATGAATCTTATCATCTTAATTATGTAATCAACTTTCCCTGGAGATGTTGCAGCCATGGTTGCAAGGCCCATGTTGTCTACTACAGAAAAATCCTCTGCTACTTTCAGCATGAAACCAAAACCTAGGAAACGTTGCTCATACTGCCAGGTGCCTGGCCACACAAGAGAACAATGCTACAAACTCCATGGATATCCTCCACATCATTCATTTAATCGTCGCCATTTCAAGACTGCTACAAGCTCTGCTGCACCCGCTCTGGGTCTTACGACAGATCAGTATGCACAGCTCATGAAACTTTTCTTAGTGCGGTAAACCCTCCACCCGCTCCTCAAGTTAACACTACAGGTACACGAGTACTACTGCTTCATGGGTTCTTTGACTTTGGCGCCTCTACACATCTCTAAGTCCACATTCCCATCTCCTCGAACTACAACCCTATCAGCTTCTACCCCCTGGCATCACTTTACCTACAGGAGCCCAAACGCCCATTCATGGGGTTGGCTCCCTTCATCTCACTGACAAGATCACCTTGACCAATGTTTATCATGCACCGTCTTTCCAATTCAACCTTCTTTCTATTAGCAAATTAACTCGAGAAGCTAATAGCAGCATCACTTTTTTTACCCACTTATTGCATACTGCAGGACCGCTTGACGATAAAGGAAATTGGGCGGGATCATGAGCACGATGGCCTCTACTATCTCCAATCAACTGCATCCCCTGTCTGTCTCGCCTCCGCAACACCTCCATGCAGCTATGGCATCACCGACTTGGCCACCCATCCATGCAAAAGCTTCGCCAACTGTCTTCTTTTTTACCTTGTCACTACTGTGATGCTTCTTTTCCATATCATACATGCTCCAGGGCAAAACAAACTCGTCTCCCTTTTCCATCTAGCTCATCAAATACTACAAAGCCTTTTGAGCTTTTACATTGTGACTTATGGGGTCCTCATTCCACTGTAGCAGGAGATGGTGCTCATTATTTTTTTTACCATCATTGATGATTATACTCGTTTTACATGGACCTATCTAGCTTCTTTGTTTCAAGTCACAAACGTTCTCTTTTTTCTGCCACTTTGTTGTCTATAGACATCGCCAATTCAATACAAATATCCAGCAAACCAAAAAGCTTATCGTCTCCTTGACCTTGAAAATAACCACATTTTCACAAGCAGGGATGTTGTCTTTCATGAACACATTTTTTCTTACATTGATTTTTTTTCAAACTTTATTTGCAAGGGAGGAAACGAGGGAGTCCGTTCATCTCTTTATTACAGAAGGGACACCGACATATCACCTCGGCCATCAGGCAAACATTTTTTCATTAAGAAATGCATAAAGAAAAGGAACAAGACGGGGGGATACAAGGGCCAAGCAAGGGCCGGGGGTAGGGGGGGCACCCTGGCAAAGAGGACATGAGGGCCAAGACAACACGGGGGCAAGGCCCGTTAAAGCCACGAGAGGAACACGAACAAACAGCCCAAAAAAGGAGCACAACTTAAGAACCACGAAGAAGAAGCCCGGCATGTAAGGGCCCCAAGGCGCTCACGGACAGCCCACCAGCAGCCCAGGGCCAGGGCGAGGGCTTAGGCGTGGAGGACGCGCGAGCACCAGAGCCCAACCACGGGGGCGTCGCAGAGGCGAAAGCAGGCAGGAGGGGAGCAGCACGGGCAGCTCCAGCGACCGGGGCGCTGGATGGAGCAGCAACGCGAGCAGGGACCTCCCCCGACGCCGGAGGGGGAGCCGCAGGCACACCGGACAGGGAGAGCCCCTCCACGGCAGGCCGGTGGCACCCAGAAAGGGGGGGAGAGAGGCCAGACGGGGAAGAGGACGCAGGAGGCAGGGGGACCGCAGCAGAGCTCAGGGGCGAGCCAGGGTGGCCAGACGACGGATGCAGAACGCCATCGGAGACGGCGAGACTGGAGACTCCACCGCCAGTAGCATGGGGCAAAAGCAGAGTGCCGTTGCGATCAGGCACACCGAGCAGGTAGGTGTGGGCGGTGGGGGCAGGAACAGGAATGCCGGCATGGGAAGATGACGACAGGAGGTTGCCGGTGGAAGGCAGGGAAGGGGGGCAGCACAGCGCGGGGGTTGACCCAGCCACCGTCAGAGGGCTCGGCGACAACCTCAGAGGAGACCTCGTGGCAGGGAGCGGAGGACGAAGCTCCCACGGGAGGTTGCGTGAGCTGGTCGCCAAAAACGTGTCGAACTCCAAGCGGCGGAGAGACGCTCATGGTAGCAGTGGAGTCGCCGGCGGGGGCCCCAGAAGGAGCCAGAGGACGAGCAAACCCACCGGCATGACCTGCAGAGGTCACCGCTCCGGCGACGACCGCGGCCGCATGGACGTCCGTACAGTACGGGAGCACCCATCCCACAGACGGCCGCCGAGGCCGGAGAAGAAGCCTCGGGCAGACGACCAGCAGGAGAAGTAGAGGCAGGCGGCGGCGGGAAACCAGGGTCCATCGGGGAGACACCGTGATGCGGAAACAGGGGATCGTTCGGCGCCGCTGTTTCCTTAACATTGATTCACCTTCGTCATCTTCCACCATCGTTATCCCAACTCCTGCCCTTGCATACCTTCCCAACACTTCTCCTCATCCTTCTTCTCCTATCTGTCCTACTTCTCCCATTTCCTCTCCTCAACCCCCACCACCATCATCACCTTCCTGTCCTCGACGTCACCGTCGTCTCCCCACCTACCTCTTAGATTATGTCACTAGTCTCATTGCTCCCACCCCTTCCTCATTGCCAACCTCCAAGGTATGCTATCCCATCTCTCATCATCTCTCTTACAATAATTTTTCCTCACCACACATTGCTTTTATTTCTGTTATAAACACTCACATAACCTTCCACTTACGTCGCGGCCAATAAATATTCCCACTAGAGAGACGCCATGGATGAAGAACTCCGGGCATTAGAACTTAATAATACCTGGAGCATTATTTCTCTTCCACTTGAAAAGAAGGCAGTAGGGTGTAAATGGGTTTACCGCATCAAATACCACTCAGACGGCTCCATTGCTCGTTATAAAGCTCGACTCGTCGCTAAGGGGTACAATTAGATTGAAGGCCTTAGACTACGGCAGCACCTTTGCACCCGTTGGGAGATGTAACATCTCAGTAAATTAATAATGGTTAAAATAAAGATAAAATATATAATTAAAATAAAAAATGAGAATAAAAATATATAAAATTGTGCTGTGAATTAAGCCTAATAACTTACTTAAAAATTTGAAGTTGATAAAATTTATGTGAATAAATAAAAGGAGATCTAAGAAGAACAAATTAGTGATATAGTGAATGAATAATTGATCTAGGCCCGATTAAATTTTAAGTAAGGTCAATCTATTGAACGGGTTAAAATATTTATATACATTCGAATTCTTAATTAACTTGGCATCTAATAACTTCAACCAACCTCTTTATCTAAATATTACTATAGTATTTAGTTGTTTTAAAAAGGGCTAAAACTACATCCAATAAGAGTGAATAATTCGCTATGCCATGAATTTAATTCAAATAACAATAAAGAAAAATCATAGCAACCCAGATTTAAAATAAATCAAATACTCGAATAAATATAATTCTTGGAATAAAATAAAGATAATTTCATTTAATGATTTCGAGCTAAATATAAACTTTGTATTAATTATAAATTAAGGAATAGGCTAACAAAACTTCGTACAATAATGATTTAGGCCAGGTAAAAATGAAATTTATCATAATATTGTATACAAATTTAAAATGAATAATTTAAGAATAAATTAAGAATATTTAATTATCTTCTCAAATTTAAAATAAAATAATAATAAAAATATGAAAACCTGTAGAAAAGAGAATTTCTAACATAATTGATGAAGTGGAAAATCTCGAAAGAAAATTTTAAATAGAATTATTAGGCTAAATTAGGGTTAACTCGGAGGTTAAGAAAAATCTGCCCAATCTAGCCTAATTGGACCTCGAACCTTGACCTAATGGGCTCAAATCGGAGACTAAACCCTAGCCCATCCATGAGGGTCGACCAGTCTTCGAAACGCTAGCTATAGGGAACCCTAATTTGGGGCGGCGACGCTAGATAGGGTCGACTGTGAAATTTTCGCCGATTTTTATCTCCAGATTTCTATAGATCGACCGAGGACTCTATGAGTCTCCCTAACCCTATAAATAGAGGGCCACGCTCCCAGAGAAACCCTATTTGCTCTGGAAGGCGGCGGCGTGCTTGATCGAGGGAGGTTTTGACAAGTTAAGGCGAGGCGTCTAGGGTTCTAGCATCCATCTTTCCCTTCTTCTTAAATTGATTAGTGTAAGTGTTCTCTCAGGCCAAACCTACGATTCTATATATCAAAAGTTCCGTCTTCAAGTTCTCTTTCATTTGATACTATTTTGCCCAATTTTTATTGGCTGTATCGATCACAATTGACGTTTGAATCGAGGTGTGTCGAGGTTCGCCAGAAGGTGAGTCTCTGTCGCAGATCGCGGTGGGTTCAGTCACCGCGATCATGAACGCGGCACCGTGATCGACCGCGACCATAGCTTTTCTGTATTTATCAAAATTTTGGAATTTGTTAAAATTCGCCTGATCGTGGTTTCCTGTAAGACCGCGACTACGTGATCGCGGCCAAGGACCAGACCACGTTTTGTCCCTGGGTTTCTCAGCAGAACCCTAGTTTCTCCCGTGTTTAATCTCTGCTATCCATAGTTAGACAGCATGTTTCTAGGTTAATAAGGTTACAGAACGCACTATTTACCTAGGGCTTATGAAGTAATTGGTCTAATTTCTAATAGATGATCATCTCTATGTCTATTCCATCTTCCTTATTATCTCCATGTCATCTCATGATGAAAAAGAGTAGATCAACCTGCTGTACAACTTATTTAGAGGTTCTTAAACTTCCTTCCTTTCATGACATCCTAAGCCTCCATGATTATTCGGTGTTTTCCTTAGAATAGAATTTGTAAAAGTGTTGTTTGAAAGTCTTGCCACCAGTGGCGGAGCCAGAAATATTTGAAAGGGGGGCAAAATATAATTAATATAATAAAAATTGTTTATTTTCATTCAAGTAGAAGATATTTTACAAGTGAGTTGTCCGCGACGGATCTTCATATTCAGAAAGCGCTATATTATTGTCTCATTGTCAATACTCTCGAATACCTCCTTCTCAATATATGTCACAAAATTATCATTCATCCATTTGATCACCACAAAAATTACTTCAGTTTTAAAATCAGGTGCAGTGTTTCCGACGAGTGGGAGCTGGTTTTGTATTATATACTCGAGATAATGAATCACAAACAGGAACAACTGAGAGAGAGAACCATGTTAAGCTACTGAGACATGCAAAATTCGGCCCCGTGATTGAAAATACACGAAACAAGAATTAAAAAGAAAGATAAAATTTAAGTCCTGAATGAAATGTCTTCCCAAGTAAAATCCCATGGTAAAGCCCTACGATTCTAGCAAAAGTCACCAAATAGATAACAAGAGAACTGAGCAAGGGAGAAAACTCACCGTATTGACATAGAAGCTCCTCACAGTGGAGTGGGGGGGGGGGGGGGGGGGGGGGGGGGGACGTGCGGATCGGAGAGACCTTCTACAAGCCTGCAAATCAACTCTGTGCACAGCCCGATAGCCTTTTTTTATGCTCAACCATCAAAAAATAACCCTATATAGCTACAGACAAAGTTTCTCATTCGGCAACCACAATACTTTTTTACAGTTCTACTGTGCTGCTTTTATCATCTTTGTCTCTTTTAGGTTTTTATCTTACAAAATAAAATCTCCATCGTCGATTTACGGTTAAACAATCAGTAGATATTTTAACTTAATCGTAAAACCTAGATATCCACCATCGATAGACATCTAATAGATCCAAAAAACCCAACAACGAGTGGGGGGCAAATGCAAAGAGAGAGAGAGAGAGAGATTTACCCAAGTCAAGGGGGGCAATTGCCCCCCCTTGACCCCCCTGGCTCCGCCACTGCTTGCCACCCCCAGTGGTATTGACTCACTGTTCTACTAGTTTCCGTGTTATTGCACACCCCAATTCTTGGTGTAGTTGGAACCCTCCGCTGGATATTCCTTCTATCGGACTGGAACCACTATAACAAAGCCTCTGTAAGTCTTCGCGAGCCTAGGATTCTCACTAGGACGCCGAGCAGGTTGTACCATGAAAATTCTAAAAATCTTTGGAATCTATGTCCTACTGTGTAGGATGGGGTTCAACCGGCTTGTGAGAGGGAAGAATGAGGCTCTGTCCAAGTTCTGCCAGCTCTGTCGTAAACGCGGCCCTCGAGGAATCACGTTCAAGCCTTTGCTTGTGATGGCGGTGGACCATTAAACCGCTTCCACCTCACCTTGACGGTTCGCGGTTCTTGACTGATCGAGTCTAGTTGACCGCGGTTCGTCGGTCGACTGCGTTCTTCATATCATGGTGTGTAACCAAATCGCATTCAAACCCAGTCTTCCCTGATTCGTGTTTCCTGCATGTGTTTGATATCTGAATCTCGTCCAGAATTCTAGCCTTACATGCTATTTTTCCTAGGCATTCTAGACCCTCTAATGATATATTCCAGAACTTTCTTACTGGAGTCATTTTTCTCTCTCCTCTCTAGTTCTTAAGTCATTTCCTTTAAATGACTTTCCTCCGGAATTAATGAACTTGTTGCCTTGGTTACACGAGCTTGTCCTTAGAATTCTTGGCCATTAAATAACGTGGGTGTCTAGATTTCACTTGGATCTTTGATTCACCCCTCAATGCCAACGCATCATTAAGGGCCCGGTCTGGTCCTGGGAGGAGCACCCGAAAGTTCTTGTTGCCTATGAGAGTGTAATGACAAGGTGTGACATTGCACCGAAGTACTTGACTAGCATGTTTGAGTCTATGACATTCCACTTCTACGTGAACTATATACATTCATTTGACATGAATACATGAAAGTATTTGCTTGCTTGACTTGATGAATGGCCAACTCTGTAAATATTGTCCACTTGTATACGTGCAGTTATTGATTCATTTGAATTATTATCTAGTCATCATGATACCTGTTCCTCATACCTTGCTCGAATTAAATTTCTATTCACCTACTTGACTCTTCTATTCCTGATCATGATTCTTCTTTTGGTTATCGTCTCTCGGATTTACTTATTTATGGATTCATATCATTCATGCATATAGTCCTTTTCACACTGTTAAATTGTTAACTACTTAAATTCTACATGGCGATAGAGATATAAATCTTATTGAGCTTCTTGCTCACCCTCGTTCTTTAACATTTTTCAGGTAATATAGAAGCCGGAGTACATGCAAATGGGAATGGGCAAGAGTGAATGAGTGGACCTGGAGCTTTAGAGACCCGAGTATTTTTCTTGTTTTCTTGAGTCTAGTTGGAGTCGAGACTTTTGTCCCTTTTCCTTTTCCTTTTATTTGAGTCCATTATTGTAAGTCGAGTTAAAATTTATAATTTGGAAGTTTTGGTATTAATAAAATTATATTTTGTTTAATTCAGGCCTCATTGTGTCTATCAGCGTTGTCTTTTATTGGTTGGTTGTACTGCTCTGATTGTCATGACTGTTTCGCTACCACGTTCCGAGAAAGTTTCCACTGTTATCAGTTCGGGACGTGACAAGAAACTTGTCACAGTTTGTTGTCTTCTTAAAATTGCTACTATTAGAAACTGGGATTTGCACCAATTGGACATGAACAATGTTGGAATCTATGCTTTAAATTTTAACATGTTTGAGTCTCTCTTTGTGTTGATCAGTTTCACATTAAAAAATAGAAAATGTTTCTATCTACTTTTAGTTGGGACTCGTCTTTGTTGTATACTCCTTTAAGGAGACTATGGCGGTTGGGATGTTTGAGCTAGTGAGCTCTTTAGCTCATATTCTTTTTCTCACATGCGCGAATTGTCTTGTCTTGACCGTGACGTGCGTGCGTGTGATTCTTGACAACTATTTTATTTTTATTTTCTTTTATTTATGACCGTTTGACCGAGCGTCTCTCGAATTCTTTTCGCGTTTCTTTGAATTCTCCTTTTTTGGGCGGATGGGTGTGACTCGATCAAGAGTCACTTTCCAAGAGGGTATTTGAGGAGAGTTGATTTCCTGTGAGAGGCACGACTTAGGGTTCTCTCTTACCCGATGGCTATATCTCTCGCGCTCCTCTCTCCCATCTGTTAGTATTCTTGAGAGGGAGATTACATTTTAGAACATGAATTTTGCCCGACGCTATCCATGTCAAAACACCGAAAATATGCAGCGGAAACATACCTGGATCCATGGGAAACGGTCTTCCGATCCAGTACAGTGTTCTCCGACGGCACTCCAAGATGATGGGATGTCTAGGAGAAGGAGAAGTCTCATGTGTGGATTGGGGACCATGACCCGGCCTCTAAAACCAGAAGACCGTTGTTGTGCGTACGGGTGTTAAAGCACCCTTTGGTGTCATTTTCTATTTTAGCCCATCATAAAAATAGAAATAACGCCCTAGTCTCTACACATAATTAAGTATGACCCATATTTTTCTTTAAATGCTTATATCCCCAAATCCTGAATTAATCACATTAATAGGGATAAACTTTATGATAGCCCATAGTATACAATTTATTATATATATGTATGCCCATATTAGATTAAATCCAACAATCTCCCACTTGGGCAACATATACATATTCACTTTTACGATTGTATACTGAAATTTTATGAGCTCAAAAATTTGCTATCATCATCAAAAGCATCTTCAATCAATCCGGTCCATTAATCATATCAACATAGGACTAAAGAGGTTTTCATCACATTTGACGTAATTCAACCCATCAATAATCACATATATTGATATAACGAACGACATGGATCAAGTATGGATGTGTAGCATGGAAATTACATGCAATGTGATTCAGTCATGTCTATTTCTAACTGGTCCAACTTTATTCTTTATTGAGATCAACAAATAACAGAGTGAGAACAAACTGAATTCTTTATTTCTGCAGAAAATATCCACAAATATAAAATATTTTCAAAATATAAACACAAACTCCCACTAAACTAGCACATCATCAAATGACAAGACACCCATATGAGTAATATGCTCATGAAAGACCTTGGGTGGAAGTCCCTTAGTAAGCGGATCCGCAATCATGGAGTTTGTACCAATATGCTCTATAAATATTTGACCACTCTGTACTCTTTCTTTAACAACCAGGAACTTGATGTCTATGTGCTTAGACTTTGTAGAACTCCTGTTGTTGTTGGAATATAACACTGCTGACTTATTGTCACAAAATATCTTAAGTGGTCTTTCAATTCCATCCACAATTCGCAACCCGGTGATAAAATTTCGCAGCCATATCCCATGATTTGATGTCTCATAACATGTTATAAACTCCGCCGCCATGGTGGAAGAAGCTATAAGTGTCTGCTTAACACTCTTCCATGAAATAGCTCCTCCAGCCAATAGGTAAATATAGCCTGATGTGGATCTCCTACTATCTTGGCATCCAGCAAAGTCAAAAATTAGAAAATCCAATGATCTCCAATTGATCTGATTTTCTATATGTGAGCATGTAGTTCTTTGTTCTTTGTAAGTACCGCATGACCCTTTTGGTTGCTTTCCAGTGATCCACTCTTGGATTACTTAAGTATCTGTCTAACATTCCAACAATGTACGCAATATCCGGACGCGTACAAACCTGAGCATACATAAGACTTCCTATGGCTGATGCATACGGAATCTTTTGCATCTCTTTAACTTCAAAGTCATTTTTGGGACATTGATTAAGGCTAAACTTGTCACCTTTAGCAACATGGGTGTCACCTGATTTACAGTTCTGCATGTCAAATCTTTTAAGAACCTTTACGATATAGCCCTTTTGTGATAACCCAAGGATATTTCGAGAGCGATCTCGGTATATCTGTATGCCTAATACAAAAGAGGCATCTCCGAGATCTTTCATCTCAAAATTTCTTGACAGAAACTTCTTAGTTTCACATAATAAGCCTATATCATTGCTGGCAAGCAGTATGTCATCGACATATAAAATCAGAAAAATATGTTTACTCCCACTGAACTTATGGTATAGACAATCATCCACTTTATTCATCTCAAAACCAAATGAGATGATGATTTGATGAAATTTGTAATACTATTGACGGGAAGCTTGCTTAAGTCCATAGATGGATTTATTTAATTTGTAAACCATGTTCTTTGGGTCTCCCGACACAAAATTTTCTGGTTGCACCATATATATCATCTCATCAATGTCGCCATTGAGAAACGCAGTCTTTACATCAATCTGATGTAACTCAAGGTCAAAATGTGCCACTAATGCCATTATTACTCTAAAAGAGTCTTTGGATGAAACATGAGAGAAAGTCTCTTTATAATCGATGCCTTTCTTCTGAGTAAAGTCCTTGGCGACAAGACGAGCCTTATATCTCTTCACATTATCTTTTGAATCCCCCTTGATTTTAAATATCCATTTACAACCAATGGGCTTTGCACCTTCAGGTAATGGGATGAAATCCCAAACATCATTATCTTTCATGAACTTTATTTCCTCATTCATAGCATCTATCCGCTTTTGAGAATTAGAACTTTGTATGGCTTGATGGAAGTTGATTAGATCATCTTCCACCATCCCAATGTCAACCTCATGTTCTTGGAAAAATATGATATAGTCATCCGGAATTGTACTTCTCCTTTCTCTAGTGGATCTTCTTAATGGCATTGGTTCTTGAGAGTGTTGAGTTTGTTCTTCTGAAACAATCTCATTATTTTGAATGTGATATGTTTGAATATTATCTTGATCTGGAATTACTTCTTGAACAATGTCAGGCAAAGAAACCTGATCCTGGTCATGTTCAATAGCAATTGGAGGAATAGTGACATACTCCTCCTCAAAGATAAAATCTCTAATCTTATCTCCCGTGGTAAACTCAACATCCTCAAAGAACTGGGCATTTCCCGTCTCAAAAATAGACTTAGTTGTGGAATCATAAAACTTGTAACCCCTTGACCTTTCAGGATATCCAACAAAATAGCTACTGACAGTTTTAGAGTCTAGTTTCCTTTCATTAGGTTTGTAAGGCCTTACCTCAACTGGACAACCCCAAATGTACAAATAATTCAAACTGAGCTTCTTACCTATCCAAAGCTCATAAGGGGTTTTCACAGTTACTTTTGTTGGAATCATGTTCAGCAAATAAGCTGCAGTCTTTAATGCTTCTCCCCAGAGAGATTCCGGTAAGGTAGATTTACTAATCATATTTCTTACCATATCCTTAAGTGTCCTATTTCGTCGCTCAGCAACACCATTCATGCTGGGAGATCCCGGCATGGTGTATTGTGGGACGATACCGCATTCCTCTAGAAATTTAGCAAAAGATCCTGGACGTTGTTCACCTGATCCATCATATCTACCATAGTATTCTCCACCACAGTCTGATCTGATGGCCTTTATCCTTTTGTTGAGTTGGTTCTCAACTTCAGTCTTATACTTCTTGAACACATCTAGTGACTGGAACTTCTCATGAATGAGATACAGGTAGTCATATCGAGAATAATCATCTATGAATGTAATGAAATATTGTTGACCATTCCAAAAAGCCATAGGAAATGGTCCACAAATATCCGTATATATTAATTCTAAGACGTCTGAAGCTCTATTGGCTCCTGTTCTCCTTATGTTTGTTTGTTTTCCCTTTATATAATTGACACATGTGTCAAAGTCTGTAAAATCAAGGGAATCAAGAATACCGTCAGACACAAGTCTCTCAATTCTTTGTTTAGAGATATGACCTAATCGCTTGTGCCATAGTGAAGCGAAATTCTCATTGGTTAATTTTCGTTTGGATTTTTTGCATATTAGTCTCTACAAATATGACGAATTACTTTTTTAGTCCCTACAATCTCTCTATTGTTTAAAAAGTCCTTGGAAATCTTACCGTTAAAATAAAAAGTCCCTATCATTTTTTACTGTCGACGATATTAAACGCAAGGTGAGTTAACTTGACCGTAGTTGGTGAAAAGACCAACCCACCCTCGATTAATCGAGGTTCATGGCCGTAGTAACCCTTCTGCCGCGCCACCCTCCTATTTAGGGTTCCCCCCGTACACAATCGCCACCCTCCTCTTTCCCTTCCCCCCGTACACAGTCGCCATTGCCGTCAATTTCACTCTTTGGTCGTCGTGACAACAACGATCGCCGGCCACTGCCAGGGTCGATTAGGCACCATCGCCATTGCCCAAACCTGCACGTAACAACCGCGGCGCTTCACGGCACCCCATCTGCCGCCGCAGACGTACGACCGCCCTCGTTCAGACGCCGCATCACCGGAGTCACCACCCCACGTCCAGGTCTGGGCCACACACCTCCGTCTCCACTCCGGTACGCGTCAGGCGCTCCTGCCACCTCACACTCAGTATGATCTGCAAATATAAATGTTTACTCATGCATTTTATATGTTTACAGAGTCGAAATATTAAGGACATCAATTTTTATTTTCTTTCTATATGGTTTAGGGATAAGATTGTTGTTATGTCATTTTTTGCTATAATGTTGTTAGATTATTTAATGCTCTAAAAAGTTTTGTTATTAATTGTACATGTCTGAATTCACGGGTGCAGTTTCTTTATGGTTCTGTCAAAAAATTTTACTTTAATATTTTTCAGTCACTCAATTCATATTAGTTAAGAATGTTATTATTGTACTCAGATTATTGGGTATGCGTGCTGATTTTGTAATGTGGATAACTGTTCTAAAGAGTTTATTTCTGTCTTCAGATTGTTAGATTGTGAAAATGGGGGAACGAGAGCCATCATTAAAGTTGACATATAAGTTTGGTGGTTATTGGAAAACTCTTCAGTCTGGGAGGAGGGCATATGCACTAGGTCAGAGCAAGACAGTCGTGGCATATCCTGATTACTACAGTAGATGCATATTAATTGAGGATATGGGACATCTATCTAAGTGGGCAAGTACACATTGTTTAGAATTTCATTATGAATTACCTAATAGCAGACCTGTTCAGTATGAGGAAATTGTTTCAGATGCTCAATTATATGAGGTGATGAAAGCCCATTTGCCCGTAGGGAAGATGACCATATATGTTAGCACATTGGACAGTCGGCCATTAGACTTACAGCCAACCAATATTCCACAGAAAGGTATGGCCAGCCAGTCTACTCAGGCCCATTCCCAGACATTTGTTGACATTGATGAGATGGATGATGATGCTGAGGTTGGTCAACATCCTGAGTTTGTTCATGATGCTGCAGTTGTTCATCGTGACGAGGTTATTCATGATGTCCCTGCCCCTGCCCCTGCCCCTGTAGTTGATGAGGATTATCATATTTTAAAGAAGAGGATATGTTCTGAAGCTGAGCACAGTGACTCAGAATATGTTGCATATGAAGATGAGTACAGCGAATCTGACGAGAGTGTGGCTGATTCTGATGAGGTACACACTGAGGACAGCTATCATTCAAGGCCATGTCCCTCAGATGAATCTGATATTGATGGAGGAGTTTCAGATGATGATGGAGATTTGTTGGAGGCTGATGAAGAGACCCCAGATATATCAGTTGGTTCTCTATTTGCAAATAGTCAGGAGTACAGGATTGCTCTACGTCAGCATGCTATTAAAAATCAATTTGAGTTCAAGCAAGTGAAAAATGACAGCATGAGAATTACTGTTGTATGTGCAAATGTTAATTACAAATGGAGAGTGCATGCCTCAAGACTGCAAGATGGAGTTACTTTTGCAGTCAAAACAATGCAGGAAAAACACACATGTTCAGCCACATCTAGGTGTGATAGCAGGATGGCATCCAAATCTTGGATTTCAGCCAGGGTATTGGAAGCAGTGAAGGAGAATCCTGACATACCTCCAAGAAAGTTGCAAGCTGATTTATTGAAGGCTTACAATATTTCAATCCCTTATCACCGCATTTGGCGTGCACGAGAGTCGGCAAAGGAGAAGGTGTTTGGGAAGGTTGAGGAAACGTACAAGTATTTGCCACAGCTACTGAATGAATTAAAGCAGAGCGACCCTTCTTCAGTTGTACAGTACAAGATTGGATTGGATGGTTGTTTCCAGAGGGTGTTCATTGCCTTAGGGGCATGTATTAGTGGTTTCAAAGATGGCTGCCGTCCAGTGCTGGGCATAGATGGATGCCACTTGAAAGGGTATTACACTGGGATCTTGGTGGCTGCAGTTGCTCTTGATGGGAATCATGGTTTGTTCCCAGTTGCCTATGGTGTTGTTGAGGGGGAGAGTATAGACTCGTGGACATGGTTTTTGCACAAGTTGAAAGACGCTATTGGAAATCCGACAGGGATTACATTCATTTCTGATATGGAAAAGGGCATTGAGGTAGCTGTCCCAGATATCTTTCCAGGTGCCGAGCATAGGTAATTAAGTTTCTCCTTTTACAATGTTTGATCTACTGCTAGTTTTATTTTCCATAATGTATGAATTGAGTGACTATGTATTTTAATGACATTGACTATAGGTTTTATATTAATGATGAGATTGTAATTTCGAATTACTTGTAGGTTTTGTATGCGGCACCTTTACAGGAATTTTAAGAAGAAATGGCCGGGCCCAGGTTTCAAGAATGCTGCATGGGCAGCAGCAAAATCTTACACTGTTCAAGAATATAAAGCAGCTATATTTGAGATGAAGAAACTAGATCCACAAGCTGCTTCCTATTTAGAAAGTTTGCGTTGTGCCTGGTCAAGATGTCATTTTAATGACAAGGGTAAGCTAAACTACATCACTAACAACGTAGCAGAGTCATTCAATTCATTTGTTGGTGATACGAGAGGCCTACCACTTGTAGACATGTTAGATGGAATTAGGCAGAAAATTATGGTGAAAATAGATCACAGGAGGAGACATGCACGTAGGATCAAAGAAAAGTTTGTGTCACGGGCTGTTGCCTATTTAAATGCAATTGTTAGAAAGTTGGAAAAATATGCAGTCAGATATTCCACTGATTTTATGGCTGAGGTGGAAGGTCCGTATGAGAGGTGTGTTGTTAAATTGGACGAGATGTATTGTTCTTGTCATCAATGGCAAGTCAGTGGGCTGCCTTGCCAACATGTTGCTGCTGCTGTTGATGCACGTAGGGGCCTCCAAATTAATAATTTTGTTGATAGATGTTATTCAATTGAGACATATAAAGCCACATATGCAAAGTCAATACAACCATTGCCAGGTAAGAGCATGTGGCAGACTGTAGAATCTGTTGAGGTGCTTCCTCCTCGCTGCCAAAGACCCCGAGGTCGCCCTCGGAAGAAGAGGATTAGAGATGCTGATGAAAATCAAAAGGCACTTAGGAGATCCCATAAATGCAAAAGATGTGGACAATGGGGCCACCATAAAAATACTTGCAAAGAACCCCTCCCAGAACCAGAATCTACAGTTACAGACATTGGCACTACTTCCACAACTGTGGCACGGAAGTAAGTTTGTATTACAATTATGATTTGTATTTTATCTATTTGATTTACTTTGTGCATAATATTGAAAGTTATGTTGTAGGCAAGGCCCAAGAAGACCACCCAGGTTCGTAAGTGGTAGGGCTACTCAGGCTCAAACTAGTGATGGTGGTGAAGGGTCACAAGTTACAACTTCAGTTTGTCCAGGTCAGACCCACGGGAGGGCTAGGAGAGGTACCAGCAGGGGCAGCACTGAAGGAAGCAGTCGGGGGAGAGGTAAGTTAGCACACATGTTAAATTTCTAAATTGAAATAAGAATTAGACTGATATTAATACAAGTATAACTCATGTAGGTCGCACAATTTCGGTGGAGGCACCGGGCTCCAGCAGCACTAGCGGAGGAGACATTCGTGTGCACACGGTGATAAATATGGACAGTCAAGCATCCATTAACTTTGATCAGCATTCCTCCATGTTCAACTTCCAATAACTCCCGCCAAATTGTGAGTTTAAAATATACTTTTTAACTTGTAGGTAAAGATTATGTTATTTCTAATAGTTAACATCCTCTCTTTGTCACACCTACAGACATTGGCTGATGTGAAGAATGTTGTTGCCGACCGGATGTGAAGAATGATATTGAAGAACAATATTTCATATCCGTTTTATGTGTTGTTGTCCTCAATGTAAACTCTTATGGATTGTGAAGTTTTGATGTAACTGATACAAGTATCTGTTTATTTGTTGGTGATATGAATGATATT
The DNA here is from genome assembly GCA_022559845.1 of Amorphophallus konjac. Taxonomy (NCBI): domain Eukaryota; kingdom Viridiplantae; phylum Streptophyta; class Magnoliopsida; order Alismatales; family Araceae; genus Amorphophallus; species Amorphophallus konjac. The sequence goes on from CM040126.1 coordinate 389,901,471, forward strand.
TGTAGTTTTGTGCTGGGCTTAAACCAGGTTTGAATGATAGATGGTTTGTGTTGGTTTGAAATGAATGATACATGGGTTGTGATGATTTGATATGAATGATACAATGGTTGCAAGAGTAACTAACTTGTGCAGGTGCTGATGGTATATGCAAAAATCCCTAATGAGAATTAGCCAAGAAATAATTATGTGATCTGTAAATAATGCTATTGACAGCAGCTGGTGTCATGCCAAAATCCAAACCCTCCATGAGAGGTCGACACTTCAAGCAAGAGAGGTCGACACTTCCTATGTACAGACTTTGCAATGTATAGACTTTGCTCAGTTCAGCAAGAAATGTATAGACTTTTGGAATGATGAAAATAATGCATTTTCAATGAAGATGCCCTGCATCTTTGTGTTACATGTGAAGAGGTCGGCACTTCAAGCAAGAGAGGTCGACAGAGAGGTCGACACTTCTTATGTACAGACTTTGTAATGTATAGACTTTGCTCGATTCAGCAAGAAATGTATAGACTTTTGGAATGATGAAAATAATGCATTTTCAATGAAGATGCCCTGCATCTTTGTGTTACATGTGAAGAGGTCGACACTTCAAGCAAGAGAGGTCGACACTTCCTATGTACAGACTTTGTAATGTATAGACTTTGCAATGATTTGGTCCGATGTATAGACTTTGCAATGTATAGACTTTGCAATGTATAGACTTTGCAATGACTTTGCAATGTATAGACTTTGCCAATGTATAGACTTGACGTTATGAAGCGCAGACTTCACCGATGTATAGACTTGGTCTGATGTACAGACTTGACCGATGTACAGACTTGGTCCGATGTACAGACTTGCTTCCCTGACGCCAGTGATGCTCTTCTGGGACAATGAATGCCCTCCAGAGACAGCATGTGCTTCCCTGCTAGACCCGGACAGTATATGCTCCCCTGGAGTAACGAATGCTTCCCTGGTACTGAAAGGATGCTCCTCTGAAGCAGCGATTGCTCTCCAGCGACTGAAGGATGCTCCCTTGGAGCAGCGAATGCTTCCCTGGAGATGCAATATGCTCGCCATGCTCCCTTGAGCTGAGGAAGCTCCCCTGGAGCAGTGGATGCTCCCCTGGGGCAGCGATTGCTCCCCTGGAGCAGCGAATGCTCGCCATGCTTCCCTGATGCTGTGAATTCTCCCCTGAAGCAATGGATGCGCTCCTGAGGCAGAGTGTGATCCCGTGCAGAGGCGCACGAGTGAAAGAGTTCTGACTCCACACTCTAACAGTTCACATCTCCTCGCAGCTTAGTTCCCAACATCTAGCCGGCTCCAGCTCTGATATTCCCTCTACAGTCACAGCTCACTTCGATCATTTATTGAACACTATGCAGCACTTAGAAGATGAACCTGTTCAGATAATTCCAAGGACCAATGTCTACTGTCAGAAATTCATTGGCACGTTTATGCATTACAAGAAGAAAGGAAACAGGATAGTAAGAGATCTTCCAGGCTATGAGACATTACAAGGTCCAACAGTTCCCTCAACCGAACCTCAGGCTACTCCAGACACACACATTGGAGCTATAGTTCCTTTTGGAACTTCTCCACCCTCTTCACCTCCTCAGATGTTCAGAGAGTCAGATGCACCTCCTGAGTTCCATACACAAACATCTGCACCAGATCAAGCCGGCACAAGCTCCAATCATTCTCTTCATTCCCATATGATGAAATATATGCAGGAGCAATTTACTGTCATGAAAAGTGAAAATTTTAAGCTGAACTCCAATCAAGAGCTTATTCATACCAAACTAGTATATGTCAGTGCACAGCTGCTTCCTATTATGAATGAACTTAAGGAATTCCGTGCAGACACTCAGATGAAAAACACTGAACTTCAACAACAAATTCAAGAGCTTTCTGTTCAACATTCACAGTTCCAGGATGCAGTAATTCACTGTTGGGGGATAGAACCGGAGTACCTAGAACAGGAGGACAAACAACAGAGGAGGAAGAAGAGAAAACCAATCACACAAGAACACACATGAATTTTTACGTGGTTCGGAGGCAAGATGCCTTCCTACGTCCATGGCCGCAACAGGATTACACTAGATAATCACAGACTTGTTGTTGTTCCAATACAATGAGAGAGCTCATCATTTTATACTAGGAGATTAGGGCGTCATTAGTCAGGGTATTAAAGATAATAATACCCCGGTTAAACAGAAACCCTCTTCCGGGATACATCAGTCGTGCATGCTCGTCTTTCCCCCCGGATGCTCTCCTGGGACCGAGTATGCCCTCCAGCGACTGCAGATGCTCCCCCACCACCAGTCAGGTTAATGCATTACCAAGACAAGTGTCGACACCTCTTCATGCATTACCAAGACAAGAGTCGACACTTCTTCATGCAGGTCGGCCTGCTCCAAGTGACATCGAAATGCCTTGAGCCCGCAATACATGCTTCCCTGACGCCAGTGATGCTCTCCTGGGACAATGAATGTCCTCCAGAGACAGCATGTGCTTCCCTGCTAGACCCGGACAGCATATGCTCCCCTGGAGTAACGAATGCTTCCTTGGTACTGAAAGGATGCTCCCCTGGAGCAGCGAATGCTCCCCTGGAGATGCGATATGCTCGCCATGCTCCCCTGAGCTGAGGAAGCTCCCCTGGAGCAGTGGATGCTCCCCTGGGGCAGCGATTGCTCCCCTGGAGCAGCGAATGCTTGCCATGCTTCCCTGATGCTGTGAATGCTCCCCTGAAGTAATGGATGCGCTCCTGAGGCAGAGTGTGATCCCGTGCAGAGACGCACGAGTGAAAGAGTTCTGACTCCACACTCTAACAGTTCACATCTCCTCGCAACTTAGTTCCCAGCATCCAGTCGGCTCCAGCTCTGATATTTCCTCTACAGTCACAGCTCACTTCGATCATTTATTGAACACTCTGCAGCACTGAGCATTCCATCGGTGGCACACGAGATGAGACGACAGCTCCTTGAGACAACTGCATTCCACTAACATTTGATGACTGCATACGACACGAACAAGTTATTATCACTGTAAACATAGATGTGGAGAATAATCTAGCCATCAAAATAACATACCATTTCAGACATGGGGAGAATAACAAGGGTCATTTGTCGTGTTGGGCGTGATGGCAAGGGCCGGCGGTGGTCAGTGCATGGGCCGTCGGCGGTAGGCCGTCAGCGTCGACCGGTGGGGCTTCTGCGGCTGGGGCCTTGCGGTGGGGCGTCTGCGGCGGCCGGTGGGGGTAGTCCGCAGCTTGCAACGGCGGTGGGGCGTCTGCGGGGGTGAAGGGTTTCACTGGGAAAGGGTCATGAGTAAGGGTAGTTTAGGATTTTTAACTTTTTTTAACGGAAGGATAGAATATTCCATCGAATATCCAATTGTTTTAACGTCGATGAACTACACGGGCCTTTCTGTAAGAGTTACATGATTTTAAGGACTTTTTAAACAATAGAGAGATTGTAGAGACTAAAAAGTAATTCGTCATATTTGTAGGGACTAATATACAAAAAACCCTTTTCGTTTTGTACCACGGGAACTTATATGTAAGGTTTCATTAAATGAGACTACAATATTAAACAAATATAATTTATCATTAAATGACAAGGAACCGGTACCAACAAGATTTGAACTTTGAAAAAGACTAAAGTTACTATTTCCAAATGAACAAGAATAGCCAGATTTGTCCAACATAGAAATAGATATCAAATTCCATCTAAAAGACGGTACAACATAAGTCTCATCCAAATCTAAATAATGACCGATCTTTAATAATAACCTAAAAGTCCCTATAGCATCAACTTTCACTGTTTTGCCATCGCCCACGTAGATGTATCTTTCACCATCATTCGGCTTTCGGCAGTGGAGACAACGTTGCATAGACACACTTATATGAGTAGTAGCACCGGAGTCTATCCACCAAGTGTGTGTGGGTACAGAAGTTAAATTAACCTCTGAACAAACCAAAGCGAGAAGTGTATCATTAAGCATAGGAATTGAATTAATGCTGGCAGAAATATTATTAACAGAACTAGTAACTGTAACAAAATAAAACAATAGCTCACATAAGTTTCATATTATGTTAAAAATAAGTTTCAAATAATGGTACAACCCATCACAAGATATCTAGTACAATATTAATATTTTATCTTTGGACAAAAATATTAACTTACAAATGATACTCTTGGTGTAACATTCAAATATTGATAATAAATTCTGTCAAACAATAAGTCTTTCTTTGGACCGACTTATTATTCACATGAAATACCAAATAATTATCACATATTTAATATTACAAATGTGCATATATGTAATTCGGTCAAATATTAACTATCTTTTGGGCTAGTGAATATTTACATGAATTACATAAATACAACCATCTTCATATTCTAAAATAAATTAATTTACACAAGAGAGACTACTTTAGTAGCATGTTGTTTCAATTAATTTAATTCAGAATATTAGACATCTTAAATATACCAAAATTTGTAGTCAAAATATTATCTGAATCTTTCTAGATAACAGTCAAATATACTCAATGTGTATTACTATTAAAAAATCAAATGATCCAGATACTTCACAAAAAAAAAACTCTTTTGATAAACAATGAAGAAAATCACGAGGGCATGTTATATCAAAGAAGACCAATTTAACTTGAGACTTTAAGGTCTCATGTTCATAGAAAATCTTGTAAATCGAACCTCTGTTTACATAAGAGCATACTTTGTTTAAAAGATAATAGCATAACAGTATATGTGTAAGGGTATGAATGATATCATACGTGTGAGGGTATTAAAAAGTTATGTATGCATATATCTATCTATTCTTTCTCACGATACGCCAGGAAACCGCCAATATGCATATATATTATATAGAAGACTGGGGGGTTCAAAAGAAAACTACAAATTCTTTCTGGGTTCGTAGGTAGCGATGGGGAGAAGTTTCCTTTCCCATCTCCCTTCCTTCTTCGCAACGTCAATCTCCCTAGGAAAGTTACCGCTGCAGCCAAAATCATGGGATTGGGGGGTTGCCCCCGCACTCGCTCCGGCGCCCCTGCACGGGTGGACGCACGGCGTGGCTTCCCTCGCGGGTGGCCGCCGTGGTGGGACTCTGCCAATATATATATATATATATATATATATATATATATATATATATATAAAACTGGAAATGTGACTGCATGTACAGTCATTTTCTCCGCATGAACAGAACAATATTCTTGCATTGTTACTAGAAATAAAAAAAAAACTTGATTTCTGTAGTTCTAACTTCTAACATGGATTTAAGGCTCTGATACCATTGTTAGTATTTTTGAGAGGGAGATTACATTTTAGAACATGAGTTTTTCCCGACGATCTCCATATCAAAACACCAAAAATATACAGCAGAAACATACCTAGATCCATGGGAAACGGTCTTCCAATCCAATACAGTATTCTCCGACGTCACTCCAAGATGATGAGATGTCCAGGAGAAGGAGACGTCTCGTGTGTGGATTAGGGACCATGACCCGGCCTCTAAAACCAGAAGACCGTTGTTGTGCGTACGGGTGTTAAAACACCCTTTGGTGTCATTTTCTATTTTAGCCCCTCATAAAAATAAAAATAACGCCATGGTCTTTACACATAATAAATATGACCCATACTTTTCTTTAAATGCTTATATCCCCAAATCCTTAATTAATCACATCAATAGGGATAAACTTTATGATAGCCCATAGTATACAATTTATTATATATATGTATGCCCATATTAGATTAAATCCAACACCATCATTTTCTTTTTACAAGAGCCTCTTGTCACAGTGGTGTTCGCTCCCGACAACGAGAGTTAGAGTGCACCTTCGCATCGCCATCAGTCTGGATCGTCGTATCTTGAGGAAGTTTTGTCCTGAAGCCTACTGCACCGGAGTAGGGGCGGAATGACTTTAAAGAAAACGACTACGCGTTTCGACCCGAGTTTATGTTTCTTGATCGTTTGATCTCATTTGATTTCCATGTTTAGATCTAATAGAAAATCTCTACTCGTGAATAACACTTGTAAACAAATAATGCCTTCTTACATGGCGACTTAGTCGAAGAAGTCTATATGAACCTTCCACCGGGCATGCGACGACAAGAGGAGAATCTCATATGGCGGCTCCATAAATCCATCTATGGCCTCAAACAGGCCTCACGATCTTGGTTCCAGAGGTTCACTACAGCTCTCCTTGATGCTGGTTTTTGACAATCATGTGCAGATTACTCACTATTCACATATCGTCGAGGGAAACTTCTCACTATTGCCCTCGTTTACGTGGATGACATCCTCGTCACCGGCAATGATGATATACTCATACAACTTCTCGAGCACTATCTTGATGACATCCTCGTCACCGGCAATGATGATATACTCATACAACTTCTCGAGCACTATCTTGATAAACGATTCCATCTCAAACACCTCGGCGATCCAAAGTGCTTCCTTGGAATAGAAATTGCAAGGTCATCCAATGGTACATATCTTCTTAGATCAACACAAGTACACACTAGATATACTTCGCGATACTGGATTAATTACTTGGAGCAAAGCCTGCAGTTGCTCCCCTTGTGACGCGGCGGCGACGTGGAAATAGATCGACGGCAACTCCGGGACACGAGCAGAACGGATAACTTGCTATCTCGCGCAGCTCGGCCTCACGCCGGACGATCTCACACTCGGCGACACACTCAAACTCATAAAGAGAAAGAGGGAAGGGAAGACACTAAGGGGCAATGCTCCTTACGTGATATCAAATTCTTAAGCATTCATCATGTCAAGCATTACACCCTTAGCCCCCTATTTATAGGGAAGGCCATAACAACAATACCCTTAAACTTTCACTAATTGTGTTTATACCCTAGCCTAATAAAACAAAACCCACCCACCCACCTTTTGACTTGTGGGATTAAAATATAATACTTTGACTCAATAAAAATAAAATATCTTGGTGGTTAAAATACAAATACCACCCTAGTAAAATACATACACACATACGTACGGATACGTACTCAGGACGCACGGATACGTACTCAGGACGCCGAGTCTTCAAGCGAGTCTCTGAGCCATAAGCTCGGTGCAGTCGGGGCGATGCGGCGTCGGCTCCGAGTAGTAGGCCCGGTAGTGGACCCGGTATCCCCACCAACCCTCTCGGGGCGGCTGGAACTTGACTCCGTCGAGTAAGGGGGGACACTGCTCTGATAGTGCTCCAGCAGATCTGGATCGAGGCGTTGGAGATCTTCCCGACTGATCCAGGAATCATCAGAAGGTGGACGGTCTCGCCAGCGGATAAGGTAGCGCTGGTACACCCGGCTCCGTGTAGTTGTTACCTACTCATCCAATATCCTCTCAATGTGCTCGCGCGGTGCTCTCGAGGCTGTGGGACGCACAGGGGTGTGCTCACTCTCAATGGGAGGAGAAGGCTCGAAAGGGTCACTAGGAATCATTGTGGGTTCCTTGTAGGCCACTAGGTCTGCCACATTAAAGGTCGAGCTAATCCCATATTCGGGAGATAAGTCCACAACATAAGCATTAGAGCCAGCCTTCCGTAGGATAGGGAAGGGACCATCACTACGGGTTTGTAACTTTTTAACAGCTCCCGAGGGGAGTCATTCGGGTCGGACCCGTACCATAACCAAGTCACCTTCTTAAAATTCATGGTGACGCTTATGCGAATCAGCCAATTTTTTATAAGTCTCATTACTGAAGTTGATTTGCTTGCTAATTGACTCATGCAGACTCTTGACATGCAGTGCAAACTCCTCAGCTGACTTGGACATTCTAGACTCGAGGGGAAGGGGAATGAGATCCACAGGTTTCCTAGGTTTGTATCAATGCACGACCTCAAATGGACTCATACCTATGGACCGATTGATAGAGCTGTTATATGCAAACTCGGCTCTGGGAAAGAGAAGATCCCAGGTGCCCGAATGATCCCCTACGAGACACCTCAAGAGATTCCCTAGACTCCTATTGACGACCTTTGTTTGCCCATCGGTTTGTGGGTGATAGGCAGTGGAGAATTTGAGTTTGGTGCCAACTAGGTGCCAAAGTATCTTCCAGAAGTAACTAGTGAACCGGACATCTCGTTCAGACACGATGGTTTGGGGGAGACCATGCAGACACACAATTTCATCAAAGAATAAGTGGGCTACTATAGATGCATCAGATGTTTTGGAACATGTAACGAAGTGGGCCATCTTAGAGAACCTATCAACGACAACAAGGATGGAATCATGCTTGTGAGCAGTGCGAGGTAAACCAAGGATAAAATCCATACTCACATCAACCTAAGGTCGATCAGGAACGGGGAGAGGAGTGTAGAGACCAGTGTTCTGTTTGACCTATTTGGCCATTGTGCATGTCCTACACTTGGCTACAATCTTGGCCACATCTTTCTTTAGGCCAAGCCAATAGAAATGCTCCTCCACAAAATGGATGGTCTTGTTGCGGCCAAAGTGACCAGCAAGACCTCCAACATGCATTTCCCAAATCAGGAAGTCCCGAATAGAAGTCCTCGGGACACAAAATTGCTGCCCTCGAAATAGAAAAACATCCTATAGTAGATAGTCAGAAAAGGCTGTCGAGAGTCCAGTGGATAGAGCAGAGTAGGCAGGGCCAAAATTAGGATACTCTTCATAGAGTTCCTTCATGCGGTCAAATCTGGTGACATCTACCCGAATAGTGGAACGAAGGGAGACCCTTCGACTCAAGGCGTCGGCCACCTTATTTTCCTTTCCAGCCTTATGTTTTAGGACAAATGTGAAAGACTAGGGGAATTCTACCCACTGACCATGCCTACGGTTTAAGCCCTTCTGAGAGCTAAGGAATTTCAGAGCCTCGTGGTCCGAATATAAGATAAACTCTTAAGGTAAGAGATAATGTCTCCAGTGTTTGAGGGCTTGGACCACGGCATAGAACTCCTTATCATAGGTGGAGTAACGAAGCTTTGCATCAGAAAGCTTCTCACTGAAATAAGTCACGGGGTGGCTTTCCTGGCTGAGCACTCCTCCTATTCCTACGCCAGATGCGTCACAAGATATCTCGAAGACTTTGAAAAAGTATGACAGGCGGAGGACAGGGGCTTTGGTCATGAGCTCCTTTATGGCACGAAAAACCTGGGAGGCAGCTTTGGTCCACTCAAAATTCCTCTTACCGATACAATCCGTAATGGGTGCCATAATGGTGATAAAACCCTAAATGAAGCGTCTGTAGAAAGTGGCTAGCCCATGGAAACTTCGAACGTCATGGACATTCTGGGACTCTCGTCAGTCTATTAAGGTTTGGACCTTAGATTGGTCCACAGACACTCCTTGACTCGATACCACAAATATAAGGAAAGTGACCCGGTCTGTCATGAATTCACATTTCTTGATATTGGCAAACATGGTTTCTTTCCTCAAAGTCTCGCAGACTTCCCTCAAATGATGGATGTGGTCCTGAGGGTTGTGGTTATAGATGAGAATGTCGTCAAAGTAGACGACAACAAAGCGACCAATGAGGGATCGAAGGATCTCCGTCATAAACCACATGAATGTGCTGGGGGCATTGGATAGCCCAAACGGCATGACGAGCCACTCATACAGATCTTCTTTTATTTTGAAGGTTGTCTTTCACTCATCCCCTGGTCGAATCCTAACCTGGTGGTAGCGACTTATCAAGTCAATCTTGAAAAAGATGGTGGCTCCACTCATCATGTTAAGTATGTCATCAAGACGGGGAATGGGAAACCTATACTTGACAATGATCTTATTGATGGCGCGGCTGTCAACACACATCCGCCAGGTGCCATCATTCTTGGATGTGAGCAAGGCAGGGACAGCGCATGAGCTCTTGCTCACTCTGAGGAAACCTTTTTGGATAAGGTCCTCGACAATCCTTTGGAGCTCACCATGCTCCTTGGGGTTCAGTCTGTAATAGGGAAGGTTGGGTAGGGTGGACCCGGGGACAAGATCAATAGCGTGTTGTACGTCACGCATGGGAGGGAGTCTAGAGGGCAAGTCCTCTGGGAAAATATCTAGGAAGTCCTACAGAATTATCTGGACCTCGGGGGGGACTGAGACTCGAGACTCCTCGGGGGTGATGGTGACAACAACAGCCCAGACAGGGGCACCTTCGGCAACCTCCCTATTCAGCTCACGGACACCTATAAAGTTAAGGCGCCTAACTAGGTCATAAGCAACCTTAGGGGCCTTGGAAACAGGTGTGATAGGTGCAGTGGGAGAGAGAATGAGAAGTTTCCCTTTAGTGGGAGTCCGAGGACTCTCTTGAACCTTGGGGGTTCTAGTGGGGGTAGAGGTGGGACTCTTTCCCGGGGTCACCTTTGGGGGTGCCGGGTACAGCTGTATCTTCTTCCCATTGTGTGAGAAGGAACACTGATTGGATCGAATGTAGTAAGGTCCACGTCATAGATCCACGGTCGTCCTATGATGATGCTACCGACCTTCATTGACATTACATCGCATAGGATTTTTTTGACATGACTGAAATTAGATGGGAATGACACATGTAGTGGTGACTGGGATAGACGTGTCGTCAACCCAAGCCACGTTGTATGGCTTCGGATGAGGATGGGTAGGTAGACCTAGACGGAAGATAAAGTCTGAAGAGACTGCATTGATACAGCTCCCGTTGTCAAAAATCACTTTGCAGGGTTGGGATTTCACCATAATGTATGTTTGGAAGATGGAGGTTCGACGCCAGTCGTCCTCCTGAGGGTGTGTTAGGATGCAGCGAACTACACCCAGTCTTCCCTGCTTTAAACTCCCGGTAATATCTCCCACTTGCATGTACTCGACATGCGTTCCGTCATACCTCGCATCCATCTCCTCAAATTGGGCGATGAGGTCAGGATCGGCCTCATACCTCTCAATGGCTTCTCCTTCCTGAGGTGAAAACTGTTAGTGTTGGTGTGCTACAGGCCAATTTCGGGTCGGGTATGTCCAATAGTTGTACGATCATGTTCATTATTAATAAAGTGGTGTATGAGCGTAAATATGCGATTGTGTTACTTTACGTTGTCCCTAGGATATGTGGTTGTAAAGTCAGCTCGAGATAGGATCTCGAACATGAGATTGACTTTACATGTACACATACCTTAAACTGTTCATGGTTGGAGGGTAATCACTCGGGGACTTTGATTACCTATTAAAGTAGTACACATGATGTGTCAGTGACCAGTCTCATGGTCATTGGTGCGGGGCACCAACACATATGTGTAGGTGTATGTCCTGAGACATTGATCGGATCTTACACGAGGACTGGAATGGTTTAATTACTTGGCTAAGTGACTTTAATCATAAGTCATGAGTTGCCGAGTCATTAACCACTCCAGGATGCGTGTGAAGATCATCAATGGTCAAGAGGGAATCGCTCACTCTCGGGTATATATCAGACAGTTAATGGGTCATGACATTGACGCTCCGTTAAATCTATGGCCAGGGTCGTGTGAGTTTGTTTAGAACGGACGTCATACACTTTAAGGAGGTCATAGTCAAATGTCACGATCATGGGGTTTGACAGAAACCATACCCTCGATCGTACCAGACTCATAGAAGGAGCGAGGGATTATATCGATGCGGTAACTGTGGACTTACAGGTTCCAGACAGGCTGGTTTTAAACCCGGTGTCCTCTAGGATCACGCGGATTTGTTTGACCCAACGTGATCGAAGGTTCAGAATGAATTAAACTATTATTCAGCTCTAGTAGAAGCGAATAATATGTTTAATTTACTTCTAATTGGGAATTAGAAGTTAATGTGCCTTAAACTAGAGTGACTATGGGCCTAGAGGATCACACACAATGGATTCTTGGGTGACGGATTATTATTATACAAGTGTATGTATTAATTCCTTTTAATTCCTTTTGGAAAGGAGTGTAAGTGGAGCTTAATACATATGTATAATAGTGGATATGATATATATATAATTTTGGTCTTTTGGAGCCATTTCAGAAATGACCAAATCTCTATATATAGAATCATACGTGAGTTCATTCGAACCCTCCTTCCAACCCCTTAAGCTAATCAAGCATTAGGCTTAAGGGAGAGGTTTAGCTTCCCCCCTTTTCTCCCCCTTGCTCTCTCTCTCTCCAGAAGGTGATAGAGTCGGGGAAAGTTGTGCCGGGGAGGTACCGTCGCTGCGCAAGGGTCCGTGTGGATCTGCTCTAGAGGCCGTATAGCTGTGCGGCTCGATATTCTACATCGGGCATCGCGGACAGCGTCGTTCCGCGCAAGGTGAAACAGGCAACCCGTAATTAGGGTCTTAGAAACACCGATTAGAGCACAGATTAAGCTTTCCATAACACTGGGATCGGGCAAATAAAATTTTTGTTATCCGCTGCGTCGCCCCTAGGTGCTGTGCAAAACGTTACAGTGATATCAGAGCCAGGTTAACGCTCTAATCGGTGTTTTTATCGTCGTATAGAACCATATTTGAAAGGGGATTAAATCTTCAATTATTATTTGTTGAAATAGATCTAGGCGTCTCTGTTCTTCCTGGATGCTGGGCATCCAAGCAGCAATTTTTTTTGAAAATTTTTTTTTTTAAGGCCCATTTGGTCGGCGCAGTGCGCCCGCCGCGTGCGCCGCGTGGGCAGCGCACGCGGCACCCGGGGTCAGCGCCCGTGGGCGCTGACCGCGGGGGCGGGCGGGCGCGCCGCATGGCGGGCCGCGCCCGCCCACACCTTCCGCGTGGGCGGCCGCGCCCCCCCTGCGGGGACCGCGCCCAAATTTTTATTATTATTTATTTTTATTAAAAAAATTATGTTTTACCATTTTTTTTAATTTATTGTGCTCATATAAACAAGTATATACATGGGATATATATATGAAAATGTACAGTAAATTGAATAGAATTTTATCGAGTAGGTTAATTGTATTATCTCGATGGTAAATGTCAAATGTTAAATTTTATTTTACCGTGTTGAATTTACTGAGGTGAGATAATTACTATTTACCTTGAGATAAAATGGTAATAATTGAAGTTACTTTAGTAAAATTTAAGTTTTTGAATTTTTAATTATTAGATAATTAAAAAATTTAAATTTTAAATTTTATTGAAGATAAATGTAGAAAATTTAAATATTTAAATTTTAATTATTAGATAATTGTTAAATTTAAATTTTAAATTTTAGAAAATTATTAATTGAGGATAATTACATTATTTTAAATTCACTTTCAAACAACATTATTGGATAATTAGTTTGAATTTAAATTTAAATTGTTGGCTTGTTTAAATTTTGAATTTAAATTTGATTATTAGATAATTAAATTTAAATTTAAATTTAATTAATTATCTCAATTAGATGTCCCTGTAGAAAATGATGGTTCTTTACGTGCTTTACTTTATTTATCTTGTATTGGCCTACTTGTGTGTTTAATTTTAGTTAATCATGCTTTGATTTTTAAAATTAAACAAAGCTAGCATATTTTTGTTTGCACATCCCATTTTTAAATTCAAAAAGTAAGGATTATTTTCAGAAAATAACCCTTGATTGATTTTATTTGAATGGGTTGACAAGTGATCATGGACTTGGATTAATGTAATTAATTGGGGTCTGCGAACCTCCTTTCTCTATCTGTTAAAATTTCAATGTACTTCTATCTTCCTCCATTGTTGTACTCGCCCTAAGGGCTGCTAGAATTTGAGTCACATGTAATTTAATTTTTTCGGCCTGCGTGCCGTGTAAAAGTTGTAATTAATGCGGCGTCGGAGTTTGAAAGCGTGGAGCACACCCGACGAGGACGATCCAGCTGCTTCGGAAACGGGCCGGATGTCTTAGTTACATTAGGGTTAAAGTCCATGATCACTTGCATTTATTTTTACATTGGATGCATTTATTTTGTGTAAACTAATAGGTACGGTAAATATATTGAATATATTTATATTACCACCTAGGGTGAGATCAAGATAAAATTAAATTCCCTCGCGATTAAATTTTAGATCTGCTAAGCGTGGCTCTAGGAGTCATCGTGGCCCTCCATCATTATGGAGTGAATGAACGTCTTCATTTCATGAATTTGTTGTGCTTTCCATAAGGTCCATGAGCTTGGGGGCAGGATTAAACTCCAAGGCTCGGCCTTAATAGGGTGAGAAATTTAACTCGGCTTTGTTGTGCTTTCCACAAGGGTCGGGTCATGAACTCATTGCTATGTAGTAATGATGGTTAGATCTAACCGAGAATATCATTTGTTGTGATTTCCACAAGGGGATGATTTCTCGGGGGCCGAATATCGGATATTGCATTAGATGCAAGTGCTTGTTAACTGCCCTTGAGATGATGTATGGTTTGTTGTGCTTTCCACAAGGTCGTACATCAGTCTCGTTGGGATTCCGACCCACTAGGTAGATCTCGCTGATCTCCCGTTCTATATACTGAGGGTTATATAGTCCGATCGAAAAATAGTGGGACTAACTAAGATAGAAAATAACATCTAAGTTAGAATCTGAACACATGCTAAGTTGTCTTTTATTTCTTATCCAGATTATAATGTCGTCGTCCAACCCCCTCCGCGGTATCTTGGATGCAAATAGATTAACTAGACTGAACTACTCAGATTGGCTGCGTAATCTACGCATAGTCCTTACCGCCGAAAAGATTGCGTACGTGTTGGACACGGTTCATTCTGAGCCAGCTCCTGATGCCGACGAGGGCGAGTTACTGGCTTATGCCAAGTGGTATGAGGACTCCTCCCTTGCCCAATGTTACATGTTGGCCTCTATGGCTCCCGAGCTGCAGAGGCAATTTGAAAAGATTGATTGTAGAAGTATACTTCTCAATCTACGCCAGCTCTTCGGGGAGCAGGGTAGGATTGAGAGGTATGACATCTCCAAAAGGCTTTTCAGGACACGGATGTCTGAGGGTTCATCAGTACATGCTCATGTGTTGAAAATGATGGAGTGGATTGAAAGACTCAATGCATTGGGGTTCAAGTTGGTGTGGACGCACTTTTTATTTAACAATTATTTTATTCGTTTGTTGGTTTATTAAGTGCGTGGGCGTGCCAGTCACAAAGTGACGATTTATTCGGACTTCATGGAAGCCCATGGTGCGCTCGATCTGACTCAGTCAGACGATTGTGTGGTTCGTGTCGGGACCAAAACCCGTCGCGCCATAAAGGTCACGACGTTATTTACATCCCCTCAGAGAGGGGAACACCCTTGATTAATCGCCGAGAAAAAAGGGCCTCATGGCCATAAAATTAATTGCATAAAAATATATTAAGAAACACTGACGTCCTCACACGAGGGCATGAAGAAAGTATTTGAGCTCATGTCGGTCATGTGTTTGACCATTTAATGTTCGGACGAATGTCCGGCTTGCGAGTATCGTAATCGTCGCGAGGAAAATCGGAGCTTATGTATGCCGGGGTACGACAAATTTATTGTTTAGAGGGACGAGGAATATTCAGTTAAATCCCAGTTAAAGCGGTCAGAAACCAGTGAGTCTGTTGGCCCGGTGTAAGATCAAGCTACGACTATACTGCGGTGGGCCCCCCGCGGTCGAAATCAGGATCGCATGGGCATCGTCAATATTCCCGATGCCAAAGGAGGGCAACGGGAGAATGTCCCAGGATTAGATCCCAAGATAAATATACGTTCAGAGACAGCGGGCTATTGGCCTAGCGTGTGAGTCAGACATTGACCATGATTGGGAAGAACCCGAGGTCTATGCGTGACCCATGAAGGCCTTATTGATATTCCCATGTGTAGGGTCCAGGGAGGTGAGATTCTCCGAATTGCACAGCGACGTGTATTTTCTACATTTTTTACCTTATTGCTTGTGGTTCTGTTTGAATGTAGATTTTATTCCATTCACGTGTGTTGTCTCCCTTTTTTTTATCTTGTTTTGATTGTATTATTATGACTTCCCCTTTTTATTATTTATTTTTTTTTGTTTTATGTGGTGTATTAATAAAGAATTTTATGTAATGCTCATGTTTACACGAGGCCTTGATGCAATTAATTTGATGCATACATGGAGGAGGGGGTGCTATCTTTTTATTTGTGAATTGCACAAGGGAAGCTTGCATTATTTCATTTTATCTTTTTATTTTTTATTTCATTATTATTATTATTATTTCATTATTATTATTTTATTACTATTATTATTATTTATTATTATTATATTAGTCCTGGTGAAAATGCGGCAATGTCTCCCCTACACCCGAGCGCTGAGAGAGGGTGGTGAAGGCAAGCTAAGAGTGTGTCGGATAGAGGGTGGATGGGTGTGCCGGGTAGAGGGTGGCTAGAGTGTGCCGGGGAAGGGCTGAAAGAGTGTGCCGGGTGAGGGCTAAAAGGGTGTGCCGGGGAAGGGCTGAAAGAGTGTGCCGGGGAAGGTTTGAAAGAGTGTGTCGGGTAAGGGCTGAGAGGTGCCGAGCAAGAGGAAGGCTGGGCCGTGCCGGGCCTCCAGGGATTCATGCAAGGTATTTCTTATTTACCATTATTTTGGAGGTCAACATTATGTTGTGTTTTTATTTCTTTTATTAGTTTAAATCCTGGCGAAATTTTGGCAGCATCTCCCCCGGACCCAGGATGGAAGGAGAATAAAGGGAACACATCCACATGGAGTGGCGGAACCCGACAATCTGAGGTGTGCGCCAGGGGCGACCGCACCTTTGATAAAACTTCGGAAAGTCCGGAAGAACCAACGAATGGAAGGTATCTTCAAGACTGGCCAAGGGGGATTCAACTACCAAGGGAGGAGGGCGACAAGGGGATCAAAGGAAAGATGTTAGGCTCGTGGGGCTCAGGGAGAAGAAGGAACAAGCTTCCCATTTGGGCCAAAGACCAAATGTGGAATTCGGGCCCTCAGAGGGGAAGAACATCGACGCATAGAATCTAAGAACACCGAGAAAACAACAGAGGAAATGCACAACACACCACATGCAGTGGGATAGATCGAGGGAGGCCAGAAGAAACCCAAAAGAAGGGGGGGGAGACTTTCATTCATAAAGAAAAATGACCGTGACCGGCCATACACATTGCGGTATACATCGAGGCCGAAGCCACAGAAGAGGGGAGAAGAAAAAAAGGAAGAACATGGAGAGGAAATAGGAGGGGAGCTAGGGTCGAGCAGAGGCGACGGCTCCCTACTCTTCCCCACTCCCCCTGCTACACCGACCCTCCCTCTCTCTCTCTTTCTCTTACTCTCTCTCATTTCTCTGGCCTCCGGGAAGCCTCCAACGCCGGAGCAGCTTCTTCTTCCTCTTCTCTCTTCTCTCGGTGCCAGGCTCTGTTCGTCTCCGTGGGTGTGTCCTCCATCTGTGGTCCTCCTCTGTTCGCCGGAGAAGAGGGGGTTTTTATACTCCCAGTGGCGGGAGCCTTCGAACACGAACGGCGGAGGCAGGAAGTGACGGGTCATGATGGGGTTTGACTTCCCCATCCTCTGGTGGCAGAGGAATAGCCTGCGTGCCTTCATCTCCGGTTGACACGTCAGACAGTCCACTGCGCGCCAAGGATCTCTAGGGCATGGGCATTAGATTTCTTCTGTCGAATGCACCGGGTGGCAAGGCGTGCCGCTAAGAAGCCAGAAGGTTGTGCCGTTGGAAGACCCAAGAAGTGTGCCGCTGAAGGCTTGAAATAGTGTGCCGTTGGAGGCTTATAGGGGCGTGCCGTTGAAAGGCCCAGGAGGGTGTGCCGCTGGAAGACCCAAGAAGTGTGATGTTGAGGGGTCGGCGAAGTGTGCCGGCCAAGGGGTGTTTGTACTGCAACGGGTGAGGGCGTTCGGCATTGATGCCCCCATTACACAATATTTCATCAAGATAATCGTACACCATGTTATTCTGTGCTCGACCCTTTGTTTTATTTCTGATGGTCCAAAAATTCTAAGGATCACAGCATTCAATCTTTCTACTTTCAGCTCGCATCCGGATGTGCGGCAGCTACTATTTTCACGATGCAAAGATCATACGCCAGACCCTGCTAGCCGCCGCTTGGAAGCATTGGACACAGCCACTTGACCAAGCCTACCAGCTTCGGCATCTACAAGTCGCTCTTTGACTGGTGTATAATGCCGCAGCCATACACCAGCGTACACCTGTTGAGGCCTCATGATTTTTGTATCAGGATCCTCTAGTGACTCACGCCAATGTGCCAAGTACTCAGCCATACGAGGAATCGCAAACAAAACGGGAAAGAATTCCGTTGGGAAACCCATTACCCTGTAGATCAAGCCAGAATAGAAGTCGACATTTGGATAAGCTTCCTTTTAACAAAATACTCCTCTGACAATGCAGCTTTCTCCGGGGCAACAGCCACTTCAATGAGTGGATCTCGTCTAACAATCGAGAAGGCTTTCTCTGCCAATTTCCTTATGACCTTAGCACGAGGATCATAGTTTTTGTACACACGATGCCCAAAACCTGACATTTTTTTTGTGCTTCCAATTTCACTCAGCATTTTACGAACAACCTCGTTTTCCCCACCATGAAGAGGCCCATATAATGCTCCAATAGCCTCCAGCTAGTGCAGTGTAGACATCCACATCACTAGAAGCAAGATGTCAAGCAGCATCCGTGGAGCAATTCATCTCATGTTCTGCATGCAGTTGTAGACACGCCATTCCTGACGTCTCCTGAAAAAGTCTCATATTACTATACAACGTCCCGCGACGGCTTACGCGTTTTGAATCACTTGAGTGCTTCCTTTTCTTGAGTCTTCTTCTGCCCTTTTCGGCATCCGGAATCGTCTCGTCACGGCATTCGGACGGCATCAACACCAGTCAGACGCATCAGAGGTTCCGGAACCAAGAAGGGTGTCTGCCGGGCGCCCGCCGACGCCTGATCTAGGACCCGGGTGGGTCTTAATGGGGGCGTCCAGGCCCCTGGACGCCCCCATGCTTTTAATTTATTTTATTATTTTCTCAGGGCCCAAAATAAAATAAAAATATATATATTAATGGAGGCGTCCAGGCCCCTGGACGCCTCATAAAAACAAAAATAAAAAATATTTGTAAATGCCACTTGGCATAAAAAAGACAAAAAATAATTAAAAATATATATATATTAATGGAGGCGTCCAGGCCCCTGGACGCCTCCATAAAAACAAATAAAAAAATTAAAATGCCAGCCTGGTATAAAAGACAAAAGAAAAATAAAAAATAATATAATTTTGGAGGCGTCCAGGCCCCTGGACGCCTCCATCAACTCCCTCACGGGCGCCGGCCACCGAACGACGGTTTATCGTGTGTGAAAAAATCCAAATTATAGAGACGTCCAGTCAGCTGGACGCGCCCATTTCTGAATCACGAGGCGCCGCTCACAAAACCACGCGTTGTGCCAAACCGCGTGCGGCCGTCGTCGGCTTTCGGTGGACCTGCTTGAGGCGTCCGGGACCCTGGACGCCTCCACAAAAGTATTCCAAAAAAATAAATAAAAATAGAATAAAATATTATTTCGGCCCTGATGGAGGTGTCCAGGGTCCTGGACGCCTCCACCCTCCGGAGCTCTATAAATAGAGCCCACCCCCTCAGTTCTGGAGGAGCTTCAGAAGTGATCCGATAGGCTGCCGGAGCCCAGAGGCTACGGAGTCATTTTCTAACCCGTGGGTTCTTTTGTAGGTGGAGGTTCTGCCGGCTTCTCGGGTGCTCACGCTCGCGAGAGGAAGGTCGTCTTCATCCACCGCGCTTCCACGTCGTCCCCACGCTGCCGGAGCTCCGCCGGATTTCACCCTCGGCTCATCCAATAAGCCTTTTCTTCCCCTTTTTCTTCGTAGTTCTTTTGCATTCATCATCTCGCATCCTCTATCCCCCTTCATAAGGGCGCCTCTTCTTTTATACTTCTTGCATCCATCATCTCATTTTCCTCCTACTCGAGTCCGAGAGGGGTTTAAAAGATAACACCAACCAGGTGTGTGTCTTGCCATCATTTCGTTATTTTTATCGCAAGGATTTGAATACTACACCTCCATCTTTCTAATCCACTTGTCATTTGTTTGTCGTTGTTTTGCAAGGGTAGCCGAGGAAAGCCCTCTCCGTCGGCCGGCCGGAGGGAGAGGAAGAAGCAACCCGCCATCTCCCGCTCTTGAGGTAGGCGCGATCACTTTCTTATTTTGGGGTCTTTCGGCCCCTGGCGATCACATCTTATTTTCGAGGCCGCGGCGAGTCACTTCCCCAATGGCCGTTTAAATTTCCGTTCTTATATTCTCTTTATACTCTGTTATATTCTGCTCATATTCTCGAGGCCGCGGCGAGTCACTTCCCCAATGGCCGTTTAAATTCCCGTTTTTATATGTTATATTCTTATCTATTCGTGTTCTCGAGGCCGCGGCGAGTCACTTCCCCAATGGCCGTTTAAATTCACGTTCTTATACGTTATATTCTTATCTGTTTGTGTTCTCGAGGCCGCGGCGAGTCACTTCCCCAATGGCCGTTTAAATTCCCGCTCTTTGTATTCTCTCTATATTCTGTCATCTTATTATCTGCTCATATTCTCGAGGCCGCGGCGAGTCACTTCCCCAATGGCCGTTTCAATTCTTGTTATTTAATTTTTGCACCATTCCCGTCCCCCCGAGGCCGCGGCGAGTCACTTCCCGCTATGGCCGTTTAAACCCCATATTTTGCTATATCACACTTGTCCCGCTCGCCCCGCCGGAGCAATCTCCCGTGGTGGCCCCTTCTCTCTCTTCTCTTATTTCTGTGTTGCAGCAAACAAACACCAAAAGAAAGAAAAGAGGAGCCCGCGCGCGCTCCGCGTCCTCTTCCCCGCTCTTCTCCGAACCGCGTGACGTCGCTCACAGATTGGCGATCACGGTGGGACATCTACTGCTTCCTTTCGGCTACCCTTGCAAGTTCGGCACCACCCGTGCCTCTCCACCTTCGCGCCCGCGCGCGCCCCCGTTGTGCTCACGGCAGCACCGTCAGTTTTGATTGGTTCTTTGTTTATTATATGTCTGTTATTTCTGTTGTTTTCCCACTCCATATATCTGTCAGCATTCCATTGCATACATCCATTCCTCTTTTCTATCCTTTTTTTCATTTTTTGAGGATCACCCTTTCCCGGTGAAGGAAGGACTCTCCGTTTGGGAATTCCTCTCAACGGACTAGAATCTCCTACACTGGGACCTCCGTAAGTCCCCGACATCGAAGAATCTCCTCTTCGTTCACTGGGCTGGTTGTACCATTGAAGTTCCCCGGAGTTAGTCATTTCATTCGTGGTGAGACGAGAGACCCTAGCTGACACGGCGGTGAAACAAAAAGAAACTAGGGTCCTCCATTTTGTGTGAACTTCGGATCTCGCTAAAAACAAAAAAATCATCAAAATCAAAACACAAAAAAAGACGTAAGGCATTCACTTGTGTGTTAATCTCTGCTGATCGTTTGTTGGTGTATGCTATTATGCTCTCGAAAAACATGATGGATGGCTGAATATAATTACAATTGTTTCGAGGCCGATGCCTTCCGTTATGGGTCTCAAATGCGTGACCCAGGTCACGACTCTTACGGGGTCTATAACTCAGACTGGGGCTATCAGCCTGACCCACAGGTTCATCCCATGGACATTGGCCCATCCTATAAGTCCTCATATGGAATACAGGCCACTGTTAGTGGAGCTTCCCCCTCCACTAGTGTTCCCTATGCCTGGGATTTCATGGCTTCTCATGTCGACTCTCTCAGCTCTCAACTTGGAGCCTTACAGGCTGTTATTGAGAGGAAATTTCTTCCTCCTTCCCCTCCTCAAGCCAACCCCCTTCACGCTTTCATGAATAATATTACCAAAATGGAGAAGGATTGGAAGGAGAGAAGAGATGAGTATGGCATCTGGGATATGAGTGAGCAAGAAGTTCTCCCAAGTTTTAACGATCAAGTGGATGCCGTCCACCCACCATTCATTCATTACGCTCATTCATATGGCCCTCCGCCTCCGCATTCATATCCACAAAACCCTTCATGTCAATATACACCATCTCCACTCATCAACGTGCCTCCACCACGGCGTCCATTTGAACTTGATGATCATAAAGAATTGGAAATGGCACATGATGAAATTTATGAAGATTTTGAATATACACCTACTCCGAGTTTTCTTCGTTTCCCTCTTCCACTGCTCCCACAAGAACCCCCTGCTCAGGATGAAGCCACTAGTTCTACCCCTGCTTATGAGTCATCATGGTGTCACGATGACGGGTTTACACCCCAACAACCCGCATCAATGCACCATGAATCACCTTCTACCCTTAACCCCCCACGTACCACCAAAATCGACGTTTCCTATGTACCAAGCCTTCTACTGTCACCCCTTCAATTGTACAAATAACCCCCACACCATTGGCTTCCACTGAGCATTCCACTAACTCTTGTTCCCAACCGAGTAATCCTCCATCGTCTCCACCTAAAACCTCCACTAGCCTTGTAACCCCGAATCCAACCATTCCTATTCCTCCACTCCCCTTACCTAAACCCGTGATTAACCCTGAGCCGGGCCCATTGATTGTTGCACACGAGCCAACCTCGTCTCCTCTCGAGAACAAGGAGAAGCCCGTCGTGTCTCAACCTCCACTTACCCTTCCTATAGCCCCCATCATTGAATCTCCATTACCCGTTGAGCCTGTTGTCTCAATCTCACCTCCTTCCACCACCTCTCGGAGTGGGTGTCTTTCTACAAATACATGTGCCAAAGATGATGTTCAAGAATCGGACAAGAAGAATTTGGCCACGGCAATGCCATTCAAGATCCAAGATTTAATTTGCCGAATGCCGATTCGGGTTCTTGTGCCGGTCACCTTTGAGAAGGCCGAATTTCCATCTGCACCAATGCCCATCAAGAAGGACCCTCAGGAATTGGTGCTGACCAAATCAGGGGCCAAAATAACCACGATCACGTTACTCATTGGCCAACATGCTTTCAAGGCTCTTATTACCCCTTGTTCGATCATAGTCCAAATGGCCAATCAAAAGAAGGGGTTCTCCTCATGCATAGTGATGACACATTCTACTGCCGAGGAGATGTTGAATTCTATGCTCAGGGGTGGGTCAGGGCAGTTCTTGTTGGAAGCTTTTGACATCATGTCTACTCACTACCAACTTCCATGCAAGAGGCGAACGCCTATGTTACCTGGCATGATCACGTGTGATATTCCAACAGCCTTGAGCGGTGCCCCAAAAATGAAGCTCCTTATGACGAGCATCCAACTTCCAATGATGGACACCGTTCATCTATCACGGGAGTTTTTTCCAAGGGAGCCATTTCATGTCAAGATCCCTACTTCACAAGCGGTGCTCTTAAATCTTTGTTTTGATATTTTGCCAAGAGAGTTACCGTTCATGTACGAATGTCCAAAGGGCCTTATTAGAAGTCCGTCAAATGAGAGCCTGTGGGCCCGGACCGTACTAATGGACCCGGTTGGTCAGAGAAAGAAGAGGCCTTCTGCCTGGGCACATCATTGGGATCAGCCTGCAAACCCAGGAGGCCGAGAACTCGTGTTGAAGATTGAAGGGCCGCACTATGAGAGAGTATTTACCAAGAAGAGGGAAAAGCATAAAGTGAAGCTTAAGGACAATAAATCCCTTGTTGAAGGAGCCCACATCAGTTCATCCACTTCCTATCCCAGTCCATCACTGCTCATGCTGCTATTCAACTTCTTTTTATGGGCAGTCCATTGGTTAAGGAGACGCCTCCCGTCATCTAAATCTAAGTCATCAAGCTCCTCTGCTCTAGGGTCCCCGAACCCTCACATTCCTCGTTGTCCGGAGCTTCCGGACCCCTACATTCATCCCTGTCCGGAACCTCCGGACCCCTCCCTATTTAATTCCATGTTTTTATCCATCTCTCACCCCCATCCGGAACCTCCGGATTTCTTATCTTATTCTCCATCTCTCTCAGGGCATCGCGCCCTTCCTTCCCATATCCACCTGGAACCTCCGGGCCTCTCCTTCTTTCGATTTATCCTTTTGTTCTTCCAAGTCATCACGTCCTTCATTCTTTTCACCCCTTTGAATTGTCTTTTTACACACCTCCCAGGGCATCGGGTCCCTCATGATCTTCTTCCTCCGGAACCTCCGGATTCATTTCCCCATGATTCTCCTCCTTTACGTCCGGACCCTTCGGATCCGCCTCTCTCGATTCATCAATTTCTGATTCCTCCCGATCCCGCTCCCGGGTTCGACCCGGTTCCTTCCACGTTAACTTCCTCGGGCACCTGCCCGTTCTCACACTGTTTCCGAGGCTTTAGTCCTCACTGATTTCTTTGATTTCTTCTCATCCTGTAAATTCTTCTAGGTATCTTTCACCTAAATCTTGTTTTATCCCCCACTTATTTAAAATAAACCGCCCTAGTTGGAGGGTTGTTGTATAGAGGAGCCTTACTGGTATTCTGTTAAGATGTCTTGGTGACGATGAGGTTTGGAAATGTGTAGAGGAGACGCACTCGGGTGTGTGCGGTGGCCACGTGAATAGTCAGATGCTCGCCAAGAAGATCATTCGGCAAGGCTTTTATTGGCCCACTATGGAAGAGGATTGTGCTGTCTATGTCCGTAGGTGTGTCAAGTGTCAACTTCACGCCGATAAAATCCATTCACCATCTTCCTCACTTCATCCAATATCCTCCCCGTGGCCTTTCTCCATGTGGGCATTCGACATCATTGGTCCCCTAGGTGATCCCAATTCCCTCACCAAGCAGAAATCTTTCATCCTTACTGCGACGGAATACTTCACCAAATGGGCCGAAGCCGAAGCTTACGCGGAAATCAAGGCGTCAACAGTCTGCAAGTTCATCATGAAGAACATCCTCGCCAGATTCGGCATCCCAAGCACGATCGTCACCGACAATGGGCCACAATTCATTTCTCAGGACCTACAGGACCTCTGCAAAAGGTACGCAATTGCATTGCATCATTCATCGCCATATTACCCACAAGGTAACGGCCAAGCGGAGGCCACCAATAAAACATTGCTCAAAATCATCAAAAAAACCTGCGAGTCTAGTAAGTTTTCAGACTGGCCAGAAAAGCTTATCGAAGCTCTATGGGCCTATCGCACTTCAATCCGTACCCCCACCGGGCAGACTCCATTTGCCCTCACTTATGGTATGGAAGCGGTAGTCCCGTACGAGACTCTGATCCCTTCTCTCAGGGTACAATTGGACGAGGAATTTCCCCTCGACGATCGTCGTAATTCACTCCTCGCCCAGTTGGAACTCTTGGATGAGAAGCGGCTGGCCGCTGCCGAACACGCGCGTGTGTATCAAAATAGACTCGCTCGCTTTTACCAAAAGAAAGTCGTTGAGAGAAAATTCAAAGTCGGTGAGATGGTCGTAAAAAGAATTTTTGTCAAACCTGGAGGGCCGCGTTCTAAGCTCCAACCCAATTGGGAAGGACCATTTGTAATTCAAGCCGTGTACCCTGGCAACGCCTACAAGCTAGTCAACGCCGAAGGGACCGAGTTATCCCACCCTTGGAATGGGCTTTATCTTAAGAAATACTACCCTTAGCACAAAACAAAAAAAATGATGAAAAGATAAAAAACATCAAAAACAAAGAAATATTGAAAACCACTAAAAATATGGAAAATTCAAAATGCCGATGCCTGGCAGTCACCATGTAGTTAAGTCCCTGCATCTAACCTTCATGTTAGGATAGGGCCCATTAAGGCTTGGTAGGCACCGGGTCTTGGTTTGCCAGAACCGTGGAGACCCCTGTCCGGCCACGTCGGCCTATGCTCGCTCGAAGGAAGCTAACATGTGTTCACTTATGTATTTTATTCAAAAAAGTTGGTAGCATCACCTACGGTAGGGCCACACCTAGAAGATCTCCGGAAGCTGTAATCTTTATTCTTTTCTCTTCGACCAAATGAGACAGTCGGCGCCCTTAAAACGCTGAGCATGAGAAACCGAAACTCAAACCCCAAGGGCAAGAGTAGGATCCATTTCCTCGAGCATCGATCAGAGCACGAGAAGAGGGCAGTGTCCCCGCAGGCATACGAAAAGGGAGCCCACAAACGTCAAACGACTATATCTCCCTCACAAAAAGAAATACAAAATCAAAATCAAGAGAAAAGCCTGGTCGTGACCGTGCCTGTTGCGATAAACGGAACCCCTCAAAGCAAAAGTCTGAATCCACAAAAGGGGCCGTGGAATGTAAATGCTCGAGATTTGGTCCGAAGTTGTCCGAAAGGAAAGAGTTAATGGGCCCTTATTCGCTCGCCGGGTTAACGGCTTTGCCGGTCCTCTCAGGAGGTTTATCCCCTACACTCTTCCTTCTCCCTCTAAAGATGAAGGTTCGATGGAGTTTCTGAAAGGTGAAAACTGCCCAGGGTCTGCGACCTTATTTTAATATACACATTTGGTTGCCTACTTTGAAAAGCAAAAGCTATCGCTGCGAAGGAGTCTCCGTGTTTCTGGCTGGTCAAGACCCTGTTTACCACCTTGATGTCTTCTTGTTTAACCTCGGGCTTAGGCCAATGCAAGCGCGTCACCTATGGGTGCGACGGCGTCTGATTCCGGGTCAGCGTCGCGCGGTTGGTCGTTAGGGTTCCAGGGTGTTCCATCATATACCATCTAGAGTTGTGAGGAAACAGACCCGGGTCGGGCAAATCTTTTACCTCAAACACCTTTTGGGTGAATCCCTGTGGTCGGAAGCGACTGGGAGCCTAAGCATGGCATGACGGTATTGTCATCAGGGTAAGTCTTAGCCGGCGGGATCATCATTCGAGGGGTCTAGAGGCCCAAATCAACCTAGATGTGCACTTAGGATACCTGGGAGGTTAGTAAGAAACCCCTGTCTCACGTAGGTTAGGTGCCATTTGGGTGCTTGCCGGGCGTTAGCAATAAAAAAAATTGAAATGATAAAAGCAAAAAATGGAAAAGAGAAAATGTACATATTTGCAAACAAAAAAAATCTTTTTATGATAAAACAAAAAATATCAAATATAAAAAAGAAAACAAATCAATTTTGCATGATTACATTTGCGTGCAGCATCTCACTTTTAATACCGCTTGCATTCGTGTGCTTGCCTGTCGCATTTATCATCACCGCATCTTTCCCTTGCCTTCGTTAAATAAAGGCTTGGCCCCTTGACCAGTTATCAAGGACAGTCACAGTGACCATTTGCTTATTGAGCAAGGGGCCAAGTCAGAACAGAAATTCTGATTTGTTTGTTTCAGTGATATGTGCAGGGATTCAGGCAACTGAAGCAAAGGTGAAGAACAAACAAACCAAACCTTGTATTTTATTCCAAAAACCAAAAAAAATTTACATCAAGTTCCGCCCTCTCTCTCTGCATTACTCGTCCCACTACTCTCCGGACAAAACACTCTCAAAGGTGCTACCCAACTACGAAAAGCGGTACTCCTACCGCTCTGTACTCCTCTTCCTATTCCCGCATCCCGGCGTTGATCTACGGAAGCAGCAGAGAAGCTACCAACACGAAAGCCACGCTCTCGTGCTCTTCGGTAGCGCTCCTCACCATCTCTCAGCCACTGTTCAGCAAGACCAAGGCTGATTCGGAGTTCGAATAGTTGGGCCTCCATGGCCCTTCGTTCCTCCCTTTCAGTCAATCTGTTGGCTCTTTCTCTCTCTGCGTCTCTTTCTCTCTCTGCACGTTCTCTCTCACGGTCTTCCCTCTCCAACTGGAGAGTGATCCTCAGTTCCATAGCATCCCTAGAGGAGTCGTCATCAGGATGACGCCGCAGTTCCCTCTCCAGTTCTGCTATCCTAGCCTCCTTCTGCGCAGCTTGGGCAAGCGCTTCTTCCGTCTCCTTTTCCTGCCAAGTGTACCATCTCAGATACGCGATAAGGCGTAAACAAAGAGAACTCAACGCTGAAACTTTTACCTGTATACGGAGCATCCCTTCTGCCTCCGCAGCACGCTGCGTGGCGTGAGCAAGTTGCTCATGAAGCAAGTTAAGTTCGGAGGTAGGAATCCACAAGCTGGAGAGGTACCACCTACTCCCATCGCTGGGGAAGCCGCGCCAATCTGGGCATGCTACGACCGCGTGAATTAGCAGCCAACATCTGGAATCTGGGGTTTTAATTAAGAACGCAGTGCACACCTACCGAGGCGCTCGTAGCTCCGCGGGCATCGCCCAACTGTTGTTCCATCTCTGCCAAGCGAGTTCGTAAATTCGCTATCATGGCATCCCGGACATCCTGCAGCCATACAAGTCAGCATTTCCACCAGAAAACCAAAAAAGGAGAAAGAAGAAGAAAAGAAAAAGGGGAAACCTACCTCCACAAGTCCCCGGGGTTGGAGCCGCTCTGCGTACTTTGTCCTATATAGACGCAAGTAGTCCTCGCTATCCCGCGCCTGCGATTCTACAATCGTGCCACCCCGTTGCCAGTCTTCGTACTGTTCAGGGAACCGCACGCGCCAGTCAATGCAGGTCGCCGGTCCTCGCGTCTTTCTCCCGACACGAGGTGGCGCAGCTGAATCCACCCATTCTTGAGCCAGTCCTAAAGTCCTCATAACCAATCGTAGCCGAAGTGGCTCGATTTCATTCAGGCAGTGCATCCACAGTTCCCGTCCGAACCGGGCACGACTTGCTAGAACCCACGGCTGGTCAGCATCGACCATGTCTGAGTAGGGTCTCCAGTTTACCATCGCTGCAGGGAACTCCTGTAGCTCCCGCCTTAGCACCATCAGTTGGTAGGTTAGGGGTGCCGCACTCATGATGGGTTCCCACCGCCTGGCTAGCGGCACCATCGCAGGTCGCCAATGCCGAGCTCTCCCCATAGGGAGGTAATAATAGCTCCATAGCTGCTCGGCGCAGGTCATCAGAACCTTGCAAAAACACAAAAAAATACAAAACAAGCAAAACCAAAAATACCTGGATGAATGGTGTGAAACCACTCACAGTCATCTCACGATCCGTTTCTTGGAATAGGCCTGCAAACAAGTGTGCCAGCATGGCGGCTCCCCAGGCATAATACCCTACTCTTTCAAGGTCTGACAGCAGCTCCAGGAAGCAACATTGGATACCGTCCCCTTTCGAGCTCAGTACCAATCTCCCCAAAAGGAAGAGGAGAAATCTCCTCAAATCTATGTTGCATCTTTCCCAGTCGCCGAAATCTGTGCAGTACACGGCGCGGCATCCTATTTCTATCCTTTCCATGAACTCTTCTGAGGATTCATCGTCCCGCCGACGAGTGTCGGTGAGCCCTAATGCATCCATCAGGGACGCCCTAGCTACCGACCTATTTTTCTGACCATCTAGGTCCAAACCCAGTAACTTCTGGGCACCTTCTCTGTAGTCCGCGTAAGTGACTCCGGTCACTGCCTCGCCCTCTACCTTCAGGCTTGTGATCCGGACCACATCCTCCAAGCTGGGCACCATGTGCCCCCAGGGCATCAGGAATGCCCGGCTCACTGGGTCCCATCTCTCACACAAGGCTTGGATCAGGACTAGGTCAAGCTGGATCGGCTCGATCCGAAGGAAGGTACCAAATCCCATCACGTCTAGCCTCGCCTTCTGAAAATCTGGGAGGCCCCTGTACGCTGCTACTACCAACTCCCATAAGATTTGTGATTTCATCACAACCTACACATACAAGGAATGGGGGTGAGGTTTGGTCGGAAGAAAGGAAGAAAGAATGAGAAAAGGGCAAGAAAACTTGGCTTACGAGTTGTGATTGGGCCCTTTCGCTGAAGTGCCCTTCAAGGTCTGAAAGCCTCCTGGAACTACTACCACTGGACCTGCTTCTCTTCGAGGAATGGGAAGATTCGCCCTCCATCCAACTCTCAGAATTTTGAACTCCTCCTCTCCCGTAAGAACTTGTGCTCCTCGAGTTAGTCCTCGATATACCTGGGAAGATAAAAGGGACAAGAATTTATAGAAATGGAAGGAGTGCGGACCAAGATTGCCTCCATCACCTGTCAATAATAGCCCTCGCAATGAGGCACCGCCAAGCGGTCCCATGTGTCGCTTCACCGCTCGCACAGGGTGATTGACTGGACGAAGAATAGGACGAATAGCCCCTATGTTGTCTAGGGATACCCTATCATAATTTGGAGGACGTCCGCAAAATTTGACATAACATCCGGGAAAAGAACTAGGGCCGTCATTATTGACTTCGACGGCAGATTCCCGTGGAAAATGGTCACAACAAGATGCGATTCTCTGCTTGGGGCGGAGTCTCGACAGACCTATCACATGGGAACAGTGCAAAGGAGAAGAAGTGTAGGGAAGAAGGAACGCACAAAAGAACAAATAAACAGCAGAAAATCAAATCACTCCATTCATAATTCTACATAAGCTGTCACAAACACTACAATCATAGAGAGGTGGCGGGTCCACTAGCTCGCCAATCCTCACCATCACTCATCTCTCTGGGCACTCTCCTCCTCTCCCCCGAGGTGAGGGTCCCTCAGAAGCCTCCGGGATCCCCGTGCAGTAGCACCTGCCTCGCCTCTGGGCGCCTGCTCCGCAGCAGTGACTCGCTGCTCCTCCCCTGGCGTGGCAAAGAAGCCACTGGCGGCAAAGCGACCGGACTGGCGGAGTCGCTCCCCGAACTCTCGCGCTCTCTCGTAGCGCGTCTCCATCCCTCCTAGCCTCTGCACGACGGCCTGAAGGCCCAGCTGGAGCTCCCTCACTTGGGCCTCCAAGGCCCTCCTCTCGGTCAGATCCCGCTGTCGCTCGGACCTTCTCTCGGCTTTCTCTCTCTCTGCCTCTCTCCTCATCATCTGCAGAAGAACCCTTAACTCCAGGATGTCTGGAGAAGGTCTCTCCTCACCGCGATGCCGCAGCTCCGCTACAGTCGCCACCCAGGCGTCACGCTCCTCTTCCGCCCGGGTCGCGCGGGCCACCGCACCGGCAAGTTGCTCCCGGAGGGAGGCAATCTCGAGAAAAGGGGCCGAGGAACTGGAAGATCCGCCAGCCACTCCCACCGTCGCTGTCTGCTGGGCACGCTGGAACAAAATAAACAACGGCCGTCAGTGAAACTCCAAAATCTGAAGTTAAAAGTGCGGCACATAACTTACCAGGAGCGACAACTCATGTTGAGCGACGGCCAGCTGCCGCCTAGTCTCTGACAGTTGGGCGCGCGAGCCGCCGATGCCACGCGTGTCCCCAGCTTGGGGAAGCCCCGCGTAGCTCTCTCTCTGCCGCCGCAGGAAGTCGGCACTGTCCTGCACCAGTACACCCCCTTGCTGTCCAGGGAGACGTACGGGCCAGTCCTCGAGCCTCGCCTTGCCGCGACTCTCCCTCCTGACGCGGCTCGGCTCGTCCGCACTCGCCCACTCATCGGCCAGACCCAGGGTCCTTGCCATGTCCTGCACCAAGAAAGGGGTCCCACATCAGTCAAAAGGAACGCGTCCTCTGTCTAGGACGCGTCCATCATTTGAGTGCAACACTCGCCGAACCCTTTCCCCCTCGCGCGGCTCGCTTCAAAACCCAAAATGAATTAAAAGAGGAAGAGATCGAAGCACCTACCGACCGTGTTCACCTCCTCCCACGCCATCGGGCCCCTCAGGTCCCTCGGGGGCCCGGAGCGGCCCTTCCTCCTCCATGGACGCCGTTCCGTGCCCGGGCGCGTCCCTCCTTGGGCGAGGGGTCCCGCGTCCCTCTCCACCTTCACCGTGGTCAGGCCCACCGAACTCCATCGATCAAAAGAGGAGGAAGACGAAAAGGGGCAAGCGAGTTTCGGCAGAAGGCGGGCTCGTTTGCGGGTAAGGCACGGGAGAAGAAGGACCACCCGTCGCTTTAAATTTGAAATCAAGGATTAAGACGCGTCCTCGCGCCTGGACGCGCCCAAAAGGGGGAAAAGGAAACAAAATCCCCCCGTGCAAAGCGTAGTTCCCCGCTGTTCAGGGCAAGGTCTCGCGAAGCATGCCTCAAAGGACAACTCAGTGCAAAGAAGAAAGTGTGGGAGAGAGAAAAGTACACACAACACAAAAAAGCCATTTCCATATAATAGCCGAAAGTACATCATACAGTGAGAAGGGTGATGTACAAGCAACTCTCTAACTCTCACCGTCACCCTCCTGGTCATCTCCTTCCTCCCTCCTCTGACGGGG
The DNA here is from genome assembly GCA_022559845.1 of Amorphophallus konjac. Classification (NCBI taxonomy): domain Eukaryota; kingdom Viridiplantae; phylum Streptophyta; class Magnoliopsida; order Alismatales; family Araceae; genus Amorphophallus; species Amorphophallus konjac. Next base: position 389,933,429 of record CM040126.1, read on the forward strand.
ATCCCTAGGGGGCCTCCGCGACCTCTGTGAACCCTGAGAAGCCGTGCTCGCCTCTCCAGGTGGCACCATGCCAGCCTCCAAGGTACGGCGACGCTGCTCGGCCGAGGAAACTAGAAAGTTGCCCCACTCGCCCTCTGGTACCGCTCCTCGCTCTCCCGAAGCCTCCCCTCCGCCGTGCCGAGACTCAATCGGAGCTCCAGCAGCTGGGCCTCTAGAGCCCTCCTCTCGGTCTGATCCCGCTGTTGCTCCTCCCTCTCTCTCTCCCTATCCCTCTCCCTCTCTCTCTCCACGCTCTCCCTCTCTCTCTCCACGTTCTCCCTATCCCTCTCCCTCTCCTCTCTCTCCCTCATCGCCTCTCTCCTCGATAGCTCGAGGGCGATCCGCAGATCCAGCACGTCACGAGGGAGCTCCTCAGCCTCCCGTCGACGCTCCTCCTCCAGGTCCGCAATCCGGGCGTCACGCTCTGCCACCCAGGCATCGCGCTCCTGCTCAGCACGAACAGCACGGGCCAGGGCCTCCCGAATCTCGGCCACCTATCAAAGCACGCATGCACCGTAAGAGAACAGTGATAGAAGGAAAGTAGCTAGAAAAGGGTCGGGGCCAAGCAAACACTCACTCGAGCCTCGCGGTCACGCTCGGCCTCCTCAGCCCGAGCCACCGCGTGCGCCAGCTGCTCCTGGAGGGCAGAAACCTCCGGAGGAGGGTCCCGCGAACTGGAACCCGCTCCACCAGCCATCCCGGCTGCCGCTGTCTGGTGGGTCCGCTGAAACACGGGGCAAACGTCAATCAAAGGCTAAGCATCAAAAATCCAGGTCACAAAAAATGCATTGCATAGACTCACCAGGATCTCCAACTCCTGTCGGATGGCCACCAACTGCCGCCTGGCGTCCGCCAGCTGGGCCCGCAGGTCGGCAATCATGTTGTCACGAGCATCCTGCATTGCACATAAGTCAGTACCACATGCATATACATATAGAAGGGTGAAGCATTTTCATTTCACACTTACCCCTGCCATACCACCCAAGGAGAGGCGGTCCCCGTACGTAGCTCGATACCGTCTCATGTAATCAGTACTGTCCTGTACGTGGGACACCACTGGGACCCCGCCCTGCTGCCAGTCCTGGTACTGGTTGGACGGTCAGAATGAACAGTATACGTGAGTAGGGGGGGAGCCCCTCCCCCCTATATATAGATTGACCTTTTATTGGGGCGTCCAGGCGCCTGGACGCCCCCACACTCTTTTATTTTTTTCAAAATTCAAAAAAATAGGGGCGTCCAGGTGCCTGGACGCTCCCATAAATAAAACAAATAAAAAATCAAAAAATCAAAATAGGGGCGTCCAGGACCGTGGACGCCGCCAAAATAAATTGTCAAAAAAATAAAATAATAAAAATAAAACTTAGTGGCGTCCAGGCCCCCTGGACGCCCCCATAATAAAATATATATATATATATAATAAAAGAAAAAAGATAAGAATATAATCCAAACAAAATAAAAAAACAAAAGAAAAAGAAAAACCACAAAAAAGATAATAATTAACAGAGGTCCAAAACATCCATGCCATATTTTATTCCATCAGAAAAGCAGAGTGAACTACATCAGGGGTTTAGGCACCTTAGGCCTTAACTTCCCCAGTTCGGTTACATAAGCCCTCCACGGCTCGCATTCTTCCACCACGTGCGCTAAGGCCTTTCCCGCAACACTTGTCTTCCAGGGAGCTTTAATGGCCTTCGCTTCCTTCGCGTCCGCTTCAGTGCCCAACTCCCTTTTCTTCAAAGGAACAATGCCAGTCGGTGGCGGGAACGAATGGCGTGGGATGCCAATCTGGAGGCAGCACCGATGCGCATTATAAAGGACGAACTCGGTCGCGCCGATCAGTTGAAGATCAACTTCGGGAGAAGACCTCATGAGGAGATCTAGCGAAAGCAAACATGCCGGTGCGCAAGTAAAGAAGCCTTGTGTCACGGTGCGGAAGTGAGACCGCCAGTCTTCACGTTTCTTCAGCCACGGAACGCGGTTCACTACGGTACCACCGAAGCCTAACACGTCGGCTATGTGATGAAGAGGGCTTTGTTGGAAGAGCTTCGAAGCGGTTGGCATTCCCTCGCGGTGGTCGAATTTGAAATGCAAATCCAGCCAGCAATTCAAGACAAGTGCACAACCAAATGGAGGCTTACCCATGCTCGAGCAGTAAGACCGCTGTAAAGATAGGCAAGGACGGCGGGTCCCACCCTCTTTCCACGCCAGATCCCGCAGATAGCACCCAGTTGGTCTTCCTCCACCATGTTGTCGGTATAAGGGAACAAGAGAGCACCCGCCAGACAGATAGTGAACCCCTTCATGATTCCCTCCAAATAGTCATCGTCTGGTGACCCTCTCAGGGCGTCCATGACCCACTCCGCAAGCTTTTGGAGATCGATCCCCTTTTGAGTACGGACCTTTCTGGCTGCGTCGGGCGGCATGAAGCTTCCAAGGACGCTTTCAGAAGTCCCCCGTGTCAGCATCCGCATAGCCTTCACCTTCCCGTCACTCTTGAATTTCTTCAATCCGAGCAGAAGTTCCACCTCCTCGAGGAGGATGGTCACCTCGAAGGTCGGGAAGATAAAAGTGTGGGTCTGGGGATGCCAGATCTCCACTAGTGCGCCCATAGCCGCCCAGTCCATACGAATCTTCTCGTAATGCTTGGCGTGAATAAGGAGCCCCTACAGATGCCACTTCGAGAGTATGGCCCTCATGCCAATGGAGATATTGGAAGTCAGCTTTGAAAGCCATGGCAGCTTGGAAAACTTCCTCGGGCCTGGGAAGAGTGGATATGGCTGGAAGAGGAAAGAAAGAAGAAATGAAGGAAGTAAGAAGAAGGTTCACATGAAAAATTTGAAAAGAGTCAGCTTACCATATGCGACATGATCGTCCCACTCAGATGACCCTCGAGGTCGGAGAGTCGCCTGATCTCGCTGCTAGGCTTGCTCCTCTTCATAACGCGGGAAGACTCTCCTTCCATCCTGAAATCTCTAGATTCTCCTCTCCTTCCTCTCCTGAGCTTCCAAAACCCACCTTGGTGCATTTGAATGAACTAGCCTAAGGGGAGTTCTTATAGGAAGGGAAGATCGCTACAGGACAGAACATGTCACATCAGCGGTCGCTATCAGGATTTTGTCTGGATCTCCTTTGAACTGTGGTGCGATTCTGCTATGATTCTGCTACTTTATGATGTTGCTAACCTTTGCTGGCCTGTGCAGGTTTTACTAACGGACGTCTTTGTCCTATCTCATGTCCCACCTTTCATTGGTTGGTCCCACCATGTCATGCATCGTAGTATATGATACGTACGCTACTAGAACATGCCGAGGACCGTGCGGCCCGAACGAATCTGGGATCTGAGTTCCCCTTCAACAAAAACGGTGATGATCCCAGAAGAATTTGGGTTGTACGGATAGGCCGTCAATTTGTGATAGAATGGGGATGACGGTTCCATTCAGTGAGTTGGTACGCAGATAAACGGGCCCCAGCCCAGTATCAGCTCACCGGGTCGGTATCCTGACCCGTTCTTCACAAGTTGACAATATTATCCTTGGCTATTTTCTATTTTAGTTTGTTTTAAATTTTTCTTTGAACCCAGCATGCATTCATATAGGACTTTGATTTATTGCGGAAGATCATTCAAGTGATTCGATTGTGAAAGCCGTTGTGCTCCAATTCCCACAAATATGAGATATTCCACTCTGAATGAAATACTGAGTTTCCTTGAGACAGCCCTACGCTGCTCTTCCAAAGGAGACCCTTGTTTGGACAGACCCTCAGATATTCCTTTACCTTTTTTGACCCACCTTGGCCGCAGCACTTCCACATTGGCTGGTAACCGCTCCCCAAAGGTGAAACCTCCGGTTTATGACCCAGGTACTTCCACACCGAGAAGTTGGTCTCCTTTTGTTTCGTGCCTGAGCGCACATCTCACCCTCCCTTATTTGATCTCCGTCCAAGCAATCGACAATATTTGAAAGACCTTCTTCAAGGTCGTCTCATTGAAACTCTAGGAAAGATTTCAAACAGTAACGTCAAAAGCGTGTCTCATCACACATTGGCATCAACTTATCAGTCCGCTCCTACTTCACTTCACTCCACTTCGATACCATTCCACTACATGTCGCTCCCTTGCAAAGCAGACGTCAAGGCGGGGCAGCTGTAGACACGCCATTCCTGGCGTCTCCTGAAAAAGTCTCATATTACTATACAACGCCCCGCGACAGCTTACGCGTTTTGAATCACTTGAGTGCTTCCTTTTCTTGAGTCTTCTTCCGCCCTTTTCGGCATCCGGAATCGTCTCGTCACGGCATTCGGACGGCATCAACACCAGTCAGACGCATCAGAGGTTCTGGAACCAAGAAGGGTATCTGCCGGACAGCCGCCAACACGTTGTCCGAGGACCCGGGTGGGTCTTTATGGGGGCGTCCAGGCCCCTGGACGCCCCCATCTTTTTAATTTATTTTATTATTTTCTCAGGGCCCAAAAATGATTAAAAATATATATATTTTAATGGAGGCGTCCAGGCCCCTGGACGCCTCCATAAAAACTAATAATAATAAATATTTATAAAATGCCACTTGGCATAAAAAAGATAAAAAATAATTAAAAATATATATATATTAATGGAGGCGTCCAGGCCCCTGGACGCCTCCATAAAAACAAATAAAAAAATTAAAATGCCAGCCCTGGTATAAGAGACAAAAGAAAAATAAAAAATAATATAATTTTGGAGGCGTCCAGGCCACTGGACGCCTCCATCAACTCCCTCACGGGCGCCGGCCACCGAACGACGGTTTGTCGTGTGTGAAAAAATTCAAATTATAGAGACGTCCAGTCAGCTGGACGCGCCCATTTCTGAATCACGAGGCACCGCTCACAAAACCACGCGTTGTGCCAAACTGCGTGCGGCCGTCGTCGGCTTTCGGTGGACCTGCTTGAGGCGTCCGGGACCCTGGACGCCTCCACAAAAGTATTCCAAAAAAATCAATAAAAATAGAATAAAATATTATTTCGGCCCTGATGGAGGTGTCCAGGGTCCTGGACGCCTCCACCCTCCGGAGCTCTATAAATAGAGCCCCACCCCCTCAGTTCTGGGGGAGCTCAGAAGTGATCCGATAGGCTGCCGGAGCCCAGAGGCTACGGAGTCATTTTCTAACCCGTGGGTTCTTTTGTAGGTGGAGGTTCTGCCGGCTTCTCGGGTGCTCACGCTCGCGAGAGGAAGGTCGTCTTCATCCACCGCGCTTCCACGTCGTCCCCACGCTACCGGAGCTCCGCCGGATTTCACCCTCGGCTGATCCAATAAGCCTTTTCTTCCCCTTTTTCTTCGTAGTTCTTTTACATTCATCATCTTGGATCCTCTATCCCCCTTCATAAGGGCGCCTCTTCTTTTATACTTCTTACATCCATCATCTCATTTTCCTCCTACTCGAGTCCGAGAGGGGTTTAAAAGATAACACCAACTAGGTGTGTGTCTTGCCATCATTTCGTTATTTTTATCGCAAGGATTTGAATACTACACCTCCATCTTTCTAATCCACTTGTCATTTGTTTGTCGTTGTTTTGCAAGGGTAGCCGAGGAAAGCCCTCTCCGTCGGCCGGCCGGAGAGAGAGGAAGAAGCAACCTGCCATCTCCCGCTCTCGAGGTAGGCGCGATCACTTTCTTATTTTGGGGTCTTTCGGCCCCTGGCGATCACATCTTATTTTCGAGGCCGCGGCGAGTCACTTCCCCAATGGCCGTTTAAATTTCCGTTCTTATATTCTCTTTATACTCTGTTATATTCTGCTCATATTCTCGAGGCCGCGGCGAGTCACTTCCCCAATGGCCGTTTAAATTCACGTTCTTATACGTTATATTCTTATCTGTTTGTGTTCTCGAGGCCGCGGCGAGTCACTTCCCCAATGGCCGTTTAAATTCCCGCTCTTTGTATTCTCTCTATATTCTGTCATCTTATTATCTGCTCATATTCTCGAGGCCGCGGCGAGTCACTTCCCCAATGGCCGTTTCAATTCTTGTTATTTAATTTTTGCACCATTCCCGTCCCCCCGAGGCCGCGGCGAGTCACTTCCCGCTATGGCCGTTTAAACCCCATATTTTGCTATATCACACTTGTCCCGCTCGCCCCGCCGGAGCAATCTCCCGTGGTGGCCCCTTCTCTCTCTTCTCTTATTTCTGTGTTGCAGCAAACAAACACCAAAAGAAAGAACAGAGGAGCCCGCGCGCACTCCGCGTCCTCTCTCCGCCCTTCCCCGAACCGCGTGACATCGCTCACAGCAGTATGAAAAATATGTCTAGAACACGAGCGAGACGAGGATGGGGCTTATATGCTCGATTGCCCAAGGAGTCCAACATATACAAGAAATTATCTGAATAGGAGAAATTGCTCGGAGGAAGGACTGGGGGCCTGTCGGCCAACCGTAAGTAGGCTGCTGCAGCAATTGTTGGTGCTTTACCAAGAATACAAACTATCTGTTTATCTCTCACTTGCTTTGATTTATAAAGATCTTAGCCTCTAAGAGCAGGATTAGCATCTGGATGGAACACAGAAAGAGCACTCAGCGCACTAACAAGTACACCCATGGGGTATGCATCATGGGGCATTGTCTGTATATATAGTATCCCAAAACAGCTTGAGGAACGGTAGAATGCTGTGAGATTGCAAATTCCCAACCTGCTAGCTGGCTATGAGAAGGTAAATTACCATGCATTAGAAGGTAGGCCACTTCAACAAATGTGACGCTTTCAGCCAATTCCTAGATCGGGTACCCCCTGCACCTAAGGATCCCTGCGTCTCCATCGATGTAACATATGGACGAACGGACAGGAGCAGTGTTAAGGTACCCCGGATCACAGAGCTTGATTCCCTTGTCATCTTTACCGGTGGTTATCTTCTTGAGATTGGTAGCACTGTCCCCTCCTCGGATACCTCCACCTAGTATTTCCTCCCCGTCCTGCCATCGATCACCGACAGCCGGCTCCCCGAGGTTACCCGAGGCTCGCGGCCCCACCTGTGCGGACACGGCCGACCGCTCCAGGAGCATCGAAGAAGCAGCGTAGGAAGGCGACTCGTCGGTAACGGCGGCGAACAGGTGCGCCAAGAGGACGGACAGCCGGCCGCGGACCGAAGCAGCGGGTGTGCCGGCGGAGGAGGCAGCGGGTGTGCCGAGCACGGACGCTCGCGAGTGTGCCGGCGGAGGAGGCAGCGGGTGTGCCGGGGCAGAGCTGCTCGCGAGCGTGCCGGGCTGGCGTTGCTTGAGGGTGTGCCGCTGGGGCTTCAAGGCGGGGCTGCACCGGATAAAAGGGGGACCAAGTGCACCGGATGGGACCCAACGAAGGTGCACCGCGTGAGGTGGCCAGGGAGCGCACCGGGTGTATGCCGCTTGAGGTGGTTGGAGGTGTGCCGGTGAAGGCGATCGCGGGGGGGGGGGGGTGTGTGCCGCTGGGAGGGCAGCCCTTGAGTGTTGGCTGCACACTGATAAGCTGATATTTAAGCCGTGAGCTTCCTTAGTCTTCTCTCCGTTGTTAAAGCAGCCTTGTTTTGAGGTTCCAGAACCAAGGCATATTCAAAATCTTGAGCAGCTTCTTTATAGGAAAGGAGCATTTCTCTCACTGTTCCTCGTCTCAGATATGCTTTCACATTCTTCTTATCCAGTAAAATTGCCTGACTGCAGTCTGCTTCTGCCCGCTGAAAGCATTCAAGTTCTAAATATGCAGCTACTCTGTTGCAGTAGTAAGTCGCACAAATATTATTCAGCTTTATGGCTTCAGAATAGTAGCTTACAGCCTTATTCCACTATTTTCCCTTGAATGTAGCATTACCTTCTGATGTTAGTTGTAAACTTTGAAGCAATCCTAGCTTCCTCTTGAATAGAAGCAAACATGTCCAAAACAGTATCTAGAAGAAATTTGTCTGATCCATATGTTGCCAAAAACGAAAGAGAGACAAGATAACCATCGTGCGTTCCCAGTGGAACGGTCACCTGACAACAGCCAGACATGCCAGTATTACTCAATAATGTGAATGCTCAGTCCTCAAAGTCAAGGGCTAGTTTCTTCTTAGAGTTAGTTTGTAGCAGAGCATCTGGTATAGTTGGAAGAACCAAAACTCCATCCTCACGCTATTCAGCGCAACTCGCAACTCAGTTCTAACTTTATACAGAGATTTATGATTTTCATGTGTGGACTCCATGGCTGCAAGGACATGAGAAGAAATATCACAGCCTAGCTTGGGTTTGACAGAATTAGTCCATTCCTCATGATTAGTTTTGAACTCATGTCTCTGTATCGATGACATCACAGATGATAAGGCCTTCGAAGCAGAAATTCCTTTCTACATATTGGCAGATGCTTCATAAAACTCCTTTAGATTAGGTGCCTTCGGTGCAATATTCTGGCCAATATTCATGTGTTCCAGAGGTTGGTAACCAGATAGTCTATGAATAGCCTTAGGACATCTATGGTTTTCTGTTTTAGAATCCTTGAACGCTGAAAGCAACCATCAACAGTTATGAAGCGCCTTGCCCTCTTCGGTGCCAGCGTAGAGGTTTGTAATAAAACATGCCCAACTCGGTGCAAAACAGATACGTCTCGGGCAAACAGCCCAACAGCCTCTAAGCTTCGTGAATTCATCAGCACTCCAGTGGTAGACAAGCTGCCATGAGAAGGCCAAAATCCAAAGACGCCACATGATGACGCAGGAATCCTCACACATCCAATCGTGTCAGTACCCAGTGCAAAGTCAACAAGACTGGCTGCAACAGCCACTGTAGAGCCATTTGTGGATCCCCCAGGCGCCAACTGTGGGAAATCTGGATTGGTAGGAGTTCCATAATGTACCTTCTCTCCGGTGATACCGGAAGCCAATTCGTCCATAACCGTCCTTCCGACGCAGGTGGCCCCGTGTTTCAATAGTGGCGAGACCACCACGGCCGCCCTGCTCGCTGGCTCATGCGTCCGCTTCCAGTCGGGGTTCCCGAACCCAGTAACGTAATCTTCGATATCAACACTGTCGCTGACGGCGAAGGTGAGGTCGGTGTGGCCCAGTGCGGGTGGTGGACCGCGGGTTTTTTTTTTCTAAAGAGGGAGAAGGGAGAGGCAAGGGCGGCACAGGAGGAAGAGGTGGCAGCTACAGAGGTGCGCTATCTGGTGCAGTGTATATCCTCCGGCACAGTGGTGTGCCGGTGGAGGGGGAGTGTGCCGTGGAGGAGCCTGCCGAGTGCACCGGGTGAGATAGGAGGGGGGTGACTATCGGGCACGGGGTGTTGTCCGGCACAAGAGTGTGCCGCGGACGGGAGTGTGCCGCGGACGGGAGGCGGCTTTTGCGGTGCGGTGGTTGGCCCGGCGCAGTGTAGTGTGCCGTGGAGTTTGCGTGGGGTGGAGATGGAGGAGCGGTGGGTGTTGACCGGCACAGATGGAGGTGTGCCTTCCGGCACAACTTTTTGGGTGTTATCCGACACACCATAGGTGTACGGGGCGCAGGAGTGCACCGGATGGGGGGAGCCATGTGAGTGCACCGGGCATGAGATGTAGAAGCGTGCCGGGTGGAGGCTCTGACTAGTGCACGAATGAGAGAGAAAGGGAGAGAGAAAGAGAGTGGGCCACCCTCCCTTTTTATTTTATTATATATATTATTATTATTATTTCTATTCCTTTCTTTTTCTTCTTTTCTTTTTTTTTCTCTTCTTCTATTTATTTATTTATTTACTTATTTTATTTTTTACTTATTTTATTTATTTTATTTTATTTTCCTCTTTCTTTCTTCCCTTCTTTCTTTTCTTTCTCCTTCTTTTCTTTTTCTTTCTTTTTTTTATTGGTGTCCACAGTTGGATCTTGAACTATGCATTGATCTTATACTCTAGTCATTGCCCGATTCCTTTTCTTCCTTCATCATGAACTTTAACATGAACAGAATTGAAGCAACTCTCCCAGAGCTGCTCAATATGTTAAAGAGTGCTGAAGGAACCATGTAGAAAGATAAACTATCTTCGTCTGTAATGATTGTTGGCCGGGCCAACAAGAAAAGGAAGGCATCTCAAATATCCACCACAAGTAACAAAGGGAAGGGAAAGAAAAAGGCCACGGGTAAGGAACTCGCCAAAGTTGACAAAGGGAAGGGCAAGAAGAATGAAAAGGAAGACAAATATTTTCGATGCGGAGAAACTGGGCATTGGAAAAGGAATTGCAAGGTAATTCTAAATGAAGATATTTTTGTCATAGACCTTAATTTGTCATATATGGAATCCACATCATGGATATTGGATATTGGATGTGCATCTCATATCTGCAATTCTGTGCATGTGCTAGCAAATAGAAGGCGATTGGGCAAAAAGGAGATTGAACTGAGGATGGGCAATGGAGCGTTGGTTTCTGCCAAACTTGTCGGGATTGCACGCCTCAGTTTACCTTCAGGAGTCATTCTGGAGTTGAATGACTGTTATTATGTTCCTAATATTATTAAGAATATTATTTCAATCTTTGGCTTGTATAACATTGGATATACATTGACTTTCAATAGCACTGGGTGCTCTATAATGAATAATGGTTTGATTATAGTCAATGGTTCATTAGTCAATGGTCTTTATGTATTAGATATACGTTCTAATATTATGCAAATTTTCAATGCTGATGAAGTGAATTCTGCATATCTATGGCATTGCAGACTTGGTCATGTAGGTGAGAAAAGAGTCTCTCACTTACACTCAAATGGGTATTTGAATTCGTTCGAATACAAGCCATTTGATACCTGTGAGTCGTGTCTCATGGGGAAAATGACCAAGGCTCCCTTTGGTAGACATGGTGAGAGGGCTGTTGACCTTCTCGAGCTCATACACTCGGATGTGTGTGGACCCATGTCCATAGAAGCAAAAGGAGGTTATCTCTATTTCATTTCTTTTATTGATGACTTCTCTAGATATGGCTGTGTATTTAATGAGACATTAGTCACAAGCCTTTGAGAAGTTTAAGAAATACAAGAATGAAGTAGAGAAACAGACAGGCAAAAGTATTAAGGCTCTTCGATCGGATCGAGGAGGTGAATACTTAAGCCATGAATTCACTTCTTATCTTAAAGACCATGGAATAGTTTCTCAGTGGGCTCCACCATATACACCACAGCACAATGGTGTATCCGAGAGGAGAAACATGACCTTGTTAGAAATGGTCTGATCCATGATGTCTATGTCAGGACTACCCTTGACTCTCTGGGGCTATGCATTAGAGACTGCAGCATATTTATTGAATAGGATCTCAAGTAAATCAGTTCCTTCTATACCATATGAGATATGGAAGGGCATGAAACCAAATTTTAATCACATTAGAATTTGGGGGTGTCCTGCTCATGTAAAGAAGAACGAGAGTGATAAGCTTGAGTCGAGGACCGATAAGTGTAGGTTTGTGGGATATCCAAAGGAGACGTTTGGATATTATTTCTATCACCCTTCTGAGCAAAGGGTCTTAGTGGCCAAGAGAGCTGTATTTCTGGAAAGAGAATATCTACTCCAGAAAAATAGTGGGAGCCAGATAGAATTGGACGAGGTCTAAGAACCACAACCCATAGACACAAACTCATTAGATGAGACTGTATCGGTTGATCCTATTCAAAGTGAAACACTGACACTACGGAGATCTGGTAGACTACCGAGAGAATCTGAGAGATATGTTGGACATGTCTCAGAGGGGTCCTCTAAGGTATGTATCGATGAGGATGATGATCCTCAGTCGTACCAGGAGGCGATCCGTAGTGTAGACTCTGAGAAATGGCAAGAGGCAATGGATTCAGAAATCCAGTCCATGTACACCAACAAAGTTTGGAACTTAGTTGATGTACCCGAAGGGAAGGTCCCTATCGGCTGCAAATGGATTTTCAAAAGGAAAATCGGTGCAGATGGACAGATTGACACATACAAGGCTAGAATAGTGGCGAAATGATATCGTCAAAGGCAAGGCATTGACTATAACGAGACATTTTCGCTGGTAGCCATGGTTAAGTCAATCAGAATCCTCCTTGCCATTGCTGCATACCTGGATTATGAGATCTGGCAAATGGATGTGAAGACAGCTTTTCTTAATGAAAATCTGTCAGAAGAGGTGTACATGGTACAGCCTGAAAGATTCACCTCCAAGCTACATCCTAATAAGGTATGCAAACTTCAAAGGTCCATTTATGGATTAAAGCAGACATCTAGAAGCTGGAACTTAAGATTTGACGATGCTGTCAAATCTTTCAACTTCATTCGGAATGAAGATGAACCATGTGTTTACAAGAAGGTCAGTGGGAGCTCTGTGACCTTCTTGGTCCTTTATGTTGATGACATCTTACTCATTGGGAATGATGTAGAGATGTTGACATCAACCAAGTCTTGGTTGTCCAAGACTTTCTCCATGAAGGATTTGGGAGAAGCATCATATGTGCTGGGCATAAAGATCTATCGAGATAGATCTAAAAGGATGCTAGGATTATCCCAATCCATGTACATAGACACTATCCTCAAAAGGTTTAGGATGGAAAATTTCAAGAGAGGTCTCATTCCCATGAGACATGAAATTTGCCTATTTAAAGGGATGAGTCCTAAAACTTCTGAGGATATGGCACACATGAATAAGGTACCCTATGCTTCGGCGATAGGGTCAATCATGTATGTAATGGTATGTACACGGCCTGATGTTGCCAATGTTTTAAGCATTGTCAGTAGATATCAGGCAAATCCAGGCGAAGAGCACTGGAAGGCAGTAAAGGGTATCCTTAAATACATGCGAAGGGCTGATGATCTTTTTCTGCTTTATGGAGGAGAGGACCTACAGCTTAGAGCTTACACAGATTCAAGTTTCCAGTCAGATCCAGATGACTGCAAATCCATGTCTGGATTTGTATTCATGTTGAATGGAGGGGCAGTCAGTTGGAGAAGCTCCAAGCAAGATACGACTGCAGATTCGACGACGGAGGCGGAATATATTGCTGCAGCTGAAGCTGCTAAAGAAGCCGTCTGGATGAAGAAATTCATCTTGGAACTTGGCGTAGTTCCCGAGATATCAGCTCCCATCCCATTATTTTGTGATAATAATGGGGCCATCGCCCAGGCGAAGGAACCGAGATCTCACCAAAGGTCAAAACATATTCTCAGGCGCTTCCACCTTATTCAGGAGATTGTTGATCGTGGAGATGTGACGGTAGAGCGTGTACCGTCAGAAGACAACATAGCAGATCCACTGACTAAGACTTTGACACAGACTGTGTTTGAGCGTCATCGGGATAAGATGGGCCTCAAAGTTGTGGGTAATTGGCTGTAGTTCAAGTGGGAGATTGTTAGTGTTGGTGTGCTACAGGCCAATTTCGGGTCGAGTAGGCCTAATAGTTGTACGATCTTGTTCATTATTAATAAAGTGGTGTATAAGCTTAAATATACGATTGTGTTACTTTACGTTGTCCCTAGGATATGTGGTTGTAAAGTCAGCTAGAGATAGGATCTCGAACATGAGATTGACTTTACATGTACACATACCTTAAACTGTTCCTGGTTGGAGGGTAATCACTCGGGGACTTTGATTACCTATTAAAGCAGTACACATGATGTGTCAGTGACCAATCTCATGGTCATTGGTGCGGGACACCAACACATATGTGTAGGTGTATGTCCTTGGAGGATGTACACTGAACTGATCTGTTATTGGATCTTCAGATGGTTGATTATACCTAATGTCAACTGAAGATCCAACTGTCTCAGTAGCATCGTTGGTCCTTTGACCTGAGACATTGATCGGATCTTACACGAGGACTGGAATGGTTTAATTACTTGGCTAAGTGACTTTAACCATAAGTCATGAGTTGCCGAGTCATTAACCACTCCAGGATACATGTGAAGATCATCAATGGTCAAGAGGGGATTGCTCACTGTCGGGTATATATCAGACAGTTAATGGGTCATGACATTGACGCTCCGTTAAATCCCTGGCCAGGGTCGTGTGAGTTCGTTTAGAACGGACGTCATACACTTTAAGGAGGTCATAGTCAAATGGCACGATCATGGGGTTTGACAGAAATCATACTCTCGAACGTACCAGACTCATAGAAGGAGCGAGGGATTATATCGATGCGGTAACTGTGGACTTACAGGTTCCAGACATGCTGGTTTTAAACCCAGTGTCCTCTAGGATCACGCGGATTTGCTTGACCCAACGTGATCGAAGGTTCGGAATGAATTAAACTATCATTCAGCTCTATTAGAAATATGTTTAATTTACTTCTAATTGGGAATTAGAAATTAATGGGTCTTAAACTAGAGTGACTATGTGCCTAGAGGATCACACACAATAGATTCTTGGGTGACAGATTATTATTATACAAGTGTATGTATTAATTCTTTTTAATTCCTTTTGGAAAGGAGTGTAAATGGAGCTTAATACATATGTATAATAGTGGATAGGATATATATATAATTTTGGTCTTTTGGAGCCCTTTCAGAAATGACCAAATCTCTATATATAGAATCCTACGTGAGTTCATTCGAACTCTCCTTCCAACCCCTAAACTAATCAAGTATTAGGCTTAAGGGAGAGGTTTAGCTTCCCCCCTTTTCTCCCCCTTGCTCTCTCTCTCTCCAGAAGGTGATAGAGTCGGGGAAAGTTGAGCTGGGGAGGTACCGTCGCTGCGCAAGGGTCCGTGTGGATCTGCTCTAGAGGCCGTACAGCTGTGCGGCTCGATATTCTACATCGGGCATCGCAGACAGCGTCGTTCCGCGTAAGGTGAAACACGCAACCCGTAATTAGGGTCTTAGAAACACCGATTAGAGCACAGATTAAGCTTTCCATAACACCGGGATCGGGCAAATGAAATTTTTGTTATCCGCTGCATCGCCCGTAGGTGCTGTGCGAAACCTTACAAAAACTCCACAGGGTAAGGCTCGGGTGGGGCAGTTGGAGGCAATATGCCCTAGGTTATGGCACATAAAGTAACGAACTCCCGAGATAGGGACTGGTTGAGAGGTGCTAGGGATGACTCCCTTTCCCTTGTCATCTCTCCTATCAGTTGGCGGAGTGTACTCCAGCCTGGGCACAGCAGCGGGTGCAGGTAAGGGGTTCCGTGGGAAAGGAGCCGTAGGGGCAACGGCCCGGAGTGGGGTAGCAGTAGGGACATAAGAAGTAGAGGGGCCAGGCCTCTCAGAGTAGCGGACCATGGGGTTTCGGGACTCGGTTGGCGGTAGGTGGGGACCCGAGGTGGGACCACCTTTTGAAATCGCTCGACGTCCCGAGCAACCTGATAGGCATACTCGAGATTGTTAACTTCCCGTAGGAACAGCTCCCGCTGTATGCTCTCGTGTAGGCCAGCCCTAAATCGTGAGATGGTGAATTAGGCATCTTCTATGACTCGACTCCGAAGGAAGAAGTCATCAAATTTGACGATGTACTCGTCCACGGACTTTCCATCTTGGGTGAGTTTCTGCCATTGGTCTAAAAGACGCTGATGGTAGGAAGGTGGCAGATACTTCTCCCTCAGTTTCTCCTTCATTTCCTCCCACGTGCTTATGGGTTCCTCTCGTCTCCTTGCTAGGAGATTCTCAACGTTACACCAGTAGGTTTTGGCTTGACCTAGGAGTTTCATTTTGGCAAACCTCACCCTTGTAGCAGGGGTCATGCGGCGATGCCAATCAAAATATTGGTCCATCCCGATCTCCCAATCAAGGTATGTAGCGGGGTTGAGGGACCCATCAAAACTCGGAGCGTCAATCTTGACGTTCCGTAGGATATATCCTCATCGTCGTGGTCTCTCTCTCGAGGCGCACGAGCCTCTTGCTCTCTACCTTGGGGAGCCTGATTTTGGCGGGCTTGTTCTCTCTCCTCCCTAGGATGGGATACGGGATCGCCGTGGCCATTCACTCGTCCTTCCTCTCCCTTCAGTCGTTCCTCTAAGGCTCGGATCTTCTCATCTAGCTCTTGATGAGGACATCATGAGCTTATGGGATGAGTATTAGTGTGTATTAGCTTGTATAGGTGTGTATTATGGGTTGTATTGGCTTAAAAGTGTGTAATTTTTGATTTATTTCATTTGGGCTCTCTTTGTAAGGCTTCATTAAGCCATTGGGCCACATTTCTAGGAAGAGTCTATTACTAGGTTGCCTTAGTAGAGTCAATTAGGAGTGATTATCATATTGGACCTTATGCCACCCTTATGGACCATAATAGCCATTTAAGGCCCAATTGGGCCACTCCCTCTCATGGGCTATCTAGATGGGAGAATCCATGGACCAAGCATGGGTTGTGTATTGGGTTGGCTGGCCTTGGACCAGCCTAGGCCCAAGAGAGGCCCATGAAGGGGGGGCCCCCTCTTTTGGCCTTATTAGGCTTGGTTGGTGTGTATTAGGTGAAGTTGCAATGGAATTTAGTCTAAGGTTGAATGGAAATTGTCAAGTTAGATTAAAAAAATTGTATTTGGTGTGTTATTCACACTTCATCTCAGCCATTCAATCCCCAACCCTTGATCCAAGGGTCCACATTAGATTTGATTGGAGTCATATATATGCTTGTATTTTCATGAGAAAATCAATGGAAAAATCAAAATTTTATGTGTAAGCCTTGGAGCTTGGTGCGCCCCTTGCCTCTCCCCTGCTGTTCTTCCTTCCCCAACCCCAGATCTAGAGTGTATCCCTCTTCTATCATCCCCTCTCAACCTCCGCTGATCGACTGTGCCGCCGCCGCCGCCGCCGCCGCCGTTCGTGCCGCCTTCGAGCCGCCGTGGAATCGTCATCAAGTTTCTGTCCTGCTGGACAGAGGTGTGGTTCGTGAATTCCTGAAGCCAGCCACGAGTTCTGATCGATTTGAAATTTTGAGGGTTAGTTCCTATCTTCTAGCCCCTTCTCCACAAAAAAAATTTAGGTTCAAAATCCACCGTTTCATATTTTTACCTTTTCGTTCATCTCTCAATCTCAGATCTGTTCTGTCACTATCTACAGTGATAGTAGCCCTGAGTTTCATGTCTTAGGTCCACTTTTTGATTTATTTTGGTTCGCCCAGTTTTACTGGAGGTTACACCCATCCACCCCTTCATCCACAATTTTTTTCAATTTTTTGTTCGTCCATTTCATATTTTCTAAAAATCGTTCTCAGTCCCAACTACAGTTCTGTCCCCCTGTTCCCAGATCCGACCACCAAATACCCCAAAAATCATAGTAAATCACCACCACCTCCAAATCAAATTCCAAAAATAGTCCCCGTTCCGTGGTTTGATCCCCTACAACTTTGAAGAAGAGCTCAAGAGCTGAATCAGAGATTTACTAGGCGGTCAACGGTGGTTCTCAGACAAGTACCCTACAAATATGAGATTTCGGTTACTGTACAACATGGACTTGTAAATTTATTAAAGTTCTGATCCGACCAGATCCAGTAGATCTCTCTGGGTCTAGATTGAAGCATTTGAAGAGAGCTTTCCAACGATAGCTCACGCGTCCCGATCCGACGTCGGGATTGATCGCAGCGGCCGTTTTTGCCGGAGCGCGCGCTGCAAAACAGCAACCACCAGTCCGTGGACAGCAAACCCGACGGGTGCCGATCGGAACCGCCCGACCCCCGGGCGACGTTCCGGTGTGCCGCCAGCCCAGGGAACACTTCCCTAAGTGTCCACACTACAGCGGCGCCACCGGGTCCCACACGGCCCCTCCAGACAGCACGTGGGCCCCACGGTCGTGATCACGCGTGTAGCCGAATCAACACACGAAGCTGCCCGTCATCCCGAAGTCGGCCCTCCCGGGCCCATTGTGTCGCCCTTTACCTCCCTGCGTGGAGTGTGCATATTTCCATTGCTGTAATATTCATTTATTAACTGTCCCGGGAGCACGAGTTCGGCCGGGCCCGTCGTCCCCACGCCGAGCGCGTGGAGGTATCGCATTCGCTCCCTTACTTGGCATTTTGCTTAATTTTCATATATACTTGCTTATGCCACTGCTAGAGAGCATGATAGGGTAATTAGCTCGCTTTCTATTTATATCACCGCTGCTGCGAGAGAGAGCGTTATCGTCCCGTGACCCGATCCGGGCACAAGTGAGAGCCGACCACCCTAGCTCACAGCCGATTTCTCAACCGCGCACATCCGACGCTTCCCTCGTTAAGGGGCAGTCACGAGCTTGTCGTGTCCGTGGTCTCGTCCCGCATCAATTTGGTATCAGAGCCAGGTTGAGTCTAGGGTGTCAAAAAGAAAAAAAAAAGAGTGTCATTTACATCGAGTCATTAGTCGGTTTAAGTCGAGTCTAGGATCATCATTGTTTTAAAACACAAAAAAGAGTGTCTTTTCGCATTGCATCCCTTTACTCGGTATATCAAAAGGTGTTGTCCGAACGTTAGGCCATGCCTATCGGGAAGGCCGCACACTTGTGCGAGTGATCTTCGGATCGGTTATCTCCGCCACGTACCGAGTCTTGGTTTACGTCTAGGGTCCTTAGTGTGCATGCATTCCAAACTTGCATAGTCGGTCTAGTGTCTTGTCACCGTGTGTATGCATGTCCATGTCCACTACCCATGGCCGATCCCCAAGACCATACTTCCGAGTTGTCAACTTTTGTGGCCAAAATGAATGTCCTCATGGACCGAGCCTTTGGTTTTGCCCCTCTCATTATGAAAGCTGCTCTACCCAACGGGTCCACAACGGAACTCCATTTCACCGATAGGGAGTCGGATAATTGGGTTTCTCTTGACATCGTGGAGTCTCTCTCCAAGACAGGCGAGATTATCCGCGATGGTGATTTTGCTTGTGTTGAGTTCTATAAGAGGATCGGCTCTGTTCTCTACACCGATGGCGCATGGTGCAGGATCGGCACACTTGCTAGTTCATGCATCATTTTAGGGCAAAAGTGGTTAGGAGAGAGAAGGGCCAATCTTGACTGGGACAAGAGGACTTGCACCTTATGCCCACCATACCTACCCAGTAAGATCACCCTTAGGGACCCCGTATGTCCAGCCACCCAGCCCCAGCGGCCCACTCCACCTTCGGATTCGCGCTTGGAGCCACCTCATCCCGAGCCACCCGTATTTCTAACGGGTACATTATACATAGCCGAGCCGCTTCTTAGTTGGCTCAAGGATGGCTTGGTCCCACTCCCTTAGCCGTCTATGGACCCTACCCTACCTTTGGTGTCCATCAACTCCTACCACACAACTTTTCAGTTTAGTCACCATGTCGATACTTTGGATGACCTTATTATGGGATTAGATTCACAATGGGAGTTGACCCATCTTTTGGCCCGAGGCTTTGACCAACCCGCTAGTCTTAGCTTCACCCATCCGGCCTTAGGATCCATTACCTCCGTGTGCACCGTGGGGTGTGTCACCACGGAGATTCTTCTACTCCTCCCGATGTCGACCGAGTCCGACTTCATTTCCTTTTGCCCGAGGGAGGAAGTTTATTTTCTTCACATGACCATTGTCCCGTTCACTATGACGGATGAAGGTGAGCATTCACACCTTCAAGAATTTCACGATTGGGACCGTGTCATGGAGGAACCCATCTCCCGGGGTCATACCTTCTTTGACCCTTTTGACCCCTCCACTAGTGAAGCTCCCGAGCTATCACATTCCCTCCACCTCTTCCAAGGAGTTCACTATTCCACCCATACCCCTCGGTCTAGTCGGCAAGCCGTCTCTACATCTAGGGATGATGACGAAGGTAGTTTTGGATCTCCTAGCCCTTCTTCACCCAAATCCCATCGGTCACCAATGCATGAGTGGTACATCTTAGGGTGTCTAGGAGTCCTCCCTTCCATCAACCATCGTGTACATCTAGTATATGCATGGCACATATTCGGGTGTCCTGGTCCGCCGTCACCCATGTACGGGTCGGACTAACAGTGTGCTTTTTCTTTGTGTGGTTTGTTTTGAGTGATTTGTTTGCATGGTTTGTGTGTCGTTTGTTTGTCTGCATGCGCCTTGTGCAAGCTTGTTGTCGTTCTCTTATGAGTAAGAGGCGAGTGGACTCACTCGATGAGTATGGGATCGGTTCCACATCTATACCCGGATCAGTCACTTATAGGGACTCAGCGGTGATTCCTAGTGAGTCTTCGAGCTGCTTCCTTCCCTTTGAGAGTGCCCCACCCGGAGTGTCCACCTCTAGCCTATGGCAGCTTGCGCATATCGAGTATATATGGAATGAGCAGGTGACGATCACTTGGAGTGGAGCGTACCCGCGTTACTTGGCACGGTGACGGATCCGCCGGAGTACTCGAGCATCCATACCCCTACTCGACGGGGTCGAGTTTCTCTCACCCGGAGAGAATTGATGAGGACATCATGAGCTTATGGGATGAGTATTAGTGTGTATTAGCTTGTATAGGTGTGTATTATGGGTTGTATTGGCTTGAAAGTGTGTAATTTTTGATTTCTTTCATTTGGGCTCTCTTTGTAAGGCTTCATTAAGCCATTGGGCCACATTTCTAGGAAGAGTCCATTACTAGGTTGCCTTAGTAGAGTCAATTAGGAGTGATTATCATATTGGACCTTATGCCACCCTTATGGACCATAATAGCCATTTAAGGCCCAATTGGGCCACTCCCTCTCATGGGCTATCTAGATGGGAGAATCCATGGACCAAGCATGGGTTGTGGATTGGGTTGGCTGGCCTTGGACCAGCCTAGGCCCAAGAGAGGCCCATGAAGGGGGCGCCCCCTCTTTTGGCCTTATTAGGCTTGGTTGGTGTGTATTAGGTGAAGTTGGAATGGAATTTAGTCTAAGGTTGAATGGAAATGGTCAAGTTAGATTAAAAAAATTGTATTTGGTGTGTTATTCACACTTCATCTCAGCCATTCAATCCCCAACCCTTGATCCAAGGGTCCACATTAGATCTGATTGGAGTCATATATATGCTTGTATTTTCATGAGAAAATCAATGGAAAAATCAGAATTTTATGTGTAAGCCTTGGAGCTTGGTGCGCCCCTTGCCTCTCCCCTACTGTTCTTCCTTCCCCAACCCCAGATCTAGAGTGTATCCCTCTTCTATCATCCCCTCTCAACCTCCGCTGATCGTCTGTGCCGCCGCCGTTCGTGCCGCTTTCGAGCCGCCGTAGAATCGTCATCAAGTTTCTGTCCTGCTAGACAGAGGTGTGGTTCGTGAATTCCTGAAGCCAGCCACGAGATCTGATCGATTTGAAATTTTGAGGGTTGGTTCCTATCTTCTAGCCCCTTCTCCACAAAAAAAAATTAGTTCAAAATCCACCGTTTCATATTTTTACCTTTTCGTTCATCTCTCAATCTCAGATCTATTCTGTCACTTTCTACAGTGACAGTAGCCCTGAGTTTCATGTCTTAGGTCCACTTTTTGATTTATTTTGGTTCACCCAATTTTACTGGAGGTTACACCCATCCACCCCTTCATCCAAAATTTTTCTCAATTTTTGGTTCGTCCATTTCATATTTTCTAAAAATCATTCTCAGTCCCAACTACAGTTCTGTCCCCCTATTCCCAGATCCGACCACTAGTCACCCCAAAAATCATAGTAAATCACCACCACCTCCAAATCAAATTGTAAAAATAGTTCCCATTCCGTGGTTTGATCCCCTACAACTTTGAAGAAGAGCTCAAGAGCTGAATCGGAGGTTTACTAGGCGGTCAACGGTGGTTCTCAGACAAGTACCCTGTAAATCTGAGGTTTCGGTTACTGTACAACAGGGGCTTGTAAATTCATTAAAGTTTTGAGCCGACCAGATCCAGCAGATCTCTCTGGGTCTAGATTGAAGCATTTGAAGAGAGCTTTCCAACGATAGCTCACGCGTCCCGATCCGACGTCGGGATTGATCGCAGCGGCCGTTTTTACCGGAGCGCGCGCTGCAAAACAGCAACCACCAATCCGTGGACAGCAAACCCGACGGGTGCCGATCGGAACCGCCCGACACCCGGGCGACGTTCCGGTGTGCCGCCAGCCCAGGGAACACTTCCCTAAGTGTCCACACTACAGCGGCGCCACCGGGTCCCACACGGCCCCTCCAGACAGCACGTGGGCCCCACGGTCGTGATCACGCGTGTAGCCGAATCAACACACGAAGCTGCCCGTCATCCCGAATTCGGCCCTCCCGGGCCCATTGTGTCCCCCTTTACCTCCCTGCGTGGAGTGGGCATATTTCCATTGCTGTAATATTCATGTATTAACTGTCCCGGGAGCACGAGTTCGGCCGGGCCCGTCGTCCCCACGCCGAGCGCGTGGAGGTATCGCATTCGCTCCCTTACTTGGCATTTTACTTAATTTTCATATATACTTGCTTATGCCACTGCTAGAGAGCATGATAGGGTAATTAACTCGCTTTCTATTTATATCACCGCTGCTGCGAGAGAGAGCGTTACCGTCCCGTGACCCGATCCGGGCACAAATGAGAGCCGACCACCCTAGCTCACAGCCGGTTTCTCAACCGCGCACATCCGACGCTTCCCTCGTTAAGGGGCAGTCACGAGCTTGTCGTGTCCGTGGTCTCGTCCCGCATCAGCTCTGCTCGTAGTTGGCCCATGGATTCTTCAAAATGGGTCATAAGATTATGCTCTAGCTGAGCCAACATAGCACTCACGCTCTTCTGATCCATGTGGGGTTGTAGAGTTGAAGGGCACTCCAGACGACCGGATGAATTCCTAGACCAACGTGGCATGCACGACCTCGGACCTAAATGATGCAGTCCTGGGATCGATAATTAGCAAGCTATAGACCCGAATTTTGTTGGCTAATAGGCAAAGGGTCAACTTGAAGGGACCGGTCAGGGAGAGTTGCTCGCCCGTAGGCGAAGTAGTTGTGAAACTACCTCCTGACAATCAGGGTGCCTTAATGCGGCAGTCTAGGACCTAAGGATGGGTGCAAGTAAGCTCTCGCTTTCCGTCTACAGCGATGCACTCAGAAGACAGGCTGCATGGTTCGGGCTCTCTCCCACTTCGTGCGGCAATTGAAAAGATACTAAATAAGCAAGTGAGGGGTGTACGTACTTAACTAGACTGAAAAGTCTAACTCCGACCGGAGACGAAGGCGAGCGGGGACGTGCGTGCCCGCACGGCGTCGACGAAGCTTGACTGTTTACAAAAGATCCACTCCATGCAGGGAGGATTTAATTATTACAAAATCGCGTATTTTAAAAAATTTACCCGCGCAGGGGAACAAATAATTTAAACTTCCTCCATGCAGGGAGACTCAGAGGTACCCACGTTCCGTATTTTACGGATCGTCTGTCGGCTTCCGGGTGACTCGGGCAACGTCCTAGCCGTCGTTGTGGACTTCGGGCGCCACAATTAAATTAATAGATATAGAATAGATATAATATATATGTAAATATATACATAATATTTTATATGAAATATATAATATATATATATATATTAACACTTCAATCAACTCCCTTTTTTTTTCTTTTCTTTTCAAATCATTTTTTTGACTTTTCAAACTCCTCTTTTGCCCTTTTTTTTCAAACCACTTTCTTTCTTTTCAATTAAAAACCTCTTTTTTTTTCAAACTGCTCCTTCCACTGCGCAAAACACGCAGTCAAACGTCAACAAAGTAGGCTCGCTGGCGCACGCGGGCGCGGAGAACGTGGCAGTCCATGCGGGCTGTCGGTCGAGCGCACAGCGGGCGCACACGGGGCAGCAAACGACGAAGGCGCTCGCCGGGCGCGGGCGGGCGCGCTCGCGGGCGCGGGCAGGCGCGCTCGCGGGCGCGGGCAGGCGCGTGACGTGGGCCGCGGGTGGCGGCGGTGCGCGGCGACAGGCGTGGCCGGCTGCTGCCGGCAGAGGCGGCGATGGGCGCGGCGGCGCGGGCGACCGTTGCGGTCGCTGGCCCTTTCGAAATGGGCATGGGCGACGAGGCTTCTTCCGCGAACTGCCTTTTTCTTCTTTTTTTTCGGTTTTCTTCTCTCTCCCGAGAGAAGAATACTTATGTTATTATTATTATTATTTTTCTTCTGTTGGGCGCTGAACAAGAGAAACAGGGAGAGAGAGAAAGAAGCTGAGACAGAGAGAGAGAGGGATTAAGAGAGAGATTAAGCAAGAGAGAGATTAACAGAGAGAGGAAGAGAACGGGAGGATTTTCCTTTTTTTTCTAAATTTTTTTCCCTTCTAACAATCTAGAGGGAGAAAGGGAGACGACGTCGGGGACGTCGGGGTCGTCGGAGACGCCGTTGTTGGGCTCTGATATCAAATCTGACGCGGCGGCGACGTGGAAATAGATCGACGGCAACTCCGGGACTTGGTGACACACTCTTTAAAGCTTAAGCTTATTCATTTTTTTATTTATTATTTGGCGTGCCAGTCACCGGAATGACAAATTCATTGTGCGCTCGATCTGACTCGGTCAGTCGATTGTGAAGTCCGTGTCGAGACCAGAAGTCCGTCATACCATAAAGGCTATGACGTTAATTACATCCTTCCAGAAGAAGGAAAACCCTTGATTAATCGCCAGAGATTGAGGGCCCTTGGGACCGAGGAAAAATATATGACAACAATGTTCATCGTGCAGAGCAGGTTATAACGCCTACGAGCATGGGGGATCGAACTTAAGAAGAATTCAAGTTCATGCATCAATATAATTTTGAGAAAAGAGATACTTCAAGTCCCGAGGAGACTGGGTCATGGCCATGATGGGGGCGACCCCTGAATCCAGACATGGCTGCTGGGACTTCAAACGTGTATTTCCCTTGTGCGGTCCGAGGGAGATGAGACGTCCGTAAAATTCACCAGAATGTATGGCTTATTACGTTTTCTTTGTTTTATTATTATTATTTGTTTTATTTATTTTATTTCCTTTATTTTATTTATTTATCTATTATTATTCATTTTTATTATTATTTTGAATGGATTATGGTCCACATGGAAATGATAGGTGGAAAGAGCTCGACTCATGGTTGGCCAAGTGGGTTATGGCCGGCAAGGCATGGAATGCCCAAGGCTCAAAGGATCAGGATGATTGCTAATTTAGAGGTTTTTCTTCTTCAGCCGCATTGACCTGGCCTTGGGTTGCGTCGACCTATCCAGGTGCTGCATCGAACTTGGCTTGGGGTGCACCGACCTTACTTTGGCCATTTCCTTCAGCTGCACCGACCTAGTTTTGGTCATTTCCTTCAGCTGCATCGACATTGACTTGAGGTGCATCGACCTATCTATGCTACCCCCTTCAGATGCATCGACCTGTCTAAGTGGTGCATTGACCTACCATTGGCAGTTTCCTTTTAGCTGCATCGACCTGCACATGTGATGCCTCGATCTGCCCATGCAGCTCCTTTCAGTTGTGTCGGCCTGCCCAAGTGCTTCGCATTTCAATGTTGCTGAGTTGAGAGATTTTGGACTGTGGTGTTATAATCACTGCGGAAAGTATTGACATTGGTTGCTGGGCAGCTGCCACTAAATTTGCTGTCATACTGTTGCATCAGCTATTAACATATCAATGTTTCCATGAGGCAAAGCAGGGCGACCACTAGAATATTTGGTGGCGAAGCCCTCTTGGAGAACACAGATCCCACAGCACATGACTACACTAAATATAACAAGAACAGCAAGGCAAATACCCATGATTCTCCCAGAAATCATACGAAGCCAGGAGTCCTGCTGCCAATCAGATGCCAAATGAGGGTGGCAATCAGTGCCTTGATCAATGACTTTGCTTAGAGGAGCAGCATCTTTCTCACTATCTTTGGAGACCCGACTGATTATAGCCTGTCTGCTGGTTATGTCCGTTGCATGTTGAGTTTGGGTGCTATTCTTTAAAGCATGACTTGTCTGAACTCTCAAGTCACTTCTTGTTGACAGATCATTTTATCGTTGCAATCTTCTGAGTCTAAATCAGGCTCCACATTAGATTGTCCTTTCTGATGAAGAATGTTCCTCACATTTGGATGTTGGTCAGAATGAAATTTGCATAGGGCAGTGGACCAGTCAATCTGACATGATGATCATGTATATGGCTTGGTTCTTAAAAATTAATGTTACAAGCTTCATGAGTGCCGAAGTGAGTAGGGGCATTCTAAGGTTCGCTAATTTGCTGAACTTGCAGATCTGAGCTCCTGAATTTAGGAAATGGATTGCAGTTAAAATTCTTTCACAGCTTCTGAAATTTCTCAGGTCACTAGGGACCTCTAACCGTTGTGGCTTCTGGGCTTTGTGAATTCTTCCAGAGTTACTGCTCTATCTGAAATGAATTTCCCAGGGTGACTGTTTCTGAATTTGCTTGAAAGCTTCAGAGTTTTTTTTTTTTGAATGACCAAGCAATGCACAATATATTTACGCAAGATGCAGCTCAGCCTTGATGTCCTTGAGAGTTCTTATGGAACATCATCATCATTTTTTTTAACTTAATCACACCTGCAAGCTTCACTGAATTGCTTGACCGCGGTGTGCTAACTTTGCTAGCCCGCGAACAGAGATCTATTCGTATGAGCTGCAGCCGTGACATCTGGTGGGTTTAGCTGTGACACCGGGAATGACCCGTCTGCTGACCTGACTTCGAGAACCTGTGCTGATGCTCTAGCCGTTTATCCAAAACTTCATATCTTCACTTAGCCATGTGTTCACATAAGATGGGAGTTTGAGCAGATGTGCGTGACTGGTCTCCATCAGATCAGCACTCCCTATGTAAAGATCTGAACTCTATGGATCTTGGTCAGCCTGACTGGTCTTCTCCGATCTCTCCCAATGTTTATGTCAGAGGCACTCTCTTATGCATGCATATACAGGTTCCATATGGGTGCATATGAGGGGATGCATGTAGAAAGGCTCCTGCCACCATGGGGCGGTCCAAAGGCCTGAGCATTTGCTGACTGGAGTAGCTATGCTGCTATGGTACAAGTGAGGCCAATAGGTTAAACAAAATGGTCCTGCATTGATCAGAGTTATGAGCATATGGATTTGTCAAGCCCGGAGAAACCACTCGCGGGACAAATCCTTTTCCATCTTATCTCCTCTGGTGAGACATGTTGTCTAGCCATGCATACACATGTGCAAGTGCCCCTGCTATTGTATCTATTGCTTAACGTTCTGTTGCAGCTACTGTTGCTGGAGTTGTATCAGAATAGCCAGTCTTCTGAAGGCATGCTAAAATGCTTCGTAGCTGCCCATCTTGCTGCATGAAGTCTGTTAGGGATATTGCCTTCAATGGCAGTCCAGAAATGACATGATTAGCCTCAGGGTCAACTAATATAGAAATGCTGCCAACATCCCAAAGGGAGGGATTTAAGCCATGAGGATTTTCCCTTGCTCCCTTCAACCTGTTTTCCTTGTCCCAGATGGAACCAAAGGCCCTGATTGTTGGGGATGTGTACCTGAAGTGGAAGCCATCCCACCGAGGAGGAAGACGACGAGGAAGACGATCCACGCTCACGAACACCGGGAAGGGAGCGACCGGAACCCACGTTCTCCCTCTGATTTCCTCTCTCTATCTCACGTACTGTATGTGTGTGTGTAACCTAATGAGGAGTTTCACACTAGTATAGAGAGGAGGGACCAGTCCCAATTGGGTTTAAGCAGGATCCCACCCATAACAGGATCCTAATGGACACTGAATGGGTTCAGCCCATTAACATATTCCTTTAACTGGACTTAATAGTGTGTTAAGTGTGTATAGCCCAATGACAAGTGGACCATTATATTGGGATAAAACCCAACACTGATCACCTGATATACAATAGCTTCATCCCCAGCCCATCCGGTTTGGTTAATTGATGCTCTTTTCTTTCCTCATCCACACATACTCATTTATGTCTATGTCATGGGAATGCAGGCAGGAGGAACCTTATATTGCCCCATATGAAAGCATGAATCTGTGATCAGGGATCCGGATGGCGGAACAATCTGATGTTTATTTATTATATTTTTTTTTATTCTTCATGCGACTAACTCTATGGCATATGTGTATACATGTGTGTTCAGAATAAAGGGAAATATGCTCAATGCAAGGACTCTCTGCAGGCCGTGATCCTTCATAAAGAGCTGACAATATGCGTATGAGTGACTTTGGTTTGTTGAAAACACAGCGTGCTGAAAATGTAGTCTAAGATGGGGGCTGGGTCAATGGGATTTGACCTTATGCAAACCAATGCACCAGTGTGGTGGACCAAGAGGTGGCAGTCACAAAGGGGTCGACCCCTAGGTCTGCAAGGGTCGACTCTTTTGGAGCAGATAAATATTTGATGGGGAATTCCAACCAAAGGATCTGAGGGGTAGTAGTCTGCAGTGTACATGGACCTGATTTATGCTCTGCCAGTGCATTGCCAATACCCATATGTGCATCCTTGACTTAATGTTCTGTTGAGAAAGCTGTCCAATGTGTAACCGTGCAACTACGCTGTCATGTTCATGATGAGTGCAGACCTTCCCTTCTCATGATGCAAAGTGTTCAGGTACTCATTTAATTTCAGAGGTGCAGGAGGGCTATGCCATTTGGTTTAAAATAGTGCAATCAGGGGAATGCTCAAACGGAGGCATTAAGTTTCCTGCTTATCTTAGATGCACAGAGCCGCTGGTACTCATGTTGATTGTTCAATGCATGCAGGGGTTCTAATCACTCTGCAGAAATTTTAACTGCTGGTCAACAGGGATCTTATACCACTTAGAAGAATAGAGACAGGTTTATTTAAACTCATGACGATTATGGAATTGTGTGCATGAGAGAGGGAGGTCCCATGTATTCTCGGCTACTCAGTGAGTGCAGGGGGTTGCTGATTTGGTCCATAGAAACTTAGCAGTGGAGTGGGGGCTGGCTCGTGGTTTACTCCATCGATTTCAACATCATCTTTAGCTTCATTCCTCCCATTCTTTTATTGTTGCCATTAAAATTGTGAACTTCATTCAGATGTTTACTCATCAAAGTGTTATCATTTCTTCATTCATTTTTTTTATTAGATTCATGTTGTCACAGCTGATTTTCATTTTTTTTAAGTGCCAAATTCTGATAAAATTTTGGCAACATCTCCTTCGGACCGAGCATTTGCCGGGGGAAAGCGGAGGCTTACCAATCGGGGTTACCGGGGCAAGCTCGTAAAAAACCGGGAGGCCGTCACGGCGACCGGTGGATCCAAATGGACGGAGACCCCGAGGGCTAGCCTACGAGGGGTTCCGGTACTCCACGGGTTGTCAACATCATTCCGACCAAATAACCCGAATTGGGCAGAGAGTCCCGAGGCTAGCCTACGAGGGGAGCTATGCATACCCGGGGTTTATCTTCCATTCCTTAATGTGCAGCCCATGACTGCTGGCTCTAAGGCCATTGATATCCAGCCCTTGAGTGAGAAGTCATCCGGAGCTTATGCTATGAGGTAGCAAATCCCCGGAGACTCGAGGGTGGTCAGATGAAATCCGGATCGATATAAGCTATAATATATATCCCTTCCCCCATGATGGGTCCCTAAGCACAGAAGTCCTTCGATGGAGACAGCAGTGTTGCTTCACTACAGCCCATATGATGGATTACGGTGACAGATGCAGAGCATGAGTGATGGAAGGCAGTGCAGAAGGGTATGCTGCTATCCTTATACATAAATCAAATGACCTATCGAGATCAAAGATAGTGATCAGAGTCAGTCTGACATATTGGGGAAGGGATTCATATGTTTAATATAGCCCATGGAGGCATTACTGCTCGCCTGGAAAATCGGGATAGGGAGAGTCAGAGGCATGACCATAGCAATTGGACAGCCCTGGCCACCTTCCCGCAGCACAGCACATCCATGGTGTGACGATCCGGATCCCGGATACCGGATATACCCGATAGAACTACTGAGTAGACCCGATACCACTTGGAACCCGCGAGGCCTCCCAAGAGCGGTAAAGCTCCGAAGGGATAAAAGGCATGTGTAGAGTACATTGAAGCCACAAAGATATAACAGTAAGTAATTAAATTTCATTAGATCGATTTGCTAAAGTAGCAGAAATAAAATTACTTTTTAATTAACAATTTCAATTTAACAATTATACCAGAGTCCAGTCCAAAGGAAAGACAAGCAGTACAGTCAACAGAGAGGAAGGACGTACACTGAGGTCGGGGGAAGCCCGACGCAGGTACCGCTGGCAGCTACAGACACACCACACCAGGCATCGCGGAAGCAGAACGACGCCACCCACCTGAAAAGCAGGGGTGAGCCTCGTGTCACTGGCCCAGTAGGGGTCACACAGATCCCCACTGAAGAACAACGCAGTAACACGGAACAACAGCTAAAACAGCAGTAGTAGTAAAACAGGAAAACTACCACTAGAAAGCTGTAAAAGAAAACTGGAACGGAAGGAGTAGAAACAGCTCAAAGAAAAGGGAAAAGCCGTACCGAACAAGCGCGGTTGCCGGACTAACCTTGGCTCCCCAAACTACTCTAGGCAGCAACAGGAAGGCGAACTCTGATTTGACAAGGTCAGGAGTTACCGATCTGTCGGGCCTACAAAGACGGGCAAAAAGCCTAGGAAGAACCTAGACAGACACCGACGCTCTAAAGCATACATGACTCGATTGCCATGCACGCACTTCTAGACACGACCACACACACACGACTAGAACGTCGTGCACACGACACAACACTGACCTCGGGCAAAACCATAAGACGACTAACCCGGAAAGGTCACGACGTGCGAGAAATATGAGAGTCACGTGTCACGTGGCGGAAGCACCTCCTCACTAGAAGAACAGCCAGCTGCGTCCACTGACGTCTTATGCTGCGCCTACAAGTGTCTCGTCTGCGCTGTCGCCCGAAACACGACAGAGACTAAGACACGCTTAGAACCAGAATAGGAACTACAGTAGCGAGTGACTAGACAGGGTAACGCCCGTCGGCGTCAGTCCAACGCCCCTGACCACGTGTGCACACACCGACTCTTGCTGGAGAGCCAGGCCTCTAGCTAGTTTTCCCCACCCAGCAGGACGCCACTGTACAGCGAGGGCCCACGGAAACTAGTTTACAAACCATATATCGGGAACTGCCTTCGCCACCAACTCCCAGGTGGGTCGACACGTCGTAACGTGTCGTAAGGCTACGACTAGTGGAGGCTCACTAGACACAGAGACTCTAAAACAAGAGTGCTGTAGTACAGACAGGCAAGGAAGCACTGTCGCGCGTACTACAAAGCACCAAGGCAGCAAGACAACTGCCAACAGACTCAGGACAAGACGACTAGACCTATTAACACAACGATCCTTGAGTCTCACAACTCGGAGTCAAGATCGTTGTACAACGGCAGAGACACGCCGCCAATTGGTCTAATCCTAAGCCAGAGGAAACAACCGTAGAAAATGACACACGGAGACTTGAGGGATCAACGAGACCCTCAGTACACCTGGGCATGCAAACCGAGGTAAGACGATACCTCGAGGCACCCAGAACCATGTCTCAAACTAGACAGATCTGCCGAGACACACAAGGTCACCTGTCAACCACTGGGTCACCCCGGGTTGACCGGAACCGGACAATGACGATTCAACAGTAGGAAAGAGAATCCTACTCCAAGTAAGAAAACTCCTGGCTACCTCATAACATAGTCTTAGCCCTCATAGGACGTCAGGAAACATCCACAGGACAACATGCAGACTACAAGGTCAAGCCAAGACATACGAAAATCTAAACGACGAAGAACAACCCTCTGGGCATAAACGACTCCTTATCCAGCCGCCAGGCGAACCAAGCAGCCAAGGAAGTAGCCGCAACGCACACAGAGACAAGGATACTGGCAGTCGTGGGTAGGGCCACGAGACGACTGTAGCGATCAAGGATATGACCACTAGGATCGGTCAACTCTAGCTGACCTGCCCGACAAACCCCCCAGTGGTCTATAGAAGACACGCGACACGGACTAGCTAACCGTCCTATGACACACACGCAGACAGACGAACACGGATCAGGCCATCACGGCGAGAAGATACAACCACAGACTCAACTCACTGGGCGGTCACAAAGGGGCCGCTCAATGAGCTGAACGGTCCGGACATGGCCGCTCAATCGAACAGAACGGTTTAAACGGAACCGCTCAACGGGATAGACCTCAAGGTACTGAAAGACTCGGCGGCTAGGGCTGGACCGCCCCAAGGCATAGAGCGGTTAAGGGAAAGCCGCTCAAGCCAACCGACCTACTACAGTACTCGGTCAGACGACGGTCAGAACGGTCTAGGGACAGACCGCTCAACGCACAGGACGGCTAAGAGAGAACCGCCCCATGAACCGCCTTAAAATGTTGACCCAAAGTCAACCGTGCTAAGTGGTCAAGACCTGGCCGCTCAACACCACGGGAAAAATAGAACGGCTGGGAACCAGCCGCTCAAGTGGACTAGGCGGCTCACACCTGGCAGCGCCATCCACTGGGCGGTCTATCGCGCGACCGCGCAGACGCCCACCGACTCACTCTAAACGGTCCAAAACCAGCCGCCCTAAGCCCAACGCGGTTACTGTTAAACCGCGTAGGCGTCACGGCGAGCAAACCACAGGATCGGCCCGATCGTGGCCTTTCCACGCCCCGTTCGTTCCGAAACGAAGGGGATACATCCATAACGACGATATACAACACTTAGACTCCAACGGGAGTCGAATCGGCCAAGAAACAACGAGAAACGGGCGATTTCTTCAAATCGACCCAAATGGAAACATCGGACTTCCCGGGCTCCTAACGGTCCCGAATGACCGCCAATCGACACGAAATCAGTGACTATAGAACGTGGACGTTCCAGGGAGTCCATTGACACTAACTGATCTAAAAATCGTCGCCGTTTTCCGGCGAACCCTGCGAACTCTCAAAACCACAGTTTTACCTAAACGAGCCCAAACTCGCCCGTTCTAGCACCGAACAACGTGAAACTGCAGGAAAAACGTGCAGGAGAAGTAGGTGATCCGTCTCCCTACCTCCACCGAAGAAACCGTACGCCGAAGCGACTAATCCGTGCCGAAAATGCCAAAACACGAACCGCGTCGATCTCGGAATCCACCGAGGGATCGCGCCACGCCACGCTCAAACCGTCGCTCCATCCCGCGTCCCGATCACTCCATCGCGTCCCCGCCTCGGCCAGCTCTCCACGGTCGCGCGCCCCGCGTCGAACGGTCCTGAGACGAGAGAGAGAAAGAGATGAGAGAAATGAGGGAGGAGAGAGGGTGAAGAAGAAATAAATAAAGACCTAATAAGAATCCAATAAGGATCCAGGGCATTACATTCTCCCCTCCTTCAAGAAATTTCATCCTCGAAATTTAAGGACTAACAAAGGAGAAGCAGGGAAGAACAACCCCACGACACAACTTGAAATGACACGAATCTCGAGAGAACACAGTTCAGAGGAACATAGTCAGACCATAATCATCGGCACACGCTCTGGATCGAGCACGGCACCCAAGTGAACACAAGTCCAACACCTCCGAAACAGTGCAACGTCGGTTACGTCTCGCAGGGAAGGAGACACGACACATGCCACGAAAATAGATATCGGGAAAACGAAACGACAAACACGGCGAGTATCAGCTTAAACAAGGAGACAGTCCTCTCGGCTGACAGCTCGACAATAACATCGGCTCCAGTGCCAAAGGCAACATGGAACACCTTGCACACAGGACGTCAATGACAGCACTGGACCACAAGCACAATCAAGTCAGCCCTCATTCAGACATTATATCTGATCGAGTCGTATGCTAACTCTACTAGGAGAAGAGAGTATAGCAAAGCTAACTAACAAGACCTGGTCCACATAGTGCCAAAACAGACAGACAAAATCATAGAGAAACAGCGCAAAAACGACAACAACGGCAACAACAACACTTGCAGGATCCCGGCTCCGTACTGAAAACAGAACCACAGAACACAATCGCAAGCTGGGTCACATCAAGGTACAACGACAGCTGAACACACGACTACAAGGAACTAGTCATGCATCGAGCAACTCACCAAGAACAGACCCACAACAACAAGAAAAATAATATCGGGGAACGCATCTCAAGGATCACGAGCACGCCTCGAGAAGACAATACCCAAGAAAAGAGAATACGGAGTAGAGGGTACTCAATCAGCAGGAATGCCGACAGATTCCCCAATGCTCACAAAAGCCAATGCCAACACCAGAATGATTCCAGCAATAGCACAACAACATCAAGGCACAGGAAGCCAAGATGAAGTTATATCGAGAAGAACGAAATTCTCGACTGTCCAGAATCTCACAACAACGATTCTCGACCTGTGGGTGACCAGCCCACACGCTTCCGCTACGCACTCAAACAACGCACACAGGCAACAAGGAATATCTCGGTATCCGCATCTCAGCACACACACGGCTCCATCGCAACTCATAAAAATCGCAACATAACACGCCACGAGTACTGATCCTGCGAGCAACCGATCACAAATAGCCTAAGTGCAAACAAAGGAGAGTACGAGCTTCAGCACAAGGCACAAAGAAAATGCTAGTCTCAGCTTACCTATACGTCCTGAAACAATAAACGAGCCTTCACAACACATCGGCCACTAGACACGGCACGACAAATACGGCGCACAACGGCTCTCAATACAAGGATTAGGTCCGAAGCCAAGCAACCGTAAGACAAGGAGCAGATCAGGCTCGAATTAAACACTGTCCACCCTTAAGTAGACGCAGGACAAAGGCATCCCCAAGATAGCAATTCCAAGGCTTACCTTGAAAAGACTCCACCAGACGGGATGGGAAGCATCAAGCTCGACTAACAGCAACTCACCAGGAAGGGAAATCCTAAGTTCGCCCGAGCATCTTCTCAAACAAGGAATCTAATCGACCACTTCAACCGAAGCGAAACGCATCAGGAGCTGAACAGACTTAAGCTGGGACGACCAAAACAACGTAAGAACGTGTACGGCCATCACACCAACTCGAAAAGTCACCAGCCACCTGAACAAATCACGGAAAAGATCTCGAACAATGTACCGCAGATTCAAGCCTATCGGCGAACTCTGCCAAGTACAGCATGATCGAGACGAACACCACGACGACAAAGGAGCATCCCATCACATTCTGACGAGAGCAAAACCATCTCGTCCAGTGCTAATACAGCACGCACAAGACGACACACAGAAAACGAAGCGACAAACAATCGCAAACCTAAGCCAGCGAAAGACTGTACTAGACTTTCAGGACTCTGGATACTGTATATCTCGGATTCCCATGTACTTCACACAACAACGCTCTGATAGCTCAGAAAAGAACTCCGAACATCTCAGAACACTGCTCTGATACCACCTGTGATGACCCGGATCCCGGATACCGGATATACCCGATAGAACTACCGAGTAGACCCGTACCACTTGGAACCCGCGAGGCCTCCCAAGAGCGGTAAAGCTCCGAAGGGATAAAAGGCATGTGTAGAGTACATTGAAGCCACATAGATATAACAGTAAGCAATTAAATTTCATTAGATCGGTTTGCTAAAGTAGTAGAAATAAAATCACTTTTTAATTAACAATTTCAATTTAACAATTATACCAGAGTCCAGTCCAAAGGAAAGACAAGCAGTAGAGTCAACAGAGAGGAAGGACGTACACTAAGGTCGGGGGAAGCCCGACGCAGGTACCGCTGGCAGCTACAGACACACCACACCAGGCATCGCGGAAGCAGAACGACGCCACCCACCTGAAAAGCAGGGGTGAGCCTCGTGTCACTGGCCCAGTAGGGGTCACGCGGATCCCCACTGAAGAACAACGCAGTAACACGGAACAACAGCTAAAACAACAGTAGTAGTAAAGCAGGAAAACGACAACTAGAAAGCTGTAAAAGAAAACTGGAACGGAAGGAGTAGAAACAGCTCAAAGAAAAGGGAAAATCCGTACCGAACAAGCGCGGCTGCCGGACTAACATCGGCTCCCCAAACTACTCCAGGCAGCAACAGGAAGGCGAACTCTGATCTGACAAGGTCAGGAGTTACCGATTTGTCGGGCCTACAAAGACGGGCAAAAAGCCTAGGAAGAACCTAGACAGACACCGACGCTCTAAAGCATACATGACTCGATTGCCATGCACGCTCTTCTAGACACGACCACACACACACGACTAGAACGTCGTGCATACGACACAACACTGACCTCGGGCAAAACCACGAGAGGGCTAACCCGGAAAGGTCACGACGTGCGAGAAATACGAGAGTCACGTGTCACGTGACGGAAGCACCTCCTCACTAGAAGAACAGCCAGCTGCGTCCACTGACGTCTTATGCTGCGCCTACAAGTGTCTCGTCTGCACTGTCGCCCGAAACACGACAGAGACTAAGACACGCTCAGAACCAGAACAGGAACTACAGTAGCGAGTGACTAGATAGGGTAACGCCCGTCGGCGTCAGTCCAACGCCCCTGACCACGTGTGCACACACCGACTCTTGCTGGAGAGCCAGGCCTCTAGCTAGTTTTCCCCACCCAGCAGGACGCCACTGTACAGCGGGGGCCCACGTAAACTAGCTTACAAACCATATATCGGGAACTGCCTTCGCCACCAACTCCCAGGTGGGTCGACACGTCGTAACGTGTCGTAAGGCTACGACTAGTGGAGGCTCACTAGACACAGAGACTCTAAAACAAGAGTGCTGTAGTACAGACAGGCAAGGAAGCACTGTCGCGCGTACTACGAAGCACCAAGGCAGCAAGACAACTGCCAACAGACTCAGGACAAGACGACTAGACCTACTAACACAACGATCCTTGAGTCTCACAACTCGGAGTCAAGATCGTTGTACAACGACAGAGACACGCCGCCTATTGGTCTAATCCTAAGCCAGAGGAAACAACCGTAGAAAACGACACACGGAGACCTGAGGGATCAACGAGACCCTCAGTACACCTGGACACGTAAACCGAGGTAAGACGATACCTTGAGACACCCAGAACCATGTCTCGAACTAGACAGATCTGCCGAGACACACAAGGTCACCTGTCAACCACTGGGTCACCCCGGGTTGACCGGAACCGGACAATGACGATTCAACAGTAGGAAAGAGAATCCTACTCCAAGCAAGAAAACTCTTGGCTACCTCATAACGTAGTCTGAGCCCTCATAGGACGTCAGGAGACATCCACAGGACAACAGGCAGACCACAAGGTCAAGCCAAGACATACGAAAATCTAAACGACGAAGAACAACCCTCTGGGCATAAACGACTCCTTATCCAGCCGCCAGGCGAACCAAGCAGCCAAGGAAGTAGCCGCAACGCACACAGAGACAAGGATACTGGCAGTCGTGGGTAGGGCCACGAGACGACTGTAGCGATCAAGGATATGACCACTAGGATCAGTCAACTCTAGCTGACCTGCTCGACAAACCACCCAGCGGTCTATAGAAGACACGCGACACGGACTAGCTAACCGTCCTATGACACACACGCAGACAGACGGACACGGATCAGGCCATCACGGTCAGAAGATACAACCACGGACTCAACTCACTGGGCGGTCACAAAGGGGCCGCTCAATGAGATGAACGGTCCGGACAGGGCCGCTCAATCGAACAGAACGGTTTAAACGGAACCGCTCAACGGGACAGACCTCAAGGTACTGAAAGACTCGACGGCTAGGGCTGAACCGCCCCAAGGCATAGAGCGGTTAAGGGAAAGCCGCTCAAGCCAACCGACCTACTACAGTACTCGGTCAGACGACGGTCAGAACGGTCTAGGGACAGACCGCTCAACGCACAGGACGGCTAAGAGAGAACCTCCCCATGAACCGCCTTAAAACGTTGACCCAAAGTCAACCGTGCTAAGTGGTCAAGACCTGGCCGCTCAACACCACGGGAAAAATAGAACGGCTGGGAACCAGCCGCTCAAGTGGACTGGGCGGCTCACACCTGGCAGCGGCATCCACTGGGCGGTCTATCGCGCGACCGCGCAGACGCCCACCGACTCACTCTAAACGGTCCAAAACCAGCCGCCCTAAGCCCAACGAAGTTACTGTTAAACCGCATAGGTGTCACGGCGAGCAAACCACAGGATCGGCCCGATCGTGGCCTTTCCACGCCCCGTTCGTTCCGAAACGAAGGGGATACATCCATAACGACGATATACAACACTTAGACTCCAACGGGAGTCGAATCGGCCAAGAAACAACGAGAAACGGGCGATTTCTTCAAATCGACCCAAATGGAAACACCGGACTTCCCGGGCTCCTAACGGTCCCGAATGACCGCCAATCGACACGAAATCAGTGACTATAGAACGTGGACGTTCCAGGGAGTCCATTGACACTAACTGATCTAAAAACCGTCGTCGTTTTCCGGCGAACCCTGCGAACTCCCAAAACCACAGTTTTACCTAAACGAGCCCAAACTCGCCCGTTCTAGCACCGAACAACGTGAAACTGCAGGAAAAACGTGCAGGAGAAGTAGGTGATCCGTCTCCCTACCTCCACCGAAGAAACCGTGCGCCGAAGCGACTAATCCGTGCCGAAAACGCCAAAACACGAACCGCGCCCATCTCGGAATCCACCGAGGGATCGCGCCACGCCACGCTCAAACCGTCGCTCCATCCCGCGTCCCGATCACTCCATCGCGTCCCCGCCTTGGCCAGCTCTCCACGGTCACGCGCCCCGCGTCGAACGGTCCTGAGACGAGAGAGAGAAAGAGATGAGAGAAATGAGGGAGGAGAGAGGGTGAAGAAGAAATAAATAAAGACCTAATAAGAATCCAATAAGGATCCAGGGCATTACACATGGCATCGGAGGAAGCAAAAATAGCGATGGAGCATAATGTAATTCGGGGATAGGGAATCGAAAGGAACAAGTGCAATGATAAATTTATCCATGACCAACACGGCAGAACGCAACGAAAGAAAATTCACTCATCTCTTTGCGTAAACGGGATAAGGAACATACATCATACCGAGGGCAACAATTACACAGAGAAGAAAAAGAAAACCAACAACAAACAATTCTGGGAAGAGAGAAAAGAATGGAGGGGGAAGCGAAGACATTCTACTGAGTCCAGGAAATCCTGGCAGCAATTTCATAAACAAAAAAAGAAGAACAGAATATACAATTCAGAAGAAAGAAGAAAGGGGGAGGGAGGGGCATTGACCCCGTTCCCTCCCCAAACATCGCACACCTTCTATCCCTCTCTCCCTTTCTCTCATTTTTTTTCTCTCGGAGGCAGGCACTCACAGGCGGAAGAAGCTTGGGGAGCTCCCTAATCGCAGAGGGGCCAAGGTAGCAAATGGAGTCTTCTCGCTGTGGCAGACGATCGCTCAAGGGCGTCCAGGGAGATGGCGGGGCCGAAGAAGAGGGATCCGAGCGGAGAGGAAGGGTCCGACCTTCGCTTTGTTCGACGCTGGGTTGGCTTTATAGCCGGAGGAGGGGCTTCTTCGCACGGGGGAGCTTCGCTTGGCGCGTGCCTTGCTCGAGCTTCGCGCGTGTGGCTGCCGGATGACGCCGAGGTCTTTGCTCGCGACTGACGGTGCAGAGGGCCACGGCGTGGAGCTTGCACGGCTGGAGGTGTTCGCTTGCGGTCGACGACGTAGGGGCCAGGTGGGGCTGCTGCGTGCTCGCGGGTGTGCTCGCCGGACCAGAGCACTGAGGGCACTGCCGAGGGTGCAGCTTGTGCGCAAGGTTCCCGCTCACGATCAATGGCGCAGAGGGCCGCCAGGTGGAGCTCGCGGAGTTGGAGGAGGCGTGCATCGGACCAGGGCACCGGGGTCCCCATCGGAGCTGGCTTGAGCGCTTGCCGGAGATGTGCTGTGGCTGCCGCTGTGCGGTGAGGAGAGAGAGTGAGAGAGGGAGAGGGTTCCCCCTTCCCATTGGCCCGGTGAGGAGAGCTCGGGAGGTCTCTCTTTTTTTTTTTGTTTATAGTTTGTTGTTTGGTGTTTTATTTATTTCATTTGATATATATCTATATATATGCATTTATATATATATATATAATATCTTTATATGATTATTATATTTTGTTTATAACTATGTTATTATTATTATTAATTTTTTTATTTTGTATCACAATTGATTATATATATTTTTTTGATTGATTTTTTTTAGGTGTCAACAGGACACGAGCAGGACGGATAACTTGCTACCTCGCGTAGCTCGACCTCACGCCGGACGACACACTCAAACTCACAAAGATAAAGAGGGAAGGGAAGTCACTAAGGGGCAATACTCCTTACGTGATATCAAATTTTTAAGCAGTCATCATATCAAGTATTACACCCTTAGCCCCCTATTTATAGGGAAGGCCATAACAATAATATCCTCAAACTTTCATTAATTGTGTTTAAACCCTATTCTAATAAAATAAAATCCACCCACCTTTTGACTCGTGAGATTAAAATATAATACTTTGACTCAATAAAAATAAAATATCTTGGTGGTTAAAATATAAATATCACCATAATAAAATACATACACATGTACGTACGGATACGTACTCAGGACGCATGGATACATACTCAGGACGTCGAGTCTTCAAGCGAGTCTCCGAGTCATAAGCTCGATGCAGTCGGGGCAGTACGGCGTCGACTCCGAGTAGTGGACTCGGTAGTAAACCAGGTGTCCCCACCACCTTAACAATGCTCACAAGCTTCACAAAAACTCAGGTTCTCCTTTGGACGATCCTCGTCGTTCAGACATCCTCTTATATCTAACCATCACACGGCCAGATATCTCGTATGTAGGGAACTAACCATATAACTCTAATCATCTTCCAACACCTTGGCTCCAACCACCTCTAGATTAATGTTCTCCTCCATTCCTCTGTACATTCCCAGCCAATGGCTAGCCTTCCTCTGTAACAACATGTAACAGAGTTCCGCTATAACGATACAAGGCAGCGGCACAACGACACGACCCCATTAGGGCCCTTCTCGTTTTCTTCCTTCCGGAATACCCAACTTATAAAGATCGTACTCTTTGATATTTTGCATATAATGATAATATATAGGGAATTACCCCAAACATAAAATATGTCTCATGTGACTCTAAGCCGTTTGTTCAAACGTCCTAGCATTTATCGAATGGTCTGCATATTAACTTTGGAGGGGGAAAACAATATGCGGACCGACACCTTGTCCTCCTCAATCATCCATTCCCCCTCGCGGGAAGGAGGAACCGAAGGCGCACAAGACAAGGTAATGGGTTTGAAATCAATGTTTTAAAACTCGCTTTGGATCTGGACTGGATTAGGTCAGTAGATCACGAGTCAATGATTTAACTGTTCGGGTTAATCTATGACCCGTAATATTAAAATATTAAATATCAATATTATTTATCGTCATAAAATTTTAATATACCTTAAGTTATAAATACGAAAGATACATTTTAACATATATTATAAAAATAAAAATAAATCTATTAAACAAACCACTGAGATAGTTTAAAATAGAACAAAAAATATATTAAATAAATATTACGTACGACAATTTATCAACTATAGTTAATATCTCATGAAATAAAAATTTCATGGTGTGTGAAGTCAAATTTCCTCTCTATCTAATTTTTCATATGTCAACGGGTCTTCATCTTATTCCTTGTCTTGACCCCCTCTACGAGTATTCTCGGGTCTTCATCTTCTTCCTTCCGTTATTCTGCAGACCGCACGTATTGATGTTGGGAATAAGTTGGAATTAAAAAGACTAGAAATTAGAAGGTCAGAGTCCAAGTATTTTTAACTTCCAAAAGTTATGTTAATCCTTCGTTAATATCATTAAATGATAATGTCAAAAGATTAAATTAAAAATAAAATTTAAATTAATGATAAAAAATAAAAAATAAAAAATATATCTCTAACCTGTATGGGTCACATTGATTTTATCGGGTTGGGTCGGGTTAGCCGGGTTGGGCCGAGTTAGTCAGATTTGAACGGGTTTTAGGTCTTGGGCGATCTAATCATTGCTTTAACCTGATTTTGAGACCGGATGACGGGTTGATTGATCGGACCGGTCGAGTCGGGCCGGGTTTAAAAACAATGCTTGAAACTAATCCAAAATTATTTTAATTATTAAACTAACTCAGTAATATTTGAAATTTAAATAGATCCTTCCATGTCATAATTCGTAAGGTCCCGGGGGAGACCGCACGGGAGGGATGGTCTCAGAACAATTACCCTGTGGGATCCACCAATCCGACGGCCACGCTGCTCGCGTTGTGCGAGTTCACCCACGCACTGCGTATTTGCTGGCCGAATCCGGATTTCCCGCCAAATCCCGCACGCCCAAATTCGTCTTCTCGATTCCCTTTCGCACGGTAAGGGAAAGTAGACCGTCCGATTAAATCTAACGGTCCAAAAAATTCGGTAACAGAGAACCCTTTATGTTTTCTTAATGCATATATATATATATATATATATATATATATATATATATATACTCTTTAAAACAAATGCAGTGAGCTGATACTTGCATTTAGGTTCTAAAATTTCTAATGCAGGTCAAGTGGTGTGCATAACTGCATAACTTAGGGGAAGGAACATATTTGACAACAGTTGATGTAAGTCGGGCATATATACAAATACAATTGTCAGATAGATCTTTATGCAATTTTAAATGTAAAGACTTAAACTCTTATTAAAGTAGGCCCACCGAAATTTGCATTAAATAATGCAAATTACAGGACGTCTCCATCTGAACATGGACAGTGCCATGTGAACTTGCATGCAGAAACTGACAGCAATGTGAATCCATTGATGATGACTCTCAGCATTGCTTTCCCCTCTCTCTCTCTCTCTCTCTCTCTC
Source organism: Amorphophallus konjac (assembly GCA_022559845.1). Taxonomy (NCBI): domain Eukaryota; kingdom Viridiplantae; phylum Streptophyta; class Magnoliopsida; order Alismatales; family Araceae; genus Amorphophallus; species Amorphophallus konjac. The sequence goes on from CM040126.1 coordinate 389,976,038, forward strand.
TCTCTCTCTATATATATATATATATATATATATATATATATATATGATGCACAGCTTTTTATCTGTCTATTTGTACATTTTTTCACCTATACCTACATTGTTTTATATTTTGACTTATGCCCGTGAAATCAATGCATTTGTGTCTATACTCACAAAATGTATCATATATTTGCCTCCGTAGTCCATACTCCTACCTTTACTAGTTATCTGCTTAATTCAATCACAGATGAGTTATACAACTATGAAACGGCAGTCCACCTCTGTGTAAAAGAAGTAGAGTGACGTTCTTTCTCTTCCTTTTTTCGGGATAAGGCCATAAATGCCAATCTCGACCTAATTGAGCCTAGGCCGCGTTTGGAAATGGTCATGCATTTTGGAAAATTTTAAAAATCAACGGTGAGAAGGGTTGTCAAACACGCCCTAAAATTAGACCCAATTAATCGGACATAAATATATGCAAATCTCTCTCTCTCTCTCTCATCATCGTCATCATCAACCATGGTCATATATCTCAGAAAGAGTTTATCAACACTTATTATATCATAGTAAAGACACGGAAACTTTAAATAGAATAACTACACGTCTCAAATCTATTTGATCTTTCCAACTTATGCTTTTGTTATTTTTAATTGCAATCGAATAGGAATTTCTTTTTTACGGACCAAGAAACCGTTTAGTTAGCCCTATTCATTGACCGGCCGACATGGTCTAGGCCACGGGGTTAACATCCACAACATCAACACCAGTAACTTCATCCCGTCCATAGGTCAATCCTGTGTGAGCATGACAACAGATACAAATATGTCACCGAAGGCTCCTTAATGTCATCCTTACCTCTCCCGAAGAGATTGAATCAGAATCAGCCTTACTCTATGCAGTCAAAGGACATGGGTGTTGACATGAAGAGTACCATAGAGGGGGATTTCCATCCTACCCAAATACACAGCCCATCATCTCAACTCATTAAGAATTGTGACCGGCCCATTAAGTTGGCCCAGCTCATTCAAGAGGATAAAAGGGGATCAAATTGAGCTGTCAAATCACGGCACGTTCCATATGTCGGAGAGTCCCTCCACCAAGTCTTAGGCCGGGAGGAAAGCTCATCGGGTGAGGGTAAAAGGCTCCGACAATTTGTTTAGAATGTTAGAGAGGAGTATCGGAAGATAATTAAGAATGAAGTCTATATATTTTAGAAGTATAATCGTAAATACGATGGATTTGTGGATATAATGATAGCTAATACACAGCTCAATCGTATACAGGAAAAAGAACCACCCCCCCCCCAGACAATTGTGGTTAAGTTGACGAAGAAACAAACAAAAACCTTGATGGGTGCCTCCTGCCCTGCCAGTGACATCGAGACCAACCCTTCCCCGGCACGTGGCGGCGACGTCACAAGCAAGATCATATATCGACACAGAGGAACGTGCCCAAGGAGGGCATGCATGGCAAATGGGCGTGATAACGACTGGTTTTGATGAACATGTCACATCCGAGGCACAAAGTCGTTGGGGGAAAAAGCTTATCAGATCTGGGCGATATTCTTTTGAATATAAAACTCGTGAGCATGTAATGTATAGAAGAACATGATAGTTCCGATCTTGTTAATTAAGCCATGCACACTCCAACCAAGTTGAATAATATACTACCGAACAAGCAACAAACTCTATACATCGCGTTCACTATACCGTTAAGTATCATAGATAAAAAGTTATATAATAAATATATATTATATTAAAATATGACAAAAAAATTATATGAGGTTCAGTGGTCAATAAGTGTGTTAAATATTTTGGAGGACAAGGGTTTAAAGCTCATCGTTTCCGTGAGTTTTTTTTACATTTTTTTAAAAAATAATAATAAATAAATAAAAATAAGTTCTCGTGAGTTTTAGCATTCTAAAGAAATGTTGTAAATTAATTTATTTATAAAATAATATTTGATATAAAATAATATATCTAATCTTTTAAAAAAGATAAGTAACGTATCGATTACGTACCGCGTACCGATCACATCGGTTAATTATCGATATACCGGTCGTATCGATTATCAACTAATATAGTCTGATAGATGCGGTATGTGACGTTTCGTACCGATTTATCAAATCCTAATTTTAATTGATTATATATATATATATATACTTCTTAGAGTTATATTTACGTAGACACCCTCGTTGTCCTACTAATATGAATAATGAGGCTAACGTGAGCGATGTATCCTTTTCTTTCATTTTTTACTTTTTTATGTTCCTATTATATGAAAAGTTGCGTATTTTATTCCATTGTGTGCACGTCTGTTTAAAGAAACTTATATTTTATTCCATTGTTTTATGTTCCCTGCCAAAAACAAATTAATAAGTTATTATGGATGTATTTTCTCGTCATTAATTTTGCTTTTGAACTATCAGGTGTTTTGATCCTTTTAGCTAGTAGTATCCACCGAGATATTAGCGTGAGTCAGCATATGAAAAAGAAACTTATATAAAATAATAAATAGAGTCTTTCATTGTGTTTCGATAAAGATATCTAGCTTTTCGGATGGGATGCTTGAAGCCTTGAACCCGGGGTGGACTCTTGTGCCTTCTATTCATTGAAAGGTACTTCCCGGCGGGCCTTACAAGGATTTAGTACGTACGAAAGCGACCTATGAGGTTAACTACAAGAATATCCCTCTTATATATATATAATAACATAACCCTTCTTTTATTTTAATATTACTTTTAGTGACCTCGTTATCTTACATCGACTAAGGTGGTTGGTTGCTCTTCTTATTTTTTCTTCTCTTAAATTTAAAAATAAGAATAAAAATCTAATTAGATTTGTCTGATAATTTCTCTCCAAATTTTTAAGACGAAGTTTCACACTTTAAAAAGTTCTCTCAAAATAAAAATAAGATTGGATCAATTTTTTTAAAGAAAATCTCGTGACCCGTAACCCTCCCCTCTCTCTCCCCGACGTGCTCCCTCCCTCTCCCCGACGCTCTCCCGACGTGCTCCGTCCCTCTCCCACTCTCTCCCTGTGCTCCGTCCCTCTCTTTCTCTCTGGGAGAATCCTCCTCCTCCTCCTCCCCCGTTATAGCCACCCTTGTTAATAAGAAGGCAGATGTGGCAGTCGTCGTGCACCCGGACGCGGTCGTCCGCCCCAATGGCGTCATCCACAAAATCCAACGCCTCCTCGTTCTGCGCTCCGTCCAGGAAGATTTCAACCGCCACCGCAGCCTCGCGGCCATCTCCGCGGTCCTCCTCATGGGTGCCCTCGAGGTCGACCGCCCGCACCCACCGCCTCAAGCACCCGGCCCCGCCCTCCCCCGTCGGCTCGCCCCCCGTCCTCCCCATCTACAAATAAGTTTACTTAAAATTTAAAAATTATGATATTTTTATCAAATAGAGTGTTATTTTCATCAATTTTAAAATTAAGTTAAAAATTGATATATCATACTTTTTAAGATAGAAAGAGTTTTTTTAAAAAAAATATTCTCAAACACCCTATAAAATATTTTTGTTGAAATTTCTTATTTAATCTTAGTCAGTCTCTAACTAAATTTTTAAAAGGGACAAAATATTCTAATTAATCTCTCCTAAAATCTCTCTCTCTCTCTCTCTCTCTCTCTGGACACCAATTTATCTTTTTATCTCTCCCTCCCGCTTCAGCATAATGCGTCAGTCAAAATAACTTTTTTATAGAGATATTCTCATTAAAAATTTTAATTTTATGAATAAAAATACCTTATTCTTTCCATCTTGAACGGAGAACACCGATGAAGATATGTTTATTATAACATAGCAGGTTACTAAAATAATATTAAAAAAAGAGAGATATCGATATAATGATGCAGACAAGAGAGTTATTTTTGTAATTAATCTGATCTTATATCATCGGAAATTCATCACCAACTTGACGACGGTAGTTCACTTCTTCATATTTGATATGTTATGCACGCGTTATCGGAAAATAGTGACATGGACCCGTGAAGAGAGAGAGAGGGGGGGAACAGCACAACGTTGCAGGCTCGCAGCTGCACAGAGACTGACTAATGGAGAGAGAGAGAGAGAGAGAGGGGGAGAGAGAGAGAGTGAGGGGCTGCAGCAGGGGATCCCATCACCTAACGTTGGAGAGCGAGAGGGGCAGAAAGAGAGAGAGACTGCAGCAGCATCACCTACCATTGGGGGTGGGCGAGGGGGGGAGTTGGGAGTTGTGGAGGGGCACAACGACAACGTAGCTGCTGCGCCATGGGACCTCCTGCCCATAACGTGAGAGAGAGAGAGCGTGGGACCCCATGTTGCAGCTGCACGGTGGGACCCCATGAGGGGAGGTGGGGCCAGCGTTGCCTCCGTCCACGTCGCTTAGGCCCCGTTTTTTTGTGCCAGGGGGTTTGTCCCTCCAGAGCAGCGCTCCCCAAAAGGAGGGAGCGAGAGGTGGGCGGGCACAACTTGGGGAGCAGGGTTCGCCCTCAACGTGAGACGATAGGTCTGGTCCGACTCTAATCGGCTCAATTAAATTATATATTTAACTTTTTATTAATTTAATAAAACTAATATTTATTATGATTTTAAATTATTTATATCATATTTTAAGTAATAGAATTAGTATTTCATCCATCTGGAGTATGTATATATTATTTATTTTTTTATTTTAAATATTACATTATTATTAGATAATTAACTAATAAATAAATTTTACAATAGAGTTTAACCCCTGCAGAGCGTTGTTGTCGATAGATATCCAAATGGTTATTTCAATGAGAGGAATGAGGATAATAGCTTCTTAATCTATTTTTATTCTAGCTTGCATACGTAGTCTTTATTCTTATTTTTAAAAATTATCGAAAAATGATACATAAAGATCAAAATAACGCTATAATTAATACTGCACATTCTTTTCTTACCTTTTTCATATTCATAAGATTTCAATATCTCAAAAGGTTAAATAAATAACAATGATATTTTTCATTTTTTAGAGATTAAAATTTTAAAAAAATTTGTCATATGCATAAACACATAATATCAATGAGTATGCAATTATTTCTACAATCCAAATGTATCACACGAATGAACATATAACAAGTTCATAATCAAGTGCATATATAAAAAGGAAACTAAAAAGCTGGGCTGGAACCTAAAATAATGAAAGGACTAATTGCATCGTGATTGTGCGACTAAGGCATCTTCTGCTTTTGTCATAGAATTGTAGATACGAGTGTCACGCGCTCTACACTAGAAGTAATTTTTGCACTATTTATTTAGAAGATTCATGTTAATCTTAGATCAACCGTTAGATGCAATATTAAATTATGATTTTATAGATAGTCGCATGGGAAATATGTTCCTGTCATTGTGTGTGTCTATCTTTTCCCTCTGCCCCGTCTGCGTCAGCTTGAGATCTATTTATACTCGGAGTGACAATGCTATCTTTTTTCTGACTTAACTGGGGCGTGGTTAGTGGAGTGAGATGTTGCTTAATTGTGAGATCGTCAGTCGTCCACTCACCCGTCTACTAAGGAATGACGTTGTGACGGGTATCTTGATGACGTGGGCATGATCCAATGTTCACCGGGATAAGCCCCATGATTGCTCACTCGTTGGCAAGTTTTATGGCGTCCGAGATACATGTGTGCGGAGATCATGTCTGTGGGCCGGCTAGTCCTAAGTGGGCCTTAATTAGACTATGCTTCTAGACCATCAGTCGGCTGGGGATGACCGTTGCGGGCCTGACGACGTTGGGCTATAGTAGGCATAACTTTACTAGGCCATGTTGGGCCTGACACATTTTCCTCTCTTTACTCCCACTCCCGATTAGTGAGAGTGCTCGGCGCCCAGGAGGAAGTGCACGAGGTCAGGCGAGGGGAATACTCGGTGGAGCTTTTGCGAACCTTCTCATACCTCTGACATGAGGAACCGTGCGACCTACGACTTTTCTTGGCATACAAGGCGGTTCCCTGCATGATGGGTGATGCCACCGTCATTATGAAGGTGTCATTTCGTGCCTGGAGAAATGGATGGAGCAACCGTTGGTGCAACCCTTAGCTTTCCCGCTGAGTGCACTAGCGATGACGACTGGACTTTCGACTGTTCACTTGATTAGAAGCATCGGAACATTGGACATGTCATTCTCTGAAAGCTTTAAGAAGGGCGAGAAGCACCTAAGACAACACCTCTACACTCTTCCTGTCTGGCACTGGTGCTCGCTGCCAGCTCCTTACTGCTTGCTTAGTGTCTAGTGAGACTCCTTCACTTCTTTCTTTTCCCATCGAGCATATGGCGTTGTTGGCGTCCAAAAAATTTACTGCACGGCAAGCACGTCCTAACAACCAAAGAACATCCAATCAAAGATGTAAAGGCCGAATAAACCCCACATCTCGTCCGATCATAACGAAAACACACCTGGTGGTCCGCCACCTGACAAGGAAGCTTCCCGAGCCGAAGAAACACCCCTGGTCCCTCGAAACAGGGTGTCGAAGGCAATATCATCATAAAACCTAAGTGACCCGACCTGGGCACACGGCATGTCGGAAAGGTCCGTAGGAGGCCGAAGAGCCATCCAATGGCGGCGAAAACACTTTGAGTGGTTGTCCACTCGATGAAGACACTCCCCATAGGCGGGGAGCAGGCTTAAGGGCACGATTCATAGTGTCGAAAGCCGAATTAGGAAGAAACCCGAGTAATCTGATGTGGGTTCGGCATGGGTCGGAAATCACTCAGAATGACAAGTCGGAGCCCGGGAGCTTCAGAATGAACACTCTGGAAGCCGTGTACTAAAACTAAGACAACGTCGGACGTCAAACACTCATCCGAGCCAGGTCGAAGTCAACAAACCCATTAAGCCGGCATCGCCTCCCTTAGAACGGCGTGGTCATGCCAAAAGAGCCACTTAAACCGGCGCGGTCTTGAACCGGCACGCCCTCTGCCCTTATTGCCATGAAAACGGGGCGCCCCTCCTCCTCCTTGAAACGGCGTGCCCCTCATACTCTTAAAGTGGTGTGGCCTCTCCACCGGCCTGAAACATTGCACTCAAGACTACACGAAGTCTATTGAAACGGCGCGCAAGGGTAGCTTGAAACGACGTGGCCCCCTGCCCATGGCGTCGTGGTAGACATCCCATTCTCAGCCCGATACTATGTTTCTCTGCTAAACCTCACGCGAAGTGACCGAGAGAAGAAGGAGAGGCCATTCAATGCCCGTATCAAACCCATCGCATAAGCATTTAAGGCTTGCGGGTCTGTTTACACCTCAGGTCGACAGTGCAACGGTGGCAGTAGCGGCGGCCAGCGTCGACGGTGGGCCAACAAGTCTGACAACGGCGAAGCCCCTGAATATCCCGCAAGCATCCTATCCTCGGATGATCTCTAGTGTACTGCACGGACCGATGGGCGACAGCATAGCAGGTCAACTCCTCGCATTCCTGCGAACGAGGAGAAAGTGGCGGGAGTTTTTCTCCCGAAGAGAAGACCGCCAGTTCTATATATAATGCTGGCTGGTTACAGAGAAAAAAGGGAGAAGGGGGACGAAAAGAGGGAGAAGAACAAAAAAAAGGGAGAGCTCCCTTGCAAAAAAAAAATCAGAGAAGCAGAAAGGGCGTCGTGTTCTCCCATGTGGGCAGGGAGAAGAGAAGGGAGGTGAGAGTGGAGGGGGGAGGAGCTTATGCTCTGTCTCCCCTCCCACTAGTGTATTTCCTTTTCTCCTACTCTTTTTTTCTCTTCTTGTTATGGGGTAGATTCCCCCTCTTTTGTATTTTGCTCCTCCTGCAATAAAAAAAGAGAAAGAGATTTCATTCTAGCATGTATGTCGTGGCCTCCATCTGCTCTCCCTTCCCACTGCCTTTGTGTTTCTTCCTTTCCTTTGTGTCTCGTTCGCCTTTGTATAAGAAGTTGTGCTCCCTCTTTGTACTCTACATTTCCTACATAGCATGAAAGAAGTCTTCTTTTCGAATAAATAAAATGGCCTTCATCCTGTTCTTCTTTCTCCATCTTGAGCATTGCATTTTCCACCTAGTGATCTAGAATGTGTTGTGTTCTACCTTGCCGGCATCCTTTCTTTTTTATCTTTTGATCACTCTCGCCCCCTAAGAAGCCTACTTCTGTGTAGTATGGCGTCCGAGGGACCCATCCAGAGGGTGAACAGCGATGGCCTTGTTGTAAGACCTTGAGTCTTTCGGATCTTTATCGGAGAGTTTCGGATCGCTTTTGTGGGTCCTGAGTTGTGTTTTACGATCCGCGTGAGTTTTTTCTCTCGTACAAGTTACAGAACCACGTGGTGAGTTTGTGGTTGAATTCATCGACTCGAGGACGCTACAGTAGCGTTGCATTCTTTCCGAGGATCGTTTAGACTATTTTTCCGTATTTTTCTGAATTAGTGCATTTTCAGACCAAAAATCAGATTTTTCAAAAATTAGGAAATTCCTAATTTCCTTTTCTTTTTAAACCCTCTTTCTCTCCTCTCTCACCCTCACGATCTCTCACTCTCTCCCTCGCCGTTCTCTCTCTTCTCACCCCCTTTGCTCCAGCTGCAGACGGAGGAGGCCCGAGGATGAGGTGGCGACGGCGTGGAGTTGTCGTGGAGTGTGCTGGCTTGATGATCGAGGCGTGGCGTTGGTGCGATCCCGTTCGTGGATTCAAAGCCGGCGTGGGTTGTCCGTGTGATGATTTTCGGCATGATTTAGTCGCTTCGTCGCGCTAGAACTTCGGTGGAGGTAGGGAGACGGACGCCCTACTCCTGTATTACGTTCCCCAGTGATTTCGAGCTAAACGGTGCGAGAACGAGAGGGTTCTGCCTTGTTTTAGGTGAAGCATGCTTTGGGGGGTGTGAGACGAGTTCGCCTCTTTCGGCGACGGTTTCTTGCTAGATTAGTTTCATTTGAACCCATGGCATGTCAGCATTCCATTTCCGCTGATTTTGTTGCAATTGGTTGTCATTTGGGACCGGTATGAGCCCGGGAACCCATGTGACTCATTTAGGGTCGATTCGGAAGAATCGCCCGTTTCTTATGTTTTATGTGTTGTTTGGATCCCTTCCAGTTTGTGGAATGCTTGTTTGGTCATTAGGGTTGTTTCCCCTTTGTTTATAAGTGAACGGGGCGTGGAACGGTCGGATTCGGCCATTCCCCTGTTTTTCCCGCCGTAACACTTTAGCGGTCTTACCAGAGACCGTTTTTAAGGCTTTAGCGGTCCTTGGGTGAATGTTTCTGCTTATTGAACAGTAGGTTGCTTTAGGTCTTCGCGGTCTTGTGATAGACCGTTTCTTCTGGCTTGCGGTCGAATGGATGACCGCTACTCCCTATCAGCGGTCGTACGACAGACCGCTAAGGGGGGTGTGTATGTCGGTTTGGCTATGCGGTCATGCGATAGACCGCTAAGCTGGGATTGGCGGTCTGAGAGATGACCGCTAACTGTTGTTTATGTTGGTTTAGTAGTTTTAAGTTGGTTGGGCTAGCGGTCCTAGCCTTGACCGCTAGGCGTTCTTAGCAGCCCTATGGGAGACCGCTAGGCTGTTTGACTGGTTTATGTCGGTTCGGGGGTTGAATGGTTTAGCGATCATATGGACGACCGCTACCGTCTCCCTTGCGACCTGTGATAGACCGCATGCCCCCTATGCTTTCATAGTCTGATCGTTGAGTCTCTGAGTGAAGCGGCCATGTCCTGGACCGCTTAGCTCAGTGAGAGGGCTTATTTATAGGCCGGTTGTCTGGGTGCGGCTCTTTCTTGACCGCCCAGTGTCTGTATTCTCTGTGTGAGGGTAGCGGTTCATTAGCTGACTACTTGGCTTACCTAGCAGCCTGGCATATGACCATTTACTTCCCAGAGCCTTGTTTTCCTATTGTTTGGCCTCCATTTGTCTTGGCCTTATCCTGTGGTTTGCCCGTAGTCTTGTGGATATCTTGGATATCCTATGAGGACTGTGACCATGTTGCAAGACGGCCAGGGAGTGCCATTATATCGAGTAGTATTCTGTGATGTTTCAGAGTCATGATTGGTGTCCGGTCAACCCGGTGTGATCCAGTGGTTGACATATGACTTTGTGGTTGTCTCGATGATCCTGTATGGATCGAGACGTGGTTTTGGACGCCTTGAGATATTGTCTTACCTCGGTTTATGTGTCCATGTGCTTTGAGGGTCTTAGTGATTCCTCAGGTCTCCGTAGTTTGTGTTATGCAGAGGTGTGGATACGGTGATCCTATGTCATTTCCTTTATCGGTCTTTTACCTTGATGTGGCTTAGGGATTCGACTGATTGGCGGCTTGTTACCGCTATGCGCGACGATCTTGACACCGAGTCGTGAGACTCAAGGATCATTGTGTCAGTAGGTCTAGTTGTCTGTCCTGAGTCCGGTGGCAGTCTGGTATGCTACCCTGTGCTTGGTGCTTCGTAGTACTGCGACAGTGCATGCTTAGCCTGTCTATACTTCAGCACTAGTGTTTTAGAGTCGTTGTGTCTAGTGAGTCTCCACTAGTCGTAGCCTGATGACACTTTCCTGTGTGTTGGCCCACCTAGGAGTGGTGGCGGGGCGTGTTCCCGATATACGGTTTGTAAGCTAGTTTCCGTGGGACCCCTTGCCTTGCGGTAGCGTCCTACTGGGGGAAAAGCTAGCTAGAGGCCTGGCTCAAGGCATTGAGCTTATGTGTGCACACGTGGTTAGGGGCGTTGGGGCGAGCGCCGACGGGCGTGACCCTGACTAGTCACTCGTTACTGTTGTTCCTTGTACTCGGTTACTGTTACGTGTCTCAGTTACCGCCGTTCCAGGTGTGTGGGAGATACTTGTGGCGCAGTGTAAGACGTACGTGGATGCATCTGGCTGTTCTTCTAGTGAGAAGGTGCTCTTGTCACTTGACGCATGACTCTCGTGCTTATCATCGCGTGACTTGTGCTTCGTGACTGGTTCTCATCATGTTTGATATGACTTGTCGGGTAGTCTGTTCTTGGCTTCACCCGCGGTCCAGTCTTGTGTAACGTACACAACGATCTAGTTGTGTATGTTCATGCCTTTACTTGCGTAGGTCTTTTATAGAGCTTTTGCCTGTTTGATAGGCTTTAGCTTTGGAGTTGTGCTTTGTCGACGGATCGGTAACGCCTGACTTTGTGAGATTAGGGTTCGCCTTTCTGTTACTGTTTGGAGTAGCTTAGGGAGCCGTGGTTTGGTCGGCGGCCGTGTTTCTGGTTAGTACGGCTTTACTCTTTCCTTTAGTTGTCCTTACTCTTGCTCACTCTTGCTTTTTACAGCTTTACTGTTGTAGTTACTGCTGTTGCTCCTGTTCTTCCTATTTTTCCTATTTTTCTGTTTAGCACTTTTTAGCGTGTTACTATGTTTTCCAGTGGGGATCTACGTGACCCCTACTGAGCCAGTGACACGAGAGTCACCCCTACTTTTCAGGTGTGGTCGTTCTCCTTCCTGGTGATTCGTGACTCGGTACGTCAGTTTGTTGTTGCCAGCGTTCTCTGCGTCAGGCTTCCCCCGACTTCAGCGTACGTTTTCCTTTCTGTTGGACTATACTTGTCTTTAATTTGGACTGGTCTCTGTTAATTTAAATTGTTAATTGAAAAGTAATTTTATTTCTGTTACTTTAGCAAACCTGATCAATGAAATGTTAATTGCTTACTGCTTTATCTGGGACTTCAATGTACCACACACACTCCTTTTATCCCTTCGGAGCTTTACCGCTCTTGGGAGGCCTCTCAGGATCCAAGTGTTATCGGGTTTACCCGATATCCAGAGCCTAGGTCGTCACAGGTGGTATCAGAGCTGTGTTATGTGTACGTACATGGGAATTTGAGATATTGCAGTACTCAGAGTCCTTAAAGTCTAGTACAGCCAGCTGTCGGCAATAACGTTGGCATCGGTTTTGCGATTGTTTGTCGCTTTGTTTCCATTTGTGGTCTTATGCGTGCTGTGTTGGCACTGTGCGAGATGGTTTTACTCTCGTCAGGATGTGACAGAGTGCTTTTCTTTTGTTATGGTGTTTGTCTCGATTATGTTGTACTTGGCAGATTTTCACCGGTAAGCGTGAATCTCTGGTACGGTGTTCGAGATTTTTTGGTAATTTCTTCAGGTGGCTGGTGACTTTATCATTGGTGTGATGGCCGTGCACATTTTTATGTTGCTTTGGTCATCCCAGCTTGAGATTTGTGCAGCCCTTGAGGTGTTAAGCTTGTGTCGTGGTGTTCGATTAGATGTCTTGTTTGGAAGAATGCTCAGGTGAACCTAGGATTTTCCTTCCTGGTGAGCTACTATTGATCGAGCTTGATTCTTCTCCTCTTGTTTGGTGGCGTCTTTTCGAGGTAAGCCTTGGAAGTGCTGTCTTGGTGAAGCCTTTGTCCTGTGTCTGCTTAAGTGTGGATAATATTAATTCTGAGCCTGATTTGCCTTTGTCTGACGGTTGCTTGGCTTTCGGCCCAGATTTTGTGTTTCGGGGCCGTTGGGCACCGTGTTTGATGTGCCGTGTTTGGCGACTGTTGTGCTTTGAAGGTTCAATAATCGTTCCGGGACGTGAGGATAAGCTGAGATTAGCCTTCTTTGTGCTTTGTGCTGAAGCTGGTGCTCTTCTTGGTTTGCACTTTAGCGACTTGTGATTGGTTGTTAGCAGGATCAGTACTCGAGGATTGGTACATTGCAATTTCGTGTATTGCGATAGCACCGAGTGTGTACTGAGATGCGGATGCTGAGTTGTCTTTGAAGCCTGTGTGCATTGTGTTGAGCGTGCAGCGGAAGTGTGTGGACTGACAACCCACGGTTCAGGATTGTGAAGTTGGCAGATTCTAATTGGCCGAGAAGTTGCTTCCTCAACATGTTTGTCGTCTTGGCAATTTGTGCCTTGATGCGACCCAACTTATAGTTGTGTCCCGTGGTTCTGTGTTGAGAATGGCGTCGGGATTCTGCAGGTGTTGTTGTTGTTGTTGTCGTTCGTTGGTGGTCGTGTTCAGCTTGGGAAGAGTTCCCTGTGAGTCTGATTTGGCATTGTGTGGACTGAGGTCTTGTCAGTTGGTTTTGCTGTACTCTTCTGTCATGGTAGAGTTGGCATGTAACTCGAATCAGATGTAATGTCTGAGTGAGGACTGACTTGATTGTGCTCGTGGTCCAGTGCTGTCATTGGCATTCTGCGTGCCAGATTTGTTGTTCTTTGTGCGGAAGCTGATGTTGTCGAGCTGTCAGCTGAGAGGACTGTGTCTTCTTGTTTAAGCTGATGCTTGTTGTGTTTGCCGAGTGTTTTACTGATAGCTGTTCTCGTGGCATGAGTCGTGTCTCCTTTTCCCTGTGAGACGGAAGCGACGTTGCCTTGTTTCGGAGGTGTCAGACTTGCGTTCACTTGGGTGCCGTGCTTGTTCTGTGGATCGATTTGTCTTGAGATCCAGAGCGTGTGCCTGTGATTGTGGTCTGCCAGTGTTCCTCAGAATCGTGTTTTTCGTGATTTGTGTTACCGTGTTCTAGGTGTTGGCGTTGGCTGATGCTTGGAGAGCGTAGCCAATGTTTGGGTTTGTTCTTCCCTACTTCTTCCTTGTTAGCTCCTTTAATTTCGAGGATGAAATTCTTAAAGGGGGGGAGGACTGTAAGACCCTGAGTCTTTTGGATCTTTATCGGAGAGTTTCGGATCGCTTCTGTGGGTCATGAGTTGTGTTTTACGATCAGCGTGGATTTTTTCTCTTGTACAAGGTACGGAACCCCGTGGTAAGTTTATGATTGAATTCATCGACTCGAGGACGCTACAGTTGCGTTGCATTCTTTTCGAGGATCGTTTAGACTATTTTTTCATATTTTTCTGAATTAGTGTATTTTCGGACCAAAAATCAGATTTTTCAAAAATTAGGAAATTCTTAATTTCCTTTTCTTTTTAAACCCTCTCTCTCTCCTCTCTCACCCTCATGATCTCTCACTCTCTCCCTCGCCGTTCTCACACTTCTCACCCCCCTTGCTCCGGTTGCAGACGAAGGAGGCCCGGGGATGAGGTGGCAACGACGTGGAGTTGTCGTGGAGTGTGTGTGGACGAGCAAAATTACACGCCCATACGTCCCAACTAGTCCGGCATCCATAATAACTCAAACTAGAGAAACTATGGAGAAGATGGGCCATCCGGACTCTCCAAACAAACGCACATACTGCCGTGAAGCCGTCTCCGGAGTCACGACAGCGAAGAGAGATCAACTACCAGAATACACCCCCCTAGTGCCCCTTCAGCGGCACACTCACCCTATGCCCTCCTTCAGCGGCACAAACCATCCCGAGCCCTTCGACGGCATACCCAGGCCATCCAGCCCGCGCTTCAGTGGCACACCCTGGCCGGCCTAGCCCGGCACACCCCTGGGTGCCCTCAGCGGCACACCCCGTGCAGCTTCAGCGGCACACACCCCCTGTGTGCCCCCCTCGCCAGCACGCCCCTTCTGGGCTCTTCAACAGCACACCTCGTGCCCTTTTCAGCGGCACACCCTGTTGCCCCTCAGCGGCACACCCCAGCCTCCCGCTCAGCGGCACATTCCCCTGGCGCTCCGCCGGCACACTCGGCCGGGACGCTCCACCGGCACACCTAGTGTGGGTGTCTTCACCGGCACAGTCCCTGCGTACCCCGCTCAGCGGCACGCCCACGGGTGCCTTCAGCGGCACGCTCATGCTTTGCCTCCAGCGGCACGCCTGGTGCCTCTCTTCAACGGCACACCTGCAAGCCTCTTCAACGGCATGCTTGCCAGCCCTTCCAGTGGCACAACCTTTTGGCCACTCAGCGGCACACCCTGGTTCTTCACCCGATGCAACAGGCAGAACGACGTGATGCCCATGCCCTACAGATTCTTGGCGCACAATGGGCTTGCTGAGGTGTCGCCTAGGGAGAGAGCCACACTGCCTATCCCCCTGCCACCCAGGACGAGGGAGTCAAATCCCAATCAATGCCACGGACGTTCCCGCCTTCGCCCGATCTCGCCGCTGCTAGGGTATAGAAACCCCTCTTCTCAATGCGAACAAAAAAAAGGGGGAGAACAGAGAGGGGCAGGCCCAACCACTGCGGTGCTTCCAGGTGAGAGAGAAGAGAAGAAGAGGAAAAGAAGAAGAAGAGGAGGGGAGGCTCTGGCTTCCCCCCTGCTGCTCCGTCCATCATCGTCCGCGTGAAGAGAAAGAGAAGAAGAAGAAGAGGGAGGCCCTCCGACGACCACCGACGACTGAGAGAGAGTAAGGGGGAAAGAGAGAGAGAGAGATGTAGCAGGGGGGTGGGGAAGACCACGGAGCCGTCGCCCCTGCTCGACCCTAACCCCCCATTTCCTCCTCTCCATGCCTTTTCTTCTTCTTCTTCTTTTCTCTCCCACTGTTGTATCTTCTACCTCGGTGTTTTGAAGTATGTGTGCCCGGCTACGGCCCTTTCTCTTCATGAATGGAAATTTCCCCCCTTAATTTCTTGCTACCGTGTTTGGTTCATGCCCGATGTGTGTGTTTGAACTCTTCCTCCTCTTCCTTCCGATGGTTTGGTCCACAGTGTAGGCCCTCTTCCCCTTTTCATGGACCCTTTCATGGGATCCCTAGCCTTCATCCTCGTCCCTTTGCCTGAAAGGAGAGGTCCTTTTCTTGTTAGAACCCCAAGACCAACATCACCATTGACCTTGCCCCCCGTTCACCGGCACAGCCCTTGGGAGCCTTCCCCAGCACAGCCCATGCCCCCAGCCCGGCACAGCTCCCTGGCCGGTACACCCCCCTTGGCCGGCACACTGCCCTCTGGTCCTTTGCCCGGCATACCCTCCATGTCTCTCCAGCGGCACGCCTTTGGCTCACCCGCTCACCGGCACGGTCCCCCTTGGCCTTTGCCCGGTACACCCTCCATAGGCCTTCGACGGTACGCCCCAGGCAGGCCTTCACCGGCACACTCTGGCCTCCCCCAACCCGGCACGCCCTCTCGTGCCTTCCTTGCTCGGCACACCTATCCCTCCTTCTTGCCCGGTGCCCCCCCTAGCCAGTCCTGGAATAGTCTTCCACTCGCCGTTCCCTTCGAGTTTTTTCAAAGTTTTCTTAAAGGTGTTGCCGCTCTCAGGCGCCCACCTCCAGTTGTCGGGTTCCGCCACTCCATATGGGCGCATTCCCTGTATCTCCCTTACGCTCGGGTCAAGGGGAGATGCTGCCGAATTTTTGTTAGAAATAATAATACGTTGAAAAGGCAAAAGGAAGCAACAAACAAATGGAACAACAACACGTTAAAAAAGCAAAAAGAAAGCAACAAACAAACGAAAAGAACAACGGTAAAATGCTTTAACCAAGGGAAGGGAACCACAATTAACTCAGAGAGAGATGAATCGGACGATGACTAAGCAACTTGAACATTCCTCCTCATGGGAGAAAGAATGGAAGTTAATCAAGAGAAAGAAAGAAACAAACCCATGTAAATTGAATAAAATCAAGGGAAAAAAGAAAAGGAAAAGACATAAGAACGAAAGAGGGGTGGGTCCCGTCCTCACCCTCATTCGACACACCTCCTTGCCTTGGCTTTCCCCGATATGCTTCTAACCTCATCCTTAGCCGGCACACTTCCTTGGCCGGTATACCCTGCCTTGAATCTTCCCCGACACACTCGGCCGGGTCCTTCGCCGGCACGCCGCCACCCAGCTCCTTCTCCGGCACACCGACCCCAACCTTCGCCGGCACGCTCCCGTGACCCCTTCGCCGGCACGCTCTCCCTACACTTAACGGCACCCACGCCCGCTCGCACCCTTCCCCGGTACACCCTGGCCGCCCTTCACCGGCACGCCCCTTTCAGCCCTCCAACGGCCCACTCCTCCATATAGAAAATGTATAAAAAAATGGGGGAATGTAATAATAATAATGATTCAAATAGAAGAAATAATAATAAAAAAGGTAATGATAATGACGATGATAATAATAATATTAAAAATTATAATAAATGAATGAATCCGAATACATGACAAATAAACTCAAAAGAAGATGGAAAACGTGTGCAGCAAATAGAAAGAAAATAATAAACCCACCCAAAAATGCATAAAAAGGGGATAAGCGACAAAAATAATGAAAATCTAAATAATAAAAAATGCTAAAATCTACATTGCAGCCCCGTCTCTCTCGTGACCTGGTGCTGAAGGAACAACAGTGCCGCCCTTGCAGGCCGGGCCCGAGTCTTGGGAGTAATCCCGAAATGGCCATGACCCGACCTTACCTTGGGCCGACATTCCAATTACACCGGACCCGCTTCTCAGGCTGGATCCGATCCGAGCCACTACTAAAATTGTCGCGCGTTCGGCAGACATTCGAACGGGTTCACCTCAATTTCTGTCGCATTTCTATTACGAACCCGTGTCTGAACATGAAAAGGTATGTGAATGACCGACAAAAATCCGAATAGAATCAGATGGTCCTCGTCATCCACGGACCCTTCGCATGGGGATATTGATAAGGCCTTCATGGGTCACGCTTAGACCTCGGGTTTGTCCCGATTATGACCATCGTCCGACCCGTATCCTCCGCCTACAATCCGCTCCCTCTGAATACATATTGGTTCTGGGATCTGATCCCGGGACACTCCCCCGTTGCCCCCCCCTGGAACGGAAACATTGATGACGCTCACGCAAGTCTTGTTGCGACCGCGGAGGGCCCACGGCAGTATAGTCGCGGCTTGACCTTGCACCAAGCCGACAAATTTGTTGGTTTCCGACCGCTTTAACCGGGATTTAACCGAATATTTCTCGTTTCTCTGAACAATAAATTTTCCGTACCCCGGCATACATATGTTCCGATTTTCCCGTGACGATTGCGATTTTCTCGAGCCGGACATTCGTCCGAACATTAAATGGTCAGCACATGACCGACATGATCTCGAACGCTTCCTTTATGCCCTCATACGCAGACTTCAGCATTTCTTACTAGATTTTTGTGCAATTAACCTCCTGGCCATGAGGCCCTGATTCTCGGCGATTAATCAAAGGTGTTCCCTTGTATGGGGGATGTAAATGACGTCGTGACCTTTATGGCGCGACGGGTTTCGGTCCCGACCTAAACCACACAATTATCTGATTAGTCAGATGGCGCGCACCCATGGGCTTCCTCGAAGCCCGAATAAATTGTCACTTTGTGACTGGCACGCCCACGTACTTAATAGACGAATAAACCATCAGAATAGATGAATATACATAATAAATGAACGAAAAGTGCATCCACAAGTCTGGCACGCCCGGTGGGACCAAAACCACCCTTCATCTCTTCGCCGGGATTCAGGGCCTCATGGCCTCCTAATAAACGATGTTTGCCTACTTTGATGAATTACAGGTGCTGTCTTGGCCAGCCCTATGGGGAGAAAAGCCGGACTAGGTGCAACTGCCTTTGTTGCCTCGAGGACGCTGCTCTGAAGCATATGTAGCTTCCAGGAATCATGGGGGCTGTTATAAAAAAAAAAAAGAGAAGAGAAAGAGAAAAGAAGGAAGGGAAATCAAACCCCCTTTTCCACAATAAGAAAAAGAAGAAAAGAAAAAGAAAGAAAGAAGAAAGAAACAAAAAAGGGGGGAAGAGAAAGAATCGGCGAGAGAGAGTCGTACAACCATATCCGTCGACACCCGTGCTGAACAAAGATGACCACTATGGGATTGATGCGGTGGAGCGAACCACTCATCCCCTCCTTGAGGGGGTGAGCGCTCTCCTGCACACCCACCTTGGTCTATTGCACAAGAGAGGAAGAAGAGAAGAAAAGAAAGGGCAAAAATGGGGTTGGCATTGCCGACCAAGAGAACAAGAAGAAGGCCGGCATCCCGCCCGGCTCTGGGAGGGTCCAACTCCATGGTGCAACGCCCTGGTCTGTTCCACCTTCTTGCTGCCCCTATCCGGCATAAGTCGGCCCCTCGAGTGGCTGTTAGAAGATCCAACAAACTACAATTGCAGCTTGATGAATTGCTGCCCGCTGTGGAGAATGCTTTATAGCAATGAGGCCAAGCATGGCCACCACTCTCGAAGAGAGCATGCACATACCCCGCAACGGGGGATAAGAAGAAGAGACACACCCCACCTCGGGTGCATAAGAAGCCAAGCTACACCCCGGCTTGAGGGTATTTGAAGAAGAAATATACCCCGATATGGGGGCATATGAAGAGAAATACACCCCCGCCCCAGGGGCACATGAGAAGAATCTACCCCGACCTGGGGGTATAAGAAGAAACAGAGCTGCACCCCGACTCGGGGGACATGGGAGACAAAGGATACACCCCGACCTAGGGGTTTTTGAAGAAGAAACATACCCCGCCAGGGGGGGCATAGAAGCCATGAAGAATACGTCCCGGCTTAGGGGCATCTGAAGAAGTTACATCCCGCCTCGGGATCCTAAGAAAGAGAAGAATACACCATGTCTTAGGGACATTTGAAGAGCAGAATACATAATATTCCCTGGCTTAGGGGTGTATGAAGAAAGGAATACACCCCGCTTGGGGGCACACAAGCATAAGAAGCAAGAATTGCACCCCACCTCGGGGGCATCAGAAGCAGCAATACACCCCACCTTGGGGGCATCAGAAGAAGCAATACACCCCGCCACGGGGGCGTACGGAGAAAGAAACACCCTCCGCCCTGGGCGCATAAGAAGTAGAAAAGTCTACACCCCGAGCTAGGGGGAATATAAAGAAAGAAACTAGACCCCGCTCCGGGGGGGGGGGGACATATGAAGAGAAATACGCCCCGCCGCGAGGGGGTAAAAGAAGCAAAAAAAAAATATACCCTGTTCCGGGGCATAGGAAGCAGAAGCTACACCCCGTCTAGGGGCATATAAGCCATAAAAGACACACCCCGCTCAGGGGCACATGAAAAGAATACACCCCGGATTCGGGGCATTTGACGATGAATTCATCCCGATCTGGGGGCATAAAGAGAAAAAGAATACACCCCAACTTGGGGACATTTGAAGAGACACACCCCGTCCGGGGGCATAGAAGTCATGAAGAATGCACGTCGCCTTGTGAGGGCACAGAAGCAAAGAGACAGACATCCCGCTCTGGGGGTATGTGAAGAGAAATATGTCCAACCTTGAGAGGTAGAAGAAGCAGAATCCACCCCGATCCAGGGGCATAAGAAGCAAAAGAATACGCCCTGCGAAGGGGTATAAGAAACATGAAGAGGATCCACCCCGCACTGGGGGCACAAAAAAGAGACACACTCCGCCCTTGGCGCATGAGAAGTAGAAGCATCTACCCCGGCCCAGGGCATAGAAGCAAAGAGACATACATCCCGATCTGGGAGCATATGAAGAAAGATATACTCCGCCCAAGCGGCATTTGAAGAAACAACATACCCTACTTCGGGGGCACAGAAGCCGTAAAGAGACACACCCCCGCCGTGAGGGCACAAGAAGCATAAGAATTCACCCCCACTCGGGAGGCATCAGAAGCAAAGACGCTATCCCGCCAAGGGGACATAGAAGCCATAAAGAACTCACCCCGCCTGAGGGCACGACAAGCAACAGAGTTATACCCTGATCTAAGGGCACGTGAAGAAAAGACACATCCTGCCTTGGGTTCACAAGAGGCGAAACACACCCCTCGTGGGGGGGCGCTTGAAGTAAGCTACACCCCGATCGGGGGGCATAAGAAGCAGAAGGTTCCACCCCGCCCTGGGGGCATAAGAGGCAAAGAATCCACCCCGTGCCGGGAGCATATGAAGAGAAGTTTACCCCGCTACGGGGCATAAGAAGCAGCAGAACCCACCTCCGCCATGGAGGCATAAGGAGCCAAGACTCCACCACGCCGTGGGGGGCGTAAGAGGCAAAGACCCTACCCCGTGCGAATCTGCCCCGCTTGGGGGCATAAGAAGAAGAAGACACACCCTGCCATAGGGGCATAAAAAAAAAACATACACCCCGTCTGGGGGCACAGAAGCCATCAAGAAGAAGAAACATACACCCCACCTGGGAGCACAGAAGCCATCAAGAATACACCCCGGCTTAGGGGAATCTGAAGAAGAAACATACACCCTGCCTGGGGGCATTGAAGCTGTAAAAGAGTGGACCCCGTCTTGGGGGCACAGAAGCAAAAAGAATACATCCTGACCCAGGGGCATACGAAGAAAGCTACACCCCGGCCTAGGGGCATATGAAGAGAAATATCCCTCGGGCCTGGGGGTATAAGAAACATGAAGAATGCACCACAGCCTGGGGGCGCAGATGCAAAGAGACATGCATCCCGACTTGGGAGCATATGAAGAAAGATATACCCCGCCTAAGGGGCATTTGAAGAAGCAACATACCCCGCCACGGGGGCATGGAAGCCATGAAGAATTCACCTCGGCTCAAGGGTATTCAAAAATCCACCCCGGCTTGGGGGCATATGAAGAGAAATGTCCCCCATTCTGGGGAACAAGAAGCAACAGAAGACACACCCCGGCTTTGAGGGGGGGCATACAAGGGAAGAAACTCATCCCCGTCCTAGGGGCACAAGAAGCAGAAGCTACATCCCACCCCGGCGTGGGGGCATAAGAAGAGAAACATACCCCGCTCGGGGGCATAAGAAACAAGGAATTTACACCCTATCTAGGGGCATAAAAGCCATGAGAAACACACCCCGCCTGGGCGCACAGAAGAAAAGCTACACCCCAACCTGGGGGCATGTTAAAAAAAACACCCCAGTCCGGGGGCAGCAATGAGAAAGGAAGAGCAGAACAAAAAAAAGAATAGTCACGGGGTGGCGTGGTCTTTGCACCCGCCTCTTCACAATAAAAAAGAAGGGAAAAAAAGAAGAAGAGAAGAAAAGAAAGAAAAAAGACATGAGGCGAACATGGTCTTTGTACTCACCTCTCCACAAAAGATGTCACGCCCCGACGCGGAATATCGGGACGTACAGTTAGAAACGAGCTGGAAAGAGAGAGAACTAATCTAAATATATACAAATGCTAAGAAATGGAAATAACTTATTGACCATTAAACAAAACATAACTGGTACATAATCCTCAAATCAACTCAATACAACTGGGATAACAACTCTAAACCACAATAACAAAGCTGAAGCACAACACACTCTAAACACAACTAACTGATACACTCAAAATATCACTCCTGCCCTTCCCCATCGGTAAGCGCGTCACCTGAAAAGCCTAGAAAGGGGGGAAACAACAACTATGAGCTAGCGCTCAATAGGAAATAACAGATAGGTATAAGTGATTAGCAGTTTAATTACATTTTCAAAATATCATGCTACAAAGGATAATGCAATAAAAGGATAATGATGATATAATGAAACAAAAATTAAAGATCTCGCAAGGTCAAGAAATATAAAGGAATAGAATGGTAATACTTAAGAGTAATAACAAAGACAAGAATTTACTACAGGAGAAAACGATAAAGAGTTGGCCATATCAAGATAATTCAAGTCATGTCAAGCACGTGTGTAGTTTCATTTCCACATCCAAGTAATAGCAAGTAAGTAACAACAAGTAGAGTATAGAACAGTGAAGAGTGGAAAGTGAAAAGTAGTAGAGAGTAGTAGAGAGTAGTGAAGAGTAGTGGACAGTAGTGGACAGTCCTAGATTTAACTCATGTCATGGTACTGGTGCCAAATGCCACACCTAGTCAATCACCTCCCCGGGGGTACATGTAGTGTTCGGGCGCTCCTCCCAGGACTAGACCGAGCCCTTAATTGTTTGCCAGGCATTGATTCCTTTGGATCAAAGATCCCACGAATCTAGACTTCCACAATTTATGGCCAGAATTCTAAGGTTTGAACCATGTAGCAATAACAATTTCAAGTAAGAAGGAGATTCATTTCAAAATTTCAAGGTAAGCACAATCATCAAGAAGATTGAAAACCAAGTCACAAGAAGAGTTAATCATGCTGCGCTACTGTAGTACAGCAGCTATCCAACAAGCTAATCAACATATTAATCCTAATTATCAAGTTAATATGTCAAAGATTATCCATTATCATTTGCATTAAGACAATTGCCAAAAGCTGATTCAAGATGATAAGGTAAATGGACAAGCTTGTACAGGAAGGAAAAAGAATGCATTAATAGAGATTTAATTACACCATTAACCACTAATTATGTGGGTTTCTATTTAACCAATGTATGAGTCGAAATGAAGATGGTAAACGGCATGTTTTTACACTATATTTGCAAGTAGGAACCAATGTAAATTGAAATCATAAGGTTTCCAGAACAGGTCACTGGTTCTTCAAAAGTATAGTTTTCAATTTGTCTAAGTTCAATGGGTCGATCCCCTAATGATCCGGATCGATCCACGGGTCGCAAAATGATGAAAAACGGGCTTCTGGTACATGGGTCGACCCCTGGGGTCGACCCCTGTAAAAATGGGGTCTGGCAGCTGAATGGGTCGACCCCTGGGGTCGACCCCAGCAAATTCTGAAGGATGGGTCGACCCCTGGGGTCGACCCCTTCAATCCAGCGCAAGGGTCGACCCCTGGGGTCGACCCCCATGCAGGGGTTGGATGGGTCGACCCCTGGGGTCGACCCTCGGGCCTGCTGGGTTTCCCAGAAAACGGGTCGACCCCTGGGGTCGACCCCTGCAAGAACAGCAACGAAAGTTGACTCCGAAAAACACATGAACTCATCCAAATGAGGTCCAATTGAGTTGAAATCAAAACCACATGATCTAGAAATCCTAATAGACATTCTAGGGTCATGATACATGAGTTTAGAAACATGAATTTTCACAGAAATCAATTAAATCGCAACTTATACATGATAAATACATGAAAACCCTAGTTCCTGACCTACTTCTACTAAATCATGCAATTCTCTCAACATAAGCAATGAAGTTTGGGGCTTCTTGCGTCAAAAGAAAGCTAACTCGATTATGAATCCAACCATGTATGATATGCTACATGAAGATCAGGTTACATGACTCAAAATCAGCCCGAAATCAAGATCTGACTTAAAGGAACACTATATGAATCATTTTCTAGACATGCTCTTACTTCGATGCAAAATACTCTCAACATGCTCAATACAAATTAGGGGTTTCTTCGTCAAATGAAAGCTAACAACATGCTGATTACATCATGTAAGTTAATTAGAGTTTGGTTGTTAGATCCTACCTCAAATCGGAGAAAGAATTCGAAACCCTAGAATGAAGAACAAGCTTGACAGCAGCCCACAAAAAGCTCGATATCTCCACGAATACCTAATGAAATTTGGGACTTTCAGTCCCATTGGATAGATCTCGACGAGCTGATCAAGATACTATATTTACAAGTCTCAATTGGTTAAGGGTACCTACCTTAATCGATGGATTAACGGGCTGGAGATGAAGAACGACGAACTACCAACACCCTCCACCAAAACGACGAATGCTCCCAGATCTGGACTCCTCGTCGGCTGACCCAGCTACCAAATGAAACTAGAGTCGAAGAGCTACATTTCTATAGGTCATGGGGCTTCTGGAGCCTTCGGAGTTGGGAGTATTGGGCGCTGCAAGTTACGTGTTTAGAAACGGCGCCGGAATCCTTGACTCGACCAAATCTATGTCGGCATCACGTTTTAGGGCTAGGTTTACCTCAAATTGATTGAGGGTAAATGTTCCTTACCTCGTGGCCTTCCATTTGCCCTTGATTTCAGATCATTTGGTTGAGTAATAAGGTCGAATTTCACGTTTTAAGTTACGATTAGGTAAAGGGTAGGTGGAAGTCAAATTCAGGATTAATCCTCTAATTAGACAAGGTTACGTAATTAATTTGGGTCAAGTCCAGAAGACAAAATTGCTATAAAAATGATCTTTTACCCAATTACTATTTTTACAGATTTTTCTAAGGTAGTCGAATTTTATAGGTTCTATTTTCTAATGAGTTAAATATTAATATTTCGAAATTCAAACATTAATTCATTTTAATTCAATTTTTAATTAATAAAAGCTCAATAAAACTTAATAAATAATCGGGGTATTACACCCTCCCCTACTTAAAGAATTTGGTCCTCCAAATTCACTGCACTATATACGGAAAGTAGGGAAAAGATAGATCACCTAGAATAGGTCGGGATACCGCTTCCGCATAGTATCTTCCGATTCCCAAGTAGCTTCTTCGGTTCCACGCCGACTCCACTGAATCTTGACCATCGGTATAGACCGATTCCGGAGTTGCTGCTGTTTCCGGTCTAGAATCTTGATAGGTCTTTCTTCATAAGTCAAATCTTCCTTTAACTCAAAATCCACATGTTGAATGATGTGAGTGGGATCGTACACATATTTCCGTAACATAGACACATGGAAAACATTGTGTACGCCAGATAACTAAGGCGGTAATGCCAGTCTGTAAGCAACTTCTCCCACTCTATCTAGGATCTCGAATGGACCAATATACCTCGGACTCAGCTTGCCATGAATGCCAAATCTTCGAATCCCTCTCGAAGGAGAGACTTTCAGAAACACATGCTCGCCAACTTGAAATTCTAATGCTCTTCTCCTTGTGTCGGCATAACTCTTCTGTCTTGACTGAGCCACTTGTAACCGGTCTCGGATAACACGGATGTTCTGTGATGATTCTGAAACAAGATCCGGTCCAAGCCATTGCTTCTCGCCCACCTCGTCCCAACACAACGGGGAACGACAGCTTCTTCCATACAAAGCTTCAAATGGAGCCATTTGTATGCTGGATTGATAACTGTTGTTGTAGGCGAATTCAATCAATGCCAAGTGATTACTCCAACTACCTCCGAAATCAATCATGCAAGCTCGCAGCATATCTTCCACTATTTGGTTAGTTCTTTCAGTCTGTCCATCTGTCTGTGGATGAAAAGCAGTACTGAAATTCAGACGAGTACCAAGAGACTCTTGCAGTCCCTTCCAGAAATGTGAAGTAAATCTCGGGTCTCTATCAGACACAATGCTGACAGGTATACCATGGAGCCTTACCACTTCCTTCAAATATAAAGCAGCCAATACATCAACTGTCCACTTGGACTTAATGGGTATTTATTCTTGATAGTTAGCCGGTTCAGTTGCCGATAATCGATGCATAATCTCATCGAACCATCCTTTTTCCTGACGAATAATACAGGAGCTCCCCAAGGTGAAGTACTCGGACGAATAAATCCCTTCTTGAGCAATTCCATCAGCTGTTGCTTTAATTCCCTTAGCTCCGCAGGGGACATACGGTAAGGAGCTCTAGAAATAGGAGACGCGCCAGGAACAATATCAATGGAGAAGATAACTTCCCGCTCAGGCGGAAGTCCTGGTAGTTCCTCCGGAAAGACTTCGGAGAATTCTCGGACAATAGGAGTGTCCTTTATCTCAACTCGCTGTTCCGGTGTAGCGTGGACAAAGGCTAGAAAAGCCTCGCACCCTCGCCTCATCAGCTTGTCGGCTCGAAGAGAAGAGATGAGCGATACGGGGTTATGGTGCTTGATCCCCGTAAAAGATAAACCAGAATGTCTAGTAAAAGTCACTGAGCTAGAACTGCAGTGAACACTGGCCTCATACTTGGCCAACCAATCTGCTCCAAGGATTACATCATAATCCTTCATATCCATGCAAACTAAGTCGGCTAGAAAGTTCCGTTCATCAATAATAACTTTACTAGAAGGATAGTAATATTGAATAGCCGCTCCAGAACCAATAGGAGTTGATATAACCAATGGAGAATTCATCATAATAGGTTCGACAGATAACGACTTCACAAATTTCCGAGAAATAAAAGAATGCGTTGCACCAGTATCAAACAGAACAAATGCGGACTTGTCGATTATAGTAAGGGTACCTTCGACGAGTCCGCCATCATCAGAAATCCCAGTTTCATCCGCATGTAAAGCTTGGAGCCTTCCTTGCGGCTTCTTGATAACTTGAGGTTTTGCCGGTGTAGCTTGTTCCGATAGAAGAGGGCAGTCAGGGATACGGTGTTCCCTACTCCCACATCGTAAACACGCACCTAGCTTGCGCCAGCATTCCTCCATCTTGTGACCTGGACGATCACAATACTTGCACTTGCCCTTGAATGGAACAATAGGGCCGGGTTTCTTCTCTTCATTTCTTGGCATCTTGCCTTTCCACGTTCCCGATCCGATCCACGAACTAGACCCACTCATGGGCCTCTTTTTGCTAGTGCCAAATCCGGGTCTAGGAGTTGGTTGTTCCTTCTTCATGCCTTGCCCACGGATCCTCTCCGTCATTTCTAAGATATCTTCTAGAACTTGTGCCTT
Organism: Amorphophallus konjac; assembly: GCA_022559845.1. Lineage (NCBI taxonomy): Eukaryota > Viridiplantae > Streptophyta > Magnoliopsida > Alismatales > Araceae > Amorphophallus > Amorphophallus konjac. Next base: position 390,003,114 of record CM040126.1, read on the forward strand.
TCTCACCATCTCAGAATAAGTAGAGATCTCCATCGGCGCCAGTTGATTGATGTAATGAAGCTTCAACCCGTTGAGAAATCGCTTAGCTTTCATCTTTTCTGTGGAGATAAGGTGAGTAGCATAGCGCGAAAGCCGAGAGAACTGTGCTTCATATTCGGCCACTGATAAGCTTCGCTGCTTTAGAGCCGCGAACTCCGCCGCCTTCTTCTCTTGTACACGATCGGAAAAATATTTGTCGTTGAAGAATTCCTCGAACTCTTCCCATGTGACTTGTTGATCGCCTAGAGTTGCCTTGACGGAATCCCACCAAGTACGCGCGTCCCGCTCCAATTGGAAGGTAGAAAGAAGGACACGCTCTTGGTCGGTGCATTGCATGACTTCAAAAATTCTCCCCATTTCGTGGAGCCAATGCTCGGCCTCATCGGGGTTAGTCGAACCAGCAAATCTTGGCGGGTTCATTCCTCGAAAGTTCTGGTATAAGTCGCCGGTGCCATGACCCGCTGCTCAGCTTGAGCTACCTGATGTAACGCCTGAGTCAGGCCTTGAACCGTGCGCTGCAGGTTCCTCCATTCAGCACGATCGGCTGCCATCTACACGAGAAATAGATTACTTAGGTCCAAAAAAAATAGATAATAACATGATTAAGGAACGAACTTAACCCAAGTTTCTACCCAATCTCACCAGGTCAGGTTCTAGACTTTAACAAGGTTAGAGGTCTAATGCACCTAAACACGACCAAAAACTCAGTACCTGGCGGAGCTAATCGGTCCGAAGACCACTCGCGCAAGTATGCGACCTTCCCGATAGGCGTAGCCTAACGTTCGGACAACACCTTTTGATATACCGATTATTGGGATGTAATGCAAGAAAACCTAAACTTAGGGAACCTAGGAATATGAAACCTAGGGCTCTGATACCAACTAAACTGTCACGCCCCGACGTGGAATATCGAGACGTACAGTTAGAAACGAGCTAGAAAGAGAGAGTGTACGAGTTTGGAGGTTGCGGGCTATCCCTCCCCGCCGGTGGCGGTGGAGGGGAAGTAGTTTCGTGGTGTGCTGAGGGATCGTGGTGGACTGAGGCTGTTGAGGGGTTGCTGTGGAAGATCTGGGCTTGGGTTTGGTGTGTCTTCTTGGCGATTTCGGATTCTCTTTCTTCTAGCTGATGATAGTTGAGGGGGAGCAGCTGACTTCTGGTGTTGTCGTAGTGGGGAACTCATCTGGGGGGAGCATCGGGGATTCTCCGATCGCTTTGTTGGACGGGGAAGTAGACGGGTTCCCTGAAATCAATAAAGGGGTGAATGGAGGGACTTCTCTGAGGTTTCCTGGGACGGTATGTGTGGGTAAGTCTTCAAGGAGCTTTGCTACTCCGGGGCAGCTTCTGAGGAATAGCTCTGCGGCAAGTGGTTCCCTGGTGAAGACTTTTGCGCAAACACTTCTCGAGGGCAGATCAAAGGTTGAGTCTGGAAAACCGGTGAAACCGCCAGCATTCAGAGATGGGGAACCTGCGGCTTATTTCACAACAGAGGATATTGCTGACTCGTGTGAGCCTCTTACTCATGCTATAATTGCCAAATGTTCATATGGGCGCCCCACCATTATTGAGGTAAAATCGCACATTGTACAAACATTGCATTTAGAAGGGATTCCAATTATTAGCAGATTAGATCCGCGTCACCTTTTGATTCGTTTGAACTCTGAGGAAGATTTCCTCAAGCTCCTGTTACAGCAGAATATCATTATCAAAGGATTCTTATTTCGGTTTTTCAAATGGCAAATCGATTTTGATTTTAAAGCTGACCCTCCAGTCATCCCTGCCTGGATTTCATTTCCTGGTCTCCCTGCCAACTTCTATAGGGAAGACATGTTGAAAACAATAGCCGGAAATATAGGACCTGTGCTTCGTATACATGACAATACCCTGGCGATGGCCAATACAGCGGAAGCTACTGTCTGTGTGGAGTTAAACCTAGCAAAGGTTAGAAGAGATAGAGTCTGGATTGGCATTGGTGGAAATGGTTACTGGCAAAAAGTTGATTACAGTCGGGTGCCTACGCTCTGTTCTTTTTGTCACAAAATTGGGCATGTGGAAGTAAATTGTAGGAAGAAGATGAATAAAATAGTTCCCAGAAAGAATGATCTTGGTATTGCTGGTCAGAAACAAGGGAAGCAAGAATTTAGGCCTAAGAAAGTATATATTGATAATGTGGTGTTGAATGAGAACAAATTTGAAATTCTTAATTCACTTGGTGATGAGATGACTAATGAGTCTGACTTGTTAATGGATCCCTTGGCTGATGCTGTTATTTCTAATCCTGCTGAAGTGGATACTTCTAGTTCGTCTTCTCAGAGTAATGAGAAGTCTGTCACTCATGATAGTGGATTCCTTCCCAGTATTCAGGAAGAATCAGTTTCAGAGGGTCCAGCAGAGCCGTTGTTTTCCAGTGCAGAAGGCTTGGGCAACATTTCCTCCCCTGAAGAAGCAAAGTCAGTACTCAAAAGGAGAAATGTGGGAGCTATCTCTTCTATCTCCCTTGCAGAAAATTCTAAGATGTTGTGTAATGTTGGCAACATACCTAAAAATCATCCCAAGGCTGCTCCTCCTTCCATGTTTCCTGGAGATTTGTTGAGCGATGTCAGACTCACTAGAGCTAAAGCCAAAGTGATGGCTGGTGAACATGTTATTGTTGATTCTAATGATTAGTCCCTTTCTTACCTGGAATATTAGAGGCATTGGTAACCCTGCCTCTGTAAGGCATCTTGCTCAATTGATCAGGTCTAATGGTCTTAAAATGGTGGCTATTTCTGAACCTAGTGTTAATTTCTGTTCAGCTCTGGTAATTGCTCATAAAATTGGATTGCACAGTGTTCTTGGAAATGAGGGTGAGAATTCCAAAATCTGGTTATTTCATGACTCAAGTCTGGACATTCAACAGATTCAAATGCATGGTCAGTTCATGACAGTTGGTTTGATTGAGAATAATTGTATTAGCATGCTTTTCACTTTTGTGTATGCTTCCTGCAATTACATTACCAGGAGAATCCTTTTTGATGCTCTCATTTCTTTTGGAGAAGGAGTTTCCACTCCTTGGATCATTAGTGGGGATTTTAACTGTGTATCTTCCCCGGATGAAAAATTTGGGGGAAGACCTCCATCTATGACTTCCTTGATTGATTTTCATAGCTTTCAGTCAGCTACTGGCCTTATTGATGCAGGTTACTCTGGGTCTGCCTATACCTGGTCTAATAATCAGCTAGGTTCTTCTAATGTTAGAGCTAGATTGGACAGAGTTTTTTACAACTCTTTATGGTTGGATAAAGGACTGAATATGGATGTCAAACACCTAGTGAGGGGGCCCTCTGACCATGCTCCACTGATGATCTCTATGACCAACATTCTGTCTAAACCTGGTAGGTTTATCTACCAGACCATGTGGCACTCCCATAAGGACTTCTTGGATTTTGTTAGAGCCCGGTGGGAAGAAGTTGACAGTATTTTCGCCAATCCACTTCTTTTGTTGCAGCACAAACTGAAAGTTTTGAAAGGTCATCTTAGGACTTGGAACAAAGTTATTTTTGGAGATATTCACAAAGCTAAGGAAAAGGCTGCTCTAAATCTTGAAAAGGCACAGGCCAATTTTGATCAAGACCCTTCTGAAACTCACAGATCTGATATGAATTTAGCTCATGCCATGCTGAAGCAAGCACTGGCCAGGGAAGAAATGTTTTGGTTTCAGAAATCTAGGGTCCAATGGTTGAAGCTTGGTGACAGAAATACTCAATTCTTTCATAATTATACCAAGATTAGACAGCAAAGGAATTATATTCAAAGGTTGAAAATTGGGGATGATTGGGTAGAAGACCAAGAAATTTTGGCTCAAGGGGCAGTGTCCCACTATCACAAATTATTATCAACTGAGACTCACAATTTTGACCTTAACTTGATGTCAGCTATCCCTCATCTGATCACTGAAGATTTGAACACTTCCCTTTGTCTTATTCCTTCCGGAGAAGAGATTAAGCATACTGTATTTTCTTTATCTGGCAACAGCTCACCTGGTCCCGATGGTTTTACAGGGAATTTCTACACACACTGTTGGGATATTGTCAGCAAAGATGTTACCAATGCTGTGCAGGGTTTTTTCCAAGGTTGGGGCATCCCTCAAGGCCTTTCCTCTACTATTATCTGCATGATCCCTAAAGTAAAAAATCCATCTTGCTATGCTGAGTTTAGACCTATAAGTTTGTGCAACTTCTCTTTCAAGATTATCACTAAGATAATAAGTGACAGACTCCAGCCTGTTTTGCCTAGTATTATATCTCCTGAGCAGAGTGGATTTATTAAAGGCAGATTAATATCAGACAATTTCCTTTTAGCTAGGGAGCTGTTCATGGAGCTGGATAGGCCTGTGAGAGGGCATAACTTATTGATTAAGCTAGATATGGCCAAGGCATATGATAGAATAGAGTGGGACTTCCTTTTGCTTGCTATGAAAAGATTTGGTTTTGCCTATAGGTTCACTTCTCTGATTGCTCAAACCTTGATGAACTGTTGGTTTTCTGTTTCCTTCAATGGGCAGTTAAAGGGTTATTTTCAATCCTCAAGGGGTGTGAGGCAGGGTGATCCGTTGGCTCCCACTTTATTCATTATTGCAGAAGAAGTGCTGAGTAGGGGTCTTTCTAGGCTCTTTCAGTCTAGCAAGTGTAAATACTTTCATCTTCCTCGTGGACTCCCACTGCATTCTCATATTTTATATGCTGATGACACTATTATTTTTGTGAATGGATGTAAGAAGTCTGTCCAACACTTGCTGAATTTTCTAAGATCTTATGAATGCTCTTCTGGCCAGTTAATAAATACCTCCAAAAGTTGTTTTATTACCTCTCAGAAGATGCCCCCGGGCGCTGTCAGCAGAATTAAATCCCAGACTGGCTATATGCACAAGAGATCCACAATTACTTATCTGGGGATTCCCCTCTTCAAGGGCAGAAAGAAAGTCATTCACTTTAAATATCTTATTGACAAGTTGCAAGGCAGGCTTGATGGTTGGCAATCAAAATGCTTATCTCAAGCTGGTCGATTGACTTTGATTAAATCTGTTCTCTCTTCATTGTCTATTTATTCTGCTAGTGCCATTTCCATTCCTACTTCTATTCAGAGGCAGATTGACAGGATTCTCTCTAATTTTTTCTGGCAAGGAATGGAATCCACTCACAAAAAACATTGGATCTCATGGGACAGAGTTTGCTGCCCTGTGGAGCAAGGTGGTCTTGGCGTCCGCAGTATGATTGACATTCAGACTTGTTTTCATGTCAAGCTAATATGGCTGGCTACTTACAGTGATTCATTATGGGCCAGGTTCGTTAAATCTAGATATCTGAAAGGTATGCATCTGTCCGACTGTAAAACCTTTTTTCCTGCTGGTATTAGAAGGAATGAATTTATCAGAGCTAGGGATCTTTTAATGTCTGGACTCCGAATGACTGTTAAAGATGGCAACAGCACATTGTTCTTCAAGGATAAATGGTTTTCTAATCATTTAGTGGCCACTGATATTCCTTTATCTGAATTTCATAATTGCACTGTCAGGGATGTTTTGTTGAATGAAACTCACCTAGCATGGAGTTATGTGACTGATCAGCAAACTGTCCCAGTTATTAAATCCTTTACATTGACTGAGGGAGCAGATATCCCTGTGTGGATATTCACTGATTCAGGTGTGCTCACAGTTAAGTCTGTTTATAGGCTGTTGAAACAGCAGGTTCATCCGAACTCTTCTAACTGCAGGGCTAAAACTTTACACAGTCATATTCCTCCCAGGGCAGGTTTATTCAGTTGGAAATTGATTAACAGAGCTGTTCCAATTGATTGTAGATTACAAAATATGGGTATTCATATTGCTTCACGTTGCTCTTGTTGTCAGGGCAACAGAGATCTTGAAGATTTTGATCATTTGTTTCTAACTGGGGAAGTGGCTGTGGCATTATGGTCTGCTGTGAATCCTTTATTAACAGTCTACAGGTATACTTCTGGGGGTTTCCTAAATTGGCTTAGATGGTTTCTTCTGGAAGCTAACCTCTCCACTGCTGAAAGCTTTATTTCATTAATTACCTTAGTCCTTACTCTGTGGGAAATCTGGAAGGCTCGGTGCTCTTTCAGGTATGAAGGCAGTAAACCCAAGATTGTCAAATCTGTCACAGACATCTTATACAATATCAGAATTGCTGTTCAGAACATTAAGTTCAGATTGCCACCAAATTCAGCATTTCTCACTATCTTGCAATCTTACAATATCCGGGTTAATTCTAAACATATAGTCTTCAAATTAGTTCGATGGATACCTCCTTTAACTGACTGCTCCATTAATATAGATGGATGTCTCAAACCTGATTCCGGATTATCTGGTGGAGGGGGTTGTATTAGAAACTCTTGTGGTGATATTATACTGGGGTTTTCCTTTTTCTATGGTCATGGTAACATTATTCAAGCAGAAGGCAGGGCCATGGTGGATGCATTGAGATTAGCACATTCATTGTCCATCTCCATTTCTGTTATATACTCTGACTCATCTTTACTTGTTGATATGATTGTTAGAAAGAAACCTCCCCCTTGGGTGCTTCATCATTGGTGGGCTGAAATTCAAGACCTTTTGTCTTCCTTGGGATGCTCCATCTCACATGTGTATAGAGAAGCCAACCAAGTTGCTGATACCTTGGCTGAGCATGCTGTTTTTCAAAGGCAGAATGAGGTGTTTTACACTCGGCATGAGTTACCTACACGTGCTAAAGCTTATGCGTTGGCGGATGCTGCAGCCCTTCCTAACATTCGAAGAATTTTTGTCTAGTTCATATGTCTTTGTTTTTCCCAAGAAAATTTCTGATGTATAGCCATGTGTTTACCTTTTTGCTGGCCCGTTGCCACTTTTTGTTAGGCTTTGGCCCTCTTCTTGTACTTGGTTTCATATATCAATAAAAGCAGCACTTAGTGTTCTTTAGGTGGAGTGGGTCCATTCTCTTCCTCTGGAAGGGGGTGCACTCTCCCTATTAACACTAGGTGACTCGTATTTTACAAAAAAAAAAAGCTAGAAAGAGAGAGAACTAATCTAAATATATACAAATGCTAAGAAATGGAAATAACTTATTGACCATTAAACAAAACATAACTGGTACATAATCCTCAAATCAACTCAATACAACTGGGATAACAACTCTAAATCACAATAACAAAGCTGAAGCACAACACACTCTAAACACAACTAACTGATACACTCAAAACATCACTCCTGCCCTTCCCCATCGGTAAGCGCGTCACCTGAAAAGCCTGGAAAGGGGGGAAACAACAACTATGAGCTAGCGCTCAGTAGGAAATAACAGATAGGTATAAGTGATTAGCAGTTTAATTACATTTTCAAAATATCATGCTACAAAGGATAATGCAATAAAAGGATAATAATGATATAATGAAACGAAAATTAAAGATCTCGCAAGGTCAAGAAATATAAAGGAATAGAATGGTAATACTTAAGAGGAATAACAAAGACAAGAATTTACTACAGGAGATAACGATAAAGAGTTGGCCATATCAAGATAATTCAAGTCATGTCAAGCACGTGTGTAGTTTCATTTCCACATCCAAGTAACAGCAATTAAGTAACAACAAGTAGAGTATAGAACAGTGAAGAGTGGAAAGTGAAAAGTAATAGAGAGTAGTAGAGAGTAGTGAAGAGTAGTGGACAGTAGTGGACAGTCCTAGATTTAACTCATGTCATGGTACTGGTGCCAAATGCCACACCTAGTCAATCACCTCCCCGGGGGTACACGTAGTGTTCGGGCGCTCCTCCCAGGACTAGACTGAGCCCTTAATTGTTTGCCAGGCATTGATTTCTTTGGATCAAAGATCCCACGAATCTAGACTTCCACAATTTATGGCCAGAATTCCAAGGTTTGAACCATGTAGTAATAACAATTTCAAGTAGGAAGGAGATTCATTTCAGAATTTCAAGGTAAGCACAATCATCAAGAAGATTGAAAACCAAGTCACAATAAGAGTTAATCATGATGCGCTACTGTAGTACAGCAGCTATCCAACAAGCTAATCAACATATTAATCCTAATTATCAAGTTAATATGTCAAAGATTATCCATTATCATTTGCATTAAGACAATTGTCAAAAGCTGATTCAAGATGATAAGGTAAAGGAACAAGCTTGTACAGGAAGGAAAAAGAATGCATTAACAGAGATTTAATTACACCATTAACCACTAATTATGTGGGTTTCTATTTAACCAATGTATGAGTCGAAATGAAGATGGTAAACGGCATGTTTTTACACTATATTTGCAAGTAGGAACCAATGTAAATTGAAATCATAAGGTTTTCAGAACAGGTCACTGGTTCTTCAAAAGTATAGTTTTCAATTGGTCTAAGTTCAATGGGTCGATCCCCTAATGATCCGGATCAATCCACGGGTCGTAAAACGATGAAAACCGGGCTTCTGGTACATGGGTCGACCCCTGGGGTCGACCCCTATAAAAATGGGGCCTGGCAGCTGAATGGGTCGACCCCTGGGGTCGACCCCTGGGGTCGACCCCAGCAAATTCTGAAGGATGGGTCGACCCCTGGGGTCGACCCCTTCAATCCAGCGCAAGGGTCGACCCCTGGGGTCGACCCCCATGCAGGGGTTAGATGGGTCGACCCCTGGGGTCGACCCTCGGGCCTGCTGGGTTTCCGAGAAAACGGATCGACCCCTGGTGTAACGACCCGAGAATCCGATTACCGGGAAGGCCCGATAACCCGAGACTCGCACCGCCACCCACGAGCCCGAAGACTCGGAAGGGTTAAAAGGATGGTGTGGAAACTACACAAGTATCACAAATAATTGCAGAAATTAAACAGTTATAATATTAAGCAGAAAATAAATTAACATATTACATGGTCCACAATAGAAATTAACAACAACAGCAACAGTAGTCCACGACTAGTACATTGACAAGAAGAAAAGTACAGCTACACGGGGCATACCCCGGCTCTGACCTCTGGCACTACCTCTGGGCACCCGCACCACGCTGCGCTCCTGACGCGCTCCCGGAAGGTGGCGTCTCACCTGAAACACGGTGAAAACACGCAGGGAATGAGTCTCGGAACAAGACTCAGTAGGGATCACTTGAACTCTACCTCGAAAACGAGAAACCACTACTCTAGCGGTAGGGAAGTACCTCGGAAAGGAAAGCCCTGTACTCTACAGAACTAGACCCTACGGCACGCAAATCGACACACGTGCCACGGTACGAGAAGACCGAAACTCAACGGTCGAACCGCCAAAACCCGAAGGTCGGAAACACACGACTGACAGTCTGCCGCTCCGTACTCGACAGGAGTACCACCCACTAGAAGCACAGCCGGTAGCGTCCCCTGACGTCTTACGCCGCACCGCAGGTGAACCGCCTGACGTGGTAGGTCCTACCCGAGGCGCAAACACCGTACAAGTAACCACAAACAAGTAACTAGCTGGGGTCACGTCCGTCGACGTGGGTCCAACCGCCCCCAACCACGTGTGCACACACAGACCTTGCGTCACTAGGTCTGGTCCTCTGACCGGTTTTCCCCCGTAGCCGGACTCTGGCTACCGACGAGGGACCTACGGTAACCGGTCCACAAACCGTCTCGAAAGGTGGGTGCCCGTACACCACTCCCAGGTGAGACCAGCACCTCGTACTGGTGGGCTACGACTAGTGGAGGGTCACTGAAGGAGTAGACTCTCAAGTCAACGGAAAAACGACGTCCGAACCCGACAACAGGTGGGAATCACCCCACGCACCAGCCCCGTCGCACGGTGACCACGGTCGGAAAAGAAACAGATGCACTGCCCACGGTTAAACGCCTGACCGAGGCAAACGGGACTTCCGGACACCAAAGACACAGTCACGGAACTCCACGGGGTGCCCGGGACGCACACACGGCCCAAGGGAAACACCCAACAACGGATCAAATCGCGCTAGGGATACCTAGCGCGACAAGGAAGAACGCGCTAGGGAACCCTAGCGCGACAGGGACCATCGCGCTAGGGAACCCTGGCGCGACAACGACCATCACGCTAGGTCTTCCTAGCGCGACAAGGATGATCGCGCTATGACCCCATAGCGCGACAGGAACCGCCTCCTGTTCATCTTCTCCGATGAACGCGCCCGGTCGGGACAGTGCGACCTCTAAGAACGCGCTACTGGAGTATAGCGCGTTCTCAGTCCGCGGCCGAAAACGGTAGAAATGCCCAAAAATTCCAACCACGCCCCCATACCTCCATAGGAGAGGGGGAAAACAAAGGGGAAGACCCCTGGGGACCCCTAGCATGATTCTAGGCCCTCAAAACACGAATCCATGCATTGAATCCATAGATCGGGCGAGCTCTCCCCAAATCATGGAAAAACTCAAAAACGCCCAAATGATCCCCTCTCGGCCTCCCCGCGGCCTATAAATCGCGAAAAAGATCGGCATGAGCCTAAGGAACGTCACCCTACCTCAATGGAGCGAATGCTCCGCCGGATCAATCACGAATCACGAAGAATGCTCGAAGCTTCACGAACTCCCCACGCTCCCCACGCTTGCCGCACGCCCATGAGATCGCCTCACCGTCGCCCACGCGTCCGCGCCGTCGCCCCGCCGCCGTCCGTAGCCGGAGAGGGGCTCGCCGCGTCCGAATGGGAGAGAAGGAGAGAGAGGAGGGCTCACGGTCGCGAGAGAGAGGAAGAGGAAGAAGAAAGAGAAAAGGGAAAAAGAAAAGAAAAGGATTAGGCTTTATAGAAAATCCAAATTTTCGGAAAAATACCAGAAAATAGAAAAATACATTTTCGGAATCCTCGGAACGCACCGATCGCAACGGTACCACTCGTGCCCGGGTGAATGGCCCAGTTAATCCGCAGCGAGCGTCCGAAGGAAAAGCCGAAACACACGCCGGGAATCGGAAAACACACGCGGAAAAACCGCGGAACGCCTCCGGGCCTTCGAAACGACTCCGGATCGCGCCGATCCGAACATGAAAGATGTCCGAAACGAAATTTCGGACACAACGGAGCCGGACACTCCGAAAATCAGATCCGGGACCCACGAAGAAGGATCCGAAAGGTCCGGGATATTACAGCCCTCCCCCCTTAAGGAATTTTGTCCTCGAAATTGAGAACAACCAAAGGGGAAAGAAGAGGAAGACTCACTCAAACAGATACGAGAACTGCTGACGTATCTCATCCTCACGTTCCCACGAAGCCTCACCACCAGAGTGTCGCTGCCACACGACCTTTACCAAGGGAATGACCTTGTTCCGCAGGCGCTGCTCTCGCCTATCCTCCACGCGGATCAGAAACTCTGGGAGAGAAAGATCTGGAGTCACCTCAGGCCAAACAGAAAACTCGAGTACATGAGAGTCATCGGGCATATACTTCCGCAACATCGAGATGTGAAACACGTCATGCACCGACGCCAACTCAGAGGGTAACTGCAACCGATAAGCAACCTCACCGATGCGCTCCACAATCGCGAAAGGACCAATATAGCGGGGACTCAGCTTCCCACGCCGTCCAAAACGCATCACCCCCTTCATCGGAGAAACTCTCAAGAATACATGATCGCCCACGGCGAACTCGAGAGGCTGCCGCCTACGGTCAGCATAGCTCTTCTGCCGACTCTGGGCCGCCAACATGTTCTGACGAACCAGGTGCACAACATCCACACATTGTTGCACTAATTCCAGTCCCGTCAAAACACGCTCACCCACCTCAAACCAATCAAGTGGAGTCCGACAAGGACGCCCATACAGAGCCTCATACGGAGCCATGCCGATGCTCGAATGATAGCTGTTGTTATAGGCAAACTCCACCAACGGTAGGTGATGAATCCAACTCCCCTGCCACTCCAGGCAGCAGGATCTCAGCATGTCCTCCAAGGTCTGAATGGTCCTCTCAGACTGACCATCTGACTGTGGATGATACGCCGAGCTAAATGCCAACTCCGTGCCGAGAGCTCGCTGGAAACTCCTCCAGAATCCAGAAGTGAAGCGCGGATCCCGATCCTACACGATCGAAATGGGAATCCCATGCAACGGCACGATCCGCTCCACATACAAACGAGCCAACTTGGACACGCTCCAGCTGACCTTGACCGGTAACAACCGCGTCACCTTCGTCAGCCGATCCACCAGCAACCAAATACTGTCCTGCCCGCTCGGGGTCCTCGGCAACCCCACCACAAAATCCGTGGTCACATGGTCCCACTTCCAAGCAGGAACATCCAAGGGCTGGAGAGTACCTCCTGGTCGCTGATGCTCCGCCTTCACCTGCTGACAGATCAGGCACCTGGCCACAAATCTGGCGACCTCCCTCTTCATGCCAGGCCACCAGAACTGCCTCCGCAAGTTCCGATACATCTTCGTCGCACCCGGGTGTACGGTGTACCTGCTCCCATGAGCCTCGCGCAGCACCGCACGACGAACCTGCTCCTCGGCTGGGACGTACAGCCTGCCACGAAACCTCGTAGCACCGTCCTCGCCAAGCTCCACGTCAGCCATAGCCAGAATCCGGGGCAACTCAGGGTCCGCATGTTGAGCCTCTGTCACCTGACGGCGCATAGCAGGAGTGACAGTCAGACTCGCAAGCACTGCCAACCCTGGCTCCTGGGGAATCTTGAGCCTGAAAGATACCTCGGGCACTTGTTCCCAGAGCCTCCACCTCCTCAACATCAAGGCACTGACCGCAACCTTCCGACTCAAGGCATCGGCAACGACATTCATCCTGCCCGGCTGATAAGACAGGGTGAAGTCATAGTCCTTCATGAACTCCATCCAACGCCTCTGTCTGGGGTTCAGATCTCTCTGCGAGAACACATACCTCAAACTCTGATGGTCAGTGAACACCTCGAACTTCTCACCGTACAGATAATGCCTCCAGATCTTCAGCGCGAAGATCACCGCCGCCAACTCAAGATCATGGGTAGGGTAGTTCTCCTCATGGGGCTTTAGCTGCCGAGATGCATAAGCCACCACTCTACCATGCTGCATCAAAACAGCACCCAATCCAACCCCGGAAGCATATGTACACACCACGAAACCTCCCGATCCAGAAGGCAAAACCAACACCGGAGCCGAGGTGAGTAATCTCTTCAGTTCCCTGAAGCTCTGCTCACACTCCTCGGACCAAACGAAAGGCACATTCTTCCGCGTGAGCCTCGTCATCGGGGTCGCAATGCGGGAAAAATCCTGGATAAACCGGCGATAATAACCCGCAAGCCCCAAGAAACTCCGGATCTCCGTCACCGACCTCGGCCTCGGCCACTGCATTACTGCCTCGACCTTGGCGGGGTCCACGGAAATACCATCACCAGAAATCACGTGCCCCAGAAAGTGCACCTCGCTGAGCCAAAACTCGCACTTGCTGAGCTTCGCATACAACTGGTGATCTCGCAACGTCTGCAGCACCACACTCAAATGGTACGCATGCTCCTCAGCAGACCGCGAATAAACAAGGATGTCATCCACAAAGATGACCACGAACTGGTCCAAATACGGATGAAACACCCTCTGCATCAAGTCCATGAAGGCTGTTGGGGCATTGGTGAGCCCGAACGGCATCACCAGAAACTCATAATGCCCGTACCTCGTACTGAACGCAGTCTTCTCCACATCGGACTCGCGAATTCTCAGCTGATAGTAACCGGACCGCAAATCAATCCGCGAGAACACTCGCGCAGACTGAAGCTGGTCGAACAAATCATCAATCCGCGGCAACGGATACTTGTTCTTAATGGTCACTTCATTCAGCTGCCGATAGTCAATGCATAGCCGCAGACTACCGTCCTTCTTCTTCACAAACAACACGGGCGCACCCCAAGGGGAAAAGCTCGGACGAACATACCCCTTGGCCAGCAGTTCCTGCAACTGCGCCCTCAACTCCCTCAACTCAGCGGGGGCCATACGGTAGGGAGCCTTCGCCAAAGGTCCCGTACCAGGCACAACCTCGATCACGAAATCGATCTCCCGCTGGGGAGATAATCCAGGCAACTCCTCAGGAAAAACATCGAGAAACTCGCACACCACCGCAATGTCCTCGACATCCGGCTCCATCCGGTCAGACACAACCACTGACGCGAGAAAACCCTGACAACCGGAATCAAGCAACCGACGGGCCCGAATAGTAGAGATAAGAAATCGAGAAGAGGTGGAACGGATACCTTGGAAATAGAAGGTCCTCTTGCTCGGATGCTGGAAGTAGACCCTCTTCATTCCACAATCCACCACCGCTCCATGAGTCTCGAGCCAATCCATGCCTAGGATCACGTCGTAATCCCGAAGCTGCAACGCATACAACCTGCCTGGCATACTCCGGCCATCGATCCACACCGGAACCTGGTCGAAGCAATACGGAGTGACCATAAAGTCACCCGAAGGTAACTCCACTGCCAAATCACAGGACAACTGGGTCACCGGCTCCTCGACGCTCGACGCGAAATCCTCCGAAATAAACGAATGAGACGCGCCAGAATCAAATAAAACCCGAGCCGCACAACCCAAAATCTGAACGGTACCTTCCACGAGCTGCGACGCCACTGCCTCTGCCCTGGTCAAGTGCGTGATCTGGCCACGAGCCCTCTGCCTGCCTCCCACGCTAGCTGATCTAGGTAGCGGCAGATACTGTCCCTGCTGCTGCTGCTGCTGCCTCTGCTGCTGGGGAACCTGCTGCTGCTGAGGAAACTGCTGCTGCGGCCTCTGAGGACAGTCACGCGCCATGTGCCCTGGCTGGTCACACCGAAAATAGATAATCGGCGCCGTGCACTGCCTGCCTGGGTGGGTCCCACCACACCGTGGACAAAGTCCCCGCGATCCACCCACTGATCCCTGACGCTGCAAAGGAATCGGCTACTGTACACTGCCCGATGAAGCCTGCCCTTGATCCTTGTGCTTCTTCCGGAGACTCTTCTTCAAGAACTTCTTGATCTTTGAGCCGAAGGACGCAGATCCTGCCACTGACGCTGCCGGTGCCGGTACTCCTGAACCACCCGACGCATGCTGGAAGGAACCCTGCTGCTGGGTAGCCGACTGTTGGCTGCGACCTGACACGGACTGCCCTTGGCTGATCGGTCCTCGAGTCCTCTGCATATCCATCTCCAAGGAAATCGCAACACGAGACGCTGTCTCTAGATCAGTGGCCCCATTCGCGATCAAATGGTGCCTCAGCTCCAGCCTCAAGCCCTGTACAAACTGCGTCGTCCTCACCCTCTCATGCTCCATGATATGAGGTGCGTACCGACCCAGCTCGACAAATCGGGCCCTGTACTGCAACACGGACATGTCACGCTGCACCAGCTCCAGAAACTCCCGCATCCGCTGCGTAGCAACGACGTCTGGACAGTACGTACGCTCGAAAGCACTGACAAAGTCACCCCACTCCACCTGCTCAAGTGGACGAAGCTGAAAGGACGTCTTCCACTCGAAAGACCACCATCTCCGAGCCGTACCCTGCAACTGGTTGTAGGCCAACACCACTCTGTCCTCGGTAGTACTCTTCGCAGAACTGAACACCCGCTCCATCTCATCAAGCCAATCACGAGCCGCATCAGGGTCTGCCTGGCCGCTAAAGTAAGGTGGATGGAACTGCATGAAGTCCCTCACCGCTCGGCCCGGCCCACCCCTGACTGACGAGCCCTCAGCAACCTCTCCGCCAAACTGCTGAGACATGAGATGGTACATGCCACGGAAGAAATCCTCGGCCCCCGGAGCTCTCGCAGCATCCGCGGCCTCGGTAGCTCCCGGAACTCTGCTATGCTCCTCCTGGTCCCTCTGGACCCCCTGCTGAATCTCCTGACCTCCAGCCGACTGCCCCTGCTGAGAGCAAGAACTCCTCCTCGGCGCCATCCTCGCTCCTGAAGCACAAGACAGAAAACACGAAAACGACAATGTCAGAATAAAACACGCGGTGCCCAATGCCAGCGTCACATGTACATCATCGTTGTGGACTAGTGGACCACTATAATTATCTATGATTCTCATGTAATTCCACAACCGCGCTCTGATACCAGCTGTAACGACCCGAGAATCCGATTACCGGGAAGGCCCGATAACCCGAGACTCGCACCGCCACCCACGAGCCCGAAGACTCGGAAGGGTTAAAAGGATGGTGTGAAAACTACACAAGTATCACAAATAATTGTAGAAATTAAACAGTTATAATATTAAGCAGGAAATAAATTAACATATTACATGGTCCACAATAGAAATTAACAACAACAGCAACAGTAGTCCACGACTTGTACAGTGACAAGAAGAAAAGTACAGCTACACGGGGCATACCCCGGCTCTGACCTCTGGCACTACCTCTGGGCACCCGCACCACGCTGCGCTCCTGACGCGCTCCCCGAAGGTGGCGTCTCACCTGAAACACGGTGAAAACACGCAGGGAATGAGTCTCGGAATAAGACTCAGTAGGGATCACTCGAACCCTACCTCGAAAACGAGAAACCACTACTCTAGCGGTAGGGAAGTACCTCGGAAAGGAAAGCCATGTACTCTACAGAACTAGACCCTACGGCACGTAAACCGACACACGTGCCACGGTACGAGAAGACCGAAACTCAACGGTCGAACCGCCAAAACCCGAAGGTCGGAAACACACGACTGACAGTCTGCCGCTCCGTACTCGACAGGAGTACCACCCACTAGAAGCACACCCGGTAGCGTCCCCTGACGTCTTACGCCGCACCGCAGGTGAACCGCCTGACGTGGTAGGTCCTACCCGAGGCGCAAACACCGTACAAGTAACCACAAACAAGTAACTAGCTGGGGTCACGCCCGTCGACGTGGGTCCAACCGCCCCCAACCACGTGTGCACACACAGACCTTGCGTCACTAGGTCTGGTCCTCTGACCGGTTTTCCCCCGTAGCCGGACTCTGGCTACCGACGAGGGGCCTACGGTAACCGGTCCACAAACCGTCTCGAAAGGTGGGTGCCCATACACCACTCCCAGGTGAGACCAGCACCTCGTACTGGTGGGCTACGACTAGTGGAGGGTCACTGAAGGAGTAGACTCTCAAGTCAACGGAAAAACGACGTCCGAACCCGACAACAGGTGGGAATCACCCCACGCACCAGCCCCGTCGCACGGTGACCACGGTCGGAAAAGAAACAGACGCACTGCCCACGGTCAAACGCCTGACCGAGGCAAATGGGACTTCCGGACACCAAAGACACGGTCACGGAACTCCACGGGGTGCCCGGGACGCACACACGGCCCAAGGGAAACACCCAACAACGGATCAAATCGCGCTAGGGATACCTAGCGCGACAAGGAAGAACGCGCTAGGGAACCCTAGCGCGACAGGGACCATCGCGCTAGGGAACCCTAGCGCGACAACGACCATCGCGCTAGGTCTTCCTAGCGCGACAAGGATGATCGCGCTATGACCCCATAGCGAGACAGGAACCGCCTCCTGTTCATCTTCTCCGATGATCGCGCCCGGTCGGGGCAGCGCGACCTCCAAGAACGCGCTACTAGAGTATAGCGCGTTCTCAGTCCGCGACCGAAAACGGTAGAAACGCCCAAAAATTCCAACCACGCCCCCATACCTCCATAGGAGAGGGGGAAAACAAAGGGGAAGACCCCTGGGGACCCCTAGCATGATTCTAGGCCCTCAAAACACGAATCCATGCATTGAATCCATAGATCGGGCGAGCTCTCCCCAAATCATGGAAAAACTCAAAAACGCCCAAATGATCCCCTCTCGGCCACCCCGCGGCCTATAAATCACGGAAAAGATCGGCATGAGACTAAGGAACGTCACCTTATCTCAATGGAGCGAATGCTCCGCCAGATCGATCACGAATCACGAAGAATGCTCGAAGCTTCACGAACTCCCCACGCTCCCCACGCTTGCCGCACGCCCACGAGATCGCCTCACCGTCGCCCACGCGTCCGCGCCGTCGCCCCGCCGCCGTCCGTAGCCGGAGAGGGGCTCGCCGCGTCCGAATGGGAGAGAGGGAGAGAGAGGAGGGCTCACGGTCGCGAGAGAGAGGAAGAGGAAGAAGAAAGAGAAAAGGGAAAAAGAAAAGAAAAAGGATTAGGCTTTATAGAAAATCCAAATTTTTGAAAAAATACCAGAAAATAGAAAAATACATTTCCGGAATCCTCGGAACGCACCGATCGCAACGGTACCACTCGTGCCCGGGTGAACGGCCCAGTTAACCCGCATCGAGCGTCCGAAGGAGAAGCCGAAACACACGCCGGGAATCGGAAAACACACGCGGAAAAGCCGCGGAACGCCTCCGGGCCTCCGAAACGACTCCGGATCGCGCCGATCCGAACACGAAAGATGTCCGAAATGAAATTTCGGACACAACGGAGCCGGACACTCCGAAAACCAAATCCGGGACCCACGAAGAAGGATCCGAAAGGTCCGAGATATTACACCTGGGGTCGACCCCTGCAAGAACAGCAATGAAAGTTGACTCCGGAAAACACATGAACTCATCCAAATGAGGTCCAATTGAGTTGAAATCAAAACCACATGATCTAGGAATCCTAATAGACATTCTAGGGTCATGATACATGAGTTTAGAAACATGAATTTTTACAGAAATCAATTAAATCTCAACCTATACATGATAAATTAATGAAAACCCTAGTTCCTGACCTACTTCTACTAAATCATGAAATTCTCTCAACATAAGCAATGAATTTTGGGGCTTCTTGCGTCAAAAGAAAGCTAACTCGATTATGAATCCAACCATGTATGATATGCTACATGAAGATCAGGTTACATGACTCAAAATTAGCCCGAAATCAAGATCTGACTTAAAGGAACACTATATGAATCATTTTCTAGACATGCTCTTACTTCGATGCAAAATACTCTCAACATGCTCAATACAAATTAGGGGTTTCTTCGTCAAATGAAAGCTAACAACATGCTGATTACATCATGTAAGTTAATTAGAGTTTGGTTGTTAGATCCTACCTCAAATCGGAGAAAGAATTCGAAACCCTAGAATGAAGAACAAGCTTGACAGCAGCTCACAAAAAGCTCGATATCTCCACGGATACCTAATGAAATTTGGGGCTTTCAGTCCCATTGGATAGATCTTGACGAGCTGATCAAGATACTATATTTACAAGTCTCAATTGGTTAAGGGTACCTACCTTAATCGACGGATTAAAGGGTTGGAGATGAAGAACGACGAACTACCAACACCCTCCACCAAAACGACGAATGCTCCCAGATCTGGACTCCTCGTCGGCTGACCTAGCTACCAAATGAAACTAGAGTCGAAGAGCTACATTTCTATAGGTCATGGGGCTTCTGGAGCCTTCGGAGTTGGAAGTATTGGGCGCTGTAAGTTACGTGTTTAGAAACGGCGCCGGAATCCTTGACTCGACCAAATCTATGTTGGCAGCACATTTTAGGGCTAGGTTTACCTCAAATTGATTGAGGGTAAATGTTCCTTGCCTCGTGGCTTTCCATTTGCCTTTGATTTCAGATCATTTGGTTGAGTAATAAGGTCGAATTTCACGGTTTAAGTTACGATTAGGTAAAGGGTAGGTGGAAGTCAAATTCAAGATTAATCCTCTAATTAGACAAGGTTACGTAATTAATTTGGGTCAAGTCCAGAAGATAAAATTGCTATAAAAATGATCTTTTACCCAATTACTATTTTTACAGATTTTTCTAAGGTAGTCGAATTTTATAGGTTCTATTTTCTAATGAATTAAATATTAATATTTCAAAATTCAAACATTAATTCATTTTAATTTAATTTTTAATTAATAAATGCTCAATAAAACTTAATAAATAATCGGGGTATTACAAAAGAAGAAGAGAAGGGAAAAAAAGGAGACATGAGACGAACATGGTCTTTGTACTCGCCTCTCCAAGAGAAGAAGGAAAAGAACAATCACGAGGCAAACATGGTCTTTGCACCTGCCTCTCCACAAAAGAAGAAGAGAAGGAAAAAAAAGGAGACATGAGGCGAACATGGTCTTTATACCCACCTCTCCAAGAGAAGAAGGAAAAGAACAATCACGAGACAAACATGGTCTTTACACCTGCCTCTCTACAAAAGAAGAAGAGAAGGAAAGAAAAAAACAAGAGATATGAGGCGAACATGGTCTTTGTACCCGCCTCTCCAAGAGAATAAGAAAAAGAGCAATCACGAGACAAACATGGTCTTTGCACCTGCCTCTCCACAAAAAAAAAAGAAGAGAGGAAAAGAAAGAAAAGTCATGAGGCAAACATGGTCTCTGCACATGCCTCTCCATACAAAAGAAGAAGAGAAGAAGAAAAAGAGCAGTCACGAGGCAAACATGGTCTTTGCACCTGTCTCTTCACACAAAGAAGAAGAAAAGAAGAGAAAGAAGAGTCACAAGGCAAACTTTTACCTCCGACCTTCAGCCATCCAACAAATAGAAACCAACAAAATCTTCCGCTGACGGGGCGTTAAACCGACTAAACCTTCTGTCGACGGGGCGTTAAACCGACTAGACCTTTCGTCGATGGGGCATTAAACCGACTAGACCTTCCGCCGACGGGGCATTAAACTGACTAGACCTTCGGCCGACGGGGCGCTAAACCGACCAACTTTCAGCCATCGAGGCTTCGAGCTGACAGCTACCTCATCATCGGCCTCCGAGCTGATAGTTATATAATCATCGGCCCCCAAGCCGATAGCTACCTCATCATCGGCCTCCGAGTCGACAGCTATATAATCATCGGTCCCTGAGCCGATAGCTACCTCATCATCGGCTCCTAGCCGACAGCTACCTCATCATTGGCATCCCAGCCGACAGCTTCCCAGTTAAAAAAAAAATAGACCTCTCACTTTGGTTCGGATCCTTCCCCGGCCAGAGAACAATAGAATAAACCTTCACTTTGGTCCGGACCCTTCTCCGGCCAGAGAACAAAAGAGACCCTTCTCTTCGACTCTCACATCCCGCTACCCAACGCCCCTCTGCAGGGCCATTTCGATCGGACCCACTCTCAGGATTAATCTATCCGTCCCACCGCGCTTCCCGATTCTGGCTCCCGCAGCCCGCTTCCCAGCATCTTTTAGCCCCTATGGCCCACTCCCCTAATGTCCCTTGGGTTCTATAGTCTGCTGCCCTAATATCCTTTCGGCCCTTTGCGGTCTGCTTCCCTAATACCTTTACTACCACTACACTTATACGTAATGACAGTATGTTCTTACGCAAAAAAAAAAAGAAAAAAAGGGAGAAAGAAAAAAAGACAATGCTTGATTGCCATGTTTGCATGCTTGCTTGTAATATAGGGTAATACACCTCCTTGAAATTTTTTAAGACAGTGTTTCTTTGCTAAATAATATCACCCCGATTCTGGATCCATGTGCGTCACGGCGTACGCTCGAAGGGAACCCAATTATGGCGGGTGCGCACGTCAAGGGGAAGGGTCATGGCTAAATTGCTGAGCTCAACTCACAAAATAAATCGGAGGCAACGCTCCCACACTTCGCACTTAATGTGTGCAATAGCTTTCAACCATAGGGATTGCCCGAATTCCTTCTTAGCACTCCACGGAGACTTGAATTCCTACACTCGCGTGAAAGGTAATCGTGAGGAAAAAGTTGCCTACCCCCACTGTAAAGAGAGAGAGAGAGAGAGAGAGAGAGAGAGAGAGAGAGAGAGAGAAAATGATGCAAAAAAAAGAGAGAAACGTGAATCCGATTAGTCAGGAATCTCCATTGAGACACATGAGGAGACTCGCGCGAAATGGTGAAGCGAATTACAATAAGGATGAAACCTATTAGTCGGGAATCCCCATCGAGACATATGAGGAAACTCACGTCAAACGGTGGAATCCGTAATAGAATTATGATAAGGATGAATCATAGTAGCCGGGAATCCCCATTGAGACACATGAGGAGACTCGCACCGAATGGTGAAATCTGCTACCAAAATCAACAGATGGGGGCTGTGTGAAACTACCGAAAGTCGAAAGCCGTAAACTAATGTGTAGGCGCTAGAGTGATCCTCCAGTGTCACTAGGAAAACTTGCATATCCCTATGGTTAGGGCCCTTTGTTCACACATTTGCACTGACATGCCACAAAGAATTATCTCGGGTGAAATGCGTGAATTTAGGCTATGCATGCAAGACATGCGATATCCTCTTGATGGGTGCACCACCCCTCAACTGTGCTTTGTGGCCCGCGCCGTGTCTACGAATTATGGGCGATGTCCCTATACCATTCTCTATAGATGGAGCTGCCTTATTTATATTTATGTTATGCTTGCTAACGAATGCATGCATGCTTGAATAAAAAAATAATAATGATAAAAAAATAATATATAATAAATAAACTCAATTTCGGCTATCGTTGCATGCTTTCCCAATTTTGGCTCACGCAGCCCAATCTTGGCCCCCATGGCCTACCTCTTGCCCTCGCGACTCGTTAATCTCTCAACTTCGGCTCTTGAAGCCCGCTTCCAGCCTTGGCGATTATGGCCTCCCTTATCGGCCTCTGAGCCGACAGCTATTCACTTATCGGCCCCTGAGTCGACAGCTATTCACTTATCGGTCTCTAAGTCGACAGCTATCATGTATCGGCCCCTGAGCCGACAGCTATTCACTTATCGGCCCCTGAGCCGACAGCTATTTACTTATCGGCCTTCGAGTCGATAGCTATTCACTCATCGGCCCCTGAGCCGACAACTATTCACTTATCGGCCTCTGACCTGACAGCTATTTTCTATCGGCCTCTGAGCCGACAGCTATCCCTTATTGGCCAATGAGCCGATAGCTATCTTCATCGGCCTCCCAACCGACAGCTATCCAATTATTGGCATCCACGCCAGCAGTCGCCCGGAGTTCTTCAAAAAAAGGGAAAAAGAAGGGAAGAAGAGAAGAAGAAGGAAAGAGAGAAGAGAAAAGAAAAAGAAAAGAAAAGAGAGAAGAAAAAAAAGATAATAAAAAGGGGGAGAAGAAAAAAAACAAAAGAGAAGAGAAGAAGAAGAAGAAGAAAATAAGAAGAGAGAAGAAAAGAAAGAAAAGAGAAGAAAGTGAGCACCCTATGAGGCCAAGTGCACCCTGTCGGCATTGATGAAGAGAAGAAGAGACAAACATATCACGTCAGCACCCGACGCCCCGTCGGCACTGACGAAGAGAAGAAGAGACCAATAAACCACATCAGTTCTCGACACCCCGTCGGCACTGATGAAGAGAAGAAGAGACTAATAAACCACATCAGTTCCCGACATCCCGTCGGCACTGATGAAGATAAGAAGAGACCAACATATCACGTCGGCACCCGACGCCCCGTCGGCACTGACGAAGAGAAGAAGAGACCAATAAACCATGTCAGCTCCCGACACCCCGTCGGCACCGACGAAGAGAAGAAAAGACCAGTACACCCACGGGCACAGCCCGGCTCATCCTTCGCCTGCGCTACCCGTGGGTGGGGGGCATTTGTGGACGAGCAAAATTGCACGCCCATATGTCCCATCTAGTACGGCATCAACAACAACTCCAACTAGAGAAACTACGGAGAAGATGGGCCATCATGACTCTCTAAACGAACGCACAAACTGCCGTGAAGCCGTCTCCGGAGTCACGACAGCGAAGAGAGATCAACTACCAGAATACACCCCCAGGTGCCCCTTCAGCGGCACACTCACCCCGTGCCCTCCTTCAGCGGCACACACCATCCCGAGCCCTTCGACGGCATACCCAGGCCATCCAGCCCGGGCTTCAGCGGCACACCCTGGCCGGCCTAGCCCGGCACACCCCTGGGTGCCCTCAGCGGAACACCCCGTGAAGCTTTAGCGGCACACCCCGTGCAGCTTCAGCGACACACACCCCCTGTGTGCCCCCCTCGCCGGCACGCCCCTTCTGGGCTCTTCAACGGCACACCTTGTGCCCTTTTCAGCGGCACACCCTGTTGCCCCTCAGTGGCACACCCCAGCCTTCCGCTCAGCGGCACACTCCCCTGGCGCTCCGCCAGCACACTCGGTCGGGACGCTCCACCGGCACACCCAGTGTGGGTGTCTTCACTCGCACAGTCCATGCGTACCCCGCTCAACGGCACGCCCACGGGTGCCTTCAGCGGCACGCTCATGCTTTGCCTCCAGCGGCACGCCTGGTGCCTCTCTTCAACGGCACACCTGCAAGCCTCTTCAACGGCACGCTTGCCAGCCCTTCCAGTGGCACACCTTCTGTCTTCCAGCGGCACAACCTTTTGGCCACTCAGTGGCACACCCTGGTTCTTCACGCTGTGCAACCGGCAGAACGACGTGATGCCCATGCCCTACAGATTCTTGGCGCGCAATGGGCTTGCTGAGGTGTCGCCTAGGGAGAGAGCCACGCTGCCTATCCCCCTGCCACCCAGGACAAGGGTGTCAAATCCCAATCAATGCCATGGACGTTCCCGCCTTCGCCTGATCTCGCCGCTGCTGGGGTATAGAAACCCCTCCTATCCATGCGAACAAAAAAAACGGGGAGAACAGAGAGGGGCAGGCCCAGCCACTGCGGTGCTTCCAGGTGAGAGAGAAGAGAAGAAAAGGAAAAGAAGAAGAGGAGGAGGGGAGGCTCTGGCTTCCCCCCTGCTGCTCCGTCCATCATCGTCTGCATGAAGAGAAGGAGAAGAAGAAGAAGAGGGAGGCCCTCCAGCGACCACGGACGAGTGAGAGAGAGTAAGGGGGAAAGAGAGAAAGGGAGATGTAGCAGGGGGGTGGGGAAGACCACAGAGCCGTCGCCCCTGCTCGATCCTAACCCCCCATTTCCTCCTCTCCATGCCTTTTCTTCTTCTTCTTCTTTTCTCCCCCACTGTTGTATCTTCTAACCCGGTGTTTTGATGTATGCGTGGCCGGTTACAGCCCTTTCTCTTCATGAATGAAAAATTTCCCCCCTTTTGAATTTCTTGCTACCGTGTTTGGTTCATGCCCGATGCGTGTGTTTGAACTCTTCCTCCTCTTCCTTCCGATGGTTTGGTCCCCAGTGTGGGCCTTCTTCCCCTTTTCATGGACCCTTTCATGGGATCCCTAGCCTTCATCCTCGTCCCTTTGCCTGAAAGGAGAGGTCCTTCTCTTCTTCGAACCCCAAGCCCAACATCACCATTGACCTTGCCCCTCGGGAGCCTTCCCCGGCACATCCCATGCCCCCAGCCCGGCACAGCTCCCTGGCCGGTACACCCCCCTTGGCCGGCACACTGCCCTCTGGTCCTTTGCCCTCTCATACCCTCCATGTGTCTCCAACGGCACGCCTTTGGCTCACCCGTTCACAGGCACAGTCCCCCTTGGCCTTTGCCCGGTACACCCTCCATATGCCTTCGACGGTACGCCCCAGGCAGGCCTTCACCGGCACACTCTGGCCTCCCCCAGCCTGGCACGCCCTCTTGTGCCTTCCTTGCCCGGCACACTGTGGACGCACTAAAATTCGCTTATTAGGTGGTTCGTCTATTAAGTGCGTGGGTGTGCCAGTCACAAAAGTGACAATTTGTTCGGGCTCCGAAGAGCCCATGGTGCGCTCAATATGACTCGGTCAGACGATTGTGTGGTTCGGGTCGGGACCAAAACCCGCCGTGCCATAAAGGTCACGGCGTCATTTACATCTCCCATACGAGGGAACACCCTTGATTAATCGCCGGGAATTAGGGCCTCATGGCCAGGAAATTAATTGCATAGAGATTTATTAAGAAACGCTGAAGTCCTCGTATGAGGGTGTAAAGAAAGCGTTCGAGATCATGCCGGCCATGTGATGACCATTTAATATTCGGACGAATGTCCGGCTCGAGAAAAGTACAATCGTCACGGGAAAACTGGGGCATCTCTATGCCGGGGTACGACAAATTCATTATTCAGAGAAACGAGAAATCTTTTGTTAAATCCCGGTTAAAGCGGTTGGGAACGGATAAGTTTATCGGGCCAGTACATGATCAAGCTACGATCATACTGCGGTGGGCCCCCCACGGTCGAAGCCAGGCTCGCGTGGGCGGCGTCAATATTTCCGGTGCCAGAGTGGTAGCGGGAAAATTTCTCGAGTTTAGATCCTAAAACAAGGACACGTCCAAAGATAGCGGACTATAGGCCGAGGATATGGGTCAGACAATGACCATGATCGGGGCGGACCCGAGGTCTGAGCGTGGCCCACGAAGGCCTTATTGATATTCCCATGCAAAGGGTCCGGGGATGATGAGAGCCACCTCGTCCCATTCAGATTTTGTCGGTCATTCATGGACCACTTTATGTTCGGACAGAGGTCCGTATTAAAGATACGACGCAAACAAGAAGTAAATCCGTACAAATGTATGCCGAGTTTACGGCAATTCCAATGAAAGAGCGGAAACGAATCCCAATGGGAACGAGTCCGGTTCGACGAACTATCGACCCAGAGTAATGTCGGGTTACGGCCGTGTCGGGATGGTTCCCAAGGTCCGAACTCGACTTGGGGGGGGGGGGGCGGCGGCGGCGGCAATATTCCCTTTATACCGGGTCTTGAGGAGAGACAAGGCTGTGGGACAGATCTCGCCATTTTATTATTATTTAAATTTTAATAATAATTATTTTATTATTATTATTTCTTTGTTGTTATTATTACGATTCTTTATATATATATATATATATGTATATATATATGTTGGGGTGAGCTTATCTATTGTTATTTGTTTATTCCATCATTATTTGTTTATTTGTTATCTTCTGTTGAGTTTGTTATTATTATTTATTTATTTTATTATCATTTGTCTATTTATTATTTTTCTTGAGTCGGTTGTTATTATTTATTTATTTATTTTACTTATTTTATTATCATTTGTTTATTCATTATTTTTTGTTGAGTTCGTTGTTATTATTACTTGTCTTTATTATTATCATTTCTCTATTTATCTCCTTTTTTAAAGTTTGTTATTATTATTATCTACTATTTTATTATTATCATTATTATTTGTTCCTCTTTTTGTTATTATTTCTTTTGTCACCCGCAGATCATGAATTCTTCCTTAATTTATATTTTTTTATCTCCCTTTTTATTATCCTTTTTTTATCTCTCACTCTTCTATTATTGCATTTTTTAATGATTATCAGGTGGGTTTTTTCCCTTTGTATTATCATTATTATACTTTCTTTCTTTTTTTTTATGGGGTAGGAGGAAGGTTGAAGCGTACTGCTGGAGAATGGAGAGTGCGCCGCTAAAGGGTTAATGAGTGTACTGCTGAGAGTGAAGAGTGTGCTGCTGGAGAGGCTAAGGAGTGTACCGCTGAGAGTGAAGAGTGTGCTGCTGGAGGGGCTAAGGAGTGTACCGCTGAGGGTGAAGAGTGTGCTGCTGGGGGGCTAAGGAGTGTACCGCTGAGGTGAGGAATGTACTACTGGAGGGGCTAAGGAGTGTACTGCTGAGAGTGACGAGTGTGCTGCTGGAGGGGCTAAGGAGTGTACCGCTGAGGGTGAAGAGTGTGCCGCTGGAGGGGCTGAGGAGTGTACCGCTGAGGGTGAAGAGTGTGCTGCTGGAGGGGCTAAGGAGTGTGCCGCTGGAGGGGCTGAGGGATGTTCCTTTAGTTGATTAGAATGTTTTATTGTTGTTGGTTTCATTTGTTTGTTGCATTCTCTTTATCTTTTAATTCGTTATTGCCCCATTTGTTTGTTACTTCCTTTTGTCTTTTTAATATGTTATCGTTTCTAACAAAAATTCGGCAGCATCTCCCCTTGACCCGAGCGTAAGGGAGATACAGGGAACGCGCCCACATGGAGTGGCGGAACCCGACAATTGGAGGTGGGCACCCGAGAGCGGCAACACCTTAATAAAATCTCGAAAAACTCGGAGGGGACGACAGACGGGAAACACTGGGCTAATGTAGCCTAAGGATACCCTGACTGGAAGGGAGAGGGCCAGGTGTGCCGGTAAGGGCTGGTTGGGGTATGCCACTGAAGACACAATTAGGGTGTGCCATTGTCAGGGTGTGCCGCTGGAGGCACAACTGGGTGTGCCGCTGAAGGGCAGGAAGAAGGTGTTGTGCCGCTGGGGCACTTCAGGAGTGTGCCGCTGGGGGCACCAAAAAGGGTGTGCCGCTGGAGGCTACCCTGGGTGTGTGCCGCTGAAGGGCGTGAACGGCAGGCGAGGAAGGCGAAAACAAATGGTGAAGGCCAGGGGTCTCACGAAGAGGGCCAAGACAGAGGGGGAGGAGGGTTCAAACGCACGCATCTGGGTATAAATCAAGCACGGTAGTAAGACGCCCAAAAAGAGGGATTTTCATTCATGGAAAGAAAATGCCATAACCGGCCGTGTACTTCAAAGCATACATTCCAACCCTGACAGGGAGGAAGAAAGAAAGAAAGGAAAAAGAAGAAAAAGAAGAAAAGAAAGAAGAAAGAAAGAAATACAGTGGGGGGGATCGGAGTATGAACTCCACCCCTCCTAGACCTCACTCTCTCTCTTCACTAACTCTTCTCCTTCTCTCTTCTCTCTTCTCTTTGCGTGGACGGCGGTGGTGGAGCAGCAAGGGGGAGCAGGAGCCTCTCCCCTTCCTTCTTCTCTTCCTCTCTTCTTCTTCTTCTCTTCTTCTCTTTTCTCTGTTGCGTCTACCTCTGCGTGTCTCTCCGTCTCTTTCTCCCTCGTCTGTTCTTTTTTCCTTCGCCGTAGAGAAGGGGCCTCTTATACCCTGGCCGCGGTGAGATCGGTCGAAGGCGGGAAACGCCCGACGGGCATTGAATGGGAGGTGACTCCTTCGTCCATGGTGGCAGGAGGGGTAGGCTGCGTGCCTTCCTCTCTGGGTGACACCTCAGCGAGTCCACTGCACGCCAATGGATCATAGGGGATGGGCATCACGTTCGCTCTGCCGGGGCGTGCCGCTGAGGAGCCTGGACAGCGTGCCACTGACAAGCCTGGACAGTGTGTCGCTGAAGGCTGCAGGGCGTACTGCTGAAGGCTGCCAGGGGCGTGCCATTGAAGGCTGCTAGGGGGTGCCGCTGAAGGCTGCCAGGGGCGTGCAGCTGCTGAAGGCTGCCAGGGGCGTGCCGCTGAAGGCTGCCAGGGGCGTGCTGCTGAAGGCTGCCAGGGGGTGCCGCTGAAGACTACCAGGGGCGTGCCGCTGAAGGCTACCAGGGCGTGCCGCTGAAGGCTGCCTGGGGCATGCCGCTGAAGGCTGCCAGGGCGTGCCGCTGAAGGGCCTTGAGGCCGTGCCGCTGAAGGCTGCCAGGGGCGTGCTGCTGAAGGCTGCGAGGGGCGTGCCGCTGAAGGCTGCCATGGCGTGCCACTGAAGGCTGCCTGGGGTGTGCCGCTGAAGGCTGCCAGGGCGTGCCGCTGAAGGGCCTTGAGGGCGTGTCGCTGAAGGCTCCAGGGCGTGCTGCTGAAGGCTGCCAGGGGCGTGCCGCTGAAGGCTGCCAGGGCGTGCCGCTGAAGGGCTAAATGGACAGTTCTGAGCCCATTGTGAGCGTGAGTTGTGGCCCATTTGATTTTCTTCGAGGCCCATGGATTGTGGGGCTCCCGGTGGTTGATTTCTCTTCACTGTCGTGATTCCGGAGACAGCTTCACGGCAGTGTGTGTGCGTTCGGGGAGTCCGGATGGCCCCTCTTCCACGTAGTTTCTTCAGTTTGGGGTTGCTGTTGATGCTGGCCTAGTTGGGACATACGGGCGTGCAATTTTGCACGTCCACACACACCTGTCCCTCCTTCTTGCCCGGTGCACCCCATAGCCAGTCCTGGAATAGTCTTCCACTCGCCATTCCCTCCGAGTTTTTTTGAAGTTTTCTTAAAGGTGTTTCCGCTCTCGGGCGCCCACCTCCAGTTGTCGGGTTCCGCCACTCCATGTGGGCACGTTCCCTGTATCTCCCTTACGCTCGGGTCAAGGGGAGATGCTGCCGAATTTTTGTTAGAAATAATAATACATTGAAAAGGCAAAAGGAAGCAACAAACAAATGGAACAACAACATGTTAAAAAGGTAAAAAGAAAGCAACCAACAAACGAAAGGAACAACGGTAAAACGCTTTAACCAAGGCAAGGGAACCGCAATTAACTCAGAGAGAGCTGAATCAGACGACGACTAAGCAACTTGAACATTCCTCCTCAGGGGAGAAAGAATGGAAGTTAATCAAGAGAAAGAAAGAAACAAACCCATGCAAACTGAATAAAATCAAGGGAGAAAAGAAAAGGAAAAGACATAAGAATGAAAGAGGTGTGGGCCTCGTCCTCACCCTCATTCGACGCACCTCCCTTGCCTTGGCTTTCCCCGGTATGCTTCTAACCTCATCCTTAGCCAGCACACTTCCTTGGCCGGTACACCCTGCCTTGAAGCTTCCCCGACACACTCGGTCGGGTCCTTCGCCGACACGCCACCACCCAGCTCCTTCTCCGACACACCGACCCCAACCTTCGCCGGCATGCTCTCCCTACACTTAACGGCACCCACGCCCGCTCGCGCCCTTCGCCGGTACACCATGGCCGCTGTTCGCCGGCACGCCCCTTTCAGCCCTCCAACGGCCCACTCCTCCATATAGAAAATATATAAACAAAAAGGGGGGAATGCAATAACGATAATGATCCAAATAGAAGAAATAATAATAAAAAAGGGGTAATGATAATGACGATGATAATAATAATATTAAAAATTATAATAAACGAATGAATCAGAATACATGACAAATAAACTCTAAAGAAGATGGAAAACATGTGCAGCAAATAGAAAGAAAATAATAAACTCACCCAAAAATGCATAAAAAGGGGATAAGCGACAAAAATAATGAAAATCTAAATAATAAAAGATGATAAAATCTACATTACAGCCCCGTCTCTCCCGTGACCTGGTGCTGAAGGAACAACAGTGCCGCCCTTGCAGGCCGGGCCCGAGTCTTGGGAGTTATCCCGAAATGGCCATGACCCAACCTTACCTTGGGCTGACATTCAAATTACATCGGACCCTCTTCTCAGGCTGGATCCCTTCCAAGCCACTACTAAAATTGTCGCGCGTTCGGCAGACATTCGAACGGGTTCACCTCGATTTCTGTCGCATTTCTATTACGAACCCGTGTCCGAACATGAAAAGGTCTGTGAATGATCGACAAAAATCGAATAGAATCAGATGGTCCTCGTCATCCTCGGACCCTTCGCATGGGGATACTGATAAGGCCTTCATGGGTCACGCTTAGACCTTGGGTCTGTCCCGATTAAGACCATCGTCCGACCCGTATCCTCGCCTACAGTCCGCTCCCTCTGAATACATATTGGTTCTGGGATCTGATCCCGGGACACTCCCCCGTTGCCCCCCCTTGGAACGGAAACATTGATGACGCTCACGCAAGTCTTGTTGCGACCGCGGGGGGCCCACCGCAGTATAGTCGCGGCTTGACCTTGCACCGAGCCGACAAATTTGTTGGTTTCTGACCGCTTTAACCGAATATTTCTCATTTCTATGAAAAATAAATTTGCCGTACCCCGGCATACATATGTTCCGATTTTACCGTGACGATTGTGATTTTCTCGAGCCGGACATTCGTCCGAACATTAAATGGTCAGCACATGACCGACATGATCTCGAACGCTTCCTTTACGCCCTCATGCGCGGACTTCAGCATTTCTTAATAGATTTTTGTGCAATTAACCTCCTGGCCATGAGGCCCTGATTCTCGGTGATTAATCAAGGGTGTTCCCTTGTATGGGGGATGTAAATGACGTCGTGACCTTTATGGCGCGGTGGATTTCGGTCCCGACCTGAACCACACAATCATCTGATTAGTCAGATCGCGCGCACCCATGGGCTTCCTCGAAGCCTGAATAAATTCTCACTTTGTGACTGGTACTTCCACGCACTTAATAGATGAATAAACCATCTGAATAGATGAATATACATAATAAATGAACGAAAAGTGCGTCCACATTGTGCTGGCATGACGATCGAGGCATGGCGTTGGCACAATCCCGTTCGTGGATTCAAAGCCGGCGTGGGTTGTCCGTGTGATGATTTTCGACGTGGTTTAGTCTCTTCGGTGCGCTAGAACTTCGGTGGAGGTAGGGATACAGACGCCCTACTCCTGTATTGCGTTCCCCCGTGATTTCGAGCTAAATAGTGCGAGAACGAGTGGGTTCTGCCTTGTTTTAGGTGAAGCATGCTTTGGGGGGTGTGAGACGAGTTCGCCTCTTTCGGCGACGGTTTCTTGCTTGATTAGTTTTATTTGAACCCTGGCATTTCAACATTCCATTTGCGCTGATTTCGTTGCGATTGGTTGTCATTTGGGACCGGTATGAGCCTGGGAATCCATGTGACTCATTTAGGGTCGATTCGGAAGAATCGCCTGTTTCTTATGTTTTATGTGTTGTTTGGATCCCTTCAAGTTTGTGGAAGGCTTGTTTGGTCATTAAGTTTGTTTCCCCTTCGTTTAGAAGCGAACGGGGCGTGGAACGGCCGGATTCGGCCATTCCCTTATTTTTCCTGCCGTTACGCTTTAGCGGTCTTACCAGAGATCATTTTTAAGGCTTTAGCGGTCTTTGGGTGACCGTTTCTGCTTTTTGAATAGTAGGTCAGTTCAGGTCTTCGCGGTCATGCGATATACCGTTTCTTCTGGCTTGAGGTCAAATGGATGACCGCTACTCCCGGTCAGCAGTCGTACGATAGACCGCTAAGGGGGGTGTGCATGTCGGTTTGGCTATGCGGTCATGCGATAGACTGCTAAGCTGGGATTGGCGGTCTGAGAGATGACCGCTAACCGTTGTTTATGTTGGTTCAGTAGTTTTAAGTCGGTTGGGCTAGCGGTCATAGCCTTGACCGCTAGGCGTTCTTAGCGGCCCTATGGGAGATTGCTAGGCTGTTTGACTGGTTTATGTCGGTTCGGGGGTTGACTGGTTTAGCGGTCATATGGACGACCGCTACTGTCTCCCTTGCGGTCCTGCAATAGATCGCATGCCCCCTATGCTTTCATAGTCTGATCATTGAGTCTCTGAGTGAAGCGGCCATGTTCTGGACCGCTTAGCTCAGTGAGACGGCTTGTTTATAGGCTGGTTGTCTGGGTACGGCTCTTTCTTGATCGCCCAGTGTATGTATTCTCTGTGTGAGGGTAGCAGTTCATTAGCTGACTGCTTGGCTTACCTAGTAGCCTGGCATATGACCGTTTACTTCCCAGAGCCTTGTTTTCCTATTGTTTGTCCTCCATTTATCTTGGCCTTATCATGTGGTTTGCCCGTAGTCCCATGGATATCTTGGATATCCTATGAGGGCTGTGACCATGTTGTAAGATGGCCATGGAGTGCCATTATATCGAGTAGTATTCCGTGATGTTTCAGAGGCATGATTGGTGTCCGATCAACCCGGTGTGATCCAGTGGTTGACATATGACTTTGTGGTTGTCTCGATGGTCCTGTATGGATCGAGACGTGGTTTTGGACGCCTTGAGGTATGTCTTACCTCGGTTTGCATGTCCATATGCTTTGAGGGTCGTAGTGATTCCTCAAGTCTCCATGGTTTGTGTTATGCGGAGGTGTGGATAAGGTGATCCTATGTCGTCTCCTTTATCGGTGTTTTACCATGATGTGGCTTAGGGATTCGACTAATTGGCGGCTTGTTACCGCTATGCACGACGATCTTGACCCCGAGTACTGAGACTCAAGGATCATTGTGTTAGTAGGTCTAGTTGTCTGTCTTGAGTCCGGTGGCAGTCTGGTATGCTACCCTATGCGTGGTGCTTCGTAGTACGTGTGACAGTGTATGGTTATCATGTCTGTACTTCAGCACTAGTGTTTTAGAGTCGTTGTGTCTAGTGAGCCTCCACTAGTCGTAGCCTGATGACACTTTCCTATGTGTCGGCCCACCTACGAGTGGTGGCGGGATGTGTTCTCGATATACAGTTTTGTAAGCTAGTTTCTGTGGGCCCCCATGCCTTGCGGTAGCGTCCTCCTGGGGGAGAAAGCTAGCTAGAGGCCTGGCTCAAGGCATTGAGCTTATGTGTGCACACGTGGTCAGGGGCATTGGGGCGAGCGTCGATGAGCGTGACCCTGACTAGTCACTTGTTACTGTTGTTCCTTGTACTCGGTTACTGTTATGTGTCTCAGTTACCGCCGTTCCAGGTGTGTGGGAGATACTTGTGGCGCAGTGCAAGACGTCAGTGGACGCATCTGGCTGTTCTTCTAGTGAGGAGGTTCTCTTGTCACTTGATGCATGATTGTCGTGCTTATCATCGCGTGACTTGTGCTTCGTGACTGGTTCTCATCATGTTTGATGTGACTTGTCGGGTAGTCTGTTCTTGGCTTCACCCGCGGTCCAGTCTTGTGTAACGTACACGGCGATCTAGTTGTGTATGTTCGTGCCTTTACTTGCGTAGGTCTTTTATAGGGCTTTTGCCTGTTTGATAGGCTTTAGTTTTGGAGTTGTGCTTTGTCAACAGATCGGTAACGCCTGACTTTGTGAGATCAGGGTTCGCCTTTCTGTTGCTGTTGGGAGTAGCTTAGGGAGCCGTGGTTTGGTCAGTGGCCGTGTTTCTGGTTAGTATGGCTTTACTCTTTCCTTTAGTTGTCCTTACTCTTGCTCACTCCTACTTTTTATAGATTTACTATTGTAGTTACTTCTGTTGCTCTTGTTCTTCCTGTTTTTCTGTTTAGCGCTGTTTAGCGTGTTACTACGTTGTTTCCCGTGGGGATCTACGTGACCCCTACTGAGCCAGTGACACGAGACTCACCCCTACTTTTCAGGTGTGGTCGTTCTCCAACCTGGTGATTCGTGACGCGGTACGTCAGTTCGTTGTTGCCAGTGTTGCCAGCGTTCCCCCGACTTCAGTGTACATTTTTCTTTCTGTTGGACTGTACTTGTCTTTAATTAAGACTGGACTCTGTTAATTTAAATAGTTATTTTAAAAGTAATTTTATTTCTGCTACTTTAGCAAACCTGATCAATGAAATGTTAATTGCTTACTGCTTTATCTGGGACTTCAATGTACCACACACACTCCTTTTATCCCTTTGGAGCTTTACCGCTCTTGGGAGGCCTCGCAAGATCCAAGTGTTATCGGGTTTACCCGGTATCCGGAGCCTGGGTCGTCACACTTGTGCTCGGAAACTTGGTCGGTTTACGATCCACCGACTCAGAAACCGCGATCTGTGGGCAACTGGAATCCCTTGAAGGCTAGTCCTCGGGCTTCCACACCCACCTTGGGTCACCGAACGAATATTCGTAGCTCACTGGAGAATTTGGAGGTCATATCAGAATATTCCATAGGCGGCTCTCTATTTTATACCTCACAAATCCCGGGTCCGGGGGAGGTGCTACCGAATTTTCGCTAGGAACACGAATGATAAAAAGGGTTGAACAATCAAATGTTGCTAACCATACTGGTAAAAAACAGGAAGGACCCTTGAACCTCTGCTCAAACATTACTAATGAACCATCACAAATCAAGAACAAAACCCTGTATTTCAAACACCATGTGCACCTTTTGCGGACCATCCCATATTAAAACGTCCAACATAAACAAAGATGTATGAGCGTATCACCATGTCTTGCAAAAGAATCCTTGCATCTCTAGCTTTGGGCACACAATGAGCCCCTTTGTATGCCTTTGAGCCTTGGCCAAATAATTTGGGATCCAGTATAAAAAAGGGAGTCTAAGGTTCTGTGCAGCGAAGAGTTGACCCCAAGGGTCAACTCTCTGCGGTGGCGATTTTGTCTGACCCTGCATACACCCATTTTCTCTAAACCGACGCGCTCACCTCCCTCTCACGCCGTTTTACCCATGTATACACCCATTTTCTCTAAATCGACACTGTAGCAACTTGAAATTTTATATGCATTTATATGTGAAAAAAATAATAATGAAAGATGAAAATAAAATAAATGATAAATATTTTTCTTTATGTCTTTAAAGTGTAGAATATTTAAACGTGAAATCTATCCCAAGTGTTAACACGAATGGCGAGATTCGTGGCATGATTCGGAGAAGGCGAAGACGTCAGTACTGTAGCAATACTGTAACATCCGATTTAAGAGAGAATTATTAGCTCTAATTAAATCTTAATTAGTAGATGATGTCATTTCTTACATCATTGAATAAATGAGGTCATTGGTTATGTCATAAAGGGGAACTTATTTTAATATTCTTATCTTAGAATTTATTATCCACATAAGTGGGTGTAGTAGTGACATGGGTTGGTGAAATGGAAAAATTAGGTAAAAAATTGACTTAGAATTAAATTGGCAATAAAATATCATTGAATAAATGAGATAATTGATTATGTCATAAAGGGAGATTTATTTCAACATCCACATATTTAAAATTATTGCCAACATAAGTTGGTGTAATAGTAACATGGGTGGGTGACATAGGGAATTAGGTGGAAGATGGAATTAAATTAGTAATAAAATAATTATGGGACTTGGTATATAAATAGAGCTGGGATCTTCCCTACTCAAAACACAAATCCATTACAGAAGTGCTGGTTGTAGAGAGGAGGAAATCTTGAAGTTTGGAGGAGTGTTCGAAGTATTCTTCGTTCTTATTTTTCTTCCTATTCGATCTTCCACTAGGTTGGTATTCTCTTAGGCTAAACTCAAATTGATGCATGAATTAGATGTAGATGTATGTCTACTTTGATTCTATACTATTTTTCTCAATTTTTATTGAGTATTAAGCATGCTATCCATACAATTGGACATAAGATTTTAACTGAGATTTTTATCCGTCGGAAGATCCGACTCCGATCACGGTGTCTTTCTAAGACCGTGTTCCGGATGCGCGATCTCCCCCCTGATCGTGATGCTTTCAGGTTCTAATTGAACCAATATATCGTCTAGCATGTTAAATACATCATGTTAAGTTGCATATCATTTAAATTCACACACGATTAAGTTAAGGATACGGAAGATAATAATTTTATTCCATGGGCTTATATTTTTATCCTAATTCTCATTACCTTCATGATATCCTTGATCTCCATGACTATATTATATGTCTATCATGTTAAATGGAGTATATATTATCTATTAAAATTACATGGGCTTAGTTGCAAGATAATGATGAATACGAGTTTTAACAATTTCCATGTTATCGCGTTACCGTGTTTTCGACAAGTCGCGTAGCTCGCTAGATTTCCAAAGAAGAACGGTGTCTAAGGAAAGAGGTCCATGGGCAAACGCTTTAAGTGGATAATTGGTTACTTAATTAGGATCTCGTGAATACGAGGGGAGCCTCCCACTGTCCCACCTCTTACCTGGCCATGATTCTTCGATTTTCTAGTTAAGCTCCGACTGTGAAAAATAGGATAGAATTTTTGCTAGAATTATTCTTCATTTCCAACATGTCGTGTAATTAGCAAGATTCTCAAGAAAAAATGGTGTCTAAGGAAAGAGGTCCACGGGCAAACGCTTTAAGTGGATAAGTGATTTCTAATTAGGACCTCGCGCATGCGAAGGGAGCTTCCCACTGTCCCACCTCTTACCTGGCCGTGATTCATCAATTTTCTAGTTAAACACCCGACTGTGAAAAACTTGATCTAAACCAGTTTTATGAGATTTTTCGCAAGGGCTGATTATGCCTTATCCGACAATTCAATCCATTTATCGACTTAATGTCGTTAAACATGATGTCTTAAATCCTCTTGGAACTTCTCTTACAACTATTTGTAATCTTATACTACTTGTTCCTTCAATGATAATTTTTGCTAGATCTATACTTTATTTCATAAGCTTTACCTTGAACTTCTTTGACAATACATATTATGTGGATGTCTAAATATACTTGAGATCTATGATCCATAACCCCAATGCCTAGTGTTAATGGGGCCCGGTCTGGTCCTGGGGGGAGCGCCTGAAAATACTTGTGCCCATGGGAGTTGAATGACCTGGTGTGGCATTACACCGAAGTGCTTGACTTGCTAGATTAATTTATGACATTCCACAGTTCATGAATTACTTGATTTTCTCGAATACATGAAGTACTTGAATTACGTAAAATACTTGACTTGTACATACTTGCGTGAAATGGCCAATTCCATGATAATACTTGCTACATGATCATTCTCTACTTGAACTTTACTCTTGATATCTTGTCTACTTGTGATTTCAATTACTTGCATTATTTTACTCTCTCTCCTATTCTTGTTCCATATTTTATTTACGTTTTGCGGCATAGCACATATCTTTATCCAAAAATGTTAATTACTTTAACTTGCCTGGTATAGAGTTATAAATCCTACTGAACATTTCACTTACCCTACGTTTTTGGTTAACATTGTAGGTAGTTTCAACGATGAACCCCAAACACATGGGGATGTGCAAGAGTGAAACAAGGGATCAAGTTCATCTTATTTACCTAGGTTTATGAGTGTTACTCTTGCTAGAATTATATACTTGGAAGTTGTATTATGCCTCTTAAGGCTTAAGAATGTTGTAAGACTTTATTTCGATAAAATAAAAGTATCCTTTTCTTCTTGTGTCCCATTATGGTTGGACCCTATTATACATGCTCTTGATCGACACGGATATTTACGACTCGTCGGACCTCGATATTACACGTCGGGACGTGACAATCTTTGTGATATCAGAGCCTAGGTTTCATAAACCCTAGGTTTCCCTTGATATAGGTTCTAAGGGTTGATCAATAACCTTTGATAGAATCTTAAACCTTACTAGTGAGAATGGGTAGAGCCACGGGCTAAGCTTTTAACTAGGAAAAATCAGGAACATGAAACAAACACTTAAGTTTTGTAGCTGTTATTGCAGACTGAATTCTCGCCAATGGCTGTCGAGAGAGCACAATGGAGCGAAATACAGTGGACGGTGCAAGGACTGACCCAAGTGCTGCAACAAGTAGCTCAAGGAGGAGCTAACTGTGGAGCGGGAAATTTACATAGGATCTTCAAAAGTTTGAACCCTCCCAAGTTCGCAGGGTCCACGGACCTAGATTAGGCATAACACTAGGTGAAGGAAATCGAGAGGATTTTTCGAGTCATGTAATGTGCTGATGAGGAGAAGGTCCTACTCGCTACCTTTCAGCTAGAAAGGGGTGCCCGTACTTGGTGGGAGTCGATCGAAGCAACTCTACCGCACGATCGACCAGGTCTTGTGGGAAGAGTTTGTGGAACACTTCAACAACAAGTACTTCTCCGACTGAGTTCAAGATAGGAAAGCTACCGAATTTACTTCCTTAAAGCAATGGAGTTTGACGGTGGCGGAGTACGAAGCTCAATTCGCAAGATTGTCCAGGTACGCACCACACCGTGTCGGTACCGAAAATGTAACGACCCGAGAATCCGATTACCGGGAAGGCCCGATAACCCGAGACTCGCACCGCCACCCACGAGCCCGAAGACTCGGAAGGGTTAAAAGGATGGTGTGGAGACTACACAAGTATCATAAATAATTACAGAAATTAAACAGTTTATATAAGTAAGCAGGAAATAAATTAACATTTTAATTAATACATTGTCCACAAGATAACAATAAAATAATAACAGTAGTCCACAACT
Organism: Amorphophallus konjac; assembly: GCA_022559845.1. Classification (NCBI taxonomy): domain Eukaryota; kingdom Viridiplantae; phylum Streptophyta; class Magnoliopsida; order Alismatales; family Araceae; genus Amorphophallus; species Amorphophallus konjac. Next base: position 390,042,516 of record CM040126.1, read on the forward strand.
AGTATAGAGACAAGAAAAAAAAGTACAGCTACACGGGGCATACCCCGGTTCTGACCTTTGGCACTAACGCTGGACACCCGAACCACGCTGAGCCTCAGACGCGCTCCCCAGAAGCCGCGCCTCGCCTGAAACACGGTGAAAACATGCAGGGAATGAGTCTCAAAACAAGACTCAGTTGGGATCACTCGAACCCTACCTCGTAAAACGGAAAACTGCTACACTAGCAGCAAGCGAGTACCTCGGAGGTGAAAGCCCTGCAACCTACAAGACACCGATCTCACGGCACGAAAACCTACACACGTGCCACGGTGAAACGACCGGAACACGACGGTCAACACGACGAAACCCGAAGGTCGAAGTCACAAGACTGATAGTTTGTCACTCCTGACTCGACAGGAGTACCTCCCACTAGAAGCAAGGCCGAATGCGTCCACTGACGTTTTAGTCCGCGCCTCAGGTGTCTCCCTCCGGCCCAACGGGAACTGAGACACCGTACAAGTAACCAGAAACAAGTGACTAGCTGGGGTCACGCTCGTCAGCGCGTGTCCACTGCCCCCAACCACGTGTGCACACACACACCATGCATCCTAGGTCTGGCCTCTAATTGATTTTCCCCTTGAGCCGGACTCTGGCTAAAGACGAGGGGCCCGACGGAAACTAGTCTAAAAACCGTCCTTAGGGTAGCCTCTCCACCACTCTCTGGTGGGTCCACTGGTGTGCAGGCAGGCTACGACTAGTGGAGGGTCACTGAAGGAGTAGACTCTGAAGTCAACGAAAAATAACGTCCGCATCCGACAACGTACCGGGACCGTCCCACGTACCAGCACCGTCACACGGCGACCACGGTCGGAACAGAAACGGGACTGCAAACCATCCGGAGCAATCCTGAGCCCGGCGGTCTACCCTAGACGTGCCACAGGCTCTGACGGTCTAAGGCTGGACCGTCACAGCCATCTGACGGCCCAACACAGGGGCGTTAGACCCTTGGTGTAAAAACGGTTGTGACGCGCCTACCCTGGTGCGTCACAGGCCCTGACGCACCCAGCCTGGTGCGTCACAAGGCACGAAGGAACAAACTGTGACGCGTGCGACTCGGTGCGTCATAGACTGTAACGGACCAACTCTGGTGTGTTACAAGGTGGGAATGTGTCCGCTCTGACGCACCCACACAGTGGCGTCACAAGGCTGTGACGCGCCAGTCCTGGTGCGTCACAGGCCTTGACCCCCAACGGTCAAAACCAACGGTCATGCCAACGGTCAGATCGTCCCTGACGGTCCAACCTAGGTGCGTCACAGCGCCCTGGCGGTCTATCGTAGGACCGTCAAACCTAGGCGCATCACAGTGCCCTGGCGGTCTATCGTAGGACCGTCACAGCCCACAGACCCCCAGTTGGTTAAAATAGGGCTGTAACGCACCCATCTGGGCGCGTCACATGGTGTGACGGTCACTGGAAGGACCGTCAAACCGACCCGGCGGTGAAATGGTGTGAAATGCCCAAAAATTCCAACAACGCCCCCATGCCTCCATAGGGGAGGGGGAAATCAAAGGGGAAGACCCATGGGGACCCCTAGCATGATTCTAGGCCATCAAAATGTCGAATCGAGGCTCCAATCCATAGATCGAGCGAACTCTCCCCAAAGCATGATTTTGCCCTAATCCGCTCAAAAACACCCCTCTCGGCTCCCATTCGGCCTACAAATCGCGGGGGATGACGGGATGAGCATAGGGATTCGCCCCCCTACCTTAATGGAGCGAAAGCTCCGTCGAATCAAGCTCAAACCACGAAGAACGCTTTTAGAAACCCCGTTCATTCAAGATTCCCACGGACACCGCACGCCCACGAGCACGTGTTCTGCCGACTCTGGGCTGCCAACATGTTCTGACGAACCAGGTGCACGACATTCACACACTGCTGCAGCAACTCAGGTCCCGTCAAAACACGCTCACCAACCTCAAACCAATGAAGTGGAGTCTGACACGGACGCCCATACAACGCCTCATAAGGAGCCATGCCAATGCTCGAATGATAGCTGTTATTGTAGACAAACTCTACCAACGGTAGGTGGTGAATCCAACTCCCCTGCCACTCCAGGCAGCAGGACCTCAACATATCCTCCAAAGTCTGAATGGTCCTCTCTGACTGACCATCTGACTGAGGATGGTACGTCGAGCTAAAAGCTAAATCCATGCCAAGAGCTCGCTGGAAACTCCTCCAGAATCTAGAAGTGAAACGCGGATCCCGATCCGACACAATAAAAATGAGAACCCCATGCAACGGAACGATCCGCTCCACATAAAGGTGAGCCAACCTGGTCCCGCTCCAGCTGACTTTGATCGGTAACAACCGAGTCACCTTCGTCAGCCTATCCACAAGCAACCAAATACTGTCCTGCCCACTCGGAGTCCTCGGCAATCCCACCACGAAATCAGTGGTCACGTGGTCCCATTTCCACGCGAGAACATCCAAGGGCTGAAGAGTACCTCCTGGTCGCTGATGCTCCGCCTTCACCTGCTGACAGGTCAGGCACCTGGCCACAAACTCGGCCACATCTCTCTTCATGCCAGGCCACCAGAACTGTCTCCGCAAGTTCTGATACATCTTCGTCGTACCCGGGTGTACGGTGTACCTGCTCCCATGAGCCTCGCGCAACACCGCACGACGAACCTGCTCCTCGGCTGGGACGTATAGCCTACCGCGAAATCTCACGGCTTCGTCCTCGCCGAGCTCCACATCAGCCATAGCCAAAATCCGGGGCAACTCAGGGTCCGCATGCTGAGCCTCTGTCACCTGATGGCGGATAGCAGGAGTGACAGTCAGACTCGCAAGCATCGCTAACCCTGGCTCCTGGAGAATCTTGAGCCTGAATGACACTTCGGGCACTTGTTCCCAGAGCCTCCACTTCCTCAACATCAAGGCACTGACCGCGACCTTCTGACTCAAAGCGTTGGCGATGACATTCATCCTGCTCAATTGATAAGACAGGGTGAAGTCATAATCCTTCATAAACTCCATCCAACGCCTCTGCCTGAGGTTAAGGTCCCTCTGGGTGAACACATACCTCAAACTCTGATGGTCAGTGAATACCTCGAACTTCTCACCGTACAGATAATGCCTCCAGATCTTCAGCGCGAAGATCACAACCGCCAACTCCAGGTCATGGGTAGGGTAGTTCTCCTCGTGGGGCTTCAGCTGCCGAGATGCATAGGCCACCACTCTACCATGCTGCATCAACACAACACCCAATCCGACCCCGGAAGCATTTGTACACAGCACAAAACCTCCCGATCCAGAAGGCAAAACCAACACCGGAGTCGAGGTGAGCAATCTCTTCAGCTCCCTGAAACTCTGCTCACACTCATCTGACCAGATGAAAGGCACATCCTTCCGCGTAAGCTTGGTCATCGGAGCCGCAATGCGAGAAAAATTCTGGATAAACTGACGATAATAGCCCGCAAGCCCCAAGAAACTCCGGATCTCCGTCACAGACCTCGGCCTCGGCCACTGCATTACTACCTCGACCTTGGCGAGATCCACGGAAATACCATCACCATAGATCACGTGCCCCAAAAGTGCACCTCACGAAGCCTGAACTCGCACTTACTGAGCTTCGCATACAACTGGTGATCTCGCAACGTCTGCAGCACCACATCTAAATGGTACGCGTGCTCCTCGGCAGACTACGAATCAACAAGGATGTCATCTACAAATACGACCACGAACTGGTCCAAGTACGGACAAAACACCCTCTACATCAAGTCCATGAAGGCTACGGGGGCATTGGTGAGCCCGAACGGCATCACCAAGAACTCGTAATGCCCGTACCTCGTACTGAACGCAGTCTTCTCCACATCGGACTCGCGAATCCTCACCTGATAGTAACCAGACAGTAAATCAATCCGCGAGAACACTCGAGCAGATTGAAGCTGGTCTAACAAATCATCAATCCGTGACAACGGATACTTGTTCTTAATGGTCACCTCATTCAGCTGTCGGTAGTCAATGCACAACCGCAAGCTACCGTCCTTCTTCTTCATGAACAACACGGACGCACCCCAAGGGGAAAAGCTAGGATGAATATACCCCTTGGCCAGCAACTCTTGCAACTGCACCCTCAACTCCCTCAACTCAGCGTGGGCCATACGGTAGGGAGCCTTCGCCAAAGGTCCCGTACCAGGCACAACCTCGATAACAAAATCGATCTCCCGCTGGGAAGACAATCCAGGTAAGTCCTCCGAAAAAACATCAGGAAACTCGCACACCACCAGAATGTCCCTGACGTCCGGACACGGCTGGTCTACCAAGACCACAGAAGCGAGAAAACCCTCACAACCCGCATCAAGCAAACGACGAGCCCTAATAGCCGAAATAAGAAAGTGAGAAATGGAAGACCTGATACCTTGGAAATAGAAGGTGGGTCCACGAAGTCGCCGAAAGTAAACCCTCTTCGAGCCGCAATCCACCAACGCATGATGTGCCTCGAGCCAATCCATGCCCAAAATCACATCAAAGTCTTGAAGCGGCAACGCATAGAGCCTAGTCGGCAAACTCCGCCCTTCCACCCACACAGGAACCTCATCGAAACAATATGGAGTGATCATAAAATCACTCGAAGGTAACTTTACTGTCAAATCACAGGACAACTGGGTCACTGGCTCCTCGATACTCAGCGCGAAATCCTTTGAGATAAACGAATGAGATGTGCCAGAATCAAATAAAACTCGAGCCGCACAACCCAAAATCTGAACGGTATCTTCCACGAGCTGCGACGCCACTACCTCTGCCCTGGTCATGTGTGTGATCTGACCTCGAGCTCTCTGCTTGCCTCCCACACTCGCTGACCTGGGTAGCGGCGGATACTTTCCCTACTGCTGCTGCGGCTACTGTAGCGTCTGCTGCTGGGGAAACTGCTGCTGCTGAGGAAACTGCTGTTGCTGCTGCCTCTGAGGATAGTTACGTGCCATATGCCTTGGCTGGTCACACCTGAAACAAACTACCGGCGATGTGCACTGCCTGCCTGGGTGGAATCCACTGCACCGGGGACACGACCCTCGCGATCCACCCACTGACCCCCGCCGCTGCAAAGGTGCCGGCTGCTGAACACTGCCCGAAGAAGCCTGCTGCTCACGGCCCTCCTTCTTCTTCTTCCGGAAACCCTTCCCGAAGAACTTCTTCATCTTGGCGCCAAAAGATGCAGATCCTGCCGTTGATGCCGCCGGAGCTGAAGCTTTCGAACTACCAATAGAAAGTTGGAATGTGCTCTGCTGCTGAGTAGTCATCTGCTGGCTGCGGCCTGACACGGACTGCCCCTGGCTAATGGGTCCTCGAGTCCTCTGCATGTCCATCTCCAAAGAAGCAACCATGCCAGAAGCCGTCTCCAAATTAGTGACAGCGTTCGCAATCAAATGGTGCCTCAGCTCCTGCCTCAAGCCCTGAACAAATTGTGCGGTCTTCACCCTCTCATGCTCCATGATATGAGGTGCATAACGACCCAACTCAACAAATCGGGCCCTGTACGGCAACACGGATATGTCACCTTGGACCAGCTCCAAAAACTCACGCATCCGCTGCGTAGCAATATACTCTGGACAGTACGTACGCTCAAAAGCGCTGACAAAGTCGTCCCACATAATCTGCTCAAGTGGACGAAGCTGAAAAGACGTCTTCCACTCGGAAGCCACCACGCTCGAGCCGTACCCTGTAACTGGTTATAGGCAAACATCACCGTGTCCTCTGTAGCACACCGCGCGAAACTGAACACCTGCTCCATCTCATCGAGTCAATCTCGAGCCAAACCAGGGTCTGGCTGACCGCCATAGAAAGGTGGATGGAACTACATGAAATCCCTCACTACTCGGCATGGCCCTCCCCTGATCGACGAGCCCTCACCAGCCTCTCTGCCGAATTGTTGCAACATAAGCTGGTACATGACACAGAAGAAATCCTCGGCCCCCGGAACCCTCGCAGCATCCGCTGTCTCGGTGGCCGCTAGTGGCACTCTACTCTACTCCTCCTACACCTACTTAGCCTCTTGAACCTCCGCCAACAGTCCCTGCAGAGAGTAAGTCGCCCGCCTCGGCGCCATACTCGCACCTGAAGCAAAAGACTGAAAACACGGAAACGGCAAGGTCAAGAAAAACACACGATGCCCGATGCCAGCGTCAACTGTACATCATTGCTGTGGACTAGTGGACCACTATAATTACCTATGATTCTCGTATAATTCCACAACCGCTGCTCTGATATCAACTGTAACGACCCGAGAATCCGATTACCGGGAAGGCCCGATAACCCGAGACTCGCACCGCCACCCACGAGCCCGAAGACTCGGAAGGGTTAAAAGGATGGTGTGGAGACTACACAAGTATCACAAATAATTGTAGAAATTAAATAATTCATATAATTAAGTAGGAAATAAATTAACATTTTAATTAATACATGGTCCACAAGATAACAATAAAATAACAACAGTAGTCCATAACTAGTACCGAGACAAGAAAGAAAAGTACAGCTACACGGGGCATACCCCGACTCTGACCTCTAGCACTAACGCTGGGCACCCGAACCACGCTGAGCCTCAGACACGCTCCCCTGAAGCCGCGCCTCGCCTGAAACGCCCAAAAATTCCAACCACGCCCCCGTGCCTCCATAGTAGAGGGGGAAATCAAAGGGGAAGACCCCTGGGGACCCCTATCATGATTCTAGGCCATCAAAACGCCGAATCGAGGCTCCAATCTATAGATCGGGCGAACTCTCCCCAAAGCATGATTTTGCCCAAACCCGCTCAAAAACACCCCTCTCGGCTCCCATTCGGCCTACAAATCGTGGGGGATGACAAGATGAGCATAGGGATTCGTCCCCCTACCTTAATGGAGCGAAAGCTCTGCCGAATCAAGTTCAAACCACGAAGAACGCTTTTAGAAACCCCGCTCCTTCACGCATCCCACGGACACCGCATGCCCATGAGCTCGCCTCGCCGCCGCCCACGTCGCCGCGCCGTCGCCCCGCCGCCGTCTACTGTCGGAGAGAGACCCTGTAATATCCCGGACCTTTCGGATCCTTCTTCATGGGTCTCGGATCTGGTTTTCGGAGTGTCCGGCTCTGTTGTGTCCGAAATTTCGTTTTGAACATCTTTCGTGTTCGGATCGGCGCGATCCGGAGTCATTTCGGAGGCCCGGAGGCGTTCCGCGACTTTTCCGCGTGTGTTTTCCGATTCCTGGTGTGTGTTTAAGCTTTTTCTTCGGAAACTCGCTGCAGGCGAACCAGGCGGTTCACCCGGGCACGAGTGGTACCGTTGCGATCGGTGCGTTCCGAGGATTCCGGAAATGTATTTTTCTATTTTTCGATATTTTTCTGAAAAATCGGATTTTCTATATATTCCTATTTCTTTTCTTTTTCTTTTCCTCTTTCTCTTTCTTCTTCTTCTTCCTCCTTCCTTCCCCAACCGTGGCCGCCCTCCTCTCTCCCTCTCTCTCTCCCATTCGGACGCGGTGAGCCCCTCCCCGGCTGTGGACGGTGGCAGGGCGACGGCGCGGACGCGTGGGTGGCGGCGAGGCGAGCTCGTGGGCGTGCGGCAAGCGTGGGAAGCGTGGGGAGGCGAGGTTTCTTAAAGCGTTCTTCGTGGTTTGTGGACGATCCGGCGGAGCATTCGCTCCATTGAGGTAGGGTGACGTTCCTTAGCCTCTTGCCGTTCATTTCCGTGATTTGTAGGCCGCGGGGAGGCCGAGAGAGGCTTGTTTGAGCGGGTTTGGGGTTTTCCATGATTTGGGGAGAGCTCGCCCGATCTATGATTTTAGCCCGCTATTTCGTGTTTTGGTGGCTTAGAAGCATGCTAGGGATCCTTAGGGGTCATTCCCCTTGATTTCCCCCTCTCTGGTGGAGGTATGGGGGCGTGGTTGGAGTTTTTAGGCGTTTCCGCCGTTTTCGGGCGCGGACTGAGAACGCGCTATACTCCAGTAGCGCGTTCTTCATGGTCGCGCTGCCCCGATGGGGTGCGTTCATCGGAGAAGATGAACAGTAGCGTGACCTGCCTTGTTGCGCTAGGAGGCCCTAGCGCGATCTTCCCTGTCGCGCTAGGGGGTCCTAGCGCGTTCTTCCTTGTCGCGCTAGGGGTTCCTAGCACGATCTGTCCTGTCTTCGGGTGTTCCTCTTGGGCCGTGTGTGTGTCCTGGACACCCCGTGGAGTTCCGGGACCGTGTCTTTGGGTGTCCGGAGGTTCCGTTTGCCTTGGTCATGCGTTTGGCTGTGGGCGGTGCGTCCGTTTCTTCTTCGACCGTAGTCACCGTGCGATGGTGATGGTACGTGGGACGGCCCCCGTACTTCGTCAGGTTCGGACGTTGTTTTCCGTGGTCTTGAGAGTCTACTCCTTCAGTGACCCTCCACTAGTCGTAGCCCACCAGTACGAGGTGCCGGTCTCACCTGGGAGTGGTGTACGGGCATTCACCTTTGAGACGGTTTGTGGACCGGTTACCGTAGGCCCCTCGTCGGTAGCCAGAGTCCGGCTACGGGGGAAAACCGGTCAGAGGACCAGACCTAGTGACGCAAGGTCTGTGTGTGGTTGGGGGCGGTTGGACCCACGTCGACGGGCATGACCCCAGCTAGTTACTTGTTTGTGGTTACTTGTACGGTGTCTGCGCCTTGGGTAGGACCTACCACGTCAGGCGATTCACCTGTGGCGCGGTGTAAGACGTCAGGGGACGCTACCGGCTGTGCTTCTAGTGGGTGGTACTCCTGTCGAGTACGGAGTGACAGACTGTCAGTCGTGTGTTTCCGACCTTCGGGTTTTGCGGTTCGACCGTTGAGTTTCGGTCTCGTACCGTGGCACGTGTGTCGGTTTGCGTGCTGTAGGGCCTGGTTCTGTAGAGTACAAGGCTTTCCTTTCCGAGATACTTTCCTACCGCTAGTGTAGTGGTTTCTCGTTTTACGAGGTAGGGTTCGAGTGATCCCTACTGAGTCTTGTTCCGAGACTCATTCCCTGCGTGTTTTCACCGTGTTTCAGGTGAGGCGCCACCTTCGGGGAGCGCGTCAGGAGTGCAGCGTGGTGCGGGTGACCAGAGGTAGTGCCAGAGGTCAGAGCCGGGGTATGCCCCGTGTAGCTGTACTTTTCTTTCTTGTCACTGTACTAGTCATGGACTACTGTTACTGTTGTTGTTATTTGATTGTGGACCATGTAAAATGTTAAGTTATTTCCTGCTTAATATCATAACTGTTTAATTTCTGCGATTATTTGTGATACTTGTGTAGTCTCCACACCATCCTTTTAACCCTTCCGAGTCTTCGGGCTCGTGGGTGGCGGTGCGAGTCTCACGTTATCGGGCCTTCCCGGTAATCAGATTCTCGGGTCGTTACAGACCCGCCGCGTCGAAATGGGAGAGAGAGTGGAAAAGGGGGGAGCTCACGGTGGGAGGAGGAAGAAGAAGAAGAAAGAGAAGGGTGGGGAGAGAGAGGAAAATGAGAGATATTTATAGAAAATCCGAAAAATCCAGAAAATATCAAAAAAGTAAAAATTATATTTCCGGGATCCTCGGAACGCACCGATCGTAACGGTACCACTCGTGCCTAGGTGAACTACCCGGTTCACTCGCAACGAGGTTCCGAAGGAATTACCGAAACACACACCGAGAATCGGAAAACACGTGCGAAAAAACCGCGGACGCACTCTGGGCCTCCGAACACCTCCGGATCGCGCCGATCCGAACACGAAAGATGTCCGAAATAAAATTTCAGATATAACGAAGCTGGAAACTCCGAGAAATCAGATTCGGGACCCACGAAGAAGGATCTAAAAGGTCCGAAATATTACAGATGAATTAAACTTGCTTTCTAAAACCCCAACCAACCGAAGGTACGAATTCTTTAACTAAAAGAACGTCGGCACCATAGACCTGCCAAACAATGATTGCTTGCAGTAGCATCCATTTAGTAGCACTCAAGGGATCTCGACGAACAGTTGAACCATGAAAGTAGAGTTGAAATCTTGTGAAAAGATGAAGGTGAGGAGATTCTTAAATGGCTTAAAACCCCAGTATATTACTCAACTCGCACCGATGGATATACAAGTATATGCCGATGTGGTGAGAAGAGCCCAACTCCTGGAAGATGCAACGGAGATGTCTGATCGCATCCGAGAAAGAGATGCCAAGAAGGAGCCAGTAACTAGCTCCGGTAACTTCAAGCTCTCCTTCGAGAAGAAGAGGTCCAATGATGGGCGTGACTCCTTAAAGATGGGCATAACTTTCAAAAGGACATGAAGCCAAGATGGAATGATAGATAAATTGTCCCTTTTGTTACCCCATCAAAGGAACTATGCAAGCATTGTGAAAAGCCCGGACATAAGGCAGAAGAGTGTTGGAGAAGACTTGGTGCCTATCTTCGCTGTGGGAGTCGGGATCATAGAATCTCAAATTATCCACTCCTCAACGAACAAGCTCCGTCGGAAAAACTTCCAGTTGCTGTCAAAAAGTAAGGAAGACTTCAAGCTCTCAAGAATGCGATACTTACCGAAGAAGGAGGCGTTGTGGAAGGTACTCTTTCTGATTGCTCAAAACCCGCCTCTGTTTTATTTGACACTGGAGATACGCATTCATATATATCTAAGAGCTTTGCTGATACTTTACCGATGAGGCCCGTTCCATTAGAATCCAAACTTGTTATTGTTACTCCTATTGGAGCGGGATCGAAGATTAAATATTTTTACCCTACTAGTGAAGTTCTAGTCAACGGTTTCAACCTACCGGCTGACTTAGTATGCATTGAGATGGGAGGATATGATATTATTTTGGGAGCTGACATGTTATCCACATATGGTGCTAGTGTTAACTGTAAATTGGGTACGGTAACCTTTAGTGGGTATCCCAACCTCTTATTTTCTGGTGTCAGGTATTCTAGACACCTATCCCTTATTTCGGCTCTTAAAGCCGATAAATTATTGAAGAAGGGTTGTGTTGCTTTCTTAGTTTCTATGACTATGGCCAAGCATAAGGAACCCAATCTGGAGGATATTCCTATTGTTCAAGATTATTCTGATGTATTCTCGTATGAGTTGCCTGGTATTTCTCCGGAGAGAGAAGTGGTCTTCTCTATTGATTTGATTTCGGGAGCTGCACCGGTATCTAAGACTCCTTATCAGATGTCCTCTATCGAAATGAAGGAATTAAAAGAATAACTAATGGAGTTATTGGAGAAGGGATTCATCTGACCGAGTACTTCACCATGGGGAGCCCTTGTCTTATTTGTCAAAAAGAAGGATGGGTCAATGAGATTGTATGTTGACTACCGATAATTGAACCAACTCACAATCAAGAATAAATATTCATTGCCGAAGATTGATGAACTATTTGACCAGATTTCGGGAGCTCGATATTTTTCAAAACTTGATCTCAGATCTGGTTATCATCAATTGAAGATCAAGGAAGGGGATATTCATAAAACGGCATTCAAGAGTAGGTATGGACACTATGAATTCACTGTTATGCCTTTTGACCTAACCAATGCGCTTGCCGCATTTATGCAATTGATGAACAATGTATTCAGGCCATACCTTGATCAATTTGTGGTGGTCTTTATTGATGACATTTTGATATACTCCAAGTCCAAGATGGAGCATGAAGAACATCTCAGGAAAGTCCTCCAATTATTAAGAGATCACAAGCTTTATGTTAAGCTTAGTAAGTGTGATTTCTGGTTAGAAGAAGTTTCTTTTCTAGGTCACATAATCTCCCGGAAGGGTGTTGCGGTCGATCCTTCAAAGGTCGAGGCCGTGAAGAACTGTGAGAGACATACTAATGTGACCAAAATTCGAAGTTTTTTGGGATTGGTAGGATATTATAGAAGATTTATTAAGGATTTCTCCAAGATCGCCGCGTCTTTAACAATATTGACGAGAAAGGAGATTCTTTATATATGGTCCAAGGAATGTGAGAAAAGCTTCCAGACTTTGAAAGATTGTTTGACTACTGCCCTTGTACTCGCATTGCCTACTGAAGGAGGAGGATTCGAAGTTTATGCTGATGCATCCGGAATTGGACTAGGCTATGTATTGATGCAATATGGCAAGGTGATCGCCTATTCCTCAAGGCAATTGAAAAAGCACGAGGAGAATTATCCCGTGCATGACTTAGAGCTAGCGGATGTAGTCTTTGCCCTGAAGATTTGACGGCATTATCTCTATGGTGAGACATTTATTGTATATTCTGACCACAAGAGTCTCAAGTACTTATTCTTTCAAAAAGAACTCAATATGAGACAAAGACGGTGGTTGGAATACTTGAAAGATTTTGATTTCTCTATACAATATCATCCCGGAAAAGGCAATGTCATAGCTGATGCTCTTAGCCGGAAGCCGATGGTAGTATTATCAAGTTTAATGATTAAAGAGTGACATTTGTTAGAGCAAATGGCAAACCTAGAGCTCAGTATGAAGGAGAAGGAAGAAGGAGTCTTAATTACAAATATTAGACTTCAACCCAAGTTACTCTCTGAAATTAAAGAGCTATAATATGATGATCCGTTGATTGTTGAAATTAAAGGGTAATTAGATCAACGACCGGATTTCCTTTTGGTAGATGATGGAAGGTTACTTTTTCGAGGAAGAACCTGTGTACCTGATTATTCTACCATTAAGGATAAAATCATGGAGGAGGCACATCGATCGAGATACACTATTCATCTTGGTTCTACAAAAATGTACCAAGATCTCAAAAGAACCTTTTGGTGGCCTAACATGAAAAGAGAGATAGCCGAGTTAATGAGCCGATGTTTAGTCTGCCAACAAGTTAAAGCCGAACATCTCAAACCGGCTGGTAAGCTAAAACCTCTCGAGATACTGGAATAGAAATGGGATAGTATTGGCATGGATTTCATAGTTGGATTGCCAAATACCAGAAGTGGATTTGATGCTATATGGGTGATTGTGGACCGACTAACTAAGTCCGCTCACTTCTTGCCCATCAAAATCAAATGGACTGTGGATGTTCTAGCCGTCATATATATCAAGGAGGTTGTAAGGCTGCACGATATTCCAACTTCTATTATTTCAGATAGAGATCCGAGATTCATCTCTCACTTTTGGAAAGGTTTGCAATTATCTTTAGGTACCATGCTGAATTTTAATACAGCTTTCCACCCTCAGACAGATGGACAAACCGAGAGGACGAATCAGATTATCGAAGATATGTTGAGAGCTTGTATGATATATTTTGGCGGAAGCTGGCATAAACACTCGTCCTTGACTGAATTTGCATATAATAATAGCTATCAGTCTAGCATACAAATGACAACTTTTGAAGCACTGTATGGCAGGAGTTGTAGATCACCTCTATGCTGGAGTGAAGTTGGAGAGAAAGGATTGATTGACCTCGATATTATTCAAGATACAACTCACAATATTCAGTTGATCCGTGAAAGGCTGAAAATTGCTCAATCACGGCAAAAGAGTTGTGCCGATAATTGAAGCAGAGACCTTGAATTTCAAGTGGGAGAGCATATATTCTTGAAAATTTCACCCACACGAGGAATTAAAAGGTTTGATATCAAAGGAAAATTGAGTCCAAGATTTATTGGCCCTTTTGAGATTCTGAAAATAATCGGGGAAGTGGCATACAAGTTGGCTTTACCCCCACAATTGGCTGGTGTCCACGATATATTTCATGTATCCATGCTAAGGAAATATGTGTATGATCCTTCGCATGTGATTCAATTCAATGACTTGAAGCTATAGAAGGATTTATCTTATGAAGAAAGACCAATCAAGATCTTAGATCAGAAATTACACCAACTGAGGAATAGGGCTATACCAATGATAAAAGTCCACTAGAGTAAGCGTGGATTCGAGGAAGCTACCTGGGAATTAGAAGAGTCAATCAAGAAGAAGTATCGAGATTTGATCTCAGGTTAGAACTTTAAACTCTCCATTTGAATTTTTAAATTACTATTAGGTAAGGTGAATTTGGAGGACCAAATTCTTTTAAGTGGGGGAGGATGTAGCAACTCGAAATTTTATATGCATTTATATGTGAAAATAATAATAATGAAAGATGAAAATAAAATAAATGATAAATATTTTTCTTTATCTCTTTAAAGTGTAGAATATTTAAACGCGAAACCTATCCCATGTGTTAACACAAACGGCGAGATTCGTGACATGATTCGGAGAAGGCGAAGACGTCAGTACTGTAGCAATACTGTAGCATCCGATTTAAGAGAGAATTATTAGCTCTAATTAAATCTTAATTAGTAGATGATGTCATTTCTTACATCATTGAATAAATGAGGTCATTGGTTATGTCATAAAGGGGGACTTATTTCAATATTCTTATGTTAAAATTTATTAGCCACATAAGTGGGTGTAATAGTGACATGGGTCGGTGAAATAGAAAAATTAGGTAAAAAATTGACTTAGAATTAAATTGGCAATAAAATATCATTGAATAAATGAGATAATTGATTATGTCATAAATGGAGATTTATTTCAACATCCACATGTTGGAAATTATTTGCCAATATAAGTTTGTGTAATAGTAACATAGGTGGGTGACATAGGAAATTAGGTGGAAGATGGAATTAAATTAGTAATAAAATAATTATGAGACTTGGCCTATAAATAGGGTTGGGATCTTCCCTACTCAAAGTACAAATCTATTGGGGAAGTGCTGGTTGTAGAGAGGAGGAAATCTTGAAGTTTGGAGGAGTGTTCAAAGTATTCTTCATTCTTATTTTTCTTCCTATTCGATCTTCTACTAGGTAGGTATTCTCTCAGGCTAAACTCAAATTGATGCATGAATTAGATGTAGATGTATGTCTACTTTGATTCTATACTATTTTTTCCAATTTTTATTGAGTATTAAACATGTTATCCATACAATTGGACATAAGATTTTAACCGAGATTTTTATCCGTCGGAAGATCCGACTCGGATCACGGTGTCTTTCTAAGACCGTGTTCCGGATGCGCGATCTCCACCCCGATCATGATGTTTTCATATTCTAATTGAACCAATATATCCTCTAGCATGTTAAATACATCATGTTAAGTTGCATATCATTTAAATTCACACACGATTAACTTAAGGATACGGAAGATAATAATTCTATTCCATGAGCTTATATTGCTGTCCTAATTCTCGTTACCTTCATGATATCCTTGATATCCATGACTATATTATATGTCTATCATGTTAAATGGAGTAGATATTATCTGTTAAAATTACATGGGGTTAGTTGCATGATCATGATCAATACGAGTTTTAACGATTTCTATGTTATCGCATTACCGTGTTTTCGACAAGTCGCGTAACTCTCTAGATTTTCAAAGAAGAACGGTGTCTAAGGAAAGAGGTCCATGGAAAAATACTTTAAGTGGATAAGTGGTTACTTAATTAGGACCTCGTGAATTCGAGTGGAGCCTCCCACTATCCCACCTCTTACCTGGCCATGATTCTTCGATTTTCTAGTTAAGCTCCGACTGCGAAAAATGAGATAGAATTTTCGCTAGAATTATTCCTCATTTCCAACAAGTCATGTAATTAGCAAGATTCTCAAGGAAAAATGGTGTCCAAGGAAAGAGGTCTACAGATAAACGTTTTAAGTAGATAAGTGGTTTCTTAATTAGGACCTCGCGCATGCGAGAGGAGTCTCCCACTGTCCCACCTCTTACCTAGCCGTGATTCATCGATTTTCTAGCTAAACACCCGACTGTGAAAAACTTGATCTAAACCCGTTTTACGAGATTTTTTGCAAGGCTGATTATGCCTTATCCGACAATTCAATCCATTTATCGACTTAATATCGTTAAACATGATGTCTTAAATCCTCTTGGAACTTCTCTTACAACTATTTGTAATCTTATACTACTTGTTCCTTCAATGATAATTTTTGCTAGATCTATACTTTATTTCATAAGTTTTACCTTGAAATTCTTTGTCCATACATATTATATGGATGTCTAAATATACTTAGGATGTATGATCCATAACCCCAATGCTTGGCGTTAATGGGGCCCGGTCTAGTCCTGGCGGGAGCGCCTGAAAATACTTATGCCCATGGGAGTTGAATGACCTGGTGTGACATTGCACCGAAGTGCTTGACTTGCTAGATTGATTTATGACATTCCACAGTTCGTGAATTACTTGACTTTCTTGAATACATGAAGTACTTGAATTACGTGAAATACTTGACTTGTACATACTTGCGTGAAATGGCCAATTCCATGATAATACTTGCTACATGATCATTCTCTACTTTAATTTTACTCTTGATATCTTGTCTACTTGTGATTTCAATTACTTGCATTACTTTACTCTCTCTCCTATTCTTGTTCCATATTTTATTTACGTTTCTCGACATAGCACATACCTTTATCCAAAAATATTAATTACTTTAACTTTCCTGGTATAGAGATATAAATCCTACTAAGCGTTTCGCTCACCCTACGTTTTCGGTTAACATTGCAGGTAGTTCCGACGATGAACCCC
Source organism: Amorphophallus konjac (assembly GCA_022559845.1). Classification (NCBI taxonomy): domain Eukaryota; kingdom Viridiplantae; phylum Streptophyta; class Magnoliopsida; order Alismatales; family Araceae; genus Amorphophallus; species Amorphophallus konjac. The sequence goes on from CM040126.1 coordinate 390,058,983, forward strand.
AAACACATGGGGATGGACAAGAGTGAAACGAGGGATCAAGTTCATCTTAGTTACCTAGGTTTATGAGTGTTACTCTTGCTAGAATTATGTACTTGGAAGTTGTATTATGCCTCTTAAGAATTAAGAATGTTGTAAAACTTTATTTCGATGAAATAAAAGTATCATTTTCTTTTTGTGTCCCATTATAGTTGGACCCTATTATACATGCTCTTGATCGACACGAATGTTTACGACTCGTCGCGCCTCGATATTCCACGTCGGGACGTGACAGGCGCGCTCACCTCCCTCCCACGCCGTTTAACCATCTCCTCTCCCATTAAAAAAAAAGAGAGAGAAGAAGAACAACACTCTTGAGGTGGGTGTGAACCGACGCGCCCATTTATGCGCCGGATCACATCTCCCCCCCCCCCCCCCTTCTACCCTTCACCATTCACACTCCACTTACGTAACACCCATCCCCCCGTCCTCTTTAATAGAAGAAAACTAAACTAAAATAGGCACAACTCACACACTTGCATTAAAAACAAAAAAAATGGGAGGAAATCAAACAACCCCCCAAAAAAGTGAGAACAGTAACAAATAAACAAAAGAAAATACATCCACACACCTAAATGAATAAAGGAAAATCCAATAATAAAAAAAACAAGAAAACATAACACCGCAAGCTTCAGAACCTCCGCTTCCCCGGACTCGGTGCGAAAAGAATATCAATGACACCCCCCTAAGTCGGATTCGGATCTCGGGAGTCGTCCCGACATGGCCATGATCCGGCATTGCCTTGGGCCGATAGTTCATCAAACTTGACCCGTTTCTACCGAGATCTAGTCTCGCACTCTTATTAAACTTGCCGTATATGCGACAGACATTCACGTAGTTTTATAACCATCTTTTATGCCACAAACTCGGACTTCTGTCCGAACGTGAAATGGTCCGCGAGTGACTGACATACCTTTGAACATTTACACCCCAACGTGGGGTCCGATTAAATGCAGTTCGAGATTTCATTTATCTCATCTCTTTTATGTTAATTTTAGGCCGTAAGGCCCCTTTTCCTGGCGACTAATCAAGGGTTTTCCCCTCTCCGAGGGGATGTAATTAACGTCGTAGTCTTTACGGTATGGTGGGTTTTTGTTCCGACACGACACACACACAATCGTCTGATTAGTCAGATCGAGCGTACCCCGGGTTCCAGATGACTCTAGTCTTGGAAACCCGAATAAATTGTCACTTATGTAACTGGCACGTCTTCGCACAAATAAACCGAATAAACACACTAAATAAACAAATAAATGAATCGAATAAACAAATAAAAAGACGTTCCCAAAGTGCATCCACAGGCATCTCATAAGAAAATTATCTTGGACGACTCTAAGTCCTCTGGTGAAGGGGAGGGCAACCGCTGTGGCAACTCGAGCACCTCGGGTGCCCAACCTGGTCCTTGTCTCCCTTACTTCAATGTTTCCTACCGGATAGTTTGCGGTCTCAGGGAGGCCTTCCAAATTCTGGCAGATATCAACATCTTCTTTCCCTCCGTAGACGACTACCTAGGGGGGTACTTTTCCAGAGGGATCAGTGTATCCATAGAGGCCATCAAGGTTGGCTTCTATCTTCCCATTCCCCCCTCTTCGAGGGGATTCTACATTTTAATGGTATGGAGCGAGGGTAATTATCGCCCAACTTCTGATGCATCCTTTGCGCCTTTGTATATAGTCGTTACCAGGTGAGTGCCACCCCCACCCTTTACCTCTTCCATCGGTTCTTCAATGCCCAACGTTGCCCAGACTCTAACATCCTCGCCTATTATTTCTGGGCTCGGAGCAAGAAGACCTTTATGCACTGCTCCCATGTTGTTTCGAACATGAAGCGCTGTCAGGAGCACTTCGTATTCCTGATGAAGGTTGGTGGCACCGGGAGTGCCAGTGACTGCGGCTTCACTGGCCTCGACCAAGTCGGCCTGGCCGACAAACCACCACTGCCGACTAAGGAGGAGGCGCTCGCTATCAAGGCGATGTTCCGTAACCTCAATCTAGACATTAACCTGAAGCTGACTCTAACACTCGTCAGTTCATTGGGGTTGAGCCCCCCACTACCCCACGGTAAGACCTTATGATGTCAATGTTGTTTGCTTTGAACTAGAGTCTAACCTTCTTCACTGTTGCTTGCAGGTGTTTCTGAGTCCCCTCCAAGTGCTCAGAGGGTGGAGCCCGAGTTGGGGTTCAATATGATAGTGTTGCGGTCGTCTATTCCTCACCCGCACGACCACGTTTTGTCACCTGCTGTTGCCCAAGCTAAACTCTCCACTCTCCTCGCCGTCCCGCCAGCTGTTGTGCCCTCTTTGGGCCAAAGTTTATAAAATTTAGGCGATTCTTTTGAATATAAAAATCACGAGCATGTAATGTATATGTCCCTCTTTGATATAGCGATAGATAAATGGAGGGATATCCTTCGTGAGTTATTTTATCCCAGAGTTTAGCCCATTTATTTTGGTAAATAACGGGTTAAATTGTTCCACCAATTTTATTGAGTCAATTTAACTGAGATATATGAGGGTTATCCTTCATTATAATTGGATTAACTTTATTATCTCATCAAACTAAAAAATGGATAAAATGTCACTTATCTCTGGGATAAATAGGGGATATCCCTCTATCAAAGAGGGACTATAAGAACTTGATAGTCCGATCTTGTTAAGCCATGCACTCCAACGAAGTTGAATAATATGTTACCAAACAAGCACCAAACTCTACATATCACGTTCAGGTTGACTTCTTCTAGTATGAAGAATTGTGTGTCAGGGGATTGGGTAGTGATATCAAGGTTTGACAAATCGATACAATACGACCTGTACCACACTTATCGGATCATATCAATCGATGACTGATACGATCAGTGCGTGATAGACAATCGATACGTTATTCATATTATTTAATTCTCATAAATATTATTTATTTCATTTTATGACAAACATTTTTTGACAAATGACTCTTCATAGGTGGTTTGGCTCGATGGGTTGTTAAAAAACGTGAGGCGGCAACGCTCAAAGATTTTTTTTCCCATTCTTCTTCATAAATTGAAGTAAAAATTCATACAAGAATGACAATTCGAACTGTCGTTCTCATCTTCAAATCACAAACACTTAAACCACTATGCTACATAGGATTTTCTATCATATTATTTTTATTTTAAATATTTATAAAATAATATTTACTTCTTAACACGTACCCGTACAACGTGGTTTGATGTCGTATCCTACCGTACCGACGAAATACCGACCGGTCAATAAATCTTGAGTGGTATTATATGAAAGAATAAATATCTTCATCCTTCTTGTAGTTATATTTACATAGACACCCTCATTTTTCCTACTAATATGAATAATGAGGCTAACGTGAGCGATATATCCTTTTTTTAACTTTTAATTTTTATGTTCCTATTATATGAAAAGTCGCATATTTTATTCTATTATGTGTATGCCTGTTTAAGTGTTTTCATTTGTAAAATACAATTCTGTCCCTGCCAAAAACAAATTAATAAGTTATTATGAACGTATTTTTTCGTCATTAATTTTGCTTTTGAACTGTCAGGTGTCAGTCAAAGTAACTTTTTTATAGAGATATTCTCATTAAAAAGTTTAATTTTATGAATAAAAAATAGCATATTCTCTGCATCTTGAAATGGAGAACACCAATGAAGATATGGTTGCAGGTATTATAATATAGCAGGTTACTAAAATAATATTTAAAAAGAGATTTCTCTGTAATTATGCAGACAAGAGAGTTATTTTTGTAATCAATGCGATCTTATATTATCAGGAATTCATCGCCAACTTGACGACAGTACTTCACTTCTTCGTATTTGATTTGTTAATGCACAACGCTGCAGGCTCGCAGCTGCACAGAGAAGCCACCAACCCCCCTAACGTAGGGAGATAGAGGGGGGGGTGGCGCTGCATCAGGGGATCCCACCACCTAACGTAGGTTGGAGAGCGAGAGAGAGAGGGAGGCTGCAGCAGCATCACCTTCCGTTGGGGGTGGGCGAGGTTGGGGGGTGGGGTGGCAGTTGTGGAGGGGCACAACGACAACGTTGCTGCTGCGCTATGGGACCCTCCTTCCCATAACGTGTGTGTGTGTGTCTGTGTGAGAGAGAGAGAGAGAGAGAGAGAGAGAGAGAGAGCGCACAATGGCGCAGCCGCACCGTGGGACCCCATGGGGGGAGAGGTGCATCCACGTGGACCGCGTCGTCGTTTAGGTCCCCTTTTTTTGTGCCAGGGGGGGTTGTCCCTCCGCAGCTGCGCTCCGAGCAAGGGGTGGGAGGGAGGGCACAACTTCGAGGGCAGGGTTCGCCTGAAATACTTCCTATTGGTCCACGTCACCCTTCCTGTTGGTCCAAATTTTACAAATATTCTCCTGAAATACTTGTCATAATGGAAGATTATAATATAAGAATAATTATCTATATATCCCTAAAATCTTTATAAATGTCTCTTATACCCCTATTTTATCTAATTTATCTATATACCCCTAAAATCTAATAACTACACCTCCCTTGGAGCGAGGAATAGATTGAATTATTCATCTTATTTCACACAATTACCAAGTTTGGTAGCACAGGTAAAATAGGATAAATTATTCGGTGTAAGTGTAACATAAGGCATGATGGACTTGGATAAAATTCAGGTAACTTATTCGACCATTGTTTAGGTCTGACATGGTAAGATTATGTGATTTTATTATTTATTTTATTTTTCTAATTATTTTATTTTATTTATTTTTATTATTTAATATAAAATAAAAAGTTAGTTGTAAAATTTGATTAGACTTGAACTGGAATAATTTAGTCGGGCTTACCCTAACCTGCTTATCTTATTCTTTTATCAAATTCTATAGGGCCAGTTTGTTTTTCAAGTGGGGGTAAGGTATTCGACCACCGGGGTCGAACACCTTACCAGAGCTCAGGTAAGAGCCATGTGTGTGAGAGGGAGAGTGTGGGCTCTACACGTTTCTCCTTATCGGATGCCATATTTCCTATCCTAATCGATGAACAAATTGGCCCATAAAGATTAGATTTTAAGGATATACAGGTGTTAGTAAGTAAAGTAGCTCCCAGAGTGGGTGAACGAGAGTGTCGAGTAAAAATTAACTTTTAAAATAAACTTTGCATAATTAGAACTGCTAGAGGTATAATGTGAACCGATGAAACACATATTCATCTTGAATTAGATTTACAATTAAGTGACATGAAAGCTCGCTGCAAGCGTCATGTTCGGATGGGTCAGACTAGGTGAATGGTTAAATAAAGTGCATTAATTTTTGTGCAAGTGACTAACCATCAACACTAGCTGAGTTTTGATCAGTGTTCAACTTATCACTCCGTTGACTTTTGAGCAGGTGCCCGACACACAACTCTTGATTCACAAGACTTTCAAACCCACTGACAATGTGCCTCTATCACTAGACAGATGTAAAGAACATTAAAGCTCATAAAACAGAAATAATTTGAACAAAGACGCAAGAATGATAAGAATGAAAGAACATGCGCATAGACACTCTTAAACTTACAGGTAGCTCCGATTCTTGATCTATGATGATATCGCTCGGGCATATTAAAGATGGACTCTTTTACGACAATGCTATATGATGTAGAATCATTAACTCGTAGCATTAGGACGCTCCGTATGATCTGATCTATTTTCTTCGTAGTCGTCAATTTTCTTTCTATCGTGTCTTTCAAGTATAAAGTGTTGAATCCACAAAATCGTAATTTTTTTTCTATTGTGTCTTTCAAGTATAAAGTGTTGAATCCACAAAATCGCGATGTTGAGATATAAGGGCTCAGGGTCATAAGTACATGTCACAACTCAATTAACTAATACGGGACTATTGTCCAAGGATTATGTCTAAATTTCAACACTCCTCCCCACCGCTAAGATGGGCCGTAGACATTAATTGGGTGGAGGTGACGAGGAGTTAGGTCGGAGATGACAAGAGGAGTTAGGTCATTTGGTCAACTCTGATACCATGTTAAATCCACAAAATCGTAATGTTGAGATACAAGGGTCTAGGGTCATAAGTACATGAACCACAACTCAATTAATTAATACGGGACTATTACCTAGTGACTGTACCTAAATTCTAACACAAAGAGCGAGGTAACCGTTGTGTCTCAATTCTTCTTCGTGTAGTTCAGTGGGTGTCCTGTAACATGATTCTTTGGGATTGTTCTGTTTGGAAATGTGGATCCTCTTCACAAATAAAGATTGTTAATATTAAATAATATGTTTGAGAAAATGTTATCTATCTTAAGCATTATTGCATCGTGAATGTGTGACCAAGGCATCTTCTGCTTTTGTCATAGAATTGTAAGCAGGAGTATCACTGCACTAGAAATAATCTTTGCACTGTTTTTTTAGAAGATTCATGTTGATCTTAGTCCAACCGTTATAAATTATGATATTTATAGATGTGTTCTTGGGTAGAGCATTTATCCTTTTGAGCCAAAGTGGAATGATTTGCTTTGATGTCCGTAAAGATGTTTCAGTGAACCGCGAGTCGTCGTAAGAAGACAAGTGACTTAAGCATTGATCAAGAATACATCAGCTAAAGAGTGGATCGATAAAGTATAGTTAATATATGTTAATCATAGATAAACACAAACGATGACTTATGATGTTTTGTTGAAGTGCGTCACGTTCGAATCTAAGTGTATAAGATATCGATTAAAAAATTGAACCAATGAAGTATAGTTGATCTAGCAATTATGGTTCACACACTCACTTGGTTACTTCAACAAGGGAAATGAATTGGTGAGGCAAGACTGAAGTAACCGTGCATTCTTTGAAGGTTAAAGGTTGGAGATCCCGAAGAGTGGTGCTCAAACTATGATGTTTTGAGGCTTCATGCTGAGAATTACTTCAATAACCTTTTCTCTTCTGAGGAGCATCATTTGGATCCCTCTATTCTGGAATGTATTCCTCAAGTAATAACAGAGGGCCAGAATGCTGGCCTCTGTGTCATCCCGGATGGATTGGAGGTCCGAAGAGTTGTCTGGTCCCTAAAGGGATCCAGCTCCCCAGGTCCAGATGGTTTCTCTGGAGAATTCTATACAACAGGTTGGGATATCATTGGGCAGGATGTCATTGATGTTGTCCGTGCATTCTTTGAAGGTTTCCCCCTCCCAAGAGGAATCTCCTCCTCCCTTATCACCTTGGTTCCCAAGGTGCAAGACCCTAGTTCCTTTAATGAATTCAGACCAATCAGCCTATGTAATTTTTCGTACAAAGTCATCTCCCGGATTATTTCTGAACGGCTGGCCCATCTTTTGCCCAGTATCATTTCTGTGGAGCAGGGAGCCTTTGTGACAGGGAGGTTTATCTTGGATAATGTAGCTCTTGCCCGGCAACTCATGATGGACATCAATAAGAAGGTTAGAGGACATAATGCTATATTAAAACTTGACATAGCCAAAGCCTATGACCGAATAGAGTGGGACTTTATCATAGCAGTCATGAGGAAATTTGGTTTCAGTACCAGATTTACTTCCTACATAGGAATGCTTCTGTCCAACTGCTGATTTTTAATAAATTTCAATGGAGCTATGTCTGGCTTTTTCAAGTCGAGTAAAGGGATTAGACAAGGGGACCCCATTACTCCCTATCTCTTCATTATTGCTTCTGAGGTTCTCAGTAGGGGCTTGTCTGTCTTATTTCAGTCTAGGGCCATTAAAGGTTACAAAGGGCCCAGGCAATCCAAGCAGGTATCCCATCTATTGTATGCTGATGATACCCTTGTATTTTTGAATGCTAGCAGACAGAACATAGTGATCTTCCAACAGTTTATTAGAAGATATGAGCACTGTTCAAGGTAGAAAGTGAATGCTAATAAGAGTAGCTTCATTCTATCTGCTAAAGCCCCCTTGGCCCTTAGACAATCCATTCATGTTCTTACTGGCTACAAGTATCAGGCTGCTGGCATTAGCTATCTTAGAATTCCAATCAAGAAAGGTAGATATATCAGTTCTGATTTTAAATTCTTGATAGATAGGGTGTAATTCAAGCTAGAAGGTTGGCAGTCTAAGATCCTATCCCAAACTGGCAGAGCTGTCCTGATAGATTCTATCTTCTGCAGTATGCCAATCTACCTTGCTTCGGCCTATCACATACCTAAGAAGGTGGTCAATATTATTGATCGTTTGTGTGCCAATTTCTTCTGGCAAGGAAATGAAGGCACCAACCGACGGCATTGGGTTTCCTGGTCGAACATTCAGAGGCCACGACTTGAGGGGGGCCTGGGAATTAGGGACTTACAGTGGGTGCAGGTCTCCCTAGCTGTTAAAACCCTGTGGAACATTATGCATGGGTCCTCTCTATGGTCTTTGTATGCCCGGCAAAGATTCATCAAATCCCATTTTGCTGATTATGTCAAACCATTTCCAGCAGGAATGCCCTTGGCAGTGTTCAGGCAGGCAAAGGAGTTGCTTATATCCAATAGCAGATGGATTGTAGGGAATGGGGCAGGCACAGACTTCTCGAGGGACAATTGGATAGGGTATGGAGCTGTAATAAGTACTGCTCCTGCCAATACCAGTGGGGTGATTGGCTACCCTGTAACATCGGTAAGAGATATCATGAGGGATCCTCAGCATGTAGCTCGGGGTTTCCTCAGCAGTGACTTTCATCCCAGTCTCCAATTAAGCAATGAGGATGATGTCTGTGTATGGACTGGGACCTTGAAAGGAACTTTCTCTGTTAAGTCTACTTGCAATCTGCTCCGACCTAAGGGCACTAGGGGGCCCTCCTGGGCCAAGCTGTGGCACCCTGCCATTGCTCCAAGGGCTGCCCTCTTTGTTTGGAAGCTCATCCATCGCGTAGTGCCAGTCGACAATAGGGTGATGGATTGTGGAATTTCGGTGGTCTCCAAATGCAGCTGCTGCTCTTCCCCGAGCCAAGAAGACCTTAACCACCTTTTCATTAATGGTGAGCTGGCTTCCAAGCTGTGGGGTTGGGTGCATCCTTTGATAAGTAATAAGGTATTCCTTAGTGATTAGATCACAACCCGCTGCTGGAATTTACTGACAGCATCCAATATGCACTCTGCCTTCAGTTTTATTGGGTTGTATGCAGTTGTCCTGATGCTGTGGGAAATATGGAAGCAAAGATGTGCAGTTAGATTTGAAGGAGTGCCCTTGAACACTGGCACTATAATGAGGAGGATCCACTCTTCAATTGCTTTGGCACTGGACAGGCTAAGCTTCCGCAAACCACTCTCCTCAGCTCAACTTAGCTGTCTGGCCCCCTTCCATCTGTCCCCTCGGGTTCTACTTAAGCAGCCACTCTTCATTGTCTACAGTCTAGCCTCACATAAATTAACTCTGTATGTAGACGGGGCCTCCAAAGACAATCCTGGCAGAAGTGGAGGAGGGGGCTGTGTCCGGGACCATCATGGTGGGCTGATTGTTGGTTTTGCATTCTACTATGGCTGTGGTAACAGTCTTTTGGCATAGGCTAGAGCACTGCATGATGGCCTGACTATTGTGAAGCATGGTGGCCTTTGTCTGGCGGCCATTTTCTTGGACAGTGCCTTGCTAGTTGAGACTGTCCGGAAAGGAGTGGCTCCTTGTTGGATGGTCCTCCCATGGTGGAGAAAGATTTTAGATTTGTATCATGAATGTGGATGCTTAATTTAGCACACTTATAGAGAGGGCAACCAGGTTGCAGACTCTTTGGCCTCTCATGCTTGCAATGCTTTAGAAAACTCTGTTTACACTCAAGAAGGAGAAGTGCCTCGGCTGGCCAAGGGCGCTCTTCGGATGGACAAGGCTAGTCTTCCTGCCATTCGCATCCCCTAGTATCCCTGGTTGTACCTCCTCCTTGTTTTCTAGTTTCATAGTTCCTCTCTTGTTCCCTGCAGGGGCTTACATTGTGTAGATCTTGTTTGCCATTCTTTCTCAAGGGTATACCCCGTAGCCTTTGTACTCATTATTCAATATCAATAAAATTTCAGAGCCTCAGTAGTAGCCTGGGGGAGTGAGAACATCTTCCCTCTCTGAGGGAGGGTGCACTCGACCAGAACCTGTACTGATGGTGGTTTTTTGCTTAAAAAAAGTAACCGTGACTAAGATCGAAAGGTGATGGAGAATAGATCAATTAAGCTAGTCACCTTGAGTCTGAATCAGCTGAGGAGAAGGCCAACGAGGACACGACTGAATTCATTCGATATATCTTTTAGCCATGAAGGTGATCAAAATATATTCTAATTTGATTTATCACTTTTGAATCTAAATGACTAATGTTACCGTCAATATTATCGTAACTGAATCGATGTCTGGACCGGTCAATAAGTTAGTTCGGTTCGAATTGGTTAGACCGTTCAATCGAATTGATTTGAACCGTAACGTCATCATAATATTGATATATGGTCTTACCCGATTCTATAATCTAAGACAATAAGAAATAAGATATAATGATCGAAATAAAACATATACATATAGCAAGTAAAAAAATAACACTGATATGGTTAAATAAAGTAATAAATTGACCTTAAAATTTTATAATACTCCGTTGATCTTCACTCTTCACAAGTGACATCTATGCTCCTTTTAATTTTTAAACTTCGAATATATCTAAAATAAAGTAATAAAGAACAACAAATCAATAATAGTAAGATAATTTTATTCATATATAAATATTATATTAAATATTTAAATATATATATATATATAAAGAGTGAATCGGGTCGAATCGATTCGGATCGATTCACCGGTCGAATCACAGTTCGTTCGGTTCATCCAATTTTTTAACATTAGACCGGATCGACTTTAATCGGATCGGTTGATGGTTAGACCGATCCGACCGATCGATCTGATCTTATCCTGATAACATTAGTTACAGCTGAGAAATGAGACAATGAGATTGCATTGATATTTATGAGATAACCTATTCAGATTTGTTGACTCATTCAGATGCAACATTCTCATTCTCAGTTTCAGTCGAATACGAAAAGGCATTCAATGGAGGACAACAGATGTTTCAGTCGGACATCATATATGTTAAAGAGATATTTAAGAAGGCACAGTATACGTTTCAATCGGTCATAATTTAAGCTAAAAAAGTTTCCATCAAAGCATAAATGTCGTTTCAGTGGAAAGATATATAGTAGAAGATTTATTCGGTTGAAAGCCTTTCACATGAATAGGTCAGTTGAAGCGATTTAGTTGAGTAAGATAGTCAAATTCTGCATATATACTCCTGTAAAATTTGATTTTATCAAATATACCTCTCATCTGAGTATATTATCATAAATATCCTCCATTTAGATAGAAATATTACAGTTATACCCTTTTAATTTATTGTCGTCGACGAAGGAGAATATTCTGTGAAAAATGTCATCTACGGTCGTTAGATCTAAGATATATTTGACAAAATCAAATTTTATAGGGATATATATACAAAAAAAATTACTCTTTAACTCACACTTAACTCGAGTTAAACGCATGGGAGTTACGGGCCTTATGGCGAGGGCATAATCGTGACATTACTCATATTTCAAAGATATTCGTGATATTATACTCCGATGAATGATATATTTGATAAAACCAAATTTTGTAAGGGTATATATATAAAAATCCCTAATATATATATACTCGCAAGCCTTCAATATTGGGAAGGCTTTACTAATTGCTTCAACTATAATAAGTCACAAGAAATGTTTCAACTAAAATTAGTTGCTAGGAGTTCATTGAGTACGTTCAGGCAGGAAAGGTTAGGCTGAATGGATTTTGACTGGTTAAGTAGCCAGTGATTTTCTAGCGGAAGAGTTCAATCAGATGCTTCGACTAGATTTAGAGTTCAACCGACGGATTGCTGCCGAGTAGGTGCTCTGACTGAGTGTTTCAAAATAGATGTACAACCTACACAATGTTCACCTATTTTTCAAGCCCATGAATGTTGTTAATTGTTTTCTGACATAATTTTTCTTTAGTTCTTTGTCGTCATCCTTGTTGCCTGCTCATGTGTGGTAATAATAATTTTGCGTAAATTATGTTATCATCCAAAACACGTAAAACTTGATAATTTATGAATAGGAGTTCAATAATAGATTTTATTTTTGATATAGTGTGATATAGTGTTTTGAGATATACAAGTGTGTAAATTTGATAAAGGTAGAAGTATAGTGATTATTTGTAAAGATTTCACGAGTATATATGTAATTTTCTCAATAATATACATAGTAATGTTAAATATAAAAAGATATATTATAAACATGATACGATACAAAAATAATTATTACTTAGGCTTATCCTTAATAACAAAGATAACGACAATATCTTTGTCTTTATTCTTAAAATTGGTATCCTCATGTTCTATAAACTTTGTATAAAGACTGATGTTTTGTAGCAGCTCAACGTAGGAGGAGCTGAGATTGAATTAGTTGAAATAATATCTGAGTTGACGTCTTCGATTTTGTGCCATGATTTGCCAATTGACCGTGTGGTGGTTCGAAAAATTTGAGTAGATGAATCATCGATATATGGTACGAGTACTCTAGGCATGTTTGACATCGGCATAAGGGGGGGCGGCTAATCGACCCCGAAGGGTCGATTGAGATACTCCGAGTCGATTAGCCGAGTTACGTGAGGGGGAGGGCGAGAGGAGGCGAGGCCCACCGGTTAACCAGTGTCGACTAACCGGGGGACAATCCCTTTGTCAAACTCGCCCTTACTGAAATTGTAGTTAAAAAGATTGCGAGATGGTCAAGTCAAATTGACATAGTACGTACCGGATCATATTACACTGTCAGAATCGAGTCAACCCAACTGTCGGGATGACTAACCTTGTTTACATCCCATCCAATCAATTTCAAACGAGAGGGAGCGCCTCTCTAACAAACTGGTTGGATCAAGTAAATCAAATATTAGAGGAGAGGATGGAGCGCCTCTCTCCACGTCGTGCATCCCCACTTCTTTATGCGGGGTGTGTTTGTTACTTCGGTGTATGCACTGCAATCCACGGACAGAGAGGTGGGTAAATTTTGCATTATGATTAAGTGTTTAGACAACGGACATTGCTGAAAGTACAAAATTAACAAAAATAAACACTAAGAATTAAAAGAAAATAATGCAGCACATTCAAAGTCATGTCAAGAAGCACAAATTTTGTTAATTTCGTGGTTTCTAGAGGCAATAACACTACCTTACATCTAAATTGAGCATACTCAGACCAACTGTAGATCAAGAAAACTAAACTGTCGGTAAATAGACAAGAAGAACTTATTTATCTAATGAGTAATATTTTGTGCAGCATCTCGAATAATTGCACCTCGAGGTGTTACACATGTAACACTCTTCATTTTTTTAAAATTTTTTTTTGAGTGACCTCTATGTTTAATTAGTCTAGTACTATATCGTTCACGTCACCCAGTGATGTGACGTGAGGGCCGCATAAAAAATGTACTCTTATGAATGATAAAATTAACCCAATTTCACTATTTATAAGGTTGAAATTTTATTTTTACATAACTCCCACGTCACGTCAATTGGTGACGTGAACACTGTTGGAATCTGAGTTTAAATTTTAAAAGGTTTGAGTCTCTCTTTGTGATGATTAGTCTCACGTTGAAAAATGAAAAAGGTTTCCATATACTTTTAGTTGTGACTCGTGTCTTTGTTATGAATTCATTTGAGGAGACTATGGAGGTTGGCTCATTTGGAATAGTGGCCTCTTTGGCCCATATCATCTATTTCACACACGCGCGAATTGCTTTACCTTGCCGTGGCGTGCGTGCGTGTGATTCTAAAATATTATTTTATTTTATCTTTCTTTTATTTTTTTACCGTTTGACCAAGCGTCTCTTGGATACTCTCCGCGTCTCTTCGGATTCTCCTCCTTGGGCGGTTGTGTTTGACTCGGTCAAGGGTCGCTTCTCAAGAGAGTATTTGAAGTGAGTCTTTTTTCTGTGAGAAGCACGGCTTTCGGTTCTCTCTAACCTGAAAACTTTCTCTCTCGAACTCCTCTCTCCCATCGTCTTCTCCCTCGTGCAAGAGCCATCTGTCACTGTGGTGTTCGCCCCCCACTACAAGAAAAGGCGCGGTTAACGACGGGAATTTCAGACGGATCTATTTGAGTCTCAATATCCGTCTGAATTTCAGACGGATATATTCCGTCTGAAAATCCATCTCTATTTCAGACGTATAATTATCTGTCGCATTATCCATCTCAATTTGAGACTTATATTCAGACGGAAACTATTCCGTCTGAAATTTATTAAAATTTCAGACAAAAATATAGTTCATCTAAAATACCGTCTGAAATGTCGTCTGAAAATCATGAATTCCCGCGCCCAAATCGGCCCCCTCCCCGCCACTCCCTGTCACTCACTTCCCCCCACTCTCCCTCTCATTCTCTCTTTCGTCCATCTCCCTACCGCCGTCTCCCCCGGAGCCGTCGCCGCCGCTGCCGCCGTCGCCGTCCTCCCCGTCGCCTCCGGCCGTGGTCGTCCTCGCCATCGCCGTCCTCGTCCTCGAACGCCGGCCGAAACTCGCCGTCGCCATCCTCACTTCGGTAGGTAAATCCTCTCGATCCCTCTCCCGCTCCATCACTCCCTCTCACGCACACACTCGGCAGAGGAGGCGCTCACCCGGTAGAGGAGGCACCGACCGGGGGTGGTCGACCCCCTCCCTCTCCCTCTCCCTCTCCCTCTCCTGTTCTCCCTCCCCCTCTCACGGTCCTGTCCCTCTCCCTCGCTGTGTTGGCAGCCCCCTCCCTCGCCTCTCTCCCTCTCCAGTTGGCCCCCCTCCCCCTCACAGACACACTCACACACGTACACACGCACGCACAGACACAGACACACGCACCGTCGGCCCCCCTCCCCCTCCCTGGTCCCGCCCTCTCTCCCTCTCCCGTTGGCCTCCCTCCCCCTCCCTGCTCCCGCCCTCTCTCACCCTCACTGTGTGAATTAGATAATTTTATTTTATTTAATATATTTTTTATTCATGGTAGGATACTCGGTCGAGAGGACGAGAACGAAAGAATCAAAGTTTTTTTGCGAATAAACAGTAATTAAAAATTGATTTTATTTTTATATGTTGTTTGAATTTATTTTAATTTCTATAATCTTAAATAGATTTATTGTTAGGGTGATGGGAGGGGCAAATAAAGCATGTAAATTAATTTATTGATTATATTTTCTGGTAGTGTTACATCAATGTTAATCAAATGCAGGTATTCTTTGGATTCGGGAAAAGGAAGATTTTTTTTATGACGAGAAATCTAGCGGAGTAGTTGGGCGATGAATAACGGTGGCTCTAGGGAGGATAGCTAGTGGGCAGACCGATTCAATGAACTTTTATATTCGAGTACTAATACTTTCTGCAATGCTCAACAAGTTCAAATATCAATATAGGTGTGATCTTTTAACTCCGCTTAATACATAACACATACATCTAATTGTATGAACCCAGATTAATTATAGTACATACTACATTCATCGAAGTCGCACAACTGTAGATTAATAAAAGGGGAGTATGAAAGAAGACACGGTACAAGTACACACGATATATGCAGCGAGTATTTCTCAAATGTAGTTAAGATCCAATGTTTGTGGAGTATATATCCGCCTTCAAATCTTGTTAATTTTTTTATCTTTCTCCCTTTCCCCCCTTCACTGACGTCCCATCATCTATCTCACTTACTCAGTCTCTTTTTTATAAATACCTTAATTACACACACTCAAGTCTCTCTCTCTCTCTCTATATATACTTGCCTGAACTATACTCTCTCTCTCTCTCTCTCTCTAGTTCATTGATGTGATGAGGGAAGGTTCCCCACCCCTCTATAGGTAGGGAAATGAGAGTGTTACATTTTTTTCTTTGAATGTTATTTAATATATAAGTTAGATGTAAGATGAGGTATGTCTTTATGGGAGATTTTCATATGTAGAAAAACCACCTCGAGAATAATGCTCATTAGTTTGTAAGCGTTGACAATATACATGTAGGAAAAAACTTTGCATTTAGGGTCAATAGTGATTTGCACATGCGGGTAGTTTCTTACGCACACAGAGAGAGAAAATAAAGTCAAATTTAAGTATATATAGCACTTTAGATTAAGAACTTTAGTTATTAAAGTACTAGTTTAGTTTTACATATTTTAATAGTTTATTCATTACAGTTTGAATGAGAACTAATTAAAGATGTCCCGTTTCCGGACGCCTGGGACAAGTGTCGACTCTTGGAGTCGACTCTTGTTCACAGGTGTTCTATCAAAGAACAAAATCTGAACACATGGTGAACGTGTCGACTCTCACAGTCGACACATTTCATCGAGAGTTCTGTTTTGAGCAAAGAAACAAAAAATCCAGTCGACAGTGTCGACTCTCAGAGTCGACACATTTTGGCGGAGGTTCTGTCTGCAGCAGAAAGCGTTCTCTAGACTGTAAGTGTCGACTCCAAGAGTCGACACTTGCAGTGTCAGAACTGAAAAAGGCCTTAAGCAATTATCTTAAACTTCTCATATTTCCCGAAATATCCTAGATGTTTTTTCTATCTCGGACTCAGACACAATAGCACAGTGAAATCAATGTGTCCTGGCAACTCATCCAAGAATTCACCTTTGTAGTAGTGCAAGACATCTCCGGTCATCTCCCGAAGGTCCTTTATGATTGAAATTCTCCTTTTACAATGATCTTCGTTTTTCAATGTTTCTTCCACTATATCAAAGAAAGCTGCGTCTGCATCAACTTTCAGGTGCCTCCTACTACCACCTGATATACATGCTCTACTCAGGATACTTTTGTCTCATGGCATCTCGTGATGGTATATCTTGGGAACTACACATTGGCAAGTAGAAGAACTTCCTTTGTTTGACGTCTACTCTGTTAAGGCTGACCATAGATCTCAGCAGCTTGATGTTCTCAAAAATGGGAGGAGAACATGAGTATTCTTTTCTTGGGCTATAAGTAATTTTCTAGAATTATGTGCGATGGAGGAGACGAGATAGGGGCTGCACGTCAGGAGAGGTTAGTAAAGGTCCCTAGTCTTCTCATTTTAGATGAAGGCCATACTCTCAGAAATGAAGACACAAATAGTCTTTCTACGCTAGAAAAGGTGCAAACTCCCCGCAAGGTGGTCCTTTCATAGACACTATTTTAGAATCATGTCAAAGAAGTTTTTAATATATTGAATCTAGTGTGTCGTAAGTTTTCCTGAACATGGACTCATCATGACAAGCACGTGCCGAGTCCATGTTCTCAAACTTACGACGCACTAGATTTAATATATTAAAAACTTCTTTGACATGATTCTGAAATAGTGTCCCTGAAAGGACCATCTTACGGGAAGTTTGCACCTTTTCTAGCGTAGAAAGAATATTTGTGTCTTCATTTCAGGAGTATGGCCTTCATCTAAAATGAGAAGGCTAGGGACCTTTACTAACCTCTCCTGACATACAGCCCTATCTCGTCTCTTACATCGCACACAATTCTAGAAAACTATTTATAGCCCAAGAAAAGAATACTCATGTTCTCCTCCCATTTTTGAAGAACATCAAGCTGCTGAGATCTATTGTCAGCCTTAACAGAGTAGAAGTCATACAGAGGAAGTTCTTCTAATTGCCAATGATGGAACTCTCTTTCACGTTGGCAGAATTCCTTTAGGAATAATGATATTTAGCCAAAAAACTCTGAAGAAAGCTAATGAGTATGAAAGTATTTCCTGACCCTGATGCATGTGCCAAAATGTAGCCTACAGGATTATCACCCACTAGGTATCTCACCAAGAAATTAAAGCCCTCTATCTGATGTGGCTTCATTTGTTTATTTTATCTTATTTATCTTTGATGTTGATCTGACTCAAAAATATGGATTATTTCGCTTTGATGTTCTTCATTTGGAAACTTTTAACAATTGGATGTTATTTAACTTGTTATATGCATAATGATAATTACCTTATTATTTAATTTTATGTTATATAAATACATGGGATATTCACTGTGATCTGAGGTGCGTGGGTGCAACCTAACATTGCACGCATCTCAGGAGAGCGTGTTAAAATTGTGTCAATGA
Organism: Amorphophallus konjac; assembly: GCA_022559845.1. Taxonomy (NCBI): domain Eukaryota; kingdom Viridiplantae; phylum Streptophyta; class Magnoliopsida; order Alismatales; family Araceae; genus Amorphophallus; species Amorphophallus konjac. Next base: position 390,077,036 of record CM040126.1, read on the forward strand.
AACTTCCCGTTCAAGACTTTGGGATTGATGTGTACATTCTCACTTTTTTACGAGAATGTATATAACTACCTCAAAGTCTTGAATTATCCCGTTAGGACAATCTGTGAATGTTTGATCGCGCTTAGGCAGTCATTTACTATATGTGTTTGTATGGTTTGTTGAGAACTTCAGTTATGTCTCCTCACTCTTCTCTGATATACCATTATTGATTTTGAGTGTTTTCTTAACCACTTATTTGTAAGTGCTTAAGAAAATTTCTAAATCAATAAATATTTTTGGTATATCAGATAAGTGTGGGGAGATGCTGCCGAAATTTTCAGCGAATCGTGCAACACATATAGTAAGTGATTGTGCGATCAAACCTTCATGGATGGGTTAAAAAGTGATAATCTAATTAATAATCCTCTTCCAACTGCAAATGGTCTATGACGAACGATGTGAGAAAATGGTTGTGAATATTTTTAGGAGTAATGATTTCAAAGTTAGGATGTGTATTAACATTTATTGGGTGCTGGTAAAATGATGACAGATCGTTCATGGATGTATCGTAGAATATTTGATCGGGTGGTGTCGGATGACTTTAAGCATGGAGTTGAGAGTTTCGTTGAATTTGCATTGGGAAATCCCAATGCAGCAACAGATCGTGAAGGTCACATTCGATGCCCTTGTTCAAATTGTAGAAACTTGAGGTGGCATTCACCATGGGATGTGCAACATCATTTGTACACAAAAGGGTTCGTGGATGGTTATACGAATTAGACGTGTCATGGTGAGGAATACTTCATGTATGAGCCCGACAATATTGCAGGCACAAGTGTGTACGTGGATATGGTTGTAGATGCTGCTGGTCCTAGTTTTAATGTTGATGAGGAACATGCATACATGGAAGAAGCGCCGAATAAGACAGCCGTAAGATTTTATCAACTACTTAGGGATGCTGATGAGTCGCTGTGGGATGGTTGTGAAAAGCACACTTGGTTGTCTGCAGTGTCACAATTGTTGAATTTAAAATCTAAATTTCACATCAGTGAGACTTGTTTTGACCGTCTCCTCCTCTTGATCAAGAGTATTTTGTCTCGAGACGAGAAGTTGTCAGAAACTTATTACCGTGCTAAAAAGATGGTCAATGAGCTAGGGCTTGGATATGTGAAAATAGATGCAAGCCCGAATCACTGTATGTTATATTACAAAGACGATGCAGATAAGATATCATGTTCTATTTGTCACCATGACAGATTCAAACCTAAGAGAGGGGGTAATTCAAAGTAAAAAGATGTACCTTACAAAGCATTGCGATACTTCCCTCTTGTGCCTAGGCTATAGCGACTGTATATGTCCTCAAAGACGGCTCGACATATGACATGGCACACCGAAAGAGTATGCCGTGTCGATGATATAATCAGTCATCCTGCCGATGGTGAAGCTTGGACGCACTTCAGTCGTACTCATGTTGCTTTCTCAAAGGAGCCACGTAATGTTCGATTGAGTTTATGCACAGATGGTTTTAATCTATTCGGTGGTTCAGTGGCATCTTATTCTTGTTGGCCAGTGTTCATGACACCGTACAACCTTCCGCCGGACATGTGCATGAAGCGAGAAAATCTATTTTTGTCCTTAGAAATTCCTGGTCCAAAAAGTGTTGGAAAAAATTTAGACATATATCTCAAGCCGTTGATTGATGAGCTCATTTTATTATGGATTTCAGCCGCATACGTCTGAAATGTACATCTGAAATTTTAGACGGATATTGGAACGGTATTTGGGACGGATAATTTCAGACGGTAATTCACACAGAATATTTTCTGTGTGAAATTTCACAAGGAATAAATTTCAGACGGTATTTCAAACAGGAAAATTTTTCGTGTCAACTTTCGGACGATATTTGTGACTGACATTAATCTGTCCGAAAGTTGTACTTACAGACGTGATTTCACACGGAATATTTATGTTTGAAATTTCAGACGGAATTTGTGACAGATAATAATCTGTCCGAAATTTGTAACCAAGAGTATGAGACGGCCTCATTCCATCCGAAATTCGTTTGAAATCTGTTACAAAAGTCTCTTCCCACGGAATTTCAGACGGAAGTTGGCCGTCTGAAATCCCGCCTTTTCTGGTAGTGCCCGGCAAAGCGAATTGGAGTGCACCTTCACGTCGCCGTCGGTTTGGGTCGTCGTATCTTGGGAGAAGTTCCGTCGTGAAGCCTATTTACACCGGAGTAGGGGCGGAACGACTCTAAAGAAAGCGATTACGCGCTTCGACCTGAGTTTGCTCATCTTGATATTGATTCTCTTTGATTTTCGTGTTTAGATCCAGTAGAAAAATTCTACCCGTTAATATTATTTTCCATCAAACACGAGACACCAAATTGATTAGACGTGAAGACTACTCAAAATAATAATAATAAAATAAATAATATTACACGTGTAACATCCCGAGTAGTTGCACAAAATATTAGTCTTATCTAATATTAGTGAACGAATAGATCACTTGGGTTCAAGTTTAGATTCACATGATAAAGTCGTAGTTTCATATAACGTAAGAAGACTATATTCGGATTCCAGAATTTCTCAATTCTATACACAGGTCTAATATATTTTAGATGGGAGCATGTTTTTACAGACACGTACATGTGTAATTCACATAAATTTTCATACAACATGATTAAATATGCAGAAGCACACTTCTTTCCGTATTCCGTATTGTCTGCCGAGTGCCGACATGATCACTCGGCCTTCGTCGTCCAGGAGGAGAGCCCCCCCTGGCTCCTAACCGAGCACGTCACCTGCCAGCGTTGTGTCTTTCACCGCCGTGCTGTGCATCACGTTGATATCCGTCATCCCAGCCGTCCGATTCGGGTCGGAGCTGGATCGCGTGTCCTCGGCAGACGCGGGATGGGGAGGCCGGCGAGTCGGGACAACAAGGCACCACGGGCCCTGACGCATCCTTGTCGCGTTCTGCGGGCCCCGTGTGGGGGATGCGCACTGCGCATCGTAGGCGGTGCGGTCCACCCCCCGGCTTTGCCTCCTCGGATGCCATGCATTTTTTTTTTCCATCTGCGGCCCCGGCGGTAGGGTAGTGGACGGTGGGGAGGGCTCGTTCCTCCCAAACCCCCCAAGACTCTCTCCCCTTCACGAGCTGGCAGAAGGACAACCGGATCGTAGATGATGAGAGTAGTTTGTAGTTTTGTACATCAGCTTAGAGGGAGAGATATCAAATTAAAGTGGGTTATAAGGTAGACGTGCATGGGTCGCCGTGCCGCATGCACGAGCACAACCGGCCGGATTATATATACTGGCCGACGAGCTCGCACGTCGGGTCACTAGCATGGCATGGGTCGCCGGGGGAGGTGGCGGAGGGAGGATGCTACAATGGAGGGGGAGGTCGGCGAAGGATGGAGAGGTCGCGACCGAGCTATGGAGGGAGGGAGGGGGGGGGGGGGAAGCCGCCACGATCGGAGGCAGATCGAGGTGTCCCGATCGCTGGCGCCTAGGAGAGCAACGGAAGTGGCGTGGCGTACTCGAGCAGTCACTTTACGCTATCGTTGAGCTCCGATAAGCCGGAGAACTCATATGCAAGGGGCAGCCGTCGGAGGATGATAGCATAGAGGTGGCCTCTCGTCAGTGACAGCTGAACAAGGGAGCTAGGCGGGGATATATCATTGTGAACAACAGCGGCGGCGGAAATCTTAACGGAGATAGAGGCATCTGACAACGGGGACGCAGAGCCGCTGCCTCCACCGCCGCCTCCTCCACCCGACCGCGGCAGGCGGTGTTAGTCGACAGATCTAGAGATGAGATGCATTAAGATGTCGTTCTTTCTACCACTTTGTTTGCTAAGATGAGATGACCTGAGATGAGTTAAGTATCGAATCATTTAAATTCAGTGTTTAATTAGAGTATGAAAATATCAGACCTAAGTTCAAAGCTTTTATTATTCAATCTTCTAATTATTAAAATGGTAAAAAGGCGCGCAGATGCCGTGAGGGGAGGAAAAAACATATTTTGATTAATTGGAAGCCATGCTTGTGCACGTAGGTAGTCTGATCAGGATGCGTATGTGTGTGTGTGTGCTGTCCATGTTGCTTTGCTGGGTCAATTGATACGGCCGGGTAGCAGTATTTGGGCTTTCTTTTTAAGGGGAAGATCACATGTTTGAGATTCTTACAGACAAAAAAAATTTGTATATCTTCGCATGTTATATATGTCCCTAAAAATATCATTTATACATATAAGTGGAGTCATATATATATATATGGAACTTGTTAATGGGTGGATGCTGAAACAGTCAAAAATTTGGTTTCTGTTCACTTCACAGGGGAGGAAACGTAAAGAATCTGGAATTAGGGAAGGCGAAAATAGAGGCAAAAATTTATGACGGATAATAATTAGTCTGAAAATTTGTCTATATTTACGATGGATAAATGTTTAACGAAAATTCCATTGGATCGCGGCACTAATCTAAAAGATAAAAATAAAAACTGCATCTGCATTAAATTTTGTAGCTCCATGGTGAAATTCCAGACACGTACTTAATTTGTAGCTATTTATCTATCGTTTATAATTGTGTTGGTGTATTTTAGTGCAACCAAAAAGTCATGATCCTGCGATAAGAAAAAATCGAAATTTACAAGTTTCAGTTTGATGCATTAGTTTAATTTGTGCCGCAAACTTAAGTCATAAAAGTGCGGGTGGAGTATAATCTCTAATTAAGGGCTTGTTTGTTTGACCATAAAATACTATAAAACTGTATAATTATTTTATTTTATAATATTTTCTGAATGTCTATTAATTTGAATGTGAAACGGCATAAATGAGATTATGGTGGCCCGCCAAGATTTTTCTTGTATTTGGTTTATGGTCAACATTGACTAAAAATTAACATCAGAAAAAAGTGAAAACTATAATTAGCTAACTAAATTAGCTTATTTTATATTATGGTCATCCAAAAAACATACTCCCAATTTTAACATCAGAAAAATAAACCAATTTTAAAATCAGAGAATCAGATCCGAGCAAACAACCCCCGTGCGAAGTGGATTAAACTCAAATAGTATCCACCGTCAAATCGATTGCGATTATTCACTTTCTCAAGAAAAGAAAAAGAAGCGAGTACTAAGTTGAATTGGACTCGCTACAAGAAAATGTGCGAATAAAGATGATCAAAATATGTTCTTATTTCCTCCCAAAAAATTGTCCATACATGCGCATTTTTTTGTAGTGAGTAAGGTTCGTCGACTCGGTGATTCATATCGAATCGGATCTTCTTTGATCCGGTACGATAGACCCGAGTCAGAACTAACTCGACCCGACTCGGCGTGTATCATCTCCTTCCTCTTCCTCCTCCCTCGCTCTCTCACTCTTTCTCTCTCTCTCTCTCACTATGACTCGGCCTAACTCGACCGATCTTGAGAGTGATCTACGATGTATCGAATTTTTTCAGATACGATAAGACACTTACGAGTCGACCCGAGTCAACAAACCATGGCAGTGAGTAGCATGACAATGGAGAAAACTTTCATTCTTAATATCTCATGTGGAGTACCATAAGTTGAGATCGACTGCAAGACAAATACCGGCGGCGACGTTGAAATGCACCTCAAATACTTGGGAATCTACTTTCATGAAAGTAATTAACATATGTTAATAATTATATGTGCACGGATTAACTTGAACAACTGGCACAAATATATATTGCACAATTATGTCGATATATGTGTTACAAAAATTAATAAAGAATAAACACAGGAATATATGCCAACGAACTAATTAAAGACGGTGACCGTGGCTGGAATGTGGGTTATTGGAATATATTTATAGTGGGCCCAACCATTTATAATGCAGAGCATTTTTTAAAATTCATAAATATCCATCGTATCTCGCTCTCAAGCTAAGGATAAGTCTGACGACTGCGGTGAGACCCATCTGCAACACATTGGGTCGAGATCGCTGAGTGGTGCCACAAGAGATCCCAACAAAACACCTGCTTTGGACTGTCTCCCGAAGTTGTGTGAAGAGGGGAATAACCGAATAAAGTTGTCTAAAGAATTTCATACCCAATTCACATTGATATAATATGAGCCAACAATCCATGACTACGACAATAAACATATCCCTAAAACTTATTTGATTACAAACACAAATAAAATAGTTTCAAAGTATAATTATAAACACTTGTGGAGGGTGAATTAGGATTTGACAAATAAATATGATACTAATCTTGCACGGCACGTATCGAACTGTATCAGTCAGTGATCGGCACGATCGACATGTGATACATTATTAATACATTACTTATCTTCTTTTAAATATCATATATATTATTTTATATCAAATATAATTTTATAAATAATTTACTTGGGAAGGTTTCTTTGGAACATCGAAGGTTCGAAACTCATATGAGATTCGAACATTTATCCTCACAAATAATTAACATATTTATTAATCATTAAATTACACATATTTTTTATTATATTATATTATAATATATATTTATTAAATAATTATTTATTCTTGATATACGATGATACAATATGTTATAATGTGATACGATGTTGTATAATATCGTACTGATAAAATATCGATACGATATAATTTAATCGACAAATATTGGAGTGTATAATCAAGAGTTATTTCCTTTGTAGGAACAAACACCCCCACAACTTCCACTGATATTTGCAAAGCACTAGGGTTATTTGGAAATGTGTTGGGATTATGGATTTTTGTAATAATTTATTTCTATTATCTTAAAGTGAATCCTTCGTGGTTTTGGAGAGTTTAAAGTCATATTTTTATTATTTTTATTTCTTTCCGGCTTTAGTAATAAATCTTTGAAAACAGGTTTTAGAGGTGGAAATTCGAATGATCAAAATTTCCCTTGCAAGAGTTTCAAAACGGGCGAGTGCACTGGCAGGGAATCTGCAGTCTACACATCCCCACCTCCTCCTCCTCTCTCTCTCTCTACACCTCTCTCCCTCTCTCTCTCTACTCTCTTTCTCTTTTTCTTCTCTCTCTCTACCTCTCTGTACTCCCCGTCACCCTCTGATCGTACCGTCGCAGACACCATCGCCATTTCTCCGAAGGAGCGCTCCCTCCAAACTTCGAACCCATCACCCTCTCTTTCTTCCCTCCTTACTCTGCCTGCCTCGGTCTGAAGGCCCATCCCCCCTCCACCCATCTCTCTCTCTCTCTCTCTCTCTCTCTCTCTCTCTATGGTCCGGGAGTGTCACTAGAGGGAGCTGAGATGAAGAGATGGGGGGGAGCCCACCTCCCGGCCCGCGTTCCCACCACCCTCCCGCCCTCCGCCTCGTCCAAGCCGCCCGCTACCGATCCACCCCCGAAGAGCAGCAGGCCCCTCCACCGCCGCCGCCTCCGCCAGGCGGCATTCGCCGGGAGGAGGCTGGGATGGAGAGGAGCCGCCGGGGGCGGCAGGCGGAGCGGGCCGACCACGCCGCTCCTGAGGTGGAAATTCCACGACGCGGATCTCTCGGAGCGGCCGGCGGCGAGGCCGGGGCCCGGCGGGGCGAAGGCACGGAGGAAGGCCTGCCGGCCCGCCGCCGCCGGGGGAGGAAGCGTGGGTGTGCCGGCGGCGGCGCAGGTCTCGGCTAGGAAGCTGGCGGCGGGGATCTGGCAGCGGGCGGTCCGGGAGTTCTCCGTTCCGGTGAAGAGCGTCTCAGGGACGGTAAGGTTTTGGGATCGACTGCCCCAAGTCTCCAGCTTTCTTCCTTGATCTGGGTTCGTAGGTTTCTTGGTTTCTTTGGCCAAAATGATGTTAGCGTCCTCCAGTCTAGATTTTTTTGTTTATTTTTTTTGAGGGGAAAATGCTGTAGATTTCTGAAGGGCCTTCGTTTTACTTTCTAGGGTCTGTGCTTGGAGTTCATATAATCTAAAGATTTCCTTTTTCCAGCCTTGTTTGGATGGCTCATCATTTAAGTAGATACTTTGATTGATTTATTTGGACTTGGCTTGTAGGAGGACAATAGTTTAGCTCTCATAAACTTAGCAAGGAATTTTTTTTGCTCATCAATAGACCCAGCAATTACACAGCATATCGTAATAAATTGATGGTACTGGTGTTTTGGGATCATAATTGCTGGTATTTCTACATCTAAGCTTTCTGAGCAATTCTTCTGATGTTGCTTTTGTTTCCTTCTTTTATATTTTTCAGCCTTTTCACGAACATCTGCAGTCCCCATATGCCTGCAACCTGAGGAGCACACCGCTTCATAAATTCCCGAACAATGGTTCCCAGAGTCCACTTGCAGTCCACAATAGAAGTAATGGAGCCATATCGAAGGTACATAGCTTGCCTTTTTATTTTCTATAGCCTCTCTTTGTTAAGAATCATTAGTCTTCTTTTATGTCATTTAACCCTTAACCTATGGTAATGTTCAGATTGAACGTGCTCTTGCATTGCCAAGTCCTGCGATGGAGAGGGCAACAAAATGGGATCCTGGATCTTCTAACGTTTTCGACGAAATCCTCCATTTCCCTGGTCATATGAAACTTTTTGAAGACCAACAGATAACCACAGTTTCAATTGTTTCTTCTCTTCGAGGAGAGCTTGAGCAAGCTCGGGCTCGGATCGATGAACTTGAGGCTGAACGTCGTCTGTCAAAGAAGAAACTGGATCACTTCTTGAAGAAGCTTGCCGAGGAGAAGGCCTCATGGCGGAAGCGAGAACATGAAAAGGTGCGTGCCATAATAGATGACATAAAGGATGATCTCAAGAGGGAGCGGAAGAGTGTGCAGAGGATGGAGATTGTGAACTCCAAGCTGGTCAATGAGCTTGCTGAAGCCAAGTTATCTGCAAAAAGATACTTGCAGGACTATGAGAAGGAACGGAAGGCTCGAGAGCTCATGGAGGAAGTCTGCGATGAGCTAGCTAAGGAAATAGGAGAGGATAAAGCAGAGGTTGAAGCACTGAAGAAGGAATCCCTGAAGATCAGGGAAGAGGTGGAAGAAGAGAGAAAGATGTTGCAGATGGCTGAGGTCTGGCGTGAAGAGAGGGTCCAGATGAAGCTGATTGATGCAAAGCTGGCACTCGAGGAGAAGTATTCCCATCTATGTCAGCTCCAATCACATATAGAGGCATTTCTACATGAAAGAAGTAGCTTGCAATCTGATGTTTCAGATATAAAAGAAGCGGAGTTGCTTAGAGATGCAGTCAACTCAGTTAAAGTTCAAGAAATCAAGGAATTTGTTTACCAGCCTCCCCCAGCTTCAGAGGACATCTTCTCTGTGTTTGAGGAGCTCCAGGCAGGCGGCGCGCCTAATGAAAGAGAGATTGAACCATGCTATGGATCTAGCCCTGCAAGTCATGCATCAAAAATCCACACGGTGAGTCCAGAGGTCAATGGATTTAGTGAAAAGCCAATGAACTATGCTAATGGGATTGTTGATGGGGATGGAGTTGTAGACGATGAAAGTGATTGGGAGACTGATAGCCATGCTGAGGAGCAGGGTTCTAGTAATTCCCCTGACGGGAGTGACCCTTCTGTCAATGGTATCTGTGAAAGTAACGCATCTGCAAGCGGAACAGACTGGGAGGGGAATGCAAAAAATGGAAAGGTAAATAGTGAAGTAAGTGAAGTCTGCCCTGCAACCATAAGGCAATCAAGGAAGAAAACATCATCTATCACTAGGCTATGGAGGTCATCATGCCCAACTAATGGGGAAAACTACAAGGTAATCTCCGTTGAGGCCACAAATGGAAGGCTTTCACACGGAAAGATTTCTAATGGAAATATGTCACCTGATGTGAGCTTTGGAGAAGCGGGTCTGAGCCCATATAGTGTAGGGCAGTTTAGCTCTCCTGATTCAGTTAACCCTCATATCACTCGGGGATGAAAGGCTGCATTGAATGGCCAGGTGGAATACAGAAGCACAGCTTGAAGGCAAAGCTTTTGGAGGCAAGGATTCAGAGCCAGAAAATTCAGCTACGTCATGTCCTTAAGCAGAAGATATAGGAAGGGAATGGAAGGCTATGAAATTTGTACTCAAAATTCCGACAAGGTAGAGGTGAAGTAGAAGCTGGCAGAACTGCAATCCCTACATTTAGATCTGGACTTGGTAGTCTTGACAGCTGGAAGACTGTCTTGTGTGGGTTCAGTGACATGTTTTTTGCTGAGGAATCTGCAGAAAGAAATCCTGGTCTGCCACCATGACTGCGCAAGAATATGTCACAACTCCAACCTCTGCCACTTTTATACTCCGTTCAGAAAAAATGCTAGCCCGGTGAGAATTCTCTCAGCTAAGCTTTGCTAATGTTTTGCCAGGAAAATCGATTATTCAACATCCTGTTCAGCAAAGCTGTGGAACTTCTACCATGTTGTATAATATTTTTCTCCATTGAGGACGGTTGATGGAGATCCTGTAATGACTTTGCTTCTGTTCACAACCCCATTCTCCGCCAAAGCTATTCACTGCTTGACTTCTCTGCTTCCCGGATATGAAATGTGCATTGTAACCAAGATGTATAGTTTCGATCACTGAAAGAAAGGGGACGTTAAGATCACTCCAAAAGTTCTACCGACCCAATTAAATTTAGGTCCTGCAGAAGGTTTGGGGATCAAGAACTCAACTTGGAGAAGAAAATGGAGGAGAATTTGAAGCTGGATGATAGGCCGGCGTATTCCCCCTGCTACTTTTGTCTCCTTCCTGCATTCCAGCTTTGTCTACACTGGATTTCCCACAATTGAGTCATGTCGTTCTCCGCTGCCATTTTCACCAGATAAGCTGCAATACTAACGGACCGTTCCCGACAGCTTAATACCTGTTACATGTACAGGTTTTCCAGAGAAGTTGTTTGGTGATTCGAAAACTTCCCCATATTCGTGTCTTCAGATCCGGATTTTGGCATCATCCATATTATGATTAACATTTTTTTTTCTGGAAAATCTGTGCATGTAACATTTTCCCCCCCTGTACCAAACGCACCCTAACTGTGCCACATACAAAGTTTGGGTCAGATGCCGGGTTTTTTGTTAATCTGCTTTTAAAAAGGATCTTCTTTCCTCTTCTTTATCTTTCAGATTACATACCCAAAAAATCTGCCAGAGAATGTGAAACAGATGGAATGTTGTTTACTTCGTGAGATTTCCAGACTTGCACTGTCAGAAATGTCTAAAGAACAATAACGAACAAGATTTTCCTATGTATCAGATGGCAACTAGTGTCACTTTAAATCCATACAATGAGTCCAGACATCAATGGATGTAGTGAAAAACCAATGAACTATGGTAGATCCCTATGGTAGTGGGATCATTTGATAGGAATGGAGTCAGAGAGGATGAAAGGGATTGGGAGATCGATAGCCATGCTGAGGAGCAGGGGTCCAGTAATTCCCCTGATGGGAGTGACCCTTCTGTTGACGGGACCTGTGAAGGTAATGCATCTGCAAGTGGAAAACTCTCGTGTGGAAGGGTGTCTAATAGAAGGCTCGTACTCGGGTGAGCATGTTTTAGTTTAGTCTGAAGATATTTTTTCTCAAATTAAACTGAATTAAATTAAGAGTTCAAATCAAATTGTATTATTTTAAAATTAAATTAAATCAAATAGAATTAATTTGATTTGGTTTGAACTATATTATTGTCCTCTTTTAAAAATTAGAGTGAATTCAAAGAGAATAAAATAATAGGATAAAATAATTTCTATCAAATAAAATAAATATTAAAAAATAACATCAAAAGTTATAATTTACAAGAGCAACTTTTATAATATTTTTACAAAAAAATAAGAACATAAATGAAAGGTGATTTAAAATTTACTTCACAATATTAGATTCAGAGACCTCTCCAAGACGATAGGAGTTAGACTTTTAAAATTACGTTTAATAATTATATATACACTTATATTAAATTGATAAAAATATTCTTAAAATTAGATTAGGTATTTGAAATTAGAGTTAATAGTTATATATATATTTATATTAACTTGATAAAAATATCATTAAATTTGAGTTATTCGATTGGATTCTTGAAAATTAAAATCAAAATAAACCAAAGATTTTAATACAATCTGGTTTGAACCTGAACCGATTTTTTTTAAATGTTTAACTCAAACCAAACCAAATTAAACCAAATCTATCAGTTCGGTTTAATTTTTGGGTTGAATCCGAATAATACTCACCTCTACTCGTATCGATCATTGGGACATACCGACCAAGATATCTACTAGTATAGTATGGGTCAACCTGACTCAAGTTATTCATCGTCATCATCATCATCAGCAGAGCCTTATCCCAATTATTTGGGGTCGGCTACATGAATCATGTTCCGCCGAAGATTTCTATCAAGTGATATATTCATATTTAAACTCAAGAAACTAATGTCCTTCCTAATAACATCGCATCATCTCATTTTAGGTCTTCCTCGAGCTCTTTTACTAGCATCCACTAAGATTCGGTCACATCTTTTAACCGGCGCTGAGTTAGGGCGACGAAACACATGTCCAAACCAGCTGAGTCTATTTTCTCTCATTTTACTATCAATTGGGGCTATCCCTAAGTCCTTACGGATGCGCTCATTCCTAATCTTATCTTTCTTAGTCTTACCACACATCCATCTCAACATCCTCATCTCTGCTACACATATTTTATGAATGTGTTCCTTTCGTACTGCCCAACACTCGGTACCATATAACAAACCAGGTCTCACAGCCGTTCTATAAAACCTTCCTTTGAATTTCACATACATACGACGATCACAAAGGACTCCTGATGCGCTTCTCCATCTTAACCAGCATGCCTTAATCCTATGTGTAACATAGTCATAAATCTCCCCATTCTCTTGTATTATAGATCCTAAGTATCGAAAGCTACTACTTTTCGGAATGTTATGTCCATCAATTAAAACCATATCTTCATGTACCACTCTTCCATTACTAAAATTACAATGCATAAACTCTGACTTGCTCCTACTAATTTTTAAACCTCTAGACTCCAAGGCAAGTCTCCAATGCTCTAACTTAACATTTAAAGCATCAATACTCTCATCAATTAAAATAATATCATCTGCAAATAGCATATACCAAGGGATATCATCGTGCAATTGTTTTGTTACTTCATCCATAACTAAGACAAAGAGATATGGACTTAGTGCAGAGCCTTGATGCAGACCTATAGAAACTGAAAATTCATCAGTCTCTCCAGCAATAGTTCGAACACTAGTAATAACATGATGTGTAACTATGGTAGCCGATCTTATACCCGGATGCTGAAGGTACGAACGCATTTCTGTTTCCATTTTCGCAAGTACATGTGTACGTCTCGTTTCTGCGCGAAGTATGTCCTCGTTTCCACTGCGAGGTATGTCCTCCAACTCTGAACTCGTTTAATTATATATACATATTTGTTGTATATATCCGAAGAGATTTTTCAACCTAAAAAAAAATTACAACAAGGTTAAGTCCGAGAAAGTAACTTTTTTGTACCATTTAGCAGAAGTGCCACTCAAGTATATTTTTTCTTGACAAAATTTTATTTGTGTATACTTTAATCATTATATGTAAAAAAGGAAGTACCCCCTGCATGACTTTGATAACATAAAAAGAAAAATCACTTGAGAAGAAAAGGCCCCTCTCCAACTCAACAAGAGAATTCGTCTTTGATAGTTGTATGAGAGCGTTGACCTTTTACCAGTCATATGCCCAACCTTGTAATCCAAACAATCTGACATATGTTTTCCTTGTTAAAACTCCGAAGCCTATAACAAAATAGCCAAAGCCCACCGAAAACTTTATAAAATTTACAACAGGTTAATGCATTTTCAAGAATGAAATGGGCATTAACGGCAGTCAGAATACACGGGTTCCCTTTACAGTAACAGCCATCTGACCGAAATTAAATTTCATCTGTTAATAGGGTGTTTGATTACAATTTTTTATCTCTTTTTTCTCTCAAAACAAAAATTAAAAATAAACAACTTATTTAATCACGTTCGGTAAGTCTCTTTAATTTTTTAAGATAAAATTTTATCCCGTTATAATTTTTCTTAAAATAAAAATAAATTTTTCTATATTTTTTTAAGAGAGACACGATCTCGCGACCGAAACCCCTCCCCCCTCTCTCTCTCTCTCTCTCTCTCTCTCTCTCTCTCTCTCTCTCTCTCCCGGCGGTCGCTCTCTCTCTCCAGCAGCAGACCTGCCCGGTGATGGGTCGGGTGCCATGGGAGGCAATGGCATCGGGCGACAGAGAGAGCGTCGGGATGCTGTGCTCCGATCGATGATGGGTCGGGTGCCATGGAGCAGTCGCAGCGGCGATCGGCCCACCGGTGGCGAGGCCGGTGGTGTGGCACGGGGGCGATGCCGACGGGGCAGAGCAACTGGAAGCAACTCCACGGTGGCGGAAGAGGAGGCTCCACGGCGGTGGAGCAGACGGCGGCAACGGCGATCTCGCGACGAGCAACTGGCGATCGGCGATGCGTGGCCGGTGAGGAGAGAGCGAAGGTCGCGGCTGAGGGAGCGATGATCGCGGCGGCGATGGTGAAAGATGGACGTCGTAGGGAGCGGCCGCGGTGAAACAGCGGCAGTCTTCGGGGGTGCTGCAACGACGAAGGCGGCGGTTCGCGGTGGGCAACAACAGCGATGGCTCGCAGTGGACAACAACAGCGGCGCACAGGTGAGAGCTGCAAGTGATGCCGACGAGCGACGCGGTGGTGCCGCCACCCTGCAAAGAGCACAAGGTGGACAGGGACATGGGCGGACTAGGGCTCCTCCTGTGATCCAGAACCGACCTAGGTTCAACCCCTCCCTTCTTGCCGATGCCGCCGCCGCTACTACTAGTAGCCGCGCTCCTCCACAAGGCCCCCGTCGTTGACGCTTACTTCCACGCCCCCCTTACCATGAAGACCAAAGGGCACTCCCTCTCTCTCCCAAACAAGTTTACATAAATTTTAAAAATTAGGATATTTTTACCAAACATATAATATCATTTTTTTAATTTTAAAATTTAAGTTAAAAATTGGCACCACATTTTTTTAGGTAGAAATAGTTTCTTTAAAAAAATTGTTCCCAAATGCCCTATAAGGAAATCATAAAAGATACATCATTAGCAGCAGATCTATGTCTGATCTATGTAGAATTTCTGCAACTGCGGAATGATCTCAACTTCACAGAAGAGTTCTATGAGATAAAAATCAAAGTTAGAGGGAAAAAATCAAGCTCTTTGACATACAGATTACAAATTAGATTTGAAATTCCAACATGGGGTCACATAAGTAACTCAGCTTCAACTTATTGAAGATGTGCTCCCCGAGATTAATGTTTTAAGGTTAAGAGACACGTAGAGTGCTGCGATGCACTGAATCTCAATCCTAGCATCCATCGGCAATGCAGGAACCTGATACGTCGACATTGAGGGAGCTGGAGATGAAAAGTCTGCGCAAGAGATAAATCATGTAAATGCCTTGATGAGCATGTTAAAACATGAAGAGGATTAGGGGACTGAAGTGCACTCTACATTAAAATTAGCTTGCATGAAATATTCAAATTGCTTCAACTATAACTCGTCAAAAAGACCGATTCAAAGGTTGAAAAACCAGAGATGGTCAAGAACGCAGCCTCGCAGATAGGGCTAGAAAGAATCTTGATGAACACAACAACATGCTAAGAAAAGTGCCTTGGAACTGTAACCTATAAGAAAGAGCTGCGTGAAGATTGAATGAGAGAAACATGAACTAATCCCTAATCAAATACTACTGTAGTTTTCTCAGGGATAAAAAGACATGTTCTACCCAGAGATAGGATAGACACTAGCAAACTGCAAAGGAGAAGGCATAAAAGGTATCTCAACTCTCAAGTGCTGAGAAGCGTTTTCTAGACAGGAAAGAAAAAGCTCATCATTTTTTAGTTTGGGAAATTTAGACATGATAAATCACTCATAGAAGATCGCATACTCAAGCATGGATAGAAGACATGTAGTCGTCTCAGGAAATAGTTTGCACATAATAATTCTGCAGTATGTACAGTCACTAATGTTCGGTGTAAATAAAGAGGGAAAAAGAAAAGCTCATAACTTACGTTTAGCCATTCCTACTGGAACCTTGCTTTTGCCCTCCGGGCTATATCCGCTAGTCATCTATATAATGTCCCGGATTTTTCGGATATTTTTTGGATCAGGATCCATGGGTTTCGGATCATTTTCGGGAGTCCAGGAGAGTATTTTACGGTATACGCATGTTTTTCTCTGACGAGCCTTCGGAACCCTGTACGGGATGAACCGTTGCGTTCTCCAACTTCGAGACGTTACCAGCGCGTCGAGCGTGTTCCGAGGAGCGGGAAAATGATTTTTTCATATTTTTCGTATTTCTATATAATAAACCCTTTTTCTTTTTCTTCTTTTCTTCTTTCTTCTCCTTCCCTTTCTCTCCTGTGACACCCCCGCTCCCCTCCCGACCGTTGCCCCCTCTCCCCCGTGAACGGAAGCGGCGCCCCCTCCACCTCCGGCGACGGCGGCGGTGAGGCGAGCACGGTGGTGGTGATCTCGCGGCGTGGGTGTGGAGTTTGTGGTTCAACCGAGATTTAGAGATTGGCGGCGATCCAGAGGTTTTGAAGCTTCCTTGAGGTAGGGGGGCGGATCCCTCCTCCTTGTATTCCCATTCCCGTGATTTCTAGGCCGAGGAGAGGCCGAGAGGGGCTTGTTTTGTGCCGGGGTGAGAAAATGCATGATTGGGGTTGAGCGCCGGATCTAGTGTCCTTTGAAGTTTTGACCGATCTATGGGCATGAAATGATGCTAGAAGGGTAGGGGAAGAGTTCCCCTTTGTTTCCCCATCATCTGGGGGTGATTGGGGCGTAGTTTGAATTTTTCCGCCGTTCACGTCGTTTTGCGCTCGGATTGAAGTTGCGGTCCTAACAGAGGCCGCCTTCTCCATGGGGCGGTCCTCTGAGGGGCCACTATCTGTTTCGAATTGTCGGTAGGGGATTGTGGTCCTAGCGAGGCCGCCACCCTCAGTTGCGGTCTCGCGACTGATCGCTACCCTTGGGGTGGCGGCCAATCGCCGACCGTTTCTATGGTCGGGTCAACGCACCCTCGAGGTGTGGGTTTGACAATTGGGGACCCTTGCCAGGTTGAGGCCAGGGCGTGACCGTTTCCTGGTGGGTGCGGTCGGAGGGTGACCGCCCCATTGAGGTAGCGGCCTAGCGATGTGCCGCCACTCAACCCCAAGGTTCGCCAGGTGGCAGCCATATAGATGGCCGCCCCCTCGTCCTTGCGGTCTCAGGGAGACCGCCAGGGTCAAGTTGCGGCCCAGGGCTGGCCTGTAAGGTTTCGCACAGCACCTACGGGCGACGCAGCGGATAACAAAAAATTCATTTGCCCGATCCCGGTGTTATGGAAAGCTTAATCTATGCTCTAATCGGTGTTTCTAAGACCCTAATTACGGGTTGCGTGTTTCACCTTGCGCGGAACGACGCTGTCCGCTAAGCCCGATGCAGAGAAACCGAGCCGCACAACTCTACGACCTCTAGAGCAGATCCACACGGACCCTTGCGCAGCGACGGTACCTCCCCGGCACGACTATCCCCGACTCTATCACCTTCTAGAGAGAGAGAGAGCAAGAGGGAGAAAGGGGGGAGACTAATCCTCTCCCTTAAGCTTAATGCTTCGTTAGCTTAAGGGTAGGATCTATATATAGAGTTTAGGCTTTTTAGAAAAGGATTCCAAAAGACCGAAACTGTATATATGTCCTATCTATTATTATACATATGTATTAAGCTCCATTTACACTCCTTTCCAAAAGGAATTAAAAGGAATTAATACATACACTTGTATAATAATAATCCGTCACCCAAGAATCCATTGTGTGTGATCCTCTAGGCCCACAGTCACTCTAGTTTAAGTTCCATTAACTTCTAATTCTCAATTAGAAGTAAATTAAACGTATTCTTCGCTTCTACTAGAGCCGAACAATAGTTTAATTTATTACGAACCTTTGATCACGTTGGGTCAAGCAAATCCGCGTGATCCTAGAGGACCCCGGGTTTAAACCAGCATGTCTGGTACCTGTAAGTCCACAGTTACCGCATCGATATAATCCCTCGCTCATTCTGTGAGTCTGGTACGATCGAGGTTACGGTTTCTGTCAAACCCCATGATCGTGCCATTTGACTATGACCTCCTTAAAGTGTATGACGTCCGTCTAAACGAACTCATACGACCCTGGCCAGGAATTTAACGGAGCGTCAATGTCATGACCCATTAACTGTCTGATATATACCCGACAGTGAGCGATCCCTTCTTGACCATTGATGATCTTCACACGTATCCTGGAGTAGTTAACGACTCGGAAACTCATGACTTATGGTTAAAGTCACTTAGCCAAGTAATTAAACCATTCCAGTCCTCGTGTAAGATCCGATCAATGTCTCAGGTCAAAGGACCAACGATACTACTGAGACAGTTGGATCTTCAGTTGACATTAGGTATAATCAACCATCTGAAGATCTAATAGCGGATCAGTTCAGTGTACATCCTCCAAGGACATACAACTACACATATGTGTTGGTGCCCCGCACCAATGACCATGAGACTGATCACTGACACATCATGTGTACTGGTTTAATAGGTAATCAAAGTCCCCGAGTGATTACCCTCCAACCAGGAACAGTTTAAGGTATGTGTTCATGTAAAGTAAGTATCATGTTCGAGATCTCATCTCGAGCTGACTTTACAACCATATATCCTAGGGACAACGTAAAGTAACACAATCGCATATTTACGCTCAAACATCACTTTATTAATGAATAAGATCGTACAACTATTGGGCTTACCCGACCCGAAATTGGCCTGTAGCACACCAACACTAACAATCTCCCACTTGAACTACAGCCAATTGCCCACAACTTTGAGGCCCATCTTATCCCGACGACGCTCAAATACAGTCTGTGTCAAAGGCTTAGTCAGTGGATCTGCTATGTTGTCTTCTGACGGTACACGCTCTACCATCACATATCCACGATCAACAATCTCCCGAATAAGGTGAAAGCGCCTGAGTATGCTTTGACCTTTGGTGAGATCTCGGTTCCTTCGCCTGAGCGATGGCCCCATTATTATCACAAAATAATGGGATGAGAGCTGATATCTCGAGAACTACGCCGAGTTCCAAGATGAATTTCTTCATCCAGATGACTTCTCCAACTG
This sequence comes from Amorphophallus konjac, assembly GCA_022559845.1. Taxonomy (NCBI): domain Eukaryota; kingdom Viridiplantae; phylum Streptophyta; class Magnoliopsida; order Alismatales; family Araceae; genus Amorphophallus; species Amorphophallus konjac. The sequence goes on from CM040126.1 coordinate 390,096,171, forward strand.
ACTGCCCCTCCATTCAACATGAATACAAATTCAGACATGGATTTGTAATTATCTGGATCTGACTGGAAACTAGAATCTGTGTAAGCTCTAAGCTGTAGGTCCTCTCCTCCATAAAGCAGAAAAAGATCCTTAGCCCTTCGCAGGTACTTAAGGATACCCTTTACTGCCTTCCAGTGCTCTTCGCCTGGATTTACCTGATATCTACTGACAATGCTTAAAGCATTGGCAACATCAGGCCGTGTACATAGCATTGCATACATGATTGACCCGATCGCCGAAGCATAGGGTACCTTATTCATGTGTGTCACCTCCTCAGAAGTTTTAGGACTTATCCCCTTGGATAGGCCAATTCCATGTCTCATGGGAATGAGACATCTCTTGAAATTTTCCATCTTAAACCTTTTGAGGATAGTGTCTATGTATATGGATTGGGATAATCCTAGCATCCTTTTAGATCTATCTCGATAGATCCTTATGCCCAGCACATAGGATGCTTCTCCCAAATCCTTCATGGAGAAGGTCTTGGACAACCAAGACTTAGTTGATGTCAACATCTCTACATCATTCCAATGAGTAAGATGTCATCAACATAAAGGACCAAGAAGGTCACTGAGCTCCCACTGACCTTCTTGTAAACACAGGGTTCATCTTCATTCCGAATGAAGTTGAAAGATTTGACAGCCTCGTCAAATCTTAAGTTCCAGCTTCTAGATGCCTGCTTTAATCCATAAATGGACCTTTGAAGTTTACATACCTTATTAGGATGTAGCTTGGAGGTGAATCCTTCAGGCTGTACCATGTACACCTCTTCTGACAGGTTTCCATTAAGAAAAGCTGTCTTCACATCCATTTGCCAGATCTCATAATCCAGGTATGCAGCAATGGCAAGGAGGATTCTGATTGACTTAACCATGGCTACCGGCGAAAACGTCTCGTCATAGTCAATGCCTTGCCTTTGACGATATCCTTTCGCCACTAGTCTAGCCTTGTATGTGTCAACATGTCCATCTGCACCGATTTTCCTTTTGAAAATCCATTTGCAGCCGATAGGGACCTTCCCTTCGGGTACATCAACTAAGTTCTAAACTTTGTTGGTGTACATGGACTGGATCTCTGAATCCATTGCCTCTTGCCATTTCTCGGAGTCTACACTATGGATCGCCTCCTGGTACGACTGAGGATCATCATCCTCATCGATACATACCTTAGAGGACCCCTCTGAGACATGTCCAACATATCTCTCAGGTTCTCTCGGTAGTCTACCAGATCTCCGTAGTGTCAATGTTTCACTTTGAATAGGATCAACCGATACCGTCTCATCTAATGAGTTTGTGTCTATGGGTTGTGGTTCTTGGACCTCGTCCAATTCTATCTGGCTCCCACTGTTTTTCTGGAGTAGATATTCTCTTTCCAGAAATACAGCTCTCTTGGCCACTAAGACCCTTTGCTCAGAAGGGTGATAGAAATAATATCCAAACGTCTCCTTTGGATATCCCACAAACCTACACTTATCGGTTCTCAACTCAAGCTTATCACTCTCGTTCTTCTTTACATGAGCAGGACACCCCCAAATTTCAATGTGATTAAAATTTGGTTTCCTGCCCTTCCATATCTCATATGGTATAGAAGGAACTGATTTACTTGAGATCCTATTCAATAAATAAGCCGCAGTCTCTAACGCATAGCCCCAGAGAGACAAGGGTAGTCCTGACATAGACGTCATGGATCGGACCATGTCTAACAAGGTCCTGTTTCTCCTCTCGGATACACCATTATGCTGTGGTGTATACGGTGGAGTCCACTGAGAAACTATTCCATGATCTTTAAGATAAGAAGTGAATTCATGGCTTAAGTATTCACCTCCTCGATCCGATCGAAGAGCCTTAATACTTTTGTCAGTCTGTTTTTCTACTTCATTCTTATATTCCTTAAACTTCTCAAAGGCTTGTGACTTATGTCTCATTAAATTACACATAGCCATATCTAGAGAAGTCATCAATAAAAGAAATGAAATAGAGATAACCTCCTTTTGCTTCTATGGACATGGGTCCACACACATCCGAGTGTATGAGCTCGAGAAGGTCAACAGCCCTCTCACCATGTCCACCAAAAGGAGCATTGGTCATTTTCCCCATGAGACACGACTCACATGTATCAAATGGCTTGTATTCGAACGAATTCAAATACCCATTTGAGTGTAAGTGAGAGACTCTTTTCTCACCTACATGACCAAGTCTGCAATGTCATAGATATGCAGAATTCACTTCATCAACATTAGAAATTTACATAACATTAGAACGTGTATCTAATACATAAAGGCCATTGACTAATGAACCATTGGCTATAATCAAACCATTATTCATTATAGAGCACCCAGTGCTATTAAAAGCCAATGTATATCCAATGTTATACAAGCCAGAGATTGAAATAATGTTCTTAATAATATTAGGAACATAATAACAGTCATTCAGCTCCAGAATGATTCCTGAAGGTAAACTGAGACGTGCAGTCCCGGCAGCTTTGGCAGCAACCAAAGCTCCATTGCCCATCCTCAGTTCCATCTCCTTTTTGCCCAACCGCCTTCTATTTGCCAACACCTGCACAGAATTGCAGATATGAGATGCACATCCAGTATTCAATACCCATGATGTGGATTCCATATATGATAAATTAAGGTCTATGATAAAAATACCTTCATTTAGAATTGCCTTGCAATTCCTTTTCCAATGCCTAGTTTCCCCGCATCGAAAATATTTGTCTTCCTTTTCATTCTTCTTGCCCTTCCCTTTGTCAACCTTGGCGAGCTGCTTACCCGTGGCCTTTTTCTTTCCCTTCCCTTTGTTACTCGTGGTGGATATTTAAGAGGCCTTCCTTTTCTTGTTGGCCCGGCCAACAACCATTACAGACGAAGATGGTTTATCTTTCTGCATAGTTCCTTCAGCACTCTTTAACATATTGAGCAGCTCCGGGAGAGTTGCATCAATTCTATTCATGTTAAAGTTTATGATGGAGGAAGAAAAGGAATCGGGCAATGACTGGAGTATAAGATCAATGCACAGTTCAAGATCCAACTTGAACCCCACTGCATTGAGTCTCTCTATCCACTCCATCATTTTCAGTACATGAGCCTGTACTGAAGAACCCTCAGACATCCGTGTCCTGAAAAGCCTTTTGGAGATGTCATACCTCTCAATCCTACCCTCCTCCCCGAAGAGCTGGCGTAGATTGAGAAGTATACTTCTACAATCAGTCTTTTCAAATTGCCTCTGTAGCTCGGGAGCCATAGAGGCCAACATGTAACATTGGACTAGGGAGGAGTCCTCAGACCATTTGGCATAAGTCAGTAACTCGCCCTCGTCGACATCAGGAGCTGGCTCAGAATGAACCGTGTCCAACACGTACGCAATCTTTTCGGCAGTAAGGACTATGCGTAGATTACGCACCCAATCCGAGTAGTTCGGTCCAGTTAATCTATTTGCATCCAAGATGCCGCGGAGGGGGTTGGACGACGACATTGTAATCTGGATAAGAAATAAAAGACAACTTAGCATGTGTTCAAATTCTAACTTAGATATGGTTTTCTATCTTAGTTAGTCCCACTATTTTTCGATCGGACTATATAACCCTCAGTATATAGAACGGAAGATCAACGAGATCAACCTAGTGGGTCGGAATCCCAACGAGACTGATGTACGACCTTGTGGAAAGCACAACAAGCCATACACCATCTCAAGGGCAGTCAACAAGCACTTGCATCTAATGCAATATCCGATATTCGGCCCCCGAGAAATCATCCCCTTGTGGAAAACACAACAAAGGATATTCTCGGTTAGATATAACCATCATTACTTCATAGCAATGAGTTCATGACCCGACCCTTGTGGAAAGCACAACAAGGCCGAGTTCAATTCCTCACCCCTATTGAGGCCGAGCCTTGGAGTTTAATCCCGCCCCCGAACTCATGGATCTTGTGGAAAGCACAACAAATCCATGAAATGAAGACGTTCATTCACTCCATAATAATGGAGGGCCACGACGACTCCTAGAGCCACGCTTACCAGATCTAAAATTCAAGCGCGAGGGAATTTAATTTTATCTTGATCTCACCCTAGGTGGTAATATAAATATATCCAATATATTTACCGTACCTAGTAGTTTGCACAAAATAAATGCATCCAATGTAAAAATAAACACAAGTGATCATGGACTTTAACCCTAATGTAACTAAGACATCCGGCCCGCTTCCGAAGCAGCTGGATCGTCCTCGTCGGGTGTGCTCCGCGCTTTCAATCTCCGACGCCGCATTAATTACAACTTTTACACGGCACGCAGGCCGGAAAAAATAAATTACATGTGACTCAAATTCCAGCAGCCCTTAGGGCGAGTACAACAACGGAGGAAGATAGAAGTACATTGGAATTTTAACAGAGAGAGAAAGGAGGTTCGCAGACCCTAATTAATTATATTAATCCAAGTCCATGATCACTTGCCAACCCATTCAAATAAAATCAATCAAGGGTTATTTTATGAAAATAATCCTTACTTTTGAATTTTAAAATGGGATGTGCAAACAAAAATAGGCTAGCTTTGTTTAATTTTAAAAATCAAAGTATGATTACCTAAAATTAAACATACAAGCAGGCCAATACAAGGTAAATAAAGTAAAGCACGTAAAGAACCATCATATTCTACAGGGGCATCTAATTGAGATAATTAATTAAATTTAAATTTAAATTTAATTATCCAATAATCAAATTTAAATTTAAAATTTAAACATGCCAATAATTTTAAATTTAAATTCAAACTAATTATCCAATAATTTTTGTTTGAAAATAAATTTAAAATAATGTAATTATCCTCAATTAGTAATTTTCTAAAATTCAAAATTTGAATTTAATAATTATCTAATAATTAAAATTCAAATAATTGAATTTCCCACATTTATCTTCAATAAAATTTAAAATTTGAATTTTCTAATTATCCAATAATTAAAAATTCAAAAACTTAAATTTTACTGAAGTAACTTCAATTATTACTATTTTATCTCAAGGTAAATAGTAATTATCTCACCTCGGTAAATTCAACACGGTTAAATAAAAATTAACATTTGACATTTACCATTGAGATAATACTATTTAACTTATGAAATAAAATCCGATTTAATTTATAGTGCATTTCTATATATATATCCTATATATATATATATATAAAATTATGTTAGCACTTATAAATTAAAAAATTAAAAAGAATTTTTTTTTTTAAATTAAAAAAAATGCGCCGCCTCCGGGCGCCCGCCACGCGGGCGTCCTGCGTGGGCGGCGCCCGCCCACGCGGGTGCGCCCGCCGGCGCAGTGCACCCAGCGACGATAATAAATTTTTTTTTTTTACAAAAAAATTTGCTGTCTTGATGCCCAGCATCCAGGAAGAACAGAAATGCCCAGCACTCCTGTCTTTAAATAATAATAGAAGATTTAGATTGCCCCTAAAGCATGGTTCTAAACGGTGATAAAAACACCGATCAGAGCGGAAACCTGGCTCTGATACCACTGTAAGGTTTCGCACAGCACCTACAGGCGACGCAGCGGATAACAAAAAATTCATTTGCCCGATCCCGGTGTTATGGAAAGCTTAATCTATACTCTAATCGGTGTTTCTAAGACCCTAATTACGGGTTGCGTGTTTCACCTTACGCGGAACGACGCTGTCCGCTAAGCCCGATGCAGAGAAACCGAGCCGCACAACTGTACGACCTCTAGAGCAGATGCACACGGACCCTTGCACAGCGACGGTACCTCCCCGGCACGACTATCCCCGACTCTATCACCTTCTAGAGAGAGAGAGAGCAAGAGGGAGAAAGGGGGGAGACTAATCCTCTCTCTTAAGCTTAATACTTGGTTAGCTTAAGGGAAGGAAAGAAGTGAAGCTCGAATGAGCTTCACACAGGATCTATATATAGAGTTTAGGCTTTTTAGAAAAGGATTCCAAAAGACCGAAACTGTATATATGTCCTATCTATTATTATACATATGTATTATGCTCCATTTACACTCCTTTCCAAAAGGAATTAAAAGGAATTAATACATACACTTGTATAATAATAATCCGTCACCTAAGAATCCATTGTGTGTGATCCTCTAGGCCCACAGTCACTCTAGTTTAAGTTCCATTAACTTCTAATTCTCAATTAGAAGTAAATTAAACGTATTCTTCGCTTCTACTAGAGTCGAACAATAGTTTAATTTATTCCGAACCTTTGATCACGTTGGGTCAAGCAAATCCGCGTGATCCTAGAGGACCTCGGGTTTAAACCAGCCTGTCTGGTACCTGTAAGTCCACAGTTACCGCATCGATATAATCCCTTGCTCATTCTGTGAGTCTGGTACGATCGATGGTACGATTTCTGTCAAACCCCATGATCGTGCCATTTGACTATGACCTCCTTAAAGTGTATGACGTCCGTCCTAAACGAACTCATACGACCCTAGCCAGGGATTTAACGGAGCGTCAATGTCATGACCCATTAACTGTCTGATATATACCCGACAGTGAGCGATCCCTTCTTGACCATTGATGATCTTCACACATATCCTGGAGTGGTTAACGACTCGGCAACTCATGACTTATGGTTAAAGTCACTTAGCCAAGTAATTAAACCATTCCAGTCCTCGTGTAAGATCCGATCAATGTCTCAGGTCAAAGGACCAACGATGCTACTGAGACAGTTGGATCTTCAGTTGGCATTAGGTATAATCAACCATCTGAAGATCCAATAGCGGATCAGTTCAGTGTACATCCTCCAAGGACATACACCTACACATATGTGTTGGTGTCCCGCACCAATGACCATGAGACTGGTCACTGACACATCATGTGTACTGGTTTAATAGGTAATCAAAGTCTCCGAGTGATTACCCTCCAACTAGGAACAGTTTAAGGTATGTGTTCATGTAAAGTAAGTATCATGTTCGAGATCTCATCTCGAGCTGACTTTACAACCACATATCCTAGGGACAACGTAAAGTAACACAATCGCATATTTACGCTCAAACACCACTTTATTAATGAACAAGATCGTATAACTATTGGACCTACCCGACCCGAAATTGGCCTGTAACACACCAACACTAACATGGCCGCCACTTGGAGTGACGGTCCAGGGAGGACCACCACTCTGTTTCCATTGCGACCGAGGCTTCTATTGTGTCGCGTGAGCATCCGAATGAGTTAGTTTTGGGTCTCTTGTGGCGTGTGGCCCGAGGGTTGCCTCGAGCACCCGGTGAGAGCCATAAGTACGCCAAGGGGTCCCCGGAGGGTGAGTCACCTCAGTTGGTGTGCCCGTGTGACTTGAAGGTCGATTTGACCTCGTCCGTGTCTCGGACACCCGTTTTCCCGGTTAGTGTCACCGAGAGTCGGTGTTGGTACGGAGGTTTGTTTCCGTGCCTCGTTAGTGGTTTCCGTTGCCTAGTGAGTTCATACCTCCAGTGACACGTCCACTAGACGTAGCCTTCTTACAGCACGCGTGTGCTGACCCACCCGGAAGTGGTGGAGCGGCTTACCCGAGAGAGATGATTTTTAGGCTGGTTACCGTAGGGTCCCTTTGCGCAGCCTGAGTCAGGGCTTTGGCGAAGAACCAACTAGAGGATCTGATCTAGGACGCATGGTCTGTGTGTGCACACATAGTTGGAGGCAGTCGGACCAGCACTGACGAGCGCGACCCCAACTAGTCCTTGTTCGTGGTACTTATTGTGTGTCTTAGTCTCCGCCTGGGACATGTGGGGAGACACTGGGACACGGTGTAAAACGTCAGAGGACGCATCCGATCTTGCTTGTAGTGGGTAGTGCTCCTGTCTTCTGACAGGTACATGTCTGTTTTCCCGTCAGACCGCGGTCGGTTTGTTCAGTAGGGTACGGTTAGTTATAGAGAGATTTTCCATTTATTTATTGTTGTTACTGTCGTACTTCTATTATTTAGCGTACTTTCCTTACTATCTTGTTTTCCTCGTTGTGAGGTGGGAGTCTGCGGGATCCCTACTGAGCCAATGAGATGAGGCTCACCCCTGTGTTTTCAGGTGAGACGAGGTTGGCAAGGAGCGCGTCAGAGATTCAGCGTGGTTCCAGTAGCCAGAGTTAGTGCCAGTTGCCAGAGCCGAGGTATGCCCCGCGTACTTGTACCTTTCTTTCTCTTGGCTGTACTTATTTTGAACATGAGATATTCTGGACCTTGTAACTATTTAATGAGTACTTATTTTAATTTCATGCACTTTATTTAGTTCATTGTGTTAGCTCTGCAGTTATTTTAGATTCTCGTGTACCCTCACACCATCTTTTAACCCTTCCGAGTCTCCGGACTCGTGGGTGGAGGGCCGAGGTCCGAGTCGTGCCGGTTCCTTTCCGGTACTCGGATCCCGGGTCGTTACAATCTACGTTTGATCAAACAGAGGGAGGACCTCAAGCCTTATCCACTCCCTCAGCCAACACATTGATCGGCCTAGCTATCTCACTCGCATGCGTCTCCATATAGTTCTCCACCTTTGCTAAGATATCTTTAACCTCCTCCTTGCTGAGACTCCCGTTAGCATCTCTTTGAATGGTGTCCTCTGCTTGCTTCGTCTCCACGCGCACCTGCACGTCGTCCGGTTCCCTGGGCACCCCAACGGCCGTTATGAATGTAACACTGGCCCACAAATCTACCAAACTTTAAGCTGCAATATGTTCAAACGAAACCTTGCAACATAAAGTAAGACATTTCACTATATATTATCAAAAAGATAGTGCTGCTGATCAAACTCACTGGTAAAATTATCCGCGACTCGGTGGCATTCAAAGAAAACATCAACAAAAAGATAAATCGAAAACATATTTAGCATATAGCTCCCAGAGGCACAGTCCAACTAACAGAAGAAAACCATCCCTAAGCACAAAATTCTCATCATAAAAACAAATAATGTGAGTTAGCATTTGATTCACGATGAAATGTAACCAACTAGTGGATACAAAGGCAAGTGAGGATGCCTTCGGTTGCTCAAAAGTGATGTTATGAGTTACATGTAATCCACTCACTTCCGCCTACTTCCAGTAGTTTGGTTGTTTGCAGATTTTGAAAATGTTGGAAATCACATCCCTAAAGGAGCTTCAAGAGGAGCCGAAGTGACTTCTTTAAAAAGAATGCATATAGGACCGACAGTTCCACGGAACCGACCTCCCATAAGTCAATCTAGTAACCAGTTCTATCGTAATACCAACATGCACCAAATCAAAACTGACTTCATAGAAGTCACGTGTACATAACCAAATAATAAAGCTTCATTCTTGAACATGTGCTACAAATAACCAAAATGCCACAATTTGATCCCACTTGTAGATAACTCACTTTCACAAGCTCGCCGTCAGTGCAAGATAGCTACTACAACTAACCAAATGCAGCCTTAAATGTGAGAAGGGAAAAGAACTCGACGCCAACGGAAAACCAAAGAACGTACACCAAATTGATAATTTCGGAGATAAGAACACTAAAACAGCATAATAAAAGCTTTGCAATTTTCCCATTACTGGTGATACACCAAACGAAGTCATGAAAAATGCACCATGGAAAACACATTCGCAAGAAACACGGGACGAATACAGGCACCAAGAAGCACACATACACCCACAACATCACCAACGACGTCAGAGTCGTAACGCCCCAGTCAGCAGCACGCTGCCCAAACGAAGAGAAACCCAGATGGCAAAGCATGAAAAGATGGGACCTTCGTACCAGAGGAAGGCGCGGAGGTCGACATGGAGGAGGCGGCGCTGACGCAGGCGAAGGGCCCGGGGCGAGAAGAGGCAGACAAAGACAGGGAGGACAGGAACCGGGAGCCGGCGAGATAGACGCAGCCGAGGCCGGCGGCGGCGAGCGGGGCCCGAGCCCGGAGGGCACGGAGGTCCACGGCCGGCGCCGCCCACACCGACCTCGCCTCGCCGCACTACGCCATTTCTTCCCCCCTCTCCCCCTCCAGCGAAGGAGATCAGGAGGTTCCTCCCGATCAGCGTGTGTAGAGCTCCTGGTGACGACGAGCAGAGGAGATTCGGCGTTGCACGAGTAGGTGTGATCTCCCCCGCCGGTGGCGGAGTGGACACCCTCTCCGTTTCTAAGGGAGCGGTCTCGGGTTTGGTTCCACCCCCCCCCCCCCCCGGCGTTAAAAAAAAATACCTACTCAAAAAAAAGGTAGGTGTGCCGGGGCCGTGGGCGTCAGGAAAATGGTTTCTCTGTGCAGCGACGCAATGCGCCACTTCATCCACGACATATGCATCAAGGATTGTGATTGGTTGGTTAGGCAAGGGATTCCAGTTATCTGATTTTTTTGATTAAAATATTTTTCCACTCATATCACCCGTCAATTTTTTTTTATTTTTTGTTTACTAACAAACAATCTATAATCTATAACATATACTGTAATTGGTGAGTTTTCTTCGCCTGATTCGTTCAAGTGTTGAGAGTTTAATGGGTTCGGTTCGAATGGGGTTCAGCCCGTTTCCAATGTTCTACGCTTCGATGAGGCACTGCTCGTCCACCTCCTTTGGTTTGTTTCCCTCGCTGCCCCTAACTCTCTCTTTTGTGCCTGTGGATTTCATCACTGATTCAATTTGTGGGTTTTCTTCCGGTCCAGGTTTTTCACCACCGTTTCTGTTCTTTCCCCTCCCCTGCTTTATTTGCCCCGTTGTCACTGGACACGGTTGCCTCCCACAGCCGAACACGAACCCTAACCCTTCTCCTTTCCCTGCCCCACCCCTACTTCAATGACATAAACTTGATGCTTCTACGAGATGGCTAGGTATGTAAGAGGATAAAGTTCCTACCTGCTTTGCTTTCTGAAGTCCAGAATTTTTTTTCTCTGATTTAGTTTCTATGGTTTAGAATTTGGATAGGATGCAGTTCTGATCTTTGGACGGCAAGAAGACATAGTCACACAATGAAACTGTAGTTGTTGTATGCACTTCGGTGGAGAGTTTTTGGGTTTCCTTCCAATTTAGGTCTTCCACTACCGTTTCTTTTCTTTCCCCTCCCCTACTTGGTTTGCCCCGTTGCCCCCGCAATCCTGTTGGACACGGAAGCCTCCCCCAATCGGCTGGACACGAACCTTAATCCTTCCCTTTCCCTGTCGCCCCTACTTCGATGCCTTGAACTTACTGCTTCTACGAGATGGCTGGGTATGTAAAAGGATGAAGTTTCTATCTGCTTTGCATTCTGAAGTTCAATTTTTTTTCTCTGATTTAGTTTCTGTGGTTAAGAATTTGGTTAGGATGCATTTTTGATGTCTAGTTGGTTGGAAGACATATTCACACTCGGAATCTGCAGTCGTTGTAATTGTACATTGCCATGAAAAATCCATGTTTTATAGAGGACCATTTTTTTAAACATTCTGAGTTTATACATACACCTCTAACAATTATTTTTGGGCTAATCTTTTACCCTAAATTGCCCAAACAACATCCAAGGTGCCTTCCCTTCCTCGCCTCAGCTTAACTTACAAATATCACATTTGCATCCTAACATGGCCTGATGAGTGTCATTCAAATGATGCAAGTGCAATTCAGCAGAGAAGGAAACATCAAAATATGATTATATGATCTTCAAAACTGTGAATTTTACAATCTCCAATAGTGAGAACAATGTCATATATAAGTTCAAAACACAATAAAATAAGAGAAATATCCTGTTGAATGACAGGCTACGAGTTAGTTTAGGTTATTTGTCCCAACCCGACATCATCCATCTTATGCATAATGTCAGAATTTGTTCAATTTTTGTTCCTTTGTATCCACTTTTTTTTTTCCCATGTGGTATGTACCCTCCTAATGACTGGTTTATAAAGATTGCTGCTCTGTGGCTGGAGCCAAAGAAACATTTTCCTAGTGAACATTTTTTTTAGATAATTTTGTACATTCTGCATGTTATGTGAAATCTTGTTGACTTTGGAAACTTTTTAAAGAAGAAACAATATTAATATATGGCATAACTCTTGTGTTGTATCTTGCATGTTGTGTGCTGCAGATGCTATCATGGAATCTATTGGTTGCAACAAAGACTCTTGTGATGCAGCTTGTGAGCATGTAAAACTATCATATCACTGTCAAAAAATCAGATGCTATGCAAGGTGCCATACCCATTTACATTTCACATATATCATGATCATGTTTCTCTTGTTTAAATTTCATGTCACTAACATTTTCTTGTGATTTACGTCATCGATAATTCATGACTTGTTTTTTTGTATTAATCCCTTTTGTTTGGATGCAGATGCCTACAGCTCCAAAATGTTCTTTGTGTTTCAAGAACATGTGTAAGCAACTTCCTTAAGCAGGAGAATTCTTATATATAAATGTTTAAGATGCTAGAGATCACTTTAAAATGGCAAAATGTAGAGTTTTTTAGATATACTTATGGCTTTAGAAAATCAGTGCCGTCTCAAACTGATGATCATGCCTTTCTGGCCGGTACTTGAGTCTAATACATTGAGTCATAAAAAATCTCAGTTATCTTAAACAAGTTTTAATGTGGCTAGCTCATGGATCATTCACTTAGATGTCTCGACTGCTCATCATGAGGAACAAAATGGATACATATCTGTCCAAATGGATAGTGACACTGTCCTTATCCTTTAGGCGGGGTTAGTGAGACTTGTAATTTAATTCCTAAGACAAGGGAATTAAAGTTCCTTTTCAGTGAATCATATATGTTTAAGTGGGAATTGCATTTCATTGGAAATCAAGATTCCTAGCAAAAGTTAGACTAAAGAAGAATTTTGGGAACCACTGGGCAGTAGCCTGGTGGTTACAGGGATGAAATCTTGGCTCTCCCATTACTTGGGAGAGTGTAGACTTATCTGCATATTTGGGAGGGTCTGTGCGTAGGTGCGTACTTTTCAGAGCCCCAATATGTTTTACGTCCCCCCGTTCCTCTACCCACTCTGTACCCCCCTGGCAAAAAAAAAAAGAAGAATTTTGGGGTATTAAATTCCCATGTCATACTAGTCTATTGCAGTGATGTTTCTTGCTTGTCTTTCCCATCTGTAGAATTTTGAGGACTTGGTTGAGGGACATTTCAGATTGCTTGGCCGCATTATTTAGTTGCTTGCAGAGCTTACATGGATGGTGCTAAGGTTGGTTGCGTCGATGGAGATGGTGTTCATGATGTGAATGAGGGTGACAAGAGCTCATCCTTGTCATTCAAGATTCAACTGAAAGGGTTACTGAGTTTACATTCAAAGTATCTGATTGTGCTGAGTTTCTTGCATAAAAAGTCAATGCTGAGTTGGGAGGTGTAGCACAGACAATGCTTTGGTTGTTCTGATGTAAGAATCTCCTGTTAAATTCATCCATAAGCGAGTAAATTTGTTTTGAAGAACATGACTCGCTCTATGTGCTGAAGTAGAACCTTCATCCGGACGTGCAATTGTGTAACGAGTAATGCTTGCTGCACCCTTGGGGTGTTGTAATTACACACCCATGGGGTGCACCAAGTTTTTTTTTTTTGAAAATTTTGGGAGGTAAGGCCCACTCTCTCTAACTTGCCGTACATGTCAATCTTGACATCGAATGACCCAAAAAACTAAAAAAACAAACAAACAGACCATATGAATAGTAACTTACTATTCACATTGTCTTTTTTTTGGGGGGAGGGGGAGGATTTTGGGCCTTTGAATGAGGGAGTGACTTTCATGACAAATTAGGGGGGTGTGGACCCTACGTCACAAAATTTTCAGAAAAAAATTTGATGCACACCTCAGGGTTGCAACAAGAATTAATCTTGCATAACGTACGTGCGTACGTATGTAGGTACGTACGTGCGTACATACGTACATACGTATGTACCTATGTACGTACCTACGTAATTATGTACACTGTAATTAGGCTGCATGACTGATATTTTCGAGTTTTACTGTTTCCTTTTCTAACTCTAATTGGAATGTCAGAGAGAACAAGCTCAGAATGATGGACTTGGTAGAAAAAGTGATCATCCAATAGCCATTTTATCTATCGTGAATAGACATTATGCCAAAAAACATTTTAAAGTGTATCTTTGAGTGAATGGTTTAACCATGATAGGGGAGTAGGGCTGTCCATGGGCCGGGGCAGCCCAACGTTGGGCCGGGCTGCCAACCCCTTCGCAGCCCGTGGACTTTTTGTTGAGCCTAAAAGTCCGAGCTCGATAATAAAGGATGCCGGGCTCGAGCTTTTGAGTCAACCCGTCGAGTCGACTTGGCCCGACCTTTAATTTTTCTTCCTATAATCCTGTGGGCCTGTGGCAACAAAAAATATGGGCGGTAAAACTTAAAATGTCACGCCCATAACCCATTTTCCTCCTCCAGGAAACTGCTGCCACACTACCATAGTACACTTGAAGGCCCTATTAGCTTTTACCGTCTTGCCATCCTGTGCAAGACACAAGGTCTGCCGCCATTGCCCCCTCACAGTCACTCACTGTGGCTAACGGAGTGATGGGCCTGGTCCTCTTCCCTCTTCATCTTTCTGCTCTGATTGGAAAGGAAAGTTTTGGCACTTCTTTGGAGGAGGCCCACAAGGAGGAGGGCTTTTGGGTAGGCTTCGTCAACAGGGTGGCCGCCGACAGGGAGGAGGCTAGACAACTCAACCTGCAGCACGATTTCATAGTCAAGGAGGAGTTAGGCTTCTACTAGGGCTGGGCGGCGGCGATCTGGGTTGATCTGGCTACGTTCTCGACCGCGTCCAAAGGGGAGTCGGGCTAGTTAGCTACTTGTGGAGCCGCTGGACGGGTATCCGCTGCTGGACCCCAAGGATGAATCAACACAGGAGGCCTTGGAGGCGATGCAGCTCAAATTCCATGTCATCATTGCTAGCCTTGATGTGAGGTTGGAATACAAGGGCCAACCCCAATCCAGAGACATTAATGCTTGTGAAATCGAGTTTTGATAGAATACAGAAGATGAGAATCTATCCCTTTTTGTTAATGTTAATGTTAATGTTAAACTAAATTGATCCTTTTTTGTTTAGTATCTGATTGTTTTAGGCCAAAATTGACATAATTGATTTTAGGGTTTTCAGTATTTTTTGATGTTTAATTGATAGGGATGTCTTCTCATCTACCTCCGTTTTGAATGGCCGGTGATTTTGCATCATTGGGGTAGGGTTCCAGCAATGTTCTTGGAATCTTTGGCAATTGATCTGAGGGCTTTTACTCTAAACTTTGCTGTTCAATTGATATGGATGTCTTCACCTCTACTTCCATTTTAAAATTGGTGGGATTTTGTGTCATAGGGATGGGGCCGTCGAGATGGTGTTGAAATTATTTTCATATTTGCACCTTTCTTTTTATATGTAATCTTAGTTCTCATATTTGCATTACTCTGCATATTGTTTTAGGATTTTAATCATGACAAGTGAGAATCAATCCACCACCCCATCAGTCATTGATCAAACTAATGTGAATGAGGTTGAGGTTTTTAATGTTATACCAGATACGAGTGCTTCTGTTTCACGAAGGCGTGGTAGAGGTCCACAATCTGAGGTCAAGTATTTTACTAAATTTATGGTTGGAAATGTGGAGAAAACCCGTTGCAATGCATGCAAGGCTGTGTTAACTGGTTCTAATAAGGCTGACACAAGTCATTTAACTAGGCATGTTAATATTGTTTGCCCTTATCGTACAACAAATGTGAAACAACAATTGTTGGCTTCTAATTTAGCCAGTGGAGAGAATGAAATGTTATCAAATTGGATATTTGATGTTGAAATTTCTCGGAATGCGTTATGTCGATTTATTATCCTATACGAACTCCCATTTTCATTTGCTAGTTATGATGGTTTTAAATGTTTTGTTAGAAGTCTAAATCCAAAATTCAAAATGGTATCAAGAAATATTGTTAAGAGTGATTGTATGAAAATCTATAAGGAGAAGAAAATTCTTAAAAGACTTTTTGTCAAGTACAAGTTAGTTCTGTTTGTTTAACAACAAATATGTGGACTTCTAATCAAGATTTGCATTACTTTTCCATAACTGCTCACTTTGTGGATACCAATTGGAAGTTGCATAAATGAATAATAAAGTATTGCATGGTTGAATATCCTCATTCTGCACCTATTATTGCAAATATTATTTGGAAATCACTTAGAGAATGAGATCTTGATTCTAAAGTCATGAGCATCACTTTAGACAATGTTTCTGTTATTAATACTTGCATTCCCTTGCTTCTTTCGAGTTTGTCATAAAGTAGTAAATTATTTTGTGATGGAAAGTTATTCCATATACGTTGTGCATCTCATTTCCTTAATTTAATTGTTCATGATGGGTTAAACAGAATTGGTGTTGTCATTCAAAGTGTTCCAATGAGTGTGAAGAAGGTAAGAGGATCACCTTGTCGTTGACAAAAATTTGAAGAGTGCATTCAACAAGCTAGTTTGGAAAGTAAGAAATGAGTGAATTTAGATGTTCTTACTCGTTGGAATAATACATATTTGATGTTGGAATCTGCTTTAGAATTTAAAAGGGCATTTTCTTCGTTGATGATGTTGGATTCTAGTTTCACTTGTGCACTCACACCTGAGGAATGGGATAAAGTTGAAGTGGTATGCAAGTTTTTGAAACATTTCTATGTTGCAACTGACATTGTCTCAGGCACGACGTATCCTACCTCTAGTTTGTATTTTCATGAAATATGGAAGATCAAAATCTTACTGGATGAAGAGGCTAATAGTCCACATGATTTTATTAGTTCAATGGCTCTCTGAATGCAAGAGAAGTTCAACAAATATTGGAAAGATTGCAATTTAATTTTAGCAATTCCTGTTATTTTGGATCCATGTTACAAGTTGATGTATTTTAGATATTATTTTCCGAAAATGTATGGTGATGCAACAGACTTCCATGTTACTATCATTGAAAATGCATTTCACCATTCTTTTGAGGATTATCTTGCTAAACCACAATTGGAATCAGGACCCTCAACAAGTGATACTATCCCTACAAATTCTAATGGTGCAAATCATGATGTTGATCTATCAAGGGGTTAAGATCAGTTCATTTCTCAGCAAAATAAGCAAAAATCAACGTCTAAAATTGACTAATACTTGGAAGGAGATATATGCCACAATGCCAACTTCGATCTCTTGAATTGGTGGTTAAGCAATAAATCATTATATCCAACTCTTGCTTGTATGGCACGTGATATCTTAACAATTCCTACTTCCACAGTTACATCTGAGTCGGCTTTTAGCACCAAAGGGTGAGTTCTTACTAATTTCCATAGTCCTTCAGCACTTGACATAGTGGAGGGTTTAATTTGCTCATAGGATTGGATTAGGAATGCTTCAGAATGTATGTGCTATGAATGTTATGTATTTTTATTTAATTTGTATAATATATATTCTGTTATGATAATCACTTTGTTTTCTTTTTTAGGATTGGTTGGAGGAGATGGAACAATCAATAATCTAAATGTGGACATACTTTGAAGCACAACAATAGTTTTATTTACTTCCAATTTTTGCAACATGGTTCTTAAATAGTTAGTGAAGAAGATTGCAAATCATGATGTTTTTGTTGCATACCAGAAGAGAGGCTTGCTTATGTTTATTTTTGTAGTCACTTTCTTATGTTTACAGGTATGATTTTTCTTTTAGTGTTTTTTCCATCTAATCAGTTAGAGGTCAAAAAAGAATCACCCCATTTTATGTGTAGATTGAAGGATAAAATGCTTATCAGTTCTGTGTTCAGCCAGTTGGAGGCTCTGCATTCATTGGGAATACTGTAAGTTGATAAGAGCTAAGTTGACTTTCTTTTTATTTTCTTTCCCTGGATCCTCTTACACTTTTGTGAAGTTTTTCTGCTACCTCTTTGACACATGTTAATTTTGAAGGTTAAGTGCAATGGCATTAAAGTATTCTCCATTTTGTCAAAAATTACTATTGGTAAAGTCTTAGCCATCACCATCTATACTAAAATTAAATTCCCTCTCTTTACAGTTTGATTTTTGACAACCTAGTTAAATTTCATCTCTTTACAAGTGTCAAGAGATAATAGATAGCATGCCAATGTGCAATTAAGTTTTAGTATCTCATTCCATGAAGTAGACTATTGTCTTTCTTTTGCTGCATTTAAAATCCTCTGAATAACAAATGTTGGACTTTCTTATCTCACTAGAACTGGATTCGCAAGCATTCCTAACCAGTCTACATGGTTTACTTTCGAATGGTTCTTTTGTTACTATCCTTCCCTTTTGATATTAATTTGGCAGGTTCCAAGAATTGTCTCCATGCTCTATGAACCTTACAACCCCATGTACAGTACGGTGCGGTTTTAGCTATTGGCATTTTTTGTGCTGGCACTGGACTGAGAGAAGCCATATCTTTGTTGGAAGCTCTTATATTAGATGCTCGGGTATGTACATGAAGATGAGGAAGAGTTTCAGACTTTCAACCGGCCTTGGCTTCTCTAAGGAAAGAACGTCAATATTAGATCCATCAGTAGGTCTTTTAATTATGCTGCTTATGTGATTGCTATGAAAGCATTCAGATTTTGTACTAAAATATGTCTATGGAAACTTATCATGTAAACTTTTAAATTGATAATGTTAATCAATATTTTCACAAATCATTGCTATTGTAAGTTTTATATTTTTGTATTTTTTATTGTTTTTATTTAATTAGTCTGGCCGGGCCCGGCCAAAGTCAGGCCTTATGTTTTAGGAAAATTGTCGGGCCGGACTTGGGCTTTTAAATTAATGAGTCAGGTCGGAGTTGGGCTAACTTGAGCCCTCTTAAGGACACAAGGGGGATCGGTTATGACCAAGAAGAAGACTTCCAAGTCTATTATGTTGTTAATGCCATGGATCTGGTGCAACCAACTAATGGCCGGGCGGATGCGGAGGGATAGCTCGCTAGCTTTGGGGAGGAGGAAGAAATCTTGATGTTACCCCCAACAAGGTCCGATAACCAAACCCAAGGGACCAAAGGAAATCGGGCCCTACCGTCGCGGAATAGGGAGTTGAAGAAAATTTGTACGACTTAAGTCTCAGCAAGGAACCTAGTATTGCTTCAAACCCTCAAAGGGAAGAGGCGGCCGAAGGCAATCTTGAAGAAATCCCATCGACCTCAACTGACAGTATAGAAGAAGTCCCGTCGGCATCAACTGGCAATTCTGAATACAATGAGGTGTATGAAACTGACATCGACGATGAAAAAGACTTCAGTGACCTACAACCTGCACCTCCTAAATTGAAAGATGGCGACAGAGCAACCGTGGATGAACTTGTTGAAATCAATCTGGGGGAGGCTAGGGAACATCAGCCCATCTTTATAAGTGCCCGTCTAGATGAAGTAGAAAGACAAACCTATCAGCAACTGCTGCTAGAATACATAACTTTGCCTAGAACTATAAGGAGATGTCAGGGTTGGACCCCTCAGTGGTCAAGCATAAGTTGGCGATCTCCCCCACGGTAGGTCCAGTCAAACAGCCATAGGTGTATGTGTCATGAGTTGGAGTTGTAGGTTGTGGCAGAAGTAAACAAAATGACAGAGGTGGACTTCATCGAGTCTTGCATTTGTCTGGTCTACCTCGCTAACATTATGCTAGTGAAAAAGAAGAATGGTCAGTTTCACATCCGTATTGACTTTAGAGACTTAAACAGGGTGTGTCAAAGGATGACTTCCCGATGCCAATCACTGAGATAATGGTCGATATGACCACATGGCATGAAACTTTATCCTTTATGGATGGATCGTCCGCCTACAACCAAATTCGGATGGCGGTTAAAGATAAAAATCACACAGTCTTTCAATCTCCCAAGGACATATTCAACTACAAAAGGATGCCCTTCAGCCTGGAAAATGCTAGAGCTACCTATCAAAGAGCCATGACCAAGATATTTGACGAGATACTACATGATGTGGTCGAGTGCTATGTCGATAATCTGGTGTGGACGTGTCAAATTGCACGCCCATATGTTCCGTCCGGACTCGCATCAGCAACAACTTCAAGTGAAGGAACCCCGGACAGACTGGCCACCCGGACTCCCCGAATACACACACTGTCGTGAAGCCGTCTCTGGAGTCATGACATCGAAGAGAAATTAACCCCCGGAAAGCTCACAATCCGTGGGCCCCGAAGAAAATTAAATGGACCACAACTCATGCTCGTAACGGGCTTGAACATGTCCCCAACGGCACGCCTTTCAGCCTCCAATGGCGCGCCCTCGCACCCCCAGCGGCACACTGGTGGAGGCCCCTCCACCGGCACACTCAGCCCATGGCCTCCACCGGCACGCCCATCTACGGCCTCAGCGGTGCACCCCCCGGGGGTGCCTTCAATGGCACACCTCCCTGGGGCGCCTTCAGCGGCACACACGTCCTGAGTGCCTCCAGCGGCACACTTTTACACCTGCCCAGCGGCACACTCCCGGGGTCTTCCGGCGGCACAACCTTCTGGCTTCCCAGCGGCACGCTATGCCCTCGCCTGGTGCATCCGACAGACGAAATCTAACGTCCATGCCCTAAAGATTCTTGGCGTGCAGTGGGCTCGCTGAGGTGTCACCTGGAGACGAAGGCACGCAGGCTGCCTCCTGTCATCAAGGATGGGGAAAGTTAAATCCCCATTCAATGCCGGTCACTTCCTGCCACCACCGTTCGTGCTCGAGCGCTCCCACCGTTGGGGGTATAAAAACCCTTCTCCTCCGGCGAGCAACATAGACAGACACATATAGAGAGCTACGACGAGGGGCTGCCACAGAATAGAAGAAGAAGGAAAGGAAAAGAAGAGAAGAAGAAGAGGAGAGGAAGAGGAGAGCCCCGGCGTGAGGTCCTCCGGCAACCACCGGGAAAGAGAAAGTAAGGAAGAGAGTGAGAAAGGGAAAGTGAGCTTTGATGTAGAGGAGAGAGTAGGGAAGGGGTAGGGAGTAGTCACCCCTGCTCGGCTCCAACACTCTCTCCGTTTCCTCCTTCTTTCATTTTCATGATCTTCTTCTTCTTCCCCCCCTGCCCGTAGTCTCAGCACGAATGTGCTTCGCAATGTATATGGCCGGCCGTGGTCGTTCCTCTTTGTGAATGAAAATCACCCTTCTTGGGTTTCCTGTTGCTTCCGTTGGTTTATGCCCGTATGCATGGTGTGTTGTTCATTTTCTCTCCTTCCCCGGTGCCTCAAGTTCTTCTCACCGGTGGTTGCCTTCTCATGAAGTCGGTTTGCCAGGCTCGTGTGGTTGTGTCTCGTTGTAGTAGCACCTTAGGTAGCCTGCCGCTGATGGAGCTCCAATCCATCCCTCTCCTTGTCATGGCCTTTGCCCTGGACCTTCAAACCCCTCCATTCTAGCCCATCCACCTAAAGGAAGACACCCCTCTCTTTCTCTTCGAAACACCCGGGGCCAGTGCCTCCGTCCTAATGCTCCCCTGAGTCCTCTCCCTGTGATGCCAAGATCTCCCTGGGCTTGGCTAACATGATGCCCCTAGCCCATTTTCTATCTTCTGTCTCTGTCACCCCTTTGAAGCTCCTTAGTTGGTACACCTCTAACTTCCTCTTCCCCAGTGCGCCTCTCCCCTCTAGGCCGGCACACCTTGGCCAACTCGCCTCCGGCACACCCTCAGCCCGGCACAGCCTCCCTGGCCGGTGCAGCCCTGATCCCTTTATCCCAACACACTCGTTCCTCTCCTAACCCGGCACACTGCCTGGTCATCCCTGCCCGGCACACCCCCCTGATTCGGCCAGCCCGGCACACCCTTGTGCCAGCCAGCCCGACATGCCCCTTTAACCTTCTTGACCGGCACACCAGTCACCCCTTCTCACCCGGTGCACCCCCCAACCAGTCTTAGAAGTGTCTCCCATTCGTTGATTTTCCCGGGCTTTTCGAAGTTTTATTAAAGGTGTTGTCGCCCCTGGCACGCACCCTCAAATTGTCGAGTTCCGCCACTCCTTGTGGGCGCGTTCCCTTTATCTCCCGTACCATCTGGGTCAAGGGGAGATGCTGTCGCATTTTTGTCAGAAACAATAACATGATTAAAAGATAAAAGGAAGCAACAAATAAATGAAATAAACAACAATAAGACACTTTAATCAAGACAAAGGAACTATGCAAGAACCAGAGAATTGGACTACTGAACAAGGCCTTGGACTTAGTCATATAACAGCAGACTAAAACTTGTTACCTAAAGCCCTCCATCAGAAATTTCATGAACAAGGAGGCCCTTCTTAACCCTTATCCCATCTGTTTGGGCCTTGCCCGGTACACCTTTCCACCTACTCCAGCCCGACACACTCATCCCTTCCTTTTCCTCCTCCTCTCCGGTACGCTCTTTGTGTCTCCACCCGGCACAGCCTTAGCCCCCAGCCCGGTGCACTCTTGGCCCTATCATCCAGCACACTACCTTTTGGTCTCGCCCGGCACACTTCAAGCCCCTTTGCATTCCCAATTAAGCCTCCTCCGGCACACTTCAGTGGCATTGATTTACACCCCAATCTGGCCTGCCCATGCTCAGACCCATACCCTCATATGCTCTGACCTTGGCCCCTCCTGCACTGATCTGATTTTAGCCTCGGCAGATTTGCATAGACTTTGAGCCCTAAACAGGCACTGACCTTAAATTCCAACGTGCATGGGCTTTATTCCATGTGCATCGACCTTGAGCTTGAGCTTGAGCTTGCACAGACTTTGCCTTACTCAGACCTGGCCTTGCATAGACCTTGCTTGAACCTTGCACGGACCTTGCTGCATAACATGCACGGACCTTGCATTGACCCAACCCTGGAGTGGCATCGACCTGACCCGAAACCTGCATCAACCTCAACCCCAAGTCAGCTTAGACCTCGACCCTGCACCTTCATAGACCTTGGTCAACTTGCACCGACCTCCAGCCTCCAACTGCACAGACCTCTTCCGATGTGCACTGACTTTGCCCAGTCTTAGTTCTGAACGTGCATTGACCCTAGTTCCCGTGTGTACTGACTTCAGTCCCCTTGCCCGGTGCACCTGCACTCTCCTTCATCGTCTCTCTCTCGCTCATCCTCACCGTCTCACCACCTCTCTCATACCGTCTCTCTCTCAATTTCCCCCACCGTCTCACACTCCCACCGTCTCTCACACCCCCACCGTCTCTCTCAGCGTCTCTCCCTCTCTCGCCCACAGTCTTTCTCTCTCTCTCTCACGCTCCCAGCGTCTCTCACTTTCGCCCCCACCGTCTCTCTCTGCATCTCTCCCTCTCTCGCCCACCGTCTTTCTCTCCCTCTCTCACGCTCCCAGCGTCTCTCTCTCTCTCTCTCTCTGTCTCTCGCGCTCCCACCGTCTCTCTCTCTCTCCGCCTCACGCCTTCACAGCCTCACCTTTCCCCCACCGTCTCATCCCTCTATCCCACCGTCTCACCTCACCCTGGCGTCTCTCTCTCTCAGCGTCTAACCCCTCTCTCCCACCGTCTCATCTTCCTCCAGCGGTACACCATCCCAGCCCCAGGCCTCCCCCGGTACACCCTAGCTATACCTTGGCCGGCACACCTTCTCTGGCCCTTCCCCGGCACGCACCATACGCGGCCCTATCCGGTACACTCTTCCATCCCCAGGCCTTCCTCGGCACGCACCATACGCGGCCCCGTCCGGCACACTCTCCCAGCCCCTAGCCCGGTACACCTTTCTTCCCCTCTCTCTCTCTCTGGTACACCTCCTCTTACCCCTGCCCGGTACACTCTCTTGGCTCCCTCCGGCACACCAGCCCAAGCCCTACCCGGTGCAGCCTTCTACCCCCTTTGTGCCTTATCCGGCACACCCCTAAACCTGCACCGGCCTCTCCTTTGTCCAGACCAATTTGTCCAGACTCAATCCCCTTGTGCACCGGCCCCGTCCTCCATTGCACCAACCTCCTCCTAACTCCCAATGGCCCATTCCCCTACGCACATCATAAATGTAAATAAAAGGAATACGACGATAATAGTGAATAAAACAATTCCAAAAATATATATGTGTATGAAACATGAAATAAAAGAAGTAAATAAATATGTATGTTTAAACATGTAATAAACAAATACAGGAAAAAGGGGAGTGTGTGTGATAAACAAAAAATAGCAAAACCACTCAAAAAAATATGTAGAAAAGGAAAGAAACAAAAAAATTAATCAAAATTCAGATAATGACAAAAATGCTAAGATCCACTCTGTAGCCTAGTTTCTCCTCGTGACCCGGTGTGGAAGGAATATTAATGCCGCCTTTGTAGGTTGGGTCTGGACCTTGGGTATTGTCCCAATATGGCCGTGATTCGACACTGCTTTAGGCCGACATCCCGATCAAGCCGGACCCATCCTCCGCCCGGATCCTCTCCGGTCCATTATTGAAATTGTCGTGCGCTCGGTAGACATCTGAACGGGTTTATTTCGGATTTCGCCGCACTCTTATTCACGGACCTTCGTTCAAACATGAAATGGTCCGCGAGTGACTGACATATCTGAATGCTTGTACCCCGATGCGGGCTCCTAGTGTGGTTTATTCTTGTCTGTCCTCTTGCAGTTAGTATTAATTCTTTTTAGGCCGCAAGGCCCTTAATTCCGGTAACTAATCAAGAGTGTTCCCTCGTATGGGGGATGTAAATGACGCCATGACCTTTATGGCATGGCGGGATTTGGTCCCGACCCGAACCACACAATCGCCTGACAAAGTCAGATCTAGTGCACCAAGGGCTCCCACGGAACCCGAATAAACTGTCACTTTGTGACTGGCACGTCCACGCATTTAATAAACACAATAAACGAACAAACCGTGATCTAAATAAAAAGTACGTCCACAAGTCTGGCACGCCCGATGGGACCGATCCACCCTTCATCTCTTTGCCGGAATTAGGGGCCCTACGGCCCCCTTCTTGTAATATTAATTATGCTATTTTTGCAAATGCAGGGAAATTGCACTTTGACACCAGGGATGGCGACCACCTTCGGTTCCCAGCCCGTCAAGAGCCACGTTAGAGGTGGCTATCTCGCCGTCCCCCTTAACTTCGGGAGCTTCCCTCCCGTGGTTGGCTTCCCCAATTTCCTTGGGGTGGCCTTCGTCAACATACTGGACGTGGAAGCGTCCGACGGGCCCAAGACCAGCACTCCCACCCAGGGGGTCACTGAAGCTGCCGCCGACCGAGCCTCGACCAGAAACAACAACACCGTCCCAACTGGGACGCTAAGCTGCAACGTGCACCACGTGCACCAGACGGCCGGCCCACCTCACCAGGGATCGGCATCTCACCGAAGGAGGCTCCGAAGGAACAATGCTGGCGCGACTCCGCGGCGCCGAATCTCCAGCTCCGGGAAGTCCATGACCGTCGGTAGCGTCCGAGTCCACCTTGATGGACAGAGGTCTGAAGTGATTCCGGATCGCATCGTACCAACTGTTGCAGTCCGCAACTCCTTCCAAGGGCTAGAGAAGATGAAAGAGAAGGTGATGCCCGCCGTCCCGACCGCAGCACCGAAGAATGCACCGGTTCACAAGCCGGCTACGCTCAAACAAGTCTGGATCCCCAAGGAAGCCTGGACCACTGCTGTAAGGCCCGTGCCTTAATGGATCCTTAGTGGTTTTGTTCTAGTATTTGTTCTGGAATTTCTGGCTATTTTCCTGGATTTTTAGGAATTTTTCTGGTATTTTTTCAGATTTATTTGGAGCTTTGAGGGTTATTAGAGATTAATAAGATTTTAATATGTATAATAATTATATTATATATATTTTAAATTTTATTTTTATTTCTTTTAATCCCTCACCCTCACTCTCTCTCTCTCTCGTCGATTTCACCTCACTCTCTCTCTCTCCTCACGCCGATCGCCTCTCTCCCCTCCCCTTGGGAAGCAGGCTTTTTGGCGCCGGATTGAGGCGTGGGAGGTACCGGTGGATTCCTCGCGTCGCGTGGATCGCGTGGACGCCCACCTCGACGTGTTTCGTGGCTCGTGGGAGCGAGGCGGAGCGTGAAGGCCTCGTGGCTCTTCCTCCTTGCATGTGGCCATTTCGTCGGTTTCGGCTCGCAAAAGGTAGGGGGATGGAATCCTGATCTCGCTAGGATCATTTCCTATGGCTC
Source organism: Amorphophallus konjac (assembly GCA_022559845.1). Lineage (NCBI taxonomy): Eukaryota > Viridiplantae > Streptophyta > Magnoliopsida > Alismatales > Araceae > Amorphophallus > Amorphophallus konjac. Next base: position 390,122,201 of record CM040126.1, read on the forward strand.
GTTTGTGTGATTAGAACCCCGTAGCATGCTTAATGTTCATATTTCATGATTTTGGGGTTTTAGCTTAATTCTCGATTTTAATGCATTGTGGGCTTTGCATGTGTGATATTTAGCTGTTATTATGTTGTATGGGTTGCATGGTTTGACAGGTTACAGGTTTCTACGGCGTTACCCGACGATTTCTATCGTTCGGGGGGGGCTCCGGTTTTCAAACCGAACCCGCCCGTGTCCCAGGTGGTGTGACGGTCCTGCCAGGAACCGTCACACTTCTGGCGGTCCATATTGGACGCGTTACTTAAAAGTAACGGCCCGTCGGGGGTGCGTTACATTGAAAGTAACGGCGGGGCTCCCGACCGTTGTTTTCTGATTGAATTACGTTGACCAGGTCAGGCGGTTAGCCCGACGGCTAGTCGGCCGACCGTCGCTTTGATTCGACGCGCCTAGGTTAGTGCGTTGTTTCGCCTGCTTGCGGTTTTGAGCGCGGCACGTTGATTTCTGGCCTCGGGTGGAAGTAACGGCGGGGATCCAACGCGTCACGTTGAAGCGACGCGCTGAGCCCCTACCGTCACTTTCCCTTTTAGGTCTCTTGAGCTGGAACTCTGGTGGGAGTAATGGATGGGGACTAGTGCGTCGTTCCAGAAGTAACGCGCTGGCCTCCGACCGTTATTTGCAAATAGCGCATGGGCAGCCGACCGTCGCATGCCTGTTGGTTCCCTAATGTTGCCAGCCCTTTCGATATGCGTGCCACTCCGTTTATGCGCCATATCTACATTACTGTATTATATAATGGCATGTTTTTAATACCAATAGAGTAGCTTTTCTTTCCATGCAATGGAGCCACTGTTGTTGCCCTAAGGTCTGTTGAGTGCCGACCCGCTTGAGGATAGCGGAGGGGTGTTTCCCATACACGGCTTGTAAGCTAGTTCCGTGGGCTCCTAGCCAATGGTAGCGTCCTACCAAGGGAGAAAACTAGCTAGAGGACCTGGCTCAGGCTAGAGTCAGTGTGTGCACACGTGGTCGGAGACTGTAGACTGACACCGACGGGTGCCACTCCGACTGGTCACTTGGTTTGGTACTGTTTGCGTGCTCAGCTTGTCGCTTTGTCGACTGCGAGTGCTTGAGACGCAGTGTAAGTCGTCAGTGGACGCTTCTGGTTTCTGCTCCAGTGGTTGTCCTTCCTTATTGTTTGGATTAGTTAAGGCTTATTCTATTTTGGCAGATTTAGTTTTAGTCGCTTGCATTTATTTAGCTGTGGCATGTGTTAGCTATTCTACTTGCTTAGTTAGAGTTTACAGCTTTGCTTGAGTAGTTTTTTCATGCCATTGCCTGTTATTTTAATTAAATGCATGCTCTAATTGCCGTTATTTATGCATGTATGCTTGTTTAGTGCGAGGTAGGGATCCGTGTGACCCCTACTGAGTCTGGCTGTGACTCACCCTTCTCCTTCAGGTGAGCCGCGCCCGTCGTCTCCCGGTGCTTTGTGAGCTGTTTCGGAGACCGCGTCTAGCTGTCAGCTTTAGTCGAGCCGCCTTTTGAGGCTTTTGTTGTACTTTTGCCGGGGTATGCCCCGTGTAGTTGTACCCTTGTGGACTAGTACTCTTGTTTATCTGGACTAGTATATATATATCACTCTGGTTATTTTGAATTGCTTCCGCACTTGTGTAAATTTTATTGCTTAATTGTAATCTACGCCTTCCAAATTACAGTTCGTTATACATTCCCTCGACATAACCTTACTAACCCTTCAGGGGCCTCATCAGCCTCTTGGGTGACTTCCCCAGTTCTTGGTATCGGTGTATCGATGTTATCGGTATATCGGTATCCTGAACTCTGGGTCGTTACAACTGCACCCGCCCAAGCAGGGCCCAGCTGCATCCACCCAAGAAGGGCCCGACGAGATGAAAGGGTTGAAGTGACGCCCCCGGTCTACCAGTCGGCATCTACTACACCGACACCGCCAGAAAATATCCGCTGCCAGCACCATAGGCGTCGGCACCAAGCTGCCCGCCCAAGGCCTGCGAATTACACTCCTGTTGCTGCCGTCGGCACACAATCACCGGCTTCCCCCCCTGATCAGGAGTGGGAAGGGATGGAGCAGGCCATGAGGAATTACCTCCGAGGCCCGGGGAGCACCCCTTCGGGTCGCCAAAGACTACTAGGGGCAATGGCCTCTGTCTTCCAAGAAGAAGAAACCCGACCTGTGCCCAGCGCAGAATCGAGGAACCATTCTGATGAGCTACGTCAGTCCCCTTTGCGGGAGGAAGCGGAGCCCCGAAGATCGGTCTTCGATAGACTGGTGTTCCCAGGCAGGCCGTCGAGAAGGATGGCAAGAAGAAACAGAAATTGGAGGGTCTACACCTACAACGTGGCAGGAGTGTTTGGTCGGTATGGAGCTCTACCTACCGACCTCGAAGATGTGGCCAGACTCACCGCGAGACCCGGTCCCCTTACCAGAAGAGGGAGAGCGGCAAGCGAGGTGGCACAGGTGGGCGCTGAAGAGACCTCCTATGAAGAACCCTACACGACTCTGGCCGCCAATGTCATCACTACTGGGGGCACCAGCGGCGGGCCATCTACGTCATCGGAAGAGACGCCTGCTAAAGAAGCAGGAGGTATTCCTAGTCTCCCCACGAATGACCCTGCAATGTTGTATATGGTACAGCAGTACCAGCGGGAGATCGAACTATTGAAGAAGCAACTGAACGAGAGGAGTGCACAACCCTCGGCATCCGGGCAGACCTAGGCTTTGCTCGAAGCGCCCGGGGGCAACGGGCAGTCTTCTAAAGTGCCTCCGCAGGGAGTAGCGCCTTCGCTGATACTCGGCTACACCGGAGGCATTCCCCAGCAACAGGCACAACATATAGCACCGGCCCCGCCGCCGGTTTTGTCCTTCCAAGGGTCTCCCATGGCCCCGCAGGTGACAGTGCTGACTACTCCAAGGGCACAGCCTGCCCACTTTTACCCAAGCCCGGTCGACCCCGCAGCGGTCAGCCGGTTGATGCTTGAACAGATGATTGACATGAAGCTGGCGGAGAGGGGCGATGGTGATCAAACGCCGTTTGACGTCTACTGAGTGCCCTACCCGGCTCATTATGTCGCCAAGAAATTGCCGGTCGGCATCACCAAGCCGTCAAAATTTAAAAAGTTCAACGGGCAAGGGTCTCCCAGGGAGCACATTGCCTATTATGTGAATGTCATGGGTGATCTGGCTACTGATGAGGCTTATCTCCTCAAATTTTTCGGCTCAACACTCACTGTGCTTGCCTTTGAATGGTACTCGAGCTTGCCTGCCGGGTCTATCATTGGCTGGCCCGATATGCAGAAAAAGTTCAAAGAAAGATTTTATATTGCTGAACGAGAGGTCACTATGGCAGAGCTCTATGCTACGAGGCAGAGAAATGATGAGTCGGCACTCGACTACATTAAGAGATGGAAGAACCTCAGTATGAGGTGCAGACGTCCCCCACATCAGGAGGACGCAGTGCATATTTGCAAGCAGAACTTGAAGAAAGAAATCCTAGAAAGGATGATCGGCACCGAGGTCAAGACATTTGACCGCCTGAACAATATAGTGGCTGAGATTGAGACATTCCTTGCCCGGTACTCTTCCTCTCCGGCCGCATCAATCCAGAGAGCTAGGCAGGCCGAGAAGAAGCCAGTTCCCCCAGAGGTGCATGCACTGGACTTCTAGACCTTTGAGAAATAAAAGGAAAAAGCTAAAGGGGCTGCCAACCCTCCTCCAGCCAGATCCACGGAACGGCGGGAAGGTCCCTCGTTGAGGGAGAAAATGAGAAATAAGCGGTACTCTTTCTCTCGAGACAAGTCCCGACTCCTGTTCGAGTGGGCAACCAGCTACAATAAAATTACGTTGCCTGAACCGAAGAGGCCCGGTGACCTGAAGAAGAAGGATGACCCGCGCTTCTGCCAGTACCACCAGATGCTCGGGCACACCATTGAAGACTGCTACGTCTTCAAGGACGTCATTGAGTCCTTAATCAAGAATGGAGAGCTGGACATGGGGGAGCACAAAGTAGATCCTCCACAGTCGCATGAGCTGCCCAACTTGGCTCCCACCGTCAACATGGTGTCGTTGTACCAGGAGTTGCCTGAAGAGTGGGCGGAGGCCAGTACCCACGCCACCTATGAAGCTTTTATCATGGCGCCGGCTCAAGACCAAGGGGGCTGGCAAGCTGTACCTAAGAAGAATAGAAGAAGACGGACCCCTCAGCCCATCCCAGAAGTTCATGTAAGGGGTGTCACACCCCGGCCAGCACTGCCACCGGTGAACCCCGTCTGGCATGACACAGCCCCTGGCTAGTCATGAGGCGGCCAACTCACAACAAGAAGAGGCACATCCCGATGCGGGTGCATAAGGAAACCAGCCTGTCGGTTGAAAGACTCCAGTCTATTATTGATGGGCTCGAAGACTATGAACAGCCCGAAATCCAGCCTATGAAACTGAAAGAGTATGTCCCCTGGGAGGAGTTCGAGTCACTCGAACTGGCTCCAGGAGCAGAAGCCGAGGCAGAAGAAGAACCTCCCCTGTGGGGTGGGCCTCCCCAGGAGCAACCACCGACCGTCGCAGAAAAGAAGAAAAAGAAGAGAAGGCCCAGAAATAAGAAGAAAAAGGAGGTCATCATTGCCTGCAATACCCTTTCGGCACTGTTTGATACCGCCCTCTCCCTGGAAGAAAAAGAAGAAGAGCTACCCCATGAACCAGCGGAGGCGAATCAGGCTGAAACGTCTACTTCCCAACACGCCACCAGGTCGGGAAGGAAGTGGGGACTCCCTCCTCAGGCTAACCATAACATCATGATCAAGGGAGAGCAACCACACCAAGTCCCCGAGCCCAAGGTTCGAGGCACGGAGATCCCTCCTCCATCGGGTCTCTATCCCGAAGGATCCAAAAGCCGGGACACTCCTTCGTTCGTTGAATTCCTGTTGACCTGAACGGAGAAGCAGCCACGCCCCCAAGGGTCCCGGTCGATCAAGGAAACAAGAAGCCTCCCAGCTCCACCAGCGGCAACCCCTCTCCAGCCAGAGGAGGAATTTGACGGCGTACTGAACCTTGCTGAATTCATGCTAGAAAAGGGGGAAGCCCAACAGGCCCCATAGGCTCAAACAGCCGCAGTAGAACCAGTAAAGGAAGCACCCTCTGATCCAGCACCCCAGGTCCAAGGTGGGGGCAGGCGTAATAAGACCGAAGAGATGAAGCTACTCAAGATACGGGCTGCCGACCGAACAGTCAGACATCTCAAGAAGATCTCGGCCCGATTCACCGTCTGGGAGATGCTGTCCTTAGATGAAGAAACACGGCAAGCCATTATTGCCGCACTCTAGACTCCAGCACAACTTGAAGCCTGCCTGGTAGAGGTGTCACCTGAAGTGGCCGTGGCCTTCACAGAGGATGACATGCTCCTACCCACCTACAGTCACAACAGACCGCTCTACATGAAGGGGCAGCTGAATGGGCAGCCTATCAACAGGGACTTGATCGACCCAGGAGCGGCAGTGAACATACTTCCCTACCGGGTGTACCAGAAACACTACTTTGATGTATACCTGGTCGAGGTCAGGAACGTCAAGATTGCTGGTTTCAACCAGAAATGTGAGGTACCTATGGGGGTCGCAGAATTAAACCTGACCTTTGAGGACTTCACCACCAAGGTCCAGTTCCACGTCATCAACTCCAACACCTCCTACAAGGTGTTGCTTGGCCGGCCTTGGCTGCACCAGAATAGGGTGGTGCCTTCCACCCTGCACCCATGCATCAAGTACCCTTGCGAGGGGAAAGAAGTCAGAATCTTTGCCGATCTCCACCCATTCGAGGTGTTCGAGTGTCATCTATCAAATGCCAATCTGTACTTAGAAAAGGCGAAGCAAGCTCCTCAAATCGCTCAAGACAAAGGAAAGAAAAAGGTGGAGTCAGGGGGTTGGTTTCCTCCACCGCCCCCAGGCTATATGGCTCCCCCACATGTACCATTCATTACAGAAGAAGGAGGGGTGTTTAAGGCGGCTCCCCTCGCTATCTATCCTACACCGGGGACGCCTTGTCTCGAAGACCTGCTAGAGGATGTTATTGTTAGTGTTGGTGTGCTACATGCCAATTACGGGTCGGGTAGGCCCAATAGTTGTACGATCTTGTTCATTATTAATAAAGTGGTATTTGAGCGTAAATATGCGATTGTGTATTACTTTACGATGTCCCTAGGATATGTGGTTGTAAAGTCAGTTCGAGATGGGATCTCGAACATGAGGCTGACTTTATATGGACGCATACCTTAAATTGTTCCTGGTTGGAGGGTAATCACTCGGGGACTTTGATTACCTATTAAATAAGTACACATGATGTGTTAATGACCAGTCTCATGGTCATTGGTGTGAGGCACCAACACATATGTGTAGGTGTGTGTCATTGGAGGATGTACACTGAACTGATCCGCTATTGGATCTTCAGATGGTTGATTATACCTAATGTCAACTGAAGATCCAACCGTCTCAGTAGCATCGTTGGTCCTTTGACCTGAGACATTGATCGGATCTTACACGAGAACTGGAATGGTTTAATTACTTGGCTAAGTGACTTTAACCATAAGTCATGAGTTGTCGAGTCATTAACCACTCCAGGATACATGTGAAGATCATCAATGGTCAAGAGGGGATTACTCACTATCGGGTATATATCAGACAGTTAATGGGTCATGACATTGACGCTCCGTCAAATCCCTGGCCAGGGTCGTGTGAGTTCGTTTAGAACGGACGTCATACACTTTAAGGAGGTCATGGTCAAATGGCACGATCATGGGGTTTGATAGAAACCATACCCTCGATCGTACTAGACTCATAGAAGGAGCGAGGGATTATGTAATGCCCCGGATTTTTTGGATCCTTTTTCGTGGGTCCCGAATCTGGTTTCTCGGAGTGTCCAACTCCGTTGTGTCCGAAATTTCGTTTCGGACATCTTTCGTATTCGGATCGGCGCGATCCGGAGTCGTTTCGGAGGCCCGGAGGCGTTCCGCGGCTTTTTCCGCGTGTGTTTTCCGATTCCCGGCATGGGTTTCGGCTTTCTCTTCGGAACCTCGTTGCGGGTGAATCGGGCCGTTCATCTAGGCGAGTGTGGTACCGTTGCGATCGGTGCGTTCCGAGGATCGCGAGGGTGTGATTTTCTATTTTTCGAGATTTTTTCGAATTTTCGGATTTTCTTATATAAACCCCCCCACCCTCTCTCTTCCTCTCATTTCTCACTCTCACCCTCTCTCTCTCCTCTCACTCTCTCCTCTCCAGCGGCCGACGGACCGAGGCGGGGGCGAGGCGGGGCGATGCGGGCGAGGAGGACGGCGAGGATGGGTCGAGGATCGAGGCTCGAGGGCGTGGTGAAGCTCGGCCGTGGGTTCGTGGAGCGGCGAGGCTTCAACGGCGTTTTCTTCGTGGATCGGCGTCCACGGTGCACGAAATCTTCGGTGGAGGTAGGGTGATGGACCCCCAGCTCGTGCTCTTTCCTTTCCCGCAAGTTTCGTAGGCTACGGTGAGCCGAGCGGGCCAAACGGGGTGATTTGGGCAAAATCCATGTTTTAGGGCTTGTGGGCCGATCTCCCGTTTCATTGCGTTTCTAGCCGATCCGAGGCCATAGATGCATGCTAGGGGTTACTGGGGAGCTTCCCCTATGTTTTCCCCTTCATCCGTGGATGATTGGGGCGTGGTGTGGATTTTTGGGTGTTTTCCCGCCGTTCCTGGTTTTCCGAAATGATCGCGGTCCACCAGTAACCGCGTTCATTGGTCGCGGTCTTGGGAGAACCGCGTTCATCCTTTGTGTTTTGGTCGAGGAGGCCTTCGAGCGTCGCGGTCGTGCGATAGACCGCTTTGGTCTAGTCGCGGTCATGGGATGACCGCTACTATCTGGTCGCGGTCCTCGGGCGACCGCTACCAGCGGGGTTGCGCGTGGCTAGTTGCGGTCGTGAGGTGACCGTGACAGCATGGTCGCGGTCTCCGGTCGACCACTATCTGGTCGCGGTCACCAGGTGACCACTACCACGTTCTGGTTCCTGTTTGCGCTGTTTTGACCTCCGGTCGACCCGGTTGCGGCCCAGTGGTTAACTTTAGGTCTCGTGAGTGTCACAGACACCCCGTGCAGTTCCGAGACCGTGTCTTTGGGTGTCCAGAGGTCCCACTTACCTCGTTTTACGTGCCCGTGCGCTTAAGGGTCTAGGTGACCTTTTAGCGTTCCGATTGTGTTGTGTTGGTCTCCGGTCGACCCGGTTGTGACCCAGTGGTCGACCTCCAGCCTTGTGAGTATCCTAGACACCCCATGGGTTCTGTGTCCATGTTTTTGGGGTGTCGGGAGGGACCGTGTTACCTCGATTAGCGTGCCCGTAGGTGTGGTAGGTCCGGGTGACCTCACGTGTTCCGGGCTTTCGTGTTACGCTTGATCGAGTCACCGTGTATCGGTGTGTGTGCGGTGGGGTCTCCCCCGCATGTCATGGGTTTTCTTTGGAAGGCGATTCCCATGTGGGCCACGTGTTTGGCCTTGGACTGCGAGTCCAGTTATCCGGCCTGGAGCTGGAGGTTTCCCGCTTGCTCCGAGATGGGAAATCGACAAGGCGGCTTGTGTACTGCCCTGGGAATTGTGCTTCTGTGTTTTTCGTGTGGCCCATGTGGGTGGCCTTAGTCTTTCGCATTCCCTTTCCGAGGGAGTGGTCTTGACGGCTGGTGAGCTGTCTCGGTACTCGTGCTACCATGGTTTTAGACCTAGATATTGGACTAGATTGACGGCCTTGTGCTGTTGCGTACAACGGTCTTGACCCCGAGTCTTGTGACTCAAGGACCGTTGGGTGTAGTGCGTCTAGAGGACTGCCCAGAGTCCAGTGGCTTAGCGCCACTTGAGTTTTCTCGACTCTAGCGCACGGTGCGTGCGTGGCCGTGGACTGTGAGTCCCGTTTCTTCTCCGACTGTGGTCACCGTGCGACGGGGCCGGTACGTGGGGTGGTCCCCGTACATCGTCGGATTCGAACGTTGTTTTCCGTTGACTTGAGAGTCTACTCCTTCGGTGACCCTCCACTAGTCGTAGGCCACCAGTACGAGGTGCTGGTCTCACCTGGGAGTGGTGTACGGGCATTCACCTTTGAGACGGTTTGTGGACCGGTTACCGTAGGCCCCTCGTCGGTAGACAGAGTCCGGCTACGGGGGAAAACCGGTCAGAGGACCAGACCTAGTGACGCAAGGTCTGTGTGTGCACACGTGGTTGGGGGCGGTTGGACCCACGTCGACGGGCGTGACCCCAGCTAGTTACTTGTTTGTGGTTACTTGTACGGTGTTCGCGCCTCGGGTAGGAGCTACCACGTCAGGCGGTTCACCTGCGGCGCGGTGTAAGACGTCAGGGGACGCTACCGGCTGTGCTTCTAGTGGGTGGTACTCCTGTCGAGTACGGAGTGACAGACTGTCAGTTTTCGTGACTTTGACCTTCGGGTTTTGGTCGTGTTGACCGTTGAGTTTCGGTTGGTTCGCCGTGACGCGTGTGTTGGTTTTCGCGTCATGAGATTAGTGCTAGTGGCTTTACCGAGGTTGGGTCTTGTTGTGCGGTACCTGCGATCGGATGGTCGGGGTTACACCTTGGACAGCGCGTCCAGGTCGGCTGTGTCCGTGGGACAGGCCTCTACGGCGTGGTTGCCGTGTGTTCTTACTCCAGTAGGTGGTACTAGTGTGGTTCGGTAGCTTCGACTGCGTGATCGAGGTCTGCCTTCTGGAAGTAGGAGTAGCTGTAATGCCGAGTTTTGACCGGCCACCGGTTTGCTGTTCCTACTGTAGTTGTAGCTCTCCTTTCCGCTATCGCCGTTGTTTCCGATTGGGGTTCCGCGGGATCCCTGCTGAGTCTCTATTTTGGAGACTCATTCACTGCTTTTCAGGTGTGGCGGTTCTTCCTCGAGGTTCGAGGGTGCGGAGCGGAGGTTCTCAGTTGCCAGCTTGCCGGGCCGAGTGTTCACTTGGCATGTGGTACGTTTTACTGCTTTAGACTGTACTTTCTGTTGGACTGGACTCTGTTGTAGTTGTTTATTTATTTCTGTTAATTATTGAGTTGTCCTGCTTTATTTCCTATTTCTTTGTGCCTCCACACTCCTTTTAGCCCTTCCGAGCCCTCCCGGCTCGTGGGCGGCGGTGCGAGTCTCGGGTTATCAGGCCTTCCCGGTAATCGGATTCTCGGGTCGTTACAGATTATATCGATGTGGTAACTATGGACTTACAGGTACCAAACAGGCTGGTTTAAACCCGACATCCTCGAGGATCACGCGGATTTGTTTGACCCAACGTGATCGAAGGTTCGGAATAAATTAAACTATTATTCGGCTCTAGTAGAAGCAAAGAATACGTTTAATTTACTTCTAATTGGGAATTAGAAGATAATGTGCCTTAAACTAGAGTGACTATGGGCCTAGAGGATCACACACAATAGATTCTTGGGTGACAGATTATTATTATACAAATGTATGTCTTTTTTCCTTTTTGGTTCCTTTTGGAAAGGAGTGTAAATGGGGCTTAATACATATGTATAATATAAGATTGGATATTTATACAGTTTCGGGCTTTTGGAGCCCTTTTCAAAAAGGACCAAACTTTATATATATAGCACCTACGTGAGTTCATTCGAGCTTCTTCTAAGGCTAATCAAGCATTAGGCCTAAAGAGGAGGATTAGCTCCTCCCCCCTTTCCTTTCTCTTGCTCTCCCTCTCCAGAAGGTGAAAGGGCCGGGAAGGTCGTGCCGGGGGGGGGTCCGTCGCTGCGCAAGGATTTGTGTGGATCAACTCTAGAGGCTGTACATCTGTGCGGCTCGGTATTCTGCATCAGGCTTAGCAGACAACGTCGTTCCGCGCAAGGTGAAATACGCAATCCGTAGTTAGGGGTTGGGGCGATTAAAACGTCGATTAGAGTACAGATCTAGGATTCCATAGCACTGGGATCGGGCAAAATAAATTTTTGTTATCCGCTGCGTTGCCCGTAGGTGCTGTCCGAAACCTTACAGTGGTATCAGAGACAGGTTGACGCTCTGGTCGGTGTTTTATCGCCGTTTAGAGCAGTGTTTTAGGGGCATTAAATCTTTCAATTATTAATTGTAGAAGGGCATACTGGGCATCTCGCTTCTTCGAGGATGATGGGCATCGCTGGAGCAATTTTTTTTTAAAAAAAAATCTTGGCCCGATTTGGGCGCACTGCGCCCTGGGTGCGGTGCGCCCGCCGCGTGCGCCACCCTCGTTCGCGGGTGTAGGCGCGCAGGTCAACGTTCGCGCGTGGGGCAGGCCCACGCCGAAAATTTTTTTTAATTAAAAAATTACTTTTATTTTTAATTTATTGTGCTCAAATATATATATATATATATAAGATATATTTATGAAAATGCACATTAAATTAAATGGAATTTTATCTTGTAGGTTAATTGTGTTATTTCAATAGTAAATGTCAAATGTTAAATTTTATTTAACTCTTTTAAATTTACCGAGGTGAGATAATTACTATTTACCTTGAGATAAAATGGTAATAATTGAACTTACTTCAGTAAATTTTAATTTTTGAATTTTTGATTATTAGATAATTAAAAAATTCAAAATTTAAATTTTATTGAAGTTAAATGTAAAAAATTCAAATATTTGAATTTTAATTATTAGATAATTGTTAAATTCAAATTTTGAATATTAAAATATTACTAATTGTGGATAATTACATTATTTTAAATTTACTTTCAAACAAATTTATTGGATAGTTAGTTTGGATTTAAATTTAAATTATTGACAGGTTTAAATTTTAAATTTAAATTTGATTATTGGATAATTAAATTTGAATTTGAATTTAAATAATTATTTCAATTACATGCCCCTGTTGAAAATGATGGTTCTTTACGTGATTTACTTTATTTACCTTATATTGGCTTGCTTGTCTGTTTAATTTTAGTTAATCCTGCTTCGATTTTTAAAATTAAACAAGCTAGCCTGTTTTTTATTTGCACATCCCATTTTTAAATTCAAAAGTAAAGATTATTTTTAGAAAATAACCCTTGATTGATTTTACTTGAATGGGTTGGCAAGTGATCATGGACTTGGATTAATGTAATTAATTGGGGTCTGCGAACCTCCTTTCTCTCTCTGTTAAAATTCTAATGTACTTCTATCTTCCTCCATTGTTGTACTCGCCCTAAGGGCTTCCGGAATTTTATTGATATGTAATTTATATTTTTTTTGGCCTGCGTACTATGTAAAAGTTGTAATTACTGCGGCGTCAGAGTTTGAAAGCGTGGAGTACACCCGACGAGGACGATCCAGCTGCTTCGGAAGCGGGATGGATGCCTTAGTTACATTAGGGATAAAGTCCATGATCACTTGCACTTTAATTTTACATTGGATGCATTTATTTATGTGCAAACTACTATCTACGGTAAATATATTGGATATATTTATATTACCACCTAGAGTGAGATCAAGATAAAATTAAATTCCCTCGCGATTAAATTTTAGATCTGGTAAGGGTGGCTTTAGGAGTCGTCGTGGCCCTTCATCATTATGGAGTGAATGAACGTCTTCATTTCATGGATTTGTTGTGCTTTCCAAAAGGTCCATGAGTTTGGGGGCGGGATTAAACTCCAAGGCTTGGCCTCAATGGGGTGAGGAATTGAACTCGGCCTTATTGTGCTTTCCACAAGGGTCGGGTCATGAACTCATTGCTATGTTGTAATGATGGTTAGATTTAACCGAGAATATCCTTTGTTGTGCTTTCCGCAAGGGGATGATTTCTCGGGGGCCGAATATCGGATATCGCATTAGATGCAAGTGCCTGTTGACTGCCCTTGAGATGGTGTATGGCTTGTTGTGCTTTCCACAAGGTCGTACATCAGTCTCGTTGGGATTTCGACCCACTAGGTTGATCTCGCTGATCTCCCGTTCTATATACTGAGGGTTATATAGTTCGATCGAAAAATAGTGGGACTAACTAAGATAGAAAATCACATCTAAGTTAGAATATGAACACATGCTAAGTTACCTTTTATTTCTTATCCATATTACAATGTCGTCGTCCAACCCCCTCCGTGGCATCTTGAATGTAAATAGATTAACTGGACCGAACTACTCGGATTGGCTGCGTAATCTACGCATAGTCCTTACCGCCGAAAAGATAGCGTACGTGTTGGACACGGTTCATTCTAAGCCAGCTCCTGATGCCGACGAGGGCGAGTTACTGGCTTATGCCAAATGGTCTGAAGACTCCTCCCTTGCCCAATATTACATGTTGGCCTCTATGGCTCCTGAGCTGCAGAGGTAATTTGAAAAGACTGATTGTAGAAGCATACTTCTCAGTCTACGCCAACTCTTCAGGGTGCATGGTAGGATTGAGAGATATGATATCTCAAAAAGGCTTTTCAGGACACGGATGTCTGAGGGTTCATCAATACAGGCCCATGTACTGAAAATGATGGAGTTGATTGAAAGACTCAATACATTGGGGTTCAAGTTGGATCTTGAACTATGCATTGATCTTATACTCCAGTCATTGCCCGATTCCTTTTCGTCCTTCATCACGAACTTTAACATGAACATGATTGAAGCAACTCTCCCAGAGCTGCTCAACATGTTAAAGAGTGCTGAAGGAACCATGCAGAAAGATAAACCATCTTCATCTGTAATGATTGTTGGCCGGTCCAACAAGAAAAGGAAGGCCACCTAAATATCCACCACAAGTAACAAAGGGAAGGGAAAGAAAAAGGGCATGGGTAAGCAACTCACCAAGGTTGACAATGGAAAGGGCAAGAAGAATGAAAAAGAAGACAAGTGTTTTCGATGCAGGGAAACATGGCATTGGAAAAGGAATTGCAAGGCAATTCTAAATGAAGGTATTTTTGTCATAGACCTTAATTTGTCATATATGGAATGCACATCATGGGTATTGGATACTGGATGTGCATCTCATATCTGCAACTCTATGCATGTGCTGACAAATAGAAGGCGGCTGGGCAAAAAGAAGATTGAACTGAGGATGGGCAATGGAGCTTTAGTTTCTGCCAAAGTTGTCGGGACTGCATGCCTCAATTTACCTTCAGTAGTCATTCTGGAGTTGAATGACTGTTATTATGTTCCTAATATTATTAAGAACATTATTTCAATCTCTGGTTTGTATAACATTGGATATACATGGGCTTTTAATAGCACTGGGTGCTTTATAATGAATAATGGTTTGGTTATAGCCAATGGTTCATTAGTCAATGGTCTTTATGTATTAGATACACGTTCTAATGTTATGCAAGTTTCCAATGTTGATGAAGTGAATTCTGCATATCTATGGCATTGTAGACTTGGTCATGTAGGTGAGAAAAGAGTCTCTCACTTACAATCAAATGGGTATTTGAATTCGTTCGAATACAAGTCATTTGATACCTGTGAGTCGTGTCTCATGAGAAAAATGACCAAGGCTCCCTTTAGTGGACATGGTGAGAGGGCTGTTGACCTTCTCGAGCTCATACACTCGGATGTGTGTGGACTCATGTCCGTGGAAGCAAAAGGGGGTTACCTCTATTTCATTTCTTTTATTGATGACTTCTCCAGATATGGCTATGTGTATTTAATGAGAAATAAGTCACAAGCCTTTGAGAAGTTTAAGGAATACAAGAATGAAGTAGAGAAACAGATTGACAAAAGTATTAAGGCTTTTCGATCGGATCGAGGAGGTGAATACTTGAGCCATAAATTCACTTCTTATCTTAAAGACCATGGAATAGTTTCTCAGTGGACTCCACCGTATACACCACAGCACAATGGTGTATTCGAAAGGAGAAACATGACCTTGTTAGACATGGTCCGATCCATGATGTCTATGTTAGGACTACCCTTGTCTCTCTGGGGCTATGCATTAGAGACTGTGGCTTATTTATTGAATAGGATCTCAAGTAAATCAGTTCCTTCTATACCATATGAGATATGGAAGGGCAGGAAACTAAATTTTAATCATATTAAAATTTGGGGGTGTCCTGCTCATGTAAAGAAGAACGATAGTGACAAGCTTGAGTCGAGAACCGATAAGTGTAGGTTTGTGGGATATCCTAAGGAGACGTTTGGATATTATTTCTATCACCCTTCTGAGCAAAGGGTCTTAGTGGCCAAGAGAGCTGTATTTCTGGAAAGAGAATATCTACTCCAGAAAAACAGTGGGAGCCAGATAGAATTGGATGAGGTCCAAGAACCACAACCCATAGACACAAGCTCATTAGATGAGACTGTATCGGTTGATCCTATTCAGAGTGAAACATTGACACTACGGAGATCTGGTAGACTACCGAGAGAACCTGAGAGATATGTTGGATATGTCTCAGAGGGGTCCTCTAAGGGATGTATCGATGAGGATGATGATCCTCAATCGTACCAGAATGCAATCCATAGTGCAGACTCCGAGAAATGACAAGAGGCGATGGATTCAGAGATTCAGTCCATGTACACCAACAAAGTTTGGAACTTAGTTGATGTACCTGAAGGGAAGGTCCCTATCGACTGCAAATTAATTTTTAAAAGGAAAAACGGACGGTGCAGATGGACAGATTGACACATACAAGGCTAGACTAGTGGCGAAAGGATATCGTCAAAGGTAAGGCATTGACTATGACGAGACTTTTTCGTCGGTAGCCATGGTTAAGTCAATCAGAATTCTCCTTGCCATTGCTGCATACTTGGATTATGAGATCTGACAAATGGATGTGAAGATAACTTTTCTTAATGAAAATTTGTCAGAAGAGGTGTACATAGTACAGCCTAAAGGATTCACCTCCAAACTACATCCTAATAAGGTATGCAAGCTTCAAAGGTCCATTTATGGATTAAAGCAGGCATCTAGAAGCTGGAACTTAAGATTTGACGAGGCTGTCAAATCTTTCAACTTCATTCGGAATGAAGATGAACCCTGTATTTACAAGAAGGTTAGTGGGAGCTCTGTGACCTTCTTGCTCCTTTATGTTGATGACATCTTACTCATTGGGAATGATATAGAGATGTTGACATCAACTAAGTCTTGGTTATCCAAGACATTCTCCATGAAGGATTTGGGAGAAGCATCCTATGTGCTGGGCATAAGGATCTACCGAGATAGATCTAAAAGGATGCTAGGATTATCCCAATCCATGTACATAGACACTATCCTCAAAAGGTTTAGGATGAAAAATTCCAAGAGATGTCTTATTCCCATGAGACATGGAATTTGACTATCTAAGGGGATGAGTCCTAAAACTTCTGTGGAGCTGGCACACATGAATAAGGTACCATATGCTTCGGCGATAGGGTCAATCATGTATGCAATCCTATGTACACATCCTGATGTTGCCAATGCTTTAAGTATTGTCAGTAGATATCCGGCAAATCCAGGCGAAGAGCACTGGAAGGCAGTAAATGGGATCCTTAAGTACTTGCGAAGGGCTAATGATCTTTTTCTACTTTATGGAGGAGAGGTCCTACAACTTAGAGCTTACACAGACTCTAGTTTCCAGTCAGATCCAGATGACTGTAAATCCATGTCTGGGTTTGTATTCATGTTGAATGGAGGGACAGTAAGCGGGAGATTGTTGATCGAGGAGATGTGATGGTAGAGCGTGTACCATCAGAAGATAACATAGCAGATCCACTAACTAAGCCTTTGACACAGACTGTATTTGAGCGCCATCGGGATAAGATGGGCCTCAAAGTTGTGGGCAATTGGCTGTAGTTCAAGTGGGATATTGTTAGTGTTGGTATGCTACATGCCAATTTCGGGTCGGGTAGGCCCAATAGTTGTACGATCTTGTTCATTATTAATAAAGTGGTATTTGAGCGTAAATATGTGATTGTGTATTACTTTATGATGTCCCTAGGATATGTGGTTGTAAAGTCAGTTCGAGATGGGATCTCGAACATGAGGCTGACTTTATATGGACACATACCTTAAACTGTTCTTGGTTGGAGGGTAATCACTCGGGAATTTTGATTACCTATTAAACCAGTACACATGATGTGTTAGTGACTAGTCTCATGGTCATTGGTGTGGGACACCAACACATATGTATAGGTGTGTCTCCTTGGAGGATATACACTGAACTGATCTGCTATTGGATCTTCAGATGGTTGATTATACCTAATGTCAACTGAAGATCCAACCGTCTCAGTAGCATCGTTGGTCCTTTGACCTGAGACATTGATCAGATCTTACACGAGGACTGGAATGGTTTAATTACTTGGGTAAGTGACTTTAACCATAAGTCATGAGTTGTCGAGTCATTAACCACTCCAGGATACATGTGAAGATCATCAATGGTCAAGAGGGAATCGCTCACTGTCGGGTATATATCAGACAGTTAATGGGTCATGACATTGACGCTCTGTCAAATCCCTGGACAGGGTCGTGTGAGTTCATTTAGAACGGACGTCATACATTTTAAGGAGGTCATGGTCAAATGGCACGATCATGGGGTTTGACAGAAATCATACCCTCGATCGTACCAGACTCATAGAAGGAGCGAGGGATTAAATCGATGTGGTAACTGTGGACTTACAGGTACCAAACAGGCTGGTTTAAACCCGGCGTCCTCTAGGATCATGTGGATTTGCTTGACCCAACGTGATCGAAGGTTCGAAATAAATTAAACTATTATTCGGCTCCAGTAGAAGCAAAGAATACGTTTAATTTACTTCTAATTGGGAATTAGAAGATAATGGGCCTTAAACTAGAGTGACTCTGGGCTTAGAGGATCACACACAATGGATTCTTGGGTGACGGATTATTGTTATACAAATGTATGGTTTATTTCCTTTTTGGTTCCTTTTGGAAAGGAGTGTAAATGGGGCTTAATACATATGTATAATATAAGATAGGATATATATATAGTTTCGGTCTTTTGGAGCCCTTTTCAAAAAGGTCCAAACTCTATATATATAGCACCTACGTGAGCTCATTCGAGCTTCTTCTAAGGCTAATCAAGCATTAGGCCTAAAGAGGAGGATTAGCTCCTCCCCCCTTTCCTTTCTCTTGCTCTCCCTCTCCAGAAGGTGAAAGGGCCGGGAAGGTCGTGCCGGGGGGGTCTGTCGCTACGCAAGGATCTGTGTGGATCACTTCTAGAGGCCGTACATCTGTGCGGCTTGATATTCTGCATCGGGCTTAGCAGACAACGTCGTTCCGCGCAAGGTGAAATATGAAACCCGTAGTTAGGGGTTAGGGCGATTAAAACGTCGATTATAGTACAGATCTAGGATTCCATAGCACTGGGATCGGGCAAAATAAATTTTTATTATCCGCTGCGTTGCCCGTAGGTGCTGTGCGAAACCTTACAGTTATAGTCCCGTCAGGGATCATCAAGCCCGTAGCAGAAGTCGACTGCCAAGCAGCCGAGCAACTGAGAATTTTTGAGGTGCCTAACCCTGAAGGGCCACCCACTATCTTCTACGTGACCGGGGAAAAGCCAGTCAGGGGAGATGATGATTGCCGACTCCCTGACGAACTGCATGACCCGCACGTCCCCATCTTGGGGCTCCCTCACATGACCGACCGGGCAGTCGGAGTGGTTAGAAAACAAAGGATCCCCGCTTATCAACCCTCCAGCCAGAAGGAAATGTTTGAAAGGATATGGAACCCACTGAACCTGGATCGGAGGCTTCTGCAAATCACCAAGCACCCCGGTCTGGGCTTTTCAATTGAAGATTATTACGAAACTGACGTTATATCGGTTTCGGCCCCATCCGGCGATGACCCTGTCGAAGCTGCAGGCCCGCGGGAAGCCCGCCGCAGTCCATATCCCACGCCTCTGGCTGAGGAGGTGCAAGATGAAGAAGTGTTCCTTTGGAACCCCCTCCGCCGTGGCCGCACAAGGAAGACCGCCCCCTCTTCCGAAGGGTCGACCTCAAGGGATCACACCACCGGGGCGCCCTCACCCCCACCTGGCGGTGAAACAAGGAACGGTGGTGTGAGCCGTGCTTCAGGTCCTCCCCGATACGACCCCGTCTTGTTTGCTCTGTATCACAGGCAACAACGGGAGATTGAGATGCTGAAGGCTCGACTGGCTGAATTAACCACGCTCGTGTCCGAGCTGCTCAAAGGCTCTTTCTGATCGCGAAATGAAGGCACATCCCGGTCCCGGAACACCAGTCCCGGCACCTCCAGTCATTCAAGGAGGGACTCGGGACGCATAGCCGGTTCTGCAGCCAGGCGACCGATCAAGCAAGCCTTTACACTACAAGAGAAGCTACGGAAGCCCTACTCCTTCCCAAGGGAAAAGACTCGAGGGATCTTCGACTGGGCCTGTCACTACAGCAAAGTCTCCCTCCCAAAGTCCAAAAGGCCGCAAGATACCCGAAGAAGCGACGACCCTCTATTATGTCCCTACCACCATATATTGGGTCATCCAATTGAGGATCTGATCAACAGGGACGAGCTCAGAATGGGAGATTATATGGTGGCCCCGTCACCTCCTCATGTGACATGCATCCCCAGAACGAAAATTTACACAATATCAATCCAACACCAGGAGTCTGAAGATGCAGCAGAAGATAAACAACCCCAGCCATCAATGGCGGAGCGACCCCAAGCATGGTCAGCAACCACCTCGGCCCCCATCGAAGCTATCTATGATGATTATTCAAAAGATCCCGGAACGGCCCCACGCTCCTCCGTGCCGGGGAGCCCCTCGGGCCCATCAACTCCAACCCAAGAAAGTTGTGAAGTGAATGCAACATCCGCACCCAGCAAGGCGGAACAAGAGGAGGCCTATGGCGTCCTCGAAGCTGAAGATGGTGAAGATCAAGACTTTGTCGACCTGCTTCCGGCACCGACGGAAATTGAAGATGGCGGCCAGGCCACCGTCGATGAACTCGTCGAAGTCAACCTCGGCACAGAAAGTGATCCCAGGCCAACGTTCATGAGTGCCCTTGTACCTCCTCAGGAAAGGGACCAGTATGTGAAGCTGCTGCAAGAATTCTAGGACTACTTTTCCTGGAATTACAAAGAAATGCCTGGCCTCAGCCCTGACATAACTTAGCACATTTTGGCTATTGACCCCAAGATGGAGCCGGTGAAGCAGTCTCTCCGACGCATGAGGCCGGAACTGATAAATCAGATATGCAAGAAAGTCGACAAGCTCATAGATGTCGATTTTGTGGCAGAGAACCAATACACCACCTGGCTGGCCAACATCGTGCCGGTGAAGAAGAAGAACGGACAGATCAGGATTTGTGCGGACTTTCGCGACCTGAATAAAGCCTGCCCAAAGGATGACTTCCCGGTGCCCATCACCGAAGTAATGATCGATGTAACCACTGGCCACGAGACCCTGTCTTTTATGGAAGGATCATCCGGCTATAACCAAATTTGGATAGCCGACCACGACCGGATTCACATAGCCTTTAGGTCGCCTAAAGGGATATTCCACTATAAGAGGATGCCCTTCGACCTCAAGAACGCTGGTGACGCGGCGGCGACGTGGGAATGGATCGACGACACTCCGATATCACGAACAGGACGAGAACGGATAACTGCTATCTCATATAGCTCGGCCTCACGTCGGACGGTCTCACACCGGGTGACACTCAAACTCACAAAATGAGAAAGAGGGAAGGAGGAAATACAAGAGGGATAACTCTCACAAAACAAGATCTCATTCATATATCAATATTCATACGTAACACATCCCTTTGGCCTCTTTATATAGGAAAGAAAGCCATAACATAAATACCTATCTAACTTCCATTAATTATGTTTATATCCTAGCCTAACAAAACACAACCCACCCACCTCACTTTGACTTGTGGGTTTTAATCAAATAAAATACAAAAATTACACACATGTTATTTGACTTAGACTAGCCTAATAAGACGAAAGAAAAATACATGTAGGGATACATGTATACATACACATAAATACATATACTCAATACGCAATATACTACCGTAGCCGTAGGCCGAGTCTTCAGGAAGGATCTCCGAGCCATAAGCTCGGTGTCGGGGCAGTGCGGCGTCGGCTCCGAGTAGTGGGCCCAGTAGTGGACCCGGTGTCCCCACCAACCCTCCCGGGGCGGCTGGAACTCGACTCCGTCGAGTAAGGGGGGACACTGCTGTGGTAGTGCTCCAGCAGATCTGGATGAGGCGCTGGAGATCTTCCCAGCTGATCCAGGAATCATCAGAAGGTGGACGGTCTCGCCAGTGGACAAGGTAGCACTGGTACACCCTGCTCCGTGTAGTGGTCACCTACTCATCCAGTATCCTCTCAATGTGCTCGCGCGGTACTCTCGAGTCTGTGGGACGCACAGGGGTGGGCTCACTCTCAATGAGAGGAGAAGGCTCGAAAGGGTCACTAGGAATCGTTGTGGGTTCCTTATAGGCCAATAGGTCTGCCACATTAAAAGTCGAGCTAATCCCATATTCGGGAGGTAAGTCCACAACATAAGCATTGGAGCCAATCTTCCGCAGAATTGGGAAGGGTCCATCACTACGGGCTTGTAACTTTTTAAC
Source organism: Amorphophallus konjac (assembly GCA_022559845.1). Classification (NCBI taxonomy): domain Eukaryota; kingdom Viridiplantae; phylum Streptophyta; class Magnoliopsida; order Alismatales; family Araceae; genus Amorphophallus; species Amorphophallus konjac. The sequence goes on from CM040126.1 coordinate 390,143,681, forward strand.
GGCTCCCAAGAGGAGTCATTCGGGTGGAACCCGTACCATAACCATGTCACCTTCTTGGAATTCATGGTGACGCCTATGCGAATCAGCCAACTTTTTATAGGTTTCATTACTGAGGTTGATTTACTTGCTAATTGACTCATGTAGACTCTTGACATGATGTGCAAACTCCTCAGCTGACTTGGATGTTCTAGACTCGAGGGGAAGGGGAATGAGATCCACAGGTTTCCTAGGTTGGTAGCCATGCACGACCTCAAATGGACTCATACCTATGGACCTATTGACGGAGCTGTTGTTTGCAAATTCGGCTCTGGGTAAAAGAAGATCCCACGTGCCGAAATGTTCCCCTACAAGACACCTTAACAGATTTCCTAAACTCCTATTGACGACCTCGGTTTGCCCATCAGTTTGGGGGTGATAGGCAGTGGAAAATTTTAGTTTGGTGCCAACTAGGTGCCAAAGTGTCTTCCAAAAGTAACTAGTGAACTGGACATCTCGGTCAGACACGATGGTTTGGGGGAGACCATGCAGATGTACGACTTCATCAAAGAATAAATGGGCTACTCTAGACGCATCAGATATTTTGGAACATGCAATGAAGTGGGCCATCTTAGAGAACCTATCGACGACAACAAAGATGGAATCATGCTTGTGAGCAGTGCGTGGTAACCCAAGGATAAAATCCATGCTCACATTAACCCATGGTCGATCAGGAACGGGGAGAGGAGTGTAGAGACCAGTGTTCTGTTTGACCTGTTTGGCCACCGTGCATGTCCTACACTGGGCTATAATTTTGGCCACATCTCTCTTCAGGCCATGCCAATAGAAGTGCTCCTCCACAGAATGGATGATCTTGTTGCGGCCAAAGTGACCAGCAAGACCTCCAGTATGCATTTCCCATATCAGGAAGTCCCGAACAGAAGTTCTCGGGACACAGAGTTGCTGCCCTCGAAATAGAAAACCATCCTGGAGTAGATAGTCAGAAAAGGTTATCGAGGGTCCACCAGACAAAGCGGAGTAGGCATGGCCAAAATCAGGACACTCTCCATAGAGTTCCTTCATGCGGTCAAATCCAGTGACCTCTACCCGAACAGTGGAAAGAAGGGAGACCCTTCGGCTCAAGGCGTCGGCCACCTTATTTTCTTTTCTAGCTTTATGTTTTAGGACAAAGGTGAAGGACTGGAGAAATTCTACCCACCGACCATGCCTTGGGTTTAGGCCCTTCTGAGAGCTAAGGAATTTCAGAGCCTCGTGGTCCGAGTATAAGACAAACTCTTGGGGTAAGAGATAGTGTCTCCAATGTTTGAGGGTTTGGACCACGGCATAAAACTCCTTATCATAGGTGGAGTAACGAAGCTTTACATCAGAAAGCTTCTCGCTGAAATAAGCCACAGGGTGGCTTTCCTGACTAAGCACTACACCTATTCCTACGCCAGATGCATCACATGATATCTCGAAGACTTTGGAAAAGTCTGGCAGGCGGAGGACAGGGGCTTTGGTCATGAGTTCCTTTATGGCACGAAAAGCCTGGGAGGCGGCTTTGGTCCACTCAAAATTCCCCTTACAGATACAATCCGTAATGGGTGCCATAATGGTGCTAAAACCTTGAATGAAGTGTTTGTAGAAAGTGGCTAGCTCGTGGAAACTTCGAACGTCATGGACATTTTGGGGCTCATGCCAATCTACTAAGGGTTGGACCTTGGATTGGTCCACAGACACTCCTTGACTAGACACCACAAATCCTAGGAAAGTGACCCGGTCTGTCATGAATTCACATTTAGCAAGGTTGACATACAGGGTTTCTCTCCTCAAAGTCTCGCAAACTTCCCTCAAATGGTGGATGTGATCCTGAGGGTTGTGGCTATAGATGAGAATGTCGTCAAAGTAGACGACAATAAAGTGACCAATGAGAGGACGAAGGGCTTCTGACATAAGCCTCATGAAATTGCTGGGGGCGTTGGATAGTCCAAACGGCATGACAAGCCACTCATATAGACCTTCTTTTATTTTGAAGGCTGTCTTCCACTCATCCCCTGGTCGAATCCGGACCTAGTAGTAGCCACTTTTCAAGTCAATCTTGGAAAAGATGGTGGCTCCACTCATCATGTCAAGCATGTCATCAAGACGGGGAATGTGAAACCAATACTTGACAGTGATCTTATTGATGGCGTGGCTGTCAACACACATCCGCCAGGTGCCATCCTTCTTGGGTGTGAGCAAGGCAGGGACAGCACATGGGCTTTTGCTCACCCTGAGGAAACCCTTTTGGATAAGGTCCTCGACAATCCTTTGGAGCTCAGCATGCTCCTTTGGGTTCAATCTGTAATGGGGAAGGTTGGGTAGGGTGGACCCATGGACAATATCAATAGCGTGTTGAATGTCACGCATGGGAGGGAGTCTAGAGGGTAAATCCTCTGGGAAAATGTTTGGGAAGTCCTACAGAATTGCCTGGACCTCGGGTGGGACTGAGACTCTGGACTCCTTGGGGGTAATGGTGACAACAACAGCCCAGACAGGGGCACCCTCGGCAACCTCCCTATTCAGCTCACGGACACCTATGAAGTTAAGGCGCCTAATCGGGTCGTAACCAACCCTAGGGGCCTTAGGAATGGGTGTGATAGGTGCAAGAGGAGAGGGAATGAGAAGCTTCCCTTCAGTGGGAGTTCGGGGACTCTCTTGAACCTTGGGGGTTCCAGTGGAGGTGGAGGTGGAACTCTTTCCCGGGGTCACCTTTGGGGGTGCCGGGTACAACTGTATCTTCTTCCCATTGTGTGAGAATGAACACTGATTGCACCGACCGAATGTAGTAAGGTCTACATCATAGATCCACGGTCGTCCTAGGATGATGCTACCGACCTTCATTGGCACTACATCGCACAAAATCTGTTCTTGATAGGACTGGAATTGGATGGGAATGACACATGTAGTGGTGACTGGGAAAGACGTGTCGTCAACCCACGCCACGTTGTTAGGCCTCGGATGAGGATGGGTAGGTAGACCTAGACGGGAAAAAAAGTCCGAAGAGACTGCGTTGATACAGCTCCCGTTGTCAAAAATCACCTTACAGGGTTGGGATTTTACCATAATGTATGCTTGGAAGATGGAGGTTCGACGCCAGTCGTCCTCCTGGGGGTGGGTAAGGATGCAGCGAACTACACCCAGTCTTCCCTGATTCGAACACTCGGCAATATCTCCCACTTGCATGTACTCGACATGCGTTCCATCATACCCTACATCCATTTCCTCAAACTGGGCGATGAGGTCAGGATCAGCCTCATATCTCTCAATGAATTCTCCTTCCTGAGGTGGAAGTTCCACAGGCTGGGGGTCGGTGATGACCAAGGCTCGGGTGGGGCAATTAGTGGCAATATGCCCTAGGTTATGACACCGAAAGCAGTGGACTCCCGAGATAGGGGCTGGTTGGGAGGTGCTAGGGACCACTCCCTTTCCCTTGTCATCTCTCCTCTCAGCTGGTGGAGTATACTCCAGCCTAGGCACAGCAGCGGGTGCAGGTAAGGGGTTCCGTGGGAAAGGAGCAGTAGGGGCAATGGCCCTAAGTGGGGTAGCAGTAGGGACGTAGGAGGTGGAGGGGCCAGGCCTCTCAGAGTAGCGGACCATGGGGTTTCGGGACTCGGGTTGGCGGTAGGTGGGGACCCTAGGTGGGATCACCTTTTGAAACCGCTCGACGTCCCGAGCAACCTGATAGGCATGCTCGAGAGTGTTAACCTCCCGCAAGAATAATTCCCGCTGAATACTCTCGTGTAGGCCAGCCCTAAACCGAGAGAGGGTGACGGAGGCATCCTCCATGACTCGACTCCGAAGGAAGAAGTCATCAAATTTGGTGATGTACTCGTCCACAGACTTTTCATCTTGGGTGAGTTTCTGCCATTGGTCTAAAAGACGCTGATGGTAGGAGGGTGGCAGATACTTCTCCCTTAATTTTTTATTCATTTCTTCCCACGTGCCTATAGGTTCCTCTCGTCTCCTTGCTAGGAGATTCTCAACGTTACACCAGTAAGTTTTGGCTTGACCTAGGAGCTTCATTTTGGCAAACCTCACCCTTGTAGCAGGGGTCATGCGGCGATGCCAATCAAAATATTGGTCCATCCCGGTCTCCCAATCAAGATATGTAGCGGGGTTGAGGGACCCATCAAAACTTGGAGCGTCAATCTTGACGTTCCGTAGGATGATATCTTTATTGTCGTGGTCTCTCTCTCGAGGCGCACGGGCCTCTTGCTCTCTACCTTGGGGGGCCTGATTCGGGCGGACCTGCTCTCTTTCCTCCCTAAGATTGGCTACGGGATTGCCGTGGCCATTCACTCTTCGTTCCTCCCCCTTCAGTCGATCCTCTAAGGTTCGGATCCTCTTATCGAGTTCCGTCCGTAGTTGGCCTATGGATTCTTCAAAGTGGGCCACGAGATTGTGCTCGAGCGGGACTAGCATAGCAGTCACACTCTCTTGATCCATGGGTAGCGTTAAGGGACGCTCTAGACGGCCGGATGAATTCCTAGACCAACGCGGCATGCACGACCTTGGACCTAAATGATGCAGTCTTGGGACCGATAATTAGCAAGCTATAGACCAAAATTTGGCTAATTGGCAAAGGGTCAACTCTCTTGAGAAGGGACCGGTCAGGGAGAGTTACTCGCCCGTAGGCGAAGTAGTTGTGGAACTACCTCCTGACAATTAGGGTGCCCTAATGTGACAGTCTAGGGCCTTAAGGATAAGTGCAAGCAAGCTCTCTCTCACCGTCCACAGCGGTGCACTCAGAAGACTGGTTGCATGGATCGGGCTCTCGCTCACCTCGTCGCGCGGCAAATGATAAGGAAACTAAATAAGCAAGCGAGGGGAGCACGTACCTAGGTAGACTGAAAAGTCTAACTCCGATCGGAGATGAAGGCGAGCGGAGACGTGCGTGCCCGCACGGCGTCGAAGAAGCTTCACCGGTTACAAAGAATTCACTCATCGCAGGGAGGTTACAATTCTTACAAAACCGCGTGACTTAAAATTTTCCCACGCAGGAGAACAAATTAGTCCAATTTCTCTGCGTAGGGAGACTTACGGACACTTACACTCCGTGAATTACGGACTGTGTGTCGGTGACCGGGTGACTCGGGCACCTGACAAGTCGTCGTTTGTGGACTTGGGTGCCACAATTGATAAATTATAAGATATATATAAATATATATAAATATATATATAGATATATATAAGATTATATATATCTCAAATATATATATTATATATATTTAACTCTTTTTATCAAATAATATATAGATATATAGATATATATAACATTATATATATTCTATATATATATTATATATATTTAACACATTTTTTTAACCTCCTTTTTAAACCTTTTTTTTCAAATCTTCACCTACTTTTTTTGACTTTTTTAAAAAAATTCTTTTTTTTTAACACTTCACCCACTTTCTTTTGACTTCTCACACACACTCCTTTTTTTTTCACGCGTTTTTTTTCCAATCTTCACTTTTCTTGTTCAAACCTTACCTACCCTACCTGTGCATCCCACGGTGGGAAGTGGGCAGGCGAGGACGTGGTCAACGGACGAGGCGTCTGGGCGCCAGTGTGTGCGACCGGTCCGCTCGGACGGCCGGCCGTTAGGCGCGGGAGGGCCCGTGGGTGCGGCCAGCTAGTGCACATAGGCGGTGGCGCAGGGGAGCGGGCGCCAAGGCCACGCGGGGCGCAGGGGGAGGCGACATGCGGGCGCTGGCGTCAAGGCGCAGGTGGGCGCACCGGGCGCGCAGGCGTGGGTGGGCGGCAAGCTAGGCGCAGGAGGGCGCGTGCCAGTTGGCGCGGGCGCAGGAGCGGGTGCGGCCGGGCGCGGGCCTGGGTGCGGGCGCGGAGTGGCGCGGGGTGGCCGCAGACGGCGACGGCAACGAGGCAGATGGCGCCGGACGCGGCGGCGGGGCCCTACCGTTGCGGCCGCCCTGTCCTTTTGAAACGGGCATAGGCGACGATGCCTGTGCCGCGAACACTCTCTCTGTCTCTGTTTTTTTTATTCCGCTGTGCGCTGAACAGAAAGAGAGAGGGAGAAAGAGGAATAGGGAGAGAGAGCGCGGGAGAGAGAAGAACCGGGAGAGAGAGAACAAAGAGAGAAAAAGAGAGAGAGAGAGAAAGAACACGTCAATTTTTTTTCTTTTGCTTAAAATTTTTTTCCTCTATTTTTTTTCTCTCAATCACAGATCCTTCTGCTACTCTTCTTCCTCTTTTTTGTTTCCTTTTTTTTTCACTCTAGCAAACTAGAGAGAGAAAGAGAGAGACGTCGGGGACGTCAGAGTCGTCGGAGGCACCGTTGTTGGGCTCTGATACCAAATCTGACGTGGTGGTGACGTGGGAATGGATCGACGGCACTCCGATATCACGAACAGGACGAGAACGGATAACTGCTATCTCACACAGCTCGGCCTCACGCCGGATGGTCTCACACCGGGCGACACTCAAACTCACAAAATGAGAAAGAGGGAAGGAGGAAATGCAAGAGGGAGAACTCTCACAAAACAAGATCACATTCATATATCAACATTCATACGTAACACATCCCTTTGGCCTCTTTATATAGGAAAGAAAGCCATAACATAAATACCTATCTAACTTCCACTAATTGTGTTTATATCCTAGCCTAACGAAACAAAACCCACCCACCTCACTTTGACTTATGGGTTTTAATCAAATAAAATACAAAAATTAGACACATGTTGTTTGACTTAGACTAGCCTAATAAGACGAAATAAAAATACATGTAGGGATACATGTATACATACACACAAATACATATACTCAATACGCAATATACTACCGTAGCCGTAGGCCGAGTCTTCATGAAGGATCTCCGAGCCATAAGCTCGGTGTCGGGGCAGTGCGGCATCGGCTCCGAGTAGTGGGCCCAGTAGTGGACCCGGTGTCCCCACCAGCTGGTGCGACATACCAGCGGGCGATGACCAAGATATTCGACGAGCTGCTGTATAACAAGGTCGAATGCTACATTGATGATCTGGTCGTCAAGTCTGAGAAAAGGGGCGATCATCTGAGTGACCTCAGAATTATCTTTCAAAGGCTCCGGCGGTACGAGCTGAAAATGAACCCAATGAAGTGCGCCTTCGGTGTCTCCAGTGGAAAGTTCCTCGGCTTTATTGTCCGGTATAGAGGGATCGAGATTGACCCTTTCAAAATAAGAGCCATCCAGGAGCTGCCTCCTCCGAAGAGCTTAGGGGAGTTGAGGTCCCTGCAGGGCCGACTAGCTTACATCTACAGGTCAAAAAAGGGTGTAGATAGTAAATGTAACCTACCCCGCCCTCTAACAAGCTATGCATATATATGTGAGTGTGATCATGAAAATAACATGATAGCATAAACAAGGAAAGGGCGATAAACAAAACTGAGTGAAACGTGATCGCCACCCAAGGATTAGCAGTAGGAAATAGATGCTATAATGAAAACAACCCTATGGCGTACCTTGGGAAAATGAAGAAGACCGCGGCCAAAGGTGACCGCTACAACGTGATCGCGCCTTGAAGATAGGTGCGGGGAATTGGTGGGATCGGACCTCCTCTCCTTCCAGCCGACTAGAGGAAGAGGGCCTCATGGTCCTATTGATAATCTCCTACAAAATAAGGCCATAAAAATAAAAGAACACCTATTAGATCATGAAAGTGTAGTACGTGCTCCGAAGTGATAAAATAGTATGAAAGAAAGGGGGAGAACGCACCGGGGGAGGCTTTTTAACCCCTATAAACGGGTGCAAATGAAAGGTGGGAGTGTTGTGCATGCATGGGAGTTGAAATCATGAAATTTGATTAAGAAAGGAGAGAGAAAAATGTTGTGTAAAATGAAGAAAAATGCAAAAACGTTCAAGAAACTGTGCAAAAACTAAGTGTAGAACTGTGATTAGTTGTGAAAAGTGGGAAAGGAGAACTAAGCATAGGAGCGAAGAAAAGGAGCCTAGAAAGATGGAAACGAAAGAGAACACTCCCCTCTTCAGGTTAGAGTCGGAGCAAGAGGTAGACGACGCAACATGGCTCCGCCCCAGACCGACGAAGAGCATCCCGCCGCGGAGTTGTAGCAGGAAAACAGAATCTGTGATGATTTACAAGAAGTAGATACGAAGTTAGAAGGGCAAACGATGATGAAATCAAGCAAATAAGGGATCAAATCGAAGCCAATACATACCTCAATAGCCTGGGGTCGAAGGGTTAAGTCAACAATCATGCATGGCTTTGCCCCAGGTCGAGGAAAAGCCCCCCGTCGCGCAGGCGAATTGGGCATCTATTTATAGAAAAATGATGGAACCCCGAACTTTCTGCCACGATTCCAGGAGATAGAGTCCACCAAATCTCGAGATCTCTAGATCATTCTCGAGATAATAGTCAGGATAAGAGCTAGGAGAAAATGGGACTCTTTTTGGTGGAAGGATCTGGAAGATATGGCTCTTGGAAGAAGGCCTTGGAACCTAATCTGGCAGAGTTTGTGTTATGCGAAATGCATAAAACCTGAACTTGTGGTCAAGATTCTCAGAGATTTGGTCCATGAAAAATCATGCTCTATATACCAAATTCAAGATAATACAAAGAGGAAGACACAAGAAGAAATGGGGCTCAATTTCGTGGAGTACTCTAGAAGATAGAGCCCTAACAAGGAGGCCCCGTTGCACAGAAATCACCCTTTTGAGTCTAGCGGCGAAGAAGACGAAGTTCAGGATCTTCTGGACTCTCTGTCATAGAGACGGTCTATCGAGCGGCCGTTTTTGGTAAGAAACGGTCGTGACTGGACCGCATGTATCATGAAGAACAGCGTCGTTGGTGAGCACGACAGTTCGATCCAAAACAAGCTAAAAATGGTCTAGCAGTAGACCTTCTTCTGAAAACGGTCGTCTGGGTGACCTCCTTCTGGTTAAAAACGGTCCAGTGGGTGACCTTCTTTTGAAAATGGTCCTTTGGGTGACCTTCTTCTGAAAACGGTCCTCTGGGTGACCTTCTTCTAAAAACGGTCCTCTGGGTGACCTTCTTCTGGGTAAAGACAGCAGAGTGTGAAAATCAGAGAATATCTTGAAAACAGTGCAGAACTAGCAAAAGTGGTAGAAGAAGAAATTGTAGAAAATTAAAAGATGAACAACTTTTATGAAGAGAGAAAGATGAAAAGATAATCATAAGAGAGAGAAAATGGGGGAGAGTAAAAATAGCAGGATGTAGGTGAACAGCGGAGTCTACCATAAAAATGTGAATAACTTGAAATCGGTACAGAACTGGTGTTTGCGACCATGGGGGAGTCACTTGTCGTTTTGTCCTCACGGTGGGGGTGTAGACTCACATTTTACGGAAGGTCGAGATAGGGTGACTGGGCACGCGGGGATTCCGGGGGTATTGAGAGGATGGCAGAGAGAATGATGGGAACGCATTGGAAGGGATGGCGTATGGTTAATCGTCCTGGGAGACTGGGACAGGGATGGCTGGGTGGAATGCAGGCGTGCTAGTCGATTTCTCGACGATCACCTATGGAACCAAGGATTGACCAGGGAAGCGTCGCCAAGACGTGGCACGTGGCTCGAGGGATCGGGCGACACGTGGATAGAAGGGGTTCCACGGGTGCGAGTGCGCAGGCGATTATGGGGATTTGTGTACTGGACGTCTTTCCGCACTAGTCGCAAGCAACCGGTGTTTATTTTACATCGGATTTAATCGGAATACCTTTGTTTCTTCTGCCAAAAAGAGAGTCAGGGACCTTGGTAGCCGCGATGTCGGGAGGGCTTAGTCCGTGCAACATCGATAGGGCAACAACAACACAACAGGGACAACTGGGGACAGAGAGACTGGTTCCAATGAGGAGGGGAATCCACTCCTTGACTGGATTACATGACTTTTATGCCATGAAAGGTATTTATATGGGGGCGTGAGAGCCCGATTACAAGCGCTTGCAAGCCGCGGGACAATTCCGTCATTTGTGATGGTCCCCGAGTCGTTGTGTTATTGTATGGGTAGTTCCGTATCTGTACGTAGTGTCTGTCAGAGGACCTGTGACTGAGCAGGATGGCGCCCGAGGGGCGTCACAATGTATTCCCGACATGAGACAGTGTCGAGGTCGGGGTAGTAGGGGTGCCGTAGGCACCATTGTGCTTTGGAAGTTGAGTGGTCGGGTGCCGCGGGCCCCGATGTGACTGGAGTAGCTGGCAGTCGGGTGCCGGGGACACCGTTGTGACTGGAGTTGTTGGCAGTCGGGCGCCTAGGGCACCGTTGTGACCGGAGTTGTTGGCAGTCGGGTGCCGGCGGCACCGTTGTAACTGGGGCAGCTGGCAGTCGGGTGCCGGGGGCACCGTTGTGACTGGAGTTGTTGATAGTCGGGTGCCGGGGGCACCGTTGTGACTGAAGTAGTTGGGTAGTCGGGTACCGGCGGCACCGTTGTGACTGGAGGAGGCGGGCGCCGGGAGACCTCGATGGTCGTGCTCGGGGCCCGATGTGACTGGAGTTGGGTGCCGGAGGCACCATTGCGACTGGAGTTGTTGACAGTCGGGTGTCGAGGGCACCATTGTGACTGAAGGAGGCGGGTGCCGGGAGACCTTGATGGTTGTGCTCGGGGCCCGATGTGACTAGAGTCGGGTGCCGGGGGCACAGTTGTGACTGAAGGAGGTGGGCGCCGGGAGACCTCGATGGTCATGCTCGGGACCTGATGTTACTAGAGTCGGGTGCCGGAGGCACCGTTGCGACTGGAGTTGAGGACAGTCGGGTGCCGGGGGCACCGTTGTGATTGAAGGAGGCAGGCACCGGGAGACATCGATGGTCGTGCTCGGGACCCGATGTGACTGGAGTCGGGTGCCGGAGGCACCGTTGTGACTGAAGGAGGCGGACGCTGGGAGACCTCGATGGTCGTGCTCGGGGGCTGATGTCACTGGAGGTGGGTGCCGGAGGCACCGTTGCGACTGGAGTTGTTGACAGTCGGGTGCCGGGGGCACCGTTGTGACTGAAGGAGGGGGGTGCCGGGAAGAGGCTGAGACCCGAGTACATGTACATGTGTTCAATTGGTTTCATGCTGTATGAGATCCGCGTGGGCATTACAAATGGGCCGAGGAGGCCGAAGTACAATGGGCGCAAGCCGCGGGATAATTCCGACACGTGGGTCGGTCCCTGGGTCAATGCGGGATAAAGCGGATATCCGCGTGTTTTACAGAGGCTCCCCTTGAGGAGATAGAGACAAGCCCGACTGCCTAGGTGGCAGGGGCGGTCGTGGGCTGGCGCCTGACGGAGGTTGGACGCGGCTCAAGGTGATCGATCGGGTCCGGGCCTCGGAAGGCGAATGTCATGCTTGGGAGTCGAGGCCGGCCCCGGGAATATTATTCCCGGGCCAGGGTCCTGCTAACTCGAGTCATCCGTCAGAGCGGTCGGCAGCTAGCTCAGAACGGGCGGTGCGCACGCGGTTCCGTGTTAGAAGTAGGTGCGGCATCATGGCGTATGCGTAGCCACCGTGGGTTGTCATACGCGGGCGGACTCGGGATGCGGGTGTATTCGCCATCACCATAGTGCCTTTCGTACGACGGGCATGGACTTGTGTGAGATGGCTAGATGCTGCGTGAGGGAAGCACGTATGACATACCCTCGGCGTGTATAAGCCGATCGACAAGCCAACCACGCACGCACTTAGTTCCTCGCGTCCCCGACCCTTACCGAAGGCCTCGGGAGTCCGAGGGCGCGGCAGTTAGGTCGGAGGGTGTTGCATGGCATCCTTCCATTCCATGTTGCATTTGCATTCCCTTTGCATTGCATGTCACCCCTTGAGCTTCCCTAGGGGGGCTTTTATAGTGGAAGGTGAAGGGTCATGGGGGGTTTAGGCGGACTAGGTTAGGGGGCAAAGCTGGCCCAGGTAAACCCTGGGAGAGTGTTACGGAGTGGGGGAGGGAGGGTTTAGGCGGACTAGCTCAAGGGGCTGGTCTGGTCTGCCTAAACCCCTCCCCCAAGTGGGGTTTAGGCGGACCAGCACAAGGGGCTGGTCTGGTCCGCCTAAACCCCTCACGGAGAGGTTTTTCTTTTATTAAAAAACCCTTTTTTTTAGTTTTGATGGGGTTTAGGCGGACCAGCCTGGGGGTCTAGGCTGGCTGGTCTGCCTAAACCCTCCCCCAAGGGGGGTTTGGGTGGACTGGCTGGGCACCGTTTTTTAATTAAAAAAAGGTTTTTTATTGTAATGGGGGTTTAGGCGGACCAGCCTTGGGGGTGAGGCTGGTCCGCCTAAACCCCTCCCCCCAGGGGGGTTTAGGCGGACCAGACCCAAGGCTGGGTCTGGTCTGCCTAAACCCCTGCCCGGAGGGGTTTACGCGGATTTGACCGAGGGTTTACCGGGTTTGACTGAGGTTTGACTGGGGTTTGACCGGGTTCGACTGGGTTTGACTGGGTTCATAAACATGAATTTTCTTCCGGAGGCTCCGCCCCCGGAAACCCCCGCAAGGGGCGCTGCCCCCTTGACCCCCGTGACTTGACCGCTCAGGTCGATCCTCGCGACCTGACCGCGCAGGTCGATCCGCGTGCGAGGGCGCACGATGGTGGTGTTAGTGTTGGTGTGCTACAGGCCAATTTCGAGTCGGGTAGGCCCAATAGTTGTACGATCTTGTTCATTATTAATAAAGTGGTCTTTGAGCGTAAATATGCGATTGTGTTACTTTACGTTGTCCCTAGGATATGTGGTTGTAAAGTCAGCTCGAGATGGGATCTGGAACATGAGATTGATTTTACATGTACACATACCTTAAACTATTCCTGGTTGGAGGGTAATCACTCGGGGACTTTGATTACCTATTAAACCAGTACACATGATGTGTCAGTGACCAGTCTCATGGTCATTGGTGCGGGGCACCAACACATATGTGTAGGTGTATGTCCTTGGAGGATGTACACTGAACTGATCCGCTATTGGATCTTCAGATGGTTGATTATACCTAATGTCAACTGAAGATCCAACTGTCTCAGTAGCATCGTTGGTCCTTTGACGTGAGACATTGATCGGATTTTACACGAGGACTGGAATGGTTTAATTACTTGGGTAAGTGACTTTAACCATAAGTCATGAGTTGCCGAGTCATTAACCACTCCAGGATACGTGTGAAGATCATCAATGGTCAAGAGGGGATCGCTCACTGTCGGGTATATATCAGATAGTTAATGGGTCATGACATTGGCGCTCCGTTAAATCCCTGGCCAGGGTCGTGTGAGTTCGTTTAGAACGGACGTCATACACTTTAAGGAGGTCATAGTCAAATGGCACGATCATGGGGTTTGACAGAAACAATACCCTCGATCGTACGAGACTCATAGAAGGAGCGAGGGATTATATCGATGCAGTAACTGTGGACTTACAGGTACCAGACAGGCTGGTTTAAACCCGGCGTCCTCTAGGATCACGCCGATTTGCTTGACCCAACGTGATCAAAGGTTCGGAATAAATTAAACTATTCTTCGGCTCTGGTAGAAGCGAATAATATGTTTAATTTACTTCTAATTGGGAATTAGAAGTTAATGGGCCTTAAACTAGAGTGACTATGGGCCTAGAGGATCACACACAATGGATTCTTGGGTGACGGATTATTATTATACAAGTGTATGTATTAATTCCTTTTAATTCCTTTTGGAAAGGAGTGTAAATGGAGCTTAATACATATGTATAATAGTGGATAGGATATATATATATATATATATATATATATATATATATATATATATATATAATTTTGGTCTTTTGGAGCCCTTTCAGAAATGACTAAATCTCTATATATAGAATCCTACGTGAGTTCATTCGAACTCTCCTTCCCACCCCTTAAGCTAATCCAGCATTAGGCTTAAGGGAGAGGTTTAGCCTCCCCCCTTTCTCCCCCTTGCTCTCTCTCTCTCCAGAAGGTGATAGAGTCGGGGACAGTTGTGCCGGGAGGTACCGTCGCTGCGCAAGGGTCTGTGTGGATCTGCTCTAGAGGCCATACAGCTGTGCGGCTCGATATTCTGCATCGGGCATCGCGGACAGCGTCGTTCCGCGCAAGGTGAAACACGCAACCTGTAATTAGGGTCTTAGAAACACCGATTAGAGCACACATTAAGCTTTCCATAACACCGGGATCGGGCAAATGAAATTTTTGTTATCCGCTGCGTCGTCCGTAGGTGCTGTGCGAAACCTTACAGTGGTATCAGAGTCAGGTTCGCGCTTTGGTCGGTGTTTTTATCGCCGTATAGAACCGTATTTGAAAGGGGATTAAATCTTCAATTATTATTTGTTGAAAGAGATCTAGGCGTCTATGTTCTTCCTGGATGCTGGGCATCCAAGCAGTAATTTTTTTTAAAAAAATAAAACAAAAATTTGCATGCCTGATTTGGGCGCACTGCGCCCTGGGTGCGGTGCGCCTCGGGCGCACTGCGCCGGCGGGCGCACCCGCGTAGGCGGGCGCACCCGCGTAGGCGGGCGCCGCCCACGCGGGGCAGCCGCCTGGCGAGCGCCCGCAGGCGGCGCCCGCCTGCCGACGCCCGCAACGAGGGGCGCCCGCGCGCGCGAACGCCGCCTACGCGCGCGGGGCTGGCCCGCCACTAATTTTTTTTATTTTTTTTAAAAAATTACTTTTTACTCCTTTTAATTATTTAAAAAATTACTTTTTTACTCCTTTTAAGTTATTGTGCTTAGAATATATAAATATATATATGAGATATATATATGGAAATGCATAGTAAATTGAATAGAATTTTATCGGGTAAGTTAAATAGTGTTATCTCAAAAGTAAATGTCAAATGTTAAATTTTATTTAATCGATTTGAATTTATCGAGGTGAGATAATTACTATTTACCTTGAGATAAAATAATAATAATTGAAGTTACTTCAGTAAATTTTAATTTTTGAATTTTTAATTATTAGATAATTAGAAAATTCAAAATTTAAATTTTATTAAAGTTAAATGTGAAAAATTCAATTATTTGAATTTTTTATTATTAGATAATTGTTAAATTCAAATTTTGAATTTTAGAAAATTACTAATTGAGGATAATTGCATTATTTTAAATTTATTTTCAAACAAAAATTATTGGATAATTAGTTTGAATTTAAATTTAAATTATTGACATGTTTAAATTTTGAATTTAAAATTGATTATTGGATAATTAAATTTAAATTTAAATTTAATTAATTATCTCAATTAGATGCCCCTGTAGAAAATGATGGTTCTTTACGTGCTTTACTTTATTTACCTTGTATTGGCCTGCTTGTGTGTTTAATTTTACTTAATCATGCTTTGATTTTTAAAATTAAACAAAGCTAGCCTATTTTTGTTTGCACATCCCATTTTTAAATTTAAAAAGTAAGGATTATTTTCAGAAAATAACCCTTGATTGATTTTATTTGAATGGGTCGGCAAGTGATCATGGACTTGGATTAATGTAATTAATTGGGGTCTGCGAACCTCCTTTCTCTCTCTGTTAAAATTCTAATGTACTTCTATCTTCCTCCATTGTTGTACTCGCCCTAAGGGCTGCTGGAATTTAAGTCATATGTTATTTAATTTTTTCGGCCTATGTGCCGTGTAAAAGTTGTAATTAATGCGGCGTCGGAGTTTGAAAGCGTGGAGCACACCCGACGAGGACGATCCAGCTGCTTCGGAAGCGGGCCGGATGTCTTAGTTACATTAGGGTTAAAGTCCATGATCACTTGTGTTTATTTTTGCATCGGATGCATTTATTTTGTGCAAACTACTATGTACGGTAAATATATTGGATATATTTATATTACCACCTAGGGTGAGATCAAGATAAAATTAAATTCCCTCGCGATTAAATTTTAGATCTGGTAAGCATGGCTCTAGAAGTCATCGTGGCTATCCATCAATATGGAGTGAATGAACGTCTTCATTTCATAGATTTGTTGTGCTTTCCATAAGGTCCATGAGTTTGGGGGTAGGATTAAACTCCAAGGCTCGGCCTCAATGGGGTGAGGAATTGAACTCGACTTTGTTGTGCTTTCCACAAGGGTCGGGTCATGAA
The DNA here is from genome assembly GCA_022559845.1 of Amorphophallus konjac. NCBI lineage: Eukaryota > Viridiplantae > Streptophyta > Magnoliopsida > Alismatales > Araceae > Amorphophallus > Amorphophallus konjac. The sequence continues at coordinate 390,159,686 of CM040126.1, forward strand.
CTCATTACTATGTAGTAATGATGGTTAGATCTAACCGAGAATATCCTTTGTTGTGCTTTCCACAAGGGGATGATTTCTCGGGGGCCGAATATCGGATATTGCATTAGATGCAAGTGCTTGTTGACTGCCCTTGAGATGATGTATGGTTTGTTGTGCTTTCCACAAGGTCGTACATCAGTCTCGTTGGGATTCCGACCCACTAGGTAGATCTCGCTGATCTCCCGTTCTATATACTGAGGGTTATATAGTCCGATCGAAAATTAGTGGGACTAACTAAGATAGAAAATCACATCTAAGTTAGAATCTGAACACATGATAAGTTGTCTTTTATTTCTTATCCAGATTATAATGTCGTCGTCCAACCCCCTCCGAGGCATATTGGATGCAAATCGCTTAACTGGACCGAACTACTCGGATTGGCTGCGTAATCTACACATAGTCCTTACCGCCGAAAAGATTACGTACGTGTTGGACACGGTTCATTCTGAGCCAGCTCCTGATGCCGACGAGGGTGAGTTACTGGCTTATGCCAAGTGGTCTGAGGACTCCTCCCTTGCTCAATGTTACATGTTGGCCTCTATGGCTCCCGAGCTGCAGAGGTAATTCGAAAAGACTGATTGTAGAAGTATACTTCTCAATCTACGCCAGCTCTTCGGGGAGCAGGGTAGGATTGAGAGGTATGACATCTCCAAAAGGTTTTTTAGGACACGGATGTCTGAGGGTTCATCAGTACAGACCCATGTACTGAAAATGATGGAGTGGATTGAAAGACTTAATGCATTGGGGTTCAAGTTGGATCTTGAACTATGCATTGATCTTATACTCCAGTCATTGCCCGATTCCTTTTCTTCCTTCATCATGAACTTTAACATGAACAGGATTGAAGCAACTCTCCCAGAGCTGCTCAATATGTTAAAGAGTGCTGAAGGAACCATGCAGAAAGATAAACCATCTTCGTCTGTAATGATTGTTGGCCGGGCCAACAAGAAAAGGAAGGCCTCTCAAATATCCACCACGAGTAACAAAGGGAAGGGAAAGAAAAAGGCCACGGGTAAGCAACTCGCCAAAGTTGACAAAGGGAAGGGCAAGAAGAATGGAAAGAAAGACAAATATTTTCGATACGGGGAAACTGGGCATTGGAAAAGGAATTGCAAGGCAATTCAAAATGAAGGTATTTTTGTCATAGACCTTAATTTGTCATATATGGAATCCACATTATGGGTATTGGATACTGGATGTGTATCTCATATCTGTAATTCTGTGCAGGTGCTGAAAAATAGAAGGCGATTGGGCAAAAAGAAGATTGAACTGAGGATGGGCAATGGAGCTTTAGTTGCTGCCAAAGCTGTCGGGACTGCACGCCTCAGTTTACCTTCAGGAGTCATTCTGGAGCTGAATGACTGTCATTATGTTCCTAATATTATTAAGAACATTATTTCAATCTCTAGTTTATATAACATTGGATATACATTGGCTTTTAATAGCACTGGGTGCTCTATAATGAATAATGGTTTGGTTATAGCCAATGGTTCATTAGTCAATGGTCTTTATGTATTAGATACACATTCTAATGTTATGCAAATTTCCAATGCTGATGAAGTGAATTCTGCATATCTATGGCATTGCAGACTTGGTCATGTAGGTGAGAAAAGAGTCTCTCACTTGCACTCAAATGGGTATTTGAATTCGTTCGAATATAAGCCATTTGATACCTGTGAGTCGTGTCTCATGGGGAAAATGACCAAGGCTCCCTTTGGTGGACATGGTGAGAGGGCTGTTGACCTTCTCGAGCTCATACACTCGGATGTGTGTGGACCCATGTCCATAGAAGCGAAAGGAGGTTATCTCTATTTTATTTCTTTTATTGATGACTTCTCTAGATATGGCTATGTGTATTTAATGAGACATAAGTCACAAGCCTTTGAGAAGTTTAAGGAATACAAGAATGAAGTAGAGAAACAGACAGGCAAAAGTATTAAGGCTCTTCGATCGGATCGAGGAGGTGAATACTTAAGCCATGAATTCACTTCTTATCTTAAAGACCATGGAATAGTTTCTCAGTGGACTCCACCGTATACACCATAGCACAATGGTGTATCTGAGAGGAGAAACATGACCTTGTTAGACATGGTCCGATCCATGATGTCTATGTCAGGACTACCCTTGTCTCTCTGGAGCTATGCGTTAGAGAATGCTGCTTATTTATTGAATATGATATCAAGTAAATCAGTTTCTTCTATACTATATGAGATATGGAAGGGCAGGAAACCAAATTTTAATCACATTAAAATTTAGGGGTGTCCTGCCCATGTAAAGAAGAACGATAGTGATAAGCTTGAGTCGAGAACCGATAAGTGTAGGTTTGTGGGATATCCAAAGGAGACGTTTGGATATTATTTCTATCACCCTTCTGAGCAAAGGGTCTTAGTGGCTAAGAAAGCTGTATTTCTGGAAAGAGAATATCTACTCCAGAAAAATAGTGGGAGCCAGATAGAATTGGACGAGGTCGAAGAACCACAACCCCTAGACACAAACTCATTAGATGAGACTGTATCGGTTGATCCTATTCAGAGTGAAACACTGACACTACGGAGATCTGGTAGACTACCGAGAGAACCTGAGAGATATGTTGGACATGTCTCAGAGGGGTCCTCTATGGTATGTATCGATGAGGATGATGATCCTCAGTCATACCAGGAGGCGATCCGTAGTGTAGACTCCGAGAAATGGCAAGAGGCAATGGATTCAGAAATCCAGTCCATGTACACCAACAAAGTTTAGAACTTAGTTGATGTACCCGAAGGGAAGGTCCCTATCGGCTGCAAATAGATTTTCAAAAGGAAAATCGGTGCAGATGGACAGATTAACACATACAAGACTAGATTAGTGGCGAAAGGATATCGTCAAAGGCAAGGCATTGACTATGACGAGACATTTTCGCCGGTAGCCATGGTTAAGTCAATCATGTTAGGGTGCTAGGCCCGGATACAGAGGGGGGGTGAATGTATCCCTCTAGAAAATATAGCACAAATTAAAAACTCAGATGCTAGGCAAATTCCGGAATTAAACTAATTCGATTAATCAAAATAACAAGCAGGTGGAGCGAGCCTATCCAAGTATCTAGCGGAAGCAAATCAAGTAATCAAATCACTGCTCAATAGATTTTTTAGGTGGTTCGGTCCTCTAGACCTACATCCACCCCTCACTCTCAACCGGAGTGAGGCTTCACTAGCAAATGCTAGAACCAAGCAGACTCAGTCTGCAAACAGTTGCTGCCACACAGTTTGACCAGGGGAACAGCCTCCCCTCTTCCTCCCAATCGGAGGGACACCCAAGTGACTCCCAGTCACTTGGAAACCAGAGGTCGCAGACCTCTCTTCCTCCAGACCAGGAGGGACCCCTGGGCTTGCAACCCGCAAGCCCATAACCGGAGGACCAATCCTCCCTTCCTCCAAACCGAAGGGAACCCACAAGTAGCTCCCAGCTACTTGCAACCGGAGATCAGATCTCCCTTCTCCTGACCCACCAGGAGGAACCCGACCTCAGTCCAGAGGATCGGAAGTACAAAGATGGAAAGATAAAAAAGGAAAATAAGAAAGGATGAAAAATCACAGCGCCAAAAGCTGGAAACGAAATACAAGTAATGTAGCTCTCAAGGGAGCAGGTCTGGCTTGGATTTGATCCAAACGCCAGAGGGCAGATCTTCAAGCTTTTCCCATTTCTTCTCTACGAACTCCTTCTCTCTCTCTCTCTTTCTCTTCTGCTTCTTCACTCTTTTTCTTCTTCTTTCGCAGGCTCTCTTTGTCTCTTCTCTTCTCTGCAACTCTTCTCTTCTGCTGGATCGAGCACTCAGCACTTCTGCACTTCTGCTATTCTGCTTCTCTATTTTCGATCACTCTCCTTCAGACAACTGAGACTCCCCTTTATAGCAGCTTGAGCAGAGGCAGCACTGGGCGCGTGTGTCCTCCACATTTCCCGCCCAGATATTTGACTACGTGTCAGCATTTCAGCTCCTTGGATCACGTACCAGACACCTGCATGATTAAAGAAGTGTTCAGTCGATGAACAAAATTAACACAGGCCGTGCATAGTTAAGCAATGTATAGACTTATAGAAATCAATATAGCAAGTGTGTACAGTGTGAGGGAGTGTATAGACTTAGAAGTCTTCATGCGTGCTCAGTGTATATACTTGCTGAAGAATGCATTATCATAACAGGAGAGTGTGTATCATGTGAGAGTGTATACACTTGGAGGTCTTCAGCGCCTTCAGTGTATGGACTTAATTAGTTTAGGGCAATCCATAGCAATGTATAGACTTAGGCGTTCTGTTCAAAACAAAACCAATGTACAGACTTCATGCTGTACAGACTTGATGTTGATCAACAGACCTTTGAACATCAGCCCAAGGCGTCAACGCTTCCATCGTGCAGCGTCGCCTCAGCTCCTCAGGCGAGATGCTCACGCCCTTGGCAACTGGCCAATGCGTCAACGCATCCAGTGTCAGCGTCGACGCAGTGAACAAGACAGAAAGTGAAAGACGCACAATTGCATCTACGCAGTCAGCCAAGTGCGTCAACGCACTAAAAGTACAGAACGCATGAAGACAGACAGGCTGTACAGACTTTGATGCTCAAAGACGATTGTATAGACTTTGCCTTAGAGACGAGTGTATGGACTTTGAATGAATGAAGCCGATGTACAGACTTGCCTATGCGAAGCCACTGTACATACATTGAAAACGTGAAGCCAGTGTACAGACTTGAAGAACAGTTCAATATATTGACTTAGCGTTGTATAGACTTGGCTTTGAACGCTTGAGCTGAAGACAATGTGCAGACTTAGCGATGTATCGACTTGGCCAGTAAAACGTAGGAAAAGGTATGAGTGTATAGACTTGGAACGGCTTCACTTCAAGGTAACAATGTACAGACTTTGAAACCAAGAGTTTACAGACTTGAAGTGTGAAGACCATTGAGCAGACTTTGGAGAACAATGGCCAATGTATAGACTTGATGCTCAAAGAGTGGCTGTACAGACTTAGAGTGTAGCTGAAGCCTTGAACGTAGAAATAGGCTGGACTGTATAGACTTCAGGCTTCAGAAACGAATGTACACACTTGACCAATTCAAAGGCGAATCAAGTGTACAGACTCCATTAATCAAAGCATGAATGAGACACTGTGCACACTTAGCCTAGGAAAATGTGTAGACTTACGTTACTGTAGCAACGTGTAGACTTTGCCTTAGACGCTAAATGAGACTCTGAAGTCTGTATAGACTTGGAGAACCTGAATCAATGTGCATACTTGGAACGCCTGAAGATCAATGTATGGACTTGTATAAATCTGATCAATGAACTGAGGGGTCGACCCATCAGCACAAGGGGTTGACGCACCACAGACCAGACCAATGAATAAGTGAAGTTAAAGAGGCACCAAGCGTCAACGCATTGCCCAAGCAGCGTGGACGTAGCAGTACAAAGATTTCTTATTGCTTCCTCTGAAGTGCCTTGGCAGCGTCAACGCTGCAGTTCGATGGGTCGACGCTGCAGTGTCAAACTTCAGTCTAAGGAGCAATAGTAACATGACTGAACATAATCAAATATGCAATGCCATATCAGAACTTATGAGGAACTACATTATGATCAGAAAGTGAATACTAGCATGAAGACTCACACAGCAAGTTGACTCACAGTGAATAACTCACCTCAAAGACCAATCATCAAAACCACCATTAAAATCATCATCAAAACCACAGGGGCACAACAATCTCCCCCTTTTTGATGATGGCAACACTACACAGTGAGTCAAACAGTGAGTCAAACTGATGACTCAAACTATTCATTAAAACCATCATCAAAACCACCGGGGCACAACAATCTCCCCCTTTTTGATGATGGCAACACTACACAGTGAGTCAAACAGTGAGTCAAACTGATGACTTAAACTATTCTCCCCCTTTGACTTCATCAAAAAGAAAATAGTTTGAGAAATTAAAGCATGTATAAAAATTCAGTCAATTTCTCCCTCTTTGGCAAACAATCTCCCCCTTTGGTATAATCAAAATAAACCATGGAAAGGGGTATGAATGTAGATGCAGATATCAGAGATATGAATGCAAGAGCACAATTCTTCTCCTTCTATGTAGCATGATGCATATGACAAGGAGGCTCCCCCTCAATAAATGGAACCTTATGAAATGAATGAGAAGGAGACCACAGGGCCAAATAAGGAGAAGTTCAGGTCAATGAGCCAAGGACAATGAGCAGAAGAGTTTCAATTAACAGATTTTTCAAGGATGCTCCAAACACAAGAAGTTCAGCCAGATTTTCAAAGAGATATCAATCTCATAAATCTAAAACATAAGTTTTCAAAGTCTTCCATTATAAGGGCTTATGAATGAGCTTTATTGAACAGCATGGTTTAAACATGATGTATGTAGAGTTTATCAATAAAATTCTGTATTGATATCTAAAACTATGGTTTAATAAAAATGAACCAAGCCCTCATCTTTATCTTGATAAAACTCCCTTTCTCTTACACAATCAAATCTATTGACTTCTTTTGGAATTACATGCATCAGTATTGAAATCAAGCAATTATGAAGTCATATGATTTTGTCTAGGGTTGTAGCAATTTGATTTTAGCATCAATATTCAGATATTTCAATTCGTTCAATAATTTTTCATACTACAACTTTTACGAACACTCTAGTTCAGTGCACACCTTGTAACTAGAGGATATACCTTGATTAGAGGCCAATATCCCTAAGCACTTAGTGTGACTAACTGTCATGCTATATATGAACAGAGATAGCATTTACACATCATGACACACTGCAAATCATTTCTTGATGAGTGAGTTGTATTTCTCAGTGTGCATGTCATTGCTCTGCCTGAATTTCAATTAATCTTACTCAGAGTTAACTATGGTACCTCATGACACAGTCCTTTGGACATGTGTTTCTCAATGACCAAGTTCATTGCTCTGACAGAAAATACCCTTTAGACATTTTCAGAAAAATTCATTCGCTTCAAAACAATAACAATTTCATGTACTTAACCAAATAAAGTCATGTATTCAATAATGTAGATTTCAGAAGATTTTACAAGACACATCATGAAACAGATGGTTAAGGTTTATTAAACATGCTTCAGATATTTGGTTGTTTATTTTCTGAGGTGGTGGCTACATCTGATGCTTTGATAAAAGATGTCATTAGCTTGTTTTTGAAAGCCTTTTTATTGACATTGTTGTAGCCTAACCCTTCCCTTTGAGTATTGACCTTAACTCCTAACAACCTGTCCAGATTTTCTTGTCCACTTACAAACTTTGACAGAGAGTTTTTTAAGTCTTGGATTTCATTTTCTAAAGAGGTGATTTGTAACTCATAACTGGCAATCTCTTGCTCACTGCAATTCACACATTCAGTTAACACATTGTTAGCAGTTTTATATTTTTCAACTTCTTGTTCCGGATTGCTCAGTTTATCAGAATCTTCAACACAAATACTTTTTCCTCTTTCCAAAGCTAGAAGTCTCTCTGACATAGTGGAATCCAGCATTTTTAACTTCTCATTTTCTTCCTTAAGTTTGTCATTCTGAATTAACTCATTTATCAAAGTCTGATCTTCTGAGTTAGTTTCAAGTTTTCTTCCAGCTTTGAATTCCTTCAAATCTTTTTCCTTCTTTTCAATGTTTTTCTGTAATTCCACATTCACAGATTTGATGGCTTCAAGTTTTTCAGCAAGCAAGTTTTTCTCCTGCTCAAGTTTCTCAAATTTTTTATCATTTTTATTAGCAGATGTTCTCAGAGAATCATTTTCAGATTTCAGCTTGTTTAAATCTGAGTTCACACTTTCAAAGTTTTTCAGCAATTTTTCATACAGGTCATGATAGTTAACAAGAGTCTGATTATCATTATCTGAGTTGAATTTTTCTTTGAGTTCAGATATCACATTTATATGATCTTGATTTTCTGTTTTCAATAATGAAACTTGTTTCTTCAATATTTGAAAATCAGACATACAGGCATCATGAATATTTTTCAATTCAACACAATTTCTACAATGAGAGCTTGAACTATCTAAACCAGTACCCTTCTTCAATTTTTTATACTATTTTCTTAACAGTTCATGAGATTCAAATAATTCAGCATATGCATTCTCCCAATCTTCTAGAGAAAAATTCTCGAAGACATTTACCTCATCATCATCATCTTCTTCAGTTTGATTGCTGCCTTGATCATTTCTGTCAGCCATCATGCAGCTGTCCACATCTCTCTTCTGAGTTCGCTTCAGCATATCCAGAATATCTTTAGCAGAACTGCAATCAAAGAAGCATGAGTGAAAGGCTCTATCAGTAGCTGCCTTCATTAGATTTATAGCTATCTGATTCTCTTCATGCATAGACTTGTGACTGTCAGTCCATTTGGACTTTTTCTTTGGCAGTTCATGAGGACCATGTGAAATTACTTTCCACAGGTCTAGATTCACAGATTTGACATAATTCTTCAGACTAGTGAACCATGCATTAAAATGCGTACCACTGAAAATCGGTGGATGAGCCATGAGAACACAACAGATTAATGCAACAGGAATATTGATGCACTAAAAACAAATTAGCACCTAAGACTGCAAGGTCGAATCTGCAGGTCGCTGGACCTTGTATGCAGACACCGCTCTGATACCAACTGTTAGGGTGCTAGGCCCGGATACAGAGGGGGGGTGAATGTATCCCTCTAGAAAATATAGCCCAAATTAAAAACTCAGATGCTAGGCAAATTTAGGAATTAAACTAATTCGATTAATCAAAATAACAAGCAGGTGGAGCGAGTCTATCCAAGCATCTAGCGGAAGCAAATCAAGCAATCAAACCACTGCTCAATAGATTTTTTAGGTGGTTCGGTCCTCCAGACCTACATCCACCCCTCACTCCCAACCGAAGTGAGGCTTCACTAGCAAACGCTAGAACCAAGCAGACTCAGTCTGCAAACAGTTGCTGCCACACAGCTTAACCAGGGGAACAGCCTCCCCTCTTCCTCCCAACCGGAGGGACACCCAAGTGACTCCCAGCCACTTGGAAACCAGAGGTCGCAGACCTCTCTTCCTCCAGACCAGGAGGGACCCCTGGACTTGCAACCCGCAAGCCCAGAACCGGAGGACCAATCCTCCCTTCCTCCAAACCGGAGGGAACCCACAAGTAGCTCCCAGCTACTTGCAACCGGAGATCAGATCTCCCTTCTCCTGACCCACCAGGAGGAACCCGACCTCAGTCCAGAGGATCGGAAGTACAAAGATCGAAAGATAAAAAAAGAAAATAAGAAAGGATGAAAAATCACAGCGCCAAAAGCTGGAAACGAAATACAAGTAATGTAGCTCTCAAGGAAGCAGGTCTGGCTTAGATTTGATCCAAACGCCAGAGGGCAGATCTTCAAGCTTTTCCCATTTCTTCTCTACGAACTCCTTCTCTCTCTCTCTCTCTTTCTCTTCTGCTTCTTCACTCTTTTTCTTCTTCTTTTGCAGGCTCTCTCTGTCTCTTCTCTTCTCTGCAACTCTTCTCTTCTAATGGATCAAGCACTCAGCACTTCTGCACTTCTGCTATTCTGCTTCTCTATTTTCGATCACTCTCCTTCAGACAACCGAGACTCCCCTTTATAGCAGCTCGAGCAGAGGCAGCACTGGGCGCGTGTGTCCTCCACATTTCCCGCCCAGATATTTGGCCACGTGTCAGCATTTCAGCTCCTTGGATCACGCGCCAGACACCTGCATGATTAAAGAAGTGTTCAGTCGATGAACAAAATTAACACAGGTTGTACATAGTTAAGCAATGTATAGACTTATAGAAATCAATATAGCAAGTGTGTACAGTGTGAGGGAGTGTATAGACTTAGAAGTCTTCATGCGTGCTCAGTGTATATACTTGCTGAAGAATGCATTATCATAACAGGAGAGTGTGTATCATGTGAGAGTGTATACACTTGGAGGTCTTCAGCGTCTTCAGTGTATGGACTTAATTAGTTCAGGGCAATCCATAGCAATGTATAGACTTAGGCGTTCTGTTCAAAACAAAACCATTGTACGGACTTCATGCTGTACAGACTTGATGTTGATCAACAGACCTTTGAACATCAGCCCAAGGCGTTAACTCTTCCATCGTGCAGCGTCGCCTCAGCTCCTCAGGCGAGATGCTCACGCCCTTGGCAACTGGCCAATGCTTCAACGCATCCAGTGTCAGTGTCGACGCAGTGAACAAGACAGAAAGCGAAAGACGCACAATTGCGTCTACGCAGTCAGCCAAGTGCGTCAACGCACTAAAAGTATAGAACGCATGAAGACAGACATGCTGTACAGACTTTGATGCTCAAAGACGATTGTATAGACTTTGCCTTAGAGACGAGTGTATGGACTTTGAATGAATGAAGCTGATGTACAGACTTGCCTATGCGAAGCCACTGTACAGACATTGAAAACGTGAAGCCAGTGTACAGACTTGAAGAACAGTTCAATGTATTGACTTAGCGTTGTATAGACTTGGCTTTGAACGCTTGAGCTGAAGACAATGTGCAGACTTAGCGATGCATCGACTTGGCCAGTAAAACGTAGGAAAAGGTATGAGTGTATAGACTTGGAACGGCTTCAAGGTAACAATGTACAGACTTTGAAACCAAGAGTGTACAGACTTGAAGTGTGAAGACCATTGAGCAGACTTTGGAGAACAGCGGCCAATGTATAGACTTGATGCTCAAAGAGTGGCTGTACAGACTTAGAGTGTAGCTGAAGCCTTGAACGTAGAAATAGGCTGGACTGTATAGACTTCAGGCTTCAGAAACGAATGTACACACTTGACCAATTCAAAGGCGAATCAAGTGTACAGACTCCATTAATCAAAGCATGAATGAGACGCTGTACACACTTAGCCTAGGACAATGTATAGACTTGCGTTACTGTAGCAACGTGTAGACTTTGCCTTAGATGCTAAATCAGACTCTGAAGTCTGTATAGACTTGGAGAACCTGAATCAATGTGCATACTTGGAACGCCTGAAGATCAATGTATGGACTTGTATAAATCTGATCAATGAACTGAGGGGTCGACCCATCAGCACAAGGGGTTGACGCACCACAGACCAGACCAATGAATAAGTGAAGTTAAAGAGGCACCAAGCGTCAACGCATTGCCCAAGCAGCGTGGACGTAGCAGTACAAAGATTTCTTACTGCTACCTCTGAAGTGCCTTGGCAACGTCGACGCTGCAGTTCGATGGGTCGACGCTGCAGTATCAAACTTCAGTCTAAGGAGCAATAGTAACATGACTGAACATAATCAAATATGCAATGCCATATCAGAACTTATGAGGAACTGCATTATGATCAGAAAGTGAATACTAGCATGAAGACTCACACAGCAAGTTGACTCACAGTGAATAACTCACCTCAAAGACCAATCATCAAAACCACCATTAAAACCATCATCAAAATCACAGGGGCACAACAATCTCCCCCTTTTTGATGATGGCAACACTACACAGTGAGTCAAACAGTGAGTCAAACTGATGACTCAAACTATTCATTAAAACCATCATCAACACCACAGGGGCACAACAAATCAGAATCCTCCTTACCATTGCTACATACCTGGATTATGAGATCTGGTAAATTGATGTAAAGACAGCTTTTCTTAATGGAAATCTGTCAGAAGAGGTGTACATGGTACAGCCTGAAGGATTCACCTCCAAGCTACATCCTAATAAGGTATGCAAACTTCAAAGGTCCATTTATGGATTAAAGCAGGCATCTAGAAGCTAGAACTTAAGATTTGACGAGGCTGTCAAATCTTTCAACTTCATTCGGAATGAAGATGAACCCTGTGTTTACAAGAAGGTCAGTGGGAGCTCTGTGACCTTCTTGGTCCTTTATGTTGATGACATCTTACTAATTGGGAATGATGTAGAGATGTTGACATCAACCAAGTCTTGGTTGTCCAAGACTTTCTCCATAAAGGATTTGGGAGAAGCATCCTATGTGCTGGGCATAAGGATCTATCGAGATAGATCTAAAAGGATGCTAGCTTTATCCCAATCCATGTACATAGACACTATCCTCAAAAGGTTTAGGATGGAAAATTCCAAGAGAGGTCTCATTCCCATGAGAAATGGAATTTGCCTATCCAAAGGGATGAGTCCTAAAACTTCTGAGGATGTGACACACATGAATAAGGTACCCTATGCTTCGGCGATAGGGTCAATCATGTATGCAATGCTATGTACACGGCCTGATGTTGCCAATGCTTTAAGCATTGTTAGTAGATATCAGGCAAATCCAGGCAAAGAGCACTGGAAGGCAGTAAAGGGTATCCTTAAGTACCTGTGAAGGGTTAAGGATCTTTTTCTGCTTTATGGAGGAGAGGACCTACAGCTTAGAGCTTACACAGATTCAAGTTTCCAGTCAGATCCAGATGACTGCAAATCCATGTCTGGATTTGTATTCATGTTGAATGGAGGGGCAGTCAGTTGGAGAAGCTCCAAGCATGATACGACTGCAGATTCGACGACGGAGGCGGAATATATTGCTGCAGCTGATGCTGCTAAAGAAGCCGTCTAGATGAAAAAATCATCTTGGAACTTGGCGTAGTTCTCGAGATATCAGCTCCCATCCCATTATTTTGTGATAATAATGGGGCCATCGCCCAGGCGAAGGAACCGAGATCTCACCAAAGGTCAAAGCATATTCTCAGGTGCTTTCACCTTATTCGGGAGATTGTTGATCGTGGAGATGTGACGGTAGAGCGTGTACCGTCAGAAGATAACATAGCAGATCCACTGACTAAGCCTTTGACACAGACTGTGTTTGAGCGTCATCAGGATAAGATGGGCCTCAAAGTTGTGGGCAATTGGCTATAGTTCAAGTGGGAGATTGTTAGTGTTGGTGTGCTACAGTCCAATTTCAGGTCGGGTAGGCCCAATAGTTGTACGATCTTGTTCATTATTAATAAAGTGGTGTTTGATCGTAAATATGCGATTATGTTACTTTACGTTGTCCCTAGGATATGTGGTTGTAAAGTCAGCTCGAGATGGGATCTCGAACATGAGATTGATTTTACATGTACACATACCTTAAACTGTTCCTAGTTGGAGGGTAATCACTCGGGGACTTTGATTACATATTAAACCAGTATACATGATGTGTCAGTGACTAGTCTCATGGTCATTGGTGCGGGGCACCAACACATATGTGTAGGTGTATGTCCTTGGAGGATGTACACTGAACTGATCCGCTATTGGATCTTCAGATGGTTGATTATACCTAATGTCAACTGAAGATCCAACTGTCTAAGTAGCATTGTTGGTCCTTTGACCTGAGACATTGATCGGATTTTACACGAGGACTGGAATGGTTTAATTACTTGGCTAAGTGACTTTAACCATAAGTCATGAGTTGTCGAGTCATTAACCACTCCAGGATACGTGTGAAGATCATCAATGGTCAAGAGGGGATCGCTCACTGTTGGGTATATATCAGACAGTTAATGGGTCATGACATTGACGCTCCGTTAAATCCCTGGCCAGGGTCGTGTGAGTTCGTTTAGAACGGACGTCATACACTTTAAGGAGGTCATAGTCAAATGGCACGATCATGGGGTTTGATAGAAACCATACCCTCGATCGTACCAGACTCATAGAAGGAGCGAGGGATTATATCGATGCGGTAACTGTGGACTTACAGGTACCAGACAGGCTGGTTTAAACCCGGCGTCCTCTAGGATCATGCGGATTTGCTTGACCCAACGTGATCAAAGGTTCGGAATAAATTAAACTATTCTTCGGCTCTGGTAGAAGCGAAGAATATGTTTAATTTACTTCTAATTGGGAATTAGAAGTTAATAGACCTTAAAATAGAGTGACTATGGGCCTAGAGGATCACACACAATGGATTCTTGGGTGACGGATTATTATTATACAAGTGTATGTATTAATTCCTTTTAATTCCTCTTGGAAATGAGTGTAAATGGAGCTTAATACATATGTATAATAGTGGATATGATATATATATAATTTTGGTCTTTTGGAGCCCTTTCAGAAATGACTAAATCTCTATATATAGAATCATACGTGAGTTCATTCGAACTCTCCTTCCCACCCCTTAAGCTAATCAAGCATTAGGCTTAAGGGAGAGGTTTAGCCTCCCCCCTTTCTCCCCCTTGCTCTCTCTCTCTCTCCAGAAGGTGATAGAGTCGGGGAAAGTTGTGCCGGGGAGGTACCGTCGCTGCGCAAGGGTCCGTGTGGATCTGCTCTAGAGGCCTTACAGCTGTGCGGCTCGATATTCTACATCGGGCATCGCGTACTGCGTCGTTCCGCGCAAGGTGAAACACGCAACCTGTAATTAGGGTCTTAGAAACACCGATTAGAGCACACATTAAGCTTTCCATAACACCGGGATCGGGCAAATGAAATTTTTGTTATTCGCTGCGTCGCCCGTAGGTGCTGTGCGAAACCTTACAGGTGGTGCATGACGCGATGGGCTGCTGGGGAGTCCCAAGTTGGGCTCGGACTTGCTGTAGAGTGGCTGGAGCATACGCGCCTATCAGGTGCTCGGGGAAATTCCAGACATGCGTGCGTGGGCCGTATACGGGTGCTGTGAGCTCCTGAAGCTTGTGGTTGGCCTTGACGGGTCTTCCTTTGACTTCAGAGGGCTGGAGGGAGGTGACTCGAGGGTAGACCCCGATCAATTGCTGGGCGCCACGTGGCGTGTCTTGTAGTCAGGGTGCCCCCGGGTCGGCTTGGGTAGCTATGTTGAACGCGGGCAAACCCGCAAACTGAGTGATCGGGGGTGGACCCGATCGATCGTTGATGTTGCCCTGGGTCACGGCTAGCTGGTTAGGATCCTCGGTTGGGCCCGGTGACTGGGGCGTCAACATGATGATGCAGTTAGTCTGGTGATCGGGGTGACCCTCGCTCCCTGGCGAAGAGCCGTATGAAGTGACAGGCCGTTCCGACTCCCGAGTTAACTCGATTGTTGAAGTGTCGGCGGTGTGATACCATATGCAGAGTGTCCGGGGGTGATCCCCGAATCTTCACAGAGTGCCGTAAGGTACGGCAGGTTGTCTCGAATCCCAAAACTGACCCGGTTGTCAAGAAACTGGCTGGCATAGTGCCATTTACTCGGGACCGATGCCCGGTTGTTATGTTACGCCGCTTGACCTGGTGAAGTGTCTCGATTTTTAAGCTCAACTCGACTAGTAGAGCAGCTTTGGTGCTGTGCCGTTTTGCTCTATTTAGAGAGTATTTTCCTATGCTTAATCCTTGATTAATTCGAGAACATAAGCCGGTGCCAACAACTGGCTAATGGCATAGAAGAAGACGTTGTAGATCCTGAAAAATTGAACAACTTTGGTGAAGGGCACATTTTCAATAGAGAAAAGGAAGGGGATGAAAAAGGACCGTTTTCAAGACTGTGTAACGAAAAGAGAGCCGAATGCTTGATGGAAGCCAACCTAAATGGGCCGTAAGTTGACTTGGAAGCTGGAAGTTGATAAGATAAACTCCAGGGCTATAAGAAATCATGATCCCCAAGGCTTAAAGGCTAGGGAATGACGAAATGGGTTCGAAATCCATCCAAGGAAGGATCCAAAATAATGGGTAATTCGGGACATCAAAAATGATGAATGAGAAAAATAACGCAACTTGTGAGCTAAAACGGGTGTCAACAGACGTGTTTTGCGGTTTTCACGTGTTTTCCCTGACAGGACCTACGGAACCCTGTAATGGGTGAACCGTAGTGTTCTCCTACTCCGGGACGGTACCACGGTGATCAGCATGTTCCGAGGATCGCGGAGGTGTATTTTTCTATTTTTATATTTTTTAAAAAATTCATATTTTCTATATAAACCCCATTTTTTTTTTCTTTTTCCCATCCTTCTTCTTTCTTCTTCTTCCTCCTCTCTCCCGTGAGCGCACCACCGTGACCACCCCCCCTCTTCCGGTGATGGCCCCGGCGACCTCCCCTCCGACTGCAGACGACGACGAGGCGATGGCGTGGTGGCAAGGGTAGTGGCGTGGCGATCCCGGCGGCGTTCGGCGCTCGGTGAGATCGTGGGAGCTCACGAAGTTTCAAGCGGTGTTTTGACGATTGGCGGTGATCCGTTGTGTTTCGGGTGACCCCGAGGTAGGGTGACGATCCTTAACTCGTCGTTTACCTTCCCCGTGATTTCTAGGCCAAGGCGAGTTCGAGAGAGGGTTATTTTGAGCCGGGAAGGGAAGTGCATATTTTGGGGTATGAGCGCCGGATCTCTCGTTCCACTGAGTTTTTGACTTATCCGAGGGCATAGATGCATGCTAGGGTGCTTGAGGATGGTTCCCCTTTCGTTTCCCCCTCATCGGGCGATGAACGGGGCGTGGAATGGCATTTTTGGGCCGTTCCTGCCGTTCTCGATTTTCTGGGATGTACGCGATCCTAATAGGAACCGCTTCTTTTTATAAACGGCCCCAGGTTGACCATTTTCTAGTCCCCCATCGTCGGTTGGGATGGGGCGGTCGTGTGATGGACCGCTAAAGCCCATTGGCGGTCAATCATTAGACCATTTTTTGCCTCCTGAGTGTCGGCAGGGCTCGCGGCCCTACGACAGACCGTTTAGGCCTAGTAGCGGCCCTTTCTCTGACCGCTTTCCCTTGTGGGCCAGCATGGTCTTAGAGGTGTTTGTGTCTATTAGCTTTTGACCGTTGGAGCTTTTTGGGAGTAAGCGGTCATAGGGAGACCGTTTAGCTCCTCCATGCGGTCCCAGAGGGACCGTCTCATTCTTAAACGCCCACAAGGTGACCATTTCTAGTTCCCTCAGTCCCAGAGTGAAGCAGTCCGAGGGAGACCATCTACACTCTGAGGCGGCCCAGGAATGGACCACTATTGCTTTGAACGGTCGCAGAGAGATCATTTCATATTATGGTAGATCCAGGACAGGGCGGTCCTAGGGGGACCGTTTAGCTTCCTGGCGCGGTCTAGAGTGGACCGCCTACTGTGTTTAGTCTAACCGGAGTTTGTTTCGTGCCAATTTCAATCCCGGGTGAGTGGACCTCGATCCACGTACTGACCCGTGGTCTGACTGATACTGGGCATCATGTGGGGGCCATGTCTTAGGGTGCCGTAGGGTCCCATGAGGTGGTGTTCTCGGCTTGTTTCACCGTGAGTCAGTGTCGGTACGAGGAGCGGTCCTTGTACTTTGCCCGGTTTAGACGTTGCTTTCCATTGGCTAGAGAGTCTACACGTTCAGTGACCCTCCACTAGTCATAGCCTTCTGACACGCGTGTGGTCCCACCGGGGAGTGGTGGCGAGGCTACTCGAGAGATAGTTTTAGGTTGGTTACCATGGGCCTCCTACTGTGGCGGCTCGAGTCCCGGCCGAGAGGACGAACCAGCTAGAGGGCCTGATGTAGCGCAATTAGTCAGTGTGTGCACACGTGGTCAGGGACCTCGGACGCTTGCTGATGAGCACGACCCTGACTAGACCCCCTCAGTGTTACTTGTGTGTGTCTCAGTTTCCGCCTAGGGCGAGTAGGGAGACACTGCGGCGCGGTGTAAGTCGTCAGGGGACGCATCCGGCTGTGCTTCTAGTGGACGGTACTCCTGTCTTTGTTTGATACCGACTCTTGGGTTTTTGACGAGTTGTCTAAGTTTTCGTGCCGTGCGTTTGGTACTAGGCGTAGTAGAGCTTTCCCGTTTATTTATTCTTGTAGCTCCCCATTCTACGTCCTACCAATGGTAGCTTGTAGTTACTTTCCACGTGGTTTCTTGGTTTTCTAGGTAGGGACCGGATGATCCCTTCTGAGCCTTTTATTATGAGGCTCATTCCCTGCATGTTTTCCGCGTTTCAGGTGAGACGAGGCTTCAGGGGAGCGCTTCCGAGGCTCCACGTGGTTCAGGTGCCCAGGGTTAGTTGCCAGTTGCCAGTTCCGGGGTATGTCCCGCATAGTTGTACCTTTTCTCTTTGGACTGTATTAGTTGTGGACTACTATTATATTTTAGACTGATGTTATATTATGGACCATGTAATTTGCTTAATGTTATTTATTATTCCCTGCTTATTCATTTTAACGGTGTAGTTCTGCAATTATTTTAGATTCTTGTGTATTTCCACACCATCCTTTAACCCTTCCGAGTCTTCGGGCTCGTGGGTGGCGGTTTGAGATTCATGATATCAGGCCTTCCTGGTATTCGGATCTCGGGTCGTTACATTTCATAAAGCATAGAGTTCAAGGATAGAACTTGTAGTAAGGATAATATATCAATAACCCATATGAAAATCATGACAATCTGGAAATCTGGGTGATTGGGTACAACTAGCTCGGTTGTCTTAAGGGAATCCAAGGCTAGCGTAGACTTACGGAGGCTTTAATGAAGAAAGTACCAGTCTGAAGGAAGGAATATCCCGAGAGGGTCCAGTCATCATCAAGAGTTGAAGTGTGTAACATGAAACCATCGTGAGTAAGGGACTCTATCCACGGACTGGGATAAGAGTGCCAACAGACCCGCAGTAAGGGTCAAAACCGGATAAAAACGGTGAGATAGTAAATCCGCGTCTACGCAAGTATGCATCAATTCATATCTTAATTTCTATTTAATCTAGTAATTTAGAAAATAGCATCTATTTAAAAGGACGGATACTATTTTTAGAACTAATTGCATTGTAATCAAGGGAAATTTACGAGGATCACGACTATATATATATTGTAATTTTTACCAACTTTGATCATAAGATATGAATTTTATAGGATTTAAATATGATATGTAATTTTTAATTTAATCATGATGAACCGTAATATTTTTAAAATAAAAGAAAATTGTCGTAACTAAATATATGATAATTAAGAGAAAAAATTAAGGATTCCAAAAAATATATATATTATAATTTTATTTTACATAGTTTCAAAGATATTAATTTTTAAAGATACGGGTAAAAGATATCATTATACTTTACGTTATAATATATATATATATATTAAATGATTTAGCGACATGGCATGTTATCGTTTAAAGAATTCAATGACAACTCAGTTGTCGTCATTTAATCAATGAATATTGTCCACTTTTTAAATTTCACGTTCTAGACGTACACACGTCGGAATCGCACAATCTCAATACCGAAATGAAGGGCCCAAAAAACTCTACCTAACATGATATTCAAAAATATTTTTACTTGAGTGTAGGGCTATCTTGAGTTAGGAGGGTTGAAAAAAAAGAGGTACCAACCTTACTATCTCGGTCACTATCAATAGCACGCTCGTGAAATTTCATGACCAAAAGACACTCCGACGCCCACGAACAGGCCATCAATGCAAAAACATGTAACTATGATGCTACAGTAAACACTGCAATTCGCCGTGTAACTATTAGAAATTCATATATTTAATAAAGTTAATCATTAACTGGTTAATACACCATATAATCACATGGAAATTTAGAGTAAATTATGGGGATTCTAGTAGTATGAAATTTGTGATTTTTAGGTACATGATTTTCATGGATAAAATTTTCTTAAACATGAGGGTTATTATTAATTCATCACAGGAAATAGCGACATTGCTTCAGCCGTTCATTAATGTGAGAATAAGTGCCCATCTCGCGGTCGCGTTATTAATAAGCGACAGAACGCTTCTCGCCCGTTCATGCAGAGACGGCAGAAGTAACTCATGCTTCGTGTAATAACCCGAGGAAACATTAACAGGAAAGATCATGAAGCAATCTACGTGCACTAATTAATCTAGCATGCTTTTAAATTCTTGTTTAGCTTGAGAGATTGCCTACCTCTTGATGTTTAGATGGTCGAAGAAGAAGTTGTAGGAAGAAGAAGAATAGCAGAGAATAGTTGCAGCAATACGCAGCAGCATACAACGGCAGCACTTCTACGATGGAAGAAGATTGCTACAGCGACAGCAGCAGGAGCCCGTTCACGTTGCAACACGAACAGGAGGAAGAGGATACTGCGGCAGCAGTTCCCGCACGCAGTAGAGAAAGGAGAAGAGGAAGCCTTGCTTCCTTTCTTCACGTCAACGACAACGGCATGCAGCGGCAGCACGTCGCACGAACACGAGGAAGAAGATGAAGTCGAACGGCGGCAGCATAGCAAGAGCACGATGGCTCTGCCATTGCCTTAGAGGGTCATATATATAGTGATAGTATTCCTTTTCCTAATGGGAATCAACCTGCCCTAATTATATTCCTAATCGATCTTACCCTTCCTTGTTTTCTGCCACTTGCCATGTTATCATATGAAAAACCCTAAAACTATCATCCCATGCAAGAGTTCGATCGGGGGAGGGTTTTAGGCTCATATCTAAGACCTTACTGTACATAGTATTTGCACTTATATCCTTTTTCCTAAAGCCCACTTAATGTAGCCTCTTATAAGGCCCATTAATCCTTTTAAGTCCATTGTATGTATATATGTATATCTTTGCTCAATTATTTTTAGAGATATTTTGGGTTAAGTTCACAGGCTTATTAGTATTCATGTATTTATGTATATTCCTTGAGACCCAATAATTATCATTATATTCATTAGAATTATAAGTAGTTTTATCTAATTTAATTGGTAGAACTATATATGTAAATCTTATTTCCCTTTTTGATTTATCTTCCTTATTAATTTCTATTATTGTCTCGGGTATCAGAGTCGGGTTCAATCCTACGACTCTATGTATGTATAAAATAAAATCCTTGGAATAAGATTCCTTCCAATTACTTGAAGTGTATCTTAAGTTTTAAGCCTCAAATAGATTAAAGGCTATATTCACTTTTCTTTACTCAATAGTTTATTGTACCTCTATTAATGCTCATTAATATTTAGGCCCATTTAACTATTTAGCTAATTATCATTTTTCTTTATCAAAATTTTAATTTTCATAATTTTTCTATGACTAATATTAATAGTTATTTTTATTTATTCTTTATAAATTTTCGGGTTGCTTCATGGAAGCTCGGGTGCGCGTTCGTGAACCGGCGAAGGTTTCGTGGGCGTTTCGCGATAGAACGACGTCCACGGTGCGTCAAATTTTCGGTGGAGGTAGGGAGATAGATCCTCAGCTCGTGTACTTCCATTCCTGCGATTTTGGTAGGTCGTGGTGAGCCGAGCGGGCATATTTGAGCATTTTAGGAAAAATACATATTTTTAGGGAGTGAGCCGGATCTAGCATTTTAACCGCGTTTTTGAGGTTTAAATGAGTCCTCTCGGTGCTAGAGAGGCTGGAGACTAGTTTCCCCTTATTTTTCCCTTCACGTGGGCGTGAACGGGGCGTAGAATGGAGTTTTCCACCGAACTCGCCGTTTTCGGGTTTTCGGAATAGAGGAGGTCCTAACAGGAACTGCCACTAGGCGAGGCGGCCCACAGGGAGGTCGCCACTTGTCCGTCTTACCGTGTTTTGGGGGTTGCGGTCTCACGATCGACCGCTATGTTAGAGTCGCGGTCCAAGGCAGACCATTTCTCGTGGCTGGGCGGCTATGGGTAGGCCGCCACTTACCCCCCTATGTCGGTTGGTTTTGCGGGAAAGTGATAGACTGCCTGAGGCGTTTAGCGGCTTGGTGTGGGCCGCCGTTCACCGTGCAGTGTTCAGGCTAGGACCGTTTTCAGCCTTCATCGTTGCGAGCGTGTAGCGGCTTGAGGATGACCGCCTAGGTCATGGGGCGGCCACGCGACTGGCCGCTACTCTTTGAATAGCGGCCATGGCACGTCCGTTTTATGTTTTGGGTTCATTCGAGGCCAGGAGGTGTGGCGGCCATGAGACAGACCGCTAGGTGACACCTAGCGGTCAGGCAATGGACCGCCACTCTTCTAGGCGGTCTGAGGGTGACCGCCTGGGTTCTGGTAGCGTCTCGGGCTATGCGGTCCTGGATGAAATGCTAGGCCAGGCTTTGCGGTCCTAGTTAGACCACCAAGCTCTGAGACGGTCCAGGGAAGACTGCCCCATTATTTTTCATGCTTTTCGGGCACGTTTAGCATTGTGTTGGTCTCCGGTCGACCCGGTTGTGACCTAGTGGTCGACCTTCGGCCTCGTGAGTGTCCCGAACATCCCATGGGTTCCGTGATAGCATTTCTGGGGTGTCTCAAGATACCGTGTTATCTCGATTAGCGTGCCCATAGGTGTGGTGGGTCCTGATGACACCATGTGCTCCGGGCTTTCATGTTTTCGCTAGATCGAGTCACCGTGTATCGGTGTGAGTGCGGTGGGATTTCCCCCGCATGTCGTGGGTTTATCCAGAAGATGGTTCCCGAGTGGGCCAAGTGCATGGCCTTGGACTTCGAGTCCAATCACCCAGCATGGAGCTGGAAGTTTCCCGCTTTTCCTTGGGATGAGGAATTGGTATGGTGGCTTGTGAGCTACCTTGGGAATCGTGCTTCTATGTTTTCTGCGTGGGCCGTGTGTGTGGCCTGTGGACTGTGAGTCCAATCACCCAGCCTAGGGCTGGAGGGTTTCTTAGTTCCCTTTTCGAGAGAATGGTCTCAGTAGTGTAAACTGCCTCGTAAGTCATCGTGCCAAGGTTTCTAACCCTAGGGTTAGGGTAGATTGACGACGTGGCACCGTTCGGTGCAACTATCTTGACCCCGAGTCTTGTGACTTAAGGACCGTCAGATTTAGTGCGTCTAGAGGACTGTCTAGAGTCCAGTGGCTCGACGCCACTTGGTTCTTCACGACTTTCGCACAGGGTGCATGCGTGTTTCTCAGAGTTTCTCCTTGGAGAGTGGTCACATCAGTGATTCCTCTCTAGTCGTAACCTTCCGACACGCATGTGGTCCCACCAGGGAGTGGTGGCGAGACTTGACCCGAGAGAGACGGTTTCTCGACTGGTTACCGTAGGGCCCCACATCTTGCAGCCAGAGTCTGGCTGAGGGGAAAACCAGTCAGAGGGCCTGACTTGGGACGCGTGGTCAGTGTGTGTACACGTGGTTGGGGGCAGTTGGACCCGCGCTGACGAGCGCAACCCCAGCTAGTTCTTATTCTATGTTCCTGGTTACTTGTACGGTGTCTTTGTCTCCGCCTGGGGCGTCGCATTGAGACACCTGAGGCTATGGACTAAGTCGTCAGTGGACGCATCCGACCTTTCTTTTGGTGGACAGCTACTCCTGTCATTTGAGTCGTGACTCTCCTGTTTTCGGGTTTTGTTTCGTGTCTGCGAGACGTGGTTCCCCCGATAGTTTCAGGGAGTGTTCCCAAGGTAGAGGTCTAGGGTTTTCGGTGAGCGTCACCGAGGGTTTTCCCTATATGGTGTTAGGTCCACGACTACGAGGTCATGATTGTTCCTTCTGGCGCGTATCCAGAGGTTCTCCCATTAGTTTGGTAGTCCCCCGACTGTAAGATCGGGACATGTTTTTCCCATATAGTAGGAGTAGCTGTAGTGCTGAGTTTTAATTGGCCACCGGTTCGCTGTTCCTGCTATAGTTGTAGCTACTTTCTTTTCCGCTACCGCCGTTGTTCTCGGTTGGGGTTCTGCGGGACCCCTACTGAGCCAGTGATATGAGGCTCACCCCTACTTTTCAGGTACGGTGGTTCTTCCTCGAGATTCGAGGGTGATGTGCGGAGATTCTTAATTGCCAGCTCGCCGGGTCGAGTGTTCACTCGGTGTTGGGTACATTCTCTGCCTTAGACTTTACTTTTGTTGGACTGGACTATGCTATTATAGTTGTTTATTTATTTCAGTTAATTATTTAATTATCCTGCTTTATTTCATATTTCTTTGTACCTCTACACTCCTTTTAGCCCTTTCGAGCCCTCTCGGCTCGTGGGCGGCGGGCCAGGATTCGAATGGTATCGGGCCCTTCCCGGTATCCGGATCTTGGGTCGTCACAACTGGTATCAGAGCAGTGGTTGTGGATGTACATGGGACTTCGAGATATTGCAGTGATCAGAGTCCATAAAGTCCAATCTAGTCGGCAGCTGGCTTAGGGTTTTGTGTTTGTTTTCTGCTTGATTTCTCGCTTGAAAGCTTCAGTGAGTTGCGCGGTGTTGTAAAGGTGGTTGCAGTTCGCGGCTTTCATGCCGATGCGGGGCCCAGGGTAGGTGAAAGAGAGATTTCTTCCTGATAGGTTGTGGTCCCGGTCGTGCTGCGTTGGGCAAGGTTGCCGGAAGGTGTGAGTTCTCGGTCCTGCGTTTGAGGAATTTGCAGCGAGGTCAAGTGGCTGGCGAAGATTGTTCGTGGTTAAGTGGCCGTGAGCGTGCTCTGAAGGAGCTATTGTCGAGTCTGGCCACTCAAACTTGAGGTTTATCCAGCCCCTGAGGTGTTAAGGTTGTGGTTTAAGGAGGCAGAGTGGGTGTTCTGTTCGAGAGCTGTGCTCAGGCGAGCGGAGGATGTTCTCGGTGAGTTGCTGATTTTCGAGTCTGATGTCCTCGTCGTGCTCTGTGGCGTGAGAAATGACGTGTCGGTCCTGATTTTTTTTACAGATTTCGAGGTAGGATTGGGCGGAGTTGTCCCAGTAAGTTCTTGCTCCTGCGCTCTTGCGTGCGAATGGATTTTGTTCACCCTGGATTTGGTTCGAGATGTGAAGGTTCCGCGGTGAGTTTCAGGACTCGATGATGAGCATTGACGGTTGTCGATCATGGCTCGTGTTGCGGCCCTTGGCGTGGCGTGTTGCAGTTCGAGGAATTGCAACGGTGGTTCATCAAGAGATGCTATGATTATGGTCCGACCTGACACTAGCCGAGTGTGTCGGAGGTGCTAACCTGATGGAAGCGATGACTTTCTTGGTGCTGGAAGGTGTTGTTCCCAGTATGTGCGAGGTTCGAGGTCAGGTCGAGCGTGGATATTTTTCATTGGTCGGAGTAGTGTTGGTTTCCCCTCTGGTTGGATGGATCGCATTGGGCTAAGGTTCATCGTCTTGTATTATGCTCCCGGATTTGGTTGGCCTCTGTGTGCCATGAAATCCATGCAAGACGTGTCTTGTGTTTTGGCAATGTGGTTGCCTGTGAGAAGTCCTGCCCAATTCCCTTGTTGTGTGAGGGCTTGTTGGCACTGCTTCGGAAGGACGTATGCCGGTTGGGCGGTATTCGCAAGAATTCTTGGCTGGTGCTGGAATTTTCTGATTCGTTGCGGATCGAAGCGTGCGGAGTCGCAGAGGGCTGCCATATTAGGGAGAAAATATGTGCTTGGGGTTCGAGGTAATGGAGCTTTCCTCACCCTATTTTCTGAGGTTGACCAGTCGAGTTGTAGATTGTCGGGATGGCGAGTCCCGAGTTGCCGTGTTGGCTGTGCACGTGGATCAGAGTGCACAGCGGAAGCGTGGTAGGCCCATAACCCACAGGTCCTAGGATCGTAGCGTTGGTTGCTATGGGCGGATTTCTGAGGTTGCGTTGAGCATTTGAGGACTAGTTCCTCTGTGCGAGACGTGTTGTTGCCCTGTCGTTGCTCAAGGTTTGGAATGTGTTTGTCAGTTCTGATGTAGGACCAGGAAAGAAGGAAGAAGTTGAGCAAGAGGAGGGTTTCCCGTTGACGAGCAGTGGTGACCGGCATGCGGTCTTTCACAGATAGAAGATGCTGGTGGTTGCGCTTCGAGAATGGCGGGAGCCATGCGCAAACAAGGCCCTTGGTGGCTGTTTCTGTGGTGTGTTTTTCGGATAGGTTCTGGGCTTTGTCGAAGTTTGTCCTCTGACAGAGTTGGTCCGGTGCTGCTGTGAGCACTTGGCTTGTCAGGTGTGAGCTGGTGGAGGCTCTGTATCGGTAACTGCTTCTCGTGACGAGGACTGTGTCTCCTCGGTGTACGAGGCGTGGCAGCGGTGCCATGATTGGTGTTCTGAGGCAGCGAAGGTATGCTAGACTTGTACTCTTTTTGCGTGTTATGCCTGCTCTGACGATCGATGTGTGTGCATGAGTGAGGCATGTTGTTCATGATCAATGTCTGGCTGTGCCTCTCAGGAGTGATGTTTTTACGAGAATCGAGGTTGGTTCGGGGCTCTAACCGCATTGTCAGTTGATTGAGATGTTCTTCCCCTGTATCTCTATGCTTGTCCTGAATTTCGAGGATGAAATTTGTTTAAGGGGGGAGGGCTGTAATGTCTCGAATTTTTTTGGATATTTATCGGATCAAGATCCATGGGTTTTGGATCGCTTTTGTGGGTCCCAAATTAAGTTTTACGGTTTACACGTGTTTTTGTCTGTCGGACCTTCGGAACCTCATGTAGGGTGAACCGTTACGTTCTCCGACTCCGGGACGTTATCACGACGTTGTGCTCCTTCCGAGCATCTCGGAGGTATTTTCCCATATTTTTCTGAATTTATGAAATTTTGGGCCAAAAATCGGATTTTAGATAAATTACTAATTCTTTTTCTTTTTTTCCTTTTATTTCCCTCACCCCTCTCTCTCCTCACTCTCTCCCTCTCTCCCTCTCACCTCTCTTACGCTATCTCCTCTCACCCACTCTCTCCGGCGGTCGACGGAGCGGGGTACGGGCGAGGCGGGGATGACGCGGGCGAGGCACGGACGAGGATGGACGAGGATCAAGGCAATGGAGACGTGTGGAAGCTCGAGTGCGCGTTTGTGAACCGACGGAGGTTTCGTTGGCGTTTCACGATGGAACGACATCCACGGCGCGTCAAATCTTCGGTGGAGGTAGGGAGATGGATCCCCAGCTCGTGTACTTCCATTCTCGCGATGTTGGTAGGCCCTGGTGAGCCGAGCGGGCTTATTTGAGCATTTTGAGAAAAATGCATGTTTTTGGGGAGTGAGCTGGATCTAGCATTTTAACCACATTTTTGGAGTTTAAATGGGTCCTCTCGGTGCTAGAGAGGCTGGGGACTAGTTTCCCCTTGTTTTCCCCTTCACGTGGGTGTGAACGGGGCGTGGAATGGAGTTTTCCACCAAACTCGCCGTTTTCAGATTTTCGGAATAGAGGCGGTTCTAACAGGAACCGCCACTCGGTGAGGCGGCCCACAAGGAGGCCGCCACTTGTCCATCTTACCGTGTTTTGGGGGTTGCGGTGTCACGATAGACTGCTACGTTGGAGTAGTGGTCCAAGGCAGACCGTTTCTCATGGCTGGGCGGCCATGGGTAGGCCGCCACTTACCCCCCTATGTCGGTTGGTTTTGCGGTCAAGCGATAGATCACCTGAGGTGTTCAGCGGCCTGGTGTGGACCACCGTTCCTTGTGCAGCGGTCAGGCCAGGACCATTTTCAGCCTTCGTCGTTGCGGGCGTGTAGCGGCCTGAGGATGACCGCCTAGGTCATGGGGCGGCCACGCGACTGGCCGCTACTCTTTGAATAGCGGCCATGGCACTACCGTTTTATGTTTTGGGTTCATTCGAGGCCAGGAGGTGTGGCGGCCATGAGACTGACCGCTAGGTGACACCCAACGGTCAGGCAATGGACCGCCACTCTTCTAGGCAGTCTGAGGGTGACCGCCTGGGTTCTAGTAGCGTCTGGGGCTATGCGGTCCTGGCTGGACCGCTAGGCCAGTCTTTGCGGTCCTAGTTAGACCGCCAAGCTCTGAGACGGTCCAGGGAGGACCGTCCCATGGTTTTCATGCTTTTCGGGCACGTTTAGCGTTGTGTTGGTCTCCGGTCAACCCGGTTGTGACCTAGTGATCGACCTTCGGCCTCGTGAATGTCCCGAACATCCCATGGGTTCTGTGACAGCGTTTCTGGGGTGTCTCGAGGTACCGTGTTATCTCGATTAGCATGCCCATAGGTGTGGTGGGTCCTGGTGACCCCATGTGCTCCGGGCTTTCATGTTTTTGCTAGATCGAGTCACCGTGTATCGGTGTGAGTGCGGTGGGGTTTCCCCCGCATGTCGTGGGTTTATCCGGAAGATGGTTCCCGAGTGGGCCAAGTGCATGTCCTTGGACTTCGAGTCCAGTCACCCAGCCTGGAGTTGGAAGTTTCCCACTTTTTCTTGGGATGAGGAATTGGTATGGTGGCTTGTGAGCTACCTTGGGAATCATGCTTCTGTGTTTTCTGCATGGGCCGTGTGTGTGACCTGTGGACTGTGAGTCCAATCACCCAGCCTAAGGCTGGAGGGTTTCTTAGTTCCCTTTTCGAGAGAATGGTCTCAGCAGTGTAAACTGCCTCGTAAGTCATCATGCCAAGGTTTCTAACCCTAGGGTTAGGGCAGATTGACGACGTGGCGTCGTTCGGTGCAATGGTCTTGACCCCGAGTCTTGTGACTCAAGGACCGTCAGATTTAGTGCGTCTAGAGGACTATCCAGAGTCCAGTGACTCGACGCCACTTAGTTCTTTGCGACTTTCGTGTAGGGTGCGTGCGTGTTTCTCAGAGTTTCTCCTCGGAGAGTGGTCACATCAGTGACTCCGCATTAGTCGTAGCCTTCCGACACGCGTGTGGTCCCACTAGGGAGTGGTGGTGAGGCTTGACCCGAGAGAGACGGTTTCTAGGCTGGTTACCATAGGGCCCCACGTCTTGCAGCCAGAGTCCAACTGAGGGGAAAACTAGTCAGAGGGCCTGACCTGGGACGCGTGGTCAGTGTGTGCACATGTGGTTGGGGGAAGTTGGACCCGCGCTGACGAGCGCGACCCTAGCTAGTTCTTGTTCTGTGTTCCTGGTTACTTGTACGGTGTCTTTATCTCCGCTTGGGGCGTCGCAGTGAGACACCTAAGGCTGTGGACTAAGTCGTCAGTGGACGCATCCGGCCTTACTTCTGGTGGACAGGTACTCCTGTCACATGAGTCGTGACTCTCATATTTTCGGGTTTTGTTTCCCGTCTGCGAGACGTGGTTCCCCCGACAGTTTTAGGGAGTGTTCCCGAGGTAGAGGTCTAAGGTTTCCAGTGAGCGTCACCGAGGTTTTTCCCTAGACAATGTTAGGTCCACGACTGTGAGGTCGTGATTGTTCCTTCTGACGGCATAGCCAGAGGTTCTCCCGTTAGTTCGGTAGTCCCCCGACTGTGAGATCGGGGCATGTTTTTCCGGTACAGTAGGAGTAGCTATAGTGCTGAGTTTTGATCGGCCACCGGTTCGCTGTTCCTGCTATAGTTGTAGCTGCTTTCTTTTTCGCTACCGCCATTGTTCTCGGTTGGGGTTTCGCATGACCCGTACTGAGCCAGTGACAAGAGGCTCACCCCTACTTTTCAGGTGCGATAGTTCCTCCTCGAGATTCGAGAGTGTTGTGCGGAAGTTCTTAGTTGCCAACTCACCGGGCCGAGTGTTCACTCAGTGTTAGGTACGTTCTCTGCCTTAGAATGTACTTTTGTTGGACTGGACTCTGCTGTTATAGTTGTTTATTTATTTCTATTAATTGTTAAATTGGCTTACTTCATTTCCTATTTCTTTGTACCTCTACACTCCTTTTAGCCCTTCCGAGCCCTCTCGGCTCGTGGGCGGCGGGCCAAACTTTGAATGGTTCTGGCCCTTCCCGGTATCTGGATCTTGGGTCGTCACAGCGACTGTTTGACGGACCCTTACACCGACGATGGGGACTTTGGCGAGCCATTGAGCAAGTGCAAACAATGGCTCGACATGGGTGAGTTCTATGTGCAAAATGGTTTTCTCTTCCAAGGTAACCAACTCTGCATCCCGCTCTCCTCTCTAAGGGAGCAATTCGTTCGGGAGCTCCACAGCAGTGGCTTAGGCGGTCACCTAGGGCGCGGCAAGACGGTCACCATGATGATGGAGAGATGCTACTGACCACATCTACGGAGTGAGGCATTGTTCGTCCAGCGATGCTCAGTTTGCCAGGTGGGTAAGGGGCAGTCACAGAACACTGGGCTGTACACACCATTGCTCGTCCTGAAGAGCATATGGGAGGACGTGTCTTTGGACTTTGTCCTTAAGCTACCTCACACACAACGGGATGTGGACTCCGTACTCATCGTCGTGGATCGATTCTTCAAGATGGCATATTTTATCTCTTGCAATAAGACAACTGATGTGTCAAATGTGGCAGACTTATTTTTTAGGGAGATAGTATGTTTACATGAGGTACTGTGGTCCATCACTGCCGACTGGGATGTGAAGTTTATCAGTCACTTCTGGTGGACCCTATGGCAGCAGTTTGACACTACCTTCTAGTATAGCAGTGCCTACCATCCCCAAACGGACAGATAGACAGAGGTCATCAATCAATCCTTAGGGAGCATGATTTGCTACATCTGTGGGGACAAGCCAAAATAGTGGGATGCTACTCTTCCTCGGGTAGAATTTGCATTCAACAACATGATCAATGCCTCGACCGGGAAGATGTCATTTCAGGTCATCTATACCCAGACGCCTCGGCACACCCATGACTTGGTTCCCCTACCTCGACTGCCTGGTTCCAACATGGCGGAAGATCGAATGGATGACCGCATTCAACACACTTCAGCTTGGAAGCTGCCAATGCTAAGTACAAGGGGCACGCCGATCAACACCGACTTAAGAAGGTGTTCAACGTGGGTGACTTGGTGATGGTGCACCTGCGCAACGAGCGTTTTTTCACTGGCACATACCACAAGCTAGTGAACAAGATCATACATGCATGGTCCAGCTCCCAAGGGATTAGGCAACCTCTCCAACCTTCAATGCATGTGTCGGATCTCTTCGACTACTACCCTCCAAACGTGCTCATGGATCAACCAGTGAACTCGAGGACAAGTTCCTTTCAAGTGGGGGTGAAATCATCGGCTAGCATTCAACTTGATGCGATTGGCATGCATCCAAGTGGGGAGAAAGAAACAGTGGATGGTGCAGAGAACACCCAGTACTAGGAAGGTTAAGAGCCCCTTGCGGGAAAGACTAATAGCCCTTTAAATTTCTATGCCTGCTTGTGAAGTCTCTTTTAAATTATGGTCTGTTGAAGAAGATTAGGAGCCCTTGTTTTAGTCGTCGGCCTTCCCATGTTAAAGAACATTGCTGTGTAACCTCCCTATATATAAAGAGGTGGAATTTATCCCTGTTTTGAGCATTTTGCTCTGGTTTTCTTTGTCCTACATCTCTCTTCCTTGAGAGGGCTAGGACAGTGTTACTTCTCCCACTCTCTCTCTCTCTCTCTCTCTCTCTCTCTCGCATTCTATGGAGCATGTCCGACTTGGTCTATCTATTGATGGGAAAAAATCACAATGCTATGTGTACTAACAAATCTTGAAACCGGATAACGCAGCGGTAAATTTTAATCGGAACAACACATCCACATAAAACACCAGATTTACGTGGAAAACCCCTCCAATGTGAAGGGGAAAAACCACGGACAAGCCACAGGAGAAAACTTCACTATGAACAATAATGAAAGTACAAATAACTCAAATCTATTGCCAAGACTTGAGTTGGAATTACAAGAGAGAACTGATTCAATATAACTGAACTCTCCTACTTGATCACAGCAGATTCTACTGCAAACCTGATCTTCCCTGTAGTGAGAAACCTGTTCAGTTGATGAAGATCTTCCTTCTCTTGTTCTTCTTCTTCTGCAACACCTTCTTCTCGGAGCTACAGTAACCCCTCTTTTGCACTCTTGATGGCTTCCTAGAAAAAACACCTTCGATCTAGGTTTTAGACCCCCAATAAGATGTTTTATACATCTAGGATGGTCAAGGGACAACCCAGGGACCAGATCCACCAAACCTGCCTAATCCCATGACTTTTGGGATTAAATAAACCAAGGAAAGAATTCCTTTTCGGACATGGAACAAAAGGTCAAAGATGGCTGCCTCGGGGCTGCCGGTTGACCGGACCCATAGGGGCGGTCGACCGAAAATTCTCAGATAGCCGGACTTTGCTCCCTGGAAAAATCGGTTGGCCGGAAGTCGTCGGCGGTCGACCGATTTCGGTCGACCGCTGGGAAGTGGTCGGTCGACTGCTGGCTGAAAATGGGCTACTTGCCCAACAACCTCCCCCTTCAGCCCATAAGGGAGGCTGTCCCGTGACTTCTCAGTGTGTAGTCATGCCGACCAGTCATCGGTAAATCTCTTGTCTTTCTTTTGGCAAAGTCTTTATTAACATGTCTGCCCCATTGTCATCTGTGTGAACTTTCTGGAGCTTCAGTTGCTTCTCTTCAAACACATTTCTAATCCAGTGGTATCTGACATCTATGTGCTTTAACTTAGAATGAAGAGTTGGGTTCTTTCATAGGTGGATGGCGCTTTGACTGTCACAGTACACCACATAACTTTCTTGTTTCAGCCCCAATTCATGTAAGAATTCTTTCATCCATAACATCTCTTTGCAAACCTCTATAGCAGCAATATATTCTGCCTCTGTGGTGGAGAGCGCAATACACCTTTGCAACCTGGATTGCCATGAAATAGCTCCCCCTGCAAAAGTAAGAACAAAACCTGATGTGGACTTCCTTGTATCAATATCTCTTGCCATATCTGCATCTGTGTAACCTGTCAGAATAGGTGGTCCACCCCGAAAACTTAAACAGATTTTGAACCCTTGAGATATCTAAAGATCCACTTCACTGCTGCCCAATGCTCCTTTCCTGGATTTGCAAGAAATCTACTTGCAACACCCACTGCATACGCTATATCCGACCTCGTACATACCATTGCATACATTAGACTTCCGACTGCTGAAGCATATGGGGCTTTCTGCATTTTCTCCTTCTCCTCTTATTTGTTGGACTCTGCTCTGAGCACAACTTAAAATGACCTGCAAAAGGAGAACCAACTGGCTTTGTATTGCTCATACTAAAATTGTCCAATACCTTCTCAATATATTTCTCCTGTGACAACCATATTTTCTTGGCTTTTTTGTCACGAGAAATTTGCATGCCTAGTATTTGCTTTGCTGGCCCCATGTCCTTCATTGGAAAGGACTTGCTAAGTTCCTTCTTCAGCCTGTCAATCATAGACATATCTTTCCCAAGGATAAGCATGTCATCAACATATAATAAGAGAATAATGAAATTCTCACCAAACCATTTGATGTATACACAATGATCTGAAGCCGTTCTTTTGTATTCATTTTCAGCCATAAATGAATCAAACTTCTTGTACCACTGCCTTGGAACTTGCTTCAGTCCATATAAGCTCTTTCTCAATCTGCAGACAAGATTCTCTTTACCTATGACTTTGAATCCTTCTGGTTGCTCCATATACATTTCCTCTTCTAAATCACCATGGAGGAAAGCTGTCTTCACATCCAGCTGCTCAACCTCCAAGTCAGGCTAGCAGTAAAACCTAGAGCAACACGAATAGAAGACATTTTTACAACAAGAGAGAAAATTTCTTCAAAGTCAATACCTTACTTTTGACCAAAGCCTTTTACAACCAATCTGGCCTTGTATTTTGGTTGAGAACATTGCTCCTGAGTCTTCAATTTGAAAACCCATTTGTTCTTCAATGCCTTTCTTCCTTTTGGTAGTTGCATCAAATCATAGGTGTGGTTCTTCTACAGAGCATCCATCTCTTCCTGCATAGCTTCTAACCACTCATTCTTCTGCTCACTTTACATTGCTTCTTGGTAACACTCCGGTTCACCTGCATCAGTAAGCATTACATACTCATCTGTAGGATACCTTTTGGAAGGCTGATGTTCTCTTGAAGATCTTCTCAGTTGAGGTTCTATAGGAGGTTGCTCCTCATCTACTTCATGCTCTACATGTTCTGCAGGGAAGTCAGCATCCACCTCTGCATCATCTTCCTGCTGATCTCCCCCATCACCCTGACATACTGGAGGGAAATTGGATCACAATCTGCTAAGCCTTCTTCAGAAGCCTTGGCTGGTACCTTTTTCTTGAAATCTTCAAAGGTTTGATCTTCAAAGAAAATCACATCTCTGCTTCTGAATACTTTCTGCTTTACTGGATCCCAAAGCCTGTAACCAAATTCATCACGTGAGTACCTAAGAAAAATATATTCTTTTGTCTTACCATCCAATTTGGACCTTTCAATGTCTGGGACATGTGCAAATGCACGACAACCAAACACTCTCAAGTGCTTGTAGAAGACATCTTTTCCTGACCATACGTGTTCAGCGACATCACCATCTAGAGCTGTACAGGGTGATAAGTTGATAACATCAATTGCAGTCCTCAATGCCTCATCCCAAAATCTTTTGGGTAGCTTGACTTGTGAAAGCATACATATGATCTTTTCCATGATAGTGCGGTTCATCCTCTATGCAATTGTATTGTGCTGAGGTGTACCAGGAACTGTCATCTCATGATGAATGCCCTGTGACCTGCAATAAGCATTAAACGACCCTGTATACTCACCACCATTATCTGACCTTATGCATTTTAGCTGTCTCTCTGTCTCCCTTTCAACCCTGGCATGAAACTCCTTGAAAACATCAATAACTTGATCTTTAGTCTTCAAAGCATAAACCCAGACTTTCCTTGAAAAATCATCTATAAAGGTGACAAAATAAAGTGCACCACTGATACCTAGAACATTAACTGATCCACCAGGAGTTTTTATTTTTAAAGGGCCACATACATCTGTATAGACACGATCCAAGGCATGCATCTTTCTAGATAATGCAGGACTAGTAAAGGAAACTCTATGTTGTTTTCCAGCCAAACAATCAATACATGAGTTCAGATGTGTACCTTTGAAGCCTGGTAAGACTTCTTTCTTGGAAAGAACCTGCAATCCCTTCTCGCTCATGTGTCCCAGTCTCCTATGCCACAACTCCATACTGGAATCTTTCTCAGTAGCACTCAACTGATCACCACAAGCTTGAACCTGCAACATGTATAAGGTATGACATTTCTTCCCAGTAGCAACAACAAGAGAACCCTTGCTAAGCTTCCATTTACCCTTGTGAAATCTGCTATCATAGTCTTCATCATCTAACTTTCCAACTGAAATTAAATTCAGCCTCAAATCAACCACATGCCTCACATCCTTAAGTACCATCTTGCAACCAAGATTGGTCTTTATATGAATGTTGCCCATGCCAATGATGTCTGCCATCCCATGGTTGCCCATCTTGACGACACCAAAGTTTCCAGCCTTGTAGGTGGCAAAGAACTCCTTCCGTGGTGTAGCATGGTAAGAAGCACCTGTGTCAATCACCCACTCGAGGTCCTGACATACGCAAGAAAAAATATCATCAGAAGTAGACAAAATCAGATAATCATCACCTTGTGCTGTAGCTATGACATTCTCTTTTGACTCTGCATTCTCTACTTATTTTCCCCTTTTCTTGTTCTTCTTAGGTTGCCTGCACTGATTCTTGAAATGCCCTTTTTCTCCACAGTTGTAGCAAGTAACGTCCTTTCTTGGCCTTGACTTACTTCTGCTCTTCTGTGAATTTCCTCTACCTCTGGACTTTGACCTTCCTCTATTCTCTGAGACAAGTGCCTGTGAATCACTGTGAGAAATTCCTGAATTCTTTCTTCTCAACTCTTCATTCAACAAACTGCTTGTTACTTGACTCATGGAGACAACTCCATCTGGTGCAGAATTGCTGAGAGAGACCACCAGTGTCTCCCAGCTTTCTAGCAACGAGCTGAGAAGTAACAATGCCTGCAACTCATCATCAAGAGACATCTTCATAGAGGATAACTGGTTAGTAATACTCTGCATTTCATTCAAATGCTCAGTAATAGAAGTGCCCTCTTTAAACTTCAAATCGACAAGTTTTCTAATCAGGAAAGTCTTATTTCCAGCTGTTTTTCTTTCATAAAGACCTTCCAACTTTTTCCATAGAGAGTGTGCATAACTCTCAGTGGAGACATGATGAAAAACACTATCATCAAGCCATTGTCGAATAAACCCGACAGTTTTCCGATCTAACATTTTCCAGTCATCAGGTGACGTTGTTGCGGGCTTTCCACTATCTCCTTTCAATGGACCATACAGATCCTTGCAATACAAGAGATCCTCCATTCTTGGTTTCCATATCATCCAGTTGTTTCCGTTTAAACTAATCATGCGGGATGAGTTACCTGCCTCCATGTTCATACACAAATAATCAAAACTGATCTAAACAACCTGCAGGTGGCTCTGATACCAGTTGATGGGAAAAAATCCCAATGCTATGTGTACTAACAAATCTTGAAACCGGATAACGCAGCGATAAATTTTAATCGGAACAACACATCCACATAGAACACCAGATTTACATGGAAAACCACTCTAATGCGAAGGGGAAAAACTACGGACAAGCCACAGGAGAAAACTTCACTATGAACAATAATGAAAGTACAAATAACTCAAATCTCTTGCCAAGACTTGAGTTGGAATTATAAGAGAGAACTGGGATTCAATATAACTGAACTCTCCTACTTGATCACAGCAGATTCTACTATAAACCTGATCTTCTCTGTAGTGAGAAACATGTTCAGTTGATGAAGATCATCCCTTCTCTTGTTCTTCTTCTTCTGCAACACCTTCTTCCCGGAGCTATAGTAACCCCTCTTTTGCACTCTTGATGGCTTCCTAGAAAAAACACCTTCTTCCCGGAGCTACAGTAACCCCTCTTTTGCACTCTTGATGGCTTCCTAGAAAAAACACATTCGATCTAGGTTTTAGACCCCCAATAAGATGTTTTATACATCTAGGATGGTCAAGGGACAACCCAGGGACCATATCCACCAAACCTACCTAATCCCATGACTTTTGGGATTAAATAAATCAAGGAAAGGATTCCTTTTCTGACATAGAACAAAAGGTCAAAGATGGCTGCCTCGGGGCTGCCGGTCGACCGGACCCATAGGGGCGGTCGACCGGAAATTCTCAGATAGCCGGACTTTGCTCCCTGGAGAAATCGGTTGACCGGAAGTCGTCCGGCGGTCGACCGGTTTCGGTCGACCGCTGGGAAGTGGTCGATCGACCGCTGGCTTAAAATGGGCTACTTGCCCAACATCTATCACCAAGGGGATGTTTGGAAAAAAATATGAGGAAGATTCTAAATATTGACATTTACACCGCTTATAATGTTTTCTAAATAAGTCAATATCTCATCCACTTTTCAAAAGAATAAAATATAACGAGTAAAGAGATATAGAGCAAAACGATGAGGTTTGAAAATCTTCAAAATCTGTCAAAACTCAATTTTCCCTCTCTATGAATGTTATCAGAATCGAACCGGTACCTGAACCGGTCAATGTGCTGGTTCGATTGGAATCGGTTGGACCGTTCAATCGAACCGGTTTGAACCGTGACATCATCGTAATAATGATACATAGTCCAACCCGATTCTATAACCCAAGGCAATAAGAAATAAGATATAATGATCAAAATAAATAAGCATACTAAGTATTAGTCATGATTACGTAACTATACAAATAAAATAACAAAAACAATATGGTTAAATAAACTGACTTTAAAATTTTGTTATATTTCATTGGTCTTCACTCTTCACAATTGACGTCTATACTCTTTTAAACATTTAAACTTCAAATATATCTAAAATGAAAGGATAAATAATAACAAATCAATAATAATAAGTTAATTTTGTTCATATATAAATATCATTTTGAATATCTAAATAGTTTTATATTTATTTTTTTATTTTAAAAGATGAATCGGGTCGGATCGATTCGGACTAGATCACCAGTCGAACCGCGGTTCGTCCGGTTCATCCGGCTCTTTAATATTAGACCGGATCGACCTTAATCGGACCGATTCCTAGACCAATTCACCGTCGAACCGATCAGACCGACCGATTCGACCCGATTCTGGTAACACTGCTCTCCGTACTGATTGCAAATGAATCCATAATTCTCAACCCGTAAAGCTATTGTCTGGCGCCCGCCTTCACTACTGCTGCCTGTTGTCTACTTCAATCTATCGTCATTTATAGTCACCTGTATCGGTTGAGAAGACTTGCAGCGATGACAAATGGCCGCAGTGGCGAACTCAGGTGTCAGTTGTGGTGGCAGATCCCTGACGGAAAAAAAAGGAGAAGAAGTTGTGGCAGCGGAAGGACGAATAATCCGCACCGGACAGGATTCGACACTCAATTTCTACTACTATCGTCACTGATTGGCATCGCAACACCATCCATGGTCATTTAAACCACATCACCTGTCATGCGAACGGCCTCCAGGTTAATTGGCAAACGAGCTCATCCTTGCACCTGCATACTCCAGAAGGAGGGTCTCATGTACCGAGTCTCACGCACTGCTCCTTCAGTTACGCAACCAAGATAATTGTTATCTTGTTGCATTCTGTTGTATCCTATTGTAACACATTGCACTATATATATATACAATGCATCGGACTAACCAAGCAGAGTGGTTGAGATCCTTTCCCATTACTCTAGCCAGCTAACATGGTATCAGAGCCACCCTGCGCCACCGCAATGGCTACTCCTTCTTCATCCTCCCCTCCATCTGTTGGAGTCACAGATGCACCTATCATAGTCCCTTCTCCCTCACCTGCTGCGCGCCACCCCATCGCTCTCATCTACTGCCATTCTATCTATACCTTCTCCGCTTGCTTCTATCTCTCCCTCCTCCCTTCCAAATGTCTCTCATTTTCTTCCCATTAAACTCTCCGCAGACAACTACGCTATTTGGGAGGCCCAATTCCTTCCCCTTCTAAACACTTATCGCATGACGGGTGATGTGATTTACAGGTCACCATCCCCTAGCTAGTACGCTCTACGTACCTGCAACCGCAAGTGCCGGCGATGGAACTCCCTACCCAGCTCTCTCTCCCTCTTTTCTCTCGCTCCTTGTGGTTTGTCCATGTGTGCGCGAGGTCTTCCCCGCTGCTAGCTTGTCATTACCAGCCAACAAACGGGCCCAACAAGCTATGGATATAGTCTCAGCAGATTGTCAAGAACTAGCTAACGAAGAATAACGTGTCCTGTGTACGACAGACCACTTGTTCTTCCGATAGCACAGCTTACCTGAGGCCAACCACGCAAGAGGGTTCTGGCTTAGGATCTTCCTCCTGACACGCACCTATATAACTATTTCCTGCTTACACTGCGGCATAGCATCGCAATGGCTCCTGCTCCGACCCCATTCTTCGCTGTCCTGTTGTTACTCGTACTTCTTTATTCATGTAGCAGCAGCAGAGTTTATGGAGATGACTTGCATGGCTTTGGAGTTGTCAGGGCGGAGGACTTCATGCATGACAGTGTCTGCTCCGGATCCAAAGGTTTGCATCTTGTGCGGGGAATAGGATCTCCTGTGCAGCATCGGGGGTACTACTGCATAGGAAATCCAATCCCATCCCATCCCATCTCTTAATAGCTATCCTTATTGGTCGATGATGTTCTACAAGTGCAGTTTGCCTAGCTAGTAGACCATTTATTGTGAAATCAGGGGTACATGGTTGCACCTTTAGCTAGTTATTGTGAAATCAGCAACATGAACTGAGGAGGAAAAGGAAGTTAATATCCCGGGAAAGCCATTTCTAGAACACGAGCGATGGCAGCGACGATGGCCGGGTGAGAACAGTTGAGGAGCTGGCCCCCGTCGCAGACCAGGGAGGGGCGGTCGCATTGGCGAGGGCGGGGGAGGCGGCGTCGGGGAGGGCCGGGGCGTCGTCGGCGACGAGGGCGGGGGAGGGGGGCGCCGGCGGAGAGGCCAGCGTCCTCGGCGGTGGTGAGGAGGGAGGTGTCGGGGTGGAAGGTAGCGTTGGGGAGGGTCTGGGAGAAGGAGTGGGTAACGATGGCCTTGGAGGAGTCGAGCCAGGGGTCGGGGGGGGGGGGTGGTAGGTGACGGCGATGACGGTGAAGACGAGGAGGGAGAGGACGAAGGGGGGAAGCGGACGTTGCCGATGAGCTTGATGAGGCGCTGTCCCAGGGGGGCTCTCCGCCACGGCGCCGACGCCGTCGTGGTGGGGAGCGGACAGATGTGGGTTGGGGGGGGGGGAGGAGCCGGTCAGGGAACCAGTAGCATCACGGGGATGCTGCGCCTGCGTGTGGGGCGTTGCTGCTGTCCGCGGTGGCAACGGGGGAGGGCAAAGAAGGGGAAGGGGGGGAGGTGAGAGGCGGGTGGCGATGGGGAGGAGGAAGAAGAAAGTAGTGGGGGGGGGGGGGAGAGAAAGAAGACGAACGGGGGGAAGAAGGGGAGGCAGGAGGTGGAAGGGAGAGGAAGAAGGTATGATTAGGGGATTTTGTGATTTTAGTTGGGGTGGGATGGTAGGGTCCATACCAACCAAGTGTAGATATAGTATATAAACTATATATAAACTCATAAAATTGTAAATATAGTCCAATCTGTTATTACGGCTAACAAAATCGAAAACAAGTGCCATAAATATATATTATTTTTGATGTAGTGTCTACAAGCTACAAGTGTAGTTTGCGGTGACATGGATGCATCTTTAATTAGCTAGTCATCGAGTGTTCATCCCACTGGAAGATCTAGGAAGGTATATGTATTATTTGGGGAAAGTCATTGCACCTTTCCACCTTCCTAGATTTCGCGATAATAGTTTCTTTATTTCACATTGGATCTTCGATCACTTACCTTCGTTTCATCCTTTCTGCCACTCTTTCTTCTGCTTCACAAAATCTTGACCCAATCTGATATTAGAATAAGATTTCTTAACTCATGACAGAGAAAATGTGGACCTCACTTCTCATCTCACATACATATTTTTTATCTGACCTCGGATAATGTATTCGACCCTCTAAAGTCAAATATCATTAACCTTGCCCGTTTTTCAAACAGGCCCTATAGTTAACAATATCTACCAGCCGCGAATAACTATATAATAGTCTAATGGCATGGGTTTTTAGGGCACATTTGGAAACTCAATAGATGGGGAATATTCCAAACATTGGAAAAGCCTGTGACCATCTAGGGGGATGTTTCCTTCCCTTTCATGGGGCCTTTACGCGGATAATTATGGCCACAATGGGACTCCTTACCACATGTTGGCCCCGCTCGTCAACCCAGCTCAGTATGTTCTAAAATCCTCGGGACTTTTGTATGAACAACTTTTGAAAAAAATATGAGATAGATAGGCACATGAACACCTACAGAATCCAGCAAAGGTTGGATACTTAATGGCTACCTTTTAGTGGTCTGATCAAGGGATGTTGAAATTCTCTTCCGAAACTTTCTTTATAGAAATGTGACTGTCCAGTGAAAAGATAAAAGAGATGCCTGAGAAATTAATTCTCTTTCTGCAGGTGCTTTCATTAGCCCCAAATTCCTATTGGGTATCAAAATGCCACAATGAAAGAGTAGGCATTCATAAAAAGGAATGCTAAGCAACCATGCTAGTGGTACTAAAGCCTTTGCATACTCTCCTAATTGGTATAAGGAGGTGGGGCTCATACACTACACTCATTAATTATCTCCATTATTTGTCTTTAATTACTCCAGAGAGAAAATATTATTTTACCATATATAATTGGGGGAGAAAACACTATTTTCAAAGGAAATGCCATTTTTGTAAGGACAATTAGTAGGGACATTTAATAGGTGTGGGAGGCTTTAAGATTGGTATCCATCTGTTTTATCGTCTTTTATTTCTGTCAAATTGACAACCTTTGGTGTTACAAACCGAATCATTAATAACAGTTCTACATGCAACAGTAGTGGTCAATTAACATGTCCCAGTTCTTGCATCTTCAGTCCCGGGAAGGTACTCGTTCAAGGTTGTCCATCGTTACGGTCCCTGCTCCCCATCCGGCAATGAACTCCAAGATGACGAACAGATCCTTGGCCAGGACTCGCAGAGGGCCGCTTACCTCCAAAACCAGCTCAATCTCGCCAGCGCAGTTGGGAACAAACGTATGGATGCTCTACATGCATCCTTGGAGACCACCATTCCCGTACACAGTGGCCGTACCATCAACAGCTCCGGCAGCTACGTTGCGACCATCGGCCTCGGCACGCCCACAAGGACGCAGACTGTCCAAATCGACACCGGCAGTAATTTGTGTTGGGTCCAGTGCAAACCCTGCCAGTCATGCTATGAACAGAGGGATCCCATATTTGATCCAGCCACCTCGACTTCCTACCGCAATGTCACATATAGTGCTCCCCCATGCACCAGCCTCCCCCCCGGCACCAGGTACTCTTCTGGCAACACCTGTGTCTACCGCTTCCATTACGCCGACTCCTCGAGCACCATGGGGTTCCTTGCCACCGAGACGCTAAGGCTTGGTCAGAACGGCATCGCAGTCGAGAATTTCGTGTTCGGGTGCGGCCATACCAACGTGGGGCGGCTCAATGGAGTCGCCGGCATCTTCGGTCTCGGGCGTGCTTTTCACTCGCTGGTGAGCCAGACGTCTAGCCGTCTGGGAAGCACCTTCTCCTACTGTCTCCCCACCGTGAGCAGCGGCGTGGGTTATCTGACCTTCGGCCGAAGAATGGCTCGGTCAGCCATATACACGCCCATGCAAACTGGTGCACAACGCAACCGCATGTACTTTGTCGAGCTGTTGGGGATCAGTGTCGACCGGCAACGACTGCCAATATCGCCGGCGGTCTTCGGGAGTGTTGGCACCATCATCGACTCTGGGACGGTCATCACCCGTCTTCCACCGGCTGTATACACGGAGCTCAGGACGGCCTTCCACAACGGCATGGCGAGGTACCGACAGGCTCCACCATACGACTTGCTGGACACCTGCTATGCCATCAGGATGAAACAGTTCACGTCCCCTGAGATAACGCTCCACTTTAGTGGCGCCGACATCACGCTTAAGACCACACAGGTGTTCTATGTTCCAGAACCCTGGTTATATTGCCTGGCATTCGTAGCCGCCGGAAGCGGCGAACCAGGCGTCATTGGGAACATCCAGCAGCGGGGGACGGAGGTGATCTATGACATCGGCAATAGCAGGATTGGGTTCGTACCTCAATC
The DNA here is from genome assembly GCA_022559845.1 of Amorphophallus konjac. NCBI lineage: Eukaryota > Viridiplantae > Streptophyta > Magnoliopsida > Alismatales > Araceae > Amorphophallus > Amorphophallus konjac. The sequence goes on from CM040126.1 coordinate 390,202,312, forward strand.
TCATTGCTAATGATCATGCATGCTACAAATCTGCAACGCCGTTGCAACCATAACTTGTGTTTTCGATCGCATCAGTATGTAGACAATTTAAATAGTACTGATCGTATACTCAAATAAAATCCCTTGTTGGGTGGTCGTTGTCTAGTCATTTCCATCGGAGCTCTTGGAGAATCTAGCTACTCGTAAGTATAGCATTTTGTGACAACCTACTCACACTAAGAGAAAGAGTACATAGCTAGCGTGTATCGTGAATGATTCGTGGAACTAAATTTAATGCAATATCATGCTTAATTTGCCGGATTCAAATAGGGGAACACCTTTGTTGGCCCAACACGTGGAAAGCCAAGGGGGCTGATTGCGTTATAATAAATTTAAACAAATTAAGCAAATGAAGAGGAAAAATGAGGTGATAGAAAATGAGTATGAAATGCAGTGGGCATAGAAGACATTTGGGATAAGAGAGCAAACACACTAAATGATGGGGACATCTTCCCCAAATCCCTCTCACTCGAGGCGCGGATGATCATCAACATCAAGAATTTGATCTCAACCACTTCTTCTGATCACGTTATGTATCTTTTATTTTCAATTTGGAGTCATATCTATATAATTGTGCTTTTATTGAGCCAAGTACCTAGGTTAGAGAGTCATTTATCTAAGTTCCATGTTAATTGGGTCTTAATCCATTAGTTGGGCCCATTGTCTACTCTATAGGATAGGTCTAGTCTTTTATTAATTGGTCAAGGGTAGTTTTGTCTAGCAAAGATAGAGTGCCTATAAATAGGACCCATCCCCTCTCATTTGTAACAACTTTTGGATGATATTTGAATAGAAAGAATTCCATTCGGAATTTGTTCCACTCCCCCTCTCTCCCTATTTCTCTTTCTCTCTCTCTCTCTCTCAAGGGGGCGCACCCCACCCTCTCTCCTCTCCCTAGTTCGACCCCCCTCCTCTCTCCCCTCCACCTCAGCTCCCCTCTCCCTCCTCATTAATATCTGTAACGACCCGAGAATCCGATTACCGGGAAGGCCCGATAACCCGAGACTCGCACCGCCACCCACGAGTCCGAAGACTCGGAAGGGTTAAAAGGATGGTGTGGAGACTACACAAGTATCACAAATAATTACAGAAATTAAACAGTTATAATATTAAGTAGGAAATAAATTAACATTTTACATGGTCCACAATAGAAATAACAATAACAGCGACAGTAGTCTACAACTAGTACAGTGACAAGAAAGAAAAGTACAGCTACACGGGGCATACCCCGGCTCTGACCTCTGGCACTACCTCTGGGCACCCGCACCACGCTGCACCCCAGACGCGCTCCCCTGGGGCGGCGCCTCACCTGAAACACGGTGAAAACACGCAGGGAATGAGTCTCGGAACAAGACTCAGTAGGGATCACTCGAACCCTACCTCGTAAAACGAGAAACCACTACACTAGCGGTAGGAGAGTACCTCGGAAGGGAAAGCCCTGTACTCTACAAGACAAGACCCTACGGCACGTAAACCGACACACGTGCCACGGTAAGAAGACCAAAGCTCAAAGGTCGAACCGGTAAAACCCGAAGGTCGGAAACACTCGACTGACAGTCTGTCACTCCGTACTCGACAGGAGTACCACCCACTAGAAGCACAGCCGGTAGCGTCCCCTGACGTCTTACACCGCGCCGCAGGTGAACCGCCTGACGTGGTAGGTCCTACCCGAGGCGCAGACACCGTACAAGTAACCACAAACAAGTGACTAGCTGGGGTCACGCCCGTCGACGTGGGTCCAACCGCCCCCAACCACGTGTGCACACACAGACCGCGCGTCCCTGGTCTGGCCCTCTGACCGGTTTTCCCCTCAGCCGGACTCTGGCTGCAAGACGTGGGGCCCAACGGTAACCGGTCCACAAACCGTCTCTAAAGGTCAGCCCGTACACCACTCCCTGGTGCGACCAGCACACGCGTACTGGTAGGCTACGACTAGTGGAGGGTCACTGAAGGAGTAGACTCTCAAGTCACGGAAAACAACGTTGCAACCACAGGTACGAGGAACGCTCCTTGTACCCACACTAACGCACGGTGACACAAACCGAAGTCACCACCTCCCGGGACCCCACGGCACCCCCACGTGTAGCCCCCACATGATGCCCCGCATCAGTCGGACTACGGGTCAGCACAGGGATCGAGACTAGCTCGTCCGGGACTCGAATTGGCAAGGAAAAGGAGTCGCGGTCACCGGAGGACCGCCTCCAGTGGTCGCGGTCGACCCAGGACCGCTACCACCTAGTCGCGGTCCTCCTGGGACCGCGACCACCCTGGTGCGCGAAAAGTGAACGCGGTCGCCTGATGACCGTCTTCACCTGATAGCGGTCTCCAGGAGATCGCGACCAGACTCCAACGGTCAAAAACCGTCTCGAAGACCGTGCCGGACCCCATGGTGAAAGCGGTCGCCCCCTGACCACCACCAGCAGTCGCGGTCAGTCGCACGACCGCGACCGCCAGCAGACAGAACGAGCCCCAACGGTCAAAAATCCTGGTGAAGGCGGTCCCCACCCGACCGCTACCAGTGAACGCGGCCACTGGTAGACCGCTACCATCTCGGAAAACCGAGAACGGCGGGAAACGGCCAAAAACACCATCCACGCCCCCATACCTCCACCGGAGAGGGGGAAATCAAAGGGGAAGGCCCCCGGGGACCCCTAGCATGATTCTAGGCCATCAAAACGTGAATTCCTACATCAAATCCATAGATCGGGCGACTCTCCCCAAAACATGGAAAAACCCCAAGCATGCTCAAACAAGCCCCTCTCGGCCTCCCCTCGGCCTATAAATCACGGAAAAGATCGGCAAGAGGCTAAGGAACGTCACCCTACCTCAATGGAGCGAATGCTCCGCCGAATCACCCACGAATCGCGAAGAACGCTTTTAGAAACCTCGCCTCCCCACGCTTCCCACGCTTGCCGCACGCCCACGAGCTCGCCTCGCCGCCACCCACGCGTCCGCGCCGTCGCCCTGCCGCCGTCAACAGCCGGGGAGGGGCTCACCGCGTCCGAATGGGAGAGAGAGGGAGAGAGGAGGGCGGCCACGGTTGGGGAAGGAAGGAGGAAGAAGAAGAAGAAAGAGAAAGAGGAAAAGAAAAAAGAAAAGAAATGGAATATATAGAAAATCTGATTTTTCAGAAAAATACCGAAAAATAGAAAAATACATTTCCGGAATCCTCGGAACGCACCGATCGCAACGGTACCACTCGTGCCTGGGGGAACCGCCCGGTTCGCCCGCAGCGAGCTTCCGAAGAAAAAGCCGAAACACACACCGGGAATCGGAAAACACACGCGGAAAAGCCGCGGAACGCCTCCGGGCCTCCGAAATGACTCCGGATCGCGCCGATCCGAACACGAAAGATGTCCGAAATGAAATTTCAGACACAACAGAGTCGGACGCTCCGAAAACCAGATCCGGGACCCACGAAGAAGGATCCGAAAGGTCCGGGATATTACAGCCCTCCCCCCTTAAGGAATTTCGTCCTCGAAATTGAGAACAACCAAAGGGGAAAGAAGAGGAAGACTCACTCAAACAGATACGGGAACTGCTGACGCATCTCGTCCTCACGTTCCCACGAAGCCTCACCACCAGAGTGTCGTTGCCACACGACCTTTACCAAGGGAATGACCTTGTTCCGCAGGCGCTGCTCTCGCCTATCCTCCACGCGGATCGAAAACTCTGGGAGAGAAAGATCTGGAGTCACCTCAGGCCAAACGAAAACTCGAGCACATGAGAGTCATCGGGCATATACTTCCGCAACATCGAGACGTGGAACACGTCATGCACCGACGCCAACTCAGGAGGTAACTGCAACCGGTAAGCAACCTCACCGATGCGCTCCACAATCGCGAAAGGACCAATATAGCGGGGACTCAGCTTCCCACGCCGTCCAAAACGCATCACCCCCTTCATCGGAGAAACTCTCAAGAACACATGATCGCCCACGGCGAACTCGAGAGGCTGCCTCCTACGGTCAGCATAGCTCTTCTGCCGACTCTGGGCCGCCAACATGTTCTGACGAACCAGGTGCACAACATCCACACATTGCTGCACCAATTCCGGTCCCGTCAAAACACGCTCACCCACCTCAAACCAATCAAGTGGAGTCCGACAAGGACGCCCATACAATGCCTCATAAGGAGCCATGCCGATGCTCGAATGATAGCTGTTGTTATAGGCAAACTCCACCAACGGTAGGTGATGAATCCAACTCCCCTGCCACTCCAGGCAGCAGGATCTCAGCATGTCCTCCAAAGTCTGAATGGTCCTCTCAGACTGACCATCTGACTGAGGATGATACGCCGAGCTAAATGCCAACTCCGTGCCAAGAGCTCGCTGGAAACTCCTCCAGAATCCAGAAGTGAAGCGCGGATCCCGATCCGACACGATCGAAATGGGAACCCCATGCAACGGCACGATCCGCTCCACATAAAGACGAGCCAACTTAGACACGCTCCAGCTGACTTTGACCGGTAACAACCGAGTCACCTTCGTCAGCCGATCCACCAGCAACCAAATACTGTCCTGCCCACTCGGGGTCCTCGGCAACCCCACCACAAAATCCGTGGTCACATGGTCCCACTTCCAAGCAGGAACATCCAAGGGCTGGAGAGTACCTCCTGGTCGCTGATGCTCCGCCTTCACCTGCTGACAGATCAGGCACCTGGCCACAAACTCTGCGACATCTCTCTTCATGCCAGGCCACCAGAACTGCCTTCGCAAGTTTCGATACATCTTCGTCGCACCTGGGTGTACAGTGTACCTGCTCCCATGAGCCTCGCGCAACACCGCACGACGAATCTGCTCCTCCGCTGGGACGTACAGCCTGCCACGAAACCTCGCAGCACCGTCCTCGCCGAGCTCCACGTCAGCCATAGCCAGAATCCGGGGCAACTCCGGGTCCGCATGCTGAGCCTCTGTCACCTGACGACGGATAGCAGGAGTGACAGTCAGACTCGCAAGCACTGCCAACCCTGGCTCCTGGGGAATCTTGAGCCTAAAAGATACCTCGGGCACTTGTTCCCAGAGCCTCCACTTCCTCAGCATCAAGGTACTGACCGCAACCTTCCGACTCAAGGCATCAACAACGACATTCATCCTGCCCGGCTGATAAGACAGGGTGAAGTCATAATCCTTCATGAACTCCATCCAACGCCTTTGCCTGAGGTTCAGATCTCTCTGCGAGAACACATACCTCAAACTCTGATGGTCAGTGAACACCTCGAACTTCTCACCGTACAGATAATATCTTCAGATCTTCAGCGCGAAGATCACCGCTGCCAACTCAAGGTCATGGGTAGGGTAGTTCTCCTCGTTGGACTTTAGCTGCCGAGATGCATAAGCCACCACTCTACCATGCTGCATCAAAACAGCACCCAATCCGACGCCGGAAGCATCTGTACACACCACGAAACCTCCCGATCCAGAAGGCAAAACCAACACCGGAGCCGAGGTGAGCAATCTCTTCAGTTCCCTAAAGCTCTGCTCACACTCCTCGGACCAGACAAAAGGCACATCCTTCCGCGTGAGCCTAGTCATCGGGGTCGCAATGCGAGAAAAATCCTGGATAAACCGGCGATAATAACCCGCAAGCCCCAAGAAACTCCGAATCTCCGTCACCGACCTCGACCTCGGCCACTGCATTACTGCCTCGACCTTGGCGGGGTCCACGGAAATGCCATCACCAGAAATCACGTGCCCCAGAAAGTGCACCTCGCTGAGCCAAAACTCGCACTTGCTGAGCTTCGCATACAACTGGTGATCTCGCAACGTCTGCAGCACCACACCCAAATGGTACGCATGCTCCTCAGCAGACTGCGAATAAACAAGGATGTCATCCACGAAGATGACCACGAACTGGTCCAAATACGGATGAAACACCCTCTGCATCAAGTCCATGAAGGCTGCAGAGGCATTGGTGAGCCCAAACGGCATCACCAAAAACTCATAATGCCCGTACCTCGTACTGAATGCAGTCTTCTCCACATCGGACTCGCGAATTCTCAGCTGATAGTAACCGGACCGCAAATCAATCCGCGAGAACACTCGCGCAGACTGAAGTTGGTCGACCAAATCATCAATCCACGGCAACGGATACTTGTTCTTAGTGGTCACTTCATTCAGCTGCCGATAGTCAATGCACAACCGCAGACTACCGTCCTTCTTCTTCACGAACAACACGGGCGCACCCCAAGGGAAAAAGTTAGGACGGATATACCCCTTGGCCAACAGTTCCTGCAACTGCGCCCTCAACTCCCTCAACTCAGCGGGGGCCATACGGTAGGGAGCCTTCGCCAAAGGTCCCGTACCAGGCACAACCTCGATCACGAAATCGATCTCCCGCTGGGCAGGTAATCCAGGCAACTCTTCGAAAAAAATGTCGGGAAACTCCCACACCACCGCAATGTCCTCGACATCCAGCTCCATCCGGTCAGACACAACCACGGACGCGAGAAAACCCTGACAACCAGAATCAAGCAACCGACGGGCTCGAATAGCAGAGATAAGGAATCGAGAAGAGGTGGAACGGATACCTTGGAAATAGAAGGTCCTCTTGCTCGGATGCTGGAAGTAGACCCTCTTCATTCCACAATCCACCACCGCTCCATGAGTCTCGAGCCAATCCATGCCTAGAATCACATCGTAATCCCGAAGCTGCAACGCATACAACCTGCCTGGCATACTCCGCCCATCGATCCAAACCGGAACCTGATCGAAGCAATACGGAGTGATCATAAAGTCACCCGAAGGCAACTCCACTGCCAAATCACAGGACAACTGGGTCACCGGCTCCTCGACGCTCGACGCGAAATCCTCCGAAATAAACGAATGAGACGTGCCAGAATCAAATAAAACCCGAGCCGCACAACCCAAAATCTGAACGGTACCTTCCACGAGCTGCGACGTCACTGCCTCTGCCCTGGTCATATGCGTGATCTGGCCCCGAGCTCTCTGCCTCCCTCCCACACTATCTGACCTGGGTAGCGGCGGATACTGTCCCTGCTGCTGCTGCTGCCTCTGCTGCTGGGGAACCTGCTGCTGCTGAGGAAACTGCTGCTGCGGCGGTCTCTGAGGACAGTCACGCGCCATATGCCCTGGCTGGTCACACCGAAAACAGACGATCGGCGCCGTGCACTGCCTGCCTGGGTAGGTCCCACCACACCGTGGATAAGGTCCTCGCGATCCACCCACTGATCCCTGACGCTGCAAAGGAATCGGCTGCTGTACACTGCCCGATGAAGCTTGCCCCTGATCCTTGGACTTCTTCTTGCCGAACCCTTTCTTGAAGAACTTCTTGACCTTCGAGCCGAAGGACGCAGATCCTGTCACCGAAGCTGCCGATGCCGGTACTCCTGAACCACCCGACGCATGCTGGAAGAAACCCTGCTGCTGGGTAGCCGACTGCTGGCTGCGACCTGACAAGGACTGCCCCTGGCTGATCGGTCCTCGAGTCCTCTGCATATCCATCTCCAAAGAAATCGCAACACGAGACGCTGTCTCTAGATCAGTTGCCCCGTTCGCGATCAGATGGTGCCTCAGCTCCAACCTCAAGCCCTGCACAAACTGCGTGGTCCTCACCCTCTCATGCTCCATGATATGAGGTGCATACCGACCCAGCTCGACAAATCGGGCCCTGTACTGCAACACGGACATGTCACCCTGCACCAGCTCCAGAAACTCCCGCATCCGCTGCGTAGCAACAATATCTGGACAGTACGTACGCTCGAAAGCACTGACGAAATCATCCCACTCGATCTGCTCAAGTGGACGAAGCTGAAAAGACGTCTTCCACTCGGAAGACCACCACCTCCGAGCCGTACCCTGCAACTGGTTGTAGGCCAACACCACTCTGTCCTCGGCAGCACTCCTCGCAGAACTGAACACCCGCTCCATCTCATCGAGCCAATCACGAGCCGCATCAGGGTCTGCCTGGCCGCTAAAGTAAGGCGGATGGAACTGCATGAAGTCCCTCACTGCTCGGCCTGGCCCACCCCTAGCTGACGAGCCCTCACCAGCTTCTCCGCCGAACTGCTGAGACATAAGCTGGTACATGCCACGGAAGAAATCCTCGGCCCCCGGAACACTCACAGCATCCGCGGCCTCGGTAGACCCCAGTGGCGCTCTACTATGCTCCTCCTGGTCCCTCTGGACCCCCTGCTGGATCTCCTGGCTTCCAGCCGACTGCCCCTGCTGAGAGCGAGAGCTCCTCCTCGGTGCCATACTCGCTCCTGAAGCAAAAGACAGAAAACACGAAAACGGCAAGGTCAAGAAAAACACACGATGCCCAATGCCAGCGTCACCTGTACATCATCACTGTGGACTAGTGGACCAATACAATTACCTATGATTCTCATGTAATTCCACAACCGCGCTCTAATACCAGCTGTAACGACCCGAGAATCCGATTACCGGGAAGGCCCGATAACCCGAGACTCGCACCGCCACCCACGAGCCCGAAGACTCGGAAGGGTTAAAAGGATGGTGTGGAGACTACACAAGTATCACAAATAATTACAGAAATTAAACAGTTATAATATTAAGCAGGAAATAAATTAACATTTTACATGGTCCACAATAGAAATAACAATAACAGTGACAGTAGTCCACAACTAGTACAGTGACAAGAAAGAAAAGTACAGCTACACGGGGCATACCCTGGCTCTGACCTCTGGCACTACCTCTGGGCACCCGCACCACGCTGCACCCCAGACGCGCTCCCCTGGGGCGGCGCCTCACCTGAAACACGGTGAAAACACGCAGGGAATGAGTCTCGGAACAAGACTCAGTAGGGATCACTCGAACCCTACCTCGTAAAACGAGAAACCACTACACTAGCGGTAGGAGAGTACCTCGGAAGGGAAAGCCCTGTACTCTACAAGACAAGACCCTACGGCACGCAAACCGACACACGTGCCACGGTAAGAAGACCAAAGCTCAAAGGTCGAACCGGTAAAACCCGAAGGTCGGAAACACTCGACTGACAGTCTGTCACTCCGTACTCGACAGGAGTACCACCCACTAGAAGCACAGCCGGTAGCGTCCCCTGACGTCTTACACCGCGCCGCAGGTGAACCGCCTGACGTGGTAGGTCCTACCCGAGGCGCAGACACCGTACAAGTAACCACAAACAAGTGACTAGCTGGGGTCACGCCCGTCGACGTGGGTCCAACCGCCCCCAACCACGTGTGCACACACAGACCGCGCGTCCCTGGTCTGGCCCTTTGACCGGTTTTCCCCTCAGCCGGACTCTGGCTGCAAGACGTGGGGCCCAACGGTAACCGATCCACAAACCGTCTCTAAAGGTCAGCCCGTACACCACTCCCTGGTGCGACCAGCACACGCGTACTGGTAGGCTACGACTAGTGGAGGGTCACTGAAGGAGTAGACTCTCATGTCACGGAAAATAACATTCGCAACCACAGGTACGAGGAACGCTCCTTGTACCCACACTAACGCACGGTGACACAAACCGAAGTCACCAGCCTCCCGGGACCCCACGGCACCCCCACGTGTAGCCCCCACATGATGCCCCGCATCAGTCGGACTACGGGTCAGCACAGTGATCGAGACTAGCTCGTCCGGGACTCGAATTGGCAAGGAAAAGGAGTCGCGGTCACCGGAGGACCGCCTCCAGTGGTCGCGGTCGACCCAGGACCGCTACCACCTAGTCGCGGTCCTCCTGGGACCGCGACCACCCTGGTGCGCGAAAAGTGAACGCGGTCGCCTGATGACCGTCTTCACCTGATAGCGGTCTCCGGAGACCGCGACCAGACTCCAACGGTCAAAAATCATCTCGAAGACCGTGCCGGACCCCATGGTGAAAGCGGTCGCCCCCTGACCGCCACCAGCAGTCGCGGTCAGTCGCACGACCGCGACCGCCAGCAGACAGAACGAGCCCCAACGGTCAAAAATCCTGGTGAAGGCGGTCCCCACCCGACCGCTACCAGTGAACGCGGCCACTGGTAGACCGCTACCATCTCGGAAAACCGAGAACGGCGGGAAACGGCCAAAAACACCATCCACGCCCCCATACCTCCACCGGAGAGGGGGAAATCAAAGGGGAAGGCCCCCGGGGACCCCTAGCATGATTCTAGGCCATCAAAACGTGAATTCCTACATCAAATCCATAGATCGGGCGACTCTCCCCAAAACATGGAAAAACCCCAATCATGCTCAAACAAGCCCCTCTCGGCCTCCCCTCGGCCTATAAATCACGGAAAAGATCGACAAGAGGCTAAGGAACGTCACCCTACCTCAATGGAGCGAATGCTCCGCCGAATCACCCACGAATCGCGAAGAACGCTTTTAGAAACCTCGCCTCCCCACGCTTCCCACGCTTGCCGCACGCCCACGAGCTCGCCTCGCTGCCACCCACGCGTCCGCGCCGTCGCCCTGCCGCCGTCCACAGCCGGGGAGGGGCTCACCTGCGTCCGAATGGGAGAGAGAGGGAGAGAGGAGGGCGGCCACGGTTGGGGAAGGAAGGATGAAGAAGAAGAAGAAAGAGAAAGAGAAAAGAAAAAAGAAAAGAAATGGGAATATATAGAAAATCCGATTTTTCGGAAAAATACCGAAAAATAGAAAAATATATTTCCGGAATCCTCGGAACACACCGATCGCAACGGTACCACTCGTGCCTGGGGGAACCGCCCGGTTCGCCCGCAACGAGCTTCCGAAGAAAAAGCCGAAACACACACCGGGAATCGGAAAACACACGCGGAAAAGTCGCGGAACGCCTCCGGGCCTCCGAAATGACTCCGAGTCGCGCCGATCCGAACACGAAAGATGTCCGAATAAAATTTCGGACACAACAGAGTCAGACGCTCCGAAAACTAGATCCGGGACCCACGAAGAAGGATCCGAAAGGTCCGGGATATTACAATATCCCTCTCCCTTCCCCATAGATCCTATTCAATTCCTCTCCAGCCCCAAGGAGGAATCCCCTTCCCCTAGACACCTCTTCATTCTCCAACACAACTCTTCCCATTCTCCAAGCCCCCTTTCATCTCCCCAAGCATCCTTTCCCCTTCCCAAGCTTCCCTCCACTGCTCCCAAGAGTCACATTCACTCCCCTCCCCATAGGAGGCCACCCCTATATCTCTCCCCCCCTCCCCCCCTCTCTGGTCCACTTCCCTCTCCCTCTCCCACCCAGTTCGCAGCCTTCTCCCACCCCTTGCTAGATCCGACCCCAGGTCCCCATTTCCTCCTTCCCATAGCCTGGTTCTCCCCCCACTGACCCCATCACAACCAGGGGTCGCCCCAACACCATCCCACCTCGTTTCCCCCCTTCCATCTCCCCATTCCCCACCCCTTTTCCACACTGCCATCCAGACAATTTCAGAAGCAGACCAGCCCGCCTATTGAAGCGTTGACCCCGCCATCTCTACACCATCCCCAGCCACCAGCCCTGCATCAGAGGGATCTACTCCAAGCTACCTTCGCAACAAGAGGTCGTGCACCCTTATTCAACGTCGGAGTTGATCGGAGGAGCCATTCTCGTCCGACTGCACAGTCTACCTCTGGCAGACCACAGAGACGGTTTGCTGAGGCATCTACTACCACCCCTGTGCGGTTCCTGACGCAACCTTTGGCTGGCACGACCCTCCATGAGTCCCCTTTCAGCACCAGGAAGGAGAAGGCCATTCACCCACTGGAGTGGCCCGTTCCAGCCATTCTCCCCAGAGTGCGTAGATGGTCTCCGCCAGACTTGGGTCTGACCTTTCCCTATTTCTCTGTTCACCACGCCCAGCTCCAGCCTCGGTTGGAGTCCCCGTCGGTTCCAGTACGAAGCCAACTTGCCCACGGTCGCGTGAACACTAGCCCCGTCCCCATCAAAGTTTGGGACAGCCCGTGGCGCCCTCCACATCAGGAGGCTACCTTTCTGGGCCAGGCAGAGATGCACGGGAAGAGCCCCGGCCCTTGATCCACAACAGCCCAAGTCGAACCCCGGTCACCCCGAAATTTCTCCGACGTGCTCCCTGGCCACCCAGGGACGTTTCTAAACTAGTCCCACCTCCGACGGAGTTCGGAGGAGTTCATGGCAGGCTCGGCATCAGCGCCCTGCTTGTCTGATCCAGGTCGGGCCGAATCAGAGTGATTCGTGAAGTCGGACCTACAGCGCCCCAATCCGAGCCCCGAACGACTCTCGGCCTCTTCTACAATCTGGCACCTCGTCCCCACACTACAAGGAAAACAAGTTATTTCGACGTCCATATTCCGTCGCTAATACATCACAAATACGTCGGAAAGTGATATTTCGACGGATTTTTGACGTATTTGCGACGGAATATGGACGTCGACGCGATTACGGCGCTAATTTTCGACGTAATAAAACTGCATCGCCAATTCGTCAAAAATTATTGACGAAAATATGTCGTCAAAATTATCGTCGATATTTATGTCGGTAATTAATAATAAGAAAATTAATTAATATTTACGACGGAACATAATTTAGTTGAAAATATGTCTAAAAGTTTTGACGTATTTCCGACTAAAATCTATTTTGTCGGAAAACTATGGCCCAAAATATTTTTGACGAGCCGAAAATTATAGACGTATTTATGAATAAAAATTTTTTGTTGAAAATTATTTGACCCATAGGTTTCTGAATTATTTCCGACAAAAAGTATATTTCTCAAAAATTAGTCGAAACTTATCGATGTATTTGCGACAGAAACATTATTTCGTTGGAAACCTTTGGGTTAAATTAGTTCCGATGAAAGTTAATTCGTCAAAAATACGTCGTTAATTTTTGACGTATTTGAGGCTGATAATTAATACGTTGGAAACATGTGGGTCAAATTAGTTCCAATGAAACATTAGTTCGTCGTAAATACGTTGTAACTGTTCGACGTATTTACGACAAATATTAATTCATTGCAAACCTGTGGATCAAATTCGTTCCGACGAACTATTAATGGGTCAAAAATATGTCATTAATTTTTGACGTATTTGAGACGGATAATTAATATGTCGGAACTAATGTGACTTTAATTAGATCCGACGACCTTTAGTTGGTTGAAAATACGTATGAACCTTTCAACGTATTTGCGCCGAAAAATTAATACGTCTAAAATAAGTGGGTCAAATTAGTTCCGACGAATTGTTTGTTGGTCGAAATTCCGTCGAAAACTTTCTCCACATTTTTTATATATATTTTAAAATTTTAAAAACCTGTTTAAAGTTACAATTATACACCACACAATCTACACAACTCAACATAAAACGCGCAATAAACAACATATGCAACACACAATATGATAAAATCCATCGAACATTACAATTAATAAAGAACGTCCACAACACATAACTTCATGAATAAAAAAAGTTACAGTTAGATTATTTGAAATGTGTCATTTTTTCACAATATCATTAAAAAAATCAAGAGATATCTGCTGCATCATCCTCATTCGTCATTCGTAGTATCTCCACCATCACCGGTTGCTGGAAAATCCTACATCATATAATATTAATAATAAATAGATTTAAATAATAATAATTAATAATAAATCTAGTTAAATATCTTTTTGATTTTCTAAATTGAAAAGTAGATAACATGAAGATGATTTCTTTGACACTCAAAGCTGAATTGTTTAAACTAAGTAGCAATGTTATAACTCTAAAGTCTACGAAATTAAAAGTCAAATTAAATACTCACATGAGAGGGCTGTGGTGTGCTCGAGGGTGCTCCCTAAGTCTAAATCTCCGCCTGGGCCAGGAGGGTTGCAACTGCCTGAGTAAAGCGTGCCTCTATGCGTTCCTTGATGCCGTCTACCGCATGTTGGACGATGGATGTAATCTGGCTCGTAGAAGCACCGATGGAGGGAGTAGAGAAGGAACTGCTACCGAGGTAGGACGAAGCTGAGGCCGAATAAGATGCTAGAATCATGCTGGTGTCTAAGCTCTGCCCAAAACTGTATACTCGTCCTTTCTTCGGTGGACCGGCTGCTGCTACCCATGTCTCAATATCTAGCTGTGGCCGCTGCGTCTCCTCCTCCCCGTACCTTTCAGTCATATGCCTGTCATATGACTTCAGCAAATTGAATAAAAAATATTATAAATTTCATATTAATCAATCATATTTAAAATTTGAAATAGAAAAGAAATGTATATGTATATAATCTTCCCACTACCGAGCGAGCTCTCTCGCTCACATACTGATCGGTCCCCTTCTTCTGGTGAACTGTAGTAAATAAATCGCGGTACGAGACCCTACCACCCCTCTTCTTTTCCTATTATACATGTTATAGAGAATAAATAAGGACATATAAGAAATAAAATATAATAAAATTTTGATTATTACTTACCAATATCTTCTTTTGGGTCTCGAAGGAAACGGATCCAGAAGTATAGAGATGCATGTTTGGATGTGTCGCACGTGCGGCTTTGGCTTTTGCGGATTTGGCCATCCAATTAGGCTCGGCCCATCTATCACAGAGGTCCTCCCAATGCTCCCTCCTCATCCACGTGGGGCCTTGTACCTTCCAAAGGCCACGGTCCTCGCTCCCCCTGGCTAGAGTCTTGGCACGGTCCCGATAGCTGTGTAATTGATGCTTATAATTTACAGTTGTTGTGGCCTCCCATGTGCGTCGAGCTCGTCCGGCGTCAGCTCGCCTCACAAACTGATATCCTTGCTGTGAAGAATTGAAATTTTATAAGTTGTCAATTGAAATTGCGTAGTTGAGAAATATTTAATTTAAAATATTAAATTATATACCAGGAACTCGTCGTACAATCGATCACGGATATCCTAAGGAAACTGTCGAAATGACTTATATGGGTCGGTCACATGTCGCTCAATAATGTTGGTAATAAAACGAGAAGCGTCATTGGGCTCTACTTTATCCCTACAATTACAGATGTTAAAATGATAGCCAACAATTATATAGTTGATGGATAGATAACAAACATAATGCATGAGTTTAAATATTTACCTAGAGACCCAACATGGCTTGCGTCCCTCTTGCAACACCACCTGCTCACCCTCGTGATGGCTAACAACATCGTCTACCGGTTATGTGCCCGGGTGGGCGGATGAGCCAACTATCGCAAGTGGTGTGCCTGACGTACCTGTTACAAGTAAAATAGAAGTAGTTAATCAGAATTTAGCTCATTATTAAAAAAGAATTTATTCAACAAGTAAATATATAGAATTTTCATCATTTAACTAAGAATTTAAATAAATATAGTAGTAGAATGTGATGGAAGTGGTGTACTCTATAGACCCGATGTAGAGGCACTCAAACCTGTAAACATAAAATATCGTGAGCAAAATAAAGTGCATATTCACTACTCATTTATCTAAGAATTTAAATAAACATACCTGCAGCACGTGGTGGGGCCGGTGCACTCTGTGTACCTAGTGCGGAGACATAAAATATCGTGACACAACCAGAAAAAGCGGGATTTCAGACGGCCGGAATCCGTCTCAGATTCGTCTGAAAATCCGTCACAAAACACGTTTGTAACGGATTTCCGACGGATTTCAGACGGACTTAGACCGTCTGATATTCTTAGTCACAAATTTGTGACATTTCATTTTCCGTCTGAAATGCCGTCTGAAAATAAAATTTTAGACAGATTTAATTCAGTCACATATTCCGTCTAATATCATACGAGATATTTTCCGTCTGAAATACTGTCTGTCCTCAATTCCGTCTGAATTTAAAACGGTCAAAATTCCGTCCGAAAAGTGGTGAGAAAGCCGTCTGAATTTCAGACGGATATTACGACGGGTTCGTCTGAAATTTCATACGAATATATTTCATCTCAAATACCGTCTGAATTTCAGATGGATTATACGACGGTTAGCTCAACCGTTCGTCTGAAATTTCAAACGACGGTTAAATCAATTGTTCGTCTGAAATTTTAGACGGATATATTTCGTCTCAAATATCGTCTGAAAATCAGTCTGAAATGTCCAAATTTATTTTTTAAAAAAATCTTAAATTATTCTAAAAAACATGTTGGATCACAAATAAACATCAAGAAATATCATGCTGAAAAAAAATATTGAGAACCTGCTGATCAAATAAACACCACCGAAAATTTTTTTTTAACACCATGCTGATCAAATAAATACCACAAAAAAAACACATCAACCCTGCTGATCCGTCTGAATATCATCAAACATCAAGAAATATCAGGTACATCGTCCATATCCTCCTTGCCCTGCTCATCTCCTCTGTCGCCGCCCGCAGAAGGATCCCCCTACATTAAAAAAATAATAACATTCATTCATAGATAAAAAAATTAGTGCGAAGAAATTAGCATAAATTGAAATCAAACATATCAAATTGATAACTACAGATTTTATAGACCAACTAAACTAGCTTGAAACAGTATTTAAATTAATTACATTTGGAGAATGCACTTTTGAGCGCCGAGCTCAAACCGGGCATCCGATTTGGATTCCGTCAGTTCTGACAAGTCACTTTCATCTCCCAAGTCGTGTTGGAACAATCGGTACGGTCATCCGACCTGTATTTCAGGGTTTAGACCCCCGGACCTGACCTGACTATTCATTTAAACTAAGTGTATTTTGAAAATGAACGTTTGAGCGCCGAGCTCCAACAGGGCATCCGATTTAGATTCCGTCAGTTCTGACAAGTCACTTTCATCTCCCAGGTCGTGTTGGAACGATCGGCACGACCATCCGACCGATATTTCAAGTTTTAGACCCCGGACCCGACTTGGCAGTTCATTTAAACTAAGTGTATTTTGAAAATGAACTTTTGAGCGCCGAGCTCAAACCGGACATCCGATTTGGATTCCGTCAGTTCTGACAAGTCACTTTCATCTCCCAGGTCGTGTTGGAATGATCAGCATGGCCATCCGATCGGTATTTCAGGTTTTAGACCCCGGACCCGACTTGGCAGTTCATTTAAACTAAGTGTATTTAGAAAATGAACTTTTGAGCGCCGAGCTCAAACCGGGCATCCGATTTGGATTCCGTCAGTTCTGACAAGTCACTTTCATCTCCCAGGTCGTGTTGGAATGATCGGCATGGCCATCCGACAGTATTTCAGGTTTTAGACCCCCGGACCCGACTTGGCAGTTCATTTAAACTAAGTGTATTTAGAAAATGAACTTTTGAGCGCCGAGCTCAAACCGGGCATCCGATTTGGATTCCGTCAGTTCTGACAAGTCACTTTCATCTCTCAGGTCATGTTGGAATGATCGGCACGGCCATCCGACTGGTATTTCAGGTTTTAGACCCCCGGACCCGACCTGGCAGTTCATTTAAACTAAGTGTATTTTGAAAATGAACGTTTGAGCGCCGAGCTCAAACCGGGCATCCGATTTGGATTCCGTCAGTTCTGACAAGTCACTTTCATCTCTCAGGTCGTGTTGGAACGATCGGCACGGCCATCCGACCGGTATTTCAGGTTTTAGACCCCCGGACCCGACTTGGCAGTTCATTTAAACTAAGTGTATTTTGAAAATGAACTTTTGAGCGCCGAGCTCAAACCGGGCATCCGATTTGGATTCCGTCAGTTCTGACAAGTCACTTTCATCTCCCAGGTCGTGTTGGAATGATCGGCACGGCCATCCGACCGGTATTTCAGGTTTTAGACCCCCGGACCCGACCTGGCAGTTCATTTAAACTAAGTGTATTTTAAAAATGAACGTTTGAGCGCCGAGCTCAAACCGGGTATCCGATTTGGATTCTGTCAGTTCTGAAAAGTCACTTTCATCTCCCAGGTCATGTTGGAATGATCGACACTGCCATCCGACTGTATTTCAGGTTTTAGACCCCGGACCCGACTTGGCAGTTCATTTAAACTAAGTGTATTTTGAAAATGAACTTTTGAGCGCCGAGCTCAAACCGGGCATCCGATTTGGATTCCGTCAGTTCTGACAAGTCACTTTCATCTCTCAGGTCGTGTTGGAATGATCGACACGGCCATCCGACCGGTATTTCAGGTTTTGTTCATTTAAACTAAGTGTATTTTGAAAATGAACTTTTGAGCGCCGAGCTCAAACCGGGCATCCGATTTGGATTCCGTCAGTTCTGACAAGTCACTTTCATCTCCCAGGTCGTGTTGGAATGATCGGCACGGCCATCCGACCGGTATTTCAAGTTTTAGACCCCCGGACCCGATTTGACAGTTCATCTAAACTAAGTGTATTTAGAAAATGAACTTTGAGCGCCGAGCTCAAACCGGGCATCCGATTTGGATTCCGTCAGTTCTGACAAGTCACTTTCATCTCCCAGGTCATGTTGGAATGATCGGCACGGCCATCCGACCGGTATTTCAGGTTTTAGACCCCCGGACCCGACCTGGCAGTTCATTTAAACTAAGTGTATTTTGAAAATGAACTTTGAGCGCCGAGCTCAAACCGGGCATCCGATTTGGATTCCGTCAGTTCTGACAAGTCACTTTCATCTCCCAAGTCGTGTTGGAATGATCGGCACGGCCATCCGACCAGTATTTCAGGTTTTAGACCCCCGGACCCGACCTGGCAGTTCATTTAAACTAAGTGTATTTTAAAAATGAACTTTGAGCGCCGAGCTCAAACCGGACATCCGATTTGGATTCCGTCAGTTCTGACAAGTCACTTTCATCTCCCAGGTCGTGTTGGAACGATCGGCATGGCCATCCGACCGGTATTTCAAGTTTTAGACCCCCGGACCCGACTTGGCAGTTCATTTAAACTAAGTGTATTTTGAAAATGAACTTTTGAGCGCCGAGCTCAAACCGGGCATCCGATTTGGATTCCGTCAGTTCTGACAAGTCACTTTCATCTCCCAGGTCATGTTGGAATGATCGGCATGGCCATCCGACCGGTATTTCAGGTTTTAGACCCCCGGACCCGACTTGGCAGTTCATTTAAACAAAGTGTATTTAGAAAATGAACTTTTGAGCGCCGAGCTCAAACCGAGCATCCGATTTGGATTCCGTCAGTTCTGACAAGTCACTTTCATCTCCCAGGTCGTGTTGGAATGATCGGCACGGCCATCCGACCGGTATTTCAGGTTTTAGACCCCCGGACCCGACTTGGCAATTCATTTAAACTAAGTGTATTTAGAAAATGAACTTTTGAGCGCCGAGCTCAAACCGGGCATCCGATTTGGATTCCGTCAGTTCTGACAAGTCACTTTCATCTCCCAGGTCGTGTTGGAATGATCGGCACGGCCATCCGACAGTATTTCAGGTTTTAGACCCCCGGACCCGACTTGGCAGTTCATTTAAACAAAGTGCATTTAGAAAATGAACTTTTGAGCGCCGAGCTCAAACCGGGTATCCGATTTGGATTCCGTCAGTTCTGACAAGTCACTTTCATCTCCCAGGTCGTGTTGAAACAATCGGCACGGCCATCCGACCCCCGAACCCCTGATTTTCTCAATTCTTCTAAACTAAGTGAGTTTTGAAAACTAGGGAGTTTTAAAATTTCAAATGAACATAATTGAGTAATTCCATCAAAATAAAAACATAGTAAACACTCACCTGTGCGGCCTGTGCTGTGGTGGTGGTGGATCGCTGAGGGACCATTCCCCCCTGGGAGAGGAGGCCACGGATTGCCTGCAAAATGATTGCCTGCTGGCTAGAGATCTCCTGTTGGAACTGCTGCTGCTGCCACTGCAAATCAGAAATCTGCGATCGGACCATGTCCATCATGTCGCTGGCAGAAGCGCTGGGGGCAATTCCAGGTATAGTGAAGGCACTGCTACTGGTTTGGGCAGAGCTAGAACTCGCACACGATGATATCACCGCGCTAGCGTCTAGGCTCTCCCCAAAACCATATAGTCGGCCTTTCTTCGGTACGCCAGCTGCTGCCACCCACTCCACCGGATCGAACTCCGGCTGCTGCGTGTCTCCCTCCCCGTACTTCTCTGTCACTGCTTTGCTATATGTTTCCTACAAATTGAATAAAATAACTAGTCAATTTCATATGAATTTCATGCCGATTTAAATGAACGGTACAAGTTGCATATGTAGATAAACTTACCGCTGCTGACTTAGCTGTCTCACTCACAAATTGATTAGTCCCCTTCTTTTTGTGTGTTCTGTCGAACACCTCGAGGAACGACGGAGGTCGATTAAGCTCCACAGCCTGTTATACAATTCATAGTAAAAAAAGTCAAATATTGGGATAAATTGTAAGAAGATAAATTGTTATATTACTTACCAATTTTTGTTTATGAGCCGCATAAGAGATGGACCCACTCGTATGCAAATTTGAACCTGGTTTTGACGCCCTGTTTGCTTTGGCTTTTTCGGACTTTTCTATCCACTTGGGGTCGGCAAAATGGTCACAAGATATCTCCCAATCCTCCTGCCTCATCCATAGAGGGCGGTGCGCCTTCCACAATTGTCGGTCTTCACTCCCCCCACTCAATTTTTTAGCGTGTGCTCGGGCCTCATGTATTTTCTCTTGTAACTTGACTGCATAGTAGACTCCCAGGCACGACGACATCTCGCCGCGTCATGTCCACACGTGAATTTGAAAGACCGCTGTAAATCAATTACTTTTCACACTTAGTATACTGTTGTGAATTGAGTTTGAAAAATACTTGAATTAAATGACGTAATTACTTACTAAGAACATGTTGTACAATGAATCGCGGAC
Organism: Amorphophallus konjac; assembly: GCA_022559845.1. NCBI lineage: Eukaryota > Viridiplantae > Streptophyta > Magnoliopsida > Alismatales > Araceae > Amorphophallus > Amorphophallus konjac. The sequence continues at coordinate 390,222,916 of CM040126.1, forward strand.
GGCCATCAGAAATTCTCTGAAAGTGGATGCTGCCCCACATGTGCCAACATGAGTTCGATGGAATGATGGACAGCATTGTGGGGTTCAAATTTCTTACTGCAATTGCAAATGTCAAAATATTCATATTAGACAGTTGAAGGCTAATTAAATAATGAATGTAATATAACCTTATAGATTTACCCGGAGATCCAACACGGGCGACGTCTATCATGGGCCGTGCCTCCCTCGTGACGACTGTCGGCATCGTCAAGTGGCTGACTGGTGGGGGTGTGCTCTGTACAAGTGGGAGGTGGTGAGAGGGCACTGGGATCTGTAAGAATAGATCTTCACAAGTAAAACTAAGTGTATTACAGATCTTTGAAATAACATAATTAAGTAAGGAGGGCACTGGGACCTATACATACCTGCAGTGGGAGGTGGTGGGGGTGGCATCTGCACAACATGTGGGAGACCACTGAGACCTGCAAGAATTAATTTTCATAAGTAAAACAAATATTGGAGAATTTAAATTAAAATATACATACCTGCAGCGGGAGGTGGTAGGGGTGGCATCTGCACAACAGGTGGGAGACCAATGAGACCCGTAAGAATTAATTTTCATAAGTAAAACAAATGTTGGAGAATTTAAATTAAAATATACATACCTGCAGTGGGATGTGGTGGGGGTGGCGTCTACACAACAGGTGGAAGGCCACTGAGACCTACAAGAATTAATTTTCATAAGTAAAATAAATATTGGAGAATTTAAATTAAAATATACATACCTACAGCGGGAGGTGGTGGGGGTGGCGTCTGCACAACAGGTGGGAGGCCACTGAGACCTGCAAGAATTAATTTTCATAAGTAAAACAAATATTGAAGAATTTAAATTAAAATATACATACCTGCAGCGGGAGGTGGTGGGGGTGGCGTCTGCACAACAGGTGGGAGGCCACTGAGACCTGCAAGATTTAATTTTCATGTGGAGTGATACAAATATTACGAACTTATAATTAAAATATACATACCTGCAGCGGGAGGTGGTGGGGGTGACATCTGCACAATAGGTGGGAGGCCACTAACACCTGCAAGATTTAATTTTCATAAGTAAAATAAATATTGGAGAATTTAAATTAAAATATACATATCTGCAGCGAAAGGTGGTGGGGATGGCGTCTGCACAACAGGCAACGAGCCGACACTTGAACCTAAAAAAAATTCTTTTAGGCTAGTAAATGATGTAAACATTTATATAGCTAAATTTTTTAATAGATATACATGTGCCCGAAGAAGACGCCAAACAGGAGGGAGTAGAGCCCTTGTCACTGCCATGTCTCCTCCCACTCCCAGTACGACCTCCTCGAACCATTTCTTTATTACTAACAAAATAATTAATACATATTAATCCTCAATTGCACAAGACTAAAATCTCTGTTATTAAAAATTATGCAAAAAGGTAAGGATATCTCACTAAATTATGAAAACGTGCCTCCCTCATGTTGATGATATATCTAACTCATCATCATCTTCGTCATCCATAGTAGCCTCATCAGATTCAAACTCTTCGTCTTCATCTGATTCTTCCTCCCCTCTAACATCAACATTTAGCTCCATCGGATCGACTTCTTCCACTTCATCTCGCGTACGTAATGACAGTGGCTCATCAGATTCGTCCAGATTAAACCTAGAGGAACCGACAACGCCAACTTCGTCTGATTGATAATATTCAGCACTAGCAACCTCTGAGACATCTCCACTCATAGTTAACTCATAAGTGGGAAAGAGTTTTGAATTAACCCTGCAAACTGCCCACCAATCTCTATTCTTGGATGATGGATAGCTTGAATAGTACACTTGCTGGGCTTGTGCGGCTAAAATGAACGGTTCATAGGTCTTAAGTTTAGACCTATGCTTGACATCGACAATCCCATAATTTGTGTCATGTCGAACAGAACTAGGATCAAACCATTGACACTTAAATATGTATACATGATTGTCTTGTCCCAAATACTGAAGTTCTAAGACTTCTTCAAGAATACCATAGTAGTCCAATTCCACTTCATTGTATAAACTTCCCTTCACAGATACGCCGCTGTTCATCGTAGACTTACTTCGCCCATAATCCCTTGTATGAAATTTGTATCCATTCACAATATATCCTGGATAGGCACGTGTCTGGTTCGAGGGGCCATAACTTATCTGTTGTACTCTTTGATCAGTAATGAGACCTTGTTCAACCTATATTCAAATTAGAGTAGTTAAAATAATAACAATTACCTCAACATACATAAATACAAACATATATATTCAACGATGACACTAACTCGGTTTCTCAGCCATTTGGCAAAAAACTTCTCGCGTTCTTTTTCAATCTCCACGTCCTGGATATTTGGGCATTTTTCAGCTAATTCTGAATCAAATTGCCTGCAATATAAATGCACTACTACTTTAAATGAACTGTAGAAGAAGGATGAACAACTTATGGACTTGCTGGAAATGTGAGTTAAGAACTTACTCAACATAAGGTTCAATCTCGAGGCAATTCAGAAGAATATATATCTCAGCGGCGTGCAACTCTCTATCTTCGAGCGTGCGAGTCAAGCAACGTCCGAACGCACGTCCAGGATGTTTAAATATGGAGAGCCGATCGGACGATTCATCCACTCCCCCATCATCATTACGTGGAGGTCGAGTACGACGAGTTTGAATCTCTGGCTCAAAGTACATAGAACAGAAGTTCAAAATTTCTTCAAGAATGTATGCCTCAGCAATCGAACCCTCCACCTGTGCCTTGTTGCGAACTTTCATTTTTAATTCATGCATGCACCTACAACAACAAGTCAGATGGCAACGATATGTATCGGCCATGGACGACTTGTAAGTTAACAAAAATTGTCACATACCTCTCAAATGGATACATCCATCGAAATTGTACTGGCCCTCCGACGATAGCCTCATATGGCAAATGAACGACCAGGTGCTCCATCGAATCAAAGAATGCTGGAGGAAATATCTTCTCTAGCTTGCAAACGGTTGTGACAACTTTTTCTTCGATAGTTTGTACATCCCGAAGTCTGAGTTCTGATGCACATAAAATCTTGAAAAATTGACTCATCTCAGCTAGTGCTCCCCATATCTGCTTTGGCAACATATCACGAAATGCAATGGGCAGTAGCCTCTCCATGAACACATGACAGTCGTGACTTTTCATACCATATATTTTCCCCTCATTAACATTCACACAACGGGCTATGTTGGATGCATATCCATATGAGAATCTCAACTGTTTCAACCACTGGCACACTTCCTTGATCTGTGTATCATGAAGCACGTAAGTTGCTTTAGGCTGCACAGTTTTGCCATTTACGTTCTGTAGTTCCAGTTCTGGACGTTTACAAAGCATCTTTAAATCCATACGTGCTTTGGCGTTGTCCTTTATTTTCCCTTTAACATTCATGATCGTATTGAACACATTATCAAAAAAATTCTTCTCGGTATGCATGACATCCAGATTGTGTCGTACAAGAAGAGTTGACCAATAAGGCAATTCTCAAAAAATACTTTTCTTGTTCCAGTTGTGATCCTTTCCAAAACTAGGGAGTTGCCGTGTGCTACCAGACAATTGTACTACATCTGGTAAATTGTGCACCCGTGACGCCATATGTAGACCCGACACCCGTTGCAAGTCAGCTTCATCCATTTCAACAGTATTTTTTTTAAACGAGTCTTTTTGCCTTCGAAAAGGATGGTCACTTGGTAGCAACCGCCGATGGCAATCAAACCAGCATGCTTTCCCACCATGTTTCAATACAAATGATTTGGTATCTTCCATACAGTAAGGACATGCTAACCTCCCATGTGTGCTCCAACCAGATAGCATTCCATATGCAGGGAAGTCACTTATTGTCCAGATCAGTGCAGCCTTCATAATAGAATTTTGCTTCCTATATGCATCATAAGTAACAACTCCATCAGTCCATAAAAATTTGAGCTCATCAATCAACGGCATGAGATATATGTCCAAATTTTTTCCGGGACTTTTTGGACCAGGAATTACTAAGGACAAAAATAGATTTTCTCGCTTCATGCACATGTGCGGCGGAAGGTTGTACGGTGTCATGAACACTGGCCAACAAGAATAAGATGCCACTGAACCACCGAATGGATTAAAACCATCTGTGCATAAACCCAATCGAACATTACGTGACTCCCTTGAAAAGGCAAGATGAGTACGACTAAAGTGAGTCCAAGCTTCACCATCGGCAGGATGACTGATTATATCATCGGCACGACGTACTCTTTCGGTGTGCCATGTCATATGTCGAGCCGTCTTTGAGGACATATACAGCCGCTGCAGCCTAGGCACAAGAGGGAAGTATCGCAACGCCTTGTAAGGTACATCTTTTGCCTTTGAATTGACCCCCCCTTAGGTTTGAATCTGTCATGGCCACAAATGGAACATGATATCTTATCTGCATCGTCTTTGTAATATAACATACAATGATTCGGACATGCATCTATTTTCACATATCCAAGTCCTAAGTCATTGACCATCTTTTTTGCACGGTAAAAAGTTTCTGGCAACTTCTCGTCTCGAGGCAACATACTCTTGATCAAGAGGAGGAGACGGTCAAAATAAGTCTCACTGATGTGAAATTCAGATTTCAAGTTCAACAATTGTGACATTGCAGACAATAGAGTGTGCTTTTCACAACCATCCCACAGCGGCTCATCAGCATCCCTAAGTAGTTCATAAAATCTTCCGACTATCTTATTCGGCGCTTCCTCATGAACATTAAAACTAGGACCAGTAGCATCTACAATCATATCCATGTACCCACTTGTGCCTGCAATATTGTCGGGCTCATACCTCAAGAATTGCTCACCATGACACGTCCAATTCGTATAACCATCCACGAACCCTTTCGTGTACAAATGATATTGCACATCCCATGTTGAACGCCACCTCAAGTTTCTACAACTTGAACAAGGGCATCGAATGTGACCGTCGCGATCTATTGTTGCATTTGGATTTCCCAATGTAAATTGAATGAAACTCTCAACCCCATGCTTAAAGTCATCTGACACCACCCGGTCAACTATTCTACGATACATCCATGAACGATCTGTCGACATTTTGCCTGCACTCAATAAATGATAATACACATCCTAACTTTCAAATCATTACTCATGATATTACACCCGACCATTTGCAATTGGAAGAGGAATATTAATTAGATTATCACTTTTTAACCCATCCATGAAGGTTTGATCGCACAATCACTTACCATATGTGCTGCACGATTTGCTAAAAATTTCGGCATCATCTCCTCACACTTCTCCGATATACCAAAAATATTTATTGATTTTGAAATTTTCTTAAACACTTACAAGTAAGTGGTTAAGAAAACACTCAAAATCAATAATGGTATATCAGAGAAGAGTGAGGAGACGCAACCGAAATTCTCAACAAACCATACAAACACATATAGTAAATGACTGCCTAAGTGCGATCAAACATTCACAGACTGTCCAAACGGGACAATTCAAGACTTTGAGGTAGATATATACATTCTCATAAACAAATGAGAACATACACATCAATCCCAAAGTCTTGAACGGGAAGGCACATTGACACGGTTTTAACGCGCTCTCCTGAGGTGCGTGTAATGTTAGGTCGCACCCACGCACCTCAGCTCACAGGGAATACCCCATGCATTTATATAACATAAAATTAAATAACAACGCAATTATCATTATGCATATATCAAATTAAATAACACCCAAATTACAAAATTTTTCAAATGAAGAACATCGAAGCTAAACAATCTACATTTTTGAGTCAAATTAACATCAAATTTCTATTAGTCTCAGATTTAAAAATATATTTACATGCAATTAAAATCCACAAAGTTTTAAATCACAAAATGAATTTTTTGAGTATTTACCTAGTGCTATAGAGAATTCTGATTTCTTTGTATTTATCCACATCTTTGTTTATATGTACTACTTCAGATATGTGGTCATTCCATTTCTCTATATCTTCTTATCATCATAAGACAAGGTTCAAATGAGATCACTTTCAGCCTCAGTGGAGCATCTATGGCCTCAAGAATGTATCCCTCGGTGGCAGGGGAGCATATGTTGTCTAGGTTCTAGCGGTCTGTGCACTGCTGTCTCTGGAGGGCATCCATTACCTCTGGAGAGCATCAGTAGTGTCAGAGGAGCATGCATTGCTGGTTCAAGGCATTTCGATGTCACTCGGAGCTGGTTGACCGACATATTGTTTGTGCCGACCTGGTTCTTTGGGCAATGCATGACCTGACTGATGGTGGGGGAGCATCCACAGTCGCTGGAGGGCATACTCGGTCTCAGGAGAGCATCCTTGGAGACAGGCGAGCATGCACGTCTTATCTAACTGGAAGAGGATTTATGTTTAGTCAGGGGCATTGTTGTCCTTAATCTTCTGACTAATGACGCCCTAATCTCCTAGTATAAAAGGGTGAACTCTCTCTTTGTATTGTAATGGAGCCGTCTGATTATTAGTGGATTACTGCTGCGGCCGTGGATGTAGGAAGGCATCTTGCCTCCGAACCACGTAAAAAATCTTTGTGTGTTCTTGTTATTGATATTTTCTTTCTCCTTTCTTCTTCCTCCTCTACTGGTTGTCCATCTCTGAAGGTATTGCGTTTCCTGACAAGGGTTCAGCTAAAATTGGAAGGCTGGCAGTCAAAATTTCTATCTCAAGCTGGTAGAGCCATATTGATTGACTCAGTCCTATATAGTATGCCAGTTTTCCTTGCCTAAGTCACTTTTATCCCAAAGAAGGTGATCAGTTTCATTGACCGGCTATGTGCAATTTTTTTTTGGTATGGAGAGAAAGGCACCAAACGCAGGCATTGGGTAGCATGGTCAGATATCCAGAGACCTAAGTTAGAGGGAGGTCTGGGAATCAAAGATCTGCAGTGGGTTCAGACTTCTTTGGCAATCAAAACCCTTTGGAACATTATTCATGGGTCTTCTCTCTGGTCCATGTATGCTAGGGGCAGATTCATCAAGGCCCATCTAGCCAACTGTGTAAGACCATTCCCAGTTGGAATGCCTTCGACTGTCTTTAGACAGGCCAAAGATATTATTATCTCTAACAGCAGATGGATAGTAGGGAATGGGGCTAATATAGACTTCCTGAGTGACAATTGGACAGGGTGTGGTCCAGCCATTAATGCTGCAATGGCTAATGAAAGGATTGAGCTCAATAGCCTCCCCTTGGCTTCTGTTAGAGAGGTTCTATGCAACACCCAACATGCTGCACGAGGATACCTCAATATTGACTTCCACCTTCCTAATATTCAACTAAGCAATGAGGCTGACTGCTGTGTCTGGACAGGTACCGTAAAGGGTTCCTTTTCGGTTAAATCAGCTTGCAACCTAATACGGACTGAAGGCATTTCAAGGCCTGCCTGGGCGAAGCTCTGACACTCAGCAATAGCACCGAGGGCAGCTCTTTTTGTCTGGAAGCTTATCCATCGAGCAGTACCAGTGGACAGTAGGGTGGCAGATTGTGGTATTCCCATTGTCTCCAAATGCAGTTGTTGCTCCTCTTCTGCCCAAGAAGACCTCAACCACTTATTCATCTCTGGTGAATTGGCCTCTGAACTGTGGGGCTGGGTGCAGCCCTTGGTAAGTAACAAGGTCTATTTAAGTAATCAAATTTTCATTAGGTGTTGGAACCTACTAACCTTTACTAATCTACTCTCAGCCTTCAGTTTTGTGGGGATGTATGCTGTAATTCTGATGATGTGGGAAATTTGGAAACAAAGGTGTGCTACCAGATTTGAGGGTATGACTCTTAAAATTGATTCAATAAAGAGGAGAATTTCCTCCTCAATAGCCCTGGCTCTGGACAAGCTTTGCTTCCGCAAGCCCTTATTCCTTAGCTCAATCCAGCTGCCTTGCTTCTTTTCACCTATTCCCCCGGGTCAATTTAAAGCAGCCATTTCTGGTCTTCTACAGATTGGCACCTCAGAAGTTCACATTGCATGTTGATGGGGCCTCCAAGGGTAATCCTGGTAGGTGTGGTGGTGAAAGGTTGTGTAAGAGACTCAAATGGTAAATAGATGGTTGGCTTTGCTTTCCACTATGGCATTGGGAATAGTCTTATGGCAGAGGCAAGGGCTCTCTATGATAGGTTATCAATTGCTAAGCTAGGTGATCTATGTTTGGCAGCTATATATTCAGATTGTGCCCTTCTTGTGGAGGCTGTAAGGAAAGGAGCTCCTCCTAGCTAGATGGTTCTCCCATGGTGGAGGAAGATTTTGAATCTTATCCATGAAAGTGGCTGCTTGATATTGCATACTTATAGAGAGGGCAACCAGGTTGCAGATTCCTTGGCGTCCTATGCATGCAATACTCCAGAAAATCAAGTTTTCATTCAAGTAGGAGACCTCCCTCGGTTGACAAAGGGTGCATTAAGATTGGATAGAGCTGGGCTGCCAGCCATCCGAGTAGTTTAGCTTTTCGATTGTACTTCATAGCTTTATATTTTGCTATATTTTAAGTCTCTTTGTCCTAACAAGACATCCCAACAATAAATCTGAGTAAGATTACATAAATTAAAATAAAATGAAACAACATATAAATATGAAATTAAATTTTTACTTACTATTTATTTGAAAAAACTTATCTGATTCTTTCGTTCCCTTTCCCTCGGTCGATTATCCTACGATGAATACAACAACATATTAAATAAAATAAAAAATAATTATTATATCTACATGTGTGAGACGGGTGTGTGCGTGTGCCTGTGAGGGGGGGGGCAACGGAAGCCCTGCAGCCAACGGTAGAGGGAGAGGGGGGCCTGCGGCCAACGGTAGAGGGAGAGGGAGAGGGGGGCTGAGGTGTGTGCGTGTGTTTGTGTCTGTGTGTGCGTGTGTGTGTATGTCTGCGAGGGGGAGGGGGGCCACGGACAAGGGAAGAGAGGGCGGTGGAGGGGGTGGGGGAGGGCGGCCAGAGGGAGTGAGGGAGCGGGAGAGGGGATAGGGAGAGGGAGAGGGAGTGAGGGAATGGGACAGGGGAGAGGGAGAGGGATTGAGTGAGGGATGGGAACAGGATCGGGAGAGGGAGAGGGATTGAGTGAGGGAGGGGAACAGGATCGGGAGAGGGAGAGCACTTATCGGCGACGATGACGGCGATGATGGGAGGAGGCTGGCGGCGGCGGCGATTGTGAGAAGAGGATGATGGCGGTGACAGCGACGACAACCATGAGAGGGAGGGAGGTTGGCGAATGGCGGCGACGGCGAGGACGGCGGGGCCTCCGGCGACGGTGAGGACGGCGGCTCCGGCGGCGACGACCGCAAGCAGAGGAGAAAGAGAGAGTGAGAGGGAGAGTGGGGGGTGGAAATGGGCGCGGGTGGATGGGGTGGGAGGAAGGGGTCGATGGTGGCGGGGGATGAAATTTTGAGACGGAAATACAGACGGAACTTAGTTCTGTCTAAAATTTCAGACGGATTCATTTCCGTCTGAATATACGTCCCAAATTTGCGACGTATAATAAAGACAAAATATATTCCGTCTATAATTATATATGGATCTTCAGAGAGAGTATAGTATGTCCTTAATAGAGATGGAATTTGTGACGGAAATTAATCCGTCACAAATTTGGAATATCCGTCTGAAATACAGACGGATTTTAAGACGGAAAATATCCGTCTGAAATATCCGTCTGTATTCCCACCTTTTCTAGCAGTGTGAATAAAACAAAGTGCATATTCACTACTCATTTATCTAAGAATTTAAATAAACATACCCGTAGCAAGTGGTGGGGCCGGTGTACTCTGTGTACCTAGCACAGAGATATAAAATATCGTGAGCAAAATAAAGTGCATATTCACTACTCATTTATCTAAGTGATGTACGGAAGGATAGGATATAGAGGGGTGAATATATCTCCCGATTAAAAACTTTGCCCAAATTAAAATAACAAATCTAGCGTTACCCAATCTTAAAATAGAATAATCAATATGGTAGCAAGAGTTTGCATAGAACATACGTCGAACACTTAAGCACTCAACGCACACTAGAGGGAAATGAAATGAAAGTTAAGTAGCACTCTTGCTGACTGATCTAACGACAATATAAGAGTGATGCTTTGCACAGAACAAATGTCAAATAGCAAGCACTCAATACCCACAAAAAGAAAGTGAGATAAACATCATGCGGCTCTTCTGTTGAACAGATCTGAAAGTGATATAAAAGAAAAGCTTGAACTGGATCACGTGCCATATGATTTGCCTTTTCAACCTTGGGACTATTAATTAGAGATAATAGTTATTTTTCTCCCTTGAAGACTCATTTGTCACCATTGTTAACCCAGAAGCCGTCGCCCTATCTCATGTAACATAGCCTTGAGAGTCGTCGCTAATGTCTCCGTTGAGACCTATTTTTCACCCTTGAGAGGGCATATGTCACCCATAGAAGTCTATTTGTCAGCCTTAGCTTCTTCTGCTGGCGGGTAAACATAAGTCGACTTTCCCTTCATGCAACTTCAACACTTCACACATATTCAGCGCTACAACCTATTTTTCACCTGTAGAGAGCTATTTGTCAGCCTTACTTACCTATTTGTCACCACTAATGAGTCATTTGTCTGCCTCATCTTCCCGCCTTCCCTTGTATGAATCTTAATAGATATGTGACCCATTTCTAAAGAATTAAGACTTTGAATGCACTGACTTGGGTTGACCACTGTCTTAGCTCCATTGACTTTGCATTGACTTTGTTGACAACATTGACTTTTCTTCAGTTCTTTAGAAAATTATTAGCTTTCAACCTGCTCTATGTGCAACTGTCAACCTGTTCTTTGTGTAATTTAGAAGTAAACTACACACACAAAATCATTATAGCTCCATTCATGATTCAACATCAACAAAACACATTGACTATCCACATGAAGAGTATACATGACTCATGATTTTGACAGCATCAAAACACAGGGACACAACACTAAGAGTTTAAATAAACATACCCGCAGTAGTTGGTGGGGGCGGTGCACTCTGTGTACCTGGTGCGGAGACATAAAATATCGTGAGCAAAATAAAGTGCATATTCACTGCTCATTAATCTAAGAATTTAAATAAACATACCCGCAGTTGTTAGTGTGGGCGGTGCACTCTGTGTAGCTGGTGCGGAGACATAAAATATCATGAGTAAAATAAAGTGCTAAGTACACTACTCATTTATCTAAGAATTTAAATAAACATACTCGCAGCACGTGACGGGGGCGGTGTACTTTGTGACCTAGTGCAGAGATAAAATATCATGAGCAAAATAAAGTGCATATTCACTACTCATTTATCTAAGAATTTAAATAAACATACCCGTAGCAGGTGGTGGGGGGGTGTAATCTGTGTACCTGGTGCAGAGACATAAAATAGCATTACCAAAACAAAGTGCATATTCACTACTCATTCATCTAAGAATTTAAATAAACATACCCGCAGCAGGTGGTGGGGGTGGTATAATCTGTGTACCTGGTGCAGAGACATAAAATATAATTACCAAAATAAAGTGCATATTCACTACTCATTTATCTAAGAATTTAAATAAACATACCAGTAGAACCCCTCCCGGAACCACCTCTCCTCGAAGATCCGGTACGACCTCGAACCATCTAATTATTGACAACAATTAAAGCAGTGCATATTAGTCCACAACTAATTACAAGGAGAGGTGGTAAGTAATAATGATAAGAAGTGTATATATGTTAAATTTCATACAAAATATTCAATCAGTATCTATTTCATCATTAGATGCTGAAGATATATCAAACTCAACCTCATCTTTGTCATCTTCCTCATTCTCACTAGATTCATACTCTTCCTCCTCAGAGGACTTCTCTTGCCCAACAATTGCTTCATTTAGCTCAGTTGAATCGACTTCTTCCACTTCGTCCTTTATAGACAACCGAAGTGGATCGTCTGACTCGATCAGATGAAGATTGGAAGCAACCAACTCTGCAGTGTCACCCTCGTCTGATTGAAAAAATTCGGCACCAGAATCCTCTGAGACACCTTCAATGAGGTATAACTCATCATTAGGCACAAACCTTGGTTTGACCCTATAGACCGTCCACCAATCTTTATTTTTGAATGATGAATAACTTGAATAATACACTTGTTGAGCTTGTGCGGCCAAAATGAACGGCTTATAGGTATTCAATTTGGATCTATGTTTGACAGTGACAATCCCATATATTGCGTCGTTTCAGACTGAATTAGGATCAAACAAATGACACTTAAAAAGGAATATGATGCGGGACGGGACGCGACTCGACGCCAATTCATATGCAAACCTTGGAGTCTAGACAAACTCGCGATCGTCCCTAGTGAGGGAAGTGTGCGGACGTGCGTGATTGAGGAACCGGCAATGAGTCACGGGTATCGACTTTTCTGCGTGCTCGGATCGAGTCACGGGACGGGTTCACTTACTCACTCTCGCAGCGGTGATAAAAATATATCGAGCTAGGACATATCACATGCAAGCAGTGGCATATAGAAATACATACGAGTAAAGCAAGTGTCAAGAGGGGAGCGGAAACGATACCTCCACGCTCCGGGTGTGGGGAAGGCGATCCCGGCCAAGACTCGTACTCCCGGTACACAGTAATTAAATTATTACAGTAGTGATTTTATGGCCCTCTCCAGGCAGGGAGGTAAAGGGGGACAATAATATCCCGGGAATACCAAGCTTGGGTTGACGGACAGCAATTTGGAACGCTCTCGGGCCGGAGACGGGTTGCTGGTCTGGCTCAGTTCTGCGGGGCCTGCAGGATAGTAGGTGGGTCCGGCTGCTGGGATAGCAGTGCCCGGACGTCTCCTTGCTACAGCGGCTGGCTAGGACGTTGTTGATGGGTTGCCGATCGATCTCCGGGAGCGGCGGTCGCCGAAGGTATCCCGGCATATTTTACCAGGATTAACCGGTGGACTGCTTTGCTGGCCTGTTCTCGGATCAAGAATGCGCGCCTCCACGAAAAGAATTTTTGTGCCCAGATTTGGTGTCGGATCGAGGCAAAATTGGTACCGTTGGCTAGAGAACTCAAAGGGCTACAATATATACTTATTTCAGATCCATCCAACAGGCGGATTAGAAATGAAAATGACTGTTCCCTTGATTTTTTTACTGACTCGGTTTACAGACAGTTAGGACAGAACAGGTTCTGCCTGAAAATGAATTTTGACCGATAAAGAAAAGATGGATGTAGACTCTGGGAAAATTATAGGTTGAAGAGGGGGATGTGAGAAACACGTATGAGTTTTTTGAGAATTTTTAAAGATGACTAAGTGGGCGGGAAAAATACAACAACAACACACTATCCCGCAGATCTGCTGATGGGCAGACTATTAGGGGTGGAACAAAAATACCAGGAAAAATATCAAACCGTGGCGGATTGACACGAAATTTAAATTGGGGATGGTTAACACGGAGGGGGATGATCAAAATTTAAAGATCATCAGATAACTGGATTTGGCGTACCAACCTTTTCTGTCAGCTTCTGTCCTGGATCTTGGATTCCTGGACAGTAGGGTAAAGAAATGGTTGTGGCGGCTTGACGGCGGCACGAACGGAGGCGGCGGCGGTGGTGGCTGGAAATCACATCCAGCAGAGGTGATAGAACTTGGAATCCACCAAGTTTATGGCTTCACACCATAGAAATCAGAGTAGTCCAACTCTGAGGGGGAGAGGGGAGATAGGGGCGTCCTTGGGCTTGAGCAACAAATGGAATTTTCTCTTCATTAATTGCTATGGAATTCACAAAATACATGGGTTATATAGAAATAGAAAAAAGGCCTAAACTACCCTCAGATCTAGGGTTAGGGAGGGGTAAACAAGGGATAGGATAATTAATCCCCCATGTGGTCAAATGATCAAAATAAAAAAAATACAACATGAATAAACAATATTAAAGGGGGGTGCCCCTTTGAAAATGGGAGGAGAATTTTGAATTTTCCTCCTTCTTGTCTCCTTAGTCTAAGTCCAATCTTGGACTTTGAACCAGCCCCACATGACTCATGATCCTAGGTGGACCAATGGGAAAGAGGGTAGTGGACCCTGCTGGACCTACTGGCATTTTACATAGAAACCGAAAGATTCCTAAGGGCTAACAAATTGGCTTATAATGCCTTACAATTGTAACCCAACTAACCTAGAGATATAAATGTAAACAAAAGGATACAAATACAAAAATAAAATATTAGTGCTCGGTGTTGATTCCCATCAGAATATATGATTGTCTTGTCCGAGATACTATAATTCTATGACCTCCTCAAGAATACCATAGTAATCAAGATCATTTTCATTGTATGTATGTACTACCTTTCACGCATACTTCACTATTCATCGTAGACTTATTTTGTTCATAATCTCTAGTGTGAAATCTATAACCATTCACAAAAATCCTAGATAGGCATGCGCGACCTTCGAAGGTCCATAACTTATCACCCGGACTCTTTCATCAGTAACATAACCTTTTTCAACCTATGGATATAAACCATGTTACTTTAAAATGAACGGACATACACCTCAAGCTTTGTGGAACTTAACTTCGGCACTTACTTGACCTTTAAGTCATTTGGCAAAAGATCTCTCTCGTTCCTTTTGAACCTCCATGTCATTGAGGTGTAGACATTGAGTAATTAATTAATTCTGAATCAAATTGCCTGCAATGATGAATGCAACATCACCGTAAATGGGGCGAAGAACGTCAAGAAACTTACAAATGTTAGCACCTACGGAGTTGAGGACTCACTCAACATAAGGTTCAATCTCAGCATAGTTCAGGAGAACATATATCTCTGCGGCCAACAACTCTAATATGCGATTCGAACAACGTCCGAATGCACGTCCTGGATACTTAAATATGGACAACCGGTCGGACGGACCCACCTCTCCTCCATCATCATTACGTGGAGGTCAATTGCAGCGAGTTTGAATTTCGGGTTCAAACTACATCAAACAGAAGTTCAAAATTTCTTCAATAATATATGCCCGGTAATCGAACCCTCTACTTTAGCCTTGTTGCGAACCTTCATTTTCAGGTCATGCATACACCTATGACAACAACTCATATGACAATGACATATAGTGACAATGACAGACACATGTAACTATTATCAAATAATCAGTAAATACATACTGATTACCTCTCAAATGGATACATCCATCGAAATTGTACCGGTCCTCCAACTTTGGCCTCGTATGGCAAATGGATAATCAAGTGCTCTTTGGAATCGAAGAACGCAAGGGAAATATCTTCTCCAACTTGCATACCGTCATGACCACATTCTTTTCCATAGTTTGCACATCCCTAAGTTTGAGTTCTGATGCACATAGAATTCTGAAAAACTTACTCAACTCAGTCAATGCTCCCCATATAGGCTTTGGCAATATGTCATGGAATGCAATGGGCATAAGTCTCTCCATGAACACATGGCAGTCATGACTTTTCAATCCATATATTTTTCACTCATTGACATTCACACAACGGGCCATGTTAGACACATATCCATCAGGGAATCTTAATTGCTTCAGCCACTAGCATAGTTCATTGATCTGTGTGTCTTTCAACACGTAAGCTACTTTAGGTTGCACAACTTTGCCCCGTACCTGCCGCAATTCCCACTCTGGTCATTTGCAAAGTATCTTCAAGTCTACTCGCGCCTTGGCATTGTCCTTTATTTTGGCTTTCACGTAGGTGTTGAACACATTATCAAAGACATTCTTCTCAACATGCATGATGTCTAGGTTGTGCCGTATCAAAAGGGCTAACCAGTAAGACAATTCTCAGAAGATACTTTTCTTCACTCAGTTGTGATCCTCTCCAAATCCACGAAGATGTCGTGTACTACCCGACAATTGCACTATATCTGGTAAGTTTTGCACCTGTGCTGCCATTTGTCAACCAGACATCCATTCCCAGTCTGCTTCATCCATTTCAACTGTGTTCTTAATGAATGAGTCCTTTTACCTTTAGAAAGGATGGTCAATTGGTAGAAACTGTCGATGATAATCGAACCAGCATGATTTCTTACCATATTTCAGGACAAATGATTTGGTATCAGCCATACAGTAAGGACATACCAACCTCCCGTGTGCGCTCCAGCCAGATAGCATTCCATATGCAGGGAAGCCACTTATTATCCACATCAATGCAGCCTTCGTAGTGAAATTTTATTTTCTATACGTGTCATAAGTAACAACTCCATCATTCCATAATCTTTTCAACTCATCAATCAGTGGCCTGAGATATATGTCCAATTTTTTTTTTAGATTTTTTGGACCTAGAATCACCAAAGTTAAGAAAAGGTTCTCTCGCTTCATGTACAAGCCCGGCGAAAGCTTGTATGGCGACATGAACACTGGCCAACATGAGTAAGACGCCACTAAACCTCCAAAAGGGTTGAAGTCGTATGTGCATAAACCCAGCCTAACATTCCGTGGCTCGTGAGCAAAAGCAATATAAGTACGATTGAAATGAGCCCAAGCTTCACCATCCGCGGGATGACTTATTATATCATCTGCATGATGTGCTCTTTCCGTGTGCCATATCATATGCCGAGCTGTCTTTGACGACATATACATCTGCTGCAATCTGGGAATGAGAGGGAAGTATCCCAGTGACTTGTAAGGCACATCCTTCTGCTTTGAATTGTCCCCTCTCTTAGGTTTAAATCTATCATGATGACAAATGTCACATGATCTTTTATCTACATTATCTTCATAATATAGCATACAGTGATTAGGGCATGCATATATTTTTTAGTATCCAAGCCCTAACTCATTGACCATCTTCTTTGCACGGTAAAATTTTTTAGGCAGCTTCTCATCTCGAGGCAACATACTCTTGATAAGGAGGACCATACGGTCAAAACAACTCTCACTAAGATGAAATTCGGATTTCAAATTCAACAACTGTGAGACAGTAGATAACCGAGTGTGATTTTCACAACCATCCCACAACGGCTCATCAGCATCCCGAAGTAACTGATAAAATCTTTCAGCCGACTTGTTTGGTGGTTCTTTGTTGTACACATGTTCCCCTTGTACATTAAAGTTAGGGCCAGCAGCATCAATTACCATGTCTGCATAGGTACTTGTGCCTACAACATTGCCGGCCTCATACGACCAGAAGTCCTCACCATGACACACATAATTTATATAACCTTTCGTGAACCCTTTCTTGTATAAATGAACTCGCACATCCTATAGCGAAAGAAATCTCGTATTTTTACAAAGTAAATAAGGACATCAGATGTTACCACACTGGTCCACTGCTGTTGGATGTCCCAATACAAACTGAATAAAACTATCAACTCCATCCCTAAACTCCTCTGACACCACTCCGTCAACTACTGTACGATTCATCCATGAACGATCAATTCTAGCCATATTTACCTACGAAATTAAAAAAATCATATCAATATGTCTTATCACTACTTCTAAGAAAATATCGACAACAACATCATCATCATCATCATCAGAGCCTTATCCCAATTATTTGGGATCGGCAACATGAATATCTCCTTTATTTTTATAGAAAGGAACTACAACACTTTTCCTCAAAACTTCTGACATTCTCCATTCCTTTAAAATTTTATTAAAAATTTTAGTTAGCCACTTAATACCAATGTCTCCTAGGCTTTTCCATACTTCAATTGGTATGCTATCTGGTCCTAAAGCCTTGCCCACTTTCATTTTCCTTAAAGCATCCTCCACTTCTGACATCTTAATACGCCTGAAATATTGATATTTATCAAATATTATGGACTCTTGGGTACCTTCTAAGAAAAAATAATTGACGCAATCTCCATTAAGTAACTTCTGAAAATAACTATGCCACCTCTTTTTAATCTCAAGATCCTTGGCTAAAAGGTAAGGACCCATTTGCTAGCAACTGAGAATGTAAAATCTTTACATCAGGATATTCTGCACCAACTAGTTTTAGTTTTGTTGGCAACCAAGCCCCTCCCCCTCCCTGTGTCTGTGAGAGTGAGAGTGAGAGTGAAAGAGGGGAATACCTGCGGTGGGGGGGTGTCCGCTAGAAAGAATTTGACCGATGCCGCTACCGGAGCTCACCGCCGCTGCTGCGCCCTCACTGTCTGTGCCACCTCCGCTCGCCCCTCACCGGCGTCCCTGGGTAGCTCCGCCGTGCCCGCCCGCCCTCGCCACTCTGTCGCTCGCTGGTGAGAGATTAAGAGGGGGGTGCAATCGTGAGAGAGGAAAGGGAGATCGAGAGGAGGAGGAAGGGGGGAGGACTAAGGAGGAAAGGAGAGGGGACGCTTTTTAAAATTCTTATCTCTTTTTATTTGCCTCCATATTTTCATTTGGCACCATGTTTTCATTCATTCATTCGTGATTTTTTGTCATTCATTCATTTCTTCTAATAGGATAAAATCTCTCTCAATATAAAATATCATTACATCTAAAAAATATTATTTATTATTTAGAGATCTGAAGATCTGTAATTTAGAAAATTTTAACTTTTTTTATGAAATGAAACACGGGACCCATGCACGGAAACCCTCCGAAACCCATGAATGTTAGAGCTAGTGGGAGAGAGCAGCGGCACCGACGATGGGGAAATTTCTTTTATCGATTTTACTCACGATAGGGCGTGCCAATCACATGTGTGACAATGTGTTAAGGATCCAAGACTAGGATGGTCTATACTAGCCCAAGGTGCGCTCATTTTGATCACTAAGCAGACGATGGTGGGCATTGGGTCAGGACTGGAGACCCGCCGTGCCATAAAGGTCGATCACGGTGATAAGAGGGGGAAACGTTTGATTAATCGCCAAGCAATGGGACTGCATGACTGTAACGACCCGAGAATCCGATTACCGGGAAGGCCCGATAACCCGAGACTCGCACCGCCACCCACGAGCCCGAAGACTCGGAAGGGTTAAAAGGATGGTGTGGAGACTACACAAGTATCACAAATAATTACATAAATTAAACAGTTATAATGTTAAGCAGGAAATAAATTAACATATTACATGGTCCACAATAAAATAACAACAACAGCAACAGTAGTCCACGACTAGTACAGTGACAAGAAAGAAAAGTACAGCTACACGGGGCATACCCCAGCTCTGACCTCTGGCACTACCTCTGGGCACCCGCACCACGCTGCGCTCCTGACGCGCTCCCCGAAGGTGGCGCCTTACCTGAAACACGGTGAAAACACGCAGGGAATGAGTCTCAGAACAAGACTCAGTAGGGATCACTCGGACCCTACCTCGCAAAACGAGAAACCACTACACTAGTGGTAGGAAAGTACCTCGTGAAGGAAAGCCCTGTACTCCACAGAACTAGACCCTACGGCACGCAAACCGACACACGTGCCACGGTACGAGAAGACCGAAACTCAACGGTCGAAGCAATACGGAGTGACCATAAAATCACCCGAAGGCAACTCCACTGCCAAATCACAGGATAACTGGGTCACCGGCTCCTCGACGCTCGACGCGAAATCCTCCGAAATAAACGAATGAGACGCGCCAGAATCAAATAAAACCCGAGCCGCACAACCCAAAATCTGAACGGTACCTTCCACGAGCTGTGACGCCACTGCCTCTGCCCTGGTCAAGTGCGTGATCTGGCCACGAGCCCTCTGCCTGCCTCCCACGCTAGCTGACCTTGGTAGCGGCGGATACTGTCCCTGTTGCTGCTGCTGCTGCTGCTGCTGGGGAACCTGCTGTTGTGGCGGCCTCTGAGGACAGTCACGCGCCATATGCCCTGGCTGGTCACACCGAAAACAGATGATCGACGCCGTGCACTGCCTGCCTGGGTGGGTCCCACCACACCGTGGACAAGGTCCTCGCGATCCACCCACTGATCCCTGACGCTGCAAAGGAATCGGCTGCTGTACACTGCCCGATGAAGCCTGCCCCTGATCCCTAGACTTCTTCTTGCCGAACCCTCTCTTGAAGAACTTCTTGACCTTCGAGCCGAAGGACGCAGATCCTGTCACCGAAGCTGCATGTGCCGGCACTCCTGAACCACTCATCGCATGCTGGAAGGAACCCTGCTGCTGGGTAGCCGACTGCTGGCTGCGACCTGACAAAGACTGCCCCTGGCTGATCGGTCCTCGAGTTCTCTGCATATCCATCTCCAGGGAAATCGCAACACGAGACGCTGTCTCTAGATCAGTGGCCCCATTCACGATCAAATGGTGCCTCAGCTCCAACCTCAAGCCCTGCACAAACTGCGCGGTCCTCACCCTCTCATGCTCCATGATGTGAGGTGCATACCGACCCAGCTCAACAAATCGAGCCCTGTACTGCAACACGGACATGTCACCCTGTACCAGCTCCAGAAACTCCCGCATCCGCTGCGTAGCAACAACATCTGGACAGTATGTACGCTCGAAAGCACTGACAAAGTCATCCCACTCGACCTGCTCAAGTGGACGAAGCTGAAAGGACGTCTTCCACTCGGAAGACCACCACCTCCGAGCGGTACCCTGCAACTGGTTGTAGGCCAACACCACTCTGTCCTCGGCAGTACTCTTCACAGAACTGAACACCCGCTCCATCTCATCAAGCCAATCACGAGCCGCATCAGGGTCTGCCTGGCCGCTAAAGTAAGGTGGATGGAACTGCATGAAGTCCCTCACTGCTCGGCCTGGCCCACCCCTGACAAATGAGCCCTCAGCAGCCTCTCCGTCAAACTGCTGAGACATGAGATGGTACATGCCACGGAAGAAATCCTCGGCCCCCGGAGCTCTCGCAGCATCCGCAGCATCGGTAGCTCCCGGAACTCTGCTATGCTCCTCCTGGTCCCTCTGGACCCCCTACTGGATCTCCTGACCTCCAGCCGACTGCCCCTGCTGAGAGCGAGAACTCCTCCTCGGCGCCATACTCGCTCCTGAAGCACAAGACAGAAAACACGAAAAACGGCAAGGTCAAAATAAACACACGGTGCCCAATGCCAGCGTCATATGTACATCATCGCTGTGGACTAGTGGATTCGGACGTCGTTTTCCGTTGACTCGAGAGTCTACTCCTTCAGTGACCCTCCACTAGTCGTAGCCTACTAGTACGCGGGTGCTAGTCGCACCAGGGAGTGGTGTACGGGCCGACCTTTCGAGACGGTTTGTGGACCGGTTACCATTGGGCCCCACATCTTGTAGCCAGAGTCCGGCTGAGGGGAAAACCGGTCAGAGGGCCAGACCAGGGACGTGCGGTCTGTGTGTGCACACGTGGTTGGGGGCGGTTGGACCCACGTCGACGGGCGTGACCCCAGCTAGTCACTTGTTTGTGGTTACTTGTACGGTGTTTGCGCCTCGGGTAGGACCTACCACGTCAGGCGGTTCACCTGCGGTGCGGTAACCGGTCCACAAACCGTCTCGAAAGGTCGGCCCGTACACCACTCCCTGGTGCGACTAGCACCCGCGTACTAGTAGGCTACGACTAGTGGAGGGTCACTGAAGGAGTAGACTCTCGAGTCAACGGAAAATGATGTCCGAATCCGACAACGTGTGGGAATCACCCCACGCACCAGCCCCGTCGCACGGTGACCACGGTCGGAAAAGAAACAGACGCACTGCCCACGGTCAAACGCCTGACCGAGGCAAACGGAACCTCCGGACAACAAAGACACGGTCACGGAACTCCACGGGGTGCCCGGGACGCACACACGGCCCAAGAGAGACACCCGACAGAAGGACAGGTCGCGCTAGGGATACCCAGCGCGACACGGAAGAACGCGCTAGGGAACCCTAGCGCAACAGAGAAGATCGCGCTAGGTCTCCCTAGCGCGACAGGGACCATCGCGCTAGGTCTGTGTGTGCACACGTGGTTGGGGGCGGTTGGACCCACGTCGACGGGCGTGACCCCAGCTAGTCACTTGTTTGTGGTTACTTGTACGGTGTTTGCGCCTCGGGTAGGACCTACCACGTCAGGCGGTTCACCTGCGGTGCGGTGTAAGACGTCAGGGGACGCTACCGGCTGTGCTTCTAGTGGGTGGTACTCCTGTCGAGTACGGAGTGTCAGACTGTCAGTCGTGTGTTTCTGACCTTCGGGTTTGACGGTTCGACCGTTGAGTTTCAGTCTTCTCGTACCGTGGCACGTGTGTCGGTTTGCGTGCCGTAGGGTCTAGTTCTGTGGAGTACAGGGCTTTCCTTCCCGAGGTACTTTCCTACCGCTAGTGTAGTGGTTTCTCGTTTTGCGAGGTAGGGTCCAAGTGATCCCTACTGAGTCTTGTTCTGAGACTCATTCCCTGCGTGTTTTCACCGTGTTTCAGGTGAGGCGCCACCTTCGGGGAGCGCGTCAGGAGCGCAGCGTGGTGCGGGTGTCCAGAGGTAGTGCCAGAGGTCAGAGCCGGGGTATGCCCCGTGTAGCTGTACTTTTCTTTCTTGTCACTGTACTAGTCGTGGACTACTGTTGCTGTTGTTGTTATTTTATTGTGGACCATGTAATATGTTAATTTATTTCCTGCTTAACATTATAACTGTTTAATTTCTACAATTATTTGTGATACTTGTGTAGTCTCCACACCATCCTTTTAACCCTTCCGAGTCTTCGGGCTCGTGGGTGGCGGTGCGAGTCTCGGGTTATCGGGCCTTGATAAGTGTATATTTTTACCTGATAATTAATGATATATCATACTTTTATGGGCTTTAATATGTATCACTATGCACCTATCACCCTTAATTTCAATTTCAGCTCAAAATGAGTAATTGCTTGATTTAATATAATTTTGATTCTATTTTGCAGCCAAAGCCCACACATCTAAAGGCCCATGAGATTGTGTAATAAAAAAAAGTAAAAAAATAAAAAAGTAAAAAAATATTGTATTTATTGATTATTCAATAGATACACTCATATATATATATGTATATAAGTATTATATTATATATATGTATGTATTATATACATAACACATATATATATAGATATATAACATTTTTTAACATAGATAAATGCAATTATAACACATATGTATATACCCATTATATATGCATACGTAATATTTAATGCATGGTTTAGTAGTGTGGCTTGAAGGGCTTCCAACGCAAAGGCAACAGGGTCAAATTGAAATTTAATGCATGGTCTGGTTCAGTAATATTTAATGCATGTGACTGCACATGCCTTTACACACAACTCTTTATGTACGTGATGGCAAATCATTTGTGGGTGGTCAAATTGCAGGCAGCGGTCTTCAACGTCGGCAAAAGCCAACAGGGTCCTCGAGCAACGTTTCAAAGCATGCACAGGAGATGGCCAACTTGTGTGGCCTTCGCAGGCCTCACGCGGCTGACTTCGCATGACAGGCGGAGTAAACATGGCGGGGTTCATGCGTGGGCACGTCGACAGTGGCAAACACGGCGGGCTTCGGAGGTCTCCAATGGCAGGCGCAAGACGTACCACAGTTTTGGTGGGCGACGTGGCTAGCAGATGGCCAAACAATGCAGGAGGAGGGCTTCTTCAACGAAACGGACGGCTCATGCAAACATGTGCACGGTCGCAAAGGTCGGCAGGCAGCTGGCTTCGACGAGCGTGTTTCGCGGCGGAAAAGAAGACAATAGGCACAGGCCGACTTGTTGGCTGAGATATTCTCACGGGCTGGAAGCCGTAGGTGACTATGGCGGACACGGCAATGAAAGAGAGAACATGGAGAAGAGAAGAATATAAAAAAAATGTGTTTAGCCGACATTGAATTTAACAGGGGCAGTTGGCCCTTCACACATTGTCTTAAAAGTGGGTAGAAAGATAAGGTGGTGGGCTTGATTTTCAACAAATCTCAAAGTATTCATATTGTAAAGAGCTTAAGATTTGGCCTATAAATAGAGCCCCTATTGGCAAGTTCAAGGGGTTGGAGAGGGTTGTTGTTTTTATTTTTGAAAGGTCACTGCTTTGTATTTTGAGTGTTGAGAGGTTGTGATCTTGTTGAGAGTTTTCATTGATTCAGAGAGAGAGTTCCTTGTAATGTGTGATTTGAGAGTGATTAGTGCAATATTAGTGGTTTTCTTGTGTTAATTATGTTATGTTCAAGGTGTTCTTAAGAAAGTTAGACTGTTTTTTGCCCATTTTCGACCTGTTATGAGCTCATTTTAAAATCTTGTCTTCATCAAAGTTGTTTGTTTTTCTGTTCTCCACACTTTCTATGTTTACCATTTCTTCTAATTCCTCTTCGTTCTCAAGTTATGATGTAATTTTCTAAGTGCTGTCCTGACGTGGTACTGTTCATCCGCGGTTATAGGCTCCCCCATTCCTCCGTTTTGAAGTCCTTCTTAATCTCTTTTCCCTCTGCTTTCTTCACAAAAGTTCTTCCTCTCCCTTAGATCTAGATTTTATCTTTCTTCCACTTCTTCTAAATCTCATCCGTTCTAGAGTTATTAATTGTTTGTTAGAGGTCTTTGTTGTACGGTTTAGTTTTGTGATTATCTATGTGTATCATTAATTGTCACAGATCTTATCTCTCCGTTTTCACCCTCTTCTGATCTTATTTTCTCCCTGAGTTCTTCATCAAAGTTGTGTGTTTTCAAGTCTTCTTCAATTTCTTCTTCTACCTCTTCTCCTAATTCTCAACCGTTTGAAAGATAGAATTAAATTTCTAAAGTTCAGTTTTTTCTAGATTTAATTTTTCATCCATCCATATAGATCTCAGTTTTTAATGATTTTCACCTTCTTCCTTTTATTTTCTGTCTTTGAGTCCTTCATCAATCTTCTTCCTCTCTTCGTCCTCTACAACTTTGCTTTCTTCCATTTTTTCTAAATCCCTCTAGTTTTAAAGTTATTCTTTGTCCAAACTCGCTGTTATTCTCAGTCAATTTTCCTTGTAGTTCTTCGTCATTTGTAACTTAGTTTAAATTAATGTAATTAGTGTGAGTTCACATCAAATTAGCTTTTTCAATCAAAAGAATTCTCATCCACACCATTGCAAAAGTTTTGTTTCTCTGTGGATCGACCCGTCTTCACCACTCTACTCGAATTTAAATCTTTTTAAGTGGTTGAGTTCGGTATATTATAACTTTGATAAGCGGGTGTATTAACGACGTACGTTTCCAGCGAGTCAATTTTTGGCGCCGTTGCCGGGGAACGAATATTTTTTAATGGTTGGATACTCTTTTGTTTGATTTGTATATCTGTATATTAATTTGCTTCTTTTTATTTTATAGGAAAAAGAAAATAAAAACGGAAAAGCAAAGACATTGGAAATTCGGACCTGAAATTCATGGGAAATTACACATCGCAGAAAGCCTGTAAGCGTCGCTGAAAGCCTGCAGACGTAGGTATTCTGGAATTCTTAAAAATCTAGCAAAAATCAACCGTCGCTAAAGGTCAGTAAGCGTAGGTACATGTTCTATTTTTCTAATTATTGGAAAATCTTTAAAAAATCAGAAAAATTCATGAAAAATACATAAAAATTAGAAAAATTCAGAAAACACAAAAATACCATTTTAGGCTTCATTTTGTGATAAATTTGCATATCATTGTTAGTTTATCATTTATACCTTCATCTATTCATCTCTTAGTGAAAAATTCAACAAAAAAAAATCAAATATCAAAACCAAAGAAAAGATTGTGCTGGTTAGATAGGATCATTAACTAAAAAAAAAAAGAACCAATACTTGCACCAAAATAAAAAAAAATCACATTCCAAGATTAGAAATCATACACATCATGTTGTAGGTCATGCATCATCTACGTTGCATTAATTTCATTCCATATTATGTTTAGAAAATAATTGTTCATGCATTTGCATATTAACCCCTTGTTTGAACATTGATTGTGCATTTCATCTCAAATCACTCTAAGGGCATTACCCCTAAACAAGATAAGGTGGGGATTTCATCACCCTCCCTTAGCCCAAAAATCACAAACTTCTTCATCTGTGCATCACCTAAGCCATTAATAAAAATTCAGTAGACGTTGACCCTAGGATCACACTGTGATTCTTGTGTTATTTGAGTTTTTTTCCTCATATGAAAACCGGTGTCTAAGGCAAGACGGTCGGACGGCAAACGCCTTAAGCGGGCTAGTGGTTTTGTATAATAAGGTCCCTACGCAAGTAGGGGGAACCTCCCACTTCCCCACCCCTTACCTGGCCGGTGGACATACTAAGGGTAAACTTAAATTCACCTTAATCATTTTGTGAAACCCCATTTGTAGGTTTAGGTCACATTTAGGTCTTTAGGATCATTTTGTGAAAATTGGTTTGTGTTTGCATAAAAAAAATAAAAAGAGAAACAACAACAAAAAAAAAAAAACCAAAGAATCATCCTCTTCTCTTCTCTTCTTTCTTCTCTTCTTTATTCTCTTCTCTCTTCGTCTTGGTTGTGTTCAAATCAAAATAAAAAAAAATAAATAACTAAATCATCACAAAAAGAAGTGCTCTCATCTGTCCTAGTTTATGCAAGGTAGGAGATCCCTTCACCCACCTTTGTTAGGACCGATAGACGAGGTAGAAAGGTTAGTGCATTCGAGAAATCACCATAAACCTAACCTCATGGCAGACCAAAATCAAAATCAAATTCAACAAGTTGCCCCCAAGCAAATGAAGGAATACTTCTTACCAAATCAATATCAACCTTATTTTTTGCTCAAACACCTCAAAATCAAGCAGCCCACTATGAAATTAAATCAAGCACCATTCAAATGTTGCCATCCTTTTATGGCAATACAAATGAGGATCCCTACAGACATCTGGATGAGTTCCTCCAGATTTGCTCCACGGTTAAAATTTCTAATTTCTCCGATGATGCTCTTAGGCTGACTCTTTTCCCCTTCTCTCTCAAAGACAAGGCCAAATATTGGTTGGGAGCCTTGGGTAGGTCAATTGACACTTGGGCTGAAATGCAGAAAGAATTTTTGAAGAAATTTTACCCCATAGGACGAACCAATACCATGAGGAGAGCAATTACTGGATTCACGCAAAACCATGGGGAACAAATCCACGAGGCTTGGGATAGGTTGAAGGATTTACTAAGGAAATGCCCTCACCACGGATTATCACGCTGGCAAATTGTTCAGGCATTCTATGAGGGATTGACTGATAATTACCGGCAAATGGTGGATGCCTCATGTGGGGGAGCCTTTATGAGTAAGAGCGAAGATGAGGCGTATGAGTTATTTGAGATGCTCAGTGAGAATTCTATTAGTCATGCCTCGCTCTCATCTTATGAAAGAGTCATTGGGCCGACTAAAAAGGGCGGGCTCTATGAGGTGAAAAGCCAAGTTGAGTCTGAGAATCGGATGGACATAAATGCATTGACTCAGAAATTGAACAAGATGGATTTGTTGGCACAAAAGATAGAGAAGGTTGACCTGGTAGCTCAAAAGCTCGATCAATTGTTATCGAGGCATGAACCTTCTTCTTCAGCCTCTCAACCTCAACCATTCTCCGCTCCCAATCATGGCGAAATTTGTGCCATTTGTTCTAGCCCTGACCATGGTGTCACTGATTGCCCCACTGCAGCTCAGCTTCCCCCATTCATCCAAGAACAAATCTTCGCTGCTCAGGGTGTCTCTAAGCCTCCATATGATACTTACTCCAACACCTACAATCCAGGCTGGAGAAATCACCCGAATTTTTCTTGGAAATCTCAACAAGGTCCACCCGCCCAATCGAATACCTCATTTCAAAAACAACCATTTCAACCTCACCAACAACACCAACCTCCGTTTCAACAAGCTCCGTCTCAGCATCATTTCTCTCAATCCAATGCACCATTCCAACAATATTCTCAACCTCATTTGCAGCATTCTCAGGCCCCGTATCATCAACCTTCTACTCAACATTTCCAGAGCCAGTACCATCCATACAATCCAAACCATTTTCAAGCTCCTCCTCCTCCTCAACATCTTCATCCCAATTTTGATGAAAAATTTGACCAACTCCAACAAATCATTCTTACTCAGCAACAATCTATTGCTAAGTTGGAAGGTCAAATAGGCCAATTGGCCGCAAGTAATGTGAGGAGAGAGGTGGGTCAACTTCCTAGCCAACCAATGGCTAACCCAAGGAACCAACCTCCGGGCTTCCCCCAAAGAATTCCTATTCTACCTCACCCGAACCAACCTCAACCGCCCCATCCTCCGGGTCCCCAATTTGAGAATGCTAAGGCAATCTCGTCTCTTAGGAGTGGGAAGGTTTTGAATGATCCTTACAAGGCCCGGGAAATTGTCAGTAGTTCGGGCCAAGAAACCAAAGAGGAGGGTGATGAGGAAGAGGAGCCCGTAATTGGAAAAGAACTAAAGAAGCCGGATGGTGGAGAGAAGAAGCTGGATAAAGGAAAGGAAAAAGTTGAAGGAGGACCTAACGATTATGTGCCTAAAATCCCTTTTCTCGATGCTCTGACATCGAAGGCTCACAAGAAAGCACCGGTGCATCAAGAAGAATTAGTGGAATTGTTTAAACAAGTCAATATAAATATTCCACTCTTGGACGCAATCAAGCATGTGCCGGCATATGCAAAATTTCTAAAAGAGCTTTGTACTCCGAAGAGGGAGTCAAAGGCGGTAACTCAAAAGATCCGCTTGTCCGAGGATGTAAGTGCTGTGGTGATGAATCATTTACCGAAGAAATTGAAGGACCCCGGAGCCCCGTTAATCTCATGTGCTATAGGTGGCGTCACTTTTGATAGAGCATTGCTAGACTTAGGTGCTAGCGTAAATCTTCTACCCACCTTTATCTATGAGAAATTTGATCTGGGAGAGTTAAAACCCACTTCAATAATCCTTCAATTGGCGGATCGGTCGGTAAAAACTCCAAGGGGTCTGTTGGAGGATGTGATTGTCAAGGTGCATGAGTGTTATTTCCCGGTGGATTTTCTCATTTTAGATATGGCCTCGACCCAAGACTTAAAGCACACACCCATCATTTTGGGTCGTCCATTTTTAGCTACGGCTAAGGCCAATATAAATTGTGCCACAGGAATGATGGATATCTCGTTTGGAGGTGAGAAGGTTGCATTAAATGTGTTTAAGGCTTCTCAATACCCGGACCACGAAGAAGAATGCAATATCATTGATATATGTGAGGAGGTGCTGGATGAATGTCCGAATGACATCGAAGAAACCCTAGAAGAGGGTAGTATGCTTCAGGATTCTTCTCTCTCTTTCTCACCCTGGTCTAGGGTAGAATCACTCCCTCCATTGAAATCCAAACCTGCACTTCCATCTCTGGATCATCCGCCAACTCTTGAACTGAAACCTCTACCGGATTCTCTCAAATATGCTTATCTGGGTCCTGACCAAACTCTGCCCGTAATTATTGCTTCTCATCTCACTTCTGCTCAGGAATCTCAGCTATTAGATGTCCTTAAGGAGCATAGGGGGGCGATGGGATGGTCGGTGACAGATCTCAAGGGCATCAGTCCGGATGTTTGTATGCATCACATTTATTTAGAGGACAATGCCAAGCCGAGTAGGGAAATGCAACGCCGGCTGAACCCGAACATGAAAGAGGTAGTCAAACAAGAGGTGGTGAAGTGGTTGGATGCCGGGATTATATATCCCATTTCTGATAGCAAATGGGTCAGCCCCACACAAGTTGTTCCGAAGAAATCCGGGCTGACCGTGATTCAAAATGAGAAGGGAGAAGAAGTGCCAATGAGAATACAAACGGGGTGGAGAGTCTGTATTGACTACAGAAAATTAAATTCCATGACAAAGAAAGATCATTTCCCTCTCCCGTTTATAGATCAGATTTTGGAAAAGTTGGCCGGGCAATGATATTTTTGCTTTCTGGATGACTACTCTAGGTATAATCAAGTTGCGGTCTACCCGGAAGATCAAGAGAAAACCACATTCACGTGTCCCTATGGCACGTTTACTTTTCGGAGAATGCCATTTGGGCTTTGTAATGCCCCTGCCACCTTTCAGCGGTGTATGATGGCCATCTTTTCTGAGATGGTGGGAGAATTTTTGGAGATTTTTATGGATGACTTCTCCGTTTTTGGTGACTCATTTGATAATTGCTTGGAGAATTTAAAGAAGGTACTAGCACGATGCATAGAATCGAACTTGGTGCTAAGTTGGGAGAAGAGCCATTTTATGGTTCGAGAGGGCATTGTGTTAGGACATGTGATTTCTGAAAAGGGGATGGAGGTAGACAAGGCTAAGGTCGATCTGATTTCTAATCTTCCTCCCCCTTCGTCCGTCAAACAAATCCGCTCTTTTCTTGGCCATGCGGGTTTTTATAGAAGGTTCATTCAAAACTTCTCTACCATCACTCGTCCGCTCACTAAGCTCCTAGCCAAGGACACCCCATTCCAGCTCGATGAGTCTTGTCTTAAAGCTTTCCATTCCCTAAAGGCAGCCTTGACCCAAGCTCCAATTCTTCAAACACCAGATTGGTCACTACCTTTCGAAATTATGTGCGATGCCTCGGATTATGCTATTGGAGTTGTCTTGGGGCAAAGGATCGATAAGAAACCTGTGGTGATCTATTATGCGAGTCGCACTCTCGCGGATGCTCAATTTAATTATACCACCACAGAGAAAGAACTTCTGGCCGTTGTTTTTGCCCTGGAAAAATTTCGCTCATATCTGTTGGGGGCCAAAGTTATTGTCTATTCTGATCACACTACTTTAAAATATCTGCTCACCAAGAAGGATGCTAACCCCCGTTTGATCCGGTGGATTCTATTACTTCAAGAATTTGATTTAGAAATCAAAGACAAGAAGGGGTTAGAGAATGTTGTGGCTGATCATTTGTCTAGGATAGTGATACCTGAGAGTGCTCCCATGTCTGATGCCTTTCCAGATGAACATTTGTTATCTATCTCTCACATTTCAACCCCCTGGTACGCTCACATTGTCAACTTTTTGGCAGTAAGACAAATCCCGGGTGGGTGGACTAAGCAGGAAAAGGATCGGTTCTTTTCACATGTCAAACACTATTTTTGGGAGGACCCGGAACTGTTTCACATGGGTCCTGATCAGATCATACGGAGATGTGTCCCCGAAGAGGAACAACAATCAGTATTGAATTTTTGTCACAATCTAGCTTGTGGGGGACACTTCTCGGGAAAGAAGACTGCGGCTAAGGTTTTACAAAGTGGATTCTATTGGCCCACTTTATTTAAGGATGCTTATGAATTTTCAAAAACGTGTTTGAGGTGTCAAGCTGTGGGCAACCTTTCTAAGAGAGATATGATGCCGCTTAATCCCATTCTGGTAGTGGAAATTTTTGATGTTTGGGGTATTGATTTCATGGGACCGTTTCCACCATCTTTTGGATATGAATATATCTTGGTGGCGGTCGACTATGTTTCAAAATGGATTGAAGCTATCGCCACAAGGACCAATGATCATAAGGTGGTGATGAAATTTGTGAAAAAGAACATCTTCTCTAGATTTGGGTGTCCTCGGGCTATGATTAGTGATGGGGGGTCCCATTTCACGAACTTCCAATTCCGAGCTTTGCTTCGGAAATATGGCATCACTCATAAACTCGCTACCCCCTATCATCCCCAAACTAGTGGGCAGGTGGAGGTTTCCAATAGGGAGATAAAGAACATATTGCATAAGACAGTTAGGCCGGATCGGAAAGACTGGTCTGAGAGACTAGATGATGCACTTTGGGCCTATAGAACTGCCTTCAAAACTCCTATCGGTATGTCGCCCTATCGTCTCATTTTTGGAAAAGCCTGCCACTTGCCCGTCGAACTGGAACATAGAGCATATTGGGCCATTAAGCAAGTGAATTTTGATCTCAATCAAGCTGGAGCCCAAAGAGCATTACAACTCAATGAACTGGAGGAACTTCGGAACGAAGCATATGAAAATTCTCGGATTTATAAAGCTAAAACCAAGGCTTTCCATGATCACCATATTCATAGGAAAACTTTCCATGAAAATCAAAAAGTTTGGCTTTTTAACTCACGGCTACGTTTGTTCCCTGGTAAGTTGAAATCCAGATGGGATGGACCGTTTACTGTTGTTAAGGTATTTGACCATGGCGCCGTCCAAATTGTAAATCCACAAAATGGTCATATTTTTACTGTTAAAGGTCAAAGGTTAAAACCCTACTTGGAAACTGAGCTGTTATCACCTAAAGAATCCATCACATTAAGTGATCAGGTATAAATTCCTTTCAAACCTTCATGCGTCTGGCTGAAGACGGTAAACTTAGCGCTTCTGGCAGGCAACCCACGGTTTTTGTGATTCGATGTTTTGTGTGTTTGTGTTTCAGTTGCACGCAACAACGAGAAGGCGCTTTCGTCACTTCACCCCGCCCACCAGGTTGTGTCCTTCCATCCCACCCATATTTTATGTTTACTTGGTCTCTGGTTTTCTATTTACATATGTCATTGAGGACAATGCCATTTAAGTTGGGGGGGGGGAAGAATTTTTTTGAGAATACAATGAATTCTTGGATGATACCCTGCATTGTTACATAAGAATCTGTCATGTAAATCCCCATATTGAGTTTCATGATTCATGCTAAATTGAAAATGATTCTAGAATAGAAATGATTAGGGAGAAGGATGATGGAAAAGTTATTTACTCTAGCCATGGAAAAATGATCTAAGAACTCTCTTTAAAATTCATGTGCACTTTAGAAAAGATAAAAATATCACGTTGCACGCTAATGAACCAGATAGGACAAGCCTTCTGCTATTTTGGGTCTGTTACCTGATATTCTGCACTTCTTAACAAAAAGATCTTTTGATAAAGCTTTCTGCCAAGTTATCAATCAAAATTAGTGCAAAAGCACAATTGAAAAAAAAAATTGAGAAAAGAACACCATGAAAAATGCTCCGAATCTGAGTAACCGGGCCTACTTCACCTAAGACGTGTTGAGGTTCGCGTCAAAAGGATAAGGGAACCTTGATCTGCGAAACTGGGCCTACTTTAAGGTTCGTGTAAAACAGTGAAGGGTAGTGCAGCATCATGTGTGTAGAAAAAATATAAAGATCCCTAAGGGATGAAATAATAAGACAGACAAAAGCTAGTACGCTTAATGCTCTGATTAAAGAAGTGCATGGTTGAAAGGTACTTGTTCGGAATAGCAAAATGGGGGATGCAATTGTCTATACTGTGAATTTAGCATATCACATGTACAAGTGCTACTGAATTTTGATTAGAATTCTTAAATCATGTGTCTGACTTTCCAAATCTAAGGCTAGTATGTGTTAATATTTCCGGACTCTTAATCTTTAGTTATTTCTGTGAAGGAAAAGTTGGATATAATGGTATGAACTTTGTAAAACTCTTGGTGGTCCTTAATTGAAAACTGTTTGCATTGCTAAGGGACTAGCAATGAGTAAGTAGGGGGGTGTGATAAGTGTATATTTTTACCTGATAATTAATGATATATCATACTTTTATGGGCTTTAATATGTATCACTATGCACCTATCACCCTTAATTTCAATTTCAGCTCAAAATGAGTAATTGCTTGATTTAATGCAATTTTGATTCTATTT
This sequence comes from Amorphophallus konjac, assembly GCA_022559845.1. Taxonomy (NCBI): domain Eukaryota; kingdom Viridiplantae; phylum Streptophyta; class Magnoliopsida; order Alismatales; family Araceae; genus Amorphophallus; species Amorphophallus konjac. Next base: position 390,256,330 of record CM040126.1, read on the forward strand.
TGCAGCCAAAGCCCACACATCTAAAGGCCCATGAGATTGTGTAATAAAAAAAAGTAAAAAAATAAAAAAAGTAAAAAAAATATTGTATTTATTGATTATTCAATAGATACACTCATATATATATATGTATATAAGTATTATATTATATATATGTATGTATTATATACATAACACATATATATATAAATATATAACATTTTTTAACATAGATAAATGCAATTATAACACATATGTATATACCCATTATATATGCATACGTAATATTTAATGCATGGTTTAGTAGTGTGGCTTGAAGGGCTTCCAACGCAAAGGCAACAGGGTCAAATTGAAATTTAATGCATGGTCTGGTTCAGTAATATTTAATGCATGTGACTGCACATGCCTTTACACACAACTCTTTATGTACGTGATGGCAAATCATTTGTGGGTGGTCAAATTGCAGGCAGCGGTCTTCAACGTCGGCAAAAGCCAACAGGGTCCTCGAGCAACGTTTCAAAGCATGCACAGGAGATGGCCAACTCGTGTGGCCTTCGCAGGCCTCACGCGGCTGACTTCGCATGACAGGCGGAGTAAACATGGCGGGGTTCATGCGTGGGCACGTCGACAGTGGCAAACACGGCGGGCTTCGGAGGTCTCCAATGGCAGGCGCAAGACGTACCACAGTTTTGGTGGGCGACGTGGCTAGCAGATGGCCAAACAATGCAGGAGGAGGGCTTCTTCAACGAAACGGACGGCTCATGCAAACACGTGCACGGTCGCAAAGGTCGGCAGGCAGCTGGCTTCGACGAGCGTGTTTCGCGGCAGAAAAGAAGACAATAGGCACAGGCCGACTTGTTGGCTGAGATATTCTCACGGGCGCAAGATCAAAGGTGGAAAGGTGGAAGCCGTAGGTGACTATGGCGGACACGGCAATGAAAGAGAGAACATGGAGAAGAGAAGAATATAAAAAAAAATGTTTAGCCGACATTGAATTTAACAAGGGCAGTTGGCCCTTCACACATTGTCTTAAAAGTGGGTAGAAAGATAAGGTGGTGGGCTTGATTTTCAACAAATCTCAAAGTATTCATATTGTAAAGAGCTTAAGATTTGGCCTATAAATAGAGCCCCTATTGGCAAGTTCAAGGGGTTGGAGAGGGTTGTTGTTTTTATTTTTGAAAGGTCACTGCTTTGTATTTTGAGTGTTGAGAGGTTGTGATCTTGTTGAGAGTTTTCATTGATTCAGAGAGAGAGTTCCTTGTAATGTGTGATTTGAGAGTGATTAGTGCAATATTAGTGGTTTTCTTGTGTTAATTATGTTATGTTCAAGGTGTTCTTAAGAAAGTTAGACTGTTTTTTGCCCATTTTCGACCTGTTATGAGCTCATTTTAAAATCTTGTCTTCATCAAAGTTGTTTGTTTTTCTGTTCTCCACACTTTCTATGTTTACCATTTCTTCTAATTCCTCTTCGTTCTCAAGTTATGATGTAATTTTCTAAGTGCTGTCCTGACGTGGTACTGTTCATCCGCGGTTATAGGCTCCCCCATTCCTCCGTTTTGAAGCCCTTCTTAATCTCTTTTCCCTCTGCTTTCTTCACAAAAGTTCTTCCTCTCCCTTAGATCTAGATTTTATCTTTCTTCACTTCTTCTAAATCTCATCCGTTCTAGAGTTATTAATTGTTTGTTAGAGGTCTTTGTTGTACGGTTTAGTTTTGTGATTATCTATGTGTATCATTAATTGTCACAGATCTTATCTCTCCGTTTTCACCCTCTTCTGATCTTATTTTCTCCCTGAGTTCTTCATCAAAGTTGTGTGTTTTCAAGTCTTCTTCAATTTCTTCTTCTACCTCTTCTCCTAATTCTCAACCGTTTGAAAGATAGAATTAAATTTCTAAAGTTCAGTTTTTTCTAGATTTAATTTTTCATCCATCCATATAGATCTCAGTTTTTAATGATTTTCACCTTCTTCCTTTTATTTTCTGTCTTTGAGTCCTTCATCAATCTTCTTCCTCTCTTCGTCCTCTACAACTTTGCTTTCTTCCATTTTTTCTAAATCCCTCTAGTTTTAAAGTTATTCTTTGTCCAAACTCGCTGTTATTCTCAGTCAATTTTCTTGTAGTTCTTCGTCATTTGTAACTTAGTTTAAATTAATGTAATTAGTGTGAGTTCACGTCAAATTAGCTTTTTCAATCAAAAGAATTCTCATCCACACCATTGCAAAAGTTTTGTTTCTCTGTGGATCGACCCGTCTTCACCACTCTACTCGAATTTAAATCTTTTTAAGTGGTTGAGTTCGGTATATTATAACTTTGATAAGCGGGTGTATTAACGACGTACGTTTCCAGCGAGTCAGGCCTTCCCGGTAATCGGATTCTCGGGTCGTTATAATGATCGATAAGTCGATTCCTATAAAAAGAAGAGAGAGCGTGTTACAAAGCCTTAAAAGCCCCACGTCGGGGTACGAAAAGGTATTCAGAGCTGTATCGGTTACATGTTGACCATTTCCTTATTGTTATGTGCCCCCTCAAACTCATGTGTTGTGATTTTACCGACACGTCTATAATGATTTTTTGGGAGCTAGGGCTCCTCGCGGGGAATGCCACGTGGAAGATCTCCGATCTTGTACCAACCTCCTTGAGTCACGTGCACATCATTCGGGGCAGGTGTGGCCATCTCGGCCATCCCGACCACGGCTCGGGATGGGACAGTATCGATACAGAAAACTATAATATATATATATATATATATATATATATATATATTATATCAGAATAGACTAATTCAAATCATATGTTATCTCACTTGGTTAAGTGTTCCGCCGTTTGAACGGGTTTCTCCGGGTTCGAATGTCAGTTTCAGCGTAAGGTTTCCATAATTTTTTATTTGTCACCCTTGCGAACCCATTTTATACCCTTAACGTCTATTTGTCACCCTTAGCGCTCTATTTGTCGCCGCTGCCTTGAAAATTTTTACCATTGTTTCCACATTTGTCACCCTTATGAAGCTAATTGTGTTGTCTTGTTGCAGCTGTTCATCATGATTGGATAGATAGGTCGATGCACCTACCTAATGCATCGACTCATCTGAATAGTTTAATGTATTCATTCACACCTTTTTGCTTGTCCTCATGAATATGCATGAGTCTGCATTATTTGAGTACTTATTGCAATATCTCATGAAGTATATTTTATAAGAGTTTCGAAGGTTAACTCTTAAGGAATGACATTTTGATATTTTACCCTATTAAATTGGTAAATAAAGCGGACCCTGATTTCTCGACTATCTCTCACTTCTAAGCTTTTATTATCGTCTGCTTATTTCAACCTCAGCCAAGCTCTTTCTGCCTCGGTGCATCATCGTCCTTCTCCGTAACTCCCTGAAAACCCTAAGTCTGAGCATCACCTTCATACCTCGATGCACTAGAGGTTTCCTTCCATCTCTCCATCATCCTGTTAAAGTCAAAAACCCACCTCTCCTTGTTTTACTGTTACCCTATCTCCTACAGTATCTCTCTATGGCCTCTCGTCTACTTCAATGTCTTCCCAAACTACAAGAAGCAGAGGAAAGCAGACAATCTCAGAGTAATAGCCTGCGACAGATGTATCCAGATGAAAGGAATCTCGGTCCAAGTAATCTCATGACCGAGATGCATCTGCCAGTGGATCTCATCAACCGGAGTCAACAAAGGCGACAAAAAGGAAGGACCAAGAGTCAGATTCACCTGTCAGAAAAAGAGGGGCAACTCAGAAAAGAGTTAAGAAGAGTTTAATAAGGATAGAGCTCAAAGATGAAGGTGACAAACCAAGTGAAGCAGTGAGAATTTTGTTTCCAAGGTACATTGATATACATGACCACCAATTGCTTGAAAATTTTCCTGAATTAATGGAAATGATTGAATTTCAAGGATGGAAGAAGTTTGTCAGTAAGCATAAAATATATTATCCCAAGTTGGTGATTGAATTATATGGAAACCTGAAATGTGATGCTAGCATTCCAAAGTTTTGGACTCATGTTAGAGGAGTTGAAATTGATATCACCAAGCGTCTATTGCATGAAGCTCTTAGAATTACAGAGGGTGGAGCTGAAGAAGTTGGTTTTGTCTATGATAAATTTGAAGCATATTCAATTATGACTGGTTTACCTAGCAATCCTCAGGATGAAAATCAGACCTACATCACCAGCTTCAACACCAATCAGTTTCCTCCCCTTCAAAGGCTGCTACACCATAGTTTTACTACAATCATTACACCTCAAGGTGGTGGTCGGGGTCGGCTAACTGTTACCCAATGATTCCTATTCTACTGCATATTCAAGAACATCAAGGTCTATTTGCCAGACCTGATGATTCAAATAATGGGTTTCTATAAGAATGCTGGAAGACATTTACCATATGCAGTGCAGTTGACTGCAGTATTCAAGAGAATAAATATTCCGTTGAAAAATGAAAATTTCAAGGAAATCCCCACGTCAAATATCTATACAATGGATTTTGTTGAAAAGTATATGAAATTTAAAAAGGTCGGAGGTATGATTTTAAGGCAATTGCCTGGGGATAATCCACCACAAGTGGTTGAGCAGTCTCAACATCAGCCTGAGCAGCCAGAACAACCACTTGATCAACCTGAAGAACAAGCTCAACAGATGGAGTAGTAGGTTGAGCAAATGCAACAGCAACAGCAAGAACAAGAACAACAACAGCAAGCAGAACAACAACATCAATTAGAGTTTCCACTACAGCAGCAAACGTTAGAACAGCAATAGCAGCAGCAGCCAGAACAAGAGCAGCAACGAGAAATTCAACAAGAAATGGCTGAGGTTCAACTGGATCATCAAGAACCTCTAGCATCACCAGAACACCAACTACAAAACATCCCTCCTACGAGACAAGCTATAGGTGCAGATCCTCAAACCTCTCGAGCTTCTACATCATCTGTTCAAGAGACATGCACTCTCTTTCGTTTCATATATGCACAATTTGGGATGCTACATTCTGCATTGAAAGAACAGTCAAACTACTTTAAGCATCAGATGATTCAGTTCAGAGGAGAAGTAAACTCTGGAATGAGAGAAATGTCAAAAAAAATTATCAAAAATTGACTCATCTTAGGATGGAAGTAAACTGTAGAATTGCTGAAATCAACAAAGACAGGATACGTGCCAACAGGAATTTTCACAAACTAGTCCAAGATATTCAAGGAGCCCTTGGAGTTGCTGGAAATCAGATTGGCAAGTTGACTGACAGATTCAACCATCACGATGACAAGTTATTCAACGCCGCAGAATATTTTCATGAAACCAAAGAATAACACAATCATCTTGTCAGGAATTATGATCATATGACAGAAAAATTACAGATGACATTAAATACATGGTTGAAGTATTCAAGAATCATTACCCTCAACCAGCTTTTGAAGACCAAGGAGACAGATGGTCGCCTGGTATGGCTCCAGAGTCATCCTCTCAACTTCCTTTCGAGGCTACTCAGTCTGATGCACAGCTAACCCATATTGCTGATATGATTTGTCATCAAACAACTGTGCTCAACGCTAAAATGGAGTTGTTTCATGAAGCTCTACTTTAAAGGCATTTCTCCACTGATAGAAATCTCAGAACAGTTGCTCAAAGGGTCAATCAGAATGCAGAAGAACTACTGGCCTCACTTCAGCATGCTACACTCCCTCCTCACGGTCCTCCTACACAAGATGTGTCCACTCAGACTGATGCCACACTTGGAGAGTGATAATCAGGGATGCTATCATAGAACCCCACATTTTTTTTCTGATGGCAAAGGGGGAGAAGAAAATGAGTCAGAGTCATACAAAGTCAAAGAGGAAGTCAAAGAAAAAGTCAAAGTTGTCAGAGCTAAAACAGTCAAAGAGGCAAAGTCAGAGAAGACCAATCATAGGAGTTTGTAGACAAGAGTCATACATGTCATGTAGTTATGTAGTTATGCAAAGTCATGCATAGCATTTCTCACCCTTGATGTTCTATTTATCGGCCTTAACTCATATTTGTCAGTCCTATGAAGATATTTGTTTGCCTTATTTGCTGAAGCTGTCGCCTTCGACTCTTTTCACACTCAAAGCTGGAACCGTCACCTTAAATCCATTTGTCACCCTTATATATCTCTTTGTCACCGCTGGAATCTTCATTTGTCACCCTTAGGAGAGTATTTGTTACCTTTAGTCTTCTTCTGTTGTTCTTCCTCTTTTGTCATTTCTGTGTCCACTGTCGTTGGCCAAAGCTTGACTGCTTTGACTGGACGGACGAAGTTGCAAAAGCTTGACTTTGACTATTGACTTTGCCTGGAGTATTAGTGCATTGGGTCAACATAAAGTTGAAGTTGACTTAGCCTTCCTTGTCCTTGCATTGACTTTGACGACTGTGGTCAGCCATCGCTTGTTCTTCAGATTGCTTTAGAGCCCTTGGGATCACTGTTGACATTTATCTTCTTGTGAGCACTATAGGTCCTTTGTCTTCTAGTGAGCACGTCTCTCTCTTCTCCATTTCCTCCGTTCCCAGTCTTCTTCACCTTCAACTTCCTTCTCATTTGTTACCAATGTGAAGTTATTTGTTACTCTAGTTGAGCATTTGTCACCCATACTCACCTAATTGTCACCACTAAAGTCCAGAAGCCATCGCCCTTACTCTTACACTGCCTTGAAAGCCGCACGTCGGGCTTGTCTCTATTGATCCCTATTTGTCACTGTTAGAATGGTATTTTTTACCCTTGCTAACCCATTTGTCACCCGTGTAGACACATTTGTCGCCCTTAAGCTCCAATTGGTCCACGTGGAAAATGGGACACGTCGGCCATGTGTGGGTGTTGTTCGCGTATTGCCGCCGATGCAACGCCGCAGGCCACATCAACAGAAATGATGACGCCGAACTGGACATCAAAATTAAAAATCTCCAATTCTTTATTTACCCTTCCTGCCATGTCTTGGCTCTTAACAAACCTACCAAAAGGTGGTTCGTCTCTCCATCGTGCTCAACGTCTCCTCTTCCTCGCAGTGCTATTCATCTCCCCTACAAGCCATTTGTGAGCTCTACGTTTATTGTTGTGCAGTCATTCTCAATTGTCACTACTCTTTCATCACTGACAGCCATGGAGCCAAAAGAAGACACCCGTGCAACGCTTCGTCCGTCGTAGACTGGAAGTCCCACCTGCATCTCAGGAAGCTACGGTTCCTACAGCCGAAGAAGAAATGTCTGAGGAACCTAGGGTTTCTAAGGGCTCTACTTCAGGACGACAAGTTAAAGGTAGGGGGGTTCCTTATCTCCCTTACATATCTATTTGCCCCCCTTAAAGACCTACCTATCACCGAATTTTATGCATTTGTCACTCTTAAGCACCTATTTGCCACACCTAAACTCCTTCTCTATACATTTGTCACCCTTGCCTTAATCTTATTTTTTTTTGTATTTGTTGATCAGTCAATTAACTGAATATCTTGTTTACACATTTTTTTGAATCTAGTGAACATAAAGGTCATCTCGGCCCAGTGTTCTATGGAAATTTACATGAAGGATAGGGATCAGATGTCATTTTGTGAATGCCATAAGTCATTGATCAGGACCACACCCTTTGGTCCATATGTTGACAATGCTTCTCCCGTCACCTTCACCATGACACTACTGGAGGAGATTATTTGCGCCCATAGTGGAGGAAGTTACTTCCATATGGGTAGTAAGGAGGTCACATTCAATGTGGAAGATGTGGGCATAATTTTAGGATTACCTTGCTCCAGTCAGCCAGTTCAACATTATGGATCTACAAAATAGAAGTGGAAGATGCAGCATTGATTTGGATTTGCAGCAACATTTGACCGGAAGAAAGTGTGCTCTCTCATCCAGCAAATTGTTGGGTCCAATGAAGAGCAAGATGTTGCCGACACTGTCTGGCTGTGGATTGTACTCCCACTGTCCACTTTCCTTTGCCCATGGTTGATGCATTCTTGTCTACAACATATGCTATCATGCTTAGATGACATTGACAGAGTTTCAGATTATAATTGGGCAGCCGCCGTGCAACAGTTAACGATGCATAAGTTTGAGCAATTAGTGTCGGAGGTCTAGAAACGACGGTCAGGTACAATTGACCGTGCTAAGAGAAGAGTCAGGGATGCATCTCAGGCCCATACATTTATATTTGGTTGTTTTGCCACACTTGCTACAAGTTTTTTTATTTTTATTGTGTAATAATTAATGTGTCAATCGTTAATTCTATTGCATTGTAAAATAACTTGATATATTTCATATTACAGGTCTAATTTTTTGAGCACATGTGAGTGCGATAGCCACTAATTAAGGCAGGTGGCATTTCCTTGACTATTTAGGTGGGGGCCATTTCTAGATAGGAAATTAAAATTCTCCATTGGATCCCTGTGAGGCCAACATGTATTATGAGTACTAAAAACTTCTTCTTTGTCATTCAACATTAATGAATAACCAAAGTGATGTGATTTGAAATGCAGGTGATCGAAGGGCTCCTTGTTGAGCCAAGTGAAAGGGACATGGTGTATGGTGGTCAAATAATGACCCGACCCAGTGATGAGGAGACGTCCTCATTAGCTCCATACATGCCTGTGCTACAGGATATTGCTACTACATTGAAGATCCAACAACGGCTACTTGAGGAAATGAGGGCCTTCTTTCTGACTAGGGTGCAAGGGGCTCACATTATCGCTGATGCAGCACCTGCTAGGCCCGTTGAAAAGGTTATGGATGATGCCATGACACCGCAGGCAGCCCCTGGAGAGGAAGTGTAGGGGGGTGAAAATGTTAAGGAAAGTATCTGTCAAACTTTGGTGGACATTGTCGCCAATGTCCCACCTCCAATGCCCCTTCAACAAAGTACGGATGATACTGTGCCATCTACGGCAGCCCCTAAAGAGGATGTGCAATGCGAAATCCAAGCTCAGGTGGAGGCGACCAATGGGCATGGTGACCATCGTCCAGGTGTCTTTTCTCAGTCCATTCATCAACGGGACGAGAAGCCAGTGAGGAGACCAAGGGCACCTGCAAAGAAAATAGGACGGGGGAAGAAGAAGGTCAGTCTGCGTTGTTCCTACTTCTTATAGTATAGAATCTAAGATTGGTATATTGGCATAAATGTAGATGAGAGATGAAGCCAACCAGATCAAAAAGCTTCTACATAGTACTGATTGGATCTGCAAAGGCCGGTTGAAGCCGACAGATAACAAGACTGTGAATGAATTCATTGATGCTTATGTCTTGGGGAATATTAAGTAAGTTGTCTTCTTATAGTTTCTGTAATTATCCTGATTCGCCTTACTCTGACTACCATGAACATTTTTGTCCAATATAGTGGCCCCATATTTAAGTTATAGAACGAGATTATTTTGAAACGTTGTCATGTCATTGATCTATTATACGGTAAGATGATAGATGATACGGTACTTTCTTTCATTAATTGTGCAATTTTACGCCTCGCCCTACCCTGAACTTGTGTTTCTACTGCTAATAGAATCGTGATTGTTTGCAGGTGATCGACGCCATGATGTACCTCCTCCACTCAAGATGCAATGAATCTGGCATCTTTCATTGGTGGGTTTATTTTCCCACCATTGTAGTGAATCACATCAACGGCAAGATAGTGGCCAACGACGCAAAAACCATGGATTTGTTGCAGTGCGTATTCGAGAATGATGAATTATCAGAGCTACAGCAGAACAAATATTTATTCTTCATGTTACACTCAAGTAATCGCTGGCTTCTATTTGCTGTTGACATGGAGAATCACCGCTTTGTCTAATACAATTCTATGAGAGGCATGGCCATCCATGAAGGCACTATAAGAAAATGGGTACTTTTTCTTATCCATGTACATGTATAAAAGATATTTATAATGTGTCTATTGATTATTCCTTAATAATGTCAAATATTTCATTTGCAGGCTACAGTTGTACGGGGTTACTAAAGGAATATGGGACATTCGAGGGAGTTGATGAATGGAAACTTGTGTTCAACAACGAATGTCCTCAACAGGCAGCTGGAAGCCTCAACTGTGCCATTTATGTACTGAAATATGTTAATGAATTGTCAAGGAAGAGGGAGATATCATGGACATTTACTGAGGCTGATTGTAATATGATTAGAGCCCGGTTTGGGGCCGAACTCATTACCTTTGGAAATACAAGATCTTAAATAATTTCACGTCTCAAACCTCAGAATGTGGCATACCTATCTTGATTGATATTTCTTTTCTCATACATTTTGATCTTCAAAGTTTCATATGTTTTAATGTTGTTAATCCTAGTCTTGAGGGTGAAGTAGAGGATTCCCAGAGGAAGATTTCACCACAACTATTGCAGGAAGGGTCACTTCTTGAGCCAAGCTAGGAGACTCGTGATAATCCCAATCATGGTGGTGTAACTTCACAGCTGATTAAGGATGTTGCGGACGTCCAACAATTTAGCCAAGGTCCTTGTTACGAGGATGTTATCGGCCAGGCAGTGCATATCCCTTCTGGAGTGCTCCCCATGAATTATGGTCCGGCTGAACTACATGAAGAAAGTGGCGTGTATGGAAATATTCACCAGGTCTCACATCGCCAGGATTCTGGAATCCCAAGTGAACCGGAGAAGTCACTGGCGGGAAGTTCTCTGCATAACAGTGGGAGTGCGAAGAACACCAAGGTAATAACTTTCCCCAAAAACCAGGCTTCCCTTAACTCAACTCAATTGGCGGCAATCGAAAATATCTTTATGCCCAATGTGATCATAAATAAGGAAGGAAGGGTGACGCATATGGCGGGGGTTTGTACTAGATCGCAGCTTAAGGCGGTAGGAAAATCGTCTGGATATTCATCATCATGATCACCCCGGTAATACTATGGAATATCAGAGGTGTTGCCAATCTCACCTCTAAGCGCATTCTCAGGCATTTTGTTCGGCATTACCACCTTCAAATGCTTGCTATTTCAGAGCCTATGCTCCCTTTTAGTCATGCGGATTCTATCCGTTGCTATATCGGTATGAACTCTATTGCTGCCAATAACGGAGAGACTTCCAAAATCTGGCTTTTCTGGCAGAAGGAGATATCTCTCAATATTGTGAGTGTGTCAGCTCAGCATATCACCATTAGTATTCTAAAGGATGATAATGTCATATACTACTTTACTATGATATATGGGGATTGCAATAGATCCAATCGTAGGGATCTCTTCGACAACTTACTGGATTTCTCTGAACATATGACTTTGCCCTAGATGATTGGTGGAGATTTTAACTGCATTGTCTCTCCCTCGGAGAAAGTTGGTGGGTGTACCTCTAACTCTCAGTCCATGCTAGACTTTAACTCATTCATTTCTGCAACTGGGATGATCGATGCTGGCTTCTCTGGCTCTCCCTTCACCTAGTTGAACAATAGAACTGGTTGCGCGGCCATTAAGGCCAGACTGGATCATGTTCTGAATAACTCTCATTGGATTGACTTAGCCCAGGGTTTTCCCGTAAAACATCTTCCCAAGGGTCCTTCTGACCATGCCCCTCTGCTACTTCTCCAAGAGGCGATTCAAAGGCCACCTGCTCGCTTTGTATTCTAATAGATGTGGTGCACCCATGATTCTTTCCTGGCGACTGTCTCTGACACCTGGAATAATAATAATGCCTCACATCCCAACCCTTTTGTCAATCTGCAAGCTAAGTTGCGCGCAACCAAAAATGCCTTAAGGGTCTGGAATAAGGATGTCTTCGGAGATCTCAAAAGAAACATCGTGGAAGCTGAGGCAGCTGTTGTTGACACCTATTTTTTGCCTAAGAGTTGAGTCATTCTTCTTACCACTATTTTTGACGCCTCAAATCATCCATTACTCATTGGGCCATTTTTAGGCATGTCTTTGGGCTTATTTTATAGATACTTCCTCCCTGGCTAGGCCTGCTCTCGAATTCGGGCTTAATGGGCCTTGATTTCATTTGGTCTTTGGGGTAAGTAGGCTTATTTATCCCATTTTATTGATTTCCACCGCCCAGTACAAAGGTGGTCTAGCGATAGACCATTTTAGATGTTAGGCGGTCATTTTGGAGACCATTTATATCACTCAGAATTATCTTTGGATTAATTGGCTATTTTCTGAATTTCCACCGACAACCTAATACACGGTCATACACTGGGCCGTTTATTCAAATGTAACGGCGCATCAGTAGACCGCTTGGTAGCTAGAGTTGATTTTCAGATAATTATCTATTAATCCTATTTTTATTGATTTATCATCGACAACTGGTACACGGTCTGGCAATGGGCCGTGTGAATCTTTGGAGCAGTCTATCGGTGGACCATTTTTATCCTGAGAGTCCTACGTCGTATCACTCGGTCTGTTCTCTGGGATAAATGGCTTATTTATCTCATTTTCTATTTACCATCGACACCCATAGGAGGTCTAGTGTTGGACTGTTTATTGTTGTGGGCGGCCCATCGAGCGACCGCGTATAGGTCCGAGATCCTTGGACTGATTGATTTTTCTCTCTCCACCCGTGGTTGAATGAGCTGCTTCATCCTCGATTTTCTTCGTGGATTCTTAACCAAATGCGATGCCATTTGATCATGGGGAAAATTGGGAGTATTATCCCCGATTTATCCAAAGGAATGTCACCCTAATTATCGTCAGAAACTCCTCAATTTCGAGTGGACTTTCAGGGGTCTATAAATAGTACCCTTGGTCCAAGCTCGCAAGGGGGGGAGATCTAGCGTTCGCGTCGAAGTGATGCCGAATTCTTGAGCAGATCTCAGCCAGGGAGGAAGGCTCTCTACATCCATTTGAGCCTTCGGTTCAGGGAGCAGTAGTTTTTTTTTTAGTGCTTTAGTCTAGGTGTTCGGTTATTCATTCACTATTGCATGCTCGTTTCCTTTGATATTGAGAAGCGGGCTAAAAAGTCGAGAGATAATGGGAGCAGGCTAACAAGCTGGGAGACGTTAGAAGCAGGCTGTAAAGCTGAAAGATATCAGAGAGCGTGGTGGGACGGATGGGTCAATCCTGATAGTGGGCCTTGGCCGAAATGGTTGAGCCAAAAGAGGTTGGGTAGCATGATATGAGGGCCGAAGACAAGGGTCCCTTTTTGTTCTATGGCCCGGGGAGGGGTCCAAACCAAAGTGAATGTTCTATTCTTTTGTTCTCTGGCTGGGGAAGGGTCCAAACCAGATTGAAAGGTTGATTCTTTAATTCTCTGGCCGGGAAGGGGTCCGAACCAAAGTGGAAGGTTTATTCTTTAATTCTCTGGTCGGGAAAGGGTCCAAACTAGAGTGAAAGGTTTATTCTTTTAATCTCTGGCCGGGAAAGGATCCGAACCAAAGTAGAAGGTTTATTCTTTAATTCTCTAGTCGGGAAAGGGTCCGAACCAGACTGAAAGGTTTATTCTTTTATTCCCTGGCCGGGAAAGGACCCGAACCAAAGTAGAAGGTTTATTCTTTAATTCTCTAGTCGGGAAAGGGTCCGAACCAGAGTGAAAGTTTGATTCTTTTATTCTCTGGTCAGGAAAGGATCCGGACCAAAGTGGAAGGTTTATTCTTTAATTCTCTGGTCGGGAAAGGGTCCGAACCAGAGTGAAAGGTTGATTCTTTTATTCTCTGGCCGGGAAAGGATCCGAACCAAAGTGGAAGGTTTATTCTTTTATTCTCTGGTCGGGAAAGGGTCCTAACCAGAGTGAAATGTTGATTCTTTAATTCTCTGGTCGGGGAAGGACCCGAATCAAAGTGAAAGGTTGATTCTTTTATTCTCTAGTCGGGGAAGGACCCGAACCAAAGTGAAAGGTTGATTCTTTAGTTCTCTGGTCGGGGAAGGACCCGAACCAAAGTGAAATGTTGATTCTTTAGTTCTGTTTGGTGGCCAAAGGCTAGAGGTGGAGTCGTTGTCGGCTTGATGTTCGTTGGCTGAAGCCCCAATGGCTAAACATCTTGTCAGTTTAATGCCCTGTTGGCAAAACATCTTATCGATTTAACGTCCCGTTGGCGGAAGGTTTTATCAGTTTAACGCCCCGTCGGCGGAAGGTTTTGTCAGTTTAACGACCCGTTGGCGGAAGGTTTAGTCGGTTTAACGCCCCATCGGCGGAAGATTTAGTCAGTTTAACGCCCCGTCGGTGGAAAGTTTAGTCGGTTTAACGCCCCGTCGGTGGAAGGTTTGGTCGGTTTAACACCTCATTGGTGGAAGGTTTAGTCGGTTTAACGCCCCGTCGGCGGAAGGTTTGGTTGGTTTAACGTCCCTTCGGCGGAAGGTTTAGTCGGTTTAACGTCCCGTCGGCAGAAGGTTTGGTCGGTTTATCGCCCCGTCGGTGGAAGGTCTTGTCGGTTTAACGTCCCGTTGGTGGAAGGTTTTGTCGGTTTAACGTCCCGTCGGTGGAAGGTTTAGTCTGTTTAACGTCCCGTTGGCGAAGGTTTTGTCAACTTAGACAAAAGGTCGTGACACCGATAACATGTGAAGTCTATTTGTCGGATGGCTGAAGGCCGAGGGTGAAAGCCCATGTCTGTCTCAAGGCTCACTTTCTTTTCTTCTCATCTTTTATGTGGAGGGGCGAGTTCGAAGACCACATCCACCTCATAACTATTCTTTTTCTTTCTCTTCTTCTTTTATGTAAAGAGACGGGTTCAAAGACCACATCTGTCTCATGTGTCGTTTCTTTCCTTTCTTCTCTTCTTCTTTTGTGCGAAGGGGTGGGTGCAAAGACCACGTCTGCTTCCTGACTATTCTTTCTTTTCTACTATTCTTTTCTCATTAATGCCCCCAAACTGGGGTGTATTCTCTTAGTGTGCCCCCCAGGTTGGGGTACAACTTTTCTTCACCTGCCCCCCTAAGGTCGGGGTGTATACCTCTTTGCTCCCGTGCCCCTTGGCGGGGTGTATTTTTTTGCTTCTATGCCCCCGTGGCGGGGTATATTGCTTCTTCCTTAACTGCCCCTAGAGCGGGGTGTATTCTTCGTGGCTTCTATGCCCCCAGGCGGGGTGTGTTTCTTCTTCAACTGCCCCTAGAGCGGGGTGTATTCTTCATGGCTTCTATGCCCCCAGGCGGGGTGTGTTTCTTCTTCAAGTGCCCCTAGAGCGGGGTGTATTCTTTATGGTTTCTATGCCCCCAGGCGGGGTGTGTTTCTTCTTAAAATGTCCCTAGGCCGGGACCCATTCTTTGTGACTTCTATGCCCCTAGGCGGGGTGTGTTTCTTCTTCAAGTGCCCCCAGGCAGGGTATAGTCTTTGCTTCTCATTCCCCCAGGTGGGGGTGCAGTTCTTCTTCAAATGCCCCTAAACCGGGGTAGATTTTTGAATACCCCTAAGCTGGGGTGAATTCTTCGTGGCTTCCATGCCCCCGTGGCGGGGTATGTTGCTTCTTCGAATGCCCCTCAGCCGGGGTATACCTCTCTTTGTATGCTCCCAGGTCAGGATGTCCATTTCTTTGCTTTTGTGCCCTCAGACCGGGGTGTATTCTTACTCTCTTTTCTCTTATATGCCCTATGGCGGGATATATTTATCTTCATGTGCCCCTAGATCAGGGTGTAACTATGTTGCTTGTTGTGTCTCCAGGTCGGGGTAGATTCTCCTGCTTCTTCTTCCCCAGAGTGGGGTATATTTCTCTTCGTATTCCCCTGAGCCAGGGTGTATTCTCTTTGTTTCATATGCCCCCCATACGGGGTAGAGTCTCTGCTTCTTATGCCTCCCCCCCACGACGGGGTGTCCTCTGTCTATTTTACCCCCAATGCGGGGTGTATTCTTTTCTTCATAGGCCCCCATGGCGGGGTACGTTTCTTCTTCAGATACCCCTAAGTCGGGGTGTGCTTCTTTCTTTGTGTGCCCCCAGGCCGGGGTGGATTCTTGTTTCTTATTTCCCATGGCGGGGTATGGTCTCTGCTTCTTATGCCCCCATGGCGGGATGAATGCATGCTTCATGTGCCCCCATATCAGGGTATATTTCTTCCTCAAATACCCCTAAGCCGGGGTGTCTCCTTTGCCTCGTATGTCCCCCGAGTCGGGGTGTGTTTTACTTCTTGTGCACCCCGGGCGGAGTGTGTTTCTTTCTTCGTATGCCCCATGGTGGGGGTGCGTTTCTCTCTTTATGTGCCCCCAAGCTGGGGTGAATTCTGTTGCTTCTTATGCCCCAGAGCAGGGTACACTTCGCTTCATATGCCCCTAAGCCGGGGTGTGTCTTCTATTTCTTATGCCCCCGTGGCGGTGTACACTCCTCTTCCTATGCCCCTAAGCCAGGGTGTATTCTTTTTGCTCTTTACGCCCCCAGATCGGGGTGAAACTCTGTTGCTTCTTATGCCCTCTAGGTGGAGTGTATGTTGCTGCTTTTTATGCCCCAGAGCGGGGTACACTTCTCCACTATGCCCCTATGCCGGGGCATGTCTTCTGCTTCTTATACCCCAGAGCGGGGTACACTTTTCTTCCTATGCCCCTAAGCCGGGGTGTGTCCCATGCTTTTATGCCCTCGTGGCAGGGTATGTTTTTCTTCGAATGCCCCTAAACCGGGGCGCACCTTTTGCTTCTTATGCCCCCATGGCGGGGTGTACTCCGCTTCATTTGCCCAGCCACACTGGGGCATGTTTGCTTCTTGTGCACCCAAGGTGGGGTGTGTTTCTTCTTCCTATGCCTCTAGATAAGGGTATAACTTCATGCTTCTTATGCCCCCTGCATGGGGTGTATCTTTTGCGTCTTTGCTTTTGTGCCCCCAGGCGAGGTGTATTTGCTTCTTGTGCACCCCGGGCAGAGTGTGTTCTTTTCTCCATATGCCCCCAGATCAGGTGTAACGACCCGAGAATCCGATTACCGGGAAGGCCCGATAACCCGAGACTCGCACCGCCGCCCACGAGCCGGGAGGGCTCGGAAGGGCTAGAAGGAGTGTGGAGGCACAAAGAAATAGGAAATAAAGCAGGACAACTCAACAATTAACAGAAATAAATAAACAACTACAACAGAATCCAGTCCAACAGAAAGTACAGTCTAAAGCAGTAAAGCGTACCACATGCCAAGTGAACACTCGGCCCGGCAAGCTGGCAACTGAGAACCTCCGCTCCGCACCCTCGAACCACGAGGAAGAACCGCTACACCTGAAAAGCAGGGAATGAGTCTCCAAAACAGAGACTCAGCAGGGATCCCGCGGAACCCCAACCGGAAACAACGGCGGTAGCGGAAAGGAAGCTACAACTACAGCAGGAACAGCAAACCGGTGGCCGGTCAAAACTCGGCACTACAGCTACTCCTACTGCAAGAAGGCAGACCTCGATCACACAGTCGAAGCTACCGAACTACGCTAGTACCACCTACCGAAGTAAGAACACACGGCAACCACGCCGTAGAGGCCTGTCCCTCGGACACAGCCGACCTGGACACGCTGTCCAAGGTGCAACCCCGACCACCCGATCGCGGGCACCGCACAACAAGACCCAACCTCGGTAAAGCCACTAGTACTAATCTCACGGCGCGAGAACCGACACACGCGCCAAGGTGAAACAACCGAACTCACCGGTCAACACGACCAAAAACCCGAAGGTCAAAGACACAGAGACTGACAGTCTGTCACTCCGTACTCGACAGGAGTACCACCCGCTAGAAGCACAGCCGGTAGCGTCCCCTGACGTCTTACACCGCACCGCAGGTGAACCGCCTGACGTGGTAGGTCCTACCCGAGGCGCGAACACCGTACAAGTAACCACAAACAAGTAACTAGCTGGGGTCACGCCCGTCGACGTGGGTCCAACCGCCCCCAACCACGTGTGCACACACAGACCTTGCGTCACTAGGTCTGGTCCTCTGACCGGTTTTCCCCCGTAGCCGGACTCTGGCTACCGACGAGGGGCCTACGGTAACCGGTCCACAAACCGTCTCGAAAGGTGGGTGCCCGTACACCACTCCCAGGTGAGACCAGCACCTCGTACTGGTGGGCTACGACTAGTGGAGGGTCACTGAAGGAGTAGACTCTCAACTCAACGGAAAACAACGTCCGAATCCGACGACGTACGGGGACAACCCCGCGTACCGGCCCCGTCGCACGGTGACCACAGTCGGAGAAGAAACAGGACTCACAGTCCACGGCCACGCACGCACCGTGCACTAGAGTCGAGAAAACTCAAGTGGCGCTAAGCCACTGGACTCTGGACAGTCCTCTAGACGCACTAAACCCAACGGTCCTTGAGTCGCAGGACTCGGGGTCAAGACCGTTGTACGCAACAGCACAAGGCCGTCAATCTATTCCAATCTCTAGGTCTGAAACCACGGTAGCACGAGTGCCGAGACAACACACGAGTCGCCAAGACCACTCCCTCGGAGAGGGAACGCAAAGGACTAAGGCCACTCACACGGGCCACACGAAAAACGCAGAAGCACGATTCCCAAGGCAGCACACAAGCCGCCACGACGATTTCCCATCTTGAAGCAAGCGGGAAACCTCCAGCCCCAGGCCGGATAACTGGACTCGCAGTCCAAGACCAACCACGTGGCCCACATGGGAATCGCCTTCCAAAGAAACTCACGGCATGCGGGGGACACCCCACCGCACACACACCGATACACGGTGACTCGATCGAGCGTAACACGAAGGCCCAGCACGCGAGAAGTCACCCGGACTCTCAACCCTACGGGCACGCTAAACGAGATAACACGGTCCTCCAGACACCCTCAAAACACGGACACAGAAACCCACGGGTGTCAGGGACACTCACAAGACCGCAGGTCGACCACTGGGTCCCAACCGGGTCGACTAGGGATCCACACATTGCGGGGCAAGGCGGAGAACACAAAAACTCGCCTCGGAACGACACAAAGCCTGACGGTCTAACCCTAGACCGTCACAGGGTTGTAACGGTCTAGGCGAGACCGTCACATCCACCTGGCGGCCTAACGCAGGCCGTTACACGGCCCGAAGAAACACAGGATGTAACGCGCCTGGCCCAGCGCGTTACACGAATGTAACGCGCTTGCCCTGGTGCGTTACACGCCTCACGCTCTCAGCGTGAAAGCAGGATGTGACGCGCTTGCCCCAACGCGTTACACGGATGTAGCGCGTCTGGCCTGGCGCGTCACACACGCTGCCCTCCTCAACGGATAAAACAGCTCTGACGGCCCACCCTGGGCGCGTTACAAGCATGTAACGGTCCAGAGGGCACCGTCACACCCCCAGCCCTCAGCTGGGTAACAGGGAATGTGACGCACCCACCCTGGGGCGTCACAAGGCTGTGACGCGCCAGCCCTGGTGCGTCACAGCACCTGGCGGTCTATCGTGGGACCGCCACACCCACAGACCACCAAAGGCCAACAGAAGGGGGATGTAACGGTCCTGTCCAGGCGCGTTACACCAAGTGACGGCCACTGGAAGGACCGTCACTTCCTTCCGAGAACGCTACGGCGGGAAACGACCCAAAACTCGTCCCACGCCCCCATACCTCAACAGGAGAGGGGGAAAACAAGGGGGAAGCTCCCCAGAAGCCCCTAGCATGCATCTACGGCCTCGGATCGGCCTAAAACGCACTGAAACGAGAGATCGGCCCACAAGCCCTAAAACATGGGTTTTGCCCAAAAACCCCGATTCCACCCGCTCGGCTCACCACGGCCTACGAAACTCGCGGGAAAGGAAGTGCACGAGCTGGGGAACCATCACCCTACCTCCACCGAAGATTTCGCGCCCCGAGCTCGCCGATCCGCGAAGAAACGCCGTGAAACCCTCGCCGGCTCGCGACCGCGCCACGAGCTCCCACGCGCCTCCACCGCCTCGATCCTCGCCCATCCTCGCCCGCGTCCTCACCCGCGCCGCCTCCGCCTCGCCCCCGCCTCGCTCCGTCGGCCGCCGGAGAAGAGAGGGGAGAAAGAGGGCGTGAGAGAAGAGAGAGAGTGAGAAAGAGAGAATGAGAGGGGGAGAGAGGAAAGGGTTAGTATATATAGGAAAACCCGAAAATTCGATAAATTCAGAAAATTACGAAAAATTACCTCTGCGATCCTCGGAAGGAACACAACGCAGTGGTACTGTCCCGGAGTCGGAGAACGCCACGGTTTGCCCTGCAAAGAGTTCCGAAGGCACATCAGGGAAAAACACGTGTAAAGCACAAAATACACTCCGAGACCCACTAAAATGATCTGAAAAATATCCGAAAAATCCGGGGCATTACATCAGGGTATGACTTCATGCTTCTTATGTCCCCGACATGGGGTGTATCTTTTTCTTCTTATGCCCCCGGACCGGGGTGGACCCTGCTACTTCTACCCCTCAAGGTGGGGCGTATTTCTCTTCATATATCCCCGGAGCGGGGTGCAGCTTCTTGCCTCTTATGCCCCTATGGCGGGGTATGGTCCTTACTTCTTATGCCCCCATGGCGGGGGTGGATGTATGCTTCATGTGCCCCCATGGCGGGATACATTTCTTCTTCAAATGCCCCTAAGCCGGGGTGGTTTTCTCTCTTTGTGTGCCCCCAGGCGGGGTATAGTCTTTGCTTCTCATGCCCCCATAGCGGGGTGGATTTTATTTCTTCCACCCCTCAAAGCAGGGCGTATTTCTCTTCATATGTCCCCCGGAGCGGGGTGTAGTTTCTTTCTTTATATTCCCCCTAGCTCGGGGTGTAGACTTTTCTGCTTCTTATGCGCCCAGGGCAGAGGGTGTTTCTTTCTTCATGTGCCCCCATACGGGGTGTGCTTCTTTTTTTGTTTCGTATGCTCCCATACGGGGTGTGTTTCTGGCTTCCTGTGCACCCGAGACAGATGGGTTTCTTCTTTACGTACCCCCGAGTCAGGGTGTAACTTCATGCTCTTTTGCCCCCAGGCCGGGGTGGATTCTACTTCATTGCTTCTGTGCCCCCAGGCGAGGTGTATTTACTTCTTGTGCACCCAGGTTGGGGTGTGCTTCTTCCTTCTTATGCCCCCAGAGCCGGGTGTATCCTTGCTTCTTATGCCCCCGGAGCGGGGTGGATTCTCCTGCTTCTTCTGCCCCAGAGGCCAGGGTGAATTCTTCTGCTCCCTATGCCCCAGAGGGGGGGTGTATTTTTTGCTTCTGGTGCTCCCAAGGTGAGGGTATGTTTTGATTCTTGTGCCCCCAGGCGGGGCATATTCTTCATGGCTTTTATGCCCCACGGCGGGGTGAGTTTCTCTTCATATGCCCCTGGGCTGGGGTGTAGCTTTGTCTCATATGCCCCCATGACGGGGTATATGCACACTCTCTTTGGGGGTGGTGGCCGTACTTGGCCTCATTGCTATAAAGCACTCCCCACAGCAGGCAGTAATTCATCAAGCTACGGTTGCGGCTTGTTGGATCTTCGAACAGCCACTCGAGGGGTCGTCTTATGTCGGATAGGGGCAGCAGGAAGGTGTAGTGGACTAGGGCGTCGCACCATGGACTTGGACCCTCCTAGAGCCGGGCGGAATGCCAGCCTTCTTTTTGTTCTTTTGGTCGGCAATACTTGCCAACTTTCTTTTTGTCATTCTTTTCCCCCCTTCTTTTTTTGTAGAATAAACCAAGGTGGGTACGCAGGAGAGCACTCACCCCCTCAGGGAGGGGATGAGTGGTTCGCTCCACCGCATCAATCCCACAGTGGTAATCTTTACTCAATACGGGTCCCGACGGATATGGCCGTACAACCCTCTCTCGCCAATTCTTTCTCTTCTCTTTTTTGCTTCTTTCTTTTCTTCTTTTCTTCCTCTTCTTCTTTTAGGGAAAAGGGGGTTTGACTTCCCCTCCCTTCTTCTCTCTCTTTTTTTTTGCAGCCTTCATGATCTTTGGAAGCTGCATGTGCCTCGGAGTAGCGTCCTCGAGGCCACAAAGACAATTGCACCTAGTCCAACTTTTCTCCCCATAAGGCTAGCGAAGATAACACCTGCAACTCATCAAAGCATGCAAACATCGTTTATTAGGAGGCCATGAGGCCCTGAATCTTGGCGAAGAGATGAAGGGTGGTTTCTGTGATGCCCCAGATTTTTAGAACCTTGTTTGTGGGTCTCGGATCTGGTTTCTCGGAGTGTCCGACTCCGTTGTGTCCGAAATTTTGTTTCGGACATCTTTTGTGTTCGGATCGGCGCGATCCGGAGTTGTTTCGGAGGCTCGGAAGCGTTCCGCGGCTTTTTCGCGTGTGTTTTCCGATTCCCGGTGTGTGTTTTGGTAATTCCTTCGGAACCTCGATGCGGCTGAACCGGGCCGTTCACCCGGGCGCAAGTGGTACCATTGCGATCGGTGCGTTCCGAGGATCGCGGAAACATGGTTTTCTATTTTTCGGTATTTTTGAGAATTTCCGGATTTTCCTATATATATATATAACCTCCTTTTCTCTCTCTCCCCATCTCTCATTTCTCTCTTCCCTCCCTCTCTCTTCTCTCACATTCTCTCCTCTCCCCCTCTCACTCCGGGCGGCCGACCGAGGCGGCGAGGGTGGGGCGGCGTGGCTCGTGGGACGTGGAGCGACTGGCACGGGACGAGGATCGCGATGGTGGAGGCGGTTCGTGAGATCGTGAACCGGCGAGGGTTTAAATGGCGTTTCTTCGTGGATCGGCGTCCTCGGTGCGTCGAATTTTCGGTGGAGGTAGGGAGATGGACCCTCAACCCGCGTACTTCATTTCAAGCGAGTTTTGTAGGCCGTGGTGAGCCGAGCAGGCTTGTTTGGGCGTTTTGGGGAAAATGCATGTTTTTGGGGTGTGAGCCGGATCTTCCGTTTTACGGTGTTTTTGGCCGATCCAGAAGTTTAGATGCATGCCTAGGGGCTTGGGGAATGTTTTCCCTTTTGTTTCCTCTTCACCTGGGGGTGGATGGGGTGTGGAATGGGTTTTTCTGCCATTTCCACCGTTTTCGGGCGCGGACTGAGAACGCGCTAGTCTCAACTAGCGCGTTCTTGAGGATCGCGCCGCCCCGACGGGGCGCGTTCATCGGAGAAGATGAACAGTAAGGCGGTTCTTGTCACGCTTTAGGGTCCCAGCGCGTTCTTTGTTGTCGCGCTATAGGATCATAGCACGACCTGGTCTAGTCACGCTATGTACCTATAGCGCGTTCTTGTTGAACGCGCTAGGTGTGTATAGCGCGTTCTGCCTGAACGCGCTATGCACGTTCTTGGGGTGACCAACTAGACAGTCCAGGGCAGGCAGTCTACAGCTGATCGTGCACCCCTTGGGCCGTGTGTGTCCCAGACACCCCGTGGAGTTCCGTGACCATGTTTTGGGGTGTCTGGAGGTTCTATTTACCTCGATTAGCATGCCCGTGAGTTCAAGGGTCCGGGTGACCTTCTAGCATTCGATTGTGTTGTGTTGGTCTCTGGTCGACCCGGTTGTGACCCAGTGGTTGACCTTTGGCCTCGTGAGTGTCCCGGACACCCCGTGGGTTTCGTTACTATGTTTTTGGGTGTCTGGTGGTACCGTGTTACCTTGATAAGTGTGCCCGTGGGCTTGGTGGGTCCCGGTGACCCCAGGTGTTCCGGGCTTTCGTGTTCTTGCTAGATCGAGTCAGTGTGTCGGTGTGAGTGTGGTGAGGTTTCCCCGTAAGTCGTTACTTCTCAGGAGGGTGGCTTCCGAGTGGGCCAAGCGTGCGGCCTTGGACGGTGAGTCCAGTCTCCCAGCCTGGGCTGGAGGTTTCTTAAGTTCCCTCCCCGAGGGATGGGTCTCGGCGGTTGTGAACTACCTCGTGAGTTATCGCACCATGGTTTTAGACCTAGGGATTAGGCCTGATTGACGGCTCAGTGCTGTCATGCGCAACGGTCTCGACCCCGAGTCTTGTGACTCAAAGACCGTTGGGTTCAGTAGGTCTAGTGGACCATCTTGAGTCTGGTGGCGTCGTGCCACCTGTTACTCCGTGTTACTCGCAATGGGTGCGTGTGTGGTTTTCAGTGTTCACGTCCTATGACACGCCCACTGGTCGTAGCCTTCTTACGGCACGCGTGTTCTGACCCACCTGGGAGTGGTGGAGCGGCTGACCCGAGAGAGACGGTGAGTAGGCTGGTTACCGTAGGGCCCCCACGTACAGCCGAGTCCGGGCTTATGGGGAATTACCAGCTAGAGGACAGGCCTAGGGCGTATGGTCTGAGTGTGCATACGATGTTGGGGGAGTCAGACGGCGCCGGCAGGTGTGACCCCAACTAGTCCTTGTTCTGTGGTACTGGTTACTGTGTGTGTCTGAGTCTCGCCTGGGGCGTGGTAGCTAGACACTTGTGACGCGGTGTAAGACGTCAGGGGACGCATCCGGTCGTTCTTCTTGTGGGTGGTGCTCTGTCACGTGACGTGAGTTGTCGTGTACTGGGTCCTATTTCTGTCCGCGAGACGGGACTTCGTGAGTGGTTTCGGGAGCGTTCCCGGAGTCGAGGTCTGGGGTTGCCAGTGAGCATCACCGAGGGCCTTTCCCCCAGACAGCGTTGTGTTCACGACGGTGAGGTCATGACCGTGTTCCCTGACCGTGTGGTTTTGGCTTGGGCCCTTTTTGTGAGGGCAGGCCTCCGCTTCGGAGGTATCGTGGCATTCTCCTAGTAGCGTGGCTAGGGCAGCTCGTGTTTAGTGGTCCCCGATCGTGGAATCGGGTGGTCGGGTGCATGGCTTGGTTGTCCCCTGACGGGAGACTAGGCCGTGTTTTCTGGTACAGTAGGAGTAGCTGTAGAGCCGAGGTTTTACCGACCACCGTAGTTACTTTCCTGCTTTCGTAGTTACTGCTTTTGTGCCGCCGTTGTTTCTCAGTTGGGGTTCCGCGGGATCCCTACTGGGCCAGTGACAGGAGGCTCACCCCTACTTTGCAGGTGCGGCGGTTCTGCCTCGAGGTTCGAGGGTGGTGTGCGGAGGTTCTTAGTTGCCAGCTTGCCGGGCCGAGTGTTCACTTGGCATGTTGTACGTTTTACTGCTTTGGACTGTACTTTCTGTTGGACTGGACTCTGTTGTAGTTGTTTATTTAATTCTGTTAATTGTTGAATTGTCATGCCTTATTTCCTAGTTCTTTGTACCTCCACACTCCTTTTTAGCCCTCCCGGCTCGTGGGCGGTGGTTCGAGTCTCGGGTTATTGGGCCTTCCCGGTAACCAGATTCTCGAGTCATCACAGTTGGTATCAGAGTGAGGTTGTGGACGTACATGGGAATTCGAGATATTGCAGTGATCAGAGTCTGTAAGGTCCAGTACAGTCGGCAGCTGGCATAGGGTTTCGTGCATGTTTTTCGCTTTATTTCTCGCTTGAGAGCTTGAGTGCGCTGTGTGGCGCGGTGAGGGTGGTTGCAGTTCTCGTTGGAGTGCCGGCGTGGGGTCTACGGATTGAGGTCGAGGGCTTTCTCCCTTAGTTGGTGGCCCTGGTTGTGTTGTGTTGGGCAGAGGTTGCCGGCGGGTGTGTTGCTGCGGTGCTGCGTTCGAGGAATTAGCAGCGAGGTCAGGTGGCTGGCGAGGATTGTTCGTCGCTAAGTAGCCGTGAGTGTGCTCTGAGGGAGTTGTCATAGAGTTGGCCACTCCAGCATGAGGTTTATCCAGCCCCTGAGGCGTTGAGGTTGTGGTTTAAGGTGTTGAAGCGGGTGCTCCGGTCGAGAATTGTGCTCTGGCGAGCGGAGGATCTTGTGTTGAGCTACTGATTTGACGAGCCTGGTGTCCTTGTCATGCTTTGTGGCGTCAGAAGTGACGTGTCGGTCCCGATTGTTTGTAGATTTCGAGGCACGATTGGGCTGTGGTGTCCCATTAAGTCTTGCTCCTGCGCTCTTGTGTGCCAATGGGTTGTGTTCGCCTAGGATTTGGCTCAGGATGAGAAGGTTCCGTAGTGAGTTTCGGGACTCGAGGATGAGCGTTGGCGGTTGCCGGTTATGGCTCGTGTTGCGGCTCTTGGCGTGGCGTATGGCAGTTTGGGGAATTGTAGCGGCGGTGCATCGAGAGATGCGGTGACTGTGGTCCGACGTGACACTTGGCGAGTGTTGTCGGAGGGGTTGACCTGACGGAAGTGATGGTTTTTCTTGGTGCCGGAAGGTGCTGTTCCCAGCATGCGCGAGGCCCGAGGTCAAGTCGAGTGTGGAGTTTTCCTTCCGTTGGTCGGAGGTGTGATTGGGCTCTCCTTTGGTTGCAGAGAATTGTGGTTGGTTAAGGTTCGTCATCTTGCATTGTGTGTTCGGATTGGTTGGCCTTGTGTGCCATGAAGTCCGTGCGAGACGCGTCCCGCGTTTTGGCAAGGTGGTCGCTTGTGAGAAGCTTTGCCCGTTCCCTGATGTGTAAGGGTGTTGGCGTTGTTCCAGAAGGACGAGTGTCGGCTGGGCGGTGTTTTTGAGATTTGCGGTTGGTGTTACGGTTCCCGATGTGCGGAGGATCGGAGTCTGCTGGGTTGCAGATGGTTGTCGAGTTGGTGGATCTCGTGTTGTCGATGTGGTGGCTGTGCGTGTGGATCGGAGTGCGCGGATCATAGCGTTGGTTGCTGTGGGTGGATTTCTGAGGAAGTGGAGAGCAGCGGCGGATTGGTTCCTTGATATGCGTTGTCTCCAGCGACGTGAGACATGTTGCCGTGCCGTTGCCTGAGATATTGTTGTTCATGGCATTGGCAGGTGGAGAGTTGGGGAAATATGCTGGCGAGGTTGCCGCATGAGTACCCTATTTTTGCGTTAGAGGTTGCGCTCACGGATGAGATCGTGTTTTGGAGAAGTGATCCCTGAGAGATTATGGGTCCCGGTTGATGGCCGTGGGTGGCTGGTCAGGTTGACCAAGTGGTCGACCGTGGTAAGGCGTGTATCGTCTACGGACCCGTGTGCATTGGTCGTGGCGTCATCAACCTGCTTGCTGTGGTGGTAGGTGACACTTGTCGTGTTTTGGAGAAGTGTGCCGTGGATAGTAAGAGGTTGTGTGTGTCCCGTGGCTCTGTGATAAGGGCGGGAGTCGGGGTTGGTAAGTGTCCACTTGGATTGATCGAAGGATTTGATGAGACCAGATGGAAGAGTGACGCCTGTGGGCGGAAGCCTTTTTCGTGAGATTGGCATCGGAGAGTGGTCTCTGATGAGACGTTGGTGTGGGATATTGATCCTCAGTCTGCGACTAGCAAGGGAGGATTCCCCGTAAGTCTGAGTCGAGTGACGTGAAGACCGAGGGGAGATGGAGTCATTGGGTCCCGCTGTGCTCCCCTGAAGGGTAGAGTTGGCGCAGGGATCCATCTGGATGTGGTGTTGGTCTGTGCGTGAGTCAGCGGATGGCCTGTCATGAGTTGGATCGTGCCTGCTGGCCGGTGGATTGGTTCTTGTGGTGAGGATTGCGTTCCCTCGATGAGCGAGAGGGTGGCAGTGATGTCGTGAGTGGTTTCCGTTGTGTTAGAGGTGATACCAGACTTGTGTCTTTATGTTATGCCTGCTTTGGTGGCCAGTGTGTGCGCGGTGTGCGGAGCGTGGCGTTGTTCGTGATTATGGTCTGGCCGTATCCCTCATGATCGGTGCTTTTGCGTGAATCGAGGTTTTCCTATGCTGGGGCCCTGATAGCATTGTCAGTTGGTGGAGGCGTTCTCCCCCTGTGACTTGGTGCTAGTCCTGAATTTCGAGGATGAAATTTCGTTAAGGGGGAAGGGCTGTGATGCCCCAAATTTTTCAGATCCTTATTTGTGGGTCCCGGATCTGTTTTCTTGGAGTGTCTGACTCTGTTGTGTCTGAAATTTCATTTCTGACATCTTTCATGTTCGGATCGGCGCGATCCGGAGTTGTTTCGGAGGTCCGGAAGCGTTCCGCGACTTTTCCGCGTGTGTTTTCCGATTCCCGGTGTGTGTTTCGGTAATTCCTTCGGAACCTCATTGCGGGTGAACCGGGCCGTTCACCAGGGCGCGAGTGGTACCGTTGCGATCGGTGCGTTCCGAGGATCGCGGAAACGTGGTTTTCTATTTTTTTGATATTTTTGAGAATTTTAGGATTTTCCTATATATATATAACCTCCTTTTCTCTCTCTCCCCATCTCTCATTTCTCTCTTCCCTCCCTCTCTCTTCTCTCACGTTCTCTCCTCTCCCCCTCTCACTCCGGGCGGTCGACGGAGGTGGCGAGGGTGGGGCGGCGTGGCCCGTGGGACGTGGAGCGACGGGCACGGGACGAGGATCGCGATGGTGGAGGCGGTTCGTGAGATCGTGAACCGGCGAGGGTTTTAAATGGCGTTTCTTCGTGGATCGGAGTCCTCGGTGCGTCGAATTTTCGGTGGCAGTAGGGAGATGGACCCTCAACCTGCGTACTTCATTTCCCGCGAGTTTTGTTGGCCGTGGTGAGCCGAGCGGGCTTGTTTGGGCGTTTTGGGGAAAATGCATGTTTTTGGGGTGTGAGCCGGATCTTCCGTTTTACGGTGTTTTTGGCCGATCCAGAGGTTTAGATGCATGCCTAGGGGCTTGGGGAATGTTTTCCCCTTTGTTTCCCCTTCACCTGGGGGTGGATGGGGCGTGGAATGAGTTTTTCTGCCGTTTCCACCATTTTCGGGCGCGGACTGAGAACGCGCTAGTCTCAACTAGCGCGTTCTTAAGGATCGCGCCGCCCCGACGGGGCGCGTTCATCGGAGAAGATGAACAGTAAGGCGGTTCTTGTCGTGCTTTAGGGTCTCAGCGCGTTCTTTGTTGTCGCGCTATAGGATCATAGCGCGACCTGGTCTGGTCGCGCTATGGACCTGTAGCGCATTCTTGTTGAACGCGCTAGGTGTGTATAGCGCGTTCTGCCTGAACGCGCTATGCACGTCTAGCGCGTTCTTGGGGGTGACCAGCTGGACAGCACAGGGCAGGCAGTCTACGGCTGATCGTGCACCCCTTGGGCCATGTGTGTCCCGGACACCCCGTGGAGTTCTGTGACTGTGTTTTGGGGTGTCTGGAGGTTCTATTTACCTCGATTAGCGTGCCCGTGAGTTCAAGGTTCTGGGTGACCTTCTAGCTTTTCGATTGTGTTGTGTTGGTCTCCGGTCGACCCGGTTGTGACCAAGTGGTCGACCTTTGGCCTCGTGAGTGTCCCGGATACCACGTGGGTTTTGTTACTGTGTTTTGGAGTGTCTGGTGGTATCGTGTTACCTCGATAAGCGTGCCCGTGGGCTTGGTGGGTCCCGGTGACCCCAGGTGTTCCGGGCTTTCGTGTTCTTGCTAGATCGAGTCAGTTTGTCGGTGTGAGTGTGGTGAGGTTTCCCCGCAAGTCGTTGCTTCTCGGGAGGGTGGCTTCCGAGTGGGACAAGCGTGCGGCCTTGGACGGTGAGTCCAGTCTCCCAGCCTGGAGCTGGAGGTTTCTTAAGTTCCCTCCCCGAGAGATGGGTCTCGACGGTTGTGAACTGCCTCGTGAGTTATCGCACCGTGGTTTTAGACCTAGGGATTAGGCCTGATTGACGGCTCAGTGCTGTCATGCGCAATGGTCTCGACCCCGAGTCTTGTGACTCAAAGACTGTTAGGTTCAGTAGGTCTAGTGGACCATCTAGAGTCTGGTGGCGTCGTGCCACCTGTTACTCCGTGTTATTCGCAATGGGTGCGTGTGTGGTTTTCAGTGTTCACGTCCTGTGACACGTCCACTGGTCGTAGCCTTCTTACGGCACGCGTGTGCTGACCCACTTGGGAGTGGTGGAGCAGCTGACCCGAGAGAGACGGTGAGTAGGCTGGTTACCGTAGGGCCCCCACGTACAGCCGAGTGCGGGCTTAGGGTGAATTACCAACTAGAGGACAGGCCTAGGGCGTATGGTCTGAGTGTGCACATGAGGTTGGGGGAGTCGAACGGCGCCGACAGGCGCGACCCCAACTAGTCCTTGTTCTGTGGTACTGGTTACTGTGTGTGTCTGAGTCTCCGCCTGGGGCGTGGTAGCTAGACACTTGTGACGCGGTGTAAGACGTCAGGGGACGCATCCAGTCGTTCTTCTTGTGGGTGGTGCTCCTGTCACGTGACGTGAGTTGTCGTGTACCGGGTCCTATTTCCGTCCGCGAGACGGGACTTCGTGAGTGGTTTTGGGAGCGTTCCCGGAGTCGAGGTCTGGGGTTGCCGGTGAGCTTCACCGAGGGCCTTTCTCCCAGACAGCGTTGTGTTCACGATGGTGAGGTCGTGACCGTGTTCCCTGACCGTGTGGTTTTGGCTTGGGCCCTTTTTGTGAGGGCAGACCTCCGCTTCGGAGGTATTGTGGCATTCTCCTAGTAGCGTGGCTAGGGCGGCTCGTGTTTAGTGGTCCCCGATCGTGGAATCGGGTGGTCGGGTGCGTGGCTTGGTTGTCCCCCGACGGGAGACTAGGCCATGTTTTCTGGTACAGTAGGAGTAGCTGTAGAGCCGAGGTTTTACCGACCACCGTAGTTACTTTCCTGCTTTCGTAGTTACTGCTTTTGTGCCGCCGTTGTTTCTCAGTTGGGGTTCCGCGGGATCCCTACTGGGCCAGTGACAGGAGGCTCACCCTTGCTTTGCAGGTGCGGTGGTTCTGCCTCGAGGTTCGAGGGTGCTGTGCGAAAGTTCTTAGTTGCCAGCTTACCGGGCCGTGTGTTCACTTGGCATGTGGTACGTTTTACTGCTTTGGACTGTACTTTCTGTTGGACTGGACTCTGTTGTAGTTGTTTATTTAATTTTATTAATTGTTGAATTGTCCTGCCTTATTTCCTATTTCTTTGTACCTCCACACTCCTTTTTAGCCCTTCCGAGCCCTCCCGGCTCGTGGGCGGCGGTTCGAGTCTCGAGTTATCGGGCCTTCTCGGTAACTGGATTCTTGGGTCGTCACAGTTTCGGTCCCACCGGGCATGCCAGACTTGTGGACGCACTAAAATTTGCTTATTTATATTATTTGTTTGTTTTAAGTGCGTGGGCGTGCCAGTCACAAAGTGACAATTTGTTATGCGCTCGATCTGACTAATTAGACGATTGTGTGGTTCACGTCGGGACCAAAACCCACAGTGCCATAAAGGTCAGGCGTTATATACATCCCCTCGGAGAGGGGAACACCCTTGATTAATCGCCGGGAATCAGGGCCTCTTGGCCAGAAAATTAATTGCACAAAAATCTATTAAGAATTGAAACATTGAAGCCCTCGTACGAGGGCGTGAAGAAAGTATTTAAGCTCATGTCGGTCATGTGTTGACCATTTAATGTTCGGATGAGTGTCCAGCTCAAGAAAAGCGCAATCGCCACGGGAAAATCAGAGCATATGTATGCCGGGGTACGGCAAATTTATTATTCAGAGGAACGGGAAACATCCGGTTAAGTCCCAATTAGACTGGTAGGAAATCAGTGAGTTTATTGGCCCTGTGCAAGATCGAGCTGCGACCATACTGCGGTGGGCCCCCCCGCCGTCGAAGTCAGGCTCGCGTGGGCATCGTCAATATTTCCGGTGCCAAGGGGGCAACGGGAGGATGTCTCGGGACTAGATCTGAGAACCAATATGCCTTCAAAGGGAGCGGACTATAGGCCGAGGATATGGGTCAGGCAATGACCATGATCGGGGCGGACCCGAGGTTTAAGCATGGCCCACGGAGGCCTTATTGATATTCCCATGCAGAGGGTCCGGGGATGAAGAGAGCCTTCTCGTTCCATTCAGATTTTGTCGGTCACTCATGGACCACTTTATGTTCGGACAAAGGTCCGTATTGAAGGTGCGATGTAGACGAAAATAAATCTGTACGAATGTATGCCGGGTTCACGGCAATTTTAATAAAAGAGCGAAAACGAATCCCAATGGGAACGAGTACGGTTTGATGAACTATCGGCCCAGACCAATGTCGAATTACGACCGTGTTGGGATGGCTCCCAAGGTCCGAACCCGACTTGGTGGGGCGGCGTTGATGTTCCCTTTATATCGGGTCTTGAGGAGAATGAGGCTGTAGTGCGGATCTCATCATTTTATTATTATTTGGGAGTTATTATCATTCTTTTTGTTACCTTTATCATTTTTTTGATGAGTTTGTTATTATTATTTATTTATCTTGTTATTATTTACTTATTTACTATTTTTATTGAGCTTTGTTGTTATTGTTATTTATTTATTTTATTATTATTTATTTATTTACTACTTTTTTGAGTTTATTATTATTATTATTTGTTTCTTTATTATTATTATTTATTTATTCATTTTTTTGAATTTGTTACTATCATTATTTATTTTTTTGTTATTATTATCATTTATCCCCTTGTTATGAGTTTATGGGAGTGTGCCGCTAAGAGGGTGAGAGGCTATACCGGGTGGGGCTTGGGTTGGTGTGTCGTGTAAGGGCCAAGGAGGGGTGTGCCGGGGAAGCGCCTGAGAGGTGTACCGGGTGGGAGTTAGGTAGGCGCACCGGGTAGGGCTGCGCAAGGTGTGTGCCGGAGAAGGCCAAGGTAGGTGTGCCGGGCAGGCTTCACAGGGGAATGTACCGGGCTGGGCGAGGCTGGGTGTGTGTGTGTGTGCCGGGCTAGGCAAGGCTGAGGTGTGCCCGGGAAAGCCTGGGGCAGGGTGCACCGGTGAAGGTTCAAGGGCAAGTGTGCCGGGCAAAGGCTATGAAGGGTTTCTTCTTCATCTTCTTATGTCTTTTACTTCTCTTACCTTCTTTGGCTTTATGCAATGCACGTGAGTTTTCTCTTCCTTTCTCTTAATCATATCCCCTTCTTTCTTCTTATCTGCATAACCAATGCACAAGTTCTCATGATTAATGTCCAGTCCGGTTCTCTTCGCGTTGTTCCACAGTTCTTTTATCTTAGTAAAGGTATCTCGTCATTATTCGTTCCATTTGTTTGTTGCTTCCTTTTGTCTTTTAACATGTCATTGTTTCTGACAAAAATTTGGCAGCATCTCCCCTTGACTCGGATGGTAAGGGGAGTAAAGGGGAACGCGCCCATAAGGAGTGGCGGAACCCGACAATTGGAGGTGTGTGCCAGGGGCAACAACACCTTTGATAAAACTTCGGAAAGCCCAAGAAAATCAACGAACGGGAGATGCTTCTATGACGGGCAGGGGGTGCACCGGGTAGGGAGGAACGATAGGTATGCCGGCTAAGGAGCTGAAGAGGTGTGTCGGGCTGGCTGGCACAAGGGTGGCTGGGCTGGCTGCACAAGGTGTGCTGGCCTGAGCGACAGAAGGTGTGCCGGCCTGGAGGCTCGAGGGACCATGCCGGATAAGGACTGGCTGGGGTGTGCCGGCCCGGTGGGCTTCGAGGCTGTACCGGGCTGGCCAATCAAAGGGTGCACCGGGCTAGGATGGTGGAGGCAGTGTGCCGGCCAAGGAGAAGTGGCAGGCGTGCTGGATGGGGAGGCAGAAAGGCGTGCCGAGCTAAAGGGGGTGAAGGGTGCACCGGGCAGGAGGCAAAAGGGGGTGTGCCGGGCTAGGCTCGGACAGGGGCTGTGCCGGGTGGAGAGGTTAGCAGTATGCCGATCGGCGGGGGGGGAATTGGGGGTGTACCGGGCTGGCCAGGAAAGGGTGTGTCGGCCTGGCAGGGCCTGGGGGTGTGCCGGGCTGGCCGATCAGAGGGCGTGCCGGGCAAGGGTGGTTAGCCGGTGCGTCGGGCTAGAATGGAGAGAGTGCACCAGGCATGGAAAAGGTTGAGTGTGCACCAGGCTGGAGGCTTGGAGGCAGTGCTGGTAGGAGTTATGGGTTGGCATGCCAGTGAGGAGAGGGTGCTGGCGCACTGGGCTAGGTCTGAGCCAAAGGGGTACGCCAACAGGAAGGAGGAAGGGATCTGGGGATGTTGAGGGGGAGGCGTTAGGTCTGGGTGTTCAAGGAGGAGGAAGGGCAACCCCCTTTAGGCAAAGGAACATGCTTGGGGTTGAGCCCCACGAAGAAGCCATAAAAAAGGGGGGGCCCTGCACAAGGATCCTCTGGAAGCAGACTACTCAGGGTGGCATTACACTGAGGTACTGCCTGTTGAACTGAACAGGCCGACATCATGGGAGGAAACCACCAAGAGGAACAAAACCACCGGGGAAAGGGGGAGAAAACGATCGACCAAACACATCACGAGAGAAATAAGCTAAGGGGAGTGGCATGAAACCCAAAGCGGGATAGCTTTTATTCGTAAAGAGAAGTGACCATGGCTGGCCATGAACATTACAAGACCCGTTCGAGCTGGGCTACAGAAAGATGGGGAAGAAGAAGAACATGAAGACGGGGGGAAGGAAGAAGAGATGAGGGAAGAGATAGGGTCGAACAGGGGCGACGGCTCCCTGCTCTTCTCCACTCCCCCTGCTACATGAAAGCTCTCTCTCTCCCACTCTTTCTCCTTCTCTTACTCTCTCTTTCAGCGGCCTCCGGAGAACCTCCAGCACCGGAGCGGCCTCTTCCTCTTCTCTCTTCTTCTTCCTCTCTTCTCCTTCTTCTTCTCTTCTATTGTAGCGTCATCGTAGCTCTCTGTATCTCTATGTGGTTGTGTGTCTCTCTGTCTTTTTTCGACGAAGGAGAGGGGTTTTTTTTTATACCCCAGCAGTGGCGAGATCCGTTGAAGGCGGGAACGTCGTGGCATTGAATGGGATTTGACTCCCTTGTCCTGGGTGACAGGAGCGGTAGGCTGCGTGCCTTCAGGAGAGGATGACACCTCAGCTAGCCCCACTGCGCGCCAAGGATCCTAGGGGATGGGTGTCACGTTGGTCTTCCGATCGCACCGGGTGGCAAAGCGTGCCGCCGAATGGCCAGAAACCTGTGCCCCTGGGAGGCCCAAGAAGTGTGCCGCTAGGGGGCTGTAGAAGCATGCCGCTGAAGAGCCCACAAGGGGTGTGCCGTTGAATATGCTAGCCCAGGCATGCCGCTGAAGAGGCACACAGGGGGTGTGTATCGGTGAAGGCATCAGGTTGGCGTGCCGCTGAGGGCCCTGGACGGGTGTACCGGTGGAGAGCTCCCACCAGTGTGCCGCTGAGGGGGGAACGGGGGTGTGCCGCTAGAGACGTCTAGGTGGAGCGTGCCGCTGGGGAGGCTGGCGGTGTTGAAGGCGTGCCGCTGGAGGCTACCAAGGTGTGCTGCTGAGGGCGCTGGGTGAGTGTGCCGGCCAGGAAGGGCACCGCGGGTGTGCCGTGGAAGGCAGCCAGGGGGGCGTACCGCTAAAGACACCCAAGCTGGGTGTGCCACTGAAGGGGCCACGATAGTGTGTCGCTGAGGGCATCAGGCTGGCATGTGCCGCTGAAAGGGCACGAGGGTGTGCCGCTGAAGGCTGAAGGGTGTGCCGTTGGGGACATGTTCAAGCCCGTTACGAGCACGAGTTGCAGTCCACTTGATTTTCTTCGGGGACCCATGGATTGTGAGCTTCCCGGGGGTTGATTTCTCTTCGCTGTCGTGACTCCAGAGGCGGCTTCACGACAGTGTGTGTATATTCGGAGAGTCCGTATGACCCATCTTCTCCGGAGTTCCTTCACTTGAAGTTGTTGTCATCCTGAAACCGGGCAGGACATATGGGCGTGCAATTTTACATGTCTCCAGGTCATTCATTAAACAAACTCTTCTCTCCATCCCTCTGGGGTGGTGAATATCCCCTTTGACTTGGACCTCCTGTCCAGGTCATTGATTAAACAAACTTTTCTTTCCATCTCTCTGGGTGACGAACACACCTTTTGACTTGGACCTCCCATCCAAGTCATTGATTAAACAAGCTCTTCTCTTCGTCCCTTTGGAGTGGTGGATATCCCCTCTGATTTGGACCTCCCGTCCAGGTCATTGATTAAACAAACTCTTCTCTTCGTCCCTTTAGGGTGGTGAATATTGTTGGCACTCAAAATATGATCCTTCGGCGACCAAGCCGCAAAGACGAATGATACGGCCCACTGAAGCACAGAAGCCGATGAAGATCAACTGACGGAAGGCTTCTTAAGTTGCCAGAGCCTCGAGTCACCTGGAAGTGATCACCGGGGACTTCACCTCAGGAAAGTCGTGATAAATCCACAACTAACCGGCAGTGCGACCAAGCCTTCCCAATGATCCGGCATCGACCTCGTCATGCCGCAACCCTACACCCGTTGCCCGACCAAGGATGACGGTCTACCTGGTGGCTCGCCACCTGAATGAAGACTCTCCTGAGGAAGAACGTCCTCGGCCATTCACAACAAGGAGCCGAAGTTTCTGTCAGCAGAAGGTCCCGATCACCCGACACGGGTTCGGTTTCTCGCCATAGTGGGCCCGTTAGTGGCCGATTGGTCGCCAGCCAAGGCGGAACTATCTCGGATGTTGTTCCATCCCACAAGGAAGCTTTGAGCACAAGTCCGTCTGAGCTGGAAGCACGAATCATAGTATCGAAGGCCGTACCGGCGGAAGACCCGTATGCTCGAAGCCGAACACACACGAAGCTCCGAGCAAGGTCATTCACCGTGCGGAGAGCTTCGTCAACACCCGCCAGGGTTTTCCAAGGACCAGGGCAAGAGGAACAGTCAACGGGAGCCTCCGGAACCATCCCCGGACCCATCGGCAAGCCCGCATCGAGCGAACAAGCTAAATCGGCGCACAAAAGGACGTCGGCGCCCCTTAATCTGGCGTTGCCAAATCCGGCGCACCAATATCAACTGGGGACATATCCCCCGGCGCCATTGAATCTGGCGCGCCCCTTTCCATGGCACCGGATTAACTATGGCTACATATACGCCGTGGCTTCAAGAGAACAGACAATCAAAGGGAGAAGAAAAAAAAGGATAGAAGAGTCGGAGAGCACCAATCAGAGAGGCCTCGAGGAAAAGGGTTCTGGCGAGAGGAGCTCTGGGTTTTTTTTTTCTTTGGCCACCACCACCATCCTCTGCTCCGCCCTACCCCCGGTGTCGAAGAAGAAAGAAGAGTCTTTTGCTCCTTTCTCTTGTTTTAGGTGGGTCGGTGTGATTCTCCCGGTGTGATTCTCCCGGTTAATCCCCCTCTTCTCCCGTCTGTTTCCTTCTGCTGTCGCAATGTAAATGAGAAAGGGGGCGGAGGGGCGATGATATGAGCCAAACCTTCCCCCTCTCTCTCATCATTTCCATTTATTATCTCTGCATCTGTTCTTCGTTTGTTTCAATGGCAATCGCGCGACAACGCCGATGCCAGAATAAACCCTGTATGCTTTCCCCCGTGGAATGAATAGATATATGCATATATATATATATGTCAATGATGAATGAGTGAATGTTGCCTTCTTCTTCTTCTGCATCCCATCCCCCCGTCTCTGTAAGCCCCTCTTTTGGCCAGTGGGACGACGCCGTTCAACAAGGACGGCGCCGTGATAGGGACGTCGACATATGCGTGCCCTCATCCACTGCGCTGACGGGGGTGAATGTAAAGTGTTCGAACGCATTCGTGTATTTCTCTGCGTGGATGGCTTTTTACGTTCCATCTCCCTCGGCGCTTATATGCCCTACTACGTTAGGGGCTACATTAATCCCCCCTCTCCCTGGGGTTTTTCTCCCTCTCGAGCATCGAAGGTTTCATCGCCAGATACATACGAGCAAATGTATTCTTCTGGCTAATCCTGGGTCCATTCTTATATTTTTCCTCTGTTCTTAACTGTGAACGAGAGGAGTTGAGTTTGTCCCTATAACCCATCTCATTGTCTTCTAAATATCGATATGATAGCCGTTCTGTCTACCCGTTAACATATACATGCATATATGGGCATCTATAGCTACTATAATTAGCCCACGAATCGAACGGATTTCGTGACTATTCTGTACTGTCACCTCTTCGAGGAGATTGGGTGACCACGGAGAGGGGAACATTCCCCAGTTTCACTGCTCTTCTGCTCTGACTACAGAGAACCGTCTCTAAGTGGCGAGCTCTCTCGTGGATCAATGAGTGGACATTAAATGGGTTAATCCCAATATGCCCAAACCCACAGTCCATGATGGACATTGTGGTGGCCGTGAGATGTGTGCCCCTCGTAGGCTGGCCCTCGAGGTTTCCTTCTCTAACCGGTCGTCCCGACTTGAGCGTTGAGTAAACTCGGGTCGCGTGCCCCTCGTAGGCCAGTCCTCGGGGTCTTCGCTCCCTAATGAGTTGTCTCATCCACCCACTCTCACCCACGGACTTGGTGCCCCTAGAAGGCTGGACCTCGGGGTTTTCCTTTCCGTTCGGGTTTTACCGACCGCCGTTGAGCCACCCGGCCCTCAGGGGTTGCTCCGCTACGTGAGTATTCCCCGCTTCTCCCCGACAATCCTCCGGGACAGGGAGATACTACCGAAATTCTGGCTCGAATGAGTCTGACTCGGAACAATCATCGCGCTCGAGTGTGAACCTCGCACGAGCCTGTGACTCGGCTCCTGGATGTCCCGGGGTGATCCTTTGAATAAATGACTTAAATAAACTTTCAAAGTTTCCCAAAGTGTTTTAATAGACCCAATAAATAACAAATAAAACCTCGGTTTCCATGAAATTGGGCTAAACCGGCGCCGTTTGCGTCTGGCGCGCCTTAAAACGGCGCGCCCCATCCCGGCGCGCCCCAAAAGGGGTCACGCCGTTTTAACCCCCCTTCTACACCTACGGTTCCCACGCCGTTTTAAGCCCTTTACCTACGTTTTCTGGCGCCGTTTCAAGTATTTTAAGCCTTTTCTCTGTGCGTACCACGCCGATTTCATTCCGAATCGTGCCGTTGTGCCGTTCCGGTCCCCTCCCCGTCTCTGGGGTGATTCCCAATGTTAATAACAGAATGAAGTAAACCTTTTGATTAATAAATTGAATAAATTAGCTTGTCTAAGCTTGAATTGATCTGCTTCGTATCGTTGCCGTCATGCCTTTAGTCTGAATATTCATGTTACGTCAATGCATGCCTGAGTGTGCGCACCCTTGGTATATCAAATGGCATTAACGGAAAGTCGGGTTACGCCCGATCGGAAGTTTGTCACGCGTGATGGTGGTCTTCGGGCCTAAGTCCTTCGCCATGTACTGAGGGTTCTCCTTAATAAATTGTGTGCAGTCGATCGTAGCATCTTGCATGACCACTCGCATGCTCTGCATCTCTTATTCCGTCCTCGACAGCCCACTATCTCAGTAATTAATCAAAGCTTTTCCCTCCTCGTGGGGGATGTAATTAACGTCATGACCTTTATGGTATGACGGACTGCTGGTCCCGACCGAACCTCAGTCTCGCCCGACTCGGGTCAGAACGAGCGCACGATAAACTTGTCACGTACGTGACTGGCACGCCCGCGCAGTCAATCAGTCAGTTAATTGCCAGTCAGTTAATTGATTGATCGACACGTGAAATAAACCAAAAAACAGAATAGAAATCTCGTCCCAAACAGTTAGGGACCTACTTAACAAAATACCCCTGGTAAAATAAACGATCGCAAACAGTCTGGCATGCCCGGTGGGAGCAGTCAATCAGTCAGTTAATTGCCAGTCAGTTAATTGATTGATCGACACGTGAAA
The DNA here is from genome assembly GCA_022559845.1 of Amorphophallus konjac. Taxonomy (NCBI): domain Eukaryota; kingdom Viridiplantae; phylum Streptophyta; class Magnoliopsida; order Alismatales; family Araceae; genus Amorphophallus; species Amorphophallus konjac. Next base: position 390,295,423 of record CM040126.1, read on the forward strand.
TAAACCAACAAACAGAATAGAAATCCCGTCCCAAACAGTTAGGGACCTAATTAACAAAATACCCGTGGTAAAATAAACGATCGCAAACAGTAGCACGCCCGGTGGGAGTAGTGTCACCTTTCATCTCTTTGCCGAGATACCTGGGCTTCGAGGCCCTCCCAAAGGCTGCTGATCGTTGGTTTGTCTGTCTTTGCAGGCGAACGATGACGACAACTGGATTGACTGGCTTCGGTCCTTCGATTATTGCCGGTCATGCGCAAGGGTACCTGGCGGTGCCTATGGAGTTTGGCAGCTTCCCTGCCACTGTTGGCTTCCCCAACTTCTTGGGGTTAGCCTTTATGGATATACTAGAACTGGAAACCTCGGAGCCTGTCGAGGGAGCTACGAAGAATATGGAGCCTCTGAAGGCCCGATGCTGCCATGACTCGCTCAAGAGTCCAACCCCGGTCGCCAGCTGCCTGGTGCACCATGCAGTTCGTGGGGTTCGCCCCAATGATGTTAACAGGAGCTCCGGAGGACGTCAACGTAGGCATATCCGGAGAAGTACTGCTATGGTTATCGGAACCCTCTCCCAATCCGAAAAATCTATGATGGTTGGTGGCATGCGCGTCTTCCTCAACAGACGCGACACGCGGATAGTTCCGGATCGAGTTATCCCTTCTGTCCCCGTCTGCAACTCATATCAAGCCCTCTCTGGAAGGAGGGCGGAAAGAGAAGAAGCCAGCCATTACGGTCGAGAGAAGTTGGCTCCCAGGCCAAGGAAATTGAAGCAGGTGTGGATCCCCAAGAGGGTCCAACCTATTCACCAAGCTGCACATGTCCCCTGCCGTCTTGCTCACGACGGAGGGGAAGGAAAGAGAAGAAGGGGCCTGGCTCCGAAAGAAGAAGAAGTGGTTGCGGATCCCCTGCGCCGCGAGAGTTTTCGGGCCTGCGCCAGTCAAGCCAACGTCCCAGCTGTGGGATGAAGATTCTGATAACCTGCCGACAGAGCTCAGCTAGCTTATACCCCTCCTGTGGGAGGTCGGCAACTGTCCCCCTTGTTACATCAAGAGCGGGGTGAAGAAGAGATGACCTGTCTGGTCAGAAACTATTTTCGAGGGTTAGGCAACCCCTCGCTTGGGCAACGGCGACTGATGCAAGCAGCCGCCGCCAGTGAAGACTACTGCCCGTCAATGGCAGATGAAGAAGATGTAGGAGAAAGAATGATGGTGTCGTCACTCGATGACAATGGATATGATAATGGCTTCGAGATCGAAGCCGATGAAGCCGTTCCCAAGTGGGAAGAAACAAGAAGGGCTTCTGTGTTCGAGAGGTTGACCTTCCCGCATCAAGCTAAAAGGAGGGTCCATCGACAAAGGAGAAGGATGCAGGTCTTCACCTACAACATGGCTGGTATATCCATCCAATATGGGGGGCTTCCTGAAGATCCCCGAGAATTGGCTCAGTTGGCTGCAAGGCCAGGGCTTAGCACTCAGAGGACAGAAGCCGCGAGGGAGCTCCTGATGATGACTAAGGGAAAACAACCCCGGGTCTACCATCAGTGGGATGATAAGGCCCCCGTCCTGACTGCCAATGTGGTGACGGCGGAAGAAGAAGACGACGTCCCCCTCGACATCATGCCCGAGGGTACGTCCGGGGAGACGGAAGAAGTTATCCCCACTACAGCCACTATAGACCCATTAGTCTTGATACTACTTCAGAAATATCGGCAAGAGATAGACTTGCTAAAGAAGCAGCTGATGGAGAAAACTGAATAGTCCTCAGCTTCCAAACCACCCGAAGTCTAGGGTGAATCATCCCGGGGAGCGGTCCATCATGACGGCCCTCCACCGCTCTACACACTGCCGCAGTCGTCAGAACCAAGCATGGCGACACTACAACAGCGGCAACCACAGCTCCAGCCGCTGCCACCACCGGTGCTCCCTCAAGTGCACCAGACACCCCCGCTGCCACGTCCTCCACAGGCGACCACCCTGGTCACCCCGTACCTACAGCTGGCGCACTTCTACCCAGAGCCATTTGACCCTGCAGTCGTGAACCGGATGATGGTGGAAAGAATGATCGAGCTGAAGCTCGCAGAAAGGGGTGAAGGCGACTACGTCGCGTTTGATGCATAACGGGTGCCATACCCGCAACACTGTGCTGCTAAACGGCTTACCCCGGGAATCAACAAGCCGCCCAAGTTTGACAAATTCAACGGGAAGGGGTCCCCGAGAGAACACATATCCTATTATATGACTGTCATGGGTGACGTGGCCACCGACGAGTCATACCTACTAAAGTTTTTCGGGTCCTCACTGACGGGGCTCACATTTGAATGGTATTCTAGCCTCTCGGCTGGGTCAATCAGCGATTGGCCAGATATGCAGAAGAAGTTCAGAGAAAGATTCCATGTTACAGTGAGGGAGGTCACAGTGGCCGAACTCTACTCAACAAAGCAGAGGGCCGATGAAACAGCCCTCGATTATATCAAGAGGTAGAGGAACCTCGGAATGAGGTGCAAGCGGCCCCCGCATCAGGAGGACGCTGTGCAAATATACAAACAGAATCTCAGAAGGGAGGTTCTGGAAAAGATGATTAGAATGGAAATACGATCGTTTGATCGATTGAACAATGTCGTGGCCGAGGTGGAAGCTTTCCTGGCCAGACCTGCCCCTACATCTGCTGTCGGCATGACCCAGAAGGGCAAGGCGGTGGAGCGGCACCCGTCGCCTAAAGAAGCGAACGCTCTTGACGTAAAGGCGTTCGAACAACAGAAAAGTGAAGGCAAGAAGGGAGTCACCCCACAGCCTGCAGAAGCCCCAGATGGCAAAGAAGGTCCTTCGCTGAGGGACAAGATGAAGAAGGCCTATTCATTTCCAAAGGACAAGACCCGGGTTCTATTCGACTGGGTAACGGAATATAGCATGGTCACCCTGCCAGAGCCAAGGAGGCCGGAGGACCTAAAGAGAAAAGATAGCCCAAGATTCTGCCCCTACCACCAGATGTTGGGACATCCAATCGAAGACTGCTATGTTTTCAAGGACATCATTGAAGGGATGGTGAAGAAAAATGAGACCGAGCCGGGAGAGTACAAAGTGGACCCTCCTCAGCCACATGAAGCCCCTCGGAGGAGGGTAGGAGTCAACATGATCTCCCTATACTAGGCACTGCCCGAGGAGATCTCTGAAACAAGCACGCGGAGCACCTATGAAGCTCATTTCTTGGAGCCCGTGAAAGAACAACAGGGATGGCAATAGGTCCTTGTGAAGCATAAGAAAAAGAGGGCACCCCACCCGAAAGAGGGGGCACATATCCGTGGTGTCACACCCCGGCCTGCTCCGCCGGTGGTAGCACCCGTATGGATCACTCAACCTACAACTGTCAGGATACCTACACATAATCGAAGGAGACAAACTCCGCTGCCAGTGGTTAAGGAGACCAATCCTGGGGTCCTTCGACTGCAAAACCTCATTGAGGGGCTGGACGAATACGTGCAGCCCGAATTTAAGCCCTTGCTGGTGCGGGACCACGTCCCGTGGCAAGAACTAGAGCAGCTCTCACTCGAACAAAAGGAGGAAGCTGAAGTGGCACCCGACAGAGAGGGCTGTCAATTCTGAGGACACCCGCCTGCAGAAGCAAAAAAGAAGAAGAAATAAAAGAAGAAGAAAAGGAAGGCTGCTGAGGCCGATGAAGTGCAGGTTGTCTCCTATAATACTCTATCAGCACTTTACAACCTATCCAGAGAGGAGGAAGAAGAGGAAATTTGCTTCACACCCCATGCTGAGGGAGGCAAGGCCGAGGCCGCAACTGCTGCACATGCCACTCGGTCAGGCCGAAAATGGGGGCGCCAGCCGCCACCCAACCACAACATCATGTTCAGGGGGGAGCAACCCTATAAAACACCTCCGCCGGAGGTCAAGGGAGTCCAAATCCCTCCTCCACCAGGCCTATATAACAAGAGTGGGGGCAAGGGGGTCCCTTCATTTCTTGAATTCATGAAGATGTCCAAGGGGAAGCAGCCTTGTCAAGAGGCTAAGCCTACACTCGGGGATGTTCACCCGCAGCTAGCACAATCTTCCGAAGATCCAAGTGGAGATGGAGCTCGCCCCGCGGTAGCTAACAAAGAACACCCAGAAGTCGGTACCAGCCAGAAGGGCGTCGAATCTGAGGAAGATGAAGCAGGTTCGTCAGGGCCCGCAAACCAAGATTTCCCCAAGCCCAGATGGGCTGAAGAGATGAAGTTCTCCAATGTCCGAGCTGGGAGCCGAATAATGAAGCTACTCAAGAAGCTCCCTGCTCGATTTACAATCTGAAAGATCCTTTCTTTGAGTGAAGAGACTCGACAGGCAATTATTACAGCTCTCCATACGCCTGCTCATTTTGAGACATGTCTGGCTGAAGCAATGCCGGAGGCTAGCATGACCTTCACTCCAGACAATATGCTGCTGCCCACCATCAGCCACAACATGCTGCTGTATATGAGGGGGCACCTGAATGGAAGGGAGCTGAACATGATTCTGGTTGATCACGGTGCAGCGGTCAACATCCTGCCTTATAGAGTATACGAGAGACATCACTTTAACGTGCATCTCGAGAAAGTTGGCAGAGTTCACCCTCACCTTAGCAGATTTCACTACGACGGTGCAGTTCCATGTCATTGACTCCCGCACCTCGTACAAGGCACTGCTCGGCCGCCCATGGCTGCATGAAAATATGGTGGTGCCCTCCACGCTCCACCAATGCATCAAGTACAGTCTCCAAGGGAAGGAGGAGAGGATATTTGCAGATCCCCACCCGTTCGAGGTGTTCGAATGTCATTTGGCGGATGCTAACCTATATACGTGGCCTTCTCAGAAGACCTCGGAAGCTAAGACTCCTGCGGGGGCATCGAGAAGCACATCCGGCAGTAGTTGGTATCCACCACCACCGCGCGGATATGTCAAGCCCAAGGTGGTCTCCCATATCACATCATCTGGAGATGTGGGCAGAACAGCACCCCCAACATTATACCCTAAAGCTAATGAAGTGCGGGTCGCTCGGCGGCACAATCATATTGAAATCCCGGATGGCCTCACCAAGCGAACTCCCAGGCTTGATAGCCCTACTGTCGAGCCTTTCAGAACTTGAAAGGTGACACAGGAAGATGGACCTAGCAGCCTATTCTATACGGCTGAAGAGCACCCTACTCGGGAAGACACAGACTGCAGCCTCCCCGAAGATATAAGCAACCCGTCGGTTCCCGTCAAGGGTCTGGCATTCACAACTGATCAGATGGCCGGGATGTTTCAGAAGCAACACATTCCCCCCGATCAGTCTCAAAAGTGCAAGGAAGCTTTCCAGAAGATGTGGTATCCTGCAAATCTGGATAAAGAAATGAGACATGTCTCTCAACATTCGTGGTTGGGCTTCACCCTGGAAGAATATTATCACAGTGGGCGATACGAGGTGGGCACCATCTCTGCCTTCTATCCTGCTGAAGATGGCCCGCTGGGGGCAACTTTTGATGAATACCTGACAGAAGCTGAGCATGTTGAACAGGCTCAACCCGGAAATCAAGAAATAGAGATCGCGGTCCCCTGCCGATGCTGGGAGCAGGTCTACCCTGAAGAGGTGACCCTTCAAGTCAAATTTGATACGGCTAGCAGCAGTGAAGCCGAAGATACTAAAGAAGCAGGAATTTCTCCCTCCAGTAGAGTCCTACTGATGATAACTTCAGCACCCCTTCTGCCAATCAGGGAAGCCTCGGTCGACTCTGATCAAGAGGAACATGCTGCCAAGAAAGAAAAAGCCACTTCTACGGAAGATGCGACTGCCCCAGAAGGCGAGACCTCCTCAACTTCTGCTACAAAACCGGGATGATGTCCAGGCCCAGCAATAAACAACTACCAGCCTTTCGCGGCTGCAACCTCATCTACAAAGACTGAAGCTGCTCTCTCGCCCTTGGGAGCTGCAACGGCAGTGGATTTGCTAATAGAACAATCTGCACAGCCGCTAGAACAAGAAACAGAGAATCCTCTGTTGGGTCCTGCGAGGTGTAAACGGATCTAGAAGGGGGGGTTGAATAGATCCTATCAAAAGTTTTGTCCTATTTAAAAACTCTTAGCTAGCGGAAGCTTAAACCACTCTTATAAAGTGAATGAATCACTTAGGGACAATGCACAGCGGAATTAAGTAGAGTGGCTCAAATGAAAAGACTTGGATTACAAGCTATGAAATGTCCACACTTCTTTAAGCACATTTGTGATCTTGAAAGAAATAAGCCTTGTAGTGCTGGGATCATAAAGCATAACACTAGAGCATGCAATAGCTTGCAACAACCGTGCGTGTGTGTGTGTGTGATATGTTGATTACTCAAAGTGCATATGTGTGTGAACAATTTAACCAACTATGGAAGCACACGAACCTATGAATGGGGTTAGAAGATATAGATCAATCACACATGATAAACAACCCACAACACAGGGATTTTTAAGGTGGTTCAGTTGTAACCCCGCAACCTACGTCCACCCCTCACCAAAACCCGGTGAGGCTTCCTTGCTGACTCACAGCTTGACCGGGGACACGCCCCAAATCACAGAACAGAGAAAACCCTCTTTCTGTCTTCCTACACACAAGGCCGGCAGGGACAGCTACACCGCAAATCGGAGAACTCCCGATTGCCTTCCTACTAACCACCGGTAGGGAAGATCTTCAGTTTCAATAGATTGAATGAAATGAAGAAAGAAACAAGATGAAAATGCTCAAACAAGATATGAAGATATGCTAGAATGAATTAGATCTTGTCTGAGATTGTTGGATCTTGAATCTGTTGAGAATTTGATCTTCCGTTGATCCTTTTGAGTTGATGGAGTAGATATAGGATGTAGCTTGATCTTTCCTTTGAATCTCCTTGAGTTGATGAAGAAGAATATTGGATGTAGCTTGATCTTTTCTTGAATCTCCTTGAGTTGATGAAGAGGTGTATGGATGTAGCTTTGATCACCTTTGAATCTCCTTTGAGAGCCTTGAATGCTTCTTGCTTGCTTGGAGGTTGCTTGGCTTCAGATCTGAGCTTGAATCACCTTGGAAGGATGAAGAACTCTAGCCGGAAGTACTGTTCACGGAGGTGCTACAGTGCTTGCGAAATGGCCTCCCTTGAACTCTCTTTGATTCACTTCATCAACTGCATCAACTAGGGTTTCTAACCCTCTTGTATTAGTTTTATAGACTTTGAATGGTCTATAGACAAGCCCCAGACCAGATCCATAAATCATGGGTGATTAGGTGACTTTTGGATTAAACAAATCCATGTTGAATGGCCCTTTTCGAAGTGGAAACAAAAGTCAACAATTGATGGCTCGGGGCTGGCAGTCGACCTACAGCTTCTGGCGGTCGACCACTACTGAGAAATCTGCAAACGGGCGGTCCCTGGGATTTTCGGTCCACCGCTACTGGCTGGCGGTCGACCTGCAGCTGACAGAACTACAGATGGGAGTCTGCTGGCTGGGGCAGTCGACCGCCCCTGTGCTGGCGGTCGATCGCCAGCTGGGCAGAACCCGGGCTTGCCCGGGTCAGTCCGTTATCCGCTTCAGCTCCGTCGTTCAACTCCATTAGCAGCCCGTGCATGTTTGTGGCATCACCCTTGACAGTATAGAAGGTATCAACTAAGTCTTTAACCTTGGATTCTCTTGGCTATACTTCTTTGTGCATTTGACCTTGGCTATTGATGGATGTGTGGACTTTGTGTGCATGTATGAACTCTGTACAGACTTAACACCTTGAACATGCATGAGCCTGTACAGACTTGCTTCATAAATGTATAGACTTGGTAACTTGATGCACGAACACAACAAAACGCAATGTATAGACTTTGCGTGTGAAGCAGCCGGCCAATGTATAGACTTGTGTTGCAGCCATCAACCAACGTACAGACTTTGTCCAATGTACAGACTTCATCTGCAACAACGTATAGACTTTGTGTGCAGCAACGTATAGACTTCGAGTTGTGCTAGGCAGCCAACGTACAGACTTCATGTTCAGCAACGTACATACTTTGTCCAACGTATAGACTTCGTGTTGTGCTAGGCAGCCAACGTACAGACTTCATGTTCAGCAACGTACAGACTTTGTCCAACATATAGACTTCGTCCAATGTACAGACTTTGAGCAGCAGCCATCCAACGTATAGACTTTATTGGATGTATAGACTTGCTGAAGCCGAGTGTACAAACTTTGTTGGATGTATAGACTTGATGAATCCGAGTGTACAGACTTTGTTGGATGTATAGACTTGCTGGATGTATAGAATTTCTGATGTATAGACTTGCTGGCGAAGAATGTACAGACTTGCTGCTGTATAGACTTGATGAATCTGAGTGTACAGACGTTGTTGGATGTATAGACTTGCTGATGTATAGACTTGATGTGCCTGCAACAGGATGATGTATAGACTTTGAGTTGCAGGATGTATAGACTTAGTAATGAAGATGCATGGAGAATGTATAGACTTTGCATGGCAAGCTATGTAATCCAATGTATAGACTTGTTAATGGATATGCATGGAGAATGTATAGACTTTGCATGGCAAGCTATGCAATCCAATGTATAGACTTTATGTGTAGCAGCATAAGAGATGCACCAACTATATGAATGAACCAATGCAAGATATGAACAATGGTATGCAATGATGCATTGCTCATGCACACAACCTGTTCGATGAAATGACTAACTGTTTAAACAGATGCACAATGACGTCATATGCAAACACAATGTGACTTAGTATTTGCTATCAAAAACCATGCACTGCTCATGCACACAACATGTTCGATGAAATGACTGATTGTTTAAACAGATACACAATGACATCATATGCAAGCACAGTATGACGTATAGTAGGTGCTATCATCAAAACCATAACAGTAATCATGGTGCACACGTATTCAACATTCTCCCCCTTTTTGATGATGGCAACACTGTGAGTCATTATATGGCAGAAATAGCCAAGACAGCAAAGGTTATGACATATGTAACGTGTGCAGCTCAAGATCTATGATAGTGAAGCATGTGAATGCAGATATGTATGCATGGATATACATATGCATGGAGAAGTAAAGTGTATGAATGCTATGCATAAACCCTCATCATAATGCATAAATCCTGATCATAAATGAAGGTTCTCTCCCCCTTGGATTCTCTTATATCCACAATGCACTCTCCTCCTTTGACAACGCACAAAGGTAACATTAGGCAACATCTCCCCCTTTCTCCCAAGTTCACAGCAAGGACTCACAACAAGACATTCTCCCCCTTTGCCAACAGCAAAAAGGAGGGATACGGTACAGTGGTTGACAAAAGTCCTAGAGATCAGAGTGGAATGGTAGTGGAAGAGCAAGCCATTATATGGAAATTGGAAACATGCCGGGAGCAATATATATGGTTCAAAGCTAATGAAAATCAAGATCATCAATATAGTTCAAAAGGCATCGATATCCATGGTTTAATAGAAATGAACCAGAAGCGCATATCATGACAGTGTTTAACCTTCCCTTGTCTTATACATCCATATTCAAGAACTACAAAGGAAATAGCACAAAAACTAGTATTGAGGCTAAACAATCATGATTAGATCATGGAATTTTATGATCGTAGCAAATGTGATTTTCAGTATCTTTTACATTTGAAGGTACAAGACTCATATTTTACGAGTAGTCTAGTCTAGTACATGCCTCCTAACTGTAAAAATACACGTTGTTTAGACGCCAGTATTCCTAGGTATTTGGTAAGACTGACTGTTATGCTTTAAAATAAACAGAGATAGCAAAGTCACGTCATGACTTATCCAAACTCATTTCTGTGATGAGAAGATATATTTCTCAGTCATTATGTATTTGCTCTGCCTAGAGTCCAAATGTAATTAAGACAGACATAACAGAGGCACATCATGACATATCATTCGTCACTTGATTTGATGACGTGACATATTTCTCCGTGCAACACTATCATTGCTCTGCAAATTGATTTTTCAAGAATTCCAGCTCATGAAGATATTTAGAAACAATACTAAGCTCTAGAGTATCACCAAAGTTGTCAAGACGTTTGGATTTTCAGATTTCAGGATAGTTATTCAAGGCACAACATGCAATCTCTAGTTAAGGTCTATTAAAATCACAGAATATAGATGATTTCAAAATATATATCAAAACTTCAAGGAAATCATTAAATCTGAACCATTCTCATTGAATGGACAATCATCAGTTCATATAATAGAAAGCTCTTACACAGTAGTGATGTCTGTCTCTTGAACTTATTATCACACTGGAGGCCATTGAGGTTCAGATGCAAAAAGGACGAATGAACCAAGAAAAACAACACGACTCCCCCTAAGAATATGCAATGAATGCACTCAAGGAGTTATGTAGGCAGTCAAATAGAATGACAAATGTCAAGGAGAGGTTTACTTGAACTATGCAGGGGTTGACTTGAACAAACATGAAATGCATGAACCAACATAATGCATGATTTTACACTTATGAAATGCAACATAATGAATATGAACCATATGCACGAATGCCTCAAGAAGACAACTCCCCCTAGCTATATGGCCTATGTGCGACAGTGACGCATGGTACTTGGCGGAGGTGAAACCTCACGCATATTGAGTGCTTCGAGGCAAGCATAACCTACCATTCCATACATCAACATTTGATATACCATGGCCATGCAAGAATGATATGATGTAAAATGATTCAAGCTAGATTGATGTTGACTCCCCCTAAATACATGCATGGGTTGGCAATGAATTATGCAGACAATATGATGCAAACACAAATCATTCACAATTGATTTTGAATTGAATGCAACATGATGATGTCAATTGCTAGACTCCTCCTTTTGAATAATACTAACATGAATAACGAGTTGAAAATGCAGCCATGACATGTCTCATCAAAACCAAAGTCCAAGCATTTCATGTGGCTGATATCAGGTAGCAAACAACTCATCATCACATCAACATGACATTGGGCACACGTATGATGCACTATCTACATGTCAAGACTAAACATGCAAGATGACTGAACTTAAAGGTTTATGTACATACCTGTGCCTTGAGCTTTTATTTACCTTATGATCCTTTGTTCAGCTCCAAGGCATCCTGTACCCAAAATTCTCATTTGGAATTTTTAGGTACCCAAGCTTGCTTGGGTCCTTGTGGGTTAGCAACATGTTTAACATCTTGGCCCATCTTTTTCAGGGCAATCACATCATCCTCCCGCATTGTAAGGTAATCATATATCTCATGCCCATTTTTCCCACAATAGAAACAACACACAAAAGATTGATTTTTCTTTTTATGTTCATGTGCGTGTGCATGTGGACTATGCTTTTGTGGGCGAGCATAATTTTTACCTTTCATGGTATGAGGGTGATGTCTTTCTTTCAAATACCAGCATTCCTGGTCAGTGCGACCAGTCTTACCACAATGAAAGCAGCAAAGAGAGACATTTCTATTAAAGGCCATGGGGAGTGTTGACCTGTCTGGATAGGAATGTCGACACTTCTGATTCTCCATGTGATTCTGTTGAGCAAGCCCTCTGCCAGTGTTGACATGTTTCTTTCCTTGCCCTTTCACTTGTTGTCCTGCTCTAAGCTCATCATTTCTCAAGATAAGACAATCATGCACAGTGTGACCATGTTTTCCACAATAATAACAATTGACATTCATTTAGTGGAAGGCATGGTATTTAGCATTGGAGATGTTGTGCTGCATGTTTGGATGAGCATGCTGAATTTTACTTTTCTTTCGAGCAGTGTGCCCTTTTTGGTGACCACAGGAAGTGGTGGCTTCCGGTGAACCAGAATCTTAGATTTGGGCAAACATTGACAGGAAATCATCCAAACCTTGAATTTCATTTTCAAGTGAGGAAATGTGCTGTTTAGATTCAACAAGGCCCTCTTCGCATGCTGCCAATTGCTCATTGAGCATGGCGTTTACTGCTTTAAGATTTTGATTTTGTTGTTCTAAAGCATGCAAAGTTTCAGAGTGATCTTCAATGACAGATTTGCCTTTTTCATGTGCAGCCAATTTTTCATGCAATTCTTCTTCAGCTTGTTCAAGTTCAATTTTCTTTTCCAACAACTCTCTATTCTCTTCTTTCAGAGAATCAATCAGTTTTTGTTGCCATTCAAGATCATCATGGAGACCAACATTTATGTTTCTCAAGAATGAACATTTTTCACATACAAAATTAGTAGAGCATGAAATAGAATTTTTGTTTCCTTCAATCAACTTCTCATGATAGATTAGCCCATCGGCCATAGTTTAATCATTAGAGATTGACTTAGGTTGGTTTTGAAGTTTTATTACAATTTCTTCCAACCTAGTGATTTCATCATGAAGATTTTCATTTTCTTCCCTTAGACATGCAACGCTTTGTTTATGCGTATCTAGATCAACTGAGAGAGTGTTGTTAAGCTCTTTAAAAATAGAACACTTTTTACAAATCGAGCTTTCATTTTGGTTAATTTTCTTGAGATCCTTTTTCAAATTTTTGTTTTCTGTTTTTACATTTTTGTATTGTGTGATCAATTCATCATAGGCTTCCATAAGCTCTTCAAAAGTGAATTCCTCGGAGTCAGAGTTTACCTGTGATGAGGATGTATTGCTGGACTATTCTGCACGGTCGGCCATGAAGCATTCTTGTTCTTATACCTTCCCTTCATGGATTTTCACAAACTTATCCAATACTTGCTTGGCTGTGCTGTAAGAGGACACAAGATGAGTCAGTCTTAGATCAACTGCAGCTGTAATTAAGTTATATGCAAGACGATTATCATTGTGTTTGGTCTTATGTTCGGCTAACTAATCAATTGAATTTGATGGCAGCTCATGAGGACCATTGTATATAAGAGTCCACAATTGTGGATCTATAGAGCTAACATAGATGAACATTCTTCCAACCCATGTAGAAAAATCTAAACCATCATAAATGGGTGGAGAAGCCATCGAAGCAAGTGTAGCATGTGAATCCATCAAAAAACAAACACCAGGATCTTTCCCTGTAGATCGTTGGATCTGGGAATGACAGAGCCTCGCTCTGATACCACTTGTTGGGTCCCGCAAGGTGTAAACGAATCTAGAAGGGGGGGTTGAATAGATCCTATCAAAAGTTTTGGCCTATTTAAAAACTCTTAGCTAGCGGAAGCTTAAACCACTCTTATAAAGTAAATGAATCACTTAGGGACAATACACAGCGGAATTAAGTAGAGTGGCTTGTGGACGCACTTTTTATTAAAAGATGTGATTTTATTTATTTATTGGTTTATTAAGTGCGTGGGCGTGCCAGTCACAAAGTGACGATTTGTTCGGGCTTCGGAGAGCCCATGGTGGCTCGATCTGACTCAGTCAGGCGATTGTGTGGTTCGGGTCGGGACTGAGACCTGTTGTGCCATAAAGGCCACAACGTCATTTACATCCCCTCGGAGAGGGGAATACCCTTGATTAATTGCCAGAAATAAGGGCTCCACGGTCCAAAGAAATACTGATTAACGCGGGAAGGAAACCACCCGTCGGGTTATGCGGTGAGCCCGAGGTGGGGGCCTGAATACTCGGGTCATGTCGGTCACTGATGGACCATTTCATGTTTAGACACAAGTTCACACGGAAAACGAGACGATAACCCGGGAGACGAATCCGTACAAATGTTTGCCGAGGGACGGCAATTTTAATGCAGGGAGGCAAATCAGATCCCGACGAGGGAGGGGACCCTGATGAATTATCGGCCCGAGGTAAGGCCGGGCGATCACCATGACAAGAGAGAGAACTCCCGAGAGTGACTTCTGGCCTACAGGAGCACCATTAATATCCCCGGATTCAGAATCCAGGAAGGAGAGACTGATGCCACATTATCGTATTCGCGATGATTGTCGATGCTTGTTATTACCATTTATTTGTTGACACTACCCTTTCTTTGTTATAATTTTCCCTTGTTGTCATCTTGGTTGGAACCACCCCTTTTATATCATTATTATTATTACTGTTCATTATTCCTTTATCATATAGCCCCCTCCCCTTTTTATTGCATACCTGTGTGTATTCGTAGGGGAGATGATGGAGACTAGGGTGTACCGCTGAGAGATGAATGGTGTGTGCAGTTCAAAGTGTAAAGAAGGGTGTACCGCTGGAAGAATGAAGATGGGCGTACCGCTGAAGGGTAAAGGGTGGAGCGTACCGCTGGGGGAATGAGAGCGTACCACTGGAAGACTATGGAGCGCACCGCCGGGGGGCTGGGAGCGTACCGCTAGAAGGGCTGGAGGAGACGGTGCGCGAACAAGCCACGAGGGCTGTACAGACTTGCGTGTTATGCAACGGACGATGTATAGACTTGACAAGCGGTACAGTGAACGTATAGACTTAGTAGCGAGATGCACACGATGTATAGACTTGCTCAATGATGCACACACATAGCGGCAATGTATGGACTTTGCAAGATGATGAATGAGACGGTGCAGTGTACAGACTTGGAAATGCTTTGAAGCGCATGATGCACTGTTCAGACTTGAAACGAAGGCATGATGTGATGTGTAGACTTGAAGAGCGTTCGGCAGCCAATGTATAGACTTACACACTTGTGCAGACTAGCCAGTGTATGGACTTGATGAGCATGCAGCACACAATGTGCAGACTTCGTGCGATGCATGAAGAAGCAATGTATAGACTTAGATAGACTTCGCTAGCGTGGAATGTGCAGACTTCATGCAACGTACAGACTTTAGAAAGGAATGTGCAGACTTGGTGCATGAAGCAAGCCAATGAGGAATGTATAGACTTTCACAATGTATGGACTTACCGAAGGAGTGATGCGTGGGCAGACAATCAACGTATAGACTTAGCCAAGACAACTAGACGATGTACAGACTTGAGCAAAGCGAGGTCTGTACAGACTTGAGAGTTCACAACATATGGACTTATGAGTGCAACGTAGGTAGAGCTGCCAATGTATAGACTTATAAGTGTGTGCAATCAGACGGTGTGCAGACTTCATGCATAGGTTCTACAGACTTCAATTCAAATGATGCAATGCATAAACAAGAAGACGATGTACAGACTTTGAGCGTGAATGATGCAGCGATGTATAGACTTGATGGAACGCTGGGAGGATGCGTACCGCTCAGACAGCAAGGGGGGGCGTACCGCTGGGAAAGGAATTGGGGGAGTGCACCGCTATAGGGCCAAAGGGGAGCGTACTGCTGGAGGATAGAAGATGTGCTGCTGAAGGTAAAGAAGAGTGTACCGCTGGGAAAAGTGGCAAACGAAACCAGGCAGAGTGTGCCGCTAAAGGGGTGGCCAGGACTCAAGAGAGGGTTCCCTGTTCAGCTCAGAATGAAGCATCTTAGATGGTTAATCTTTCAGTTTCCTGTCATGAGATTGTGTCCCAAGTCATATTTTAGCAATGCAGTGCTTAAAGTCTCGTTCAGTTCAGCTCCTTGAATCTTGCATAGTTCTTTTAGTTGATTAGAATGTTTTCACTGTTGCTCAGTCCATATGTCTGCCGCTTCTTTTCATCTTTTTTAGATTGATTGTTATTCCTGACAAAAATTCGGAAGCACCTCCCCCTGACCCGGGAGGTAAAGGAATAACAAGGAACATGCCCACGGGGGTGGCATGAACCAACATCTGAGGAGGGTGCCTGAGCAGCCGCCTTTAGGGAAACCTCGAAAAACTCGGAGAAAATAACGAACAAGGAACCAGTAGACTGATGCAAGCTATGAGTATACCGGGGAGGTGGTGGCCAAAGAGTACCGGGCTGACAGTTCAAGGGTGTGCCGCTGGGCGGCCAAGGAAGGGAAGTGTGCCGCTAACAAGAAGAGAAAGGGTGCACCGCTGAATGGCCCTAAGGAGAGTGTGCCGCCAGGCAGACTCAAGGAAGGATGTACCGCCGAACAGCCAAATGAGGGAGGCGTACCGCTGGGGGGGGCCTGAGTGGTAGAGTGACTGAGAGCTTAAGGGTGTGTGGGCATGCCACTGGTCCCAAGGGAGGGCGAAGGAGGATGCTCTGGGCATCACGTGACTCCAATGTATTAAAAAGAATGGGCTCCCACAGACCCGAGATAGAAGGGGATATCAAGGGTTGTTGTGCAACGGAGAGCCATTGAAGAGGGGCGAAGCTGGCCATACTCTATTGACTGCATAGACCAGCGCTACGGGAAATCAAGTAGAACAGGGAGTTGGGAGGTTGAGGGAAGAGAAAGCAAAACCACAAGAGACCGGTGAAAAGAAGATAACAAATGCAGTAAGAAGCAGAACCAAACACCATTTCATTCATGGAAGATTCAGGATGATAAAAAAAAGGAATCATGGCCCGAAGACCACACATCATACAATGCATCCCTGAACAAACGGAGGGAAGAAAACAAAGAATAAAAAAAAGAGTTGGAAAGAGGGCTGGAACGAGGAAGGGTAACCATTCCCTATCCTCTATTCCTCCCCCCTCTGCTACATGCAACACTCCTCTCTTCTTCCTACATTTCCTCTACCTTCTTCTTCTCTTCTTCCTTGCCTCGAACGGGCCTCTTCGCACGAAGATGCTCTCTTCTCTTTCTGTGTTTTTTTCTCTAGCAGAAAATCCCCCCCCCCTTCTTCCTGTCTGTGGGGGGCCTTTTATATGCGGGCGATTGACGAGGTCGCCTCATGATGGCACTGCCATCCGAGGTTGACTTCGGTATCTTCCTCGTCAGGCGAAGATCTCCCCTCCTCCAGCCAGAAGGTGACACGGAGACAGGCGCTAACTGGCTTCGAAGTGGCTGGACTGCACGCCAATGGGTCTGCCTATTGACCGTTGTGTCTTCTGCCCGTGCATGCCATAGGGAGGCTTTCAGTGTTGTGCCGCTGGGGAAAGGGCGCATGGCGTTGAGGGCAGAAAGGCTGTGCCGCTAAAGGGCCAAAGGCCTTGCCGCTGAAGGGGCTAGGAAGCCATGTGCCGCTGGAAGGGCCAAGACTTGGTGAATGAGTGTATAGACTTCATGGGCAAGGCAACCGGACGATGTACAGACTTGAGAGTTCACAATGTCTAGACTTTGGCAAATCAAAGGATGTACAGACTTCAACTCAGTTGTAATGTATAGACTTGCAGGGGCATGCGTCAAAAGCGGTGTACAGACTTCATCAATGTATGGACTTTGGCAAAGCAAAGGCCGTACAGACTTCAACTCAGCTGCAATGTATAGACTTGCAAGGGCCGATGTACAGACTTGGAAGCTCCACCGGCGGATGTACAGACTTCACCAATGTATGGACTTGGAAGTTGAACTGGTGGATGTACAGTCTTCACCAATGTATGGACTTAAAAGTTGAACTGGTGAATGTACAGACTTCACCAATGTATGGACTTGGAAGTTAAACTGGTGAATGTACAGACTTCGATTGTGCAACTACCAATGTACAGACTTGGAGCTCGTATGTATAGACTTCGCGTTTGCCTGAACTCTGTACGGACTTGCCACATGAGTGTGTAGACTTCGCGTTTGCCTGAACTCTGTACAGACTTCACACTATGAGCTTGCATGAGCCTGTACAGACTTCCGACATAAGTGTATAGACTTCAGCTGACGGATGTATAGACTTGGTGAAACCCTGAATGAAGCGTGCCCTGAAGGGCTAGATGGCCGTGCCGCTAGAGGGCCACATGGCCGTGCCGCTGAAAGGCTGAAGGGCCGTGCCGCTGGGGGTTTATGGCCGTGCCGCTGAATGGCCTCAGGCCCGTGCCGCAGGAGGGCCTTTGCTCTTGCTTAAGTAGCTTGAAGCCATGCATTCTTCAGGATATTTCTTCACCGTTAAGGGCCCGAGGGAGGGTCCCTATCAGTGTGTTAATTCAGGAGGACATCCTGTGACTTCTCGGTCTCTTAATGCGCCCGTGCGAATGCGGGGATTTACCGGGCGGTAGTATCTTCCCGGAGCCCTGGATGGCCAGTCTCTCCGGGTCTTCTTCCTTTGACTTTGACATTAATGCAGGGCTTAGCGGGACACATGGACGTGCAATTTTGCACGTCCACAAATGCCCCCCACCCGAGGGCAGTGCGGGCGAAGGATGAGCCAGACGGTGCCCGCGGGTGTGTCTGGGGAATTAACGTACATTATTGGACGTACGTTCATAAGACACGTGATGCGGGCATCATGATCTCTATCGTATATTTATTGTATTGCTATATATGTATTACGTTATTATGATTATTGTTATTTTATTTTATATATATATATATATATATATATATATATTATTCTCTCCCTTTTTCTTCTCTCTTTCTTTATTCTCTCTCTTTTTTTTATTCTCTCTTTCATTTATTTATTCCCCCTTTTTTCTCTCTTTTTTTTCTTTTCTTTTTTTTCTCCTTTTCCCTCTTTTTTTATTCCCTCCTTTCTCTCTTTTTTTTTCTTTTCCTTTCTCTTTTTCTTCTCATTTTTTTTATTCCCCCTTCCGTTCGTTCGTTTCCCTTTTTTTTCTTCTCCCTTTTTCTCCTTTCTCTTAGACGACTATAAAAGGGGGAGGGCAAGTTCGAAACTCCCCCCTTCTACTTCTTTTTTTTTAACTTTCTCTCTCCCTCTCTCTCCCTTCGTCTCTTCGGTCACCACCGCCACCGTCGCTCCCCCTTCCTCTTCTTCTCTCTTCTCTGTCGCCACCACCGTTCGCCGTCATCACCGGTGCCTGGGGTGAGGCCACCGTGCCCCTCTCCCCTCCCTCTTCTTCTCTTCTCCTTCCTCTCTTCTTCCCTTCCCCTTCCGTTTTCCTCTTCCTTTCCTTTCTCTTCTTCTTCTCGTTCTTTCTCTTCCTCGGAGGACGACGGAGCCCTAGGCTCTCCGTCGTCCTCTTCCTCTTCCCCCTTCTCTTCTTTTTCACCCCCCCTCTCTTCTTCTCTTTTTTTTTCTTGTTCTTCTCCTTCTTCTCTTCGGTGTGGGTGGAGCGTCGGGGCGTGCCGCTGGGAGCAGCACAGGGCGTGCCGCTAGGGAGGTGGGGCACGGGCGTGCCGCTGACGGGAGGGCACAAGCGTGCCGCTGGGAGGCACTGAGGGCGTGCCGCCAGGGGGAGGCACGGAGTGTGCCACTGAGGGAGGCACAGACCGTGCCGCTGGGACTAGGGGGCACAGGCGTGCCGCTGGGCACTAGTGGGAGTGTGCCGCTGGGCACTGGTGGGAGTGTGCCGTTGGGCACTGGTGGGGGTGTGCCGCCAGGGGGTGTGCCACTGGGAAGAGGCACAGGGGGTGTGCCGCTGGCGCCACTGAAGGCGTGCCGCCAGGGGGTGTGCCGCTGGGAAGAGGCACAGGGTGTGCCGCCAGGGGATGTGGCCTGGGCGTACCGCCGAAGAGAGGAAAGAAGACTTCTTCAACTGGAGGACCTCCAGTGTCGCCCTTGGGCACACCGTGACTTTGTTGGGGCCGTCACTCCTTGTGGGCGTGCACCCGTGTTTTCTCTTACGCCTCCGACCTAGGGGAAACTCTGTCGAAATTTCGTCAGAAATTATTGGCATTCTTTTAATTCAACTATAGTGTAACCTCCCTTTATAATTTCCTTTCCTTTTCCTTTACTTATGCCTTATTCTGACTTGTGGTATCTTGCCCTTTACAGAGAAATTGATGCCCCGGGAGATTCCGCTGCTTCCGGTGCCGAGCACGTTCCCCCACCTCCGGTGCTAGCAGTCACTTGGTTCAATGTAGAAGACTTGGACAGGGAGCACACCGAGATAGCGGCATTGGCCGGATCGTCGGGCTCAGACACCGAGACAATGGATTACCGCATGCTTACTCAGGTTAACGGCGTCATGACTTTTGACCGGGCTATGGGGGAGTATCGGAAGGACTTCCCGAAGGACAAGCATCTCGTTTGCTTCCTGAAGCACCTCAGTCACCAGGAGAGGCAGAACTTTTGGGTTGTTAAAGAGGCTGAGCGGACTATTCTGCAGTCCCGGGACAGCCTATTTTACAGTGTTTCGAGGAGCATCCCGATGTACTTAGTGGGGGAAGCTCGGGAGTGGAAGCCCATCTTGGGGCTCGAAGCCGTGCTGCCGGCAGAGGACAAACTAGTGCGGGCGCCTCAGTTCATCCCTGCTCGGTGGGACACATCTGCCGGGCGGGTTCAAAGTGAGCATCCCCGGTTCGGTCTGTTCCTGGCTCCGTTGAAGTGGGGATACAGAGAGGAACCTTTTCTGCTGGACTGCTTGGCCATCCGATTCAAGCATGAGCTGGCTCTGGGCTGGTTCGGAGAGTTGAAGCTCAAAGACGCGCACAACTTCTGGGAAGGGGCCGTGGAATTCACAGAGTATGTGCTATTCAACTATGCCCCGATCCTCATCCGGGCTGGCGTCTACCACAGTGTGTACGCCTCCCGGTACAGTTACCCTATTTCCAGGGGCCTTTGCTGCGGGATGATCGAGGTGTTTAATGCAGAGACCAACACTTTTTACACCGCAGAGGGCGAGACTTCGTTAGACCTGTGGAGTCTCAGTCTGCTCAGTGGCTTGCCCATTGATGGGGAGCCTTACGAAGAAGTCTGTCCGCCGGATATGATCAAGGATGAAACCAACGGGGATGGCTACTACTCCCTGTGCTATTCATACCGGTACCTTATGAAGGCGTACCGGGAATTGTATCAGTTGTCGCATGGCGGGAGGCAACCTCCCCGAGGGGAACGGAAGAGGGTCCGCATGGTCCTCTGGGTGCGGTATTTCTACAATGGGCTGAAGTAGTATGAGGAGTTCCCACACATTGGCACTGCTGCCGGTCAGAAGAAACGCGCCAAGTCAAAGGTTGACGTGAAGATCCCTTCTCGAGGGCCCCGCGGCGGGCCGAACCCGATGGGAGTCGACCCATTGACACATTGCGCGGTGTATCTGACGTACTGGCTGTGCTCGTTCGCCATGCCCCACGGCGACGAGATCGTCATTCGCCCGGACGCCATTTACCCTGCCTGTCAGATGGCCTGGGGTATCAAGCTGTCTTTGTGCCCAGCCACGCTGTGTCTGATATACAAAGCGCTCGGGGACATCAGCCGCCAACAGTTCCCGCGTCAAGCGCGGTATGTGTGCCCACTGCATTTTTTCAATGCGTGGGTCTGTTCTTTATTCCCAGAATTCACCCCGCGCACCATTCAAGGCTGGGGATTGGTTCCACGGATGTTGGAGTTTGCGAGTGTGGCGTCAAGCTCGATGTCCATGCGACTGTACGACATTCGAGGCAAGTTGATGACGGTGTCCCTTGATGTTGTGGGCACCATCCACTTTTGGACCCTGGCCGCTCACTCAAGTCCATTAGTAAACAGTAACCGGGAGTGCCGAGATGACCAAGTGGAGAAGTATGTGCACCTGATTAGTCAGGAGAACGTGGTTCGCCCGCTATTGGAGCCGGAACTCAAGAACTAGGCGCTGTCCATCTGTCCCAGTGTGCTGGCCTTCCGCAAAGCGGACAGTTTGCTGTTGGAGCCATATTATCCTTTTCGCTTCGACAGGAATTTTGGATATGACCAGCATATCCTGGCACACAGTGCTCGCTTTGAATTACCAGTGCGAAGTCTCCGGGGGAGTCCTACCGCCGAAGCTGCCTGAACCTGGTGGGATTTCTTTCATCGGGCAGACACTGCCAACTTCAGGGTGCCAGCCTCGGGTCGGGTTCCACGGGTGACTCCTGAATATGTGAAGTGGTGGAACGCCCGGACAGCTTTTTACCGACTATGCCGGACCGACTGCTGGGACGGGGCCGAGAGGAGATTTCTGAGCTGGCAGCCAGTGCCGGTACTGGATATTGACCCGGAGCACCTACTCCGATTGAGGCGTGGCAAGGAACAGGAAGTCGCCGCCTACATGGCTGCGCGCAAGGCAGCTCGTGAGACCAAGCCAGCGCCGCAGGCCAAACTGCCTCCTGTGGCGAAGGATGATTTCAAGAAGACCTTGCGAGACCTCTGCCACATCGGGAGTGACCACCTGGAACTGATCAACTATCCATTCCCCATGGAGGAAGAAGGCACCCCGGCGAGGAGCTGGCGCCCGGAGAGGGATGCACTGTGTCCCTATCGCACATTTGTGAGGAGGGAGGAGCGGAACCCGAAGAATTACAAGGACACCATGTGGCTCTACGTCCTCCTTCGAGTGCACGGGTTGAAGATTGAAGATTCAGCCATGTTCATCATGGGCAAGCGCCTCCACATCGCCTACTACTATGCCGAGGGATGGGGGATGGACCATTTCAACCTCTTATGTCACCTGGCTGCCAAGAAGCATGCAGACCTGGCTGCCCTCTCAGATCGCTGCCAAAAAATTGAAGACGTATGCTAGCTGGTCTGAGAGGCGGCTCGTCGGGACAAGGAATCATCCCATAGCTATTGGCCGATAACGTTACGGCTGTACACTGGCCCCCACGGTACTTAGTGTTTTCTTCCTTCCCTTGTGTTCCTCAGTGCTGACCTTTCTTGAATATTGGACGTTGATCGGGTCCTTTGTTTTCCCCTTTTTTGACAGATCACCCCGACAACACTCAACTAGCGACGTATCGCAATCTCCTGCGGCAGGTAGGGAAACCTGGTTACTTCGAGGAGGTGCCAGCGGCTCCGACCACGACCCCCCTGCCCCCGCCTGCGAAGAGGTCCCGGGCGAAATTGCCCGTGAAGAAGGCTGTGGATGCTGCTAAGGCGGCTGGGCGGCTGGAGGCCAAACGCAGAAAGACCGAGGCCGCCAAAGCCACGCCGACCGCTCCTCTGGCACCCATAATCTCCTCATTCGAGGAATTCGAAGCTGCTCAAGCCGAGCCGAGTCGGTCTGCAGGTTGGGTCCCTTCTGCTCTTCGAGGCTCTTCAGAGTTTGTTGAGATGCTAAGAGGGACGCTCCTCGTGACCCCGTGCCCTTTTGTTTCAGCGGTCGTAAAGAGGCCCGCGCCTGTGACCCACGAGGCGGTATAATCCGTCAAAGAGATCTTCTTCGCCCCAGCTCCCGCTGCCAAAGTCGAAGGAGGTATAGCACTTTCTCGAGCGGTCATTCGTTTAATTTTCTTCGTTCCTCAAAATTTTGCGGACCTGACTGAATCTGGATTTTGCCTTGCTTATGCAGGAGCTGATGTGGCGGTCCCAGAACCGGAGGCGGCCCCGGAGGCATCCCAGTTCGGGCAGATATATCGGAAGAAGGGGCGGCGGTCAAGGAAGGCGCGACTGCCGACCCCGGATGTTGAGGCGGGGGCTGCCTTGCTAGCAAAGGAGGTGCCCACCAGCCCTAGATCTTCGTCGGGCGAGAAGGTAGACTACGGCTATTCCTCCGACGAAGTACTCTCAACTGAGGGTGTCCCCGGAGAACCCCTACTTCAAGTTCCTGCCTGGAAAGCCCCGGTACTGTCTGTGTCTCTTAGCCTGGTGAAGCAGGCGCCCGTAAGTGCGAACCTGTTAATTCAGGTTTTCTTTCTTTAGGCCCTCGGCTAATCTTCTTGATCTTATTATTTTTGGCTTTCAAAGGGACAGACCCCGTCAGAAGGTGCAGAGACCCAAGTTCCGGGGGCGGGAGCTATCAGGCGAGAGACAGCTGTTGCGGCTTTGGACGAATTGGCGTCCCTGGCCGAGGCTGTGCGGCGAGAAGAGGTCGTGGCGAGCTCCGGCGTTGCCATTTCGATCGCCAAGATCTCATTTTGGGAAGAAGCGGTAGTGGCTGTGAGTGCATAGTTTCCTCTTCTTTCCTTCTGAGCTCTCGCTCGGAGTTATTGATTTATTCGAGGCAATACAGGCTCGTGCTTCTAAAGGAGCCGTGGAGACCTCTACCCCAGCCATCGGAGCCCTAGAAGAGGGAGAGATAGCACCAGAGGTCGAAGTGCAAGTGCCGGTGGTACCCGAAGCCGAGACTCAGGAGGAGACAATTTCTGAAGTTGCTGCCTGGGGAGAGGTAACGCCGGAGAGTAGCATAGTGCCGGCGGGCGAGGTAAGCAGGGAAATACGCTGGGCTTTCTCGGGGATTCAATGATTTATTCCACTTGGCAAGCGGCTAACTTCTCTTTACATGGCCAGGTGACAACAATGCCCCACTGAGCAGGCGCGCCTCAGGCTCATAAAGCCGTCCCCAGGTGGAGCTCATCTTTCCGTGTGCATGCGGCTAAAAGGCTGAAGATGTTTCTGGGGCCGGACGTGGGGTCCTTGACGTCTCTTCTACAGATGGGAGCCGTCCCGCATTTGGTGATCCCACTGCCACCGATCCCGACGTCGGTGATACCCGAGGAAGCCCGGCTTCTAGGGAAGATATTGGCGATCCTCCACGAGCACTCGGAGGAATTCCAGGCAAGGGGAGATGAAGACTTCCCGGGAGCGATACTGGACCCGCCTGCCATAGAGGCTTTGCCAGCCAAGGTGGCGGAGGTCAAAGCAACTTTGTCTGTCGGGGATCTAGTTACGATGGAGAAGGCGGCATCGTCGGGTTCGGGACCTGCCCGGTCTATGGAGCTGGAGCAGCCGCTCATCATGGCGGCGCCGAATGTCTCCGTTATGGTCTCTCCCTCACCTATGGCTGCAGCTGGTCAGGGGTCATCTTTGGAGGCCGGGAGACCCCTCCTTTCATCCGTGGCCCTTCCGGGTAGCTCGGTCGTGGTCGAAACAGAGCTGTGGGCGGCCATGGATAGCGAAGTCAGCTTCGACCCACTAGTCGTCCCTTCGGTCGGCCATATGAGCTCGGATCTGCCTGTCCGCCAGACCCTATTGGTATTGCGCTCCATGGTCGTCGCCGACCCGACGCTCACATACCACGGCGCGAAAGCTATTGTGGAGCAGCTGACCAAAGCGTTGCAAATGATGGGCTGCCCACTGGAAGAATGGTCGCGACGTGTTCTCTTATTGTTGAAATACGTAAACCGTCGTGCATTCCTTGAGACGCTAGCCCCGACTGAGCTCACAGCTATCGGTGCCCAGAGGGATGAGTATCTGGAGGCGCTGGCTGTTCGGAGAGACAGTCGGGAGCAACATCAAGGAGCCTTGGACAGGTACAATGCCGACATTGACGCCTTGGGGAGTCGGATAGAGAAACTCCGGGGCTGGCTTGCCCAGGCAGAGTCTGACCTGGTCAAGGCAGAGAAGGGTAAGGCCCAGGAGGCTGAAGAGTTGGCCGTTGCCGAGGCAGCCGTGGCCTCTATGACGAAGGAATTGGAACGCCTCGATGCGCAGGAGGGCCGCCTGCGCGAGATGATAAGCTTCCCTTGCGTCGGGATCCTCCCTTTTGAGGACATCTTCCGAGGGCTAGAATAGTCCGGGGCTCCCCTTCCATTCCTTTCTTTTCATGTAACACCGGGGTATGCCTTGATGCCGATGTAAATTTTTTTTTGAAAAGAATACAATGCAATTATTTCATGTGTCTATGGTATGCGTGTGGTGTCGGACGGTTTCTTCCCTCCCTTTCTTTTTCTTGCTATGTGATGGAACGCAAGTTCACGTTAACAGTTTATTCGGGGAGACCCTGATGAGATCCGCATATGAGCATAGGAGAGTGCTCGCCCCTTCCAGAGGGGGGACGAGGGGACCACTCAACCATGTCCATAAAGCGACTTATTCGAATGATGTCACCGGTATGTTTAACCCAAGTAGGTTGATCCGACCTTGGAGAGGCGGAGAGAAGAATTTGTTCATCCGGCGACCCGAACGGGAGGTATTGGTCAGAAGGGGTTGTTCGTCACCCGAAGGGACGGAGAGAAGAGTTTGTTCGTTCAATGGCCCTGACGGGAGGTCTTGGTCAAAAGAGGGTTGTTCATCTACGCCGACAGAGTGCCGATGACAGGTGTGGTTTATTTGTCTCTGGGTGTGTTCGTTGGTACGGGTGAGTGCCAACGCAAGGAGGAGGGTTGATTCCCCGATCCCGGGCGAAAGGTCCGGTTGGGGTATTCTTCGTCAGTGCCGACAGAATGTCAAGGGCTGACAGGGTTGATTCATTTATTGGAATATTCATCGGTACGGGTGAGTGCCAACGTAAGGAGATGGGTTGATGCCCCAATCTCGGACGAAAGGTCCGAGTGGGGTATTTTTCGTCAGTGCCGACAGAATGTCAAGGGCTAACAGGGTTGATTCGTTTATTGGAATATTCGTCGGTACGGGTGAGTGCCAACGCAAGGAGATGGGTTGATGCCCCAATCTCGGACGAAAGGTCCGGGTGGGGTATTTTTCGTCAGTGCCGACAGAATGTCAAGGGCTGACAGGGTTGATTCGTTTATTGGAATATTCGTCGGTACGGGTGAGTGCCAACGCAAGGAGATGGGTTGATGCCCCAATCTTGGACGAAAGGTCCGGGTGGGGTATTTTTCATCAGTGCCGATAGAATGTCAAGGGCTGACAGGGTTGATTCGTTTATTGGAATATTCGTCGGTACGGGTGAGTGCCAACGCAAGGAGATGGGTTGATGCCCCAATCTCGGACGAAAGGTCCGGGTGGGGTATTTTTATTGCGGAGAATGTTGTGCTAAAGTTGGGCATGTGTGGAACGTGAGTGTTTCTATTTTTTTGATGATGTCCAACTATGACTCAACTAATGATTGGTTCTATTGTTTTGATGTGATTCCAACTATGACTCAACTATGACTCATTTCTAGTGTTTTGATGATGTATGTCTTTAGAGTCATTTTGCTATTCATTATGCATTTGCTATGCATTTGATAAAATCACTTTGATATGCATTTTGCTTTTGCTATGCATTTGATAAAGTCCATTTGCATACAATTCAGGTCATTATATTGCCAATTCAACATATCAAGAATGGCTTGCAACGCTTAGCCAATTGGTCGCACAGAAATCAAGATAGATCCAAAGGCTCCAAGATCACTCAAGATGCAATGTGGAAACTCATGATGCCAAGTGCACTTGCAGATCAAGAATGGCTTGCAACACACAATTCAAGCATCAACTGAAGCCATTCAGTCATCTTCCAAAGCCAAGGAGTTCCAATCAAGCAAAGATCTCAAGAAGAGCTTAAGGGAAGGCTGTCCAAGTGAAGAGCTTAGTAGAGACATATGTGAAAGCTCAATGTTGCGTCCTCTCACGCGGATCGACCTGCGCGGTCAGGTCGCGGGGATAATCAACAGAATTCTCACGCGGATCGACCTCTCACAAAAAATTCTGATTATAGGAATGATATAATCAACAGAATTCTTCAAGACAGTCAAGGGTGATGCTACAAACATGCACGGGCTGCTAATGGAGTTTGAACGACGGAGTTCAAGACTCAACGAACCGACCCAGGCCAACCCGGGCCTTGCCCAGCTGGCGGTCAACCGCCAGCACAGGGGCGGTCGACCGCCCCAGCCAGGGACCGCCCAGGCCGAAAGTCTTTCAATGGCGGTCGACCGCCAGCCAGTGGCGGTCGACCGGAAATCCCAGGGGCCATTCGTCTACAGCATTTTACAGTAGCGGTCGACCGCCAGGAGCTGCAGGTCGACCGCCAGCCCCGAGCCAACCAATGTTTGACCTCGAATTCCACCTCGTGGGCTGCCTAATTCTCATGATTTCTTTAATCCCAAAGAACCCCAAAGTCTCCCAATCACCCACAAATTGTGGATCTGGTCTAGGGCTTCTCCAAGGACCATTCAAGGTCTATGAATACAACACTTGGAGAAGAAAGAAGAGGGGGGCTTCCATATGCTCAATTGAAGATCAAAAGAGGCCAAGTGTGATTTGTGGAGATCCAAAGGGGACGAGGTACTGTTCACGTGAACAGTACTTCGTGAAGAAGTTCTTCATCCAAGCAAGGTTGATTCAAGCTCAAATCAAGGCAAACAACCTTCAAGGAAGATCAGATGCAAGCTAGGCTATCAAGGTGATCTAAGGAAGCTAGTTTCATTCAAAATCTTCAAGAGAAATCATCTACATCATTCCGATTCATCCAAGGTGATTTCTGAAGCATTCAAACTCCTAGAAGCTGTTGAAGAAACAAGATTCAAGGTAGAATCAATTACTCTCTTCATCCACTTCAAGAAGATACAAAGAGAAGATCAAAAGAGGAGATTGAAGGAAGAGTTATTGTTCACGTGAACAGTACTCCGTGAAGAACAACTTCATCCAATCCAAGGTATTCAAAGTTCATCTCAAAGCAATCATCTTCCAAGATCTGTGAAGAAGGAAGCAAGGATCAAGGTAGCATCTATTCACTTCTTCATCCATTCAAAGAGATCAAAAAGAAGATCAAAAGAGGAGGATTGGAAGAACAGTTACTGTTCACATGAACAGTACTCCGTGAAGAACATTCATCCATTCAAGGGTGAATCAAGAAGATTGATTTGCAAGAAGAAGAGATCCCTGTTGCTGATCAACAAATCATTTCCATTCAAGGGCCAATTTCTTCTTACTCAATCTCTTGTTTCAGTTCCTTCACATTTGTTTTACTTTCAATATTGTTAAACATTGAAGTTGTGATTCGTCCCTACCGGTGGTTAGTAGGAAGGCAATTGGAGGGTGTTCCAATTTACGGTTGACGTCCCTACCAGGTGGTTAGTAGGAAGGCAATCGGAGGTGTTTCCGATCTGCGGTGTAGCCGTCCCTGCCGGCTTTGTGTGTAGGAAGATAGAAAGAGGGATTTCTCTGTTCTGTGGTTTGGGGCGTGTCCCCGGGTCAAGCTGTGAGCCAGCAAGGAAGCCTCACCGGGTTTTGGTGAGGGGTGGACGTAGGTTGCGGGGTTGCAACCGAACCACCTTAAAATCCCTGTGTTGTGGGTTGTTTATTTTGTGTGATTGCTCTATATCTTCTAACCCCATTCGCAGGTTCGTGTGCTTCCATACTTGGTTATCTTGCTCACATACATATGCACTTTGAGTGATCAACATAGCATACACACACACGCACAGTTGTTGCAAGCTATTGCATGTTCATCTATGTGTTATGCTTTGTAATTCACTTAAAGAAGTGTGGACGTTTCATAGCTTGTAATTCAAGTCTTTTTATTTGAGCCACTCTACTTAATTCCGTTGTGCATTGTGTCTAAGTGATTCATTCACTTTATAAGAGTGGTTTAAGCTTCCGCTAGCTAAGAGTTTTTAAATAGGCCAAAGCTTTTGATAGGATCTATTCAACCCCCCCTTCTAGATCCGTTTACACCTCACGGGACCCAACAATTTTTCGTCAGTGCCGACAAAATGTCAAGGGCTGACAAGGTTGATTCGTTTATTGGAAGGGCTAAATCCTCCTCTTCTTTTCTTTCTTTTTTTCTTTTCTTTCTTTTCTTCCCTCTTTTTTTCTCTTTTTTTTCTTTCTTTTCCATTTTTTTGTCTTTCTTTTCCTTCTCTTTCTTTTTCTTTTCTTTTTTTTCTTTTTTATTTTTTCTTCTCTTTTTTTTGGTATGCGCGCGTTCCCTTTGGTTGCTTCTCTTGTGGTCCGTAACAGGCGGTAAGCAAACCATTCAAGCAATTGAAAGCAAATCCGCCCGCCGTGGGGCGGGTAAATGTATTATTCATTGAATGGAGGAATTGGAGCGTGATACAATCTTAGATGCCTACCATTAAGGGGTGGAAACTGGACCTCCCCCCGATGATCGACTATCATATATGCCCCGCCTTCATAGACCTTTTGGATTACATAGGGTCCAAGCCAATTTTCATTCAGCTTGCCCTTGGGGTTGGAAGCCATGACTTCCCTCCTTTTGACCATAACGAGGTCACCCTTCTTGAATTCACGCTCTTTGACGAGCTTGTCGAAAGCGCGAGCTATTCGGGCTTGATAGATCTGGATGTTCTGCTGGGCGTGAAGCCGCTTCCCCTCCAAGTCGAAGAGCTCTTCGAGCCTTCGCTCGACATTTGTTTGCTCTTCATGGACTAGCCCGTGTTGGATTGCGACCCGAAGGGAGGGTATTTCCAGCTCAATGGGGACGAGTGCCTCTGAGCCGTACACTAAAGAGAAGGGTGAACAACCCGTCGGAGTTTTGTATACAGTTCGATACGCCCACAGGGCCTCATACATTTTCTCTTCCCAGTCCCTCTTGTTAGAACTAACAATTTTGGACAGGAGAGTACAAAGAGTCTTGTTGAAAGCTTCAGCCCAACCATTGGCTTGTGGGTTGTAGGGGGTTGACATTCTCCAGTCAATCTTGTACTTCTCGGCCAGCCGGTAGACTTTTTGGTTGCGGAAGTGACTTCCATTGTCTGAGATGATTCGGTTTGGCGTACCAAACCGGAATATGATGTTGCGCCGGACGAATCTGGCGATGATCTCACCAGTCACTTCTCTTAAAGCAACGGCTTCTGCCCAACGGAAGAAGTAATCAGTTGCCGCCAAAATGTATTTGCACCCGGCGGATGACGCGGGTAGTGGGCCCACGACGTCTGTTCCCCACTGGGCGAACGGCCAGCTGGGCAATGTCGGATGTAGTGGCGCGGGCGGCCTCCTGGGTACTGTGGCATGCTCCTCACATTTCTAACAAGACTTGGCGTACTTGCAGCAGTCATCAAACATGGTTGGCCAGTAGTAGCCAAGCTTCTTTATTTCAATTTTCATTTTTGGTCCCGCCTGGTGCGTACCTGCTGTTCCGGCGTGGACTTCTTTCATGACCCTCCAAGCTTCTTCCGTAGATAGGCACCGCATGAGTATTTTCCGTTTGGCATCCACCATAATTCGGAATAGGATCCCGTTCCGGATCTCATAAGAGTCCTTTGTTCTGATCAGCCTAATCTTTTCTTCTCTCTGGTTGGGCAATTGCTGGTATTTAAACAATTGCATGAGGGAATCCCTCCAGTCAGGTAGGCCGACGGCTTCTGCTGCAGCGACCTCCAATTCTTCTTCTTCTGGCTCTTCTATCATGCTAGGCACCTGGCGCTGATTCATCACTCGGATGCTTAGAGATCCATCAGGCGGGACTGCTAATGAGCTTGCCAATTTCGCCAGTGCGTTGGCTTGTGCATTTTCACCCTGGGCAACATGGCCTATCTCAATAAGGTAGAATTGTTCCATGAGCCGCTTTGCTTTAGCATGGTAAGGTAGCAACTCAGGCTTTCGGACGTCAAACTGCCCTTGGACTTGCTTGACGACTAGTAACGAATCACCAAATACTTGCAGCATTCTAATCTCCATCTGCAACGCAACCTGGAGACCAATAATCAGAGCCTCATACTCTGCCTCATTATTTGTGCAAGGTTTATTGATGGAGCAAGATGTATGCAATACTTCTCCCTCGGGGGATTTGAGGACAATGCCGGCCCCTGCCCATACTTTTGTATGTCCGGACGGGGCCATTTCTGTTCTCGAAGCTCCATCGAAGTGCAGCTGCCAAGCGACCTGTTGGACTTGGTCCACCTCCAGCGTTTCATCTTCGGGCAGCTCTGTAGCCAATGGGAAATCTTTGGGCACAGGATGTTCTGCAAAGAATTCGGCCACGGCTTGACCCTTAACGGCCTTCTGCGGCACGTAGGTGATATCAAATTCCATTAGCAGCACGGCCCATTTGCCGAGACGTCCCTTCAGGACTGGCTGGGAGAGAATGTGTTTGACTGGATCGGCCTTGGAGATCAGGCTCACTTCATGGGAGAGCATGTAATGCCTCAACTTCTTGACTGCGAAGACCAGGGCAAGATAGACCTTCTCGATCGGGGTGTATTTTGCTTCTGCCCCCACTAGCCTCCGGCTGAGATAATAGAGAGCCTGCTCCTTCCCTTCATCATTATTCTGAGTGAGCATTACCCCCAGGGAGCATTCGGTGGCGGCTATGTATAGGATAAGCGGCCTCCCCTTAACAGGTGCAATGGCTGACAGTGCCCCGACAAATTGGAAATAAATCTTCGGATGTAGGCCAGCTGGCCCTGCAGGGATCTTAGCTCTCCTAGATCCTTCGGAGGAGGCAGCTCCTGGATGGCTTTTATTTTGAAAGGGTCGATCTCGATCCCTCTATATCAGACGATGAAACTGAGGAACTTCCCGCTGGAGACGTCGAAGGCACACTTCATCGGGTTCATCTTCAGCTCGTATTGTCGGAGCCTCTCGAAGATGACTCTAAAGTCCTTCAGGTGATCTTCCCTTTTCTTCGTCTTGACGACCAAGTCGTCAATGTAGCATTCGACTTTGTTGTATAGCAGCTCGTCGAATATTTTGGTCATCGCCCGCTGGTAGGTGGCGCCGACGTTTTTGAGGCCGAAGGGCATTCTTTTGTAATGGAATATTCCTTTGGGCGACCGAAAGGCCGTATGAATTCGGTCGTGCTCAGCTATCCAGATTTGGTTATAGCCAGACAATCCGTCCATGAAGGACAGGGCCTCGTGGCCAGTGGTTGCGTCAATCATCACTTCAGTGGTGGGCACCAGGAAGTCATCTTTTGGGCAGGCTTTGTTCAGGTCGCGAAAATCCACGCAAATCCTGATCTGTCCATTCTTCTTCTTCACTGGCACAATGTTGGCCAACCAGCTAGTATACTGGTTCTTAGCTACGAAATTGACATCTATGAGCTTGTCGACTTCTTTACAAATTTGGTGTATCAGTTCTGGTCTCATGCGCCGAGGAGACTGTTTCACTGGCTCGGCCTTGGGGTCGATGGCAAGAACATGTTGAGTCATGCCGGGACTCAGTCCGGGTATCTCCTTATAATTCCAGGCAAAACAGTCCCGGAACTCTTGTAGCAACTTGATATACCGTCCCCTCTCCTGTAGAGGAAGAAGGGCACTTAGAAAGGTTGGCTTGGGGTCGCCGTCTGTGCCCAGGTTAATTTCGATAAGTTCATCTACTGTGGCCTGACCGCCATCTTCAATTTCTGGCGGTGCTGGCAATAAGTCGACGAAATCTTGATCTTCGCCGTCTTCCGCTTCAAGGACACCATAGACGTCACCCTGCCCCGCCTCATCGGGCAATGAGGCTTCGCTGATGTCCCCACGTTCAAGGCTTGCAGGTTGCGGCTCCGGGGGGTTCTCCTGTGTGGGGAGACAAAGAACCTCTCCGGGGTCTTCTTGGTAGTCATCATAGACGGCTCCAGCCGGGACCGAAGTAATTGATTGCCACACCAGGGGCCGGCTCTCTGCCGGTGACCGGGGTTGCCCATTCTTCAACACCTCTTCAAAGATCTGGTGCTAGACTGACACCATGTAGACATTTCTTTCGGGGTTGCCTGTCGCATGAGGGCGTGGTGTGGCTACCACGTAATCTCCCATTCTGAGCTCATCTTTCTCAAATAAGTCCTGAGCAATGTCCTTGAAGACGTAGCAGTCTTCTTTGGAGTGACCCAGTATTTGGTGGTACGGACAGAACAAAGGGTCACCACTTCTGCGAGCATCTTGCGGCCTCTTGGGCCTTGGGAGGGTAGCCTTGCCATAGTAGCAAGCCCATTCGAAGATCCCCCGGGTTTTATTCCTCGGGAAGGAGTAGGGCCTCCTCATTCTCTCTTGTAATGTGGGATTCCGGTCGACCGGCCGTTTGATTGGGGAAACAGTTGCGCCTCTGGCCTGCTTTCTCTAGTGCGTAGGGATGTTCGGGGTGGCCCCCCGGGGTAGGTGCATGACGATATTCTGCTGGCGGAAGATGCCTCCAATCAAGTCAGATATGAGTGCGGTTACTTCGGCCAACCGAGCCTTCAGCATCTCGATTTCTCGCTGCTGTTCATAGCACATGGCAAACAGGGCGGAGTTGCACCGTGGGAGGCCCGAAGTTCCACTTGCCTCTTTGCCTTTTACGTCAGTGTCTGACGAAGGCAATGACAGCCCGTCACAGGAGTCGTTCGGGGCCGCTCCCTCAGAGGAGGGCGGGGCCTTCCCCTTGTGCTTGCAGGGAGGCGGCTTCCATAAGAATACCTCCTCATCCTGATCTTCACCGACTGAAGGCTTAAGGTACTGCCGACCTTGCACTTCCTGTGGGCCTTGGGCGCCCGTGAGGCTGCTGCCGCTCGGAGCCGAGACCGGTATAATGTCGGCTTCGTAGGATTCCAGATGCGGTACGGACACAGGGACCGACTCTACGTGGTATGGACCTCGGACTCTAGATGCAGACACGACCAGCAACACATGATAGGAGAGACACTAAGCCCGACACGGAGAGCTCCTATGGGCTATACGTCGCTAACAGAAACGCAAGCTCACTCGTCGTCCCAAGCGAGGGAAACGCGGATCGTGCGCGGTTGAAGAACCGGCAGAGTTCACGGGTAGTCGACTCACTTCCGGACTCGGATCGAGTCACGGGACGAGTCACTCTCACACTCACAGCGGTGACATGGACACACGGGCTAGTACCTATCGCTCTCGACAGCGGCAAAAGATCATATACTAGCTAAGGAAATGAACGCCAAGAGGTTCGGACCATTACCTCCACGCACCCGGCGTGGCGAAGACAACCCCGGCCGAATCACGGACTCCCGGTTAACAATTATTACAGCAATACACTAAGTCGACCCACTCCACGCAGGGAGGTAAAAGGTCACATGTGGGGTCTGGGAATCACGCAACTCGGGTTGACGGGCAGCATCTTGATGTCGCCCGGCGGTGTCGAACTCCGCGTTTTCGTGCTTTCCGAACGGCGGCTTCTACGGGCCCGTGGGGCCCACGGATGGTGCTGTCCTCTGGATCTGCGGGGGTGGGACCCACTGTGATGGGGACCCTGGTGGCACGCCTCCACGGACGGCGGTCGGCCGGGAACACCGATCGGGGGTCGATCGGCCCCGATTCCCAATTCTTGAACTAACTTCCCACGAATTTTGATTGCTGTTTTTCGGCGTGCGCTCCGACGAAAACGACCGCTGCGATCAATCCCGACATCGGATCGGGACATATGAGCTATCGTTGGAAAGATCTCTTCAAATGCTTCAATCTATATCCAGAGAGGTCTGCTGGATCTGGTCAGATCAGAACTTTATTGAATTGACAAGTCCCTGTTGTACAGTAACCGAAACCTCAGATCTATAGGTGAGTTGTCTGAAGACTGCCTTTGACTATGAGGAAGGTGGCCGATTCAGCTCCTGAGCTCTTCATCAAACTTGTGGGATTTTGAACAAGAAAAACGGGGATATTTTTTTGGACTGATTGGAGGTGGCTGTGATTTGTTATGATTTGTTTACTGGAGGGTGGTCGGATCTGGGAACAGGTGGACAGCATTGTAGCTATCTCTGAGATCGATTTTTGAAAAATATGGGATGGCCTCAAAAAAATTAAAAAAAATTTGGGGACGGTGCGGTTGATGGACAGAACTCCCAGTAAAATTGGGAGCTCTAACAAAAATCGGAAAGGGGTCCTAACATTTGAAACACAGGGCGGGTGAAAATTGAAACAGCAAGCAGACAGATCTGGAAATTAAGGTTGGATGAAAATGAAAAAATATCAAAGGGGATCTTTATGACCAACCAAATTTCTTGGGACGTGCTTGACACCTCTGGAACATCCCCTCAAAATCTCAAGTCGATCTGAGCTCGTGGCTGATGGCTGAATTTCGTGGAAGCTGCTGTGGTCGGATGAAAGCAAAACTCCGGCGATCTCGGCGGTGATGCGATGGCGGCTCGTGGCGGCGGCGGCGGCGACCGGAATGATAAGGGGAGGAGTCACACCTCTAGAGGGAAGCCTTCACAGCTTCAAGGGGGAGAGGGAGGAGAGAGGAGGGGGGCGCACCAGGCTGCTCCAAGATATTTTCTTCCAAATGAATGCATTAATTCCTCAAAATGGGAAATTACAAGTATTTATGTGTTACATCTCACATCCATTGTCCACCGTTGGATCTAGGGGATGGGAATGGGTGGCCTGGATTGAGTGTGACACACACACACACAAAATACAATAAATAAATTAAGGGGGGGCGGCCCATTGACTAGGGTGGGTCAAGGGGACATGGTAGATGGGAATGGGTGGATTTTGTTGACATTTGTATTCCAATGTCCCCCCACTTGGCCCACCCTTCTAGAAGCCTCCATGTGGAAGGTTGACTAACCCCACATGGGACCCTAGGCTGAGGTGGCTCAATGGGATGGGGCCTGGGGGGCCCGTATGGCCCACGGAGTCCAAATTGCACATAAGCCCCTATTACAATCAAAATAGCAAACCGAATACAATGAAATAAACACAAATTACACACAAATAAAGTCTAACTAATATGATAAATGAGGAGGCTCAAGGCGGAGTCTCCAGGTTGTCTCTGAGCCAGATGGACGCTGAGGTGGCTCGAGTCGTGCTCCGTGTGCGGTACCGGTGGCTCGGCGTGTCGCGCCGCTCAACTGCTCGGGTGTCCGCACCAATTCTCCCCGGGTGGGAGAAACTCGACCCTGTCGAGTAAGGGTCTGCATCGCTCCTGTATCGCTCCAGAAGGTCCGGATCGATCCGCTGCAACTCGCCATGCATGATCCATGTGTACTCGATAGCGGGCCATCCTCTCCATCGCTCTAGGTAGCGCGGGTAGGATCCACTCCTGGTAACTGTCACATGCTCATCCAGTATATGATCTATATGCTCACGCTGTCGTGACAACGGAGCTGGAGGTGGACACTCAGGTGTGGGGTCACTCACAAGGGGAGGAGATGGCTCGAAAGGCTCACTAGGGATCACCGCTGGGTCCCTATATGCAACTAGATCCGATACATTGAAAGTAGAGCTTATACCGTATTCATCGGGTAAGTCCATAACGTACGCATTGGATCCAACGCGTTTCAACACTCTGAATGGACCGGCTCCGCGAGCTTGCAACTTCTTAACGGTTCCAGAGGTAAACCGTTCAGGTCTTACCCTGATCATGACATATTCGCCCTCTTGGAACTCTCGGTGGTGTCGGTGGGCATCGGCTAACTCCTTGTAACATGCATTGCTGGCCTCAATGTGACGACGGATGTCGTCATGCAAAATCCTAACATGCCTAGCAAACGACTCGACCGACTCCGACACTCTAGCTTGGATAGGCATGGGGACAAGGTCAACGGGTTTCCTAGGCCTACGACCTGTGACAATCTCAAATGGACTCATGCCGGTAGACGTATTCACCGAATCATTATATGCAAACTCGGCCATGGGTAGAATGAGATCCCAATCCCCAATGCGGTCCCTAACAAGACACCTCAAAAGGTCTCCCAGACTCCTATTGACCACCTCGGTCTGACCATCTGTCTGGGGATGATATGCAGTGGAAGGCTTGAGGTGCGTAGCCATCATATGCCATAGTGTCTTCCAAAAGTAGGAAGTGAATCTAACATCACGGTCAGACACTATTGTGCGAGGCAACCCGAACTTGCACACCACATGCGTAAGGAAAAGGCGAGCTACCCTCGAAGCATCCGAAGTCTTCGAGCAAGGAATAAAGAGGGCCATCTTCGAGAAACGGTCAACCACCACATAGACCGAATCATGCTTCTTGGAGGTACGTGGCAATCCCAAAATAAAGTCCATGCTAACATCCTGCCACGGGGCATCAGGCACGGGAAGAGGCGTATAAAGGCCGGAGCTTTGCTTCTTCATCTTGGCCGTAGCACAGGTACGGCACTGAGCCACGATGTTAGCAACATCGCACTTTAAGCTCGGCCAATAAAATCGATGCTCCACTGCCTCAATAGTCTTGTTCCGACCAAAGTGGCCGGCTAGACCTCCCGCATGTAGTTCCCACACTAAGAAATCTCGAACCAAAGTTCGGAGAACACATAGCCTGCTACCTCGAAAGAGGTAACCCTCCTGAAGCACATACTCATCAAGGTCTCTCGAGAGTCCAGCCTGGAGAGTGGTAAAAATCTGACCGAAGTCAGGACAATCAACATAGGCCTCCTTCATCTTCTCTAACCCTATGACCTCGGCACTCATGATGGTAAGCAAACATGCTCGCCGACTCAAGGCATCAGCCACCTTGTTCTCCACTCCAGCCTTATGTTTAAGCACAAAGGTGAACGGCTGGAGATACTCGACCCAACGACTGTGACGCGAGTTAAGCTTCTTTTGGGAATGGAGGTACCTCAATGCCTCGTGATCGGAGTATAGGACAAACTCCTGATGTAAAAGATAGTGCCTCCAATGCCTAAGAGCCTAAACAAGTGCGTAGAATTCTTTATCATATGTGGAATATCGCAGTTTCGCGTCATTCAGCTTCTCGCTGAAATATGCGATCGGGTGGGACTCCTGACTCAAAACTCCTCCTATCCCAACACCCGACGCATCACAAGAGACCTCAAACACCTTCGAGAAGTCAGGCAATCGAAGGATAGGCGTCTGGGTCATGCGCTCCTTGATGTCCTTGAAGGCGGCAGATGCGGCCTTCGTCCATACAAATGTGCCCTTTCGGATACAATCCGTGATCGGGGTGGTGACGGAGCTAAATCCGCGGATGAAGCGATGATAGAACGTCGCAAGACCATGAAAGCTGCGGACATCATGAACGGTACGGGGTTCTGGCCACTCAACAATGGCCCGGACCTTCTCCGGATCGGCGGAGACCCCCATACTAGACACAATGAAACCCAAGAAGGTAAGCTGAGGTGTCATGAAGGCACACTTCTGTGGGTTCGCAAACAGATGCTCTCGCCGAAGAAGTAGACAGACCTGCCGAAGGTGGTCTAAGTGGTCCCCTGTGGTGCGGCTATAGATAAGGATATCATCAAAATACACCACTACAAAGACTCCAATGAAAGGTCGAAGGACCTGAGTCATGAGCCGCATGAAAGTGCTAGGGGCATTGGTCAACCCAAAAGGCATGACCAACCACTCATATAGACCATCCTTGGTCTTAAATGCGGTCTTCCACTCATCACCTGGCCTAATCCTCACCTGATGGTAGCCACTCTTAAGATCGATCTTTGAAAAGATAGTGGCACCTGCCATCATGTCCAGCATGTCATCAAGGCGGGGAATAGGGAACATGTACTTCACGGTGATTTTGTTGATGGCACGACTATCAATGCACATTCTCCACGCGCCATCCTTCTTCGGGGCGAGTAATGCTGGTACAACACATGGACTCATGCTGTCCCGAACAGACCCTCTCTGCACTAACTCATCGACCTGCCGTTTAAGCTCGGCATGCTCCGTGGGACTCATGCGATAATGAGGAAGGTTGGACAAAGAAGAGCCTGGAACAAGGTTGATGGCATGCTGAATATCCCGCATAGGTGGGAGTCCCTCGGGAAGCTCATCGGGAAAGACATCAGCATACTCCTGCAGAATGGGAACAACCTCGGGTGGGAACTCACCCTCGGAGTCCCGCTCCACCTCTCGGACCATAATGGCAAACACCGGACAGCCCTGACTAAGCTCCTGCTCCATTTCCCGGGAGCTAATCATCATCAATCTCCTCGTCGAGGGCTCTCCTGGGCCAGAGGTAACGGTCATAGCCCGAGCTGGGGATGGGGTACTAGGCCCGGGAACGGAAGGCTTCGGAGTACTAGGGCCAGTAGGACCCCTGACTGATGGGCTCCTGGGCCGAACGGGTTGGAGGGTGACCCGCTGGCCAGCGTGGTCAAAGGTACAGGTGTTCGACCGGCCATGGAGCGTGGCATCCCGGTCAAATAATCACGGCCTACCAAGAATGATACTTCCCACTTCCATGGGGAGAACATCACACCAGATCTCGTCACGGTAGGAGTGGAGCTGCAGCGGGACCAAGCATCGCAGCCTGACCGAAATGGAAGTGGTATCCACCCATGATACCTAATAGGGACAAGGATGGTCTACGGGTGTGAGACCAAGACGGGCGACAGCGTTCGTGGAGATTGCATTGATACAACTCCCGCTATCGATGACCACCTTGCAAATTTGCTTTCCCAGCCTACAGAATACATGAAGGATAGTAGTCCGACGCCAGTCATCACTGACCTGCGGCTGGGTGAGGATACATCTGACGACCCCCACGTGGGTATCGTTCGAATGCTGGGCATCCTGGGCCTCACCTCCCATCTCATAGTACTCGTCAGCTAGCTCTTCATCTGCCTCATAGCTGACTAACTCGAGGCCCGTAGGGGTGGTATCCTCGGCCTGTGTGTCCCCAATGTAAAGAGATGGGCGGGTGGGACACTGGTTGGCGAAATGGCCAAACCCATTGCAGCGATAACACTGCTGCCGTGATCCACTAGGCTCCCCAATCATAGGTTATTTACCTTTATCCTCCCGATGGATAGGAGGTGTAGGCAACAAAGGACGTGCAGGAGGTGCGGGTGCCGGTGGACGGGCTGTGGGTGGGGCCGTAAGATGCTGGGGAATGGGAGATGGCTTGGTCTCCAGAGAAAATGGAGAGAGGGTGTGGGTTGGGAGCTTTTGTGTGTATATTTTGAGTGGGGACAAGATCCGAGAAGAATGGAGAGTGAGTTAAGATGAGAAGTTAAGATTAGTATATATAATGTATATATGTAGAAGGTGGGCCAAGCCCTATTAATGTATTCTTTTTTCTATTTTTATTTTTATCTCTCTCTCTCTCTTTTCATATTTTATATATACATATATATAAGTCCATCAACCCCCTCTTTACTCTATTCTTATTATTATTATTCTCTTTTTTTGTCTTGTTTTTATTTATTATTATTATTATTATTATTATTATTATATATATATATATATTATGAGATCAAATGAAATTGCAAGAAAATTGAAAATCACTCAGGTGATTCAAATGTGCGAGCTGCTTTGGGGCGTCTTAGCGTAATATAGGAGCTGCTCAGCATAATGCTAAAATGCCGTGTCTACAGCTGCCCCGCCTTGGCGTCTACTTTGCAGGGGAATGACACGGAGTGGAATGGAATAGAAGTGTAATGAAATGGAGTGGGGAGTGGACTGAAAAGTGGATGCCAAGGCGTGATGAGACACTTTTTTAACACTATGTGATTGGAATCTTTCCTGAGTTTTGACAAAACATCCTTGAAGAAGGTCCTCCGAAATCAACGATTGTTTGGCTGGATATAACAAAAGACTAACAGTAAGAGGGACCAACTTCTCGGCGTGGAAGTACCTGAGTCGTAGACCCGCAGGTTTCACCTTGGGGAGCGGTTACCAGCCAATGTGGAAGTGCTGCGACCAAGGTGGGTCCAATGGAGTAAATAAAAGGGTAGCTGATAAATCCAAACAAAGGTCTCTTTCAGCCAACCAGCCCAAGATGGTTTCACGGAAACTCATTACTCGGTTCAGAATGGAATATCCCGTATTAGTCAAGAATTTAAGCACAGCGGCTCTCACAATCGAGTTAAATGAATGATCTTCCACGGTGATATCAAAGTCCTACATGAATGCATGCTGGGTTTAAAGGAAAAATTAAAACAAACTAAAAGTAGAAAATAGCCAAGGATAATATTGTTAAGTTGCTTAGGACGGGTCAGGATACCGATTCGATGAGCCGATACTGAGCCGGGGCCCGTTTATCCACGCACCGATTTCACCGAATGGAACCATCGTCCCCATGCTATCACAACCTAACGGCCTATCCGTACGTCCTGAACTTCTCTGGAGTTATCACTGTTTTTGTTAGAGGGGAACTCAAACTCCAGATTCATCCAAGGCATGAGGTCCTTGACGTGCTCTAATAGCGTAGATATCATATAGTAGGATGCATGACACAGTGGGGTCAGTCACCGGAGTGACTGATGGTGGGACATGGTAGGGAAATGACGCCCTCTTGCTCTCTTATTTTCATTTTATTCTTGGAACCTGCACCGAACAGCAAGCAGTGAAGAAGGATTTATTTCATAAGAAGTAAAATTACATTCAACAGTACAGGACGTCCGCGCATCAATACAGGAGCAGGGGAAAACACGACGCAAATCAGACAAGATTTATTCGGTTAAAATTCACCACGGTAACTTGTCATAAATGCTTTACATTTACCTTTTTACCCCCCCTTTTCACTATAAGTACCCCTTTGATCCTTAGCAAAAGATCATCCATTGGTGGTTCGGGGAGTCAAGCTCTTTTTTGAGATGGGAGAGAAATCCTGCCCTTTTGAGAT
Organism: Amorphophallus konjac; assembly: GCA_022559845.1. Taxonomy (NCBI): domain Eukaryota; kingdom Viridiplantae; phylum Streptophyta; class Magnoliopsida; order Alismatales; family Araceae; genus Amorphophallus; species Amorphophallus konjac. The sequence continues at coordinate 390,337,192 of CM040126.1, forward strand.
GGAAGGTGGGCCTTCCCGCCCTGCCAAGAGGAGCAGGTTCGGCCGCGAATTCAGGAGGTTGACTGACATTGAAGGCCATCTGAGCGAGAGGATTCTCTCACGGGCGGTAAGTTGGCTCGTTCTCCTAGTTTCCTTCATAAGTTCTCCCTCGCTTTTTCATTCCTTTCTTTTCCTTCCTTTCAGACGTATCCTCTTTTTCCAGGCCCGAGAAAATTCTCAAAGCTGCCCTGGCTATCGAAGCTTACGTCCAACATCACTATCAGTATAAGGGCCGTTATTTCAAAATGGCACCTCCAAGGGTTGGTGATCCATGCCAAGCATTATGGCAAGATTTACATGGATTGGGTGGCCCTGGGTGCATTGGCGGAGGTTTGGCATCCGAAAACCCACACTTTTATCTTCCCTACTTTTGAGGCAACGGTCCTCCTCGAGGAGGCAGAACTTATGCTAGGCTTAAGACGGTCGATGAAGGATGACAGGATAAAGGTTTCGCGGATGCGGAAGAGGGTATCTACCGAGGAAGTTCTTGGAAGCTTTATGCCATCTGGAACCATAAAGAGCGTTCACACTCAGAAGGGAGTCAACTTGCAAAAGCTCGCAGACTGGACCGTGACTGCCTTAGAAGGGTTGATAGATGATGAACATTTAGAAGGGCTTATGAAAGGGTTCACAATTTTTTTGGCCGGAGCTCTCCTCTTTTCTTGTACTGACAACATTGTAGAGGAAGACCAATTGGGAGCGATCTGTGGACTTTGGGAGGGAAAGAGAGTGGGGCCCGCTGTCCTCGCGCATCTTTACAGTGGTCTCACGGCTTCCAGCATGGGTAGGCCTTCTCACGGGTGCATGCTTCTCCTCAACTGCTGGATTGATCTTCACTTCAAATTTCATTACCACGAAGGGGTACAGACCGCCTCCAGGATTTTCGAACAAAGCCCCCTCCATTACATGGCCGATGTGTTGGGCTTCGGTGGAAAGGTGGCCAATCGCCTGCCCTGTCTGAAGACACGCGGCGACTGGCGTACTCACTTCAACTCCTTGGCGCGGGATATGTTCACTTGTGCGCCAGCATGTTTACTTTCACGTGGGCTTCTCACGCGATCTTCTCCTGATGCTAAACTCGAGCTTATCGGTGCAACTGAATTTGTTCTTTACAATTCGCACCGGTGTTGCCTACAAATCGGCCTTCCTCGACACTCTTTTCCCATGTCATCCAACCTTTCTTTGATCAAGGAAAGGGAGCTAGGCACAGAGGGTGATGCGACAGACGTGAAAGCGATCAAAGCAGCGTGGAAGGCAAGCGTTCCACGGAAGGTGATGGTGTCTGTGAGTGAGGATCGAGAGCTATGGGAGGCTTATATAATGGAGCTCGGGAAACTGAGGCCTGAGGTGCCCAAACCCTGATGTATCTTGTTTTGAAATAAATGCAAAGCCTTCACGCTCTTTCAGTCTCTCCCCTCCCCTTTTCTTTGTGACTGGAATGGCGGACGTCGGGTGATGGTCGGCCGTTACCGGATAGGATCTGGGGGACTGAAGCAACTACAGTATGCGGGGATGCCCTGAGATATCATGGAGCTGAGGATTTCTCTTCAGGTGGCGAGGAGAGAAGTAAACTGGGAAAGAATGGAAAGAGAGGCATGGATAAAGCTACATCGGAATCGAGAGGAGAGGAGGGCATGTGAGGCCCAAGTGATGAAGCTCCGGAAGACACAGCGCTCGGACACGTCACTCCTTCAGAGTCACTACCGATTGGAGGAGAGTTGGAGCTCACGGTGGAGGAGCTCTGGGGGTTGGTGTAGTCTCCATTGCAGAGTAAGGGGCGGCTCAGCCAACAGCCTCGGGTTCAAGAGCTTCGTGGCTGTCGAGGTCGCGAGAGACCAGTGGAGGGCGAGGAGCGCTACCAGAGAGGGTGAGAATGCACAATACGGTGAGACAACTGTAATGTCGCAGAGCTCTAGATGACCTCCCAAGGACCTCCCTCTTAGGAGAGGAGAGAGACGACCAAGGGGGTAGTGCGAGATTTAGCAAGTTGCTCATACACCCGCTCTCTTCTCACGGTGAACACGACAGTTTATATAGACGTATGAATGGAACGACATGCTCTCTTGTGATGAGTTTGCCCTCCATGCGTTCCTTCTCTTCTACGCCTCTTCTTTTCATACCGTCCTCATGTGACGTGTTTAACAGATCTCCCTTGAGATAGCGGATCGTGTCTCAGACTCATTGGGCATTTCTTTCGGGAGAATCCATCACAAATTTTAATGATGTACCACCGAATTCAAAGATGCCAACCGCCCTCCTGTCCTCTTTCCATGTAGACGAGTCCATTCTCGGATTCAAAGGTATCGACTTCCATTGTCCTTTCTCCCGTGGATGAGTCCACTCCCAAATTCGAAGAGGTCGACCTGCATTGTCCTTTCTCCATGCAGATGACCTCATCTCAGATTTATTTGAATCATGATGAACACAGGGAACCTAGATGTGTAGGGTGTGAATCAACCCGCTACGCTCCCGACCTCGTTTACTTCGAGTGAAAGATGGGTGCTTTGTTACAAGGCCCATTGCAAGAGGAAGTGGGAGAGATCTGGATCATATCCCTTCAATCCTATAAATACTCCCCCCGCCTGCTTCACTTGAAAGCACGGAGTTGTGGAGACTTGTTAGAAGAGTGAAAAGTCGACAGGAGGGAGTAAGAGTTTCTCATTCTCTGAGATGGAGGGAGAGTCCAGTTTCAGGGTGGAGGGCGAGTCTTCCCGCTCCTCGAAGAGGAGCAGATCCAGTGGTAGTTCCAGGAGACTCTCCGATGTTGAAAGGCCACTCAGTGAGAGGACCCAATCGGAGCTTGTAAACGAGCCAGTTCTTCCCCATATTTCTTCATGATCCCTTTCTTCCTTTCTCATTCTCTTTCTATTTTTAATTCAATGATGCACCCGCTTCTCATTTCCTGTGTAATCCACAGAGTATGATGAGGTCACACATCTCATGGGAATTAGTGGTGGCTGCCTATCGAAGCTTGCCTGACTTCCAGAAAGCCCGGCTAGATGCGATGGGGTTTGGTGCATTCCTCCGGATCGAACCCATTAAGCTCAACCTCGCCCTCATCCAAGCATTGCGCGAGAGATGGGACCCAGAGAGTCGTGCCTTCTTGATGCCCTGGGGGCACATGGTGCCCAGTCTCGAAGATGTGGCCCGAATCACTGGCCTTAGAGTGGATGGTGAGGCGGTGACCGGGGTCACCAACCCCGATTATCGCGAAGTGGCTTAGAAGCTTCTTGGTCTGGAATTAAAGGACCAAAAGAACAGGTCAGTAGCCAAGGCATCTATCATGGAGGCATTGGGGCTTACTGACACTCGTCACCGTGATAACGAGTCCTTGGAGGAGTTCATGGAGAGAGTGGAAAGAGGGTCCCGTGCTGTGTACTGTGTGGATGCCAGTAGCTGGGAGAGGTCAAATATGGACTTGAGGATATTCCTCCTCTTCCTGCTGGGAAAATTACTGCTGGGTTCCAAAGGAGACGACATCCATTGTCGTTTCCTAGAATTTTTGGTGGACCTAGAGAGGGTAGGGCAATATGCCTGGGGAGCCGCCGTGCTGGCGCATCTGTTCGCAAGTCTGTCCCAAGGGAAAGATCAAGAGGTGACTGTGAGTGGCTTCATACCGTTTCTCCAGGTAATTATTTGTTTATTTATTTATGCAACTAATCTATTTCATGAAATGCTGATGACATGTGACGACACAGGTATGGAGTTATTACTACATCCCAATGGGGCGAGCTCGACAGTGGCGTGTGGCTGTGGCACCACTAGCTCGGCGGTGGCAACCCATTATGAGCACAGCCTCTCTATCTTACCAGCTGATGGTATTAAGGTGTGAGCTGCAAGAGTTCCCCGCAGAGATGGTAGGACTCCATTTTTTTGTCTTTTCTTTTGTCTCTCTTTTTTTTGGTTCTTTTGAGTGATTAAGGAGACATACGCATGCCAACGTAGGTGATATGGAGGCCTTACTCGGGCTTGGTCGATGTCGACCAACCGTGGGTCATCGCAGGTCGCCCTCGATTTGGTCGAGACCTTTGGGTCCACTGCCTGAATGAAATCGAGCCACTCCGGCTACGATTGGTCATGAGGACTCTAGGGCTTGCCCAGGAATGGGTAGATATGACCGCACCACCCCGCGTCGGAAGGAAGACACGTGGGCCGGTAACCTGACTGGCGGGTGCGCTTCCCCGAACAATATGAAGATTGGCAGCGGGGTGGCACGCTCGTGGAGTCGCACGCCCGTGATTGTGAAGATTATCTTCATCTCTATAGGGCGATGTACGCAGAGCGACTTCATCCTGAGGGACTTGTGGAGGTGTATCTCCTTTCTCACTTTTTGATCATTTTTTTCTTTTTTTTTCATCATTTTTTTTAAATGTAATGCTGACTCCTATGACATGGGTTTAGGATGCCCGTGATACCATGATAGCGAACTTGCGGGCTCGCTTGGCGGACAAGGAGGAAGAGTTGGGTGACACCCGTGAGGCTTTACATGTCTCGGTGAGTATGTATGCAAATGCATATTCCTAATTATCCCCTAGATTTCTGGTGTTTAGCCACTCATTGCCACTTTTCGCTATCATAGCGCGCTCGGCTCGACGCAACCCTACCAGCAGTAGGGGCAGAGGGTGCCTCTTCCAGTCTATGGATTCCTTCGTCGGAATTAGATTCGCTCCACGAGCAGCTTGCCCGTGTAACACAGCGCGCCGCGGAGGCAGAGGGAATGCTTTCCGCGCAGGTGAAGGTTCCTCTTATCCGAGCTTCTCTATTTATGTCTCATCACACCCCTGAAATGACGGATATGGCAGGCCGAAGAGATGCAAGAGATGTTTGCTCATGCATCACAAGGGAAGGCCAGGATAGCGGAGCTGGAGGAGGAATTGCAGCGTCGCTCAGATGACAATTTTTCGCGGGACGCCATGGAGCTGAGGATCACCCTTCAGCTGGAAAGGGATGACAGAGAGAGAGAACGTGCTGAGAGGGAAAAGGACAGGGAAAGAGAGAAGGCCAAAAGATCAGCCGAGAAAGAGGAGAGGAGGGCCCTGGAGGCCCAACTATTTGAATTGAGGACCAGTCTCGGTCTCGCCGAGCAGTGGCTGAAGGATGGCGAGGAACGCTACCGAAGGGCACGAGAGCGTGGCTTTCGTGTTAGTAGCTTCTTTGCTGCCCCCGCAGATCGACGTCGGGGAGTGAAGATAGGAAGAGGCCACAAAGCGGTAGAAGTACCGCTTTTCATGGTTGGATAGCACCTTCTAGAGTTTCTCATCCAGAAAGCGGCGAGACGAGTAATGTAGAGAAGGAGGGTGGAAGCTAATGTAAGCACTCTCTTGCTGTTCGTTTTTGTTGAGTGGGAGTGGAATAAAATATTTTGTGCTTGGTTCTCTACTTCTTTCTGATCTCCCGAATCCCTGTACACATCTAAGCAAACAAGTTAGCATTTCTGCTCTGACTTGCCCCTTGCTCAATAAACAAACCTGATTTTGAGTTATCCTTGATAACGAGTCAAGGGGCAAGCCTTTATTAACAAAGGCAATGATAAAAAGGATGATGAATGCGATAGACAAGCACACGGATGCAAACGAGAATTTAAAATGAATGGTGCATACAAATGCGATCATGCGAAGATGTGATTTTTGTCTTTTTTTGTAGGTGTATTCATTTTTTTGTATTTTGTTGTTTGTTTATTTTATTTTTTTGGTCTTTTATATTTCCATTTTTTTGTGCATGTACATTTTTTTAATTTTTTTTTTGGATTTTTGGATTTGTTATTTTTTTGTTTGTTTTTTTTTATTTTTTTATTTTTGCTAATGCATGATGACCACTTGATATAACATCTAACCTACATGAGAACGAGGGTTTCTTGCTAACCTCCCAGGCATCCTAAGTGCACGTCTAAGTTGATTTGGGCCTCTAGACTCCTCGAATGATAATCCCGCCGGCTAAGACTTACCCTAATGACAATATCGTCATGCCATGCTTAGGCTCCCAGTTGCTTCCGACCACAGGGATTCACCCAAAAAGTGTTCAAGGTAAATGATTTGCCCGACCCGGGTCTATTTCCTCACAACTCTAGATGATATGTAATGGAACACCTTGGAACCCAAATGACCAACCGCGCAACGCTGACCCGGAATCAGACGCCGTCGCACCTATAGGTGACGCGCTTGCATTGGTCTAAGCCCGAGGTTAGACTAGAAGAAATTAAGATGGTAGATAAGGGTCTTGACCGGCCAGAAACATGGAGACTCTTTCACGATAATGACTTCTGCTTTCCAAGATGGACAACCATACGTTTGTGTCGAAAGGTGGTTGCAGACTTTGGTGAGTTTCACCCTTCAGGAACTCCATTGAGCCTTCATCTTCAGAGGAAGAAGGAAGAGTATAGGGGGCAAACCTCCTGAGAGGACCGGCAAAACCGTTAACCCGGCGAGCCAGTAGGGGCGCACTTAACTTCCCCTTTCGGGCAACTTCAGACCAAATCTCGAGCATTTACATCTCATGACCCCTTTTGTATATAATTTGACTTTCAATCAAAGGGGTTTCATTTGTGGGATCAGGCACGGTTACGACCAGGCTTTTCACTTGACTTTGATTTTGTTCTTCTTTTCTGATTTTTCTTGACAGATTTTTGCGAGGGATATAGTATCTTGACATTATGGAATCCCTCTTGGATGTCTGCGGGGACACTGCCCTCTTCTCGTACTCTGACCCATGCTTGAGGAATTGGACCCTACTCTCACCCTAGGAGTTGTGTTCGTGTTTCCCATGCTCAGCGTTTTAAGGGCGCCGGCTGTCTCATTCGGTCGAAGAGAGAGAGAACGAAGATTTAAAGCGTTCTAGAGACCTTCTAGGTGAGGCCTCACCATGAGCGATGCTAACGATCTTTTATAGAACACATGTGTACATGCATGTTGTCTCCTTTTGAGGGGGGCATAAGCCAAACTAGCCGGACATGGATCTCCACGGCTCTGGCAAACCAAGACCCGGAACCTACCAAGTCTTAATAGGCCCTATCCCAACATGGAGGTTGAATGCGATGACTTGATTGCATGGTGGTCTCCAAGCATTGGCATTTTGAATTTTCTACTTTTTTCTTTTCATTTCTTTTCTATTTTTTTTTCTTTTGTTGTTGTATATATACATATTTTTGTTATTTTCATTGTTTTCTATTTTTTTTTGTTGTTTCATCATTTTTTGACACTATGTACACCTATCTAAGGGTAGTATTTCTTAAGATAAAGCCCATTCCAAGGGTGGGATAACTCGATCCCCTCAGCATTGACTAGCCTATAGGCGTTGCCTGGATGCACAGCCTGAATCACGTACGGTCCTTCCCAATTGGGTTGGAGTTTAGAACGCGGCCCACCAGGTTTTACAAACATTCTTTTCACTACCATTTCACCGACTTGAAATTTCCTTTCAATGACCTTCTTTTGATAAAAACGTGTGAGTCTGTTTTGATATACACGTGCATGCTCGGCAGCGGCCAGCCGCTTCTCATCTAAGAGTTCCAATTGAGCAAGGAGTGAATCACGACGTTCGTCGAGGGGGAGATCCTTATCCAATTGTACTCTCAGAGAGGGTACCAGAATTTCGTACGGAACTACCGCCTCCATCCCATAAGTAAGGGCGAACGAAGTTTGCCCAGTGGGGGTACGGATTGAGGTGCGATAGGCCCATAGAGCTTCAATCAGCTTTTCTGACCAATCCGAGAACTTGTTTGACTCACAGGTCTTTTTTATGATTTTAATCAGTGTTTTATTAGTGGCCTCTGCTTGGCCATTACCTTGTGGGTAATAAGGTGATGAATGATGCAATGTAATTTTATACCTTCTGCAGAGGTCCTGAAGGTCCTGAGATATGAATTGCGGCCCATTGTCGGTGATAATTGTGCTTGGAATACCGAACCTGGCGATGATGTTCTTCATGATGAATTTGCATACTGTTGACGCTTTAACCTCCACGTAAGCTTCGGCTTCGGCCCATTTGGTGAAGTACTCCGTTGCAGTAAGGATGAATGATTTTTACTTAGTGAGGGAGTTAGGGTTACCAAGAGGACCGATGACATCGAAAGCCCACATGGAGAAAGGCCATAGGGAGGATACTGGATGAAGTGAAGAAGATGGGGAATGAATTTTATCGGCGTGAAGTTGACACTTGACACACCTGCGGACATAGACGGCACAATCTTCTTCCATGGTAGGCCAGTAAAAGCCTTGCCGAAGGATTTTCTTGACAAGCATTTGGCTATTCACATAGCCACCGCACACACCAGAGTGTGCTTCCTCGACGCATTTCCAGACCTCCTCTTCGTCGAGACATCTTAAAAGAACACCAGTAAGACTCCTCTTGTACAGCACTCCTCCAACCAGCATGTATCTCTGTGCCACCCTCCTTATGGCTTTTCTATCTTTCGATGTGGCTTCTCCAGGGTAGGATTGGTCTTTGCAATACTTGGCAATTTCGTAAAACCATGGCTTCTCCTCATCAGCCAATTCTTCTTCTAATTCTGTCAACATAATTTCCCTCTTCTCAAGGATTTCTTCCTGTAGGACCTTCCTTGCTATCATGTCCTTGATATTTACGTAGGAAGCGTCATCGATTGCAGGGGCATGACGCTTGTAGATGTGAATGGACTCCAACCATCTTCCTAGAGGGAACCTTAAAGATGATGCCAACGAGGCGAGGGCATCGGCCAGAATGTTCTGATGACGAGGGACATGGACAAAGATCAATTTGGTGAACAGTTTGGCAAAGGCAGCATTGAGTTCTTGGTATGGCTTGAGCTTGGGATCGCGAGTGTGATATTTAGTGAGCACCTGGCGAAGAATGAGTTGACTATCACCTACGACTCGTAATTCGGTGATACGAAAGAAATGAGCGAGTTCTAGGCCGGCTAGAAGAGCTTTATATTCAGCTATATTGTTGGTAACGGGGATTTTGAGCTGATATGCCAGTGGGAATGTCAGGCCTTCAGGCGACAAGAGGGCAATGCCGATTCCTTTCCCTTGGGAATTCAGACCTCCATCAAAATGTAACGTCCACATGCAATCATCTGATTGGTTGATGGATATTAGTTCCTCATCTGGAAATTCTGACTGGACAGGATCGAATTTGGGGAGAGGATGGTGAGCGAGATGCTCGGCTATGGCATAACCCTTGATCGCCTTTTGCTGAATGTAGACGATATCAAACTGAGAAAGAAAGCTTTGCCAGGGTGCTAATCTATCCGTAAGGACAGATTTTTCTAGAAGGAACTTGATAGGATTCATTCGAGCAATCAGATGAACTTCATGAGCCAGAAAGTAGTGTTTCAACTTCTATACTACCCAGACGAGGGCAGCACAAGTTTTCTCCATAGCCGTGTACTTCTGCTCACAAGGGTTGAGGAGTTTGGACAAGTAATAAGTCGCCCTTTCCTTGCCCGCTTCATCGGCTTGTGCCAGGACAGCTCCCACGGAGTCGTCCAGGACTGAGATGTAAAGGATTAAAGGTTTACCTGGCGTGGGGTTGAGGAGTTTGGACAAGTAATAAGTCGCCCTTTCCTTGCCCGCTTCATCGGCTTGTGCCAGGACAGCTCCCACGGAGTCGTCCAGGACTGAGATGTAAAGGATTAAAGGTTTACCTGGCGTAGGTGGAATTAGAACAGGTGGATTGGCCAGATATTCTTTTAATCCTTCAAAAGCTTTTTGGCACTTAGAATTCCAAAGGAATTCTACTCCTGACTTAGTCAACTCGTAGAAAGGTTTGCACCTTTGCGAGTGCTGGGACACAAACCGACGAATGAATTGTAACCTTCCGATTAACCCTCGGACTTCTCTCAGATTTTTCGGAGGTGGTATATCCCTAATTGCTTTAGCTTTGTTGGGATCTATTTCAATACCCCTCTTACTCACAATGAAACCAAGTAATTTACCCGATGAGACGCCAAATACGCACTTTTTTGGATTCATTTTCAAATTGAACTCCTTTGATCTTTGCAGCACCTTAGCCAGAACTCTCGGGTGTTCTGCCCTAGTCTTGGATTTCACCAGCAAATCATCCACATATACCTCTAAATACACATGCATCATGTCATGGAATATTGCCATCATAGCCCTTTGATAAGTAGCTCCAACATTCTTCAAACCAAATGGCATGACCAAATAGCAATAAGTTTCCCAAGGTGTGGTGAATGATGTTTTCTCCTGATCCTCTTCCGCCAAACGGATCTGATTATACCCCGAAAATCCATCCATAAACGAGAGAGTTTCATATCCTGTTGTATTATCAACCAACACGTCAATGTGAGGCAAGGGGAAATCATCTTTTGGACACGCGCGGTTAAGGTCCCGAAAATCGATACAGATTCTCACCTTTCCATCCTTTTTCATGACCGGGACAATGTTTGCCACCCATTGAGGATATAGGACGACTCTAATAAACCTGGCTTTGTGGAGCTTATCGACCTCTTCCTTCATTTTTAAAGCCATTTGGGGGTGGAAACGTCTTAACCTTTGCTTTACCGAGACGGACCCTGGTTTTAACGTTAGGCGATGTTCAACCAGGCTGGAATCCAATCCCGGCATATCCTCGTAACTCCATGCGAACGTGTCCCTATACTCCTTCAGAACCTCGATCAATTCTTCTTCTTCAGATGGCGGTAAATTATCACTTATGAGGACGATCCTAGGGTCTTCCTCGGTCCCCAGGTTGATTTCTTTGGTGGGTTCTTCTATAGCGGCTGATGGTTCATCAAACCTCCTCATTCCGCTAGCATATGCGTTGGCCGCGTCCTCATATTCTTCGTCCCCTTCTTCAATAGGGTACTCTTCATCTGTGAGCTCATAAACTCCGTATCCCTCATCAATTGTGCAATCCTCCTCACATTCTAACTCCGGCAGATGGATGGGATTTTCTAGCAATTGAGGAATGGCTAGACAGGCTTGACACCTATTGGCTAGATCTAGAAGGAATCGACGAGGAATTTCCCTGCCCTTGGATTTTCTTCTAGGTACTACCCTTGACTCACTATTCCTAACCTGACTGACTTGTTCTACGGACAAAGAAGAAGTTGAAGAATGTACAGGAAGAGACCCCTCGATAGAGGGGTAAAGAAGGTCGCTCAAGGGACCTTGAATGAGTGGCCCGTAAGTCGGGGCACACTCGTGAGAGATGTAGGAGGTCTCCTCAAAGGAGATGCACTGTTGAGGAGATTGAAAATCGACGTTTTTTTTTCATTTTCATTTTCAATTACAAAACAATTGAAAGAAATTAGAGAATGGGAGGAGGGAACTATAGCTAGGGGGTTACATGGTTCATTGAGCAGATCATGGTTGAAAATTTGGCATGGGCTGAGAAATCCACGCAAGAATGTGAGTAGAGAAGGGGACCTGGGAATATCATCAGATAAACGTCGGGTCCAAGAAAGAGTCAGCAGCAACGGCTGAGGAGAATGATCAGATAGAATGACAGAAAGCGATCCGTCAGTGGCAACTTCCTCTGGGCGAGGAAAACTTGGAATTTCGGCAATGTCAGCGACATATTTTGGTACCTCGGAGATCAGAAGTGGCCCCTTTAAGTCCGGAGGCGAGAACATCTGGTGTAGCGCAATGGAAATATCTTGTATATCAAACCATTTGTTCCACTCACAATCCGGGTCATCGTGTTTCCCCTTCTTTGCAGCTCTCGAGCAACTTTCAGCTAAGTAGACAATATGCAATTCCCCATGTGAATGTTGTGGGTGATCTCCCAACTGTATCACCGGCCCCTTTCTGAAATGGGAGTACAAGGTCCACGTGAGAGGTTCCTCATATGCTTCAAGTGGTCCTTCAAAGCCTAGGCCAGCTCTAAGGGTTAGCTTTGTCTTCTTTGGCAGCCTCAGCCTCCCTTGTAACTGTACCCCCAAACCTTTGCCATGTTGGTAGCCAATGTTGCTCATGATCTCCCATCCCTTAGAATGGGAAGGGTGACATGACTTTGATGCCTGAAATGGCTTTTGTGTTAAAGGGGCTCGGCGAGGGTCACACACATCTAGCAGTGAAAGAATTGGCCGATGAGTCGACCAAACAGAAGGCAAAGAGGTATTAATAGCATCCACTGTAGAAAAGATGGGCATGCTATTTACCTTGATAATCCAAGCCTTGTATGGAAACTTCAAGCACTGATGATTGGTGGAAGGCACCGCATTCATAACCTCAATGTAAGGGCGGCCCAGTATGGCCTTGAATGTGGGATCCATATCAAGGATATGGAATTCCGTGAAGACTGATGCAGGGCCCAATTCTACATTCAAGATGACCATCCCCATTGGCGGCTTTTTGCTATTATCATAGGCCGTAACCGTGATTGATGAAGACCTTATCTGTTCCGCGTCAACCCCACATGATTGGAGGGTGATCATAGAGATCACATTTATAGACGCACCAGTGTCCACCAAACACGGGTCTAAAGACACCCCATTGATCTTTACTGCAATACACAAAGCATATTTTCGAGCCTCCTTGGGGGCGAGCTCGTGATGGTGAAAGATAATAGCCGGTTGTGTATCAGTCGGTGTTAATACCGACGAGATCTTTTCCACTGGGAGATCCTCGTTTACCATGACCCTCTGAAGATACTCCATCAAGGCGTCCGGATGGGTTTTCGACCTCTTGATTAGCTCGAGAATGGAGATCCGAGCTGGTGTTTTATCCAGGTGTTTCAACAGGTCATATTGTGTCCCAGGGATAGACTACTCTGGCTGTTCTTCGGTGTCTTTCTCTGGCTGAGATTGCTCGGGGACCTGGCTGTTTTGGGGGAAAATTCGATGGAACATCCTTCCACTATGGAGCACCATGGCTTGTGGTTTTGGCGGCACCTTTATAGAGTTAGATATGGGATTTAGCAGGGGTTCGAGGGGTAGTGGTGGAGGAACAATTGAGGGAGCAGGGGCGATGACAGGTATAGGGGCTCTGATGAGTGGTTTGTTAGGTGGAGGTATAGTGGGAGTGGATGAAGTCTCAGATGGACGATGAATGATAAGGGGTTTAAAAGGTGGAGGCATAGTAGAGGTTGATGGGGCCCCGTATGGGTGATGAATACTGAGGGGTTTTGAAGGTAAAGGGGTTGTGGTGGAGGTAGATGGTGCCTCGGAAGGGTGTTGGACAATAAGGGGTTTATTTAGTGGAGGGGGAATGAATGTGGGTGACGAAGTGGAGGCGTGAGAAATGATGAGAGGTTTCAAGGGTAACGGTGTTGTGGTGGAAGTGGAGGGCACCTCGGAAGGGTATTGGACAATGAGGGGTTTGTTTAGTGGAGGCGAAATGAAGGTGGATGATGAAGTGGAGGCGTGAGAAATGATGAGAGGCTCTGAGGGTAACGGTGTTATGGTGGAAGTGGAGGGTGTTTGCTGGAGACTCGAAGAGAGGTCATCAGTAGCGACGCGGATGAGAGGACGTGATGGCAGTAGAAATGAGTAGGGTATTACTGCGGGTTGTGCTACGGGTGGAGGATAGACAGGTGAGGGACGAATAAGGCGTGGGGAATGGATAGGAACGTGATTAGTGACAAGGACAGAGCCGCTTTCCGTATGCCAATCTTGTCCTCTTCCAACCTCCGAGAAGGAAGAGATGGGGTTGACTTGGTGGTTAGGTTGTTGGTGCGCCGGTAACGGATTTTGGAGGATGCCCATATTTGGCTGTTGTTGTGGTGCCTGCTGAGGCGGTTGTTGTTGTTGTTGTTGTTGTTGTCTAAGAGGAGGTCTCCTGGCCTTCAGCATGGTGACGCATCGCCTCATTTCATCCCAATCTATTTGATGTTCATCGTTCATATCATAGATATAATCTCTGAAATGAAAACAGTTTTTCACCGTATGACCCGGCTGTCTATGGAAGACACAATATCTGGAAGTGTCGATGTTCGGGGGCCATATGGCTTTTTCCTTAGGCAAGGTGAGGAAATTAGCAGCCATGAGAGCATTAAAGATGTCCGGCAACGACTCCGACAAAGGTGGGTAATGAGCTCTCCTAGGGCCGATCGGCCTTCTCTGTTGTTGGGAGCCATAATCCCCTGGTGGCAGAACCTGATTATATTGAGGAGGTCGCTGTTGTTGTTGTTGAAGATGGAGGGGTTGAGGCATATTGTTCTGGAAGAGATTGTTTTGTGGGGGAGGACGAAAGGGTTGCTGACCTTGTTGGTCCTGATGAAAGGGGAATTGTGGAGCTTGTGGGGGCCTAGGATTAGCTTGCTGGTTGGGATAGCCAACCGCGCCCACTTGTTCATTTGTTACAACCCCTTCTGTTACCCCACCTTGGGCACCCGTGCCCGGCTTCCTAAACACCTTTGGCTTTGGTGGCTCGAAGATATGCATGAGGGGAGAATCTTTCAGCTGTGTTTGGATATATCGAGCCCTCTCATACAGTTCCTCCATAGTGGTGAGCTTGTTCATTGCCAGGACGTGTCTAAATTGTGGAGTGGCAGTAGACACGACCATCTTTACTTGCTCCGATTCTGAAATGGAGTCTCTCACTTTCTCTGCCAAGGATCTCCATCGATCGGCAAATTGGATGAAATCTTCGTCGGGCTTCATTTTTTCAGCCACTAGGTCGGTAATAGAGAAGGAGGGACAGACCCTATCCCGATATTTCTGTAGGAATTTCCGTTGCACTACGTCGAAGTTCTCAGCCTCACTCGGCTCTAGGGAATAGAACCATTCTAAGGCAGGACCATCCAATGATCTCCTGAAGAGGTATGCCAATGATCTTTGATCGTTTTGCCAAAACGAGGACTCATACATAAAGTCCTTCAGATGAATGAGGGGGTTGCCTGTGCCGGTGTACCGTCGATACGTTGGCATTTCAGAAGGAGGGAGATGGAATACTGGAAGGATTGGTAAAGAGATCTCAGGCGCGGATTTGACATCCACAATCTTTTTGAAATCTCAGAATTGTTCGTCCATCTTGTTCATCCTATGAAGGAGAGATTGGGTGACCTCATTGTAAGCAGCAGGTTGTGGTGGCCACTGAGGCCTTGCGGAAGCCTTAGAAGGGAATTCCGGATGAGTGGGACGTTGTGGCATGTCAGTAAACGGAACTGACTGAAATGTTGTATGAGGAATTGGCGGAACCTGAGACTGGGGAGGTAATTGGAAAGAGGGAGGTTGCAGACGTTGTGGCATGTCAGTAAATGGAATTGACTGAAATGTTGTATGAGGAATTGGTGGAACTTGAGACTGGGGAGGTAATTGGAAAGAGGGAGGTTGCAGAGTTGTCTGCACAAGAGGGAATGAGGAAGGGATTGCCTGTGCAGGCTCTTGAGTAGGGAGAGCAACTGGTGTTGGATTTTGAGGAGTAGAATCAACAGATTTTCCTTTTAAGACGGCCTGAAAGGCTCGGATCTGATCGGAATTGAGCTGTGTGTTTGCGAGAACACCTAGCAAGGAGGAAATATCTTGTGGCGGGAATGCTTCCCCGACGGTGGCTCGCACCTCATATGAGGGCTCACGGGAGGAACCTGCGTCCTCAGCAGGGACATGTGTTCCCTGGTGACCCGGGGTCGGATTCTGACCGTCTCCAGACATCTCTTGATCTTTTCCGGAACACGAGATTTTGCCGGAACGCAATAACATACACACTCAAACCAATAGCAAAGATTAACAGATAAGTTGATGTCTAACGCCTTTTTTGTGTTTTCTTTTTGTTTTCCCTTTTTTCTTTTTCTTTTTAATCAGAATGTAATAACATACACACTCAAACACTTAGCAAAGATTAACAAACAAGTTGATGTTTAACGCCTCTTTTTTTTTCGTTTTCTTTTGGTTTTCCCCTTTTTTTTTCTTTTTTCTAATCTAATGTTCACACCACAGGAGGGACCTTAGTTGCAATATTGATTTCCGCCGTGTGATCTAAGGACACTCGATTCACCATGAATGGGTTAACTATCTCTAGGGAACTTCAGTGGTACAACCAGCCTAGTGAACGAAGAGGGAATCTTTCGATGTCGGGGACTTACGGAGGTCCCAGTGAAGGAGATCCTAGTCCGTCGAGAGGAATTCCCGACGGAGAGTCTTTCCTTCACCAAGAAAAGGTGATCCTAAAAAAATGGAACAAAAGAAATAAAAATAAAAGGGAGATGATATGTAATGCAGTGCTGAATTTAACAGGAGATATATAAATAGACAGCAAATATATACAATAAAATAAATTAAACAAACATCACAACACTCCTTTTCTGCAATGATACGAATCTCTTCAGACTTCAAGGGGACTCTAGAGTAATGCACGTAGTGCACGAGGGACGTAATTGGAATGCCAAGAGTGATAGCGGGAACACGAATATAGCGCACGCGGGCGCAATCAGGAGGGGCACACGTGGGTGCCGAGTGGAGGGGCACACGTGGGTGCCGATGGAAAGAGTGCTACTGGGAGCACGAATGTAGCGCACGCGGGCGCAATCAGGAGGGGCACACGTGGGTGCCGAGTGGAGGGGCACACGTGGGTGCCGAATGGAGGGGCACACGTGGGTGCCGATGGCAAGAGTGCTACTGGGAGCACGAATGTAGCGCACGCGGGCGCAATGCACACGTGGGTGCCGAGTGGAGGGGCACACGTGGGTGCCGAATGGAGGGGAACACGTAGGTGCCGATGGCAAGAGTGCTACTGGGAGCACGAATGTAGCGCACGCGGGCGCAATCAGGATGGGCACACGTGGGTGCCGAAAATATTTGGGTAACCAGAGAAAACAAAAGAGGTCCCACCGTGATCGCCAGAGATGTGGACGCGCCAGGCGGTGGACTGAGAGACGGCTAGAGTCGTCGTCCACCCTCGTGGGAAAAACAATAGACAAAATGGAATGGTGATGAAAGGGTGATCGCCAGAGAGGTGTAGACGGCGGGAGTCGTCGTCCACCCTCGTCTGTCTTATGAGATAGAGATAAAGAGATCAACTCAAGGAGAGAGAAAGAAAATAGGGATGCGGAACGGACTCCGGTACATGGCGGAGATAGGGGTCGGAAGACCCTCTCGCGCAAACTGACCCCTTCCCGGTAAGCGTGACTTACCGTTCCACGAGTAGTTTTTCATATACCGGGAAGTCCGAGAATCTATGTAACAGAAATGGAGAGACACGTAAACTCAGAATTTGTAACGGTATATCATTCTCCAGACAATTATAAGGACAATACGAACAAAGACGTACCACCACAGGACATTGGTCTTTGTGGGGTTCTAACAGTAATATAATAATATCAGTAATAATGAATATATATGTACATATTAAGACCACCGCAAGACATTGGTCTTACGGGATTTTTATTGCAGCATAAATAATAAATATTATATGTACGTACCACCGTGAGACATTGGCCTTTACGGGGCTTCTGCAGCGATATAAATAATAAGTATAACTATATACAAAAGACCACCGCGAGGTATTACCCCTCCGCGGGATTTTTATTATAATAACTATATATATATAACAGAAAAAGAAAAGGGGATCAAATAAACCGCCGCGAGATGTTACTCTCCGCGAGGTTTTAAAGCGATGATGGGGGATGCTAAAATTAAATAGTTAGGGGTTAGGAGGTTAGCGTGCAGAAATTAAATTACGGGAATGAAAATGGTCGCGGGAGATGACCCACCGCACCAGTTAGATAAGACCGCCGCGAGGAATGGGTTCCTTGATCGGGGTCGGAACAAAAGAATGCAGAAAATTAAACCACCGCGAGGAACGAGTTCCTTGATCGGGGTTGGAATGAAGGTGCAGAAAATTAAACCACTGCGAGGAACGAGTTCCTTGATCGGGGTTGGAATTGAAAGTGCAGAAAATTAAACCACCGCGAGGAACGAGTTCCTTGATCGGGGTTGGAATAAATGAAAAGGGGATTAAATAAACCGCCGCGAGATGTCACTCTCCGCGAGGTTTTGAAGCTATGATAGGGGAGGGTTAGAGTTAAGCAGTTAGCGGTTAGGGTGTTAGAATGCAGAAATTAAATTACTGAAGTAAAATGGTCGCGGGAGATAGCCCACTGCACCAGTTAAATGAGACCACCGCGAGGAACTGGTTCCGTCGACGGGGTTTAGACAGAAAAATTAATAACAAAGAAGGGGAGGGGAAGTGTGATCGCTAGGGGTTGAGGACCCCACAGGAAATGTTCCGATCGCGTTCACCGCCGAAGCGGAAGCAGTGCGGGTCCTCTCTTCCTCTTCCATCGGCCGGCCGACGAAGAGGGCCTTCTTTGGTTACCCTGATTTTATTATTCTTTTGTTTTATTTTATCTTTTGTTATTATATTTTTTTGGGGGGGTTTATTGCTTTTATTATTTTTTTTATGCTTTTATGTCTTTTAGAGAGACGTGAGAAGATGAAGAAAGAAACCGAGAGGTAGATGATAGAATAATATAATAGGATATAAGGAAAAACCACTAAGAAAAATATAGGTAGAGTGAGAGACGTATTTAAGCAAAATAGAAAAGAACGGGAATGGAGATTTAATGATATATGATAACAACAAGAGAGGGGAGAGAAATGCAACATGGATGACAGGTAATGATGCATGCAATGCAACGTAACTAATGAAACAAAAATAAATAAGACGGCGTGGTGAGAATGAGAAGACTTATTGGGCGACCGATGACGGGCTCGAGAATGCGCATCGGAGACGTGGACGCAGCACGGCGAAGGGCCTTCACAGCAGACTCCAGGAATTGGTTAGACTGAACATAATAACACACATGCATATATATATGTATACGAGTAGTAAATATGTTTACATAACATGTGTATGAACATATTAAACATTATATATATATCATATACATATATATATATATCAATATATATATATGGAGGAAAGAATGAAATAGAGAGGGCGAGAGAGGGGATGAGAGAGGGAGAGAGGAGAAAGAGGGGAGAACAGAGAGATAACCGAGAGGGGGAATTAAGAGGAAGAGAGAAAGAAGAACAAAATAAAAAAAGGGAAAAATGTGTAAAAAAAGAGAGAGAGATCGGATAATGAGAGTGAGAAAGAGAGAGAATAATAAAAAGGGAATAAAAGAGTGAGAGTAGGAGGAAGAGAGAGAGGGTAATAACAAAAAATTAAAAGAATGAAAGAGGGAGGAAGAGAGATATATCGAGAGAGGGTGAGAGAGAGAGAGAGAGAGAGAGAGAGAGAGAGAGAGGGAAAAGAGAGACGAGGGGGACGGAGGGTGCAGAAAGAGGGAGGAAGAGAGTGGAGAAGGGAAGTGAGAGAGAAGGAAAGAGAGAGGGGAGACAGAGAGAGTGAGAGAGATAGAGAGAGAGGGAGAGAGGGAGATGGAGAGAGAGAGAAACGGGGAGAAAGAGGGGGGGTGCGAAAGAGAGAGTGAGAGGGAGAGAGGGAGAGCAGAGAGAGGAGAGAAAGTGAGGGACGGGGAGAGAGAGAGAGAGAGAGAGAGAGAGAATGAGAGAGACAAGGGAGAGAGAGGGAGTGCGAGAGAGAGAGTGAGAGGGAGAGAGGGAGAGCAGAGAGAAGGGGGGGTCGCGGTCGTCGTCGGCAGTGGTGGACGGCGGTGACGGAGGAGGGCGACGGTAGCGGTGGTGGCCTGGAGCGGCGGGGGCGTGGACCGGAGGCGGCGTCGGGGCAGGCTGCGGTGTGCGGCGGTGGAGTCGTGGGCGGCTGGGCGGCGTCGGGAGGAGGCCGGAGGCGGTGCTGCGGCGGGGGGGCGTCGTCACGGGGAGACGACGACGGCGGGGGCGCTGGCGGGTGGCGCCGGAGGCGGGGGGCGCTGGGCGGAGACGGCAGCGGCGGCGTCGGCGGCCAGGGGCGTGACCGGAGGTGGATCGGGGGGGGTCGCGGTGGTGTAGGGCGATCGGAGGCGGCCGGCCGCGGCGGGAGGAAAAGGCCGTTGCGGCCTTTTGTTCAAACCGGGGGGGGCACGGGCGACGAGGCCCCCCCTGCGAACTCACTAAATCCCCTTTTTTTTTGTTTTAAAACGCCAGTAAGAGAGAGAGAGAGAGGTTGGGGAAAAGAGAGAAGACAGAGAGAGAGGAGAAGGGGTGAGGGAGAAAGAGATCGAGGGAGAGAGATGGAGGGGGAAAGAGAGAAAGATAGGGGGTGGTTGAGAGATCAATGGGGAGTGGGAGAGAATGCAGAGGGATGGGGAGAGGATCCGGGAATGGGAGATGGCTTGGTCTCCAGAGAAAATGGAGAGAGGGTGTGGGTTGGGAGCTTTTGTGTGTATATTTTGAGTGGGGACAAGATCCGAGAAGAAGGGAGAGTGAGTTAAGATGAGAAGTTAAGATTAGTATATATAATGTATATATGTAGAAGGTGGGCCAAGCCCTATTAATGTATTCTTTTTTCTATTTTTATTTTTATCTCTCTCTCTCTCTCTCTTTTCATATTTTATATACACATATATATAAGTCCATCAACCCCCTCTTTACTCTATTCTTATTATTATTATTCTCTTTTTTTGTCTTGTTTTTATTTATTATTATTATATATATATATATTATGAGATCAAATGAAATTGCAAGAAAATTGAAAATCACTCAGGTGATTCAAATGTGCGAGCTGCTTTGGGGCGTCGTAGCGTAATATAGGATCTGCTCAGCATAATGCTAAAATGCCGTGTCTACACACTCGTCGTCCCAAGCGAGGGAAACGCGGACCGTGCGCGGTTGAAGAACTGGCAGAGTTCACGGGTAGTCGACTCACTTCCAGACTCGGATCGAGTCAAGGGACGGGTCATTCTCACACTCACAACGGTGACATGGACACACGGGCTAGTACCTATCGCTCTCGGTAGCGGCTAAAGACCATATACTAGCTAAGCAAATGAACGCCAAGAGGTTCGGACTATTACCTCCACGCACCCGGCGTGGCGAAGACAACCCCGGCCGAATCACGGACTCCCGGTTAACAATTATTAACGCAATACACTAAGTCGACCCACTCCATGCAGGGAGGTAAAAGGTCACATGTGGGGTCCGGGAATCACGCAACTCGGGTTGACGGGCAGCATCTTGATGTCGTCCGGCGGTGCCGAACTCCGCGTTTTTGTGCTTTCCGAACGGCGGCTTCTACGGGCCCGTGGGGCCCACGGACGGCGCTGTCCTCCGGATCTGCGGGGGTGGGACCCACTGTGATGGGAACCCCTGGTGGCGCGCCTCCACGGATGGCGGTCGGCTGGGAACACCGATCGGGGGTCGATCGGCCCCGATTCCCAATTCTTGAACTAACTTCCCACGGATTTTGATTGCTGTTTTCTGGCGCGCGCTCCGACGAAAACGACCGCTACGATCAATCCCGACATCGGATCGGGACGCATGAGCTATCGTTGGAAAGCTCTCTTCAAATTCTTCAATATAGACCCAGAGAGATCTGCTAGATCTGGTCGGATCAGAACTTTATTGAATTGACACGTCCCAGTTGTACAGTAACCGAAACCTCAGATCTACAGGTGAGTTGTCTGAAGACTGCCTTTGACTACGAGGAAGGTGGCCGATTCAGCTCCTGAGCTCTTCATCACACTTGTGGGATTTTGAACAAGGAGAATGGGGATATTTGTTGTGGACTGATTGGAGGTGGCCATGATTTGTTATGATTTGTTTACTGGAGGGTGGTCGGATCTGGGAACAGGTGGACAACACTGTAGCTATCTCTGAGATCGATTTTTGAAAAATATGGGATGTCCTCACAAAAATTCAAGAAAATTTGGGGACGGTGGGGTTGATGGACAAAACTTCCAGTAAAATTGGGAGCTCTAAAAAAAATCAGAAAGGGGTCCGAACATTTGAAACACAGGGGGGTGGAAATTGAAATAGCAAGCAGACAGATCAGGAAATTAAGGTTGGACGAAAATGAAAAAAAATCAAAGTGGATCTTTATGACCAACCAAATTTCTTGGGACGTGCTTGACACCTCTGGAACATCCCCTCAAAATCTCAAGTCGATCTGAGCTCATGGCGGATGGCTGAATTTCGTGTAAGCTGCTGTGGTCGGATGAAGGCAGAACTCCGGCGATCTCGGCGGTGATGCGATGGCGGCTCGTGGCGGCGGCGGCGGCGACCGGAATGATAAGGGGAGGAGTCACACCTCCAGAGGGAAGCCTTCACAGCTTCAAGGGGGAGAGGGAGAGAGAGGAGGGGGGCGCACCAGGCTGCTCCAAGATATTTTCTTCCAAATGAATGCATTAATTCCTCAAAATGGGAAATTACAAGTATTTATGTGTTACATCTCACATCCATTGTCCACCGTTGGATCTAGGGGATGGGAATGGGTGGCCTGGATTGAGTGTGACACACACACACAAAATACAATAAATAAATTAAGGGGGGGCGGCCCATTGACTATGGTGGGTCAAGGGGACATGGTAGGTGGGAATGGGTGGATTTTGTTGACATTTGTATTCCAATGTCCCCCCACTTGGCCCACCCTTCTAGAAGCCTCCATGTGGAAGGTTGACTGACCCCACATGGGACCCTAGGCTGAGGTGGCTCAATGGGATGGGGCTTGGGGGGCCCGTGGGGCCCACGGGGTCCAAATTGCACATAAGCCCCTATTACAATCAAAATAGCAAACTGAATACAATGAAATAAACACAAATTACACACAAATAAAGTCTAACTAATATGATAAATGGGGAGGCTCAAGGCGGAGTCTCCAGGCTATCTCTGATCTAGATGGACGCTGAGGTGGCTCGAGTTGTGCTCCGTGTGCGGTACCGGTGGCTCGGCGTGTCGCGCCGCTCAACTGCTCGGGTGTCCGCACCAAATCCTCTAATGAGAAACCTAATCCCGGGTGC
Source organism: Amorphophallus konjac (assembly GCA_022559845.1). Classification (NCBI taxonomy): domain Eukaryota; kingdom Viridiplantae; phylum Streptophyta; class Magnoliopsida; order Alismatales; family Araceae; genus Amorphophallus; species Amorphophallus konjac. The sequence continues at coordinate 390,359,968 of CM040126.1, forward strand.
CGGGTGATTTGCAACAACCTCCGGTCCAGGTTTGGTGGGTTTCACATCTTCTTGAACATGTCCTTCTGACTGGAGAGCTGGCGAAAGGGGACCCCTTGTTTCCTGGTCATTCTGGCTACACGACCAGTCATGTCGGGCAGTCCCGTGATCGGGACGAGTGGGTCATGCAGTTCGTCGGGGAGTTTACAATCATCATCCCCTCTGATCGGGTGTTCATTAGCCACATAGAAAATAGTGGACCGTCCTCCGGGGTTAGGCACCTCAAAGGTCCTCAATGGTTCAACCGCTTGGCAGTCAACTTCTGCGAGAGGCTTGATGATCCCGAACGGGACCCTGATGTCCTCCAGCAAGTCTTCGAGGTGCGGCAACCCCGGTGCGGGGTAGATGGAAAGGGGAGTTGCTTTGAATACTCCTTCTGCCCCAAAAACAAATGCTACTTGACGGGGAGCCACATATCCTGGCGGCGGTGGAGGGAACCAACTGTCCGGCTCTGCCTTCATCTTTCCCTTGTCTAAGGTGACTTGGGGAGCTTGCTTCGGCTTTTCTAGATACATGTTGGCGTATGAGAGATGGCACTCGAACACCTCAAAAGGGTGCAGGTCGGCAAAGATTCGCTCCTCCTTCCCGTTGCCAGGGTACTTGATGCATTGATGCAGAGTAGACGGCACGACCCTGTTCTGGTGCAGCCAAGGCCGGCCGAGTAATGCTTTGTAGGAGGAACCAGAGTTAATAACATGAAATTGGACCTTAGTCATGAAATCACCGAGAGAGAGGTTAAACTCTGCAATCCCCATGGGGATCTCACACTTATGGTTGAAGCAGGCGATCTTAACATTCTTGACCTCGATCAAATACACGTCGAAGTAATGTTTTTGGTATACTCGGTAAGGGAGTATGTTCACTGCCGCCCCAGGGTCAATCAGTACCCTATTGATGGGGTGCCCATTCAGCTGCCCTTTCATGTAGAGTGGCCTGTTGTGACTGCAGGTAGGTAGGAGCATATCTTCTTCCGTGAAAGCCACCGCTACCTCGGGTGACATTTCTGCAAGGCAAGCCTCCACATAAGCTGGCGTCTGGAGTGCTGCGATGACGGCCCGCCGTGTCTCTTCATCCAGAGATAGAATCTCCCAGACGGTAAACCTGGCTGGGATCTTCTTCAAGTGCTTGACTATTCTGTTACCGGCTCGGACCTCGAGCAACTTCATCTCTTCGGCTCTGCTACGCCTGTCCCCAGTCTGGGCCCGGGGAGCCGGCTCAGGGGGTGTCTCCTCCGCCGGGTCAGGTATTACTTGGGCTTGCGGGGCCTGTTGGGTTTCTGCCTTCTCTTGCATGAACTCGGTAAGGTTCGGGATGTTGCTAGTCTCTTCCCTTGAGAGAGGAGGACTTGCCACGAGTGGGGCCGAGAGGCTACTTGCTTCTTTGACCTGTCGAGACTCTCGGGGGCATGACTGCCTTTCCCCTTGAGTCGTTAGAAACTCAATGAATGAAGGGGTATTCTGGCCGATCGGCTCTCCGGGGTAGAGACCCGAGGGAGGGGGAATCTCCATGCCTTGGATCCTAGGTTCAGGGATATGATATGGCTGTTCTCCCCTGAGCAGGATGTTATGGTTGGCCTGAGGAGGGTGTCCCCACTTCCTTCCTGACCTGGTGGCATGCTGGGAGGTGGATGCTCAGCCTGGTTCACTTCTGATGGCTCAATGGGCGTCTCTTGCTCTTCCTCCCCCAGAGAGAGGGCAGTGTCAAACAACGCTGACAGGGTGTTGCAGGAAAGAACAACCCCGCTCTTCTTCTTGTTTCTGGGCCTTTTCTTCTTCTTTTTCTTCTTTCTTCAGTGGCTGGCAACTGGCTTTGTGGAGGCTCACCCCATAAGAGGGGCTCTTCCTTTGCCTCGGCTTCTGCTTCTGGATCCAGTTCGAGTGACTCGAACTCCCTCCAGGGGACATATTCCTTCAGCTCGACGGGCCAGATTTCGGGCTGCTCGTACTCTTCAAGCCCATCGATAATGGCATGGAGTCTTTCCACTGCGGGACTGGTCTTTTTGTGCACCCGCATCGGGGTATGTTTCTTCTTGTTTTTGGTGAAGCGCATCATGACTAGCCGGGGGGCTGTATCATGCCATACAGGCGTCACTGGTGGTGGGACTGGTCGAGGTGTGACACCCCTTATATGAACCTCTGGCGTGGGCCGGGGGGCCTGCCTTCTTCTTCTATTCCTCATCGGCGCAGCCTGCCAACCTCCTTGGTCTTGAGCTGGTGCCATAACAAAGGCTTCATAGGTTGCAGCTGTACTGGCCTCTGCCCATTCCTCAGGCAGCTGCTGGTAAAGAGAGATCATGTTAACAGAAGTGCCGAGGTTTGGCATCTCATGCGGCTGCGGAGGATCCACCTTGTGCTCCCCCATGTCCAGTTCTCCCTTCTTCACCAAGGATTCAATGACATCCTTGAAGATGTAACACTCCTCGATAGTATGCCCCAGCATCTGGTGGTACGGGCAGAAACGAGGATCATCCTTTCTTTTTATGTCGCCAGGCCTCTTTGGTTCTGGCAATGTAATTTTATTGTATCTGGTGGCCCATTCAAACAAGATCCGGGACTTATCTCGAGGAAAAGAATACAACTTATTCCTCATTTTCTCCCGCAGGGAAGGACCTTCCCGTCGTTCAGTAGCCCTGGCTGGAGGTGGGTTGGCCGTCTCCTTGGCCTTCTCCGTCTGTTTCTCAAAAGCTTGGAAGTCCAATGTGTGGACTTCTGGCGGCATCGGCTTCTTCTCGGCTTGTCTGGCCCTTTGACTTGATGCCGTTGGAGTGGAAGAGTATCGAGCAAGGAATGCCTCGATCTCTGCCACTATATTGTTTAAGCGGTCAAATGACTTTATTTCCGCACCGATCATTCTCTCAAGGATTTCTTTCTTCAGGTTCTGTTTACAAATTTGCACCGCGTCCTCCTGATGCAGGGGACGCCTGCATCTCATGCTGAGGTTCCTCCACCTCTTTATGTAGTCGAGTGCCGACTCATCACTTCTTTGCTTTGTGGCGTAGAGTTCTGCCACGGTGACCTCCCGTTCATCTATGTAGAACCTTTCTTTAAATTTCTTCTGCATGTCGGGCCAGTCTACAATGGACCCGGCGGGCAGGCTCGAGTACCATTCGAAAGCAAGCCCGGTAAGTGTTGAGCCAAAGAATTTGAGGAGATAGGCTTCATCTGCAGCTAAATCCCCCATAATATTCACATAGTAGGCGATGTGCTCCCTGGGAGACCCTTGCCCATTAAACTTTTCAATTTCGGCGGTTTGGTGATGCCGACCGAGAGCCTCCTTGCAGCATAGTGTGCCGGATAAGGTACCCGATACACATCAAAGGGCGTGCAATCACTATCGCCCCTCTCTGTCAGCTTCATGTCTATCATCTGTTCCAACATGAGTCTGTTCACCGTCGCCGGGTCCACCGGGTTCAGGTAGAAATGAGCCGGTTGCGCCAGTGGCGTCGTTAACACTGTCGCCTGAGGCGCCATGGTGGATCCCTGGAACGGTAGGTTCGGCGGCAGGGTCGGAGTTATATGATGTGGCTGGTGCAGGGGTATGCCCCCGGTGTAGCCGGAGATCGGCGGAGACACCGTCGCCTGTGGAGAAGCTTCCGAGGCCTGACCGTTACCCCCAGGGGTCTCTGGTAGTGCTTCGGTTTGCCCGGACGTTGAGGGTTGAGCCGTTCTGTCGGTCAACTACTTTTTTAGCAACTCGATCTCTCTTTGATATTGCTGCATCATGAGTAATACAGCGGGGTCACTCATTGAGAGGCTGGGGGTGCCCCCTCTTTCTTCGGCTGGCGCCTCCTTAGTGGAAGTGGATGGTCCTCCCGTGGTACCTTCAGTAATGACGTTGGCAGCCAGGGCCGTCGACGATTCCCCGTAGACAGTTCCTTCAATGTGAGCTTGTGTCTTTTCGGTTGCTGCCTTCCTTCTTCTGGTGAGAGGTCCTGGCCTTGCCGCAAGTCTGGCCATTTCTTCGGGCTTGGTCGGTAAGGCCCCGTACCGGCCGGACACTCCTGCCATATTGCAAGTGTAGACCCTTATGTCCCCGCCTTTTCTTGTTGCTCTCCTTGACGGCCTTCCTGGGAAGACCAATCTGTCAAAGACCGACCCCCGCGGCCTCGCCTCTTCCCTCGACGAGGACTGATAGCGCTCCTCGGAGCAGTTCCTAGACGCGGCACTAGGCACGGATCGGGCTTCTTCTTCTTCAAATGCCGAGGCTACTGCCCCAAGCAATCTCTGACGACCCAGGGGAGTGCTCCCCGGGCCCCGTAGATAGTTTCTCATGGCCTGCTCTACCCCTTCCCAGTCTTGATCTGGAGGAGAAGCCGGTGGTGTGGCCCTGTTGACAGTAACAGGCATGTAGGCTGCAGGCTCCTCACGGGCAGCCTGGTAGTGACGTCGGTGGTGTCAACGGCGGGTATTCTCTGGTGGGGTCAGTGTGGCCGATGCCGGCTGATAGACGGGGGTCGATGCCTTGACCCGGTCTGCTTGTTGAGCCCTTGCCGGGCGAAAGGTGCTGGGTCCCGCCTATGCCGGTGAAATGGCCCGGGCCGCCTTGGGAATCCACGCCTACTTGCCCTTAGTCGACCTAGGGGCCGGTCGGTGCTGTGGGACTGTGGCTGGAGCTGCGAGCGTCATCCTGCCCTTCATCTTCCCCAGTGGCTGGAAGGAGTTACGCACTGGAACGGCGGGTACGATGCGATCCGGGATTGCTTCAGAGCGCCGCCCGGAAAGATGCACCCAGAGCGTTCCGACGACAGCAGACTTGCCGGTGCTAGAGACCCGGCCTCGGGATGATGTGGTTGCATGACTCCTCCGGAGCCTTCTCTGATGGGAAGCCGAGCCTGGGCGAGATGGGCCGGTGGCTTCGTGCACATGGTGCACGTTGCAGCCCAATATCTTCATAGGGGCAGCCTTGGGGGATTCGGCCATTGGTCGGCTGGCAGCAACTTCGGTGGCCCCCTGGATGGAGGCGTCGTTCTTGATTCCGTCAGACGCTTCCACGTCCAACAGGTGAGTGAAGGCCACTCCCAAAAAGTTGGGGAAGCCAACTGAGGGAGGGAAGCTCCCGAAGGTGAGAGGGACGGCCATGTAGCCGTTCCGCACGTGACTCTCGACGGGTTGGTGGCCGAAAGTGAGAGCCATCTGGATGTCCGTAACGCAACCTGCATTTGCAAATTAGGGAATCAGCATTACAAGAAAGGGGCCGTGGAGCCCTTGGTTCCGGCAAAAAGATAAAGGGTGATCCAGTCCCACCGGGCGTGCCAGACTTGTGGACGCACTTTTTATTAAAAGATGTGATTTTATTTATTTATTGGTTTATTAAGTGCGTGGGCGTGCCAGTCACAAAGTGACGATTTGTTCGGGCTTCGGAGAGCCCATGGTGCGCTCGATCTGACTCAGTCAGGCGATTGTGTGGTTCGGGTCGGGACTGAGACCCGTTGTGCCATAAAGGCCACAACGTCATTTACATCCCCTCGGAGAGGGGAATACCCTTGATTAATTGCCAGAAATAAGGGCTCCACGGTCGAAAGAAATACTGATTAACGCGGGAAGGAAACCACCCGTCGAGTTATGCGGTGAGCCCGAGGTGGGGGCCTGAATACTCGGGTCATGTCGGTCACTGATGGACCATTTCATGTTTAGACACAAGTTCACACGGAAAACGAGACGATAACCCGGGAGACGAATCCGTACAAATGTTTGCCGAGGGACGGCAATTTTAATACAGGGAGGCAAATCGGATCCCGACGAGGGAGGGGACCCTGATGAATTATCGGCCCGAGGTAAGGCCGGGCGGTCACCATGACAAGAGAGAGAACTCCCGGGAGTGACTTCCGGCCTACAGGAGCACCATTAATATCCCCAGATTCGGAATCCAGGAAGGAGAGACTGCTGCCACATTATCGTATTCGCGATGATTGTCGATGCTTGTTATTACCATTTATTTGTTGACACTACCCTTTCTTTGTTATTATTTTCCCTTGTTGTCATCTTGGTTGGAACCACCCCTTTTATCTCATTATTATTATTACTGTTCATTGTTCCTTTATCATATAGCCCCCTCCCCTTTTTATTGCATACATGTGTGTATTCGTAGGGGAGATGATGGAGACTAGGGTGTACCGCTGAGAGATGAATGGTGTGTGTGGTTCAAAGTGTAAAGAAGGGTGTACCGCTGGGGAGCGTACCGCTGGAAGAATGAAGATGGGCGTACCGCTGAAGGGTAAAGGGTGGAGCGTACCGCTGGGGGAATGAGATCGTACCGCTGGAAGACTATGGAGCGCACCGCCGGGGGGCTGGGAGCGTACCGCTGGAAGGGCTGGAGGAGACGGTGCGCGAACAAGCCACGAGGGCTGTACAGACTTGCGTGTTATGCAACGGACGATGTATAGACTTGACAAGCGGTACAGTGAACGTATAGACTTAGCAGCAAGATGCACACGATGTATAGACTTGCTCAATGATGCACACACATAGCGGTGATGTATGGACTTTGCAAGATGATGAGTGAGACGGTGCAGTGTACAGACTTGGAAATGCTTTGAAGCGCATGATGCACTGTTCAGACTTGAAACGAAGGCATGCTGCGATGTGTAGACTTGAAGAGCATTCGGCAGCCAATGTATAGACTTACACACTTGTGCAGACTAGCCAGTGTATGGACTTGATGAGCATGCAGCACACAATGTGCAGACTTCGTGCGATGCATGAAGAAGCAATGTATAGACTTAGACAGACTTCGCTAGCGTGGAATGTGCAGACTTCATGCAATGCAACGTACAGACTTTAGAAAGGAATGTGCAGACTTGGTGCATGAAGCAAGCCAATGAGGAATGTATAGACTTTCACAATGTATGGACTTACCGAAGGAGTGATGCGTGGGCAGACAATCAACGTATAGACTTAGCCAAGACAACTAGATGATGTACAGACTTGAGCAAAGCAAGGTCTGTACAGACTTGAGAGTTCACAACATATGGACTTATGAGTGCAACATAGGTAGAGCTGTCAATGTAGACTTATAAGTGTGTGCAATCAGACGGTGTGCAGACTTCATGCATAGGCTGTACAGACTTCAATTCAAATGATGCAATGCATAAACAAGAAGACGATGTACAGACTTTGAGCGTGAATGATGCAGCGATGTCTAGACTTGATGGAACGCTGGGAGGATGCGTACCGCTCAGACAGCAAGGGGGGGCATACCGCTGGGATAGGAATTGGGGGAGTGCACCGCTAGAGGGCCAAATGGGAGCGTACCGCTGGAGGATAGAAGATGTGTTGCTGAAGGTAAAGGAGAGTGTACCGCTGGGAAAAGTGGCAAACGAAACCAGGCAGAGTGTGCCACTAAAGGGGTGGCCAGGACTCAAGAGAGGGTTCCCTGTTCAGCTCATAATGAAGCATCTTAGATGGTTAAGCTTTCAGTTTCCTATCATGAGATTGAGTCACAAGTCATATTTTAGCAATGCAGTGCTTAAAGTCTCGTTCAGTTCAGCTCCTTGAATCTTGCATAGTTCTTTTAGTTGATTAGAATGTTTTCACTGTTGCTCAGTCCATATGTCTGCTGCTTCTTTTCATTTTTTTTAGATTGATTGTTATTCCTGGCAAAAATTCGGCAGCACCTCCCCCTGACCCGGGAGGTAAAGGAATAACAAGGAACATGCCCACGGGGGTGGCATGAACCAACATCTGAGGAGGGTGCCTGAGCAGCCGCCTTTAGGGAAACCGCGAAAAACTCGGAGAAAATAACGAACAAGGAACCAGTAGACTGATGCAAGCTATGAGTATACCGGGGAGGTGGTGGCCAAAGAGTATCGGGCTGACAGTTCAAGGGTGTGCCACTGGGCGGCCAAGGAAGGGAAGTGTGCCGCTGACAAGAAGAGAAAGGGTGCACCGTTGAATGGCCCTAAGGAGAGTGTGTCGCCAGGCAGACTCAAGGAAGGATGTACTGCTGAACAGCCAAATGAGGGAGGCGTACCGCTGGGGGGGCTGAGTGGTAGAGTGACTGAGAGCTTAAGGGTGTGTGGGCATGCCACTGGTCCCGAGGGAGGGCAAAGGAGGATGCTCTGGGCATCACGTGACTCCAATGTATCAAAGAGAATGGGCTCCCACAGACCCGAGATAGAAGGGGATATCAAGGGTTGTTGTGCAACGGAGAGCCATTGAAGAGGGACGAAGCTGGCCATACTCTATTGACTGCATAGACCAGCGATACGGGAAATCAAGTAGAATAGGGAGTTGGGAGGTTGAGGGAAGAGAAAGCAAAACCACAAGAGCAGAACCAAACACACTAAGAAGCAGAACCAAACACCATTTCATTCATGGAAGATTCAGGACGATAAAAAAAAGGAATCATGGCCCGAAGACCACACATCATACAATGCATCCCTGAACAAACGGAGGGAAGAAAACAAAGAATAAAAAAAAATTGTTGGAGAGAGGGCTGGAACGAGGAAGGGTAACCATTCCCTATCCTCTATTCCTCCCCCCTCTGCTTCATGCAACACTCCTCTCTTCTTCCTACATTTCCTCTACCTTCTTCTTCTCTTCTTCCTTGCCTCAAACGGGCCTCTTCGCACGAAGATGCTCTCTTCTCTTTCTGTGTTTTTTTTCTCTAGCAGAAAATCCCCCCTTCTTCCTGTCTGTGGGGGCCCTTTTATATGCGGGCGGTTAACGAGGTCGCCTCATGATGGCACTGCCATCCGAGGTTGACTTTGGTATCTTCCTCGTCAGGCGAAGATCTCCCCTCCTCCAGCCAGAAGGTGACACGGAGACAGGCGCTAGCTGGCTTCGAAGTGGCTGGACTGCGCGCCAATGGGTCTGCCTATTGACCGTTGTGTCTTCTGCCGGTGCATGCCGTCGGGAGGCTTTCAGCGCTGTGCCGCTGGGGAAAGGGCGCATGGCGTTGAGGGCAGAAAGGCTGTGCCGCTAAAGGGCCAAAGGCCTTGTCGCTGAAGGGGCCAGGAAGCCATGTGCCGCTGGAAGGGCCAAGACTTGGTGAATGAGTGTATAGACTTCGTGGGCAAGGCAACCGGACGATGTACAGACTTGAGAGTTCACAATGTCTAGACTTTGGCAAATCAAAGGCTGTACAGACTTCAACTCAGCTGCAATGTATAGACTTGTAGGGGCCTGCGTCAAAAGCGGTGTACAGACTTCATCAATGTATGGACTTTGGCAAAGCAAAGGCTGTACAGACTTCAACTCAGCTGCAATGTATAGACTTGCAGGGGCCGATGTACAGACTTGGAAGCTCCACCGGCGGATGTACAGACTTCACCAATGTATGGACTTGGAAGTTGAACTGGTGGATGTACAGACTTCACCAATGTATGGACTTGAAAGTTGAACTGGTGAATGTACAGACTTCACCAATGTATGGACTTGGAAGTTGAACTGGTGAATGTACAGACTTCGATTGTGCAACTGCCAACGTACAGACTTAGAGCTCGGATGTATAGACTTCGCGTTTGCCTGAACTCTATACGGACTTGCCACATGAGTGTGTAGACTTCGCGTTTGCCTGAACTCTGTACAGACTTCACACTATGAGTATGCATGAGCCTGTACAGACTTCAGACATGAGTGTATAGACTTTAGCTGACGGATGTATAGACTTGGTGAAACCCTGAATGAAGCATGCCGCTGAAGGGCTAGATGGTCGTGCCACTGGTGGGCCACATGGCCGTGCCGCTGAAAGGCTGAAGGGCCGTGTCGCTAGGGGTTTATGGCCGTGCCGCTGAAGGGCCTCAGGCCCGTGCCGCTGGAGGGCCTTTGAAGCCGTGCATTCTTCGGGATATTTCTTCACCGTTAAGGGCCCAAGGGAGGGTCCCTATCAATGTGTTAATTCAGGAGGACATCCTGTGACTTCTCGGTCTCTTAATGCACCCGTGCGAATGCGGGGATTTGCCGGGCGGTAGTATCTTCCCGGAGACCTGGATGGCCAGTCTCTTCGGGTCTTCTTCCTTTGACTTTGACATTAATGCGGGGCTTAGCGGGACACATGGACGTGCAATTTTGCACGTCCACATGGCTCAAATGAAAAGACTTGGATTACAAGCTATGAAACGTCCACACTTCTTTAAGCACATTTGTGATCTTGAAAGAAATAAGCCTTGTAGTGCAGGGACCATAAAGCATAACACTAGAGCATGCAATAGCTTGCAACAACCGTGCGTGTGTGTGTGTGTGTGATATGTTGATTACTCAAAGTGCATATGTGTGTGAACAATCTAACCAAGTATGGAAGCACACGAACCTGTGAATGGGGTTAGAGGATATAAATCAATCACACACGATAAACAACCCACAACATACGGATTTTTAAGGTGGTTCAGTTGTAACCCCGCAACCTACGTCCACCCCTCACCAAAACCCAGTGAGGCTTCCTTGCTGACTCACAGCTTGACCGGGGACACGCCCCAAACCACAGAACAGAGAAAACCCTCTTTCTGTCTTCCTACACACAAAGCCGGCAGGGACGGCTGCACCGTAGATCGGAGAACTCCCGATTGCCTTCCTACTAACCACCGGTAGGGACGATCTTTAGTTTCAATAGATTGAATGAAATGAAGAAAGAAACAAGATGAAAATGCTCAAACAAGACGTGAAGATATGCTAGAATGAATTAGATCTTGTCTGAGATTGTTGGATCTTGAATCTGTTGAGGATTTGATCTTCCTTTGATCCATTTGAGTTGATGGAGTAGATATAGGATGTAACTTGATCTTTCCTTTGAATCTCCTTGAGTTGATGAAGAAGAATATTGGATGTAGCTTGATCTTTTCTTGAATCTCCTTGAGTTGATGAAGAAGAATATTGGATGTAGCTTTGATCACCTTTGAATCTCCTTTGAGAGCCTTGAATGCTTCTTGCTTGCTTGGAGGTTGCTTGGCTTCAGATCTGAGCTTGAATCACCTTGGAAGGATGAAGAACTCCAGCCCGAAGTACTGTTCACGGAGGTGCTACAGTGCTTGCGAAATGGCCTCCCTTGAGCTCTCTTTGATTCACTTCATCAACTGTATCAACTAGGGTTTCTAACCCTCTTGTATTGGTTTTATAGACTTTGAATGGTCTATAGACAAGCCCCAGACCAGATCCATAAATCATGGGTGATTAGGTGACTTTTGGATTAAACAAATCCATGTTGAATGGCCCTTTTTGAAGTGGAAACAAAAGTCAACAATTGATGGCTCGGGGCTGGCGATCGACCTACAGCTTCTGGCGGTCGACCACTACTGAGAAATCTGCAAACGGGCGGTCCCTGGGATTTTCGGTCGACTACTACTGGCTGGCGGTCGACCTGCAGCTGACAGAACTGCAGACGGGAGTCTGCTGGCTGGGGCGGTCGACCGCCCCTGTGCTGGCGGTCGACCGCCAGTTGGGCAGAACCCGGGCTTGCCCGGGTCGGTCCGTTATCCGCTTCAGCTCCGTCGTTCAACTCCATTAGCAGCCCGTGCATGTTTGTGGCATCACCCTTGACAGTATGGAAGGTATCAACTGAGTCTTTAACCTTGGATTCTCTTGGCTATACTTCTTTGTGCATTTGACCTTGGCTATTGATGGATATGTGGACTTTGTGTGCATGTATGAACTCTGTACAGACTTAACACCTTGAGCATGCATGAGCCTGTACAGACTTGCTTCATGAATGTATAGACTTGGTAACTTGATGCACGAAAACAACAAAACGCAATGTATAGACTTTGCGTGTGAAGCAGCCGGCCAATGTATAGACTTGTGTTGTAGCAATCAACCAACGTACAGACTTTGTCCAACGTACAGACTTCATCTGCAGCAACGTATAGACTTTGTGTGCAGCAACGTATAGACTTCGAGTTGTGCTAGGCAGCCAACGTACAGACTTCATGTTCAGCATCGTACAGACTTTGTCCAACGTATAGACTTCGTGTTGTGCTAGGAAGCCAACGTATAGACTTCATGTTCAGCAACGTATAGACTTCGTCCAACGTATAGACTTCGTCCAATGTACATACTTTGAGTAGCAGCCATCCAACGTATAGACTTGCTGAAGCCGAGTGTACAAACTTTGTTGGATGTATAGACTTGATGAATCCGAGTGTACAGACTTTGTTGGATGTATAGACTTGCTGGCTGCATAGACTTTCTGATGTATAGACTTGCTGGCGAAGAATGTACATACTTGCTGCTGTATAGACTTGATGAATCTGAGTGTACAGACGTTGTTGGATGTATAGACTTGCTGATGTATAGACTTGATGTGCCTGCAACAGGAAGATGTATAGACTTTGAGTTGCAGGATGTATAGACTTAGTAATGAAGATGCATGGAGAATGTATAGACTTTACATGGCAAGCTATGCAATCCAATGTATAGACTTGTTAATGGATATGCATGAAGAATGTATAGACTTTGCATGGCAAGCTATGCAATCCAATGTATAGACTTTATGTGTAGCAGCATAAGAGATGCACCAACTATATGAATGAACCAATGCAAGATATGAACAATGGTATGCACTGATGCATTGCTCATGCACACAACCTGTTTGATGAAATGACTAACTGTTTAAACAGATGCACAATGACGTCATATGCAAACACAATGTGACTTAGTATTTGCTATCAAAAACCATGCACTGCTCATGCACACAACATGTTCGATGAAATGACTGATTGTTTAAACAGATACACAATGACATCATATGCAAGCACAGTATGACGTATAGTAGGTGCTATCATCAAAACCATAACAGTAATCATGGTGCACACGTATTCAACATCCTCAAGAAGCTCTGGTGGTGTCTGACGAGGAAGTCGAAGTACTCAACCCTCAAGATGGTATTCCAGACTTCGTTGACCTCCAACCGGCACCTCCGGAGATGGAAGACGGAGGCCAAGCCACAGTCGATGAACTGATAGAAGTCAACTTGGGAAATGAGGAGGACCCTAGGCCTACCTTCCTCAGTGCCCAACTGTCCCCAGAAGAACGGGAGTTGTACACCCAGCTATTGCTAGAGTACCGGGATTGCTTCGACTGGACTTACAAAGAAATGCCCGGTCTAAATCCCGCTGTCTCACAACATGAGCTGGCAATCAGCCCGGAGGCCGAGCCGGTGAAGCAACCACCGCGGCGCATGAGGCCAGAACTCATTACTCAAATTTGTGCTGAAGTCGACAAGCTTATTGACGTGGGATTTGTTGAAGAAAACCAGTACACCACATGGCTGGCGAATATAGTCCCCGTGAAAAAGAAGAATGGACAGATCCGGATATGTGTTGACTTCCGAGATCTAAATAAAGCATGCCCCAAAGATGACTTTCCGGTGCCAATAACGGAAGTCATGATCGATGCTACAACCGGTCATGAGGCCCTGTCATTCATGGACGGGTCATCCGGTTACAACCAGATTTGGATCGCGGAGCATGACCGGGTCCATACTGCTTTCCGAACCCCTAAAGGCATTTATCACTATAAGAGGATGTCGTTCGGACTGAAGAATGCTGGCGCAACTTATCAGCGCGCAATGACTAAAATCTTTGATGAGTTGCTCTACCACAAGGTCGAGTGCTACATAGATGATCTGGTGGTCAAAACCAGAAGAAAAGAAGATCATCTGCAATACCTCCGTATTGTCTTTCAGAGGCTGAGGCAGCATGAGCTGAAGATGAACCCCATGAAGTGTGCGTTCGGGGTATCGAGCGAAAAATTCTTGGGCTTCATTGTCCGATATCGGGGGATCGAGATAGACCCCGCAAAAATCAAAGCAATTCAGGAGTTACCTCCACCAAGGAACATCTCCGAGTTGAGATCACTACAGGGCCGCTTGGCTTATATCCGGCGGTTCATTTCCAATTTGTCAGGGCGATGCCAGCCTTTCCACAAACTGATGATGAAAGATGTTCCCTTTTATTGGGATGAAGATTGCCAGACAGCCTTCGACAAGCTGAAAGACTATCTGAAGACTCCTCCAGTGCTGGGTGCACCGGTGAAAGGACGGCCATTGATACTATATATAGCAGCTACGCATAACTCCCTGGGGGCAATGCTGGCCCAGAATAATGAAGAAGGAAAAGAGCAAGCCCTCTATTACCTCAGTCAGAGACTGGTCAGAACTGATGAGAAATATACTTATATTGAGAAGGTTTATCTAGCACTGGTCTTCGCAGTTAAGAAGCTTCGACACTACATGTTATCGCACGAAATCAGCCTAGTATCCAAAGAGGACCCCCTGAAATATATTATGTCCCAGCCAACACTCAAAGGTCGCCTGGGCAAATGGGCAATAATCCTTATGGAGTTTGACATCTCCTATGTGCTGTGCAAGGCCGTCAAGGGCCAAGCTATTGCAGACTTCTTCGCTGAACACCCAGTACCAGGGGACTGCCCGCTGGAATCGGAGCTTCCTGAAGATGAAACCCTGGAAGCCGTTCAGGTGCGGCCCTCCTTATGGCCGCTATATTTCGATGGCGCTTCCAGAATTGATACCTCTGCCACTGGATCGGCCAGGGTCAGGGCAGGAGCAGGCATAGTCCTGAAATCCCCAGAGGGGGAAGTGGTGCACACATCTTGCTCGATAAATAAGCATTGCACGAACAACGAAGCAGAGTATGAAGCCCTGATAATCGGGTTGCAAATTACTCTATCCATGGGAATTCAGATGCTGGAAGCGTTCGGAGACTCCATGCTAGTTATAAAATAACTGGAAGGAGAGTTCGATGCGCGAAAGCAAGAACTTCTCCCCTATCATCACCTGGCAACCCGCCTGATGTCGAGATTCTACTTCATCAGCATCAAGCATATCAACCGAGGCCATAATGCTCAGGCAGATGCCCTCGCTAAGCTGGCCAGTTCGTTGGCGGTCCCGCCAGACGCAAGCCTGAATATAACGGTGATCAACCACCGACAAGTCCCCAGTGTAACAGAAGTCTTAGCCGATGAGCAAGCAATTAAGGTGGCAGTCGTCGAGGAGGTTCAGCAGCCCGATTGGCGAGAACATCTCCTGCAGTGGTTTCAACACCAACAGCTCCCAAGAGAGAGAACAGAGAATGAAGCTCCTGAGGGTCAAAGACTCTTATGAGATGAGAAGTGGAACCTTGTTCCGAATAATGGCGGATGCCCGAAGGAAAGTCCTATGCTTGTCTTCAACAGAGGCGGGATAGGTGATGCAAGAAATCCATGCGGGATCAGCTGGAGCACACCAGGCTGGCCTAAAGATGAAAATTGAGATAAAGAAATTGGGTTACTATTGGCCCACTATGTTTGATGATTGCTGCAAGTTCGCCAAAGCTTGTCAGAAGTGTCAAGAACACGCTAACGTGGCAAGGAGACCTCCAGTGCCACTGCATCCCACCTTGCCAAGCTGGCCGTTCGCCCAGTGGGGCACGGATGTGGTAGGGTCGCTACCAGCATCTTCATCAGGGTGCAAATATATCTTAGCAGCTACAGACTACTTCTCCAGATGGGCGGAGGCGGTCACATTGAGAGATGTGACGGGGGAACTGGTCGCAAGATTCTTCCGACAGAATATAATATTCCGGTTCGGGATCCCCAGCCAAATCATCTCTGATAATGACAGCCATTTCAGAAACCAGAAGGTTTATCAGCTAGCCGACAAATACAAGATTGACTGGAGGACATCGTCCCCCTACAACCCTCAAGCCAATGGACTTGCAAAAGCCTTCAACAAGACAATATGCATGTTGCTGGCAAAGACTGTCAAGTCTAATAAAAAAGAGTGGGAAGAAAGGATGTACGAAGCGCTCTGGGCCTATCGTACTGTCTACAAAACCCCAACCGGCTGTTCACCTTTCTCCCTCGTCTATGGGTCAGAGGCTGTGGTGCCGATCGAATTAGAAGTTCCTTCACTGCGAGTCGCCATCCAACATGGACTAGCCAGCGGTGAACAGACAAATGCAGAAAGAAGATTGGAAGAGCTCGCCGAGCTCGAAGGAAAATGCCTCTAGGCACAACAAAACATCCAACTCTACCAAGCTCGCATGGCCCGTGCTTTCGATAAGCTGGTCAAAGGTCGAGAATTCAAGAAAGGAGACCTAGTAATGGTTAAAAGAAGAGAAGTGATGGCCTCCAATCCCAAGGGGAAGTTGGTCAAAAACTAGATCGGACCATATATCGTGCGCCGAGTATATGAAGGGGGTGCCTACGTCCTGGTGGACCATAAAGGAGTCGTCCAGTTCTCTCCCCTCAACGGAAAGCATATAAAGATGTACCACACAGCTTAACCGGCATTCCCAGAATGACCGTCACCCTTATCTTGGTCTAGTGGCATTCCGCCCTAACCGAGCTACCCTTGTCTTGGTCTAGTGGCACTTCACCCTGATCGAGCTACCCTTATCTTGGTCTAGTAGCATTCCGCCCTAGCCGTGCTACCCTTGTCTTGGTCCAGTGGCACTCCGCCCTGATCGAGCTACTCTTCCTTGGTTTAGTGGCATTCTACCCTAGCCGAGCTACCCTTGTCTTGGTCTAGTGGCACTCCACCCTGATCGAGCTACCCTTATCTTGGTCTAGTGGCATTCCGCCCTAGCCGAGCTACCCTTATCTTGGTCTAGTGGCACTCCGCCCTGATCGAGCCATCTTTCCTTGTTCTAGTGGCATTCCGCGCTAGCCGAGTAACCTTATCTTGGTCTAGTGGCATTCCGCCCTAGCCGAGCTACCCTTATCTTGGTCTAGTGGCACTCCGCCCTGATCGAGCTACTCTTCCTTAGTTTAGTGGCATTCCTCCCTAGCCGAGCTACCCTTATCTTGGTCTAGTGGCATTCCGCCCTAGCCGAGCTGCCCTTGTCTTGGTCTAGTGGCATTCCGCCCTAGCCGAACTACCCTTATCTTGGTCTACTGGCATTCTGCCCTAGCCGAGCTACCCTTATCTTGGTCTAGTGGCACTCCACCCTGATCGAGCCATCTTTCCTTGGTCTAGTGGCATTCCGCCCTAGCCAAGCTTCCCTTATCTTGGTCTAGTGGCATTCCGCCCTAGCCGAGCTACCCTTATCTTAGTCTAGTGGCATCCCGCCCTAGCCGAGCTACCCTTATCTTGGTCTAGTGGCACTCCGCCCTGATCGAGCCACCTTTCCTTGGTCAAGTGGCATTCCACCCTAGCCGAGCAACCTTATCTTGGTTCAGTGGCACTCCGCCCTGATCAAGCTATCCTTATCTTGATCTAGTAGCATTCCGCCCTAGCCGAGCTACCCTTATCTTGGTCTAGTGGCACTCCACCCTTACCGAGCTGCCCTTATCTTGGTCTAGTGGCATTCCGCCTTAGCCGAGCTACCCTTCCTTGGTCTAGTGGCACTCCGCCCTGATCGAGCTATCGTTCCTTGGTCTAGTGACATTCCGCCCTAGCCAAGCTACCCTTATCTTGGTCTAGCAGCATTCCGCCTAGATCGAGCTACCTTCCCTTGGTCTAGTGGCACTCCGCCCTGGCCGAGCTCTCAAAAGAATACACCGTATTGCCATTACGGGCCTTACGCCCGAATCGGTGAAGAGATCATTCCTTTGCATTAGCATCCAGCCCTTGCTAACGAATGAACCGCTCTACTCGGTACAAGGCCCGGTGCTCCGGCCAACAGCCGTCTACTATCAACCAAGGGTCGGACATCATACTTCGACCTACCACTCTTTATATCCAAAAAAAAAAAAAAGAAAAGAAAAGAAAAATGGGGATAAAAATAGAAATACCCCGCCAGACTTGCTCCTATATTAGGACAAGTGCAAAAATGGCTATAACCCAGCTGTGGCGAAAACCCGAAAGGGCGCTACAGGTAAAATAGGGTACCCCGCCACGCGAAAACCCGAGAGGGCGCGTGGGCAAAAGTAAGAGGGGGCTGGCTTCGGCGAAAACCCAAAAGGGCGCTTAAGTCAGTAAAGTGGTAATTTAAAAAAAATTCTCTTTTGTTCTTCCCCGACGAAGCTCCAAAAGGGACAATCATCAAAAGTCCCACCGGAGATCCTCTAACAAACCCATGTTCGACCCTCGTCATCATCGGCGAGATCGGTCAATCTCTACCCCTAACATGGACCTTCCATCCCTGTTAATAATCCTACCTTTGCTTCGGCATGTGACCCATGCTGATGAATAAGCCCATGTTCTACCCTCGTCATCATCGGCGAGATCGGTCAATCTCTACCCCTAACTTGGACCTTCCGTCCCTGTTAATAATCCTACCTTTGCTTCGGCATGTGACCCATGCTGATGAATAAGCCCATGTTCGACCCTCGTCATCATCGACGAGATCGGTCAATCTCTACCCCTAACTTGGACCTTCCGTCCCTGTTAATAATCATACCTTTGCTTCGGCATGTGACCCATCCTGATGAATAAGCCCATGTTCGACCCTCGTCATCATCAGCGAGATCGGTCGATCTCTACCCCTAACTTGGACCTTCCGTCCCTGTTAATAATCCTACCTTTGCTTCGGCATGTGACCCGTGCTGATGAATAAACCTATGTTCGACCCTCGCCATCATTGGCGAGATCGATCGACCTCTACCCTTAAACTCGGATCTTACGTCCTTGTTAATGAACCATGTCTTTTGCTTCGACATTTAACCAGTGTCGACGAACTAAACCAGGGACCAATCCTTGTCATCATCAGCAAGGCCAGTCAGCGTTCTAGCAGTTAAGTTCTTCTGTACTCTAAATTCAAAAAAAAAGAGAAAAAATGGGGTTAAAAATAGAGATACCCCGCCAGACTTGCTCCTATATTAGGACAAGTGTAAAAATGACTATAACCCAGCGGTGGCGAAAACCCGAAAGGGCGTCGCGGGCAAAATCGGGTACCCCGCCACGTGAAAACCCAAGAGGGCGCGTGGGAAAAAGCAAGAGGGGGCTGGCTTCGGCGAAAACCCGAAAGGGCGCTTAGGTCAGTAATGTGAATATAAAAAAAAAGAAATTATAAGTGAATGATGAATAGTGATGATCCATCCTCCGTCCTGAAGACCCTTTACAGGGTCGAAGCGGAGTCTTCATCCGATGTCCCGCCTCTATATATATATATATATATATATATATATATATATATATATATATATATTTCCTACCCCTTTTCGACCCTTGTCACCATCGGTAAGATCGGTCGCAACCCCTTCCGGTTCTTGTCACCATCGGCAATACCGTCTACCCTTTTCGACCCTTGTCACCATCGGCAAGATCGGTCGCTACCCTTTTCGACCCTTGTCATAATCGGCAAGATCGGTCGCTACCCTTTTCGACCCTTGTCACCATCGGCAAGATCGGTCACTACCCTTTTCGACCCTTGTCACCATCGGCAAGATCGGTCGCTACCCTTTTCGACCCTTGTCACCATCGGCAAGATCGATCGCTACCTTTTTCGACCCTTGTCACCATCGACAAGATCGGTCGCTACCCTTTTCGACCTTTGTCACCATCGGCAAGATCGGTCGCTACCCTTTTCAACCCTTGCCACCATCGGCAAGATCGATCGCTACCTTCTTGACCCTTGTCACCATCGGCAAGATCGATCGCTACCTTTTTCGACCCTTGTCACCATCGACGAGCCTGGTCAACTACCCCCCCTAACCTGGGCCTTCCGCCCTCGTTAATAAACAAAGTATCATTGCGTCGACATTTAACCCATGTCGATGGTTAGAACACACCCTTTGTCTTCATTGGCGAAGTTCATAAGGCACATCCGCCTATGCTACCCATGTCCCGCCCTAGCCAAAATCTGGTTCCGGGAACGGCTATGCTGCGGTGGAGCGAACACCTCACCCCTTCGCTGAAGGCGTGAGCGCTCTCCTGCGCCATCGGCGCGTATCCCTAGACTTGGATGAGTGGCCAAAAGAAAAGAGAGACGAAAAGAGGGAAAGAAGTCACGATTGAGGCAACAAACAGAGATGTTTCATTAATGTGAGTCGTCAGAATACATTTGTGCCCGGGGCATTCTCCAGGGGTACATAAGCTCCAAAGGTAAAAAGAAGCAGAGCTCGATGCAAAAAAGCAGAGCAAAGCAAAGCTACGACAAAGGGCGCCGGAAAATATCTACCAACTCCAAGAGGCCTAGTGAGGGGTATTGGGTCAACTCCTGCAACCGAGCCTCGGTAGCCGTCAGCTATGATAACCTCTCATCCAGCGAGACAAGTCATCCTTCTGCCAGATCAGCTTCTTCCGTTGTCTGGACCTCGAGGCGCTCAGCTTCCTGCAACTCGGCTTCGACCTTGGCAAGTTCCGTGCGCAACTCTTCCATCCACGCCGTGAGGAGCAACCGACGTTCTGAGATATTGCCGGCAACACCTCTCAACTGCTCCACGGTCACCCTCAGTGAAGTGGTAGCAGCGCGGCAATCTGCCCTCTCTAGCTTCACAGCCGCCAGCTGATCAAATACCTCTCGGCTGAGGAAATCCCGCCTGTTGGCGTGCTTTAGCAACATCACAACCCGCGGGGTCCAATCATCCATTGGGCAAGCCAAATGCTAATAGTGACCGGGAGAGGTGTTCTATCAGGCCCCTCAGCTGCACATAGGTTAGACCCGGGGAAGCTGACACGGCTCGCTGGAGATTATCCAGAGACTGCCACACCATGTCACTGGAGAATTGTAAGTCCAGTGGCGAAGTCTCGGGGAGCTGAAAGTCCACCTTGCTATCTATCTCGGCCCAGATGTCGTCGGCCACCCTGAGAGACGTCGACGGCATGGTCTGCACAGCGCCAACGCCCGGCCCGACAATTGCAGCTGCTACAGCTGAAGGGCTCTCCATGATGGCGACTTCCTTGCCTGTCCTTTGAGGTGAGGTTATGACAGCCGTCTCAGCAGCTGATGGCGCTCGCTCCTCCTGAACAGTCTCACCGGCCGCTAAAGGAGGGGAGCTTTCTATGACAGACAAGGCTTTAGTAACATCGGCCTCTTCTGCAATGATTTCTCCCGCTTCTATTTCCGGGGGGCCGCTTGGCTTCAGCAATAGTTCTTCGCCGGCGACCGAGGCTTGATGATGTAAAACAGCCCTAGGATGACTAAATATGTAATTGACAACCTAGGACCAAGATCCACAAGCATACAAGCTCTCCAATGATTCTCACAATAGCGTCTTACTCACACGGCACACGCGATCACCCGGCGGGGCCGGGGGATGATGGCAAGGGTCCGAGGCGGGACCCAATGACTCTAAAGGACTTAGTTTACTTAGGCTGACCCCAAAAGGCCTAGGATTCCCCAAATTCGTGGGTGGCTGGCCCGCTGGGCGGGGTGTGGGTGGCACTCTCTCACGGTCCGCGGTGGACGCTAACAAACTAGCATATAAGTACGGGCCCTCTTCTCACCGCCGACGGGCAATCAAAGTAATACTAAACTTGCAGAATGAAGGAAACTAAGGAGATATCAGACGCTCACCTGATCGGTGTGAAGACACCGATCCCGCTCGGAGACGAGGGCGCGCCGGGAGGCGAGGGTATACAACCGATCGCCGCGGAGATGTAGCTTGACCTGAAAATGCAATGATGTACAACACTACGCCTCGCACAGGAGGGGTGATCTTGGGGTAGGGATTAGACTTAGTACATCCAAAACTACCTCCACGCAGGGAGGAGCCTTCAGCCGGCCAAGCGGGGTGGGGATTACGCAATGAAAATGTTATCTTCCGAGCTCCACCGGTTCTGCCTTGCTTCAGGTTCGCTGGACAGACAGTCGGAGACGGTGATGCCACGGGCTCCACGGAGCTCGGATCTTGACGAGACCAGCGCCAAAAGTTTACCAACTGACAGGGGATGAAGCTTGAATTTTTGGGGAAGCTTTGATTCTCGGGGCTAACCGCACCGGCGACTGGAACAGGACACCAGCGTCTGGTCTCTGGCTGGTACCGGACTGAAGCAGTAGGCTGCAGAAGTCACTGTGGGCTCTCCCGGACTCCGATTGGAATGAAACTAGTGGTGACGCGATCGTGATCGGGGTAGCTTCGAGCCGGAGTTGACGGGGATGCAATCTGATGTCGGTGGAGAGAGGGGTGACCGGAGGAGTGTGGACTGGTCTAACCTGGGATCACAGGGGGCAGTCTGCCCTCTCCGACAAAGAAAATTGGAACATGGGGTTCCGGTGGCCGATTGAGTCCCTTCTTCTTCGAGGTGGCAGCTAACTAGATGTAGTTTCTCTCCTCCAAAAATGGCGCTCAGAGCCTTCACCAGATGGCCGTGGCAGAGTCTGCAACCGGACTGGTTGATTCTGCCTCTGTCTGGTGCAGAACAATAGGGCTGGTTGCAGAGGGTGCCATGATCTCCACAAAGCTCTGATGGGTACAAGACCTGAACCGTTGGAACCGTGGTCGAGTCTTCTTTCTGTCAGTGCCAACGGCGGGGTCGGAAGATGTCGGAGAAGACCGGGACAATCAGATGAGTGGAAGGATGTCAGTTCTGGCTCCTGTAAACTGACCTGACACACTTGGAGTAGAAAATTCGTAACTTTCGATGTCGATGTCCAAATGCAACTCTGCTTCTTGAAGATGAAAGAGGACTTGAGAGGGAAGGAATTTTCTGAAGAAAGCTTGATCTGAATCTCAAAGGGTTCGTCATGGCCGAGCTTCCACTCTCGCTCTGGTTCTCTGCCTGGGTTCTTCTGCGCAGTCGAGGGAGATCGGCCGCTGTGGACTGCTCGGAGCTCGGATGCCGACGAAACCACCTCGCCTTGGAAGCTCTCTGGACAACCTTTCCAGAGATGTAGGCCTTGCCACCAGGAGGAGCAGGGACCGGCCGGGGATGACGTGACTTCAGGGCCTCACTCTGCTGCCTGCGACCTGCTACTTGAAGCCTTAACTTGCAAGAACAAGGGGAGGGGCAAAGGGAGTTAGCACAGATTGGGGGGATGGCTGATGGTTTATGGATATGGGAAGGACGTGGCTAGGGCTTCTGGAGGGTCTGGAGTGGCAGGGGTAGATGGAGAGGGGGGCTGGAGCAGCTAGGGGTGGAGATGGGGGGGTGGAGGTGCACTAGAGAGAGGGTGAGTGTGAGAGGAGGATGGGGGACGAACTTGGCTGTTGAGGGGAGATGGATTTCGACCTAGGATGGTTTAGGAGGTGGGGAGATGGAAGGGCACAGCCCTAGGGAGAGGGAAATTCGAATTTGGGCTTTGGGAGGGGTTAATTCAGCCTTGGGAAGAGGGAGGGTTGCTTGGGAGAGTGGAAAGGTGCCTAGGAGAAGGGGTTTCCACCTAGGGGTTGGAGGGGGAATTGAATGAATGCATGGGGAAGGGGAAGGGGCCTTAATGAGGGGTGAATGGGGAGGAGAGAGAATGAATTTCGAATTTGGGGTGGGGAGGAGAGAGAAAGGGGGCACAACCCACTTAGAGAGAGTGATAGTGAGAGAGAGAGAGAGAGAGAGAGAGAGAGAGAGAGAGAGAGAGAGAGAGAGAGAGAGAGAGAGGGAGGGAGAGAGGGAGATATTGAGATGGAGATGGCAAATGCCTTTCAATATTCATCAAAGTTGTTTCAATGAGAGGGAGGGGAGGCCTATTTATAGGCATCCACTCTTTACATGACCATAGTACCCTTGACAATTAGACAAAAGACCGGGCATATCCTAGACTCAACCTAATGGGCCCATAACTAAGGTAATAAGGCCCAATTAAGCATACCAAGGGAAATGGACTAGAACCACATGACTTAATAAAGAGAAATACAATGATAGGACTCAATAAAAGGAAAATACATAAAATGAAACTAAGGAAATGAAGATAACAAGTGTGGATCACAGTCAGTCCACATCAAGAGTGTGCAGGCGACCCGAGCTAGAGGGAGTGTCGTGAGATGCCCTCATCACTTGAGGCCTCGCAACCTCGGCCGGGTCGCCAACTCCAGCAGTTGCGTCGGGCTCCTCTGAGGCCGCTGCAGCAGCATAGGTCTGTGGAAGCCGTAGGGCGATGGGCCGCACAACAGGTGGAAAGGCCGATCGGCTCATGCCTAAGTCAGGAAGGGGTATGCGAACCATCACAGCTGGCGGTACCACCTTAGCCTGCATCACATATGTGTATGTCAGCCAGCTGGCTTGGAAATAAAAAGAAGTGCTACATGCGGGAGTCGGAACATTTCCTACCTCGACCGGCAGTATATTTAGGCCTCCAAAAGTGGCCTCTGAAGGTTCTGGCCCTCCTCCTACAGTCGGGTATGATGGCCCGTGCTCGACTCCCAGTAGTCTCGGAGGACTAAATGTTAGAAGGTCACTTTCATAAGCTGAAGAGGTCCCAGCATCCTCAGCCTCGGTGTCAACCGGTGGGAACCCCTCATCGTCGCCGGAGCCGCCACCATAATCAACTCGCTCAGAGGAGGAGGACTCTTCCGCCTGTTCTCGAATCTCCAGTATTTGAGCGGGAACCATGCTACTAGGAGGAGGCCCCTTAGCCGGAACCTCCTCGGCGGTCTCTGCCTCGGAAACACCAGTTGGCTGGATACCTTGGGATTCTTCCCTTGGAGGCACCTGCTCTCCAGTAGCAGCTCCCGCCATGGCCCCGACCTCGGGGAGCATCGTTGGTCGAACATCGACCGGAGATAAAAGACAATAAACAGTCAAGGCCCGACTGAAAGCACGATGGACCGCCGAGCTCCACAGGCAAGCTGCAAGTTACCTTCCATCTCCTGATTAGGTGTCGGTGAAGGCAAGTCACCCTCAACAGAGGCTGAGGGTGCTTCCTCCTCTCTCTCCTCAGCCGCAGCTCCAGTCACCGCCTCCAACCCGACAATGGCGGAGGTAGTGCCAGCAGCTAAAAAAAAGGAAGGATGATCAGCCGAGGTGGCAGAAATAAGCAAACAAGCCATACGGGAACAAGAAGTTACCTTCGCCCTCAGGCCCTTGCATCCAAGCAGCCTCAAACTCAGAGAATTATGGAACCCGAGGAGGGGTGACTATGGGTTCCTCTTCAGCGGCCTTCCTCCGGCGCGCCCGGGTAGCGCGGGAGTCCGCCCTCTTGGCCTTCTTGGCCTTGCTGATAGCCTCCCTGACCTGGGACCTGGTTCGCTTCCGCGAATCCCCAGGGGGCAGCGGTGTTGTGGTCGGAGCTAGCTCTGGAATATTAAAATATGAAGGCTTCTGCGTCTTAGATATCAACTCCCTATAATGTTTGGTCGCCTCCATAGAGAGGTGAGCTGCAAAAGCGCATAGGTGAGAAAGATGCATATTGACTATGAAAGGGGCAGCTTTAAGGCTGAAAGGAAACACAAGCATTACCTGGCGGCCCTGTATATCGGGGGCTGAGTGACCAGTAAAGTAATACGGGCGCCTTATCTCGAGAAGCCGCTTCGCGAATAAGCCAGCACACGTCACCAATCTTCTCACTTTTCTCCGCCAGCTGCGCCAAATCTTCATGGCCACAAGAGGATAAGTAGTGATATAGGCCCAAGTGGTCCAATCCCCAGCTGTCGACATACTTGAAAGACACTAGGAGCTGATGGTCCCTGATGGCTTCTAATGGACTAGAAATTGAAAGCCCGTGAGAATGAAGCAGGGCGAATATCCAAGGGGTGCTGGAATACAAGTCAGCCCGTCTATCTTCCCTCCTGATGAAGGTCCGATAGGAATGAAAATGGTCAGCTTCTAGGCGCCAGCCCGCCACTGCAGGTAGAGGTTCCTCCACCGGGAGGGGGATCATCTGGAGGGCGATCCGGTCACTGTTAACCCGACATAGCCCCCAGAGAGTCTTGATGTAGTCATCCTTCTGGATCTCCGGCATTTTCGGGTCAACCTTTGACGACCTACCCTTCGCAGCCTTCCTGGCCTCCAGATATGCCATCACTTCGGTGTTGGACCAGGACTTCAATTTCTTCAAATAGGATGGATCAACATCCAAAATAGGCTCCCGTTGGAAATCTAAGAAACGACGTTCGGCAACATGCCAACAATCTTTCCGAAAGTTTCGGTAGAAGCCCGTCCGTGCATTCCACCACTTGATGAAGTTCGAAGTCACTCGGGGCAGACGAGCCGGGGTTGGCACCCTGAAGGATACATCCTCCCGACGATGGAAGTAGTCCCACCATGTGCGGGCTTCATCCGTAGTCGTCTGACCAGCCCGATGTCTGTTCGGGAGATTGAACCGGGCTGAAGAAGAAGGAATCTGCTGGTCATATCCGAAATTCCAGCCAAAGCGGAAGGGGTAGTACGGCTCCAGCCACAGTAAGCCGCTCTTTCTAAATACATGGATACTGGGGCGGATAGACAGTGCCCAATCAACCAGTTCTGGCTCCAAGATTGGCCTCGTGCTCTTGGTCCCGGTGAGCTGGTGAATGAATTCCTTTGTCTCGAACAACCGGCATTGCCGCATCCTGTTGACGAGAGAGCTGGAGCTAGCGGCCAAACTCCAAAAATGCAGAACTCCTGGGGAATCTGTCGGAACTATAGTCAGCTTCCCCCGAATAGCAAAAAGTTGGTCCGCCAGTGAAGACGGCTTAGCACTAGCAAATTCGATCATCCGCGACACAGGACGATCCGACTGCATCGATCGGGGAGCTGCTTCAGGAAACAAGGTGCAGACCCAGGCGTTGAAGAAATGGAGGGGGCCGACCGTCCGTGAATTTCTGGGGATCTGTGACTTGTGCAAATCCCCCAACATCTTATATGTAAGGCATAGAGCCACCGGGCACAAGGACAACTTCGTCCCCCAAGCCATCAAATAGGCAGGGTAAATGGCCTCCGGCCTGATTACCGTCTCTTCTCCCTGGGGGAGGGCGAACGAGCAGATACGCAGCACAATGTGTGACTGCGTCAACTCCTGTGGGATTCGGGCCCCCTTGTCGCCCTCTCCCTGAAGCAGCAGGGTAGGTTGTCTGGCGTCGATCCCTCTTCTTCCACTTCACCGCTGTCGGAACCACCGTGGGGAAGTCCTCATATTGCTGCTCCCCACCAAAGAAATATTGAAGCCACGTGCCCATCCGCACGCGTCTCTTTTCACCATGCTTCCGCGCTTCCCGTGAGTCAAGCGTCAAGCGCAGCAGGGTGCGGTATGCCTTCATCAAATAGCAGTAGGCGAAGCCCATAAAGTATTTGCCTTCGCCATCTGTCTGGTCTTTCAGCCAGTCCGGGAAACAAACTTCTTCGTACGGCTCCCCATCTATCAGCAAGCCGCTCAGTTGGGAAAGACTCCAGAGGTCCAGTGAAGTCTCACCCTCTGCAGTATAAAAGGTGTTGTATTCCGGGTAGAAGACCTCAATCATCCCGCAGCACAGACCTCGGGAGATCGGGTACCTGTATCGGGAAGCATATAAACTTTGATAGACACCGGCATGTACCAGGATGGGAGCGTACTACCGCAATACAAAATTTGTAAACTCGACTGCTCCCGGTCTGAAGGCGTGAGCATCGGTGGCTTTGAGTTCTCCGAGCCATCCCACCGAGATCTGGTGCTTGAACCGGACCGCCAAACAGTCCAAAAGGAAAGGCTCATCTCGGTACCCCCAATGCAGCGGGGCGAGGAACAAACCATACACGGGCTTCTCTCTGTCGACGCGCCCGGTAGTCTCATTCCAGTGGGCTGGCGTGAATTATGGTGCTCTTGTCAGTAGCCCGGCCTCTGGAGATAACTCCTGCACACCAAGAACGGCCCCCCGTTTTCTGAGCTCGCCTGGAATATATATGGGCATGCCATGAATGACCGACTCGGTCAGACTATCTCTGTCCGCCAATAAAGCTCCCTCGGCTCGACGGACAAGAATTATATCGCGCTTCCCGCCAAGGTTGAAGCACCCGAGGAATGCCATCAAGTGTTTGCCCTTGGGGTGGTCCAGTCTGACGCCATCCCCTCGCTCATACTTGAAATGATTACCGTCGAGAATCAACTGGCGACCGGTGTCAACGGTATCAGTCTCCGAGTCTGAAGACTCAGCTACCACGGCTATCCGCCTGGACCCCCGATTGAGGGAGTGGACATTCCCCCATGTCGCAGCAACTCGGGATGCAGAGGAAGAAGGGTCGGATGCCATGTTATCTGCAAGGCAGCGTCCAGAAGAGAACAGACAAAAGTCAGAAAACAGTTGATTAAAGCAAGACTTCTGACAAAATTTTGGCAGAGTCTCCCCAGCTCGAGGGTTTGCCAAAAGAAAAGTGGAAGCCGTCCACTAAGGGAGCAGCCCCTAAAAGCAGCCATAGGCGCAAGCCGAGGCCAAACGGGACGCCCGGGGAATTTAGCTCCGAGGACAAGTCCTACTAGAAGCCTCCCGGGGCCCAGGAGATGGGTTCTAAACCCAATAACAAAAACCCCTCAACTCACCTCTGACTCTGACTCGCTCACTCGTCGCGGTGGAGAAGGAGATGAAGAGAGAGAAAAATTTTTCCACAAATGAACAGTGTGAAGCAACAAAACAAAGGAGAGAAGCTTATATAGGGAAGCCTCCCCCCTTGTTAATCCGGCGCGACAAATGGCGCGCCGTTTTAACCATTTCTGCGCGCCGTTTCAGACGGGCGCCGTTTTAACCCCCGAACAAAAGGCGCGCCGTGACGGGCGGTGCCGTTTTACCATGAGGTCAGTACGCGCCATTTTAAACGGCGCCATACAAGCCTCCGATCGCACCGGATTAGCTTCCGATGCCGGAATTAAGTGCCGTTTCAAGCTTCCGTCACCAGAGGAGATCAATCCAGACAAAGCTCATCCGTCGGTCCTGCTGCACTCCTGCCTCGCTTGCACCACCCACGTCTGGGGGGCATTTGTTGGCACTCAAAATATGATCCTTCGGCGACCAAGCCGCAAAGACGAATGATACGGCCCACTGAAGCACAGAAGCCGATGAAGATCAACTGACGGAAGGCTTCTCAAGTTGCCAGAGCCTCGAGTCACCTAGAAGTGAACACCGGGGACTTCGCCTCAGGAAAGTCGAGATAAATCCACAACTAACCGGCAGTGCGACCAAGCCTGCCCAATGATCCGACATCGACCTCGTCATGCCGCAACCCTACACCCATTGCCCGACCAAGGACGATGGTCTACCTGGTGGCTCGCCACATGAATGAAGACTCTCCTGAGGAAGAACGTCCTCGGCCATTCACAACAAGGAGCCGAAGTTTCTGTCAGCAGAAGGTCCCGATCACCCGACACGGGTTCGGCTTCTCGCCATAGTGGGCCCGTTAGTGGCCGATTGGTCGCCAGCCAAGGCGGAACTATCCCGGATGTTGTACCATCCCACAAGGAAGCTTCGAGCACAAGTCCGTCTGAGCTGGAAGCACGAATCATAGTATCGAAGGCCGTACCGGTGGAAGACCCGTATGCTCGAAGCCGAACACACACGAAGCTCCGAGCAAGGTCATTCACCGCGCGGAGAGCTTCGTCAACACCCTCCAGGGTTTTCCAAGGACCAGGGCGAGAGGAACAGTCAACGGGAGCCTCCGGAACCATCCCCGGACCCATCGGCTAGCCCGCATTGAGCGAACAAGCTAAATCAGCGCACAAAAGGACGTCGGCGCCCCTTAATCCGGCGCCGCCAAATCTGGCGCGCCAATATCAACTGGGGACATATTCCCCGGCACCATTGAATCCGGCGCGCCCCTTTCCATGGCGCCGGATTAACTATGGCTACATATACACCGTGGCTTCAAGAGAACAGACAATCAAAGGGAGAAGAAAAAAAAGGATAGAAGAGTCAGAGAGCACCAATCAGAGAGGCCTCGAGGAAAAGGGTTCTGGCGAGTGGAGCTCTGGGGTTTTTTTTTCTTTGGCCGCCACCGCCGTCCTATGCTCCGCCCTACCCCCGGTGTCGGAGAAGAAAGAAGAGTTGTCTGCTCCTTTCTCTTGTTTTAGGTGGGTCGGTGTGATTCTCCCGGTGTGATTCTCCCGGTTAATCCCCCTCTTCTGCCGTCTGTTTCCTTCCGCTGTCGCAATGTAAATGAGAAAGGGGGGGAGGGGCGATGATATGAGCCAAACCTTCCCCCTCTCTCTCATCATTTCCGTTTATTATCTCTGCATCTGTTCTTCGTTTGTTTCAATGGCAATCGCGCGACAACGCCGATGCCAGAATAAACCCTGTATGCTTTCCCCCGTGGAATGAATAGATATATGCGTATATATATGTCAATGATGAATGAGTGAATGTTGCCTTCTTCTTCTTCTGCATCCCATCCCCCCGTCTCTGCAAGCCCCTCTTTCGGCCAGTGGGACGACGCCGTTCAACAAGGACGGCGCCGTGATAGGGACGTCGACATATGCGTGCCCTCATCCACTGCGCCGACGGGGGTGAATGTAAAGTGTTCGAACGCATTCGTGTATTTCTCTGCGTGGATGGCTTTTTCCGTTCCGTCTCCCTCGGCGCTTATACGCCCTACTACGTTAGGGGCTACATTAATCCCCCTCTCCCCGGGGTTTTTCTCCCTCTCGAGCATCGAAGGTTTCATCGCCAGATACATACGAGCAAATGTATTCTTCTGGCTAATCCTGGGTCCATTCTCTTATTTTTCCTCTGTTCTTAACTGTGAACGAGAGGAGTTGAGTTTGTCCCTATATCCCATCTCATTGTCTTCTAAATATCGATATGATAGCCGTTCTGTCTACCCGTTAACATATACACGCATATATGCGCATCTATAGCTACTATAATTAGCCCACGGACCGAACGGATTTCGTGACTATTCTGTACTGTCACCTCTTCGAGGAGATTGGGTGACCGGGGAGAGGGGAACATTCCCCAGTTTCACTGCTCTTCCGCTCTGACTACAGAGGACCGTCTCTCAGTGGCGAGCTCTCTCGTGGATCAATGAGTGGACATTAAACGGGTTAATCCCAATATGCCCAAACCCATAGTCCTTGATGGACATTGTGGTGGCCGTGAGATGCGTGCCCCTCGTAGGCTGGCCCTCAGGGTTTCCTTCTCTAACCGGTCATCCCGACTTGAACGTTGAGTCAACTCGGGTCGTGTGCCCCTCGTAGGCCAGTCCTCGGGGTCTTCGCTCCCCTAATGAGTTGTCTCATCCGCCCACTCTCACCCATGGACTTGGTGCCCCTAGCAGGCTGGACCTCGGGATTTTCCTTTCCGTTCGGGTTTTGTCGACCGCCGTTGCGCCACCCGGCCCTCAGGGGTTGCTCCGCTACGTGAGTATTCCCCGCTTCTCCCCGACAATCCTCCGGGACGGGGAGATGCTACCGAAATTCCTGCTCGAACGAGTCTGACTCGGAACAATCGCCGCGCTCGAGTGTGAACCTCGCGCGAGCCTGTGACTCGGCTCCTGGATGTCCCAGAGCGATCCTTTGAATAAATGACTTAAATAAACTTTCAAAGTTTCCCAAACTGTTTTAATAGACCCAAGAAATAACAAATAAAACCTCGGTTTCCACGAAATTGGGCTAAACCGACGCCGTTTGCGTCCGGCGCGCCTTAAAACGGCGCGCCCCATCCCGGCGCGCCCCATCCCGACGTGCCCCAAAAGGGGTCACGCCGTTTTAACCCCCCTTCTACACCTACAGTTCCCACGCCGTTTTAAGCCCTTTACCTACGTTTTCTGGTGCTGTTTCAAGTATTTTAAGCCTTTTCTCTGCGCGTACCACGCCGATTTCATTCCGAATCGTGCCGTTGTGCCGTTCCGGTCCCCTCCCCGTCTCTGGGGTGATTCCCAATGTTAATAACAGAATGAAGTAAACCGTTTGATCAATAAATTGAATAAATTATCTTGTCTAAGCTTGAATTGATCTGCTTCGTATCGTTGCCGTCATGCCTTTAGTCTGAATATTCATGTCACGTCAATGCATGCCTGAGTATGCGCACCCTTGGTATATCAAATGGCATTAACGGAAAGTCGGGTTACGCCCGATCGGAAGTTTGTCACGCGTGATGGTGGTCTTCGGGCCTAAGTCCTTCGCCATGTACCGAGGGTCCGCCTTAATAAATTATGTGTAGTCGATCATAGCATCTTGCATGACCACTCGCATGCTCTGCATCTCTTATTCCGGCCTCGACGGCCCACAATCTCGGCAATTAATCAAAGGTTTTCCCTCCTCGTGGGGGATGTAATTAACGGCATGACCTTTATGGTATGACGGACTGCTGGTCTCGACCGAACCTCACTCTCGCCCGACTCGGGTCAGAACGAGCGCACAATAAACTTGTCACGTACGTGACTGGTACGCCCGCGCAGTCAATCAGTCAGTTAATTGTCAGTCAGTTAATTGATTGATCGACACGTGAAATAAACCAAAAAACATAATAGAAATCCCGTCCCAAACAGTCAGGGACCTACTTAACAAAATACCCTTGGTAAAATAAATGATCGCAAACAAGTATCCCCTTTGACTTGTACCTCCCGTCTAGGTCATTGATTAAACAAACTTTTCTCTCCGTCCCTCCGGGTGTCGAACACACCTTTTGACTTGGACCTCCCGTCTAGGTCATTGATTAAACAAACTCTTCTCTCCGTCCCTTTGGGGTGGTGAATATCCTCTCTGATTTGGACCTCCCGTCCAGGTCATTGATTAAACAAATTCTTCTCTCCGTCCCTTTGGGGTGGTGAATATCCCCTTTGACTTGGACCTCCCGCCCAGGTCATTGATTAAACAAACTTTTCTCTCCGTCCCTCCAGGTGACGAACACACCTTTTGATTTGGACCTCCTGTTCAGATCGTTAAACCAATAAACTCTTCTCTCCATCCTTTCGGGTGACGAATATCCCATTTGATCTGAGCCACCTGTTCAGATTGTTGGACCAACAACCTCTTCTCTCCGTCCCTTCGGGTGACGAATACCCCTTTTGGCTTGGACCTTCGTCCAAGTCGTTGAATCAACAAACTCTTCTCTCTGTCCCTTCGGGCGGCGAATACCCTTTGGAATCAACAAACTCTTTTCCCAGTCCCACCGCGCTTCTAATATCTCCTGGCTCTAGTAGCCCGATTTTAACTTCGGCTCTCTTAGCCTACTTCCCGGTTCCGGCCCACATGGCCCGATTTCTCGATCTCAATCATCGGCCTCGGCGCCGACAACTCCTCAATTATCGGCCTCTGGGCCGACAGCTTTCTAATCATCGGCATCCCAGCCAATAGCTTTCAATTATTGGCATTCAAGCCAATAACTTTCTTCACCATCGGTAGCCATCCTGGCAGCCGTCCGGAGTTCTTCAAAAAAAAAGGAGAAGAGAATAAGAAAAGAAGAGGGAAAGAGAGAAGAGAAAAGAAAAGGGGAAAAGGGGGGGGAGAAAGAGAAAAGAAAAGAGAAGAAGAAGAAGAGAAGAAGAGGGAAAGAGAAAAAAAGAAGAAGAAGAAGAGAAGAGGAAAAGAAGAGAGAAAAAAAGAAGAGAGAAGAGAAGGAAAGAAAGAGAGAAGAGAGAAAAGAGAAGAAATGGAACACCCTATGGGGGCAAGTGCACCCACATGCACCGCTCTACTCATCCTTCACCCGCGCTACCTGTGGGTGGGGGGCATTTGTGGACGTGTAAAATTACACGCCCATATGTCCTGCCCGGTTTCAAGACGACAACAACTTCAAGTGAAGGAACTCCAGAGAAGATGGGTCATCCGGACTCTCCGAATATACACACACTACCGTGAAGCCGTCTCCGGAGTCACGACAGTGAAGAGAAATCAACCCCCGGGAAGCTCACAATCGATGGGCCCCCGAAGAAAATTAAGTGGACCACAACTCATGCTCGTAACGGGCTTGAACATGTCCCCAACGACATGCCCTTCAGCCTTCAACGGCACACCCTCGTGCCCTTTCAGCCGCACACGCCAGCCTGATGCCCTCAACGGCACACTATGGTGGCCCCTTTAGTGGCACACTCGTCCAGCACCCTCAGTGGCACACCCAGCTTGGGTGTCTTCAGCGGTACGCCCCCTGGCTGCCTTCCACGGAACACCCGCGGTGCCTTTCTTGGTCGGCACACTCGCCCAGCGCCCTCAGCGGCACACCTTGGCAGCCTCCAGCAGCACGCCTTCAACACCGCCAGCCTCCCCAGTGGCACACTCTGCCCAGACATCTCCAGCGGCACACCCTCGTGCCCCCCCTCAGCGGCACACTGGTGGGAGCTCTCCACCGGTACACCCGTCCAGGGCCCTCAGTGGCACGCCAGCCTGATGCCTTCAGCGGTACACACCCCCTTTGTGCCTCTTTAGCGGCACGCCTGGGCTAGCGTCTTGAGTGGCACGCCCCTTGTGGTCTCTTCAGCGGCACGCTTATACAGCCCCCCAGCGGCACACTTCTTGGGCCTCCCAGCGGCACAGGTTTTTGGCCATTCGACGGCACGGTTTGCCACCTGGTGCGACCGACAGACCAACATGACACCCATCCCCTAGGATCCTTGGCCCGTAGTGGGGCTAGCTGAGGTGTCATCCTGATGTGACACCACCTTGGGGTGATGACCACAAGATAATATGACCCTTGGACCTAAGGTTGCAAGCAAGCAAATTGGCGATGATACCACTCGAGCGGCTCACTCGCTTGGTGCACACTTGTGCCCGTGGGCAACTAAACTATAATGGAGAGGGTCCGGGGTGGGACAATGATGCTCTGGTGCTTGGAAAGCTTGGGGAGAACCCCAATTGGGCCAGGGATGCCCACTCACGGGCGGCCGTCACACCATGGGTGTGGGTTGAAATGGCTCGCTCACAACTCGCCCGCGATGGACACTCACGCGTTCGGCAATTTGGGCCGGGCCCTCTCTCTCCGTCCGACGCAGCAAAGCAAGAATACTAAGCTAAGCAAGTGATATTGACCAGCAAGGAAAGGGGGACCGAGACTCACCTAGCCGGCGTGAAGACGCCAACTCCGGCCGAAGACGGGGGCGAGCGGGGAGGCAAGGGTTTGCGCCCGCAAGCCGCGTCGGTGTCGCTTCAAATCTGCGAAAATATTATTACATGAACTACACCTCTCGCAGGAGGGGGGCTCTTGGGGTGGGGGTTAGACTTATTACAACCAAGATTACCTCCACGCAGGGAGGGGCCTTCAGCCAGCCAAGCGGGGTGGGGAAATTATGAAGAGAACGCCGACTCTCCAAGCTTCGCCGGTTCTGCCACTCTTCAGTTTTGCTGAATAGGTTGTCGATGAAGATGCTGCCATGGACTCAACCGAGCTCCAAATTTGATGAGACTGGTGCCAAAAGTTCCCCAGCTGGCCGAGGATGATGCTTGAATTTTTTGGGAAGCTCTGGAACTCGGGGCTGATCGGACCGGCGACTGGAGTAGGACAGCAACACTCTGCCTCTGACTGATGCAGAACTGATATAGTGGATTGCAGAAGGCACTGCGGTCGCTCCCGAACTCCAAATCGAACGAAACTGGCGGTGACATGATCGTGGTCGGAGTAGCTTCGAGCAGAAATTGACAGGGCCACAATATGAGGTCGGAGAGGAGAATGGTGGCCAGAGAAGTGAAGACAGGTCGAACCTGGACCTGCAGGGGGCAGACTGCACACTCCGGCGAAGAAATTCAGAACAAATAGCTCGGGCGGGTGATTGGCGTCGTTCCTTCTGCTACTGATGGAGGACTAGACGAAGAATAATTTTGTAGAAGGAAGCGTGATCGAATTGCTCCAAGGTTGGCCGCTGAACGGCTTCCAAGATCGCTCTGGCCTTCAGTCTGGGACAGATTGTGCAGTCGTTGAAGATGACGTTCATCCGGACAGCTCCGAACTCGGATGCAGGCAAGAGTACCACCGTTGGAAAGAAGACTTGGAGACGATTCCAGAAATATAAGATATGCCACCGGGAGCCTTCAGGGGAAGTCGTGACTGCTACTGTAAATCACTACTTTTCTGAAACCTGCAACAGGGACAGAATAGGTGGAGGAGAGGGTGTGGGGAAGGGCATGAACAAGGGGTTATTTGGTGGATGGAGAAGGGGGGGTGCGACCTTGGGTGGTTAGGGAGGTGGGGAGATGAAAGGGCACAGCCCAAGGGAGAGGGAAATTCGAAATTTGGCCTAGGGAAGGGCTCTTTCAGTCTTGGGGAGAGGGAGGGTTGCTTGGGAGAGTGGAAAGGTGCCTAGGAGAAGGGGTTTCCACCTAGGGGTTGGAGGGGGAATTGAATGAGTGCATGGGGAAGGGGAAGGGGCCTTAATGAGGGGTGAATGGGGAGGAGAGAGAATGAATTTCGAAATTGGGGTGGGGAAGAGAGAGAGAGGGGGCACAACCCACTTAGAGAGAGTGATAGTAAGAGAGAGAGAGAGAGGGAGATATTGAGAGGGAACTAGAAGGTGTGGAAATTTTTTGGATTCAATATTCAAGCATAATTGTTACAAATGAGAGAGGGGTGGGGCTATTTATAGACCCCACACTTTT
The DNA here is from genome assembly GCA_022559845.1 of Amorphophallus konjac. Lineage (NCBI taxonomy): Eukaryota > Viridiplantae > Streptophyta > Magnoliopsida > Alismatales > Araceae > Amorphophallus > Amorphophallus konjac. The sequence goes on from CM040126.1 coordinate 390,396,152, forward strand.
CCTAAGACCAAACTGACCCTGACAAACTAACTAATGACCAAACAGTCCAAGGGAGGGGCGCCCCTGGGCCTAGCCCAATGAATTGAACCCATTAACCTATCAAACCAACATAATGACTTCAAGACTTAGGAAAATGACTTTCTAACCTAGGTACATGACTCAATAAAGGGAAAATTACATGTTTAAGACTCAAATAAAAATAATAAAATTACATGACTCGACTCACAAACACATGAGGAACATAATGGCGTACACCGACGATCAATCCGAGCTTCAGAAAATGTGGAGGGGCAAGGGATGTCCCCATCATACCCCCGGGGTGGGGAAAACTCGACCCTGTCGAGTATGGGTCCACCGGGGAAGTAGCATCCCAAACGCAGTTCCGGGCGAACCTTGTTCTCCAAACTCGACCCATGTCCATAGCCGAGGAACGGTGCTTCCACTCGACAAAGTGGCTCGGACACACCCTTAGGCTGGCGAAGAGATCTTGCTTTGCTTAGTATTGCCGCCATGTGCTGACGTCGGGCTCTCGGGCTAGTTTGTGGTGGCACTCCGAGGGTGTCTCTCACAAGGATAGGTGTAGGCTCAAGACACTCACTAGGATCCACCGCGGTACCCTTAGAGGGTGCCGGATCCGCCACGTGGGAAGTGGGATGAATCCCAAAACCCATTGGTAAGTTCAACCCGCAAGCCGGGTGCCAAGGCCACTCGGAACTTGGCAAGGTCCAAGTCCTCGTGCCCTCAAATTGGAGGTGACCCTAGAGTAGAGCCACTCCAAAATCATCATCATCATCAAGTCGCCAACGTGGAATTTCAAGTGGCGCTCACGAGTTTTTGCCCGCTTTTTGTAATTCTCACCGCTTTTTGCTTGATGCATGTTTTGATGCATATGCCATGTACTAAGATGCGGTGTGAGTGAGTAGTGCGTGGTATGCAAAGGTGGTCCAGGGCAACCACATGTAGACCTATCATGCATTGATGTTATGAAGACTTTGAATGTCTTGGGAGGACCGGGGCATCCATAGGTGTCCCTTTCATGTGTGAGTGTGATGAGTGCCGGGGGACCCGGACATCCATGAATGCTCCTAACATGCTTGAGATTTATGATGAATGATGGTGGACCATTACAACCAAATATTGACCACTCATGTTTTCTTCTTGACATGTGGGTGATATGAATGAATGGACCCGACTTTCTAATCATGTCAAGTGGGGTGGTATGCCTAAGCACATGCATTTCAATCCTAGTGATGACTTCTATGTGCATAGGTGTGGGGTGGCCCTTGAGCTTCCATTCGTATGAGTCAAAGGGATCTAAGAAGGGAGACATCATGGAGTGGGGCCATCTATCAATCCCATTGTGTATGTTGCCTATGGTTAAGGCTTCTTTGGTGTAACCCAATTCTAGGAAGGGAAGGTTTTGGGTTATCATGGGTGGTAAGGGTAGGGTAAGGTGGGTGGTGAATAAGGTGAGTGGGTTACATTGAGATCTAGGCTCCCATAGAAAAGGGTCAAAGGGATCATGGTAAGGGTCACCTTGGTAGGGGTACTCTATGCTCTCAAGGTCCTCGAATGGTGAGTCATCCTCCTCAATAATTGGGCCAAGGTTGCTAATGGGTTGACCGATCAAAGCACTTGGGATCTTAATGGTTGGGGAGTGGACTAGGATAGGTTCTTCCTCCATGGGAAGAAGGAGGATGATCTCACTAGTAACTTGGCCATTAGTGTAGATGGAAGTGATGGAGCCAATGGAGGGATATGCTAGGCTAATGGTGTTAGTTTCGGACGGCCTCAAGGCTAGCATATTGGTCAAGTGAATTTGCCAATGTAGGTAGTTCACTAAGTCTCCCAAATCTTCCACACAATAGGAAGTTTGATAAGTGACATGTGGCTGAATGGGAATGATTTGGGATTGATATCCCATGGGTAGGTGGCATGGTTGTGAACTAGGAATGGTGAGACCTTTCTTGAGCCATTGGAGTATGGACTTATCTATGGTGAGGTTGGGTGTCTCTAGAGGAGCTAGGCTAGAGGTGTGTGAGTTGTTTGGCCTTTGGATTTCCTCTATGTTGGGAGGTGGATTCGGATGGGCATCCTTCTCCACTTGGGTAGGTGTGTGGGTAGCAACTTCTATTGCTAATGGAGTAGGGGGATCTATGGTGGGTGGTTTGGTGATAGCTAGCGTATGACACACCCGGGGTGGTGAACAAGCATGGGCTTGGGTTGGGATAGGAAGGGGAAGTAGAGGAGGCCTAGGTTGGGGAAAGATTGGTGTAGGAAGTGGGAGGTGGGTTGGGTGAGGGGTTTTGGGTTGATTTGTTTTGGGAGATGTGTCCCTTTTTGGGGACGATGGTGGGTTTGTGGTGGTGGTCAAGGGGGCTTGTGGGGTACGGGTTTGGTGAGGGGTTTTGGGTTGGGTGGTGGCCAATTTGGTTTGAGTGGTGGTGGTGATCGGGATTGGAATCATTTGGGGTGGTGGAGTTTGGGTCCTAAGGGAGGTCTTGGGTTGACTGGGAGGGAAAGGGGGAGTGGGAGTGCTCCTCGGGTTATGGTTCTCAAGGTAGGAGTGGGAAGGTCGGGGAGTGAAGATCTTCCTAATCTCAGTCCTTATCTCTTCCAATGAGTTTATGGGTCCTTTGGCTTCCCATCCAAATTCATCCCGAGGTGACCAAGCTCTAGGGCCGTGGTTCCCTTTTGCTTCAAGCCGTTCAAGCCGGGAGGTAAGGGTATCTATACAGTTATGAATCTTGTTGACGACAGTGTCAAATTGGCCCATGTGTATTTGGGGCATCTCCCTAGGGTGGTCATGCAAAGGAGTGATGGAAAACATGATGCAAGGGAGACTCAAATGCTAATGCCCTAGGACTAGACTCGTAGAGACAAGTCTAAAACTTGCTCTGATACCAATTTGATGTGACACCACCTTGGGGTGATGACCACAAGACAATATGACCCTTGGACCTAAGGTTGCAAGCAAGCAAATTGGCGATGATACCACTCGAGCGGCTCACTCGCTTGGTGCACACTTGTGCCCGTGGGCAACTAAACGATAATGGAGAGGGTCCGGGGTGGGACAATGATGCTCCGGTGCTTGGCAAGCTTGGGGAGAACCCCAATTGGGCCAGGGATGCCCACTCACGGGCGGCCGTCACACCATGGGTGTGGGTTGAAATGGCTCGCTCACAACTCGCCCGCGATGGACACTCACGTGTTCGGCAATTTGGGCCGGGCCCTCGCTCTCCGTCCGACGCAGCAAAGCAAGAATACTAAGCTAAGCAAGTGATATTGACCAGCAAGGAAAGGGGGACCGAGGCTCACCTAGCCGGCGTGAAGACGCCAACTCCGGCCGAAGACGGGGGCGAGCGGGGAGGCAAGGGTTTGCGCCCGCAAGCCGCGTCGGTGTCGCTTCAAATCTGCGAAAATATTATTACATGAACTACACCTCTCGCAGGAGGGGGGCTCTTGGGGTGGGGGTTAGACTTATTACAACCAAGATTACCTCCACGCAGGGAGGGGCCTTCAGCCGGCCAAGCGGGGTGGGGAAATTATGAAGAGAACGCCGACTCTCCAAGCTTCGCCGGTTCTGCCACTCTTCAGTTTTGCTGAATAGGTTGTCGATGAAGATGCTGCCACGGACTCAACCGAGCTCCAAATTTGATGAAACTGGTGCCAAAAGTTCCCCAGCTGGCCGAGGATGATGCTTGAATTTTTTGGGAAGCTCTGGAACTCGTGGCTGATCAGACCGGCGACTGGAGCAGGACAGCAACACTCTGCCTCTGACTGATGCAGAACTAATACAGTGGATTGCAGAAGGCACTGCGGTCGCTCCCGAACTCCAAATCGAACGAAACTGGCGGTGACGCGATCGTGGTCGGAGGAGCTTCAAGCAGAAATTGACGGGGCCACAATCCGAGGTCGGAGAGGAGAATGGTGGCCGGAGAAGTGAAGACAGGTCGAACCTGGACCTGCAGGGGGCAGACTGCACACTCCGGCGAAGAAATTCAGAACAAATAGCTCGGGTAGGCGATTGGCATCGTTCTTTCTGCTACTGATGGAGGACTAGACGAAGAAGAATTTTGTAGAAGGAAGCGTGATCGAATTCCTCCAAGGTTGGCCGCTGAACGGCTTCCAAGATCGCTCTAGCCTTCAGTCTGGGACAGATTGTGCAGTCATTGAAGATGACGTTCCTCCGGACAGCTCCGAACTCGGATGCAGGCAGGCGTACCACCGTTGGAAAGAAGACTTGGAGACGATTCCAGAAATATAAGATATGCCACTGGGAGCCTTCAGGGGAAGTCGTGGCTGCTACTGCAAATCACTACTTTTCTGAAACCTGCAATAGGGACAGAATAGGTGGAGGAGAGGGTGTGGGGAAGGGCATGAACAAGGGGTTATTTGGTGGATGGGGAAGGGGGGGTGCGACCTTGGGTGGTTAGGGAGGTGGGGAGATGAAAGGGCACAGCCCAAGGGAGAGGGAAATTCAAAATTTGGCCTAGGGAAGGGCTCTTTCAGTCTTGGGGAGAGGGAGGGTTGCTTGGGAGAGTGGAAAGGTGCCTAGGAGAAGGGGTTTCCACCTAGGGGTTGGAGGGGGAATTGAATGAGTGCATGGGGAAGGGGAAGGGGCCTTAATGAGGGGTGAATGGGGAGGAGAGAGAATGAATTTCGAAATTGGGGTGGGGAGGAGAGAGAGAGGGGGCACAACCCACTTAGAGAGAGTGATAGTAAGAGAGAGAGAGAGGGAGATATTGAGAGGGAACTAGAAGGTGTGGAAATTTTCTGGATTCAATATTCAAGCATAATTGTTACAAATGAGAGAGGGGTGGGGCTATTTATAGACCCCACACTTTTCCTAAGACCAAACTGACCCTGACAAACTAACTAATGACCAAACAGTCCAAGGGAGGGGCGCCCCTGGGCCTAGCCCAATGAATTGGGCCCATTAACCTATCAAACCAACATAATGACTTCAAGACTTAGGAAAATAACTTTCTAACCTAGGTACATGACTCAATAAAGGGAAAATTACATGTTTACGACTCAAATAAAAATAAGAAAATTACATGACTCGACTCACAAACACATGAGGAACATAATGGCGTACACCGATGATCAATCCGAGCTTCAGAAAATGTGGAGGGGCAAGGGATGTCCCCATCACATCCTCTCCTGAAGGCACGCAGCTTACCCCTCCTGTCACCCAGGACAAGGGAGTCAAATCCCATTCAATGCCACGAACGTTCCCGCCTTCGACGGATCTCGCCGCTGTCGGGGTATAAAAAAACCACTCTCCTCCAACGAAAAAAGACAAATAGACAGAGACACACACAACCACATGGAGATACAGAGAGCTACGACGACGCTGCGACAGAAGAGAAGAAGAAGGAGAAGAGAGGAAGAAGAAGAGAGAAGAGGAAGAGGCGACTCCGGCGCTCGATGTTCTCCGGAGGCCACTGAAAGAGAGAGTAAGAGAAGGAGAAAGAGTGGGAGAGAGAGAGCTTTCATGTAGCAGGGGGAGTGGAGAAGAGCAGGGAGCCCTCGCTCCTGTTCGACCCTATCTCTTCCCTCACTTCTTCTTCCTTCCCCCCGTCTTCATGTTCTTCTTCTTCCCCGTCTTTCTGTAGCCCAGCTCGAACGGGCCCTGTAATGTTCGTGGCCGGCCATGGTCACTTCTCTTTACGAATAAAAGCTGTCCCTCTTTGGGTTTCATGCCACTCCCCTTAGCTTATTTCTCTCGTGACGTGTTTGATCGATCGTTTTCTCCCCCTTTCCCTGGTGGTTTTGTTCCTCTTGGTGGTTTCCTCCCATGATGTCGGCCTGTCCGGTTCAACGGGCAGTACCTCGGTGTAATGCTACCCTAAGTGGTCTGCTTCCAGAGGATCCTTGTGCAGCCCCCCCCCCTTTGTTGTGGCTTCTTCGTGGGGCTCAACCCCAAGCCTGTTCCTTTGCCTAAAGGGGGTTGCCCTTCCTCCTCCTTGAACACCCAGACCTAACGCCTCCCCCTCAACATTCCCAGATCCCTTCCTCCTTCCTGTTGGCATACCCCTTTGGCTCAGACCTAGCCCAGTGCGCCAGCACCCTCTCCTCACTGGCATGCCAACCCCTAACCCCTACCAGCACTGCCTCCAAGCCCCCAGCCCGGTGCCCACTCAACCCTTTCCATGCATGGTGCACTCTCTCCCATCTAGCCCGGCGCACCGCCTAACCACCCTTGCCCGGCACACCCTCTGATCGGCTAGCCCGGCATACCCCTATGCCAGCAAGCCCGGCACAGCCCCAGGCCCTGCCAGACCGACACACCCTTTCCTGGCCAGCCCCGTACACCCCCAATCCCCCCCCTGACCGGCACACTGCTAACCTCTCCACCTGGCACAACCCCTGTCCGAGCCTAGCCCGGTACACCCCCTTTTGCCTCCTGCCCGGTGCACCCTTCACCCCCTTTAGCTCGGCACGCCTTTGTGCTTCCCCATCCAGCACGCCTGCCACTTCTCCTTGGCCGGCACACCACCTCCACCATCCTAGCCCGGTGCACCCTTGGATTGGCCAGCCCGGTACAGCCTCGAAGCCCACCGGGCCGGCACACCCCAGCCAGTCCTTATCCGGCACGGTCCCTCGAGCCTCCAGGCCAGCACACCTTCTGTTCGCCCAGGACAGCACACCTTTGTGCCAGCCAGCCCGGCGCACCCTTGTGCCAGCCAGCTCGGCACACCTCTTCAGCTCCTTAGCCGGCATACTTGTCGTTCCTCCCTACCCGGTGCACCCCCAGCCCGTCATAGAAGCGTCTCCCGTTCGTTGATTTTCTCGAGCTTTCTGAAGTTTTATCAAAGGTGTTGTTACCCCTGGCACACACCTCCAACTTTCGGGTTCTGCCACTCCTTGTTGGCGCGTTCCCCTTTACTCCCCTTACCATCCGGGTCAAGGGGAGATGCTGCCGAATTTTCGTCAGAAACAATAACATGTTAAAAGATAAAAGGAAGCAACAAACAAATGGAACGAATAATGATGAGATGCTTTAACTAAGACAAAAGAACTGTGGAACAACGCGAAGAGAACCGGACTGGACATTAATCATGAGAACTTGTGCACTGGTTATGTAGATAAGAAGAAAGAAGGGGATATGATTAAGAGAAAGGAAGAGAAAACTCACGTGCATTGCATAAAGCCAAAGAAGGGAAGAGAAGTAAAAGACATAAGAAGATGAAGAAGAAGCCCTTCATAGCCTTTGCCTGGCACACTTGCCCTTGAACCTTCACCGGTGCACCTTGCCCCAGGCCTTCCCGAGCACACCTCAGCCTTGCCTAGCCTGGCACACACACACACACACAGCCTCGCCCAGCCCGGTACATTCCCCTGTGAAGCCTACCCGGCACACCTACCTTGGCCTTCTCCGGCACACACCTTGCACAGCCCTACCCGGTGCGCCTACCTAACTCCCACCCGGTACACCTCTCAGGCGCTTCCCCAGCACACCCCTCCATGGCCCTTACACGGCACACCAGCCCAAGCCCCACCCGGTACAGCCTCTCACCCTCTTAGCGACACACTCCCATAAACTCATAAAAAGGGGATAAATGATAATAATAACAAAAAAAAATAAATAATGATAGTAACAAATTCAAAAAATGAATAAATAAATAATAATAATAAAGAAACAAATAATAATAATAATAAACTCAAAAAAGTTGTAAATAAACAAATAATAATAAAATAAATAAATAATAATAACAATAAAACTCAATAAAAATAGTAAATAAGCAAATAATAACAAGATAAATAAATAATAATAACAAACTCATCAAAAAAAATGATAAAGGTAACAAAAAGAATGATAATAACTCCCAAATAATAATAAAATGATGAGATCCGCTCTGCAGCCTCATTCTCCTCAAGACCCAGTATAAAGGGAACATTAACGCCGCCCATCCAAGTCGGGTTCGGACCTTGGGAGCCATCCCAACACGGCCGTAATTCGACATTGGTCTGGGCTGATAGTTCATCAAACCGGACTCGTTCCAATTGGGATTCGTTTCCGCTCTTTTATTGAAATTACCGTGAACCCGGCATACATTCGTACGTATTTATTTTCGTCTACGTCACACCTTCAATACGGACCTTTGTCCGAACATAAAGTGGTACATGAGTGACCGACAAAATCTGAATGGAACGAGGAGGCTCTCGTCATCCCCGGACCCTCTGCATGGGAATATCAATAAGGCCTCCGTGGGCCATGCTTAAACCTCGGGTCTGTCCCGATCATAGTCATTACCTGACCCATATCCTCGGCCTATAGCCCGCTCCCTTTGAACGCATATTGGTTCTCGGATCTAGTCCCGGGACATCCTCCCGTTGCCCCCTTGGCACCGGAAATATTGACGATGCCCACGCGAGCCTGACTTCGACCGTGGGGGACCCACCGCAGTATGGTCACAGCTCGATCTTGCACCGGGCCAACAAACTCACTGATTTCCTACCACTCTAATTGAGACTTAACCGGATGTTTCATGTTTCTCTGAACAATAAATTTGCCGTACCCTGGCATACATATGCTCCGGTTTTCCCATGACGATTGCGCTTTTCTCGAGCCGGACACTCGTCCGAACATTAAATGGTCAACACATGACCGACATGAGCTTAAATACTTTCTTCACGCCCTCGTACGAGGACTTCAATGTTTCAATTCATAATAGATTTTTGTGCAATTAATTTTCTGGCCACGAGGCCCTAATTCTCGGTGATTAATCAAGGGTGTTCCCCTCTCCGAGGGGATGTAAATAACGTCATGACCTTTATGACACGGTGGGTTTTGGCCCCGACGCGAGCCAGACAATCTTCTGATTAGTCAGATCGAGCGCACAATAAATTGTCACTTTGTGACTGGAACGCCGACGCACTTAAAACAAACGAATAACATAAATAAGTGAATTTTAGTGCGTCCACATCATCTCTAACCTATCGGGATGCTGCCAACCCTTTCATAAACTGATGATGAAGAATGCACCCTTTAGCTGGGGTCACGAATGCCAGTACGCCTTCGATCAGCTAAAGGATTATCTGAAGACCCCGCCAGTCCTGGGGGCACCTGTCAAAGGCAAACTGCTCATTCTTTATATAGCGGATATCGAATATTCACTGGGGGCAATGCTCGCCCAGAATAATGATGAAGGGAAGGAGCCGGCTCTCTACTACCTCAGTCAGAGATTGGTGGGAGCGGAAGCCAAATACACCCCTACGAAAAGGTCTGCCTCGCCTTGGTCTTCGCGGTCAAGAAGCTGAGGCACTACATGCTGTCCCATGAAGTGAGCCTGATATCCAGAGCTGATCCCGTCAAGCACATTCTCTCCCAGCCAGTCCTGAAGGGGCGTCTTGGCAAGTGGGCCGTACTGTTTATGGGTTTTGACATCACCTACGTGCCGCAGAAGGCCATTAAAGGGCAGGCCGACGCGAATTTCTTTGCAGCATACCCCATGCCCGAAGACTCCCCGTTGGCCACGGAGCTACCTGAAGATGAGACACTGGAAGTGGACCAGGTCCAACAGGCCGTCTGGTAGATGTACTTTGATGGAGCCTCGAGAACAGAAACGACCCCATCCAGACGTACCAAGGTACGGGCTGGAGCCGGCATCGTCCTCAAATCTCTAGACGGGGAAGTAGTGCACACTTCCTACTGCATCAACAAGCCCTGCACAAATAATGAAGCTGAGTATGAAGCTCTGATCATCGGCCTCCAAGTGGCCCTCCAGATGGAGATCAAAATGCTGCAAGTATTTGGCGATTCACTACTAGTTATCAAGCAGGTTCAGGGACAGTTTGACGTCCGAAACCCGAGTTACTCCCTTACCACACTAAGGCAAAGGGGCTCATGGAATGGTTCTACCTCCTTGAGATGGGCCATGTCGCCAGAGGAGAGAATGCACAAGCCGACGCCTTGGCAAAATTGGCAAGCTCACTAGCAGTGCCGCCAGATGGATTGCTCAATATCCAAGTGATAAACCAGCGCCAGGTGCCCAACATGGTAGAAGAATTAGAAGAAGAGGAATTGGAGGTCGCTGCAGCAGAAGCCGTCGGCCTACCTGACTGGAGAGACCCTCTTATGCAGTGGTTCAAATACCAACAATTGCCCAAGCAAAGAGAAGAGAAGATCAAGTTAATCAGAACTAAGGACTCTTACGAGCTCTGAAACAGAATATTGTTCAAAATTGTGGCCGACGCCAAATAGAAGCTACTCCTCCGATGCCTGTCCATTGAAGAAGCCTGGAGGGTTATGAAGGAGGTCCATGTCGGGGCAGCTGGTGCACACCAGGCGGGACCGAAAATGAAGATTGAAATAAAGAAGCTCGGCTACTACTGGCCGACAATATTTGACGACTGTTGCAAGTATGCTAAGTCATGTCAGAAGTGCCAGGAACACGTGATGGTGCCTAGAAGGCCGCCCATGCCACTGCATCCAACGGTGCCTAGCTGGCCATTTGCCCCGTGGGGAACAGACGTCGTGGGCCCATTACTCGCGTCATCCGTCGGCTGCAAGTATATTCTGGCGACAACTGACTACTTCTCCTGTTGGGCAGAACCTGTCGCCCTAAGGGAGGTTACCGGGGAGATCGTGGTCAGATTTGTCCGCCGTAACATCATATTCCGGTTCGGCACGCCCGACCAAATTATCTCAGACAATGGCAGCCACTTCCGCAGCCAAAAGGTCTACCAGCTGGCAGAAAAATACAAAATTGACTGGAGGACGTCAACTCCCTACAACCCACAGGCCAATGGTCTGGCTGAAGCTTCCAACAAGACTCTATGCACTCTCCTAGCCAAAATTGTTAGCTCCAACAAAAGGGATTGGGAAGAGAAGATGTACGAAGCGCTGTGGGTGTACCGGACTGTGTATAAGACCCCAACGGGCTGCTCGCCTTTCTCCCTGGTGTACGGCTCGAAGGCAATTATCCCCATTGAGTTGGAGATACCCTCCCTCAGGGTCACCATCTAACACGAGCTAGTCCACGAAGGGCAGACCAATGTCGAGCGAAGACTTGAAGAGCTCTCCAGCTTGGAAGGAAAACGGCTTCAGGCCCAATAGAACATTTAGGTCTATCAGGCCCGAATAGCGCGTGCCTTCGACAAGCTCGTCAAGGAACGCGAATTCAAGAAAGGCGACCTCGTCATGGTCAAGAGAAGAGACGTCATGGCCGCCAACCCTAAGGACAAGCTGAATGAAAATTGGCTCGGACCCTACGTAGTCCAAAAAGTCTACGAGGGCGGAGCTTATGTAATAGTCAACCACCGCGGGAAAGTTCAATTCCCGCCTCTTAATGGGAGACACTTGAGATTGTATCACGCTCCAGTGCCTCCATTTGATGAATAATATTATCCTTCACCCTATTTTGGGTGGATTTGCACGATTGTTATCTGAATGTTTTGGTCACTATTCATGTTTTCTAAAAAAAAAAGAGAAAAGAAAAAAGGGAAAAGGAGGGAATAGAGAAAAGAAGAAGAAAAAAATAGAGAAAAGAAAAAGAGGAAAGAAAAAAAAGGGGAAAATGCTGACGATAAAAAAGATGATAAAAAAAGGGGGGAAAGAAAAAAAGAGAAGAAAAAAAAGAAAAGAAAAGGGAAAAGGGGAGATGGTCCCCTATTTTAAATCATTGTCCCGCGTCGGCAGGGATACCAAGAAACAAATAGACCATGTCGGCTTCGCCACCATGTTGGCACCAACGAACACCCCTTTGACTTGGACCTCCCGTCCAGGTCATTGATTATACAAACTCTTCTCTCCGTCCCTTGGAGCGGTGAATATCCCTTTGACTTGGACCTCTCGTCTAGGTCATTGATTAAACAAACTCTTCTCTCCGTCCCTCCGTGCGGTGAATACTCTTCTAACTTGGACCTCCCATCCAGGTCATTGATTAAACAAACTCTTCTCTCCGTCCCTTCGGGCGGTGAATATCCCTTTGACTTGGACCTCCCTGTTGTGCCCCTGTGGTTTTGATGATGGTTTTGATGATTGGTTGTTGATGTGAGTTAATCAAATGTTCAGTCATCTTGCTACTCAGTTTAGATGAACATATTTGATGTTCATTCATGCTACATGTTAAACTGATGCATAAAGCATTCATTGTTGTGGTTTTGATGATTGATTTGGTTTTGATGATTGGTGTTTGTTGTTAATCACTGTGAGTCATTTTGTTGTGTAAGTCATTGCATTTGAAGTTCAGACTGCTATCTGCTGCATAAAGCATTCATATGCATTTAAAAGTCTATACACTGATTGGCAGTAAGTCTGTACATTGAGCGTCTCTTAGAAGTCCATACAGTGCATTGCATTGGCTAACTGTATACACTGTCAGTCTCATTTAGCGTCTGAAGACAAAGTCTGTATAGCGCATCACTCACGTTGGAAGTCTATACATTGGCGTTGCTCATCCAAGTCTGTACATCACTTGGCGCTCACAAAGTCTGCACATCCTGTTCAGTGAAGTGTGTACATTGCATAGCATGTTGCGTCAACGCGTGAAGTCTGTACATCCACAGTTAAACTTGAAGTCTGCACACTAGTCTTCACTGTCAAGTCTGCACATTGGTCTTCGATTTCAAAGTCCATACATTGGACTGTTCTTCAAAGTCTGTACATCAGACTGCACATCATCTTCGTGTTGTTTCCCCTCACTAACACGAAAAGATTTTGTGTCGTCTGAGCTTACAACACTTCGTGTTGAGTTCTATGCCTAACAGGAAATCTGCTAAGAGGTAGTACATTGTATGTCCGTACTGTTTTTGTCATACTTCGTGTTGTTTATGTTTACTGTCCTTCAGGTCGTGTGTCCGTGTTGTTTCCACTATATTTCGTGTCGTTTCCTTTGTTTTTTAGTTGTTCATCTCGTGTCGATTTCGTTTGTTTTGAAACCACACTTCGTGTCAGTTTCTGTGTTGATCTTCGTGATGTGTCCGTGTCTTTCGTATTATTTCAATAGTTATGTCTTCGTGTTGAGTTTATGAACTTCGTGACGTTTTCGCTGTCTTCGTGCTATTTTCCTCTAGACTCAGTGTCCTTTTTCGCCTTAACCACACTTCGTGTCGATTTCTATTTTTCGTCCTTGAGTTGCTGTCAGCTCGTGTCGTTTTCACCTCGTGCTGTTTTCACTTAACTTCGTGTCGTGTTTCTGAAACAGCTCGAATAGTTCTGATGAACTTCGAGTCGTTTCCCTGTAGACCTCGTGTCGTTCCTGTTTAGTAACCACACTTCGTGTCGGTTACTGTTGTTTCTGTGTCCTCGTGTCATTTTTATTCCACTGCGCGCAGAACATTGCAGCACCTCGTGTTACTTTCTGTGCCACTTCGTGTTGGTTTTTGTTTGTGTCTTCGTGTCTCCGTGTTGTTTTTGTCTTCGTGTTGCTTTCTATCTACCTCGTGTCGTTTTCTACTCACCTCGTGTCGTTCTTATCTGACCTCGTGTCATCTTCCTTGTTGTATTATCTTGGTACCTCGTATCGTTCTATTTTCTATCTCGTGCTGTTTTCTGTACCACCCTGTGTTACCCTTAGGTCTTTGTTTTCATTTGTATTCATGTCTTCGTGTTTCTCTTGTGTTTATGTCCGCATGTTGTTTCCTTCTAACTTCGTACTGTTCTCATATGAACCTCGTGTTGTTCTCTTGTAATGTTTACTTTTGTCACCGCTGTATTTCGTGTCATTCTCTTCGTTGTGTCTGTTCTGTCACAGTGTATCTCGTGTTGTTCTTTCCTTGTTTCGTGTTGTAGTCACCGTATCTACCTCGTGTCATTCCCAGTACAGTCCATACCTCATGCAGCTTTAGTTCCTGTAGCCCTCAGTTTTAATGGGTTGTAATCTTATTACAGGTCCGAGGAAGAACATTCCACACTCCTGGGCTGCACGTGATCCGAGACAAGAGGAACCAATCTGATAAGGACACGTGGCAGGAAGATTCTGGAAATGTGGGAGGCACACGCGTTTTGTGCCCTATCCACCTGCTATTGCTGCTATAAATAGAACCCTTCATCCTCAGATGAAGGTGATCGAGTTGGCAAGAAGAAAAGCTCATACAGAGAGCCCCGATCCAGAAAAAGGAAGAGAAGAAAGAAAAGAAGAGAGCAGAGAAGAGAGTGAGAGCAGAAGAAGAAAAAGAGAGAGAGATATTGCTCGTGTGAAAAGAGAAGAAAGAGTGAAGAAGAAGAAGAGCAGAAGGAGAAGAAGAGAAAGAGAGAGATAGAAGTGTGAGCCGAAGAGAATAGGGGAGCAGAGATCGAGAGAGTGAAAGAGAAGAAGAAGGAGAGAAGTGAAGAGGAAGAAAAACTTACCTGAAGATCTGTCTACTGGACCGTGGATCAAATCCAGGCCAGCCAGCTCCTGCGAGAGCCACATTTGGTTTTATCTTTTCAGCTTTCTGTTACTGGTTTCATTTTTCTTTTGATCTATTTACTTGCTATTTTTCCGATACTCTGTAGAGAGGTCGGGTTTCCTCCTGTTTGTTCAGGAGAAGGGAGATTGATATCTCCGGTTGCAAATAGCTGGGTGCTACTTGTGGGTTCCCTCCGGTTTGGAGGAAGGGAGATCTGATCTCCGGTTCTGGGCTTGTGGATTGCAAGTCCAGGGGTCCCTCCTGGTCTGGAGGAAGAGAGGTCTTCGACCTCTAGTTTGCTGGTGACTGGAAGTCACCGATTGGTTCCCTCCAGTTTTGGAGGAAGGGAGGATTGGTCCTCCGGTTCTAGTCTTGTGGGTTGTAAGACTAGGTGTACCCTCCGGTCTGGAGGAAGAGAGACTTGCGTCTCTGGTTTGCTAGTGACTGGTGTCACTAGTGGTTCCCTCGGTTGGGAGGAAGAGGGGAGGTTGTTCCCCTGGTCAAGCTGTGTGGCAGCACCTGTTGCAGACTGAGTCTGCGGTTTCTAGCGTGAGCTAGTGGAAGCCACACTCGGGTTGAGTGTGGGGTGGATGTAGGTCTGCTGGACCGAACCACCTAAAAATCTATTGTGCAGTGGTGTGATTGTCTTTTTGTGCTTCCGCTAGGTGATTGTATAGGGGCGCTCCTTGTGTTTGCCTTCTGGTTGAGCAGAAGAGTTAATTAGTTTTCAGATTGACTAAATCTGTCTGGTTAGCCCCCTAGTGACCTCACTCTGTGTTTGGTTGTTTCACTACTGCCATTCTGCCTTCAAGTATATTTGGTTTGCGAACGAGCATTTTTAGTAAGCGAAATTCTAACTGGGCGAAAAGGTTTTTAAGAGGAAATATTCATTCACCCCCCCTCTGAATACTTGCACCGATCCTAACAGTTGGTATCAGAGCAGGTTCTGCATACAAGGTCCAGCGACCTGCAGATTCGATCTTGCAGTTTTCGGTGCTAATTTGTTCTTAGTGCATCAATATTCTTGTTGCATTAATCTGTTGTGTTCTCATGGCTCATCCTCCACTATTCAGCAGTTCAAATATTAAATTCTGGCTATATCGTATGCACAAGCATGTTAACTCTATTAATCCACAATTGTGGAAGATTATCTCTCACAGTCCACATGAACTTCCTAAGGATAAGTCCAAGTGGACTCATGTTCACAAATTGAAAAATGATGATAATGTGAGAGCTCTAAATTTAATGAAGGCTGCAATCGGTTCTGATGATTTTTCCTCCTTCTCAGATTGTAGCACTGCAAAGGAAATGTTTGATAGAGTGACTACAACACACGTGGAACAGGGAGAAGAATGTCTCATGGCAAGAAGGAGTGATCAGTCAGATGAGTCCTCATCCCAGGTAATCTCTGAGACCGAGGATATTAGCCATGATGAGTTAGTTGCCATGCATGAGCATCTTCTAGATAAATATGAAAGAGTCAAATCAGGAAAGAGAAAATTAAGAAAAGAGAAAAATGCTGAAATCACATGTCTAAAGGCTGAAAATGAAAATCTAAAATCTAAATTGAAGGAATTGATTGAAGAATTACATTCTGATGATAACGTACAGGAAAACCTAATCACTTCCTTGAAAGAAGAAAATGATTCTCTGCTGACTCAGAAGAAGGAAATTGAGAAATTAAAAGATAAGCTGATTGAAGAAAATGTCTACTTGAAAGATCAAAATAAAAAGCTAATGGTTCTTAATACTGTCTTCTCTGAAAAATGGTTGTCAATTGAAAAAGGAAAAACTGTTGTAAGGGGAAATGAGAACAACATTGAAATAATGGTTCAACAAGAAAATGAAACTCTGAAGAACCTGAATGATGCTTTGCAACAGCAGCTGATTGTTTGTGAATCTGAGCTATCCAAGTATGAAGTGAGTATTGCTTCATTGAATTCTGAGATTGAAGATCTGAAAAATTCTTTGTCAAAATTCGTCAAAGGAAAAGACAATTTGAATAAGCTGCTTGGTTCTAAAGTGAATTTTCAGAAAGAAGGACTTGGGTATGTGCATGCTAATAAGAAAGTGAATGAAAAGAAGAAGTCAACTGTATTCGTGAAAAGCTCTGAACAAGCTAATCAATCTAATTCTTCTATTTTTCAATTCACTGCAAAGAAGGCTGAAAATTCAGATAAGAAACAGAAAAAGATTCAAAAACAAAAGAAAAATGCTGATTTGAATAAATCCAAATATGTTTCTGATTTACATGTGCATGCTGCTCACTGCTCACACACACATTCACACTCTCATGAGAATATCAATCTTGTCAAACGAGTGAATGTAAATAAAAAGGCTATAACATGTCACTATTGTGGGAAAGTTGGCCATATTATGCATAACTGTATAGCATTGACAAAAGATGAAAGAAATGCTGTTAGAAAGTATCCTAGAAAACATCTTAGGAAACATTCTACTGATCAGGAAAAGAAAATTCAATGCTATTGTTGTGGGAAGTTTGGTCACATTGCTGCCTTCTGCTGGCATGCTCAGGGAAAGAAAACTAACTCTGGATTTGTTAATTTCCCTGTTAATAAAAGCATCATTGATGGAAAGAAGTTTGGTTCTAGAAGCAAATACACTGTATGTTTTGAATGTGGAAAGCCAGGCCACAGAGCTGTTAACTGTTGGCTGGCCGGTTATGAAAAGAAAAATTTTTATGTCAATAACAGAATTAATCATGTTCACTCACACCATGTTCACGCCAATGCTGATGTATACAAGGAAAACATGAAATCTGTTATCTCTTGTTATCATTGTGGGCAGGTAGGGCATTCCATGTATAATTGTCATATCATGTGTTGTGATGATAAACATGTGAAAAATCTGTTGAGAAAACCTGCTAGGAGTGTCACTGCCAAACCAGGACCCAAGGTTTCTTGGGTACCTGTTACATCAAAATGATGTATCTGCTACAGGTGTGCCTTGGAAGCTGAGGAATAAAAGGGGGTAATGATCCAAGGTACTCAAGAATGAAAGCCCCATTCTCACACTGTTCAGGTAATCTCTCTGCATTTCCCATTTTGAAACTTATTGCATATCTGGTTTGATGTATTCTTGCATATTCATTCATCATCTGCCAGTTGCATTATTTTCTGATCATGCACTCTGAAATTTCTGAAAATCTGAACTGAATGTGAATGCTGTTTGAAAACTGTCTGTTGCATAATTCATTGAAAACCTGAATTGCATATAGGACTGTTGAGTTTACCTTGTTATTCATGACCTCGATGGTATATCAAATGGTAAGCTACCAAAAGGCATGGAAATCTGTCCGGAGGTCCTTACTATGTGAGAGCTGGTCTTTTAGACCAAGTGCTCCGCCTAGTACCATGGGTCATGTTGCTTGATAGGGCAGTCTGAATGTGCATGTATCATTTGGAATCATATGTTCAGTTTTCAGTGCAAGCATTGCATGTTTTCAGGGGGAGTCACTTGCATATCCTTGCATAACAATTCAATGTTGAGTCTTTGCATGTCCCTGCATGCATATAGTGCATTGCATCTCCCTGTATTGAAAATGCCAAAAAGAGAGTTTGAATGCATATTGTGAGGGGGAGTCATTGCAATTGCATAAAGGTTGTCAAATGCATACATGGGTCAGAACTCATTGCATATCCTCTCTTACTGATTTTGTTGACAAGCCTTGATCATAATTTGAAAACACTAAGCTTCAAAATCTCTCCTATCAATTGGTAACAATTGGTATCGCTTGGCTTCAGAATTCTATCAGTCTTTCATGAAGATTTCAATGGGCTATCTCGATCATAAATCTGAAACTTTTGAACTAGAAATCTGCTATTATACATTTTTATGAATGACTAAAATAACTCATGTGGTTTAAGTTTAATGTATTCAATGAGTTTGACTTTAAAATCTCTTAAAAAATATCTGAAGCATGTTTAATAAATCTTAACCATCTGTTTCATGCTGTATCTTGAAAACTTCTGAAATCTGCATTATTGAATTCATGGCTTCAATTGGTTAAGTACATGAAATTATTATTGACTTGAAGCAAAGGAATTTGTCTGTTTTGTCTAAAGGGTAATTGTTGTCAGAGCAATGACTTTGATCACTGAGAAACATGTCCAAAGGACTATGTCATGAGGTGTCTTAGTCAACTCTGCAGAATAAATTTTATTGAAAATTCAGGCAGAGCAATGGCATGCACACTGAGAAATACAACTCACTCATCAAGAAATGATTTGGAGTGCATCATGATGTGTAAATGCTATCTCTGTTCATATATAGCATGACAGTTAGTCACACTAAGTGCTTAGGGATATTGGCCTCTAATCAAGGTATATCCTCTAGCTACAAGGTGTGAACTGAACTAGAGTGCTCGTAAAATTGTAGCAAGAAAATTATTCAAAAGATTGAAATATCTGAATATTGATGCTAAAATCAAATTGCTACAACCCTAGACAAAATAATATGACTTCATAATTGCTTGATTTCAATACTAGTGCATGTAATTCTGAAAGAAGTCAATAGATTTGATTGTGTAAGACAAAGGGAGGATAATCAAGATAAATATGAGGGCTTGGTTCATTTTTATTAAAACATGGCTTTAGATATCAATACAGAATTTTATTGATAAACTCTGCATACATCATGTTTAAACCATGCTGTTCAAATAAATGTCATTCATAAGCCCTTATGATAGAAGACTTTGAAAACTTATGCTTTAGATTTATGAGATTGATATCTCTTTGAAAATCTGACTAATTTTCTTGTGTTTGGAGCATCCTTGAAAAATCTGTCTGGCTGAATTTCTTCTGCTCATGTTATTGGTTCACTGAACTGAACTTCTCCTTGTTTGCCCCTGTGGTCTCCTTCTCATTCATCTCATAAGATTCCACTTATTGAGAGGGAGATTCCATGTCTTGCATCAATTTCATATCAATTGGCATCTATTCAGGGGGAGCATTCCTTGTCACACTGAATCATGTTCATATCATTTGTGACCTTGCACTCATATACTCAGGGGAAAGTATTGCATTTCTTGCAAGGGGGAGAAATTGACTGAACCTTTACACCTGCTTTAATTTCTCAAATTATTTTCTTTTTGATGAAGTCAAAGGGGGAGAATAATTTGAGTCTTCAGATTGCCTCACATCATCAGAATGACTCAATATATTGAAAGTGTTGCCATCATCAAAAAGGGGGAGATTGTTGTGCCCCTGTGGTTTTGATGATGGTTTTGATGATTGGTTGTTGATGTGAGTTAATCAAATGTTCAGTCATCTTGCTGCTCAGTTTAGATGAACATATTTGATGTTCAGTCATGCTACATGTTAAACTGATGCATAAAGCATTCATTGCTGTGGTTTTGATGATTGATTTGGTTTTGATGATTGGTGTTTGTTGTTAATCACTGTGAGTCATTTTGTTGTGTAAGTCATTGCATTTGAAGTTCAGACTGCTATCTGCTGCATAAAGCATTCATATGCATTTACAGAGTCTATACACTGATTGGCAGTAAGTCTGTACATTGAGCGTCTCTTAGAAGTCCATACAGTGCATTGCATTGGCTAAGTGTATACACTGTCAGTCTCATTTAGCGTCTGAAGACAAAGTCTGTACAGCGCATCACTCACGTTGGAAGTCTATACATTGGCGTTGCTCATCCAAGTCTGTACATCACTTGGCGCTCACAAAGTCTGCACATCCTGTTCAGTGAAGTGTGTACATTGCATAGCATGTTGCGTCAACGCGTGAAGTCTGTACATCCACAGTTAAACTTGAAGTCTGCACACTAGTCTTCACTGTCAAGTCTGCACATTGGTCTTCGATTTCAAAGTCCATACATTGGACTGTTCTTCAAAGTCTGTACATCAGACTGCACATCATCTTCGTGTTGTTTCCCCTCACTAACACGAAAAGATTTCGTGTCGTCTGAGCTTACAACACTTCGTGTTGAGTTCTATGCCTAACAGGAAATCTGCTAAGAGGTAGTACATTGTATGTCCGTACTGTTTTTGTCATACTTCATGTTGTTTATGTTTACTGTCCTTCAGGTCGTGTGTCCGTGTTGTTTCCACTATATTTCGTGTCGTTTCCACTATATTTCGTGTCGTTTCCTTTGTTTTTTAGTTGTTCATCTCGTGTCGATTTCGTTTGTTTTGAAACCACACTTCGTGTCGGTTTCTGTGTTGATCTTCGTGATGTGTCCGTGTCTTTCGTATTATTTCAGTAGTTATGTCTTCGTGTTGAGTTTATGAACTTCGTGACGTTTTCGCTATCTTCGTGCTGTTTTCCTCTTTAGACTCAGTGTCCTTTTTCGCCTTAACCACACTTCGTGTCGGTTTCTATTTTTCATCCTTGAGTTGCTGTCAGCTCGTGTCATTTTCACCTCATGCTATTTTCACTTAACTTCGTGTCGTGTTTCTGAAACAGCTCGAATAGTTCTGATGAACTTCGAGTCGTTTCCCTGTAGACCTCGTGTCGTTCCTGTTTAGTAACCACACTTCGTGTCGGTTACTGTTGTTTCTGTGTCCTCGTGTCATTTTTATTCCACTGCGTGCAGAACATTGCAGCACCTCGTGTTGCTTTCTGTGCCACTTCGTGTTGGTTTCTGTTTGTGTCTTCGTGTCTCCGTGTTGTTTTTGTCTTCGTGTTGTTTTCTTTCTACCTCGTGTCGTTTTCTACTCACCTCGTGCCGTTCTTATCTGACCTCGTGTCATCTTCCTTGTTGTATTAGTCTTGGTACCTCGTATCGTTCTATTTTCTATCTCGTGCTGTTTTCTGTACCACCCCGTGTTACCCTTAGGTCTTTGTTTTCATTTGTATTCATGTCTTCGTGTTTCTCTTGTGTTTATGTCCGCGTGTTGTTTCCTTCTAACTTCGTACTGTTCTCATATGAACCTCGGTTCTCTTGTAATGTTTACTTTTGTCACCGCTGTATTTCGTGTCGTTCTCTTCGTTGTGTCTGTTCTGTCACAGTGTATCTCGTGTTGTTCTTTCCTTGTTTCGTGTTGTAGTCACCGTATCTATCTCGTGTCATTCCCAGTACAGTCCATACCTCATGCAGCTTTAGTTCCTGTAGCCCTCAGTTTTAATGGGTTGTAATCTTATTACAGGTCCGAGGAAGAACATTCCACACTCCTGAGCTGCACGTGATCCGAGACAAGAGGAACCAATCTGATAAGACACGTGGCAGGAAGATTCTGGAAATGTGGAGGCACACGCGTTTTGTGCCCTATCCACCTGCTGTTGCTGCTATAAATAGAACCCTTCGTCCTCAGATGAAGGTGATCGAGTTGGCAAGAAGAAAAGCTCATACAGAGAGCCCCGATCCAGAAAAAGGAAGAGAAGAAAGAAAAGAAGAGAGCAGAGAAGAGAGTGAGAGTGAGAGCAGAAGAAGAAAAAGAGAGAGAGATATTGCTCGTGTGAAAAGAGAAGAAAGAGTGAAGAAGAAGAAGAGCAGAAGGAGAAGAAGAGAAAGAGAGAGATAGAAGTGTGAGCCGAAGAGAATAGGGGAGCAGAGATCGAGAGAGTGAAAGAGAAGAAGAAGAGAGAAGTGAAGAGGAAGAAAAACTTACCTGAAGATATGTCTACTGGACCGTGGATCAAATCCAGGCCAGCCAGCTCCTGCGAGAGCCACATTTGGTTTTATCTTTTCAGCTTTCTGTTGCTGGTTTCGTTATTCTTTTGATCTATTTACTTGCTATTTTTCCGATACTCTGTAGAGAGGTCGGGTTTCCTCCTGTTTGTTCAGGAGAAGGGAGATTGATATCTCCGGTTGCAAATAGCTGGGTGCTACTTGTGGGTTCCCTCCGGTTTGGAGGAAGGGAGATCTGATCTCCGGTTCTGGGCTTGTGGATTGCAAGTCCAGGGGTCCCTCCTGGTCTGGAGGAAGAGAGGTCTTCGACCTCTGGTTTGCTGGTGACTGGAAGTCACCGGTTGGTTCCCTCCAGTTTTGGAGGAAGGGAGGATTGGTCCTCCGGTTCTAGTCTTGTGGGTTGCAAGACTAGGTGTACCCTCCGGTCTGGAGGAAGAGAGACTTGCGTCTCTGGTTTGCTAGTGACTGGTGTCACTAGTGGTTCCCTCCGGTTGGGAGGAAGAGGGGAGGTTGTTCCCCTGGTCAAGCTGTGTGGCAGCACCTGTTGCAGACTGAGTCTGCGGTTTCTAGCGTGAGCTAGTGGAAGCCACACTCGGGTTGAGTGTGGGGTGGATGTAGGTCTGCTGGACCGAACCACCTAAAAATCTATTGTGCAGTGGTGTGATTGTCTTTTTGTGCTTCCGCTAGGTGATTGTATAGGGGCGCTCCTTGTGTTTGCCTTCTGGTTGAGCAGAAGAGTTAATTAGTTTTCAGATTGACTAAATCTGTCTGGTTAGCCCCCTAGTGACCTCACTCTGTGTTTGGTTGTTTCACTACTGCCATTCTACCTTCAAGTATATTTGGTTTGCGAACGAGCATTTTTAGTAAGCGAAATTCTAACTGGGCGAAAAGGTTTTTAAGAGGAAATATTCATTCACCCCCCCTCTGAATACTTGCATCGATCCTAACACTCCCGTCCAGGTCATTGATTAAACAAACTATTCTCTCCGTCCCTTTCGGGCGGTGAATATTCCCTTTGGCTTGGACCTCCCGTCTGGGTCATTGATTATACAAACTCTTCTCTCCGTCTCTTGGGGCGGTGAATATCCCTTTGACTTGGACCTCCCGTCCAGGTCATTGATTAAACAAACTCTTCTCTCCATCCCTTCGGGCGGTGAATACCCCTCTGACTTGGACCTCCCGTCTAGGTCATTGATTAAAATAAACTCTTCTCTCCGTCCCTTCGGGCGGTGAATATCCCCTCTGACTTAGACCTCCCGTCCAGGTCATTGATTAAACAAACTCTTCTCTCCGTCCCTCCGGACGGTGAATACTCCTCTAACTTGGACCTCCCGTCCAGGTCATTGATTAAACAAACTCTTCTCTCCATCCCTTGGGGCGGTGAATATCCCTTTGACTTGGACCTCCCATCCAGGTCATTGATTAAAACAAACTCTTCTCTCTGTCTCTTCGGGCGGTGAATATCCCCTCTGACTTAGACCTCTCGTCCAGGTCATTGATTAAACAAACTCTTCTCTCCGTCCCTCCGGACGGTGAATACTCCTCTGACTTGGACCTCCCGTCCAGGTCATTGATTAAACAAACTCTTCTCTCCGTCCCTTCGGACGGTGAATATCCCCTCTGACTTGGACCTCCCGTCCAGGTCATTGATTAAACAAACTCTTCTCTCCGCCCCTTTGGAGTGGTGAATATCCCCTCTGATTTGGACCCCCTGTCCAGATCATTGATTGAACCAACCCCTCCCACCGTCCCTTCAGGTGACGAATAACATAATCTCTGACCGAGGCTTCCTGTCTAAGGCTAGTGCGTAGTTCCGACACCGTGGCGAGGCCGGTAATTCGCCCGTTTGGCATGGTGGAGTGGTCCCCTCGTCCTTCTTCTGGAAGGGCGAGCACTCTCCCGTGCTCTAACGCAGATCCCTACCTGGTTCTCCCTGAGCGGACTACCGTGAAGACTTACATTCTGCCAATATGTTCCGGCACTGTAAAAAAAAGATAAAAAAAGGAAGATAAAAAAATGGAGATAAAAAAAAGGGGAAAAAGAAGATCTCTTCGGGCGAATGCCACGTGCACTGAGAAGACATGTGAAATGGTGGTGTTCTATTCCTTTCAAAAGAGATTAAATTACATGTGCTTCGGGGCATGCCCCTGTGTTACATTTCAAAAAAAAAGAAGAAAAGAAAGAAGAGAAAAGGGGTAGAAGGGAGCGTCCCTCAATCTATCCCCTGGAAGATCTCTTCGAGAGGAAGGATCCCGACGCAGGGAAAGTTTACCATTTCGCGCAGTCGACCCTCCTGTGCATCGAGGCGCTCCAGCTCCGTTGTTACAGAGGCTACCTCAACGTCAGCGACGCCCAGCTCCTCGGCCTCCCTGGCCTTGGTTGCCTTAGCCTCGGCGAGATCAGACTCAGCTTTAGCAAGCCAGCCCCTAAGCTTCTCTATCCTGCTCTCCAAGACATGGATGCTGGCACTGCACTCGTCCAAGGCCCTTTGACGTTGCTCCTTGTTGTCCCTTCGGACCTCCAATGCCTACATATATTCGTCCCTTTGGGCGGCGATGGCTGTAAATTCAGTGGGGGCTTGTGTCTCAAGAAACTCGCGGTAGTTGACATACTTCAATAATAATATAACCCGTCGCGACCATTCCTCTAGCGGACAGCCCATCACTTGCAGGGCCCCTGTTAGCTGCATGACCGCAGTATACACCCCCCGGTATGTAACGGAGGGGTCAGCAAACACCATGGCTCGCAGCGCCAGTAAGGTCTGACGGACCGGTAGGTCCAAAGTGGCATGACCTATTGAAGGCACGACCGGTGGGCTGAACTCGACAATGCTGTCCACTGCGGCCCATAGCTCGGCATCCACCGCTGCTGATGAAGACGGAAGAGTCATCATCGAACGGCCAGGTCCTTTGGGCTCGGAAGATAGTTCCTGGCCGATCACCGCAAGTGGCGAAGGTGAAACTGTAATAGAAGCGCTCGATGCCGCCATGATGAGTGGCTGCTCCATTCCCACTAGAGGGGCGAGGCCTGCGTCCGATGATGGCGTCTTCACCGTCAGGATAGGAGCCACGGTCTCGTCCGAAGAATGAATGGCCGCAAGGACCAAATCTGGCACCGCGGTGAACATGCTTGCTCCTACCTCCGCCTCCTCAGCCCGACTCGGGTCCGTCGTCGCTTCACTGGCTGGGAGTGCAATATTTGTGACCTCGGTCGAGGGGAGGGTATCGACCACGACCGGGCCCGATGCTGTTTCATAAGGAGCTTCACCCCTCTTTGCCTGGGACTCTCCCGAGGGTGTTGCAATGACTGCCAATATCTTCTGCATAAGTCGGGCTTTCTCGGGGATGACCGGCTTCAGAATAGGTGGGAGCAGGACCACGAGCTGCGGGATGGCCCCCGCCCGCAGAAGAGACACCAAGGACCCCGAGTCCGGACCCAGAAGTACCTTCAACCTTCGAGCCACCTACTGCCCAAAAGAAGATCTTCGCTTGGCGACAACCTTGCGAGTCCGACCGGTAGATGCTTCCCGGGGCGCCGACGTCACCTGGCCATGCAGAGCAGGGTTAGCCACTCACCCCCTGAGGCAAATTGTCAGAGTATGGAGGGGCAAAGAGGAGTTGAGAGGTCCCCATGCTTACCTCGGCCACCGGAACTATGCTTCTCTCCGGCGCTATCTCCCCTTCCTCCAGAAGCTCGCTCGTCGGCATCGGAGCTATCGCAGCCCCTTGGGGAGCATCACCCTATTCAATTCAAAGGCAAAATTAGCGTCCCCAGGCAAGAATCAAGGAAGAGGAGCCGATGTTCATAATTATTTTTGCCCCCACCTGTGGCGGCACTCCGGTCTCCGGCACGGGAGCACCAGGGGTCCCCTGGGCCGCCTCCTGCCGCAGAACCTCGACCAAGGACGCCAGCTTCTCCAGGCCTGTAGTGGCTGTTTCTGGTATAGTGGTTGGCGCATCCAGGGTTTGCACGTCTACGACCTCGGGTGAAGATCGCTCCTAGATTTCAAAACAAAGAAAACCAAAGAAATAAGAGCAGTGAACGGCCGCATGGAAGCCCCACATGAACAGATATATACTTACAAAGGCCCTCTCCACTGACTTAGAAGGCCCGGACCCCCTGGAGAAGCCTTCGTCTGAAGCTACCTCGTCGGAAGAGTAGTCATAATCTACCTTCTCACCCGACGAGGAGTTGGTCGGGGCAAGCACTTCTCTCGCCGGCGAGGAAGCCTCCACCTCGAGGTTGACGGTCGGTGCATCCTCATGCAGGCTCGGCAATGGTGGTATGCCGGACCTTGACTTCCTCCTTGCGTACGTGCGCGTCGCCGGGAGGTGCAAACGGGCCCCCAATGGCCCAATAGCCGCTACTCCAACGTCTGCCACATAAGAAAAGAGGTAGGTTATGTTAGAGCCGGTGGGTTCTTGAAAGATGAAGGAAATCAATTGAGTTGACAAGGACAACTACCCCCTTCAACTTCCATGGTGGGGAGTGATTCGTGGACGGTCTCCTTAACGGACTGCATTGCCCCGGGAACGATGGCTTCATCCACGCCAGAAACAAGGATAGGTGATGGCCCCTCCACGATGGCTGAAATAAAAATTCCTCATGACGTAAGGCGCCTCACATGAGTTGCAAATAAATGGCGAAAAGCTCCAGTGGCTAAATAGTCTGACCAGTGGGCTGGCACGACTCGGCCCGAGCAGCGGCGAATTTGTCAAAAGAGGGAATTGAAGGCACCGGATAGACAACCGTTGAAGCCGAGGTGGCCTCCGCCTTTCTTCGCTCGGCCTCCTGCCGCACGGCTACCTTGGCTGTAGCCAACGCCTTCTTTACAGGCGACCTCGCCCGAGATTTTCCTTTGACCTTGGGCAGGGGAGGCAAAGTAGGAGTCGGCTCTGCTATGATCGCGGCCTCACCCGCATCAGGAATGAGTACGGGTGCTAGCCCCTCCACGATAGCTGAAAAGGAGGAAGAAGCATACATATGTAAGGGTCTTGTCCTGAGATGAAAACAAGTCCTAAGGAACACCAATGGCGAAGGAGTCTAACCTGCAGGTTGGATCGGCTCGGCTCGGCTCGAGCAGCTTTGAACTCCTCAAAAGATGGGACCGAGGGCGTCGGAGGAATGGTCGTCGAAGCTTTGGTAGCCTCCGTCTTTCGCCGCTTTCCCTCCCGCTGCCCATCCGCCTTGGCGGCATCCAGTGCCTTCTTCACAGGCGATTTCGCCCGGGACCTCTTCGCGGCCTTGGGAAAAGGAGTCGTAGTCGGGGCCGGTGGTGCCGCCTTGAAGTAGGGAGGCTTCTGGACGAGCCAAAGAAGATTCTGATACGTCGCCATTTGGGTGCTGTCGGGGTGGTCTGTCAAAAAGGAAGAAGCAAAAAATCTGACCAGCATCCGGTACCCTGAGAAGGTCACGATGATAAGGGGTGAGAATAAAAGAAGGGGGAAGATCAAATACCATGAGGACCAGTATACAACCGAAGTGTTATCGGCCAGTAGCTCAGGGAGGCCTCCTTGTCCCGGCGTGCTGCCTCCCGGACCAGCCAGTACACGTCTTTGATCTTCTGGCAGCGGTCGGCGAGGGCAGCCAAGTCCGCATGCTTCTTGGACGCAAGATGGCAGAAGAGGTTGAAGTGATCCATACCCCACCCATCAGCGTAGTAGTATGAGATCTGCAAGCGCTTGCCCAGGATGGCAGCCGTCTGGTCATCCACCTTCAGCCCATGTACCCGAAGGAGGACGTACAACCATGTGGTGTCCTTGTAATTTTCGGGCTTCCGCTCCTCCCTTCTCATGAACGTGCGGTGCGGGCATATTGGGTCCCTCTCCGGACGCCAGCTTATCGCGGGGGTGCCTTCTTCTTCTATGGGGAGCGGGTAATTGATAAGCTCTAAATGGTCACCCCTGATGCGGCAGAGATCCCTCAAGGTCTTTTTAAAGTCATCTTTTGCTACCGGAGGTAGCTTGACTTGCGGCGCCGGCCTGGCCTCTCGAGCTTCCCGGCGTACGGCCAGATGCACGTCCACCTCCTTGTCTTTACCATTTTTCAACCGGAGTAGGTGCTCCATGTCAATGTCAAGCACGGGCACCGATTGTTTGCTCAGGAACTTCCTCTCTACCCCATCCCAGCAATCGGTCCGGCACGACCGATAAAAGCCTGTTCGGGTGTTCCACCACTTCATGTATTCCGCAGTCACCCGCGGAACTCGGCCAGGGGCTGGTACCCTGAAGGTCGCAGTGTCCGCCTGATGGAAGAAATCCCACCAGGATCTGGCATGTTCGACAGTCGGACTTCCCCGGAGGCTTCGTGCAGGCAAGCCAAATTGTGCATTGTATACTGGAATATGTTGGTCATATCCGAAGTTCCGCCCGAAGCGGAAGGGGTAATATGGCTCCAGCAACATGGTGTCCCCCTTTCTGAAAACCAACACACTCGAGCGGATGGACAACGCCCAGTCTCTGAGCTCCAGCTCTAGCAACGGGCGGACAACGGTCTGCTGGCTGATCGGATGAACATACTTTTCCACCTGGTCGTCTTTGCACTCCCTCTTATTGTTTACCAGGGGACTCGAATGTGCGGCCAGTGTCCAGAAGTGAATGGTGCCTGCGGCATCGTGAGGAATCATCGTCAACCGGCCTCGAATGTTGTACAACTGCAGGGATGTCACTCCCGATTCTTCACTTGCGAATTCCAGCATTCACGGAACCAGTCCCCAGCCCTGGAGCGTGCGTGGAGCAAACTCGGGGAACAATGAGCAGACCCACGCATTGAAGAAGTGCAGTAGGCAGACATACCGGGCTTGCCTCGGGAGTCGATGAGCACTCATGTCCTCGATCGCCTTGTATATCAGGCAAAGGGCCGCCGGGCACAAAGGCAATTTAACTCCCCAGGCCATCTGGCAGGCTGGATAGATTGCGTCGGGCCGTATGACTATCCCATCTCCATATGGCATGACGAAAGAGCACAGCCAATACGTCAGATAGGCCGCGCAGTATGTCAGGGGATCAACCCCTACCAGATTAGCGCCGCTCCGGCGTCCTCTGGAGGGGATCTTCACGTCAGCCTTGGCCTTGCTGCGCTTCTTGTGGGCGACGGTGGTACCGATACACGGGAAGTCTTCATACTGCTTCAGCCCGTCATAAAAATATTGTAGCCACAGGGTCATGCAGACCCTCTTCCTATCTCCGCGGGGAGGTTGCTTCCCGCCATGTGTCAGGTAATATAGCTCCCGGTACGCCTTCATAAGGTACCGATAGGAATATCCAAGAGAATAGAAGCCATCCCCATTGGTTTCGTCCTTGATGAGATCGGGGAGGCACACTTCTTCATAGGGCTACCCGTCAATGGGTAAGCCACTCAGCTGGCTGGGGCTCCACAAATCCAGTGAAGTCTCGCCTTTCGCTGTGTAGAAAGTATTAGTCTCTGCACTGAACACTTCAATCATCCCGCAGCATAGGCCCTTCGAGATGGGGTAGCTGTACCAAGAGGCATAGATGCTGTGGTAGATGCCGGCTCAGATCAGTATCGGAGCATAGTTGAACAACACGTACTCTGTAAACTCCACCGCTCCCTCCCTGAAGGTGTGTGCGTCTTGGAGCTTCAACTCTGCAAACCAACCCAAAGCCAGCTCGTGCTTGAAGCGGATGGCCAGGCAGTCTAGCAGAAATGGCTCTTCTCTGTACCCCCACTTTAGCGGGGCCAAGAATAAACCAAAGCGCAGTTTCTCACCCTGGACCCGCCCGGCAGCCATGTCCCACCGAGCCGGGGTGAACTGAGGTGCTCGCACTAACTTGTCTTCTGTCGACAGCACTGCTTCAATCCCCAATACGGGTTTCCATTCCCGGGCCTCTCCCACCAGGTACATCGGAATGCTCCGTGGGACGTTGTATAGCAAACTGTCCCGGGACTGTAGGATGACCCGCTCGGCGTCCCTCACAACTCGGAGGTCCCGTCTCTCTCGGCTACTAAAATGCTTCAAAAAGCAGATAAGATGTTTATCATTCTGGTAGTCCTTCCTGTAGTCCCCCACGGCCCGGTCAAAGGAAAGTCCGCTTTCGGTCCAGACAAGCCTGCAGAAGTCCATCGTCTCTGTGTCTGAGCCGGATGATTCAGCCAAGGCAGCTATCTCAGCATGCTCCCGGTCTAGGTCTCCGATAGTAAGCCACATGACAGTCGGCACCATGGGCAGGGGAGCAGACTCAACACCGGCAGTAGCAGAGGAGTCACTGGGAGTAGCCATTTATCTGCAAGGTGTAAGAAATCCAAAATCAGAACAAGCCATAAGCAAAGGGAAGAAAAGCAAATCATGAAGGGGCTATGCTGCAATTGAACTGAATAAGGCGCCGACAATTTCTGACAAAATTTTGACAGAGTTTCCCCTAGGCCGGAGGCATAAGGAGAAAACACGGGTGCGCGCCCACAAGGAGTGACGGCCCCAACAGAAGTCACGGCGCGCCCCGAAGGCGACACCGGGAGTTTCTCCGGCTGAAGATGCTCCCTATCTACCCGGTACGCCCCCTGGAGCCTCTACCCAGCACACACGCAGTGCCCTTGCCCGGTACACCCCTGGCGCTCTCGCCCGGCACGCCCCAAGGGAGTGCTACATGGCACACCATGTGCCCTCTTCCCAGCGCACTCGGTGCCATCCTACCCGGCACACCCACAGTGTGCCTTCCCCGGCACACTCCCCTGGGTACCCTCGCCGGCACACACCGCCTAAGCCTTCCCCGGCACGCTCCTTGCTGCCTCCTCTGCGGCACACTTGTGCCATCCTCACCCGGTGCACCCGCATCACCCGTGGGGCACCTCCCCGGCACACATCCTGTGTGCTCCCGCCGGCACACACACCGTGTGCTCCAGCTGCCACACCCGGGACGCCCCCCCTGCCCAGCACGCTCGACGCCCTTCTACCCAGCACAACCGGAGCCCCCCTTCACCGGCACGCTCCGACGGTCTCCCCCGCGACGGCACCGGCAATGCTCACCACCGCCGCACTGCACCCAGAGAAAGAGGGAGGGGAAAAGAAAAAAGGAAGAAGGGGGGGAGAAGAAGGACGAGGAGCCTAGGGCTCCGTCGTCCTACGAAGGAAAGAAAAAAAAAGGAAGAAGAGAGGAAGAAAGGAAGAGAAGAAGAAAAGAGGGATGGGGGAGAAGAGAAGAGAGGAAGAGAAGGAGGGGGGAGCTCATCCCTGGCGGCGTCCTCACCCTGGCTACGGCAACGACGGCGGTGTCCGGCAATGGGGAAGGAAGAGGAAAAGAAGGAAAGGGAGAGGGGCCGGGTCGTCTACCGAAGAGAGAGGGAGGGAGGGAGAATTTGAAAGAAAGGGGGGGTGGCCCGTTCGTGCCCCCGTCCCTTTTATAAGGGTCATAAAAAAAGAAGGGGAAAGGAAGAATAAAAAGGAGAAAAGAAAAAGAGCGAAGAAGAGGAAGAAAGGAAATAAAAAAGAGAGGAAGAAAAAAGAAGAAGAAGAAAAATAACAAAAAATAACAAAAAAAGAAAGAAAAAAAAGAGAGAAGAAGAGGAAGAAGAAAGAAAAGAGAAAAGAAAAGGAAAAAAGAAGAAGAAGAAAAAAAAAGAGAAAATAATAATAATAATAATATATATATACATATATATAGAATATATATATGCGATGATAATATATATATACATGTATATAAATAATGTACGTGATGATAGACGCATGTGGCGTTCCATCTGCACGCTCTTGTGTGCCAACGGGCGTCCGAGTATGCGCACACAAGCACACGCGTCGGGACCGTCGTCTTCTCCGGACGTCGAGGTCTCGAATACAACCCTCAAGAACAACTAGACCCACGGGCACCGCTCGGCTCGTCCTTCGCCCGCGTCACCCGTGGGTGGGGGGCATTTGTGGACGTGTCAAATTGCATACCCATATGTCCCGTCCGGATTTGCATCAGCAACAACTTCAAGTGAAGGAACCATGGAGAGACTGGCCACCCGGACTCCCCGAATACACACACTGCCGTGAAGCCGTCTCCGGAGTCACGACAGCGAAGAAAAATTAACCCCCGAAAAGCTCACAATCCATGGGTCCCGAAGAAAATTAAATGGACCACAACTCATGCTCGTAATGGGCTTGAACATGTCCCCAACGGCACGCCTTTCAGCCTCCAACGGCGCGCCCTCGCGCCCCCAACGGCACACTGGTGGAGGCCCCTCCACCGGCACACTCAGCCCATGGCCTCCACCGGCACGCCCGTCTATGGCCTCAGCGGTGCACCCCCCCGGGGGTGCCTTCAACGGCACACCTCCCTTTGGCGCCTTCAGTGGCACACACGCCCTGAGTGCCTCCAACGGCACACTTTTACACCTGCCCAGCAGCACACTCCCGGGGTCTTCCGGCAACACAGCCTTCTGGCTTCCCAGTGGCACGCTATGCCCTCACCCGGTGCATCCGGCATATGAAATCTAACGTCCATGCCCTAAAGATTCTTGGCGCGCAATGGGCTCGCTGAGGTGTCACCCGGAGACGAAGGCACACAGGCTGCCTCCTGCCATCAAGGACGGGGAAAGTCAAATCCCCATTCAATGTCGGTCACTTCCCGCCACCGCCGTTCGTGCTCAAACGCTCCCGCTGTTGGGGGTATAAAAACCCTTCTCCTCCGGCGAGCAACATAGACAGACACATACATAGAGCTACGACGAGGGGCTGCCACAGAATAGAAGAAGAAGGACAGGAAAAGAAGAGAAGAAGAAGAGAAGAGGAAGAGGAGAGCCCCGACGTGAGGTCCTCCGGCAACCACCGGGAAAGAGAAAGTAAGGAAGTGAGTGAGAAAGGGAAAGTGAGCTTTGATGTAGAGGAGAGAGTATGGAAGGGGTAGGGAGTAGTCACCCCTGCTCGGCTCCAACAGTCTCTCCGTTTCCTCATTCTTCTTTCATTTTCATGATCTTCTTCTTCTTCCCCCCCCCCCCCTGTCCGTAGTCTCAACACGAATGTGCTTCGCAATGTATATGGCCGGCCGTGGTCGTTCCTCTTTGTGAATGAAAATCACCCTTCTTAGGTTTCCTGTTGCTTCCGTTGGTTTATGCCCGTATGCATGGTGTGTTGTTCATTTTCTCTCCTTCCCCGGTGCCTCAAGTTCTTCTCACCGGTGGTTGCCTTCTCATGAAGTCAGTTTTCCAGGCTCGTGTGGCTGTGTCTCGTTGGAGTAGCACCTTAGGTAGCTCACCGCTAATGGAGCTCCAATCCAACCCTCTCCTTGTCATGGCCTTCGCCCTGGACCTTCAAACCCCTCCATTCTAGCCCATCCACCTAAAGGAAGACACCCCTCTCTTTCTCTTCGAAACACCAGGGGCCAGTGCCTCCGTCCTAATGCTCCCCTGAGTCCTCTCCCTCTGCTGCCAAGATCTCCCTGGGCTTGGCTAACATGATGCCCCTAGCCCATTTTCTATCTTCTGTCTTTGTCACCCCTTTGAAGCTCCTTAGCTGGTACACCTCTAACTTCCTCTTCCCTAGTGCGCCTCTCCCCTCGAGGCCAGCACACCTTGGCCAACTTGCCTTCGGCACACCCTCAGCCCGGCACAGCCTCCCTGGCCGGTGCAGCCCCTGATCCCTTTATCCCAGCACACTCTTTCCTCTCCTAACTCGACACACTGCCTAGTCATCCCTGCCCGGCACACCCCCCTGATTCGGCCAGCCCGGCACACCCTTATGCCAGCCAGCCCGACATGCCCCTTTAACCTTCTTGACCGGCACACCAGTCACCCCTTCTCACCCGATGCACCCCCCAGCCAGTCTTAGAAGTGTCTCCCATTCGTCGATTTTTTCGGACTTTTCGAAGTTTTTTAAAGGTATTGTCGCCCCTGGCACGCACCTCAAATTATCGGGTTCCGCCACTCCTTGTGGGTGCGTTCCCTTTCTCTCACGTACCATCTCGGTCAAGGGGAGATGCTACCGAATTTTTGTCAGAAACAACAACATGATTAAAAGACAAAAGGAAGCAACAAATAAATGAAATAAACAACAATAAGACACTTTAATCGAGACAAAGGAACTCTGCAAGAACCAGAGAATTGGACTACTGAACAGGGCCTTGGACTTAGTCATATAATAACTAAAACTTGTTACCTAAAGCCCTCCATCAGAAATTTCATGAACAAGGAGGCCCTTCTCAACCCTTATCCCATCTGTTTGGGCCTTGCCCGGTACACCTTTCCACCTACTCCAGCTCGACACACTCATCCCTTCCTTTTCCTACCCCTCTCTGGTACGCTCTTTGTGTCTCCACCCGGCACAGCCTTAGCCCCCAGCCCGGTGCACTCTTGGCCCTATCATCCGGCACACTACCTTTTGGTCTCGCCCAGCACACTTCAAGCCCCTTTGCATTCCCAATTAAGCCTCCTCCGACACACTTCAGTGGCATTGATTTACACCCCAATCTGGCCTGCCCATGCTCAGACCCATACCCTCATATGCTCTGACCTTGGCCCCTCCTACATTGATCTGATTTTAGCCTCGGCAGATTTGCACAGACTTTGAGCCCTAAACAGGCACTGACCTTAAATTCCAACGTGCATGGGCTTTATTCCATGTGCATCGACCTTGAGCTTGCACAGACTTTACCTTGCTCAGACCTGGCCTTGCATAGACCTTCCCTGAACCTTGCACATACCTTGCTGCATAACGTGCACGGACCTTGCATTGACCCAACCCTGGAGCGGCATCGACCTAACCCGAAACCTGCACCAACCTCAACCCCAAGCCAGCTTAGACCTCGGCCCTGCACCTGCATAGACCTTGGTCAACTTGCACTGACCTCTAGCCTCCAACTGCACAGACCTCTTCCGATGTGCACTGAATTTGCCCAGCCTTAGTTCTGAACGTGCATTGACCCTAGTTCCCGTGTGCACTGACTTCAGTCCCCTTGCCCCGTGCACATGCACTCTCCTTCACTATCTCTCTCTCATATTGTCTCTCTCTCCCTCGTCCTCACCATCTCACCACCTCTCTCATACCGTCTCTCTCTCAATTTCCCCCACCGTCTCACACTCCCACTGTCTCTCACACCCCCACCGTCTCTCTCAGCGTCTCTCCCTCTCTTGCCCACCGTCTCTCTCTCTCTCTCTCTCTCTCTCGCTCCCAGCGTCTCTCTCTTTCGCCCCCACCATCTCTCTCAACATCTCTCCCTCTCTCATCCATCGTATTTCTCTCCCTCTCTCACGCTCCCAGTGTCTCTCCCTCTCTCTCTCTCCGTCTCTCGCGCTCCCACCGTCTCTCTCTCTCTCCGTCTCACGCCTTCACCGCCTCACCTTTCCCCCACCGTCCCATCCTTCTATCCCACCGTCTCACCTCACCCTGGCGTCTCTCTCTCTCAGCGTCTCACCCCTCTCTCCCACCGTCTCATCTTCCTCCAGCGGTACACCATCCCAGCCCCAGGCCTCCCCCGGTACACCCTGGCTATACCTTGGCCGGCACACCTTCTCTGGCCCTTCCTCGGCACGCACCATATGCGGCCCTGTCCGGTACACTCTTCCCTCCCCAGGCCTTCCCCGACACGCACCATACGCGGCCCCGTCCGGCACACTCTCCCAGCCCCTAGCCCGGTGCACCTTTCTTCCTCTCTCTCTCTCCGGTACACCTCCTCTTACCCCTGCCCGGTACACTCTCTTGGCTCCCTCCGGCACACCAGCCCAAGCCCTACCCGGTGCAGTCTTCTACCCCCTTTGTGCCTTATCCAGCACACCCCCAAACCTGCACCGACCTCTCCTTTGTCCAGACCAATTTGTCCAGACTCAATCCCCTTGTGCACCGGCCCCGTCCTCCATTGCACCAACCTCCTCCTAACTCCCAATGGCCCATTCCCCTACGCACATCATAAATGTAAATAAAAGGAATACGATGATAATAGTGAATAAAATAGATCCAAAAATATATATGTATATGAAACATGAAATAAAAGAAGTAAATAAATATGTATGTTTAAACATGTAATAAACAAATACAGGAAAAAGGGAAGTGTGTGCGATAAACAAAAAATAGCAAAACCACTCAAAAAAATATGTAGAAAAGGAAAGAAAAAAAAATTAAAATTCCGATAATGACAAAAATGCTAAGATCCACTCTGCAGCCTCGTTTCTCCTCGCGACCTGGTGTGGAAGGAATATTAATGCCGCCTTTGTAGGTTGGGTCCGGACCTTGGGTATCGTCACAATATGGCCGTGATTCGACACTGCTTTAGGCCGACATCCCAATCAAGCCAGACCCGTCCTCCGCCCGGATCCTCTCCGGTCCATTATTGAAATTGCCGTGCGCTCGGCAGACATCTGAACGGGTTTATTTTGGATTTCACAGCACTCTTATTCACGGACCTTCGTCCAAACATGAAACGGTCCGCGAGTGACCGACATATCTGAATGCTTGTACCCCGATGCAGGCTCCTAGTGTGGTTTATTCCTCTCTGTCCTCTTGCAGTTAGTATTAATTCATTTTAGGCCGTAGGGCCCTTAATTCCGGTAACTAATCAATGGTGTTCCCTCGTATGGGGGATGTAAATGACGCCGTGACCTTTATGGTATGGTGGGATTTGGTCCCGACCCAAACCACACAATCACCTGACGAAGTCAGATCGAGAGCACCAAGGGCTCCCACGAAACCCGAATAAACTGTCACTTTGTGACTGGCACACCCACGCACTTAATAAATACAATAAACAAACAAACCGCGATCTAAATAAAAAGTGCGTCCATATCTGGTCGTCAAAACAAAAAAGCGGGAAGATCGCCTGCCCAACCTGTGCCAAGTCTTCGAAGATTGTGGTGATATGGGCACAAGATGAGATTGATGAACTGCGCCTTTAGCATGTCGAGCGGCAAATTCTATGGTTTTCTGGTCAGATACCGGGATATAGCAATAGATCCCAACAAGATCAAAACAATCTGGAAACTGTCGCCGCCTAAGAATCTTACAGAGCTCAGGTCATTCCAAGAAAGATTGGCTTACATCAAGAGAATCATCTCCAACCTCTCCCAAGGTGTGCACCTTTTGGTAAATTGGTGAAGAAGAACACCCCATTCATATGAGATCAATAATAACAGGATCCTTTTGAACAAATCAAAGAATACCTGCTCACTTTTTTGGTCCTGGGGGAACCTGTCAAAGGAAAGCCCCTCACATTGTATATTGCTGCCATGGACGTCTCCCTAGGAGCCTTACAAGCACAAATTAATGAAGAAGGCAAAGTGCAACTGCTCTACTATCTCAACAGAAAGTTGGTCAGTCCAGAATACCGATATTCTCCAATGGATAAAGTTTGCCAGCCGTTGGTGTTGACCGTCAAAACGTTGAGACACTACCTCCTATCGCACTGGATGGAGCTCATATCTAAATGCGACCCACTCAAATTCCTCCTCAAGTAGTCTGTCCTTTCAGAAAGATTGGGAAAATGGGCACTTCTCAAGATGGAGTTTGACGCCATATATGTCCCACGGAAAGTAATTAAGGGACCTGGTAGCGCATCATATGCTGGTGGACTTGCCCCCCAACACTGAGCTCTCCGACGAAGAAATTCTTATGCCCTAACAAGAAGTGGAAAAAAAATAGAGGATGCCCAGCCTCATAAAGATCATGATGCCCTCGTCGTCAATCTGTCGTGCTGGGAGTTATACTTCGACGGTGCCTCTCGGAGGGTCAGTAAGACCAGCAGCATCACAAGCTTCACAACCGATGCTGGCATCATCTTTGTAATACCCCAAGGTGGAGTTATGTACAATTCATGTGCCCTCATGAAGCCCTTGATCAACAATGAGGTGGAATACGAGGCTCTGATAATCAAACTTCAAATGACCCTGGAAATGGACATCAAATGCATTAAAGCCTATGGGGATTCACAGCTAGTGGGCCGGTAGGTTCTTGGCGACTATGATGTATGAAAGGAGGAGCTAATCCTGTACCATGCCACCATCATGAGACTCAAAGAAAAGTTTCATTTATTTGAAATAAATCATGTCTCAAGAAGTAATAACTCCCAAGCCGACACTCTAGCCAAACTCGCTTCATCCATAAGGCTTCCGCTTGAAGGTGAATTGGATATCACAGTCAAGCACTGAAGGTTGATGCAAGGTATGCTTGATGAAGAATCGAACCTCATTGTCTACGAGGTCAACAATATTGAAGAAAGTAATGCCGCAGAGGAAGAGGATTGGCGGGAGCCGATCATAAAGATAAAGAAAGATTGGCTCCCCCCTAAGTGGGCCCAAATAATCCAATTGTTGTAGGGGGCAGCGTCATACGATCTAATCGGTGACTCCCTCTTCAAACTCATCCATAAAAAGGATAGGTCTGTTCAACTGAGGTGTGTCTCACCGGCACAGGCCAGAGTTATAATGTGCAAGGTCTATTTGGGGCTATGCGGGGCTCATCAAACTGGAGACAAAATAAAAAATATTATCAAGCTCAAAAGATTCTACTGGCCAACTATTGACGTGGATTGTAACCAATACGCCCATACGTGTCATCAATGTCAAGCCTTTGGCTCCATGCCAAGAAGACCTCCTAATTTGTTGCATTCTACGACCCCCACAAGGACATTCACTAAATGGAGTATGGACATTATGGGACCTTTCCCAACATCCTCCAAAGGTCACAAATATATTATGGCCTCAACCAACTATTTCTCCAGATGGGCTAAAGTTATTCCTCTTATAAAAGTAAATGGAGAACTCGTCGCCCGATTTGTCCGACATCACATCATCTATCTATTCAGCATCCCCTAGTCGAATCATGTCGGACAATGGCACACCCTTTAAAAATAAAGCAATATACCAACTGGCGGTCAAGTTCTATATCGACTGGAGAACATTGTCAGTATACAACTCCCAAGCCAACGGCTTGGAGAAAGTTTTCAACAAAACTTTGTGCAAACTCCTGGCCAAGATAATTGGCAATTGCAAGTGCGACTAGGGAGAAAAGATGAGAGAAGCGTGTGTGCCTACTGTACGGCCTACAAAACCCCTACGAGATGTTCTACGTTCTCCCTAGTCTATGGGGCGAAAGCAATAGTCCCCCTAGAGAATGAACTCACATCCTACTGGATAGTAGTCAACATCGGGTTACCGGGTCACAAACAAGGCAAAATTGAAAGAATGTTGAAAGAACTCACTAGTTTGGAAGGCAAAAAATTGGAGGCTTATAAACACCTGTAAATGTAGCAAGCCCGTGTGACATGAGCTTATGACAAGCCTATAAGCTCATAAAGTAAAGAACATTTAAGAAAGGTGACCTCATTATGGTCAAAGAAAAAGAAGTCTTGACAAGCAATATCCCAATTGACGTGGGCCTTATATCATTCAAACAACTTATGAAGGAGGAGCATACATGGTCGTGGACCACAAAGAAACAAGTTGTTCCCTCCACTCAATGGTAAGCATGTGAAGTTGTACTATGCACCTGAGCACGTGTTCGTGCATTGGTCAGCTCGGGATCTGTCCCCTCCAGACAAGGTATATATATATATATATATATATAAATGAGACTTAAAATAGAGGTGTCTCGGCAGACTTAGCCATTCTCATCCAAGGGGTGGCCGAGGGAAAAAAGTCCTTACACCCGACTGAGGTGAAAATTTAAAAGGATATCTCAGGTAAAATTGAGTAACCCCTCGGTGTAAAAACTCGTAAAGAACGTATCGAGAAAAGTTAAAGGGGGGCAGCCTTGATGAAAACCTGAAAGGGCGGTGGAGCTAGTAATGTGAAAAAATTCTCACTTCATTGCAAGCCAACAGTCTTGGCAAACCCTATTCAATGGCTATATCCCCATCGCGGCAGTCGCAGTACAGAAATCAGCCACCGAAGCGTCAAAACCTGTGGCTACACTGTTGGAATCAGCCAACACTTTTTGTCCCACCGTGGCAAGTATGTTGGTGCCTTATGCTTAATTCCAAACCCTTGGTCATCAAATCACAAAGATCGACCAACCCAGACCTACATCTAAACCCCATCGTCAAACCACCAAGGTCAACCAACCAAAACCTAAAACTAACCCTTGGCCATCAAACTATAAAGGTTAGCCATGACCTTAACCTTTCGGCCAGTAAACCACAAGGGTCGATCAATCTAAATCTTAGCCGTCAAACCACAGAGGTCGGCCAACCCAAACTTAAATCTAGATCCCGGTTACAAACCACAAATGTCAACCCACCCAAAACCAAAATTCTAAACTCCTTCGCTATAACCCACAAAGGTCATCATGTTCAAAAAAAAAAACAAAACTAAAATTCCAAATAGCTTGGCTATAAACCATAAAGGTGAACCTCTCCATAACCTAGAAGCTCAAACCCCTTTAGCCATGAATGACAGTCGAAATCAAAACCCCTTTTGACGATAAGTT
Organism: Amorphophallus konjac; assembly: GCA_022559845.1. Classification (NCBI taxonomy): domain Eukaryota; kingdom Viridiplantae; phylum Streptophyta; class Magnoliopsida; order Alismatales; family Araceae; genus Amorphophallus; species Amorphophallus konjac. The sequence continues at coordinate 390,436,447 of CM040126.1, forward strand.
GTCTATAGCAAGCTACAACAGACAACAAGCCATCTACATCAAGCAACTACTACCACAAGCAACAACCAACAAGTCATCTACAACAAGCAACAACAACATGCAATAAGCCACTTGCATCAAGCAACTACAACGATAAGCAACAAGTCATCTACAACGAGTAACCCCGACAACTGGTAATAAGTTGTCGGCAACAAATCATCGGCATGAGCAACATTCACTGATAGCAATAAGCAACATGCGTCAAGCAACAAGTAGCAACAACCAAATTGACAAATTACCATAGCAATATCAAAATAAAAGAAAGGGGCTTAAAGTAGAGATGCCTCAGCAGACTTAGCCACCCCCTTTATGAGAGTGGTTTAGGGTAAGAAGGCCAAAGAAATCCAGCTAAGGTGAAAATCTAAAAAAACTCCTCAAGTAAAATTGGGTAACCTTTCATTATGAAAACTCAAAAGGGCACACTGAAAAAGTTAAAGGGGGTCAGTCTCAATGAAAACTCGAAAGGGCGGTAAGACTGGTAACATAAAAAAATAAAAAAGAAAAGAAAATACAACCGATGCAGCCCCCAATAAAAGAGGGGGTGAAAGGAAACTTAAATCCCAGGTCTGGAGGATCGCTGTGGCTTTTATCCTACTGTCTACAACGTACTTTCACCCTAAAGTTGACTAAGTGGAGTGGGTCCACGTCACCTCCTTAAGGTGATGTGCGCTCTCCTGAGCCCTCCCTTAGGGACACTCATCAAAGAAAGAAAAAGAAGGAAATAAATATGACAACACATTAGGTCAAGCCTATCACTTCTTTCTTTCATTCATTGGCAAAAAAAATGGAGCACGAGACAAGCTCTCAGGACAACTATACAACCAATGGATACTGAATAAATGAAAAGGTTAGTAGAGGGCATCTAGTGTTTGCCAAAAAAATGCTACATAAGAGGAGTGAGAAACAAGGCTATCAAAAAATCGGGGCTAGCTCTTCTTCATCTCCGTGATGTGGACTCACCGAGAAGGCATGTCCTCTCGAAGGGTAGCCACGTCTCGGGAAAGATCCTTTGCCTCGGCCGCCACCTGGTGTCCCTCCTCCTCGTGTCTTCGGGAGGCAGCAAGCTGGTCCAAGACCTTCTCCGTCAAAGTCTGTACGTCATGCCACAGCTTGGCAGCGTGGGAAAGCTCCTCCTAGCTACGAGCATGTGTGGCCTCAACCAAATACTTGCGCCCAGTCATGGTCGCCTCTAATTCGGTGACCTTTGTCTCTTCCCATTGGATCGCCACAGTGTCCTCGCTTTCCACTCCTGGACGGCATGGAGGTGTGCAAAATGGGCCCATAAGTTCCCTAGGGCGTCCATCCAAGGCTCTCTAGAAAACCTAAGATTGTGGTAGCCCTGAGTATAGCTCTCCAAGCTACACCTTAAAACATCAACTGATGGAAGGGGCTCCTGCTGGATCTACCGCTTAAGAGCCTCAATTATGGTGGCAATCATACCAGCATAGCCAAAAGGTTTCGTCGATTGAAGAGTCTCGAGCCACTCAACCCCCAGGGTAGGGGAGTCTTGAGGGTGCTATGAAGTCCCGCCAACCGTAGCTGTAAGAAAGAAAACATGGAGGGAATAAGAAATGGTGATCACATTACTAGAAAAGTAAAAGAGGGAAATATACAAAGACCCAGCCCTGAAAGTTTGTACCCAAAGAGGAGGCAAACTTGGGCTCGACTTCTAAGGCCACCCGGTCTTGAGACTCCAGGGGAGGAGAGCTAGCTAGGGCCGGCCCTGACTCCACAGGTTGGGTGTCCATAGTAGCATTCCCTGCAAGGAAAAGAGTCCACATAACTCAACAAATCATGCTTACCAAGGAAATGAATAGTGACAATAAAGACAAAGGGGGAAGGAAACTTGTTTCCCTGGCACTCCCCTCTCCACAAGCAACAAAAGTGGCCAACTCGATGGCAGTAGGTGCCTCAGAAACAACCTCCCTCTCCTCTCCAGCCGTTTCGAGGGGAATGTGGAACTCCTCAACCCTGAGAGTCATCGCTACCAACTTCGACTGTCCTATGGGCGAAGGAGCTACAAAAAAAACAAAACAAAACAACACACAAAGGGTGGTTAGGGTCACCATCGGGCATTAGCCAAGTATCCGGTACAAAGAAAAAAGAGAGAGAAGGAGGGGTGAGGAAGAATTTCCACCTATGAAAGCACTCGCAACAAGAAGGGCCTCCACTAAAGACACTCCAAAGGTCTAGGAGTTGGAAGTCATCTCATCGTCTATAGTCTCGTCTTGACCCTCTGAGGAGGCCTCGAGAGAGGTCCCAAAAATGCTCTTAGAAGTACCGGGAGAGGATGATGATGTCCCTACCAGTCATAAAGATATCAAACATAATGCTATGATAAGAACATTAATATAAAAGGAAAGATAGGAGAAAAGGCAACGTCTACCGGTAGAGCTACTCTCGCTGGAGACAGCCTCGATGCCCACATCCTTCTCCAAACCCTTCATAGAAGCCTAAACAGTGGACCCCTTGCCAGAAGTTTCTATAGCCGAAGGGGTTTGATCATCCCCTAGCGAGGTGTGCACTGCTATAAAAAAATATGTAGGTGTCGTAAGCGTCAGCCAAAGAAAGATGAAGGGGAAAGAAGGAGCAGCCAGTAAGACCAAGAATAAGTTATTTACCTGAGGCGTCCCCGTCTTGGGGTTCTACCAAGTTAATAGTGCGAGCCAAAAGTGCAGGTACAAAAGGTGGGATCACATGGTCCATCGCTCTCGCTCCCAAGGGCTCAACTTCGGCAGTGTTAGCAATAGTGAGCGCGGCATTGCTCCTGGCCACCGAATAGACCTCAAAATTGGGGAGCTCTATGTCTAGGCCGATCGTAACGAGCTCACAAACCATATCAATAGCGACCGTCAACTCTATAGTTGCACACAAAAAAAGGAAAGAGGGGAAACCTCATATGTTAGTACAACAAATGATGAAATAAATCAAGGTGAAGAAATCACCTACATCTAAGTGTCAGCAAGACACTTACTCAGGCTGCCCTTCATTTCCCCACTCTCCACCCACCGAGTCGGTGAACCCTCCCCTACTTGAGGAGGATCGGGGACACTCCCTACTTGCTCCCCTAAAAAAAATATATGTGAAGATATCGCCAGTTGTCTTCGTGGAAAGAAAAGAAAAAAGAGAGAAAAAAAAAAGATAACATAGGTTGTGCTAGTAAAGGGTGCCATACCAAGCAGTCCGATCATGGAAGCCTTGCCTGTTTTAGTGGGCAGAGAGGTGCCAGTCACTGGCGTAAAATCCCTTATCAAGTGGAGCAACTTGTCAAGATCTATGTCGTAGTTCTCCACCTCCGCCTGTGAGGGATCCTTATTAAGGGTGGGGGAGAAACACATCTCCACCCTAGCCTCCAGCGGACTTGAAACAAAGGAAGAAAAGGAAAATCAGCGTGAGGTCAAGTCAAACGCTAAGGCTGAAAACCACAAAGGTAGATAGCTCACTGGGCGCCACCTGCTCCTCTAGAGTCGCCTTCTCGGTCTGTGCCGGGGAGGCTGGCTGGCTAACTTCACTGCTACCCTTAGCCCATTGCTGTTTCAAGGGGAGAAAAGAGTCCTCGGCTGTATCGTCCACAGGCGTTCCCGCCAAAGGGGTGGTCTCCGAGGCAAGGTGTGATAATGAAAAAGTGATATTGACATAAACAAAAAAAAAATACAACTAAAGGAGATGTATATGCAAAAAGGAGACAAAAAGTCACAAAGACAATGTCTCACAGGTGGGTCCAAAAGGGGTTGGCGGCATTAGAACCATATACTCCAACTTTAATCCAATAACACGAGCACCCTTCTTCACCGCCTCCTGAAGCTCCTTCAGTGTGCGGGCCTACTCTGTGAAAGGAATATATTCCACAGGGCCAGCTGCCCCAACAACATTGATGATATGCCGCCTTCAGTGGGTGATAGCAATATCATCAAAGTTGCCCTCATGCAGCAAGCTAAAAGAAGAGCTCTCCCTCGTGTAACCACAGTTTGCATGAAAATGCTCCCACCAGGAATAGGGTCTTGAAGAGCTCGTGGAGACGCCTTTTTGAGCAAGAACAAAAGAAGCTGACAGATGTCTCAAGGGGTTGATAGCCCCGATGTAAGACCGCCACTCAACTGTAGAGGAACGGTCCACTCACTACCAAAGCCTGGAAATCCTCTCCATGTCCCAACGGGTCTAGGGAAAATGTCGACGAACAAACTCCGAGTTTAGGGAGATCAGAGGCAAATCCTCCCTGAGCAATTGCTATTCCTCCGCCTTCCTTAATGCATGTGCTTCTGGCGAAAAATGATTGTTGTGGTTAAACCATCATCTGACAAAATAAATATCAATGATCTAATTATTCTTTATGCCCAAGTTTGACACATTATCAAAGTTAAAGTCGTAGGCATTGACCAATAAATAATAGTTAGAAATGCAATAAGATCACCTTGGAACTCAAGGGGAGAATGATCAATAAAATAGGGGCTTTGTGACCCATTAGATTTTACCAATTAAAGCACCAAATTTTAACTAATTTTTTGTAGAAAATGCTTAAAGAAAGCTCACCACAGATTTTGTTATTATTTACTTTTGTGTAAATAGCCATAACAAAAATACTTATGAATGTAGGTGCTTGTCACACACTGACGTGGCATGTCAGATGCTCCAGAGGACAGCTTGCCCTTATGTAATTTGGCAAGCGAAGTTGTCAAATGGTGTTGATATCTGTATTAAAGAAACCGCGGGGTTCAAACGCATTGATTTGATCGATGAGTTTGATGTTTTCACCACGTGTTTCAACTGGTTGGTCTAGTACATGTCAGCAATGCCCACTTCATAGTAATTCCTGATCTAATTATTTTTAATAAGTCCTTCAAGGTACTATATAATAATAAAACCACCCTTCTTAAATGATAGGACGGGCTTCAGACATAGCACTGTTAAGGTGCTTTAAACAAACGTGTGACGTGATAATTAATGATTTGTTCTTTTTTTAACATCAAATGTCTACCAGGTGATCCTAAATATTTAGCTAGAAGTGAATCTGGATAATGCCAAATTTTCGATAATACATCGGAAAATATTCTTTTTTGCGGTAATTTAAAATTTATGCAAAGGGGGTGCAACATAAAACTGTTGAAAAAGACTGTTGGGTGGAAGGACAAAGAGATGAGTACAGATGTTATTGGTATTACTACGTTAATTACGATGCTTCGCTTCCGTCACGTGTCTATTGGAGTAGACCAAGTCAGGACCATTCTTCTACTTTAGATATTTTACATATATACCCTCCACAAAGTTGTAACAGTGTGAAATATCTCTTACATTTTTAATATTATGAGTATACTCTTTAAAAAGAAACTCTCTCCCTTAACCCTTTTGATGTCCTGAATGTCATTCATAGGGTGGCGCAATTTTACATATGGACACTGTGGGAAGGATAAGCACGACTTTTTTTTAATCTAAAAAGGATTTGTATAATATAAATGACTTACGAGGTCCTTTAGCTATAGTTGAAATTATGACACGATGTGTAGGTGGATCGAGGTTTGACGGTTTGATATACTAATCGTATCAATATTTTATTGATACGATATGATATGATATTATATCGTATTATATCACAATGAATCAAGTATATAATAAATATTTATTATAATAAATTTTTTATTAAAATCTTGTGTAAGTTAGTTAGTTAGAGAGTGATGCACGTAACCGTGATATTCACGGTTTGAATCTCACGATAAAGTTCTATTGACTTTTTCCCCTTAATAAATGTGAAAATTAAAAAAAAAACATTCCACCCATCTTTCGAACTTAGGATGTACTGTTACAAAACCCAGCCCATGTCAACTAAGCTACCAACATCAATCGAACATAAGATAAAATATATAATAGTTAAATAGATATTTGTACCGTATCGATCACGTATCCCGAGTCAATCGTATTGATGTTCGACTAGTACGATCTAATACATACGATACGTAATGTATCAAACCGATACGTCAAACCTTGACGTGGATAACATATTTAATATTGAGTCTACTAGTCAAGGTTCATTCTTGGGAATCCAGAAACTTGTATCATAATAAACTTGTATTCTAAAAAAAATAAAAGTAGGTTTGTCAAGTTGCGCATACTTACGGATCAAGTCGTATCATGGATTAGTCATTAGTTATTACGATACAATGTTGTTATGCATCGAGATAAAAAAATAAAAAATATCTATTATTTACATATTTATTATAAATAAAATTATTAATTAATATATTCAAATGATTTATTGGTTTAGTTGATTAGGGTGAGTAGTTAAATTATGGTGAGATATTGAGTTCGAAACTTATAGTTGTTCACATTGTCTTTTTTTTTTTTGCTTCCATTAAAAACTAATGAAGAAAATAAGGCAAAAACCCCTTGCAAGGTTCAAACCTAATACCTCACATTGTTATATTTAAAAATATATAAATAACGTTAATCATATAACGCACCGTCTATATTACTCATTAACTAGTACGATCTAATACGTGCGGTACGTAATATATCGGATCGATACGTAAAATCTTAAGTCATACATGCTAAATATATACTCTCTTATTTGAAAATTATGTATTTAGTCCTCTTAAATCACAGTTATTCATTTGATTTTATCGATGATAGTACATGTTTATAGTTGTTGTCATTTTCTTTAATTCTCGTGAACTAAATATAATCAGGAAAGAATTATATATAAACCAAAGTTATACGTACAACCCACCATAGTTTCATCCCATAAATAGTTCTAGCTAAGGTTTTCCGACTCAGGCGTACCACATTGCATCTAGGGAACCCCAGTACCCAGTCCACTCGAGATCTGTCATATCAGATCGATCGGCCGGCGACGATCAGGTCGATTTTCAGAATGTTTACATAGTGGGGGAGGCAAATCCATTATTGGAGAAGCTTAAGGCGGCGGATTTGGCCGGATTCAAGGTGGTTCAAGGTAGATTCAAAGCTACTGCTAGAGTTCGATCTAGAACTCCGACGGTGAGAGCGACGATGACTATTGGGGGGGAAGCTCCGTGAGCAAGGGGAGGGGGGGTCATCGGGGTGGGGTCTACAGGCAGGGGGAGAGGGGCACTGAGGTGGGGGTCTTAGAGTGCGAGCTGAGGAAGGGGCTGCCGTGGTGGGGGCTTACCGGAGTGGGGGAGGTGGGCTATCGGGGTTGGGGGTGGTCAATGAGCAGGGCCAGGGGGTTGCTGGGGTGAGGGGTGGGCATCGAGGTGGGGGAGAGGGGTTGCTAGGGTGGAGGTGGGGGGACTAGGGGAGCACAGGGGGGACACAACTACGATTGAGTTAGGCCGATTCGCATCTAGCTTGTGTGTACCTGTTGAGCCCATAACTTTTCTCAAATTAATCAAGATAAATAAAGTTAAGGTGATGGGAATCGACGCCGAGCATGTACATTTTATTTTACATTTGTGTCCTTTAGTTTATTTTTATATCCATGGGAAAGTATAAGCGCAATTGTACGGCTTTGTAAGCCAATACGTCATTCCCTTGGATTGCGTAGGTTTTTGTGCAAATGTGTAGTAGGTCCAGTTAGGGGGCCCCCTCCCCTTCCTCATTGGTCCACCTCATCCATGTGGGGCTGGTCAACCATCCTAGGTGGCCATCTAGAATGTTTGAATGCTAATTGACCACATGGGAGACAAAGGGGTTAAAATTTCAAAGGTAGGCCACCTATCTTACCTACCTAGTCAAAGGAGTGCTCCATTCATATGTAATTTATTTTTTTTGAGTTTTGACCACATGGGGGATGAAAATGACATATTTCCCAGGAAATTATCAGCCCCCCCACCCCTTGCTATTTTCTATATAAACCTATGTATAGTGTCATTAGAGATTAATGAAGAAAAATTTGTAAAATTGGCTTGAGCCATTGAAGGGTGTGCCCTTGTTCCTCTCTCCCCCTGGTGTTCTTCTCCTCAAACCTCAAGTTCTAGAGTGTATCAATCTTCTATCTCCCCCTCTCAACCTCCGGTGATCGTTTGTGCCGCCGCCGCCGCCGTTCGTGCCGCCTTCGAGCCGCCACGGGATCGTCTTCGGTTTTCTGTCCTGCTGGACAGAGGTGTAGTTCGTGAATTCCTGAAGCCAGCCACGAGCTCAGATCGATTTGGAATTTTGAGGGTTGGTTCCTATCTTCTATCCCATTCTCCACAAAAAAATCCAGGTTCAAAAGCCACCGTTTCATATCTTTACCATTTCGTTCAACTCTCAATCTCAGATCTGTTCTGTCAATGTCTACAGTGAAAGTAGCCTTGCGTTCTCCACCTTCGACCACCCTTTTGAATTTTTTTAGACCTCCCAATTTAACTGGGTGTTCTGTCCATCGTCCCCTACCACCACAATTTTTCTTAAATTTTTATCATCCTTCTACCTATTTTTACAAATTCATGTTCTACCGGAGTATAGTACTTTCAGTCAGATCCCAGATCCGATCTTTGTCCAGTAAACAAATCACAGAAAATCATAGACACATTCAAACGTGTCCAAACCAATTTTCCTGTCTTCCCAACTCCATTTCCAACAACTTCTCTGAAGAACACAACCCAAGATTCGACCGTCTACCTCACGGTCAAAGGCAATCCATAGTCAAGTTCTCTGCAGGTCTGAGTCTTCGGTTACTGTACAACAGGAGATTGCAAATTCTATAAGTCAAGATACGAGCAGATCTAGGCCAGATCTTTGGGCCTAGGTTGAAGAGCTTCAAGCTAGCTTTCCAACGGCGCCAGTCTCGTGTCGATCCGACATCGGGGCTGATCGCAGCGCCCATTCTCGCCGGAGCGCGCGCCGAAATACAGAACCGGCAGATTTCTGATCGGGTACCGACATGTGCCGAACGGAGCCGCCGGGCCTCCAGCCGGTGAACCAGCGTGCCGCCATCCCAAGGAGCGACCCTTCGGGAACCACCACTACAGCGGTGCCATCGGGTCTCACACGGCCCCTCCGGACCGCACGTGGACCCCACCGTCACGTGTTCGGGTGTTGCCGAATCAACGCAAGAAGCCGCCCGTCAACCCGAATTCGGTCCTCCCGGACCCCATTGTGTAGCCCTTTATCTCCCTGTGTGGAGTGGGCAGCGGCTTGCATTTCTGTAATATTGTGTAATATTGTTCCGGGAGTACGATTTTTTGGCCGGGCCCGTCTTCCCCACGCCGAGCGTGTGGAGGTATCGTTCTCGCTCCCTACACTCGGCATTTGCTTATTTTCTTATATACGTGTTTATGCCGCTGCTAGAGAGCATGCTTTAGGTCCGTTAGCTCGCAATATTATCATTCACCGCTGCTGCGAGAGAGAGCGAGACCGTCCCCGTGACCCGATCCGGGCACGAGAGTGCAAATCGACCACCCTAGCTCTTGCCGGTTTCTCAACCGTGCACATCCGACGCTTCCCTCATCAAGGGACGATCGCGAGCTTGTCGTGTCCGTGGTCCCGTCCCGCATCAATTTGGTATCAGAGCGAGTTTGAGTCTAGGGTGTCCAAAACAAAAAAAAGAGTGTCATGTACGTCTGGTCATTAGTCATTGTCTAAGTCGTGTTTAGGGTCATCATTGTTTTAAAACAAACAAAAAAAAAGTGTCTTTTGGCATCGCATCCCTTTACTTGGTATATCAAAAGGTGTTGTCCGAACCTTAGGCTACGCCTATCGGGAAGGCCGCACACTTGCGCGAGTGATCTTCGGATCGCTTATCTCCGCCACGTACCGAGTCTTGGTCGTCATGTTTAGGGTTGTAGTTCATTGTCTAGGTGGTTCATCTACTAGTGTCGACATGCCCACCCACTAGTCCCTAATCCCCATGGATTCCCAAACACCCGGATGGTGGAGATACTATCTCAAATGGAAGGACCACCCGAACCACCCCACGAGGCCCGAGACCCGGGACTTCTACGGGTCCGATGACCCGAGTGTCTATCTAGAATGGGAAGCCATCATGGACGATTACTTCGAGGTGTACATTATGTACGGGCCCATGCAAGTCGATGTTGCCAAAAGGTGACTTTTTGGTGAAGCCGCCGCAACTTGGAGGAACATCAAATATTGGAGGGAGGATAGGGATCTAAGGCCCATCGAGTCATGGTGGGAAATGAAGAGAGTGCTTAGGAGGGCCTACTTGCCCCGCCCACCTACCTCCAACCACGGAGGTCATACCACTCACCCACCCCACCAACTCACCCACAACCAAGTGGGCCACATCGATACCCAATCCCACCCCTTCACCGCCGTCCAAGCCCAACAAAGCGACCCCAATCTAGTGGCCCGCCCAAGCACCTCCAACCAACCTCCCCTTGGCACCCCCATCCCAACCCACTCAAGTACCTCCAACCGAGTGGAAGCCCCGCTTATAGCCGAGCCTAAGACCACACCTAGGTCGAGGGACAAGGAGCGAGTCCACCCCAAGGTCCCTACTCCAACCCGCTCCTTTGAGGAATGCAAGAAAATGATTTCGGATTTGTTGGAAAGGATAAGTGCTTCTTCACCTCTCATAGGTGCTCCATCACCACCCGCTCCTTCCGAGCTCTATTCGAAACCTTCTTCTTTGGAGCTACCAAAGCCCGAGCCACCCGTGTTTCTTACGGGAACACTTTACATAGCCGAGCCACTTCTTAGTTGGCTCAAGGATGGCTTGGTCCCACATCCCTTTCCATCCATGGACCCCATCCTACCTATAGTGCCGGTCAACTCATTCCATACCACATTTCGATCTCGTCACCATGTTGATACGTTGGATGATCTTGTCATGGGATTAGATTCACAATGGGAGTTGACGCATCTTTTGGCCCGAGACTTTGACCAACCCGCTAGTCTTAGCTTCACCCATCCGGCCTTCGGGTCCATTACCTCCGAGTGCACCGTGGGTTGTGTCACCACGGAGGTTCTTCTACTTCTCCCGTTACCGGACGAGCCCGAATTCATACCCTTTTGTCCGAGGGAGGAATCATACTTCTTTCCTATGATCCCCGTCCCACCCGTTACAATTCAAGAAGGTGACTACCCACATCTTCAAAACATCTACACATGGGACCGTGACTTGTGGGAACCCATCACAAGGGGTCATACCTTCTTTGACCCTTTTGACCCCTTCACTATTAGGCTTCCTGAGTTACCACCCGTATTCCCCTTCTTCAAGGAAGCCCACTTTTATGCCCCTTCCTCTCAGGATGGTCCATCTACATCAACCAACCCCGACCCACCTACACCCGGCCCTTCTAAATCACCCGAGTCGCCCACATTCAAAAGACCATCCATGCATAGCCACACCCGACGTATAAGTGTTTCCCATGCCATCCATTCCCAGTTGCATAACATGCATGCATGGCACATATTCGGGTGTCCTGGTCCGCCGTCACCCATGTACGGGTCGGACTAACATTAGGTGTGTCTAGGGTCATATATGAGTCCGTGTGTTTTCCTTGTGTGGTTTGTTTTGTGTGGTTTGTTTGCATGGTTTGTGTGTATTGCATGGTGAGTCTGCATGTGTCTTGTGCAAGCTCGTTGTCGGTCTCTTATGAGTAAGAGGCGAGTGGACTCACTTGATGAGTATTGGGTCGATTCTACATCTATACCCGGATCAGTCACCTATTGGGACTCAGCGGTGATTCCTAGTGAGTCTTCAAGCTGCTTCCTTCCCTTTTGAGAGTACCCCACTCGGAGTGTCCACCTTTAGCCCACAGCAGTTTGTGCATATCGAGTATATATGGAATGAGTAGGTGACGGTCACTTGGAGTGGAGCGTACCCGCGTTACTTGGCACGGTGACGGATCCGCCGGAGTATTCGAGCATCCTTACCCCTACTCGACGGGGTCGAGTTCCTCCCACCCGGGGAGAGTTGATGGGAATCGACGCCGAGCATGTACATTTTATTTTACATTTGTGTCCTTTAGTTTATTTTTATATCCATGGGAAAGTATAAGCGCAATTGTACGGCTTTGTAAGCCAATGCGTCATTCCCTTGGATTGCGTGGGTTTTTGTGCAAATGTGTAGTAGGTCCAGTTAGGGAGCCCCCTCCCCTTCCCCATTGGTCCACCTCATCCATGTGGGGCTGGTCAACCATCCTAGGTGGCCATCTAGAAGGTTTGAATGCTAATTGACCACATGGGAGACAAAGGGGTTAAAATTTCAAAGGTAGGCCACCTACCTTACCTACCTAGTCAAAGGAGTGCTTCATTCATATGTAATTTATTTTTTTTGAGTTTTGACCACATGGGGGATGAAAATGACATATTTCCCACGAAATTATCAGCCCCCCCACCCCTTGCTATTTTCTATATAAACCTATGTATAGTGTCATTAGAGATTAATGAAGAAAATTTTGTAAAATTGGCTTGAGCCATTGAAGGGTGTGCCCTTGTTCCTCTCTCCCCCTGGTGTTATTCTCCTCAAACCTCAAGTTCTAGAGTGTATCAATCTTCTATCTCCCCCTCTCAACCTCCGGTGATCGTTTGTGCCGCCGCCGCCGCTGTTCGTGCCGCCTTCTAACCGCCACGGGATCGTCTTCGGTTTTCTGTCCTGCTGGACAGAGGTGCAGTTCGTGAATTCCTGAAGCCAGCCACGAGCTCAGATCGATTTGAAATTTTGAGGGTTGGTTCCTATCTTCTATCCCATTCTCCACAAAAAAATCCAGGTTCAAAAGCCACCGTTTCATATCTTTACCATTTCGTTCAACTCTCAATCTCAGATCTATTCTGTCACTGTCTACAGTGACAGTAGCCTTGAGTTCTCCACCTTCAACCACCCTTTTGAATTTTTTTAGACCTCCCAATTTAACTGGGTGTTCTGTCCATCGTCCCCTACCACCACAATTTTTCTTAAATTTTTATCATCCTTCTACCTATTTTTACAAATTCATGTTCTACCGGCGCTACAGTACTTTCAGTCAGATCCCAGATCCGACCTTCATCCAGTAAACAAATCACAGAAAATCATAGACACATCCAAACGTGTCCAAACCAATTTTTCTGTTTTCCCAACTCCATTTCCAACAACTTCTCTGAATAACACAACCCAAGATTCGTCCGTCTACCTCACGGTCAAAGGCAATCCATAGTCAAGTTCTCTGTAGGTCTGAGTCTTCGGTTACTGTACAACAGGAGATTGAAAATTCCATAAGTCAAGATCCGAGCAGATCCAGGCCAGATCTTTAGACCTAAGTTGAAGAGCTTCAAGCTATCTTTCCAACGGCGCCAGTCTCGTGTCGATCCGACATCGGGGCTGATCGCAGCGCCCATTCTCGCCGGAGCGCGCGCCGAAATACAGAACCGGCAGATTTCCGATCGGGTACCGACCAGTGCCGAACGGAGCCGCCGGGCCTCCGGCCGGCGAACCAGCGTGCCGCCATCTCAAGGAGCGACCCTCCGGGCATCTACCACTACAGCGGTGCCACCGGGTCCCACACGGCCCCTCCGGACCGCACGTGGACCCCACCGTCACGTGTTCGGGTGTTGCCGAATCAACGCAAGAAGCCGCCCGTCAACCCGAATTCGGTCCTCCCGGACCCCATTGTGTAGCCCTTTACCTCCCTGTGTGGAGTGGGCAGCGGCTTGCATTTCTGTAATATTGTGTAATATTGTTCCGGGAGTACGATTTTTCGGCCGGGCCCGTCTTTCCCACGCCGAGCGCGTGGAGGTATCGTTCTCGCTCCCTACACTCGGCATTTGCTTATTTTCTTATATACTTGTTTATGCCGCTGCTAGAGAGCATGCTTTAGGTCCGTTAGCTCGCTATATTATCATTCACCGTTGCTGCGAGAGAGAGCGAGACCGTCCCCGTGACCCGATCCGGGCACGAGAGTGCAAATCGACCACCCTAGCTCTTGCCGGTTTCTCAACCGTGCACGTCCGACGCTTCCCTCATCAAGGGACGATCGCGAGCTTGTCGTGTCCGTGGTCCCGTCCCGCATCATAAGGTGACTCAGTGATGGTCAGAATATGACACAAAACTAGCATCGTCACCCCAAGGAGTCATCTTCGAACCCTGGGAATTAGGGGTGAGCACGGTTTTGTTTGGTTTAGTTTGAAGAGAATTTTTCTCAAACTAAACCGAATCGAATTAAGGCTTCAATCTGAACCAAATCAAATCAAACCACTTTGAAATCAAACCAAATCAATTCGGTTTGGTTCGATTTGAACCATATTCATCTTTCCTTTTAGAAATAGATTGGATTCAAACAAGAGTAAAAAAAAGTAGGGTAAAAGAATTTCTACCAAATAAAGTAAATATTAAAAAAACAACATAAAAAGTTATAACTTGTAAGAATAAACTCTATAACATTTTCACATAAAAAATCAAGAACTTCAGTTACAGTAAAATGGAAGGTGATTTGAAACATATTTCATAAAGTCGGAAACCCCATTAGGATGACGGGGATTTGACCTTTTGAATTAGAGTTTATAGTTACATATACATTTATATTAACTCGACAAAAATATCCTTAAATTCAGATTATTTGGTTCGGTTCGATTTTTTGAACTTCAAAATTAAATCAAAGCAAATTTTTTTAATACGGTTCGACTTGAACCCTAACCGAAAATTTTTAAATTTCAACCCAAACCAAACCGAACAAAATCTATTGGTTCGGTTTGATTTTCAGGTTGAACTCGAATAATGATCACCCCTACTGAGAATCCCAGTCAAGTGTCCCATCATATTCACCAAACAATTGAGACAATTGAAGTTAATTCAATTCAACGACAACCAATAGAGGACACAAAGCCTAGCGTCGTCGTGAGGCCGAATAAATTTTCGAATCCCAAGAATTCTCGTCGGATGTTCGGAGTTAAAGAAAAAAAATCTCAAAAGTAAGGAAGCAATCGAACAAGGATATCCTTCACACCTGTGGAATGTTCTGCATGTGTCTATGAGGCGGCCCAACATGACGGAGGCTCCTCCTCTCGACGAACAGCAGGGAGGAAGCAAGATAAAGCATAAAAGGATGAGTCATTTTCCCCTTTCCACATGGCTAAATACCAAAAAAACCAACAAAAAAATTGAAAATGGGGGGCTTTTATAGATGCCCCTCTCTCCCCCTTTACTACCTAGTCACTCGGACCCATGTCTGTGGCCGGTTGGCACCTCCCGGGGTCAATCGACCCCGAATAGGTCCTCCCGGACTTATCTAGGGTCGATTGCCCCTCTCTGTGGTCAATTGACCCCGGATAGGCTCCCCTTGGCTTATCGGGGGGTTGCTTTCCCTTTTTCGGGGTCAATTGACCCCGGATAGGTCCCCGAGACCTACTTGAGGTCGATTACCCCACCTTCCGAGGTTAATCGACCCCGGATAAGTTCCTCAGACCTATCCGGGGTCAATCGACCCAGGATAAGCCCCCCCAAGGTCTATTCAGGGCTAGTTGCCCCACCTCCCAAGTCATTTGATCCCGAATAGGTTCTCTTGGGGACCTATCTGGTCCTGAGTGACACCCTAACCTCTATAAATACCCCCCTACGACCCCACTCAGACGAAAGATGGAGGAGAAGACATCTCGGAAGACACTCACTCGTAGGTGCATTTGGAGGATTTGTGTTTTTTGCGTTTGTGAAGGCTTACTCAAGGGTATGATTTATAAATACCATGGGGTTTTGCATTTATGCCCCTAGAGATTTTGTTATGTATTTTTCTATATATTTTAGCGGTAGAAGTATTGTATTTTTTGAATTAATTAAAAATTATGAAAATACACTCAAAATTATAAGAAAATCATACAATGTCTTATAATTGCATAAACACCCTTTGAAATTTATGAATTGTATATACATCCCATATTTTTTGTGAAAAAGTCATGTAAATCTATAATTTGTTGGCATACCCTTGTACTTTCTAAGAAACTACGTGGTTATGCAAATATTTCTTGTTCTTTTCAAGAGTTGTAAATACTTTATCTTTCGTTCAATTACGTGGATCCTTTTCTCGTATTGAATTTTTTTTTTCGGGAGGCGGAAATCCCCTGCAAGGGGCACTACTCCCTTGACCCTTGCGACTTGATCACACAAGTAGATCTGCGACGTTGCACCGACGAATGCATGGAGGTGGATCACAACCCATAGGAGCTTAAGAAGGAGAAACAATCTCCTAAGTGTTGTTGCAACGTGTCCCTCCATTAAGAAGGTATTTGTGTCTTAACTAAAATTGTACAAAAAGAATCCTCAACCCTTTTAAAGAAGCTTATTGTTGTAGTTGCGACTTTGCCCTTAGCGTCAAAATTTATATTGTGAAGGATAATAGCTCTTCTTTGGTAGTTAAATAAATATGTTTAGACTTTATACCGATGTAAATCAACACTGATTGAGGTCAGTGGACAAAAATCCAGTACTCGAAATCAAATCGTCTGATAAACTAAATCAACGGGATTAACAATGCACATGCTATTTAAATAACTCATAAACGTCCATTCATGCTCAATAAATGAACATGAATCTTTAAAAGTTTCCATGTGCAACAGGTTCCATCGGATCAAGGAGATGTAGATCCAGTGCGGCCAAACTTGGTTCTCACTACATGTGCTATGAATATATTCTCATTTATAAAATCACTTAATAGCACTGTTATCAGAATCGGACCGGACCGACCGGTTCGACTGTGAACCGGTCCAGAAATCGGTCTGATTAAGGTCGGTCCGGTCTAATGTTAAAGAACCGGACGAACCGCAGTTCGACCCGTGAATCGGTCGACCCGATTCACCCTTTAAAATAAAAAAAATAAACATAGAAATATTTAGATATTTAAAATGATATTTATGTGCGAATAAAATTATCTTATTATTATCTTATTATTATTTTTTATCATTTTATTTTAGATATATTTGAAGTTTAAAAGTTTAAAGGGGCGTAGATGTTAATTGTGAAGAGTGAAGATCAATGGAATATTATAAAATTTTAAAGTCAATTTATTTAACCATGTTATTGTTATTTTTTTACTTGTATAGTTACGTAATCATGATTAATAATTATATATGTATATTTTTTTATTTTGATCATTATATCTCATTTATTATTATCTTGAGTTATAGAATCGGGTTAGACTATATATCGATATTATGATAACGTCACGGTTCAAATCGATTTAAACCGAATCAATTCATTGATCGATTCAGATACCGATTCAATTCTGATAATATTACTCTATAATAAAATCTTAAAGACAAATTTCAACGTATTTCGAGTAATTTATGACATGATCTGATCATAGGAATACGGATCACCGAGTCTGTCAACCTTGGTTCCCACCGCATGTGCTATTAATATATTCTCATTTATAAAATCACCTAATAGCGAAATCCGAAATGAAAATTTCAACATATTTAATACAGTAGTCTATGGCATGATCTTATCGTAGGAATACATTTGTTTGACCATTAGTATATACGTAGAGATGTCTGAACTCCCCGTGGTTCATTTTTTTTTGTCCATTTAAAATTTGACCAGAAGAAACAAGGGAGGACACGTCTGCCAGGTGTTGAACACGTGCCACACAAGGCGGTGAAGAAGGTGACGCTTTAATTCTTTACCGTCGCCAATGCCGCCCCAAGACTAACAGAGACGAGGGCGTCAATGAGATGCATCCGATGGACGATGGACGGTTGAGATCTCTCCCCACGATCTCATCTAAATTCGAGGAATCCCACTTGTCCGGGTCCTCCGCGATACCATGCGCGAATGCGTAAGCTATCAGATGATTCAGAATTTCAGATCACCCAAAGTGCTCTTTGCACATGTGTCCCAGAGAATTTTACATATGTGAGAATACTCTTCGAAGACCAGTTATACTCATCTTTAAATCCAAAACAATTTCAGATATCTGATTATGAAATTTGTATGTATGAGAGTTCATCGTATCGATACCCGTCCGACTTGATCATGATCTGGATCGGGTCGGGTCAATCCCGTCTCGCTCCGTCTCGATCTACCTCACTCTGTGTTAAAATAAAAAAAGACTCTTTATATATGTAGTATATATAAAATAATATAAAAAAATAAAAAAACTCTATATATTATATATATATATAATAAAATATTAAAATAACCCGGTCATGACTCACGTCCCGCGCGTCCCGCCCCCGGGCTGAGACGGGTCGAGTCGTGCGGGTCAGATCGACTCGCACCAAGACGATAAACCCTGATATGTATTAATAATCAGATATAAGATATGTGAATATACCATTCAAAGTAGACCAATTTCGAACCTAATTATCCTCTCCTCGTCGAAAAAAAGATAACTACTAAAAAAAATTATCATTCAAAGGGGTTCTACGTAGGTGAAAGTGCTCTTCAAAGCTCATCATAAAGCTTATGAAAAGATAAATCGAAGACCCGGCCTCCACTCATTTATTTTACTAGATCTTCATCATGTTTGGAAATTAATGTTTGATGCCGGGTCTCAATCACCCTAAATCCACTTAATTAAAATCCTCATAGTTAAGTTGTTCAATTAAACTCCAACTCCACATTGTAAGAGTTGTGATTATGTTCATAGGATATGCTATACAATACTGAGACATTGACAATGAGGAACCGGTCTGACTTCCAATCCTCACAATTTGTTCAGGTAGATGACATGTGGAAGCACTCCAAGGGCATGCTTATTAAACAACAGGCCATATTGCATATATTAAAAAGTTAGAGTCTTTATCGCACAAACATGAATAAGTAAGGGGAGTTTCCTTGTAACACGTTATTTTGAATTTTTTAATCTTTCACCACTATTTTAAATGGTTCCCCCACTGCGCGTAGACCGTGGGGCTGCTCCTTCCTCGCCCGTTCCCCACCAGGTCTTCCTCACCTTATCGACTCTCCCTGCTCTCTTTACACTTGCTGACAAAGAGGAAGGGGGAAGAGAGAGAGAAGGAAAGAGAAGGGGGGATATGAAAATGGGTAAAGGGGAAATGTGAAACTTGGGGCACATGCAAACGCCTTGCTTCGTTGTAATCCTCGACAATTCAGCGGCAGAAGAACAACTGAGGATATAATGATATGTGTGCGCCCCTTAATAATGGGTTGGTTGCCTTGTTAGGTCTTGGGGAGGAACCTTCAAAGGTTGGCTTTCTTCATCTTTGCGGAAGCCTCCCGATCGGGACGTTCTTAGTCCTCTCCCACACCCCGGCGACCTGACACCCCCCCCTCATGTGTATTATATTTCCCCGGTTCTAGAAAAAAAATAGTCTTTCTCGACTTCGGGTCTGGTGGCTTTTTCTTTTTCCATTTCGGGAGTCCCCAAGTCCTGAGTTTTTTGTTGATGTCCTGCAAGATGCAGCTTTAAAGGGTGAAAAGGCGATCTGGGTCTTGCTCCGGAGCTGAAATTCCGAGTCTCCACGTCCTTAAAAGGTCGCTTGCATAAATTCTTGGGACCTGATTTGGGGGTCCTGCGCTTTTCAAATTGAGTTCTTGGCTTGGTTTCTTCTTTCATCTTGTGAATTTTTCTCTGTCCAGGTCTGCAGATGGTGGGCAGAGTAGCTTTTGTGATAATATCTCGAGAAACCCTGATCTGGCTTTTACATCTCTATTCTGTTTGATAGGTGGGAGGAAGCTCTAGATCCTGCCGGCGAGATAGAAAGATCAAGCTTTTTGCAACTAGAGGAAGATGGGTCTTTGTTTCAGCAAGGGGAAGGACTCAGAGCAGGCTGGTAATCCCTACAGACCAGCCTCACAGCCACACAAACCCTCTCCTCCTCCTCCGTCACACTACTCCCAGCATTCCCACCACTCTGCACCACCACCACCTGAACCACGTTATGCCCCACCTGAACCCAAGAAGCAGCCACCTCCATCCCCTCCCCGACCTAAACCTGCCCCTGCTGGTGATACCATCCTTGGCAAACCATTTGAGGATGTCAAGGCTCACTACACGCTCGGCAAGGAGCTCGGCCGCGGGCAATTCGGTGTCACCTACCTCTGCACTGACAATGCCACGGGCCTCCAGTACGCCTGCAAGTCCATCTCCAAGCGCAAGCTTGTGAACAAGAACGACAGGGAGGACATCAAGAGGGAGATCCAGATCATGCAGCATATGAGTGGGCAGGCGAACATTGTGGAATTCAAGGGCACATATGAGGACAGGCACTCGGTGCACCTCGTCATGGAGCTTTGTGCCGGAGGCGAGCTGTTTGATAGGATAATTGCCAAGGGACACTACTCAGAGCGGGCGGCAGCGACGATCTGCCGGTCTATTGTCAATGTTGTGCATATATGCCATTTCATGGGGGTGATGCACCGTGATCTTAAGCCTGAGAACTTCTTGCTTGCAACCAAAGATGAGGGGGCGATGCTCAAGGCCACAGATTTTGGGCTGTCTGTCTTCATAGAGGAAGGTAACTGTCTCATTGGCATGCCAACATCAGTTTGGACAGAATCTTTTGATTTTTGACTTTCGCTATTTTCTCAATTATGATAATTTAGGGACTTCTGCAAGATATGTTATTCTAAAATTGTTCAGACTTACCTATGCTGAGATTTCCAAACACTGTTTCAATACTTCTACTAATTTTTGTGGATGTCTACTCATTATTCACCCTTCCTCTATCAGATTTGTTGTTACTGAAGCATTGCTGATTCAATTTAGTGTCTATGGTCATCTTATTACATAATTCAATATGATTTTTTTACTTTCCTTTAAAATATGGCAGTAATGATTGAAAGATTAATACTTCAAACAGTAGTTTGTATTCTCAAAATGATAAATGCAAGAAGAGAATTGGAACATTAAGATCAAGTTCAAAAACTGAGCTGTTACGGTGGTGCATAGTTGAGATGACAGACCTTGCAGATGGCTTTGGAGAAATAAGAACAAATGTTCATTCTGTGGCTCTTTTGAGGTATTGGTGGACCACCTCTTTTGCCAATGTGAAATAGTTGAAGGCCACCTGGTTAATTTACCTCGATTGTATCAGCTTACATGTGGCAGACAGAGATTCAATGAACATCATGGTTTCGTGAAGAGTATGCCCATCAGAAATGAGTAGCGATGGTTGAATATATCATGTGCTGCCTTCCTATGGGTATTGTGGGTTAAAAGGAACAGCAGGGTTGTTTAGGGATAAATTTCAAAGTCATCAAACTTCTTTTCAGGGAACAGTAAACTCTCATGGAAGCATTCTGAGCCTTTTCAACCGGATAGGAATTTTGAGTGACTCTACAGTCATGCGGAAACATGAGGGATGGGGAGATTTTGTAATATGATATTTAAACACTCTTTTGTATGTTCCTTTAGTTATGATGCTGAGATAAGTAAACACGGAAATGGTACTGTGTTTTTGAGCCCTGTAATGTTCACTTTCAGATCTTGTTTTAATGAAATGTGGCCATGCCACCTTCCAGAAAAGAGGCAGTATGTCAGCTGAATAACATCAAAAACAAACTAAAATAATAATATTTTTGGTTAATTGCAAAAATAGGCCTTTTAAATGAACCATTGCACAATTGCCATCCTTAGATAGCACCAACAATTCACCTCGCTTCAGCCAATCTTGTCTAGGCGATTTGCCCAGGCCACGGTGATGGGAATCGACGCCGAGTCTGTACCTTTTATTTTACATTTATGTCCTTTTAGTTTGTGTTTATATTCTTGGGAAAGTATGTACGCAAATGTAAGGCTTTATAAGCCAATGAGTCATTCCCATGGATTGTGTGGGTTTTTGTGCAATTGTGTAGTAGGTCCAGCTAGGGGGCCCTCAGCCCTTTCCCATTGGTCCATGTCATCCATGTGGGGCTGGTCAACCATCCTAGGTGGCCATCTAGAAGGGTTGAATGTCAATTGTCCACATGGGAGACAAAGGGGTCAAAATTTCAAAGGTTGGCCACCAACCTACCCCTTGGTCAAGGGGGCGCCCCCTTTCACTAGGATTATTTTATTTTTTTGTGTGTCATTCACACTTAATCCCAGCCCTCCATCCCCCATCCCTAGATCCAAGGGTCTACAATTGATTAGATACATAGCATATAAAAGGTTGTATTTTCCATTTGTTAGCATTAATGAAAGGAAATTGTTGGAAAATCAAGAGTGATTCTTGTGCCCCTCCCCTCTCCCCTGGTGTTCATCTCCTCCAACCCCAAATTCTAGAGTGGTTCTATCTTCAATCCCCTCCCCTCTATCTCCGGTGATCATCTGTGCCGCCGCCGCCGCCGTTCGTGCCGCCTTCGAGCCGCCGCGGAGCCATCTTCAAGGTTCTGTCCTGTTGGACAGGGCTGTAGTCCCCGAATTCCTGCTCTCCACCACGTGAAGATCTCAAGCTGAAATTTTTATGGTGTGTTCCTACCTTGAATCCCCAGTTCCACCTGAATTTTCACGTCCAAATTCCTTCATTTAGTATTTTGCCATTTTCGTTCATCTTTCTCTCCCAAATCTGTCTTGTTTCTATCTACAGTGACATCAGCCCTGTGTTTCTCACCTCCGACCATCTTTTTGATTTTTCCAAACCCTCCCAATTTTACTGGGAGCTCTGTCCACCGTCCCCTCAGTCCATGAATTTTCTTAATTTTTGATCAGCCTTCTATCCATTTTTCAAAAATCGTGTTCTTCTTCAGCTACAGTACTTTCAGCCAGATTCCAGATCCGACCACCTTCCAGTGAAAAAATCATATCAATTCACAGCCACCTCCAATCAGTCCACAAAAAATATTTCCATTTTCCTTGTTCAAAATACTATAACTTTTGTGAAGAGCTCAGGAGCTGAATCGGACATCTACCTTACGGTCAACGGCAGTTATCAGACAAGTTCCCTGCAGATCTGAGAGTTCGACTACTGTACACCAGGAACTCAAAAATTCAGTAAAGTCCAGATCCGTGCATATCCAGGTCTGATCTTCAGGCCTAGGTTGAAGGACTTCAAGAGAGCTTTCCAACAGCGCCAGTTTCGTGTCGATCCGACATCGGGGCTGATCACAGCGTCCGTTCTCGCCGGGGCGCGTGCTGAAAAATAGAAACAACAGATCCGTGGCCGGCTTTTCCGACCGGTGCCGATCGGAGCCGCCCGGCCTCCGGCCGGCGAACCAGCGCGCCTCCATCCTTGGGAGCACCCCTCCAGGTGTCCCCACCACAGTGGTGCCGCCCCGGTCCCACACAGTCTCTCCGGACAACACGTGGGCCCCACAGTCACAAGTTCGGGTGCTGCCGAAGAGACGCGAGAAGCCGCCCGTCAACCCGAATTCGGTCCTCCCGGACCCCATTGTGTCGCCCTTTACCTCCCTGCGTGGAGTGGGCAGTGCTTCATTGCTGTAACAAGTGTGTAATATTATTCCGGGAGTACGGGTTTCGGCAGGGTCTGTCGTCCCCACGTCGAGCGCGTGGAGGTATCGTTTTCGCTCCCTTCTCGGCATTTTGCTTACTTCATATATATTTGTTTATGCCGCTGCTAGAGAGCATGTTTTAGGACCTAGCTCGCTATATTTTTATATCACCGCTGCTGCGAGAGAGAGCGTTACCGTCCCGTGACCCGATCCGGGCACGAAAGTGCGAATTGACCACCCTAGCTCTTACCGGTTTCTCAACCGTGCACGTCCGACGCTTCCCTCGTTAAGGGACAATCACGAGCTCACCTAGAGTCCGAGGACTGCATTCCTCATTCGAGTCGTGTCCGTGGTCTCGTCCCGCATCAATTTGGTATCAGAGCGAGTTTGAGTCTAGGGTGTCCAAAACAAAAAAAAAAGAGTGTCATTTAAGTCTAAGTGTCTAAGTCGGTCTTAGGAGTTGCATTTGCATACCATTAGTCGGTATATAAAAAGGTGTTGTCCGAACGTTAGGCTACGCCTATCGGGAAGGTCGCACACTTGTGCGAGTGATCTTCGGATCGATTAACTCCGCCCCGTACCGAGTCTTGGTGTCTTGTCCTTAGTGTGCATGCATGCCAACCTTGCATAGTCGGTCTAGTGTCATGTCCAAATGGCCTTGTATATCCATTCCTAGGGATCCATTCCCGTATTTTGGCAACTATGGCCAACCCATGTCGACCCGTCCAAGGCGATAGGTCCGTGTCCGAGTACATTTGGGCATATCATACGTATTGGTTGGAACATGGCTTGGGAGAGGAGAGCAACACAGCCGCATTTCAGTTCCGGAGAGGTTTGCGCCTTCACTTCCAGTTAGAATGTCTTATCCGCAATGCATTCTCTCTAGCGGAATCCTATACGGTCGCTCTAGTGGTCGAGCCATTTGAGTCACACTTTTCTCGGTATGGTGGCTTTCGACAAGCATCCACCTCCCAGCCGCCTACACCATGGCCTTCACCACTCGAGAGAGTTCCAATGTCATCCCCCTCTATTTCCGAATTTGATTCGGAATCCTCTCATTTGGAACCACCAAGGCCCGAGCCACCCGTATTTCTAACGGGTACACTTTTCATAGCCGAGCCGCTTCGTCGTTGGCTCAAGGATGGCTTGGTCCCACCCCCCTTCCCATCCATGGACCCCATCCTATCTCTAGTGCCGGTCAACTCCTTCCATACCACATTTCGATCTAGTCATCATGTTGACACGTTGGACGATCTTGTCATGGGATTAGACTTGCAATGGAAGTTGACACATATGTTGGCCCGAGGCTTCGACCAACCCACGAGTCATAGCTTCACCCATCCGGCCGTCGGGTCCATTACCTCCGAGTGCACCGTGGGTTGTGTCACCACGGAGGTTCTTCTACTTCTCCCGCTACCGGATGAGCCCGACTTCATGACTTTGCTTCCGAGGGAGGAGTCATATTTTTTATACACGGTCCCATCTACCATGACGGAGGAAGGTGATCACCCGCACCTTCAAGAATTTCACGATTGGGACCATGTCATGTTGGAATCCATCTCACGGGGTCATACCTTCTTCGACCCTTTTGACCCCTTCACTAGTGAACCTCCCGAGTTTTCATACTCACTACCCTTCTTCCGTGGAGTTCACTATCCCACCTTTTCCACTCGGGCCAAGCAAACTCCACATAGCCATAGGTCCGAACCATCATTCGGGGGTAAGGAAGACTTTGGTTTCCTCGATCCCTCTAAACCACCCGCACCTCCCGGACTTCTCGCATCCAAGCCCAATGTCCATGATTGGTGCATCGTAGTATGTCTAGGAGTTCCCCATGACGTCAACCTCCGGTTACGTCAAATGCATGCATGGCACACATTCGGGTGTCCTGGTCCGCCGTCACCCATGTACGGGTCGGACTAACATTAGGTATGTCTAGGGTCATATATGAGTCGGTGTGTTTTCCTTGTGTGGTTTGTCTTGTGTGGTTTGTTTGCATGGTTTGTGTGTAGTTTGAGAGTCTGCATGTGCCTTGTGCAAGCTCGTTGTCGTTCTCTTATGAGTAAGAGGCGAGTGGACTCGCTCGATGAGTATGGGATCGGTTCTATAGCTACACCCGGATCTAGTCACCTACAGGGACTCAGCGGTGATTCCTAGTGAGTCTTCGAGCCGCCTCCTTCCCTTTTGAGAGTGCCTCATTCGGAGTGTTCACCTTTAGCCCATAGCAGTTCGTGCATATCGAGTATATATGGAATGAGCAGGTGACGATCACTTGGAGTGGAGCGTACCCGCATTACTTGGCACAGTGACGGATCCGCCGGAGTACTCGAGCATCCCTACCCCTACTCGACGGGGTCGAGTTCCTCCCACCCGGGGAGAGTTGATGGGAATCGACGCCGAGCCTGTACCTTTTATTTTACATTTATGTCCTTTTAGTTTGTGTTTATATCCTTGGGAAAGTATGTACGCAAATGTAAGGCTTTATAAGCCAATGAGTCATTCCCATGAATTGTGTGGGTTTTTGTGCAATTGTGTAGTAGGTCCAGCTAGGGGGCCCTCAGCCCTTTCCCATTGGTCCATGTCATCCATGTGGGGCTGGTCAACCATCCTAGGTGGCCATCTAGAAGGGTTGAATGTCAATTGTCCACATGGGAGACAAAGGGGTCAAAATTTCAAAGGTTGGCCACCAACCTACCCCTTGGTCAAGGGGGCGCCCCCTTCCACTAGGATTATTTTATTTTTTTGTGTGTCATTCACACTTAATCCCAGCCCTCCATCCCCCATCCCTAGATCCAAGGGTCTACAATTGATTAGATACATAGCATATAAAAGGTTGTATTTTCCATTTGTTAGCATTAATGAAAGGAAATTGTTGAAAAATCAAGAGTGATTCTTGTGCCCCTCCCCTCTCCCCTGGTGTTCATCTCCTCCAACCCCAAATTCTAGAGTGGTTCTATCTTCAATTCCCTCCCCTCTATCTCCGGTGATCATCTGTGCCGCCGCCGTTCGTGCCGCCTTCGAGCCGCCGCGGAGCCATCTTCAAGGTTATGTCTGTTGGACAGGGTTGTAGTCCCCGAATTCCTGCTCTCCACCACGTGAAGATCTCAAGCTGAAATTTTTATGGTGTTCCTACCTTGAATCCCCAGTTCACCTAAATTTTCACGTCCAAATTCCTTCATTTAGTATTTTGCCATTTTCGTTCATCTTTCTCTCCCAGATCTGTCTTGTTTCTATCTACAGTGACAACAGCCCTGTGTTTCCCACCTCCGACCATCTTTTTGATTTTTTCAAACCCTCCCAATTTTACTGGGAGCTCTGTCCACCGTCCCCTCACTCCATGAATTTTCTTAATTTTTGATCAGCCTTCTATCCATTTTTCAAAAATTGTGTTCTTCTTCAGCTATAGTACTTTCAGCCAGATTCCAGATCCGACCACCTTCCAGTGAAAAAATTATATCAATTCGCAGCCACCTCCAATCAGTCCACAAAAAATATTTCCATTTTTCTTGTTCAAAATACTATAACTTTTGTGAAGAGCTCAGGAGCTGAATCGGACATCTACCTTACGGTCAACGGCAGTTATCAGACAAGTTCTCTGCAGATCTGAGAGTTCGGCTATTGTACACCTGGAACTCAACAATTCAGTAAAGCCCAGATCCGTGCATATCCAGGTTTGATCTCCAGGCCTAGGTTGAAGGACTTCAAGAGAGCTTTCCAACGACGCCAGTTTCGTGTCGATCCGACATCGGGGCTGATCACAGCGTCCGTTCTCGCCGGGGCGCGCGCTGAAAAACAGAAACAACAGATCCGTGGTCGGCTTTTCCGACCGGTGCCGATCGGAGCCGCCCGGCCTCCGGCTGGCGAACCAGCGCGCCTCCATCCTTGGGAGCACCCCTCCAGGTGTCCCCACCACAGTGGTGCCGCCCCGGTCCCACACGGTCCCTTCGGATAACACGTGGGCCCCACAGTCACAAGTTCGGGTGCTGCCGAAGAGACACAAGAAGTCGCCCGTCAACCCGAATTCGGTCCTCCCGGACCCCATTGTGTCACCCTTTACCTCCCTGCGTGGAGTGGGCAGTGCTTCATTGCTGTAACAAGTGTGTAATATTATTCCGGGAGTACGGGTTTCGGCAGGGTCTGTCGTCCCCACGCTGAGCGCGTGGAGGTATCGTTTTCGCTCCCTTCTCGACATTTTGCTTACTTCATATATATTTGTTTATGTCGCTGTTAGAGAGCATGTTTTAGGACCTAGCTCGCTATATTTTTATATCACCGCTGCTGCGAGAGAGAGCGTTACCGTCCCGTGACCCGATCCGGGCACGAAAGTGCGAATTGACCACCCTAACTCTTGCCGGTTTCTCAACCGTGCACGTCCGATGCTTCCCTCGTTAAGGGACAATCACGAGCTCACCTAGAGTCCGAGGACTGCATTCCTCATTCGAGTCGTGTCCGTGGTCTCGTCCCGCATCAATTTGGTATCAGAGCGAGTTTGAGTCTAGGGTGTCCAAAAAAAAAAAAAAAGAGTGTCATTTAAGTCTAAGTGTCTAAGTCGGTCTTAGGAGTTGCATTTGCATACCATTAGTCGGTAAATAAAAAGATGTTGTCCGAACGTTAGGCTACGCCTATCGGGTAGGTCGCACACTTGCGCGAGTGATCTTCGGATCGATTAACTCCGCCCCGTACCGAGTCTTGGTGTCTTGTGCTTAGTGTGCATGCATCCAACCTTGCGTAGTCGGTCTAGTGTCATGTCCAAATGGCCTTGCATATCCATTCCTAGGGATCCATTCCCGTATTTTGGCAACTATGGCCAACCCATGTCGACCCGTCCAAGGCGATAGGTCCGTGTCCGAGTACATTCGGGCATATCATACGTATTGGTTGGAACATGGCTTGGGAGAGGAGAGTAACACGGCCGCATTTCAGTTCCGGAGAGGTTTGCGCCTTCACTTTCAGTTAGAATGTCTTATCCGCAATGCATTCTCTCTAGCGGAATCCTATACGGTCGCTCTAGTGGTCGAGCCATTTGAGTCACACTTTTCTCGGTATGGTGGCTTTCGACAAGCATCCACCTCCCAGCCGCCTACACCATGGCCTTCACCACTCGAGAGAGTTCCAATGTCATCCCCCTCTATTTCCGAATTTGATTCGGAATCCTCTCATTTGGAATCACCAAGGCCCGAGCCACCCGTATTTCTAACGGGTACACTTTCATAGCCGAGCCGCTTCGTCGTTGGCTCAAGGATGGCTTGGTCCCACCCCCCTTCCCATCCATGGACCCCATCCTACCTCTAGTGCCGGTCAACTCCTTCCATACCACATTTCGATCTAATCACCATGTTGACACGTTGGACGATCTTGTCATGGGATTAGACTTGCAATGGAAGTTGACACATATGTTGGCCTGAGGCTTCGACCAACCCACGAGTCGTAGCTTCACCCATCCGGCCGTCGGGTCCATTATCTCCGAGTGCACCGTGGGTTGTGTCACCACGGAGGTTCTTCTACTTCTCCCGCTACCGGATGAGCCCGACTTCATGACTTTGCTTCCGAGGGAGGAGTCATATTTTTTATACACGGTCCCATCTACCATGACGGAGGAAGGTGATCACCCGCACCTTCAAGAATTTCACGATTGGGACCATGTCATGTTGGAATCCATCTCACGGGGTCATACCTTCTTCGACCCTTTTGACCCCTTCACTAGTGAACCTCCCGAGTTTTCATACTCACTACCCTTCTTCCGTGGAGTTCACTATCCCACCTTTTCCACTCGGGCCAAGCAAACTCCACATAGCCATAGGTCCGAACCATCATTCGGGGGTAAGGAAGACTTTGGTTTCCCCGATCCCTCTAAACCACCCGCACCTCCCGGACTTCCCGCATCCAAGCCCAATGTCCATGATTGGTGCATCGTAGTATGTCTAGGAGTTCCCCATGACGTCAACCTCTGGTTACGTCAAATGCATGCATGGCACACATTCGGGTGTCCTGGTCCGCCGTCACCCATGTACGGGTCGGACTAACATTAGGTATGTCTAGGGTCATATATGAGTCGGTGTGTTTTCCTTGTGTGGTTTGTCTTGTGTGGTTTGTTTGCATGGTTTGTGTGTAGTTTGAGAGTCTGCATGTGCCTTGTGCAAGCTCGTTGTCGTTCTCTTATGAGTAAGAGACGAGTGGACTCGCTCGATGAGTATGGGATCGGTTCTATAGCTACACCCAGATCTAGTCACCTACAGGGACTCAGCGGTGATTCCTAGTGAGTCTTCGAGCCGCCTCCTTCCCTTTTGAGAGTGTCCCATTCGGAGTGTTCACCTTTAGCCCATAGCAGTTCGTGCATATCGAGTATATATGGAATGAGCAGGTGACGATCACTTGGAGTGGAGCGTACCCGCGTTACTTGGCACGGTGACGGATCCGCTGGAGTACTCGAGCATCCCTACCCCTACTCGACGGGGTCGAGTTCCTCCCACCCGGGGAGAGTTGATGGGAATCGACGCCGAGCCTGTACCTTTTATTTTACATTTATGTCCTTTTAGTTTGTGTTTATATCCTTGGGAAAGTATGTACGCAAATGTAAGGCTTTATAAGCCAATGAGTCATTCCCATGGATTGTGTGGGTTTTTGTGCAATTGTGTAGTAGGTCCAGCTAGGGGGCCCTCAGCTCTTTCCCATTGGTCCATGTCATCCATGTGGGGCTGGTCAACCATCCTAGGTGGCCATCTAGAACGGTTGAATGTCAATTGTCCACATGGGAGACAAAGGGGTCAAAATTTCAAAGGTTGGCCACCAACCTACCCCTTGGTCAAGGGGGCGCCCCCTTCCACTAGGATTATTTTATTTTTTTGTGTGTCATTCACACTTAATCCCAGCCCTCCATCTCCCATCCCTAGATCCAAGGGTCTACAATTGATTAGATACATAGCATATAAAAGGTTGTATTTTCCATTTGTTAGCATTAATGAAAGGAAATTGTTGGAAAATCAAGAGTGATTCTTGTGCCCCTCCCCTCTCCCTTGGTGTTCATCTCCTCCAACCCCAAATTCTAGAGTGGTTCTATCTTCAATCCCCTCCCTTCTATCTCCGGTGATCATCTGTGCCGCCGCCGCCGTCGTTCGTGCCGCCTTCGAGCCGCCGCGGAGCCATCTTCAAGGTTCTGTCCTGTTGACAGGGTTGTAGTCCCCGAATGCTTGCTCTCCACCACGTGAAGATCTCAAGCTGAAATTTTTATGGTGTGTTCCTACCTTGAATCCCCAGTTCCACCTAAATTTTCACGTCCAAATTCCTTCATTTAGTATTTTGCCATTTTCGTTCATCTTTCTCTCCCAGATCTGTCTTGTTTCTATCTACAGTGACAGCAGCCCTGTGTTTCCCACCTCCGACCATCTTTTTGATTTTTCCAAACCCTCCCAATTTTACTGGGAGCTCTGTCCACCGTCCCCTCACTCCATGAATTTTCTTAATTTTTGATCAGCCTTCTATCCATTTTTCAAAAATCGTGTTCTTCTTCAGCTATAGTACTTTCAGTCAGATTCCAGATCCGACCACCTTCCAGTGAAAAAATCATATCAATTCGCAGCCACATCCAATCAGTC
Source organism: Amorphophallus konjac (assembly GCA_022559845.1). Lineage (NCBI taxonomy): Eukaryota > Viridiplantae > Streptophyta > Magnoliopsida > Alismatales > Araceae > Amorphophallus > Amorphophallus konjac. The sequence continues at coordinate 390,467,290 of CM040126.1, forward strand.
CACAAAAAATATTTTCATTTTCCTTGTTCAAAATACTATAACTTTTGTGAAGAGCTCAGGAGCTGAATCGGACATCTATCTTACGGTCAACGGCAGTTATCAGACAAGTTCCCTGCAGATCTGAGAGTTCGGCTACTATACACCAGGAACTCAAAAATTCAGTAAAGCCCAGATCCGTGCATATCCAGGTCTGATCTCCAGGCCTAGGTTGAAGGACTTCAAGAGAGCTTTCCAACGGCGCCTGTTTCGTGTCGATCCGACATCGGGCCTGATCACAGCGTCCGTTCTCGCCGGGACGCGCGCTGAAAAACAGAAACAACAGATCCGTGGCCGGCTTTTCCGACCGGTGCCGATCGGAGCCGCCCGGCCTCCGGCCGGCGAACCAGCGCGCCTCCATTCTTGGGAGCACCCCTCCAGGTGTCCCCACCACAGTGGTGCCGCCTCGGTCCCACACGGTCCCTCCGGACAACACGTGGGCCCCACAGTCACAAGTTCGGGTGCTGCCGAAGAGACGCGAGAAGCCGCCCGTCAACCCGAATTCGGTCCTCCCGGATCCCATTGTGTCGCCCTTTACCTCCCTGCGTGGAGTGGGCAGTGCTTCATTGCTGTAACAAGTGTGTAATATTATTCCGGGAGTACGGGTTTCGGCAGGGTCTGTCATCCCCACGCCGAGCGCGTGGAGGTATCGTTTTCGCTCCCTTCTCGGCATTTTGCTTACTTCATATATATTTGTTTATGCCGCTACTAGAGAGCATGTTTTAGGACCTAACTCGCTATATTTTTATATCACCGCTGCTGCGAGAGAGAGCGTTACCGTCCCGTGACCCGATCCGGGCACGAAAGTGCGAATTGGCCACCCTAGCTCTTGCCGGTTTCTCAACCGTGCACGTCCGACGCTTCTCTCGTTAAGGGACAATCACGAGCTCACCTAGAGTCTGAGGACTGCATTCCTCGTTCGAGTCGTGTCCGTGGTCTCGTCCCGCATCGCACGGGCACCTTTGGGCTGAGTCCCTTGGGCCACCCAGCCCATTCCTATAACCAAGACTGGTCTTTTAGTTGTTTTATTGTGAAGCTGAGTTTAATTAACACGTGTGCATGTATAAATTAAGTAATCATATGGGTTTTATATATGTGTTGTTGACATATTTAATGAAATATATACATACCTGACCTATTTTATAGTTTTAATAAAATGTCACCTCAAATGCCTAGGTCATCGTCTAGGCGTTTGAGGCTGAGGCAACCCCTTGGTCGCCTCAGGCAGCCTCTTGCCTCTGGCTACATAGACCAATTTTGAAAAATACCAAAATATTCCTAATATCACCTAAACTCTCTCTCTCTCTCTCTCTTTTCACTTATCTGTCTCTTTATCTATCCTCTCTCTTTGGCACAATGTGGCAGTGAAATTAAAACCTTTTCCTTGGGCATTTTTGGCCAAAATATTAATTTTATAGTTCAAAATAGAAAATGTAAACAGTAACTAACCTCGGGCAATTTTGCACTAATTTTCATGCAAGAGGTTTTTTTTTCTAACAATAGCTATTTAAGGATGGAAATTCTGCCGTTGTTCATTTGAGCGGTTTTTTTTTGTAACTAACCCTATTTTTTTTAATTGGATGATTCCTATTATTTGTGATTTTCTTGAGTGGATGGCTTTAATTCTTCCCTCCTCAATTGGGCATGCAGAGTGTGGAAGATGTTCATATATGTTAATCTGTGCTGTTACTTTGTCCTTCATCACGTTCTTTGACATTATATTAGTATGCTAAACTGTAGTTAACTAATTGATGTGATGTGGCTAACATTGAAAGTAACCACTTAGTCCTGTATTTTTTTTCTAATTTTGGAATTTCACCTTTTTGAGGGTTGTTTTGTGATACACAAATAGTTGCTGAGATTAAAAGGTACAACAATGGTTACAATGCAGGTGTGCAACAAGCTGGTTATACCCAGTTAGTTGTGGTTGTTGCAATGCCACGTTAGATCGTTTACGATAAACCATCATTGACTGTTGAAATCAAGTTACAAGTAGCCGAACTTGCATATGTGCATGCCTCCTTACAAGATGCAACTGTTAAATTTTATTAGAATGTCACCACGAGTTCTGTTATCATTGCGCTAGTTGTTGAGTGCGACCCCTAGGAGGGTTGGCTCAGGGCCTTCGGTTAACTGAAGGTCACGAATTTGATTTTCCTTGGGGTAGGGGGGGTGAACTGGGACTCCCTGTTGTAGGATCTCTTAGGTGGGTTTGACATTCTAGCTCCGCTTGGCCCTCCACAACTCGGTCTGCACACTGTTGCAGCTGGGGTAGGGGTCGAGTTAGTGAGAATCTGAGATGAGTTTGACCTCGAAAATAAAAAAAAAGTTTGCCAGTTGTCAGAAGCATACATAATTTGGCTTCTTATTTACCAATGCCAGTGTATGACTGAGTACTAATGCATGTTTGCAACAGAAAACATAATTAACTCTTGAGTTAGTGGACTAAACTTGGGGATATTATTAAGTCTAAATGTGTCAATGGACAAACTCTGGGGTATTTATTACACAGAACTGATATACATTTAGGACCTATGAGATGGGTCATTTGGTTCATGTTGTGGGTTTCTTTCATATCATCCTTTACTAGAAATCCACCGGCAAATCTAGATGCATGCATTCCTATCCAAATACTCCTGGGATTGGCATGCATCCGAAGTTTGACCTCCTTGTCAGGGACCTCAGGGTTAACTGTGGTTTTTCCTCATGGAGTCCCCCCCAAAAGTAAACATAATCTAATAGGCATCCATAAAATATATTTGGAGCATGTTCAATGGATGCACCAGTATTCATATTTTGGAACCTACATTTTGTAGATAGTGTAGCATACTTTTCTTTGCTAGATATGTAATGACATGTCATGCCACCTATCCATATCCTAGACTAGTTTCTCATGGCAGATGATTACCTTTTTGATCAAGGATTTAAAAGAGAGTGGAGCAAAATGTTCCCTTTCAGATGGATGATATGTGAACTCAGACAGAACTCTGAAACAATATTTTTCATTGATCCCTGCAGTAGAATTATGTAGTTGAGGCAATGTTTATTCTATCTTTTCTTTAGTTCTTGTTTTAAGAAATTCATGAAACATTTTTCCATTTTTGAGTTTTATGGTGGAGAAATTAAACAATGAATTGCTTGCTCATACCTTGTGGAACTCATTGTAGGCAAGGTGTACAGAGATATAGTAGGGAGTGCTTACTATGTAGCTCCGGAAGTTCTACGACGTAATTATGGGAAAGAAATAGATGTCTGGAGTGCTGGGGTTATCCTGTATATACTTCTCAGCGGTGTGCCTCCCTTCTGGGCTGGTAAGACCTGTTGCTACCCTGGACCTGCTTGTGAATGATTTTATATTTTCTCAAACTATCTCCTTCGGAGCTTGTTTATTGGATGAGAAGGCAGTAAATGTATATTTCTGGTGTTCTGCAGAGACTGAGAAGGGAATATTTGATGCTGTCCTGGAAGGAGAGATTGACTTTGTAAGTGACCCATGGCCATCTATATCAAACAGCGCAAAAGATTTGGTTAGGAAAATGTTGACACAAGATCCAAAAAGACGAATCACTTCAGCACAAGTTCTTGGTCTGCTTCTTCTTCAATGTCATCTTTACGTTGTTTGTTTTCTTCTTGAGATAGTTTACCCATGCATTGGCATCACATAAGTTCATTACCATCATCATCATCATCAGAGCCTTATCCCATTACTTGGGGTCGGCATGACATCACATAAGTTAATTTGTGTAAATGTTCATGCAGAGCATCGTGGATTAGAGAAGGTGGAGAAGCATCTGACAGGCCAATAGATAGTGCCGTCCTTTCCAGAATGAAGCAATTTAGAGCAATGAACAAATTGAAAAAGATGGCATTGAAGGTCAGTTTATAAGAGATTTGCCAATGTTTTATTTGTCCTTTTACGTTGTTGCCATTTTTTTTCCCGAAAAAAGTGGACTGTACCTCCAGTTTTGTAAAATAAACAGAGGTAGTGCAATCAAAGGAGGAGAGGAGAGGTTTCTCTTCTTTACAGAGAAAAGAACAAAACTGACTTCTCTAATACAATAAATACATCTTCCTCTATGCTGATGAATCCAATATGCTTTTAGGTTATTGCTGAAACCCTTAATGAAGAGGAAATCAAAGGGTTAAAACAAATGTTCATGAATATGGATACCGACAAGAGTGGGACAATCACTTATGAAGAACTGAAGTCTGGATTGGCTCGGCTAGGATCAAGACTTTCAGAGGCTGAAGTCAAACAGCTAATGGATGCTGTATGCCACTGTCCATGCATTTCAAACTTCCCTCTTCTTCATGGTCACTGGTCATGATTACTGACGCTTTAAGATGGATGCTCTTTCTGACAGGCTGATGTGGATGGCAATGGGACCATTGACTATATTGAATTCATCACTGCCACAATGCACAGACACAAGCTAGAAAGAGAGGAACATCTCTTCAAAGCATTCCAATACTTCGATAAAGATAACAGTGGGTAAGCATGCCGTACTTCACTATAGGACTGCTTGCTTGTTGGTTAGGCCTTTGTAGTTCTTTGTTGTAGACATGATCAACTTTGTATGTTACCTTAATAAATCAATCCTATGTAACATCCCATGAAGTTTCTATTTAAATTAACCTTAATTATCTTCTGAAAATATCTTTGTCAGGTTCATCACTAGGGATGAATTAGAATCAGCTATGGAGGAGCATGGAATTGGAGATGCGGCTAGTATTAAGGAAATAATATCTGAAGTGGATGCAGATAATGTAATAAATTTCTTTCGCTTAAGAGATTTTTTTTTTTAAATGTTGAATTATATTATGGATTGAATATAACTCTACATGTTAATTTCAGGATGGAAGGATCAACTATGAGGAGTTTTGTGCTATGATGAGAAGTGGAATGCACCAGCACGTCAAGGTTTTCTAATTGTTCAGCACTGATGTTGAAATCGCTGCAACCGGAGATGCATGATTTAATCGTCTCCACTTGGTGCTGAGGAGATGTGGAGGAGCTCTAGGATTTTCAATTGAAGTGTAGCATTGGAGAACGGTCGATATCCATCATGGTTTTGTTTATCAAACCTTGGGGATGTCGAATGTGGATGAGAACAGGGCGGCTGATGCTATAACTTGGATCCTTTCGTCAAGATTTGAGTTACGTGTGTGTGAATATTGTCGGTTATTTAATTTTTGATTCGTAAGGTGCCCTTTTACCGAAAGGGAGTGCAATGTATAAGAGGGTCCCCGTGGTACCGGATCACTTCATGCTTGTTTTAGTTCCACATTTTGTAGTTTTGTATTGTGTACTCTGCCCTTGGAGTGCCTTTGGTAGATAATGCACCAAATTGTGAGGACTGTATCAAGTAATGAAGAGTATTTTTTTTTTTGGTTTTCTTGGTCAAGGAGACGTATGCTAAGATAGTTGCCATGTTAACTTCTCTCTCACTCACTTACTTCTATGACAGGTTGTGGAAGAAATTATCTTTTGTAGTTTTGAGATATGCTGAGTTTGTAGTCATTTTAACTTCTCTGTCACCCATTTCTATGACCGGTTGTGGAAGAGATGTCATTTGCAGCTTTGAGGGTGTCATTTTCACCTTGGCATCAGGTAAATCGCAGCAGATTCTATTATACTCAGTGGATGGCAACTGTGATAGGGATACCTCCTCACCACCGTGGACAACATTCATGTTACACGTACATGGTTGGTTGTCCATGGTGTCAAACTTGTCATGCAACGTTACAGATTAGTTTACATCACTGTGAACTCTGACCAAATGACCCATCTCTTAGGTCCTAGATGTATATCAGTTTATACCGATGTGGAAGGCAGAATAAGGATAGGAGGTGGGGGTGTAGTCTTTGCCCCCTTCCTCTCACAGGGACCGTCTAGTGTTTGGGATATAGGCGAGGGTGTAGGCTTTGCGCCCTACATTTCGCAAGGATTATCTAGGGGTACCTCCTCTCAGCACTCTCTTCTCTCCATCGTAGAGAAAGAAAAAAAATTCTATAAAATTGTAACCGTAAATTATTCATTAATTCAAAAATTGAGATTACAAGATTATTTATAAGACTTAGGTTAACTTTTTTTTTTTTATGAAGCCGAGTCATCGAGTGGGAAAAGGGAGAGTGCACCCCCATTCTAAAGGAAGGGAATGTTCTCATTCCACCAAATCACCACTTTGATGCTTTATTTTATTGATTTATCAAGGAAATACAATTACAAAAGGAGGCCAAGCCTCTGTAGTACAATGAAGATGAATGATAGGAAAAAGAACTATACAAACCTCCTACGGAAGTTGGGGATGCCTTTGACATCCGCAATTGCATATCCTCTAGCCATTGTAGGCAATTCTCTAATTGAAAAAAATTCCAAGTTGCTTCTGACTAGCACTGCATGATTGGCTAGCGCATTTGTTAGCTGATTGCCCTCTCTATACGTGTGGATAATGGAGCAATGAAACTGGGAGAAAATATGTTGTAGTGGTTCCCACCAAGGTAGAAGAGACCATGGGGAATCTTTAATCTTTTGCAGCATCTCAACTAGAATCTGAGAATCAGTAAAAATGGCTGAAATTGAAATATTATGATGTTGTGCTAAACGAAGACCATCAAGCAGCACCCTTCCCTCAGCCACCATATTGGATCCAACACCATAGAAATAAGAGAATCCCAGCTTTAAATGCCCTTGACTGTTTCTAATGCAGCCACCTCCTCCAGAAATTCCCGGGTTCCCTTTGCTTGCTCCATCCACATGTAAGGAGAAATTGGTAGCCAGAGCTTTCCAGAGAACTGTAATATATGTCAGATAAAAATTGCTAATAGAGACACCAAAACTTTGCAGGTTGACCCAGAAGCTGTTGCTAGTTCCATTCTTAAATTTGATTTGTTTCACAATGTGCTTTAGGTCTGCAAGAATCTGCTCAGCGATATTTTCAAAGCTGTTCTTATTTTCTTCATACTTAACTTGACATCTGAATTTCCATATCTCCCAGATAATCATGATTGAGATCAACATGGATATAAAACCCTTCGGTTTACTCAGGACTGTCTCATTTATTGTTAATTTCAGCATGTTACTGATGGTGAGAACTTCCAGAGATGAATTGTTAAGTAAAGGAGTAAATTTGTTCCATAAAAATTTGGCCACAACACTGTCTACAAATAAGTGATTTTCATCCTCTATTGCATGGGAGTTTTGGCAGCAGACACAACTTGAAGCAATAGCAATGCCACATTTTTGTATCTGCTTATCAACTGGAACTGCATGTTTTAATAGTTTCCAACAGAACAGGGAGGCCCGAGGAGGGAATTTTGGATGCCAGATTTTACTGAAACTTAAACTGGAATTTGAGTTCTGCCCTTTAATAAAATAGTAGGTGGATTTGATACTAAATTTACCTGAGTTGGTAAGAGACCAAATAGGTTTATCCTCTCCATTTTGTATACTGAATCTCTGGATTTCTCTCCTCATTGACTGATCTTCCAGTAGTTGCCAGACAGGATGTTGAAAATTTGCCATTGCTTCTTGAACAGTACAGCTATCATTCAAAGAGGGGTGTTGAATATGTAAAGCTTCAGTCAGAGTCTTGTTTTTATACCAGTTATCTTTCAAAAAGTTAGTGGAGCCACCATCAAAAACGATCATTCTGGAATTAGCTAAGAATATTGACCGGGCTTTCTCAAAATCAGTTGCTTTAATGCCTGGAGGGAATGAAGCTTTGCATTCTGATATATGAAGACCATGATAGTATTTACTCCTTACAAACTTGGCCCAAGGAGAGTTGTTATGAGCAGATATCCATAACTGTTTAACATATTGACACAGTTGAGTATCTGATTGACTGCGTATACCTAATCCACCTTCAGAGAGAGGACAACACATTTTGTCCCAGGATATCCAGTGTTTTCTATGAGCATTCTCATATCCCTGCCAAAAAAAATTGGAGCAAATATTCCCAATTTTTTTAAGTATAGTGTATGGGATGGAGGCTGCACTGGCGCAGTACATAGGGATAGATGATAGGACCGAGCGAATGAGAGCCAATCTCCCTGCCTGAGACAGCAGCTTGCTTTGCCAGCCAGCAAGCTTGGCATTGACTTTGTCTAGCAAATATTTGAAGTGAGGTCTTTTCACTCTTCCTTTGAAGAGAGGAATGCCAAGATATTTTATACTGCCAATCTTGTGCTGATATCCAGTTAGCTGACATATTCTGTCAATGGAGCTTCGGGGCATTTTCTTGGCTACCATGAAACAGCTTTTTTGGGCATTTATTTTCTGACCAGAGGACATCTCATAGCTCTTCAGAAATTTTAAGAGGTGGTTAAGTGAGGATCTGCTGCCATTCATGAAAATGATAGAATCATCAGCATAAAGTATGTGTGAGATGTGTTGGACTCCTCGAGGTAGATGGTAAGTCTGCATTGACTATTTGAGAACAATTGTCTAAGACCTCTGCTCAGAACTTCTTCAGCAATAATGAATAAAGCTGGAGCTAAGGGATCCCCCTGTCGGACCCCTCTTGAGGATTTGAAATAACCACCATTGTGTCCATTGAGGGAGATTGAAAACCAGCAGTTAACCAACATTTGGGCAATCAAAGAGATGAATCTATTAGAGAAACCAAAGCTTTTTAGCACCTTAATGAGGAAATCCCATTCTATCCGGTCGTAGGCTTTAGCCATATCTAGTTTAAGAAACATGTTGTGACCTCTGACAGGTCTATATATTTCCATGAACATTTCCTTGGCCAGCAAAAAGTTATCAGTTATTTGTCTTCCACTGATGAAGCCACTTTGCTCTTCTGATATAATCTGAGGCAATATATGTCTAAGGCGATCACAAATAACTTTGGAAACAATTTTATATGTAAAATTGCATAAGCTTATTGGACGAAAGTCAGAAAATGAAGAGGGACTTAGGTTAACTTTAACTCTAACTTGACTCTCTTTACCCAAATACCTCTAGACTCAAGATATAATGCAAAAATTGCACAAAAACTTACAAGAAAACAATAAGATGCAACATTAGCTCCAAATGAGTCTAATTAAATTATGAAAATTAGAAATTTAATCTTATTCAATTGCAACTATTGTATTAGACTCAAATAAATATACAAAATATAATAAAAAATGACTCTACTACGACTCTGATCGTCATCCGTGTAAATAATATCACCATGTGAAACTCCACTCGAAATCGTTGTTCGAAGTCAGGAGTCTCTCTATGTGTCAAGTGTGAGTCTCGCTCTGCGTCTAACACATTTAGGCTTAATGATATCCCCAAGTTTAGTCCACTAAATTCAAGAGTTAACTCTATTTGCTGTTGCAGACATGCATTAGTTCTCGTCATACAGTGACATTGGTAAATAAGAAGCCAAATTATGTATGCTTCTGGCAACTGGCACAATGTTTTTTTTTAGGTCAAACTCACCTCGGGTTCTCACTAACTCGACCCTTACTCTAGTCGCAACCATGTGCAAACCAAGTTGTGGAGGGCCAAGCGGAGCTAGAATGTCTACCACAAGGAGTCCCAGTTCACCCCCCTACCCCAAGAAGAATCGAACTCGTGACCTTCAGTTAACCAAAGGCCCTGAGCCAACTCTCCTAGTGGGGCTTTGGTATGGAGTTAGGCTAAAGGTGGGCTAACTCAACCCGATTAAAGTAGCCCGGAGTTACCCTATTTTTAATTTGATAGGAGGGTAGTTAATCTAAGAGTAAGGATGTGGGCTAACATACTTTTAATCTAGTATAATTTGATAAATAGTAGATTAATCCAGTAATAATGGGAGAAATAGCATTGATTATGAGAGAGAGAGACACATTTATTGAGCATAGGAGGTTAACCCACTTTAACCCACCTCTGGATGTGGGTTTCAAAACTCATGAATAACCTTGAGTTAATCCTCAACCTAAACTGATTAAACAAAACCCTCAACCAAAGCAAAAAAAAAGATTAGTGCTGAGTTATTTTTAAGTTAACTTAGGGGTAACCCATAACCAAAGTGGGGCCTAGGGGCTACACTTAACAATTGGCATAACGATAACAGAATTTCCGGTGACATTTTATATATAAAATATCTGTCTGATCGACGTGTCGACTGTTCCAACATAATCGAGAGGTAAGAATGACCCGTGGAAATTTCTTGACCTCGTCCCAGCTCAAATTGCTTAAGTTTCCTTTTTAAAGCAAAATTTTGTTTCTCTAAAACTAGTTCAATCAAAGCCAGTTCTGTCATGTTTAGTTTTGTTCAAGTTTGACCAGTTTCGCGATCATGTGGTCGGTCCACCGCGTGATCATCGAGATTCATATGCCAATGATAGTTGAGAAAATATTGTTTTCTTAAAAAGTGGGGGAATGAGAAAGATCCTTCATTTTATCTTTCCATATGCATCAATTTGTGTCTACACTACTCACATATTTATACAATTACATTTTTTGGCACTTCTCTCGAGAAAGGAAAAGGTGTATTTCCGCCCAGTCTGCATATATACATTTTCGCTTTTTGGCTGTTCTCTAAGGCCCTGTTTACTAATCGGGTGGAGTTAACGTACTCGGCCAACTTGATTTGGGATCGGCCGATCCCATCAATCCGGATTGATTTTGGGCCAGCCAATTCAAACCCGATCCCCCAATCTGTCTTCCTTGGGAAACACCCAACAATCTCCATGAGCATATTTGCATAAAAGTGATATAATATTGGTTGATCCACTGCTACCAATTTAGTGCCATGTCATCTGATTTACACTTGTTTTTGTGCTGTTACATTTATAGAAACGAAGTTGGTGGAATGTTCTCCATTTTAACTTGTTATGTGCTATATATCCCCGTCAGTGTGCCCTTTTTGTCCTGTATTCTGTTTGATCTGTCGATATGTTCCCATGTATTTCTGTACATTTTTGACGACCCCAAGATCATGTTATTATTCCTCTTGAAGAATATGTGTGAGATTTACAAGCAGAGCAATGTATGAGAGCAGTTAACAAGCTGCATTTGCCATCATTTGAAGGGAGCATTATGATGCCGAAATGTTGATATTTTTTCCTTGTTTAGGGTCAGTATGTTCTAATTACAAACTTTTGGAAGTTCAGATGTGTACATAGTAGAAGTGAATGGATTACCAGCCAGTCAAAGGGCCATTTTTTTGAGAATCTTAACGACATAGATTAACCCCTTTTGAAATATGTGGATTTTAAAAAGAGAAACATATTATACAACAATGTTTTTGACTTATTCCTCTTGAAGAATATGTGTAATGTGCAAAATAATGGCTAAATTTTGCATATTTAATTAAGTAACCTAAATCTGGTGTTTATTTTCGAGAGGCACCTCCATAGTGATGCCAAAGCTTTTACAAAAGTTGAAGGCCCGTATATTATTTTCTAATGATGGTATGCCTTCCGGTGCAGATGTTGCTAATCTTTTCAAGGAAAATGCAGTTGGAATCAGTGTAAGGGTTTTTTTTTTATAATAATACCCCTGTACAATTTCGTATTTGCATAGAAACCCCTACCTTTGCCATATTGACACATTATACCCTTCGTATGTCTTGTATTGTTGCAGATATATCATTGTCGTAACTCATGTTTGCTTAATTGAGGTGAAGTGTGAGTTAAGAGGGAGAATGACTAATTCTCTCTCTCTCTCTCTCTGAGTGACAGACACTGCCACCGTCAGAGAGAGAGAGAGAGAGCCCCCACTGGGCCAGCAAGCTAACATTGAAGGGGGTTCCCCTCCTAAGATCTCCCTCTCGCTATTTTTTGCCCCCACCCACACCACCTCTCTCTCCACCCTTCGTGGACATCCTGATTGTTGTGCCAGCTTGGAGTCGTCGAGGAGGGAGCCATCAGAGAGGTATTTGATGATCAAGTCCGTTCACGAGGGTTCTTCCTCTATCTGCATGACTTGCAAGATTTGTCCCTCTTCATCAATGCTAGGTTGGCTAAGTTCTTCAATGAGGATGGTGCGTTGCCCTGTGGCTCAGTGGAGGATGCAAGACGAGCTAGGGCGTCAACCTTAGTGTACTCCGCTCGAGGCACACGAATCACAAAGAAAGTGTTGAAGCTTGGCATCAATCCTCATACTTTGTTGAGGTATTGCTATAGGATCAGCTCTTGAGCTTCATACTCACCGAGGATCTGATTAACAACCAGCTGTGAGTCGTTGAAAACTCAAAGGTTCTTTGCTCCCAGGTGCAGGGTCATCCGCAGCCCGAAAATGAGGCTTCATATTCAGCTAAATTGTTGGAGGTTGTAAAGTTAAATCGGAGGGCATACTCTAAGTTGAGGCCCGACTCAGCGAGCCGTCGGTACCAGACCTGCAGCACGACTCGGTCGACATCGACATCGTTGTGGCTGGGTGATAGTATGGAGTGCCCCCCTGAGTGTTGATACTTTTTTTATGTTTAGTGTATTGGTGTGTATTTATTTTGAGTATTTATGAGTGTAATAGGTCAATGTTGTAAAATGATGTAAGGAGCTCAATTTCTAAATTGGGCCTCCAAACTTTTAGGAGCCCCATTAGGCCTCTCTCTCCCTTGTGGGCTTCTACACATGTGGGCCTAAAAGGCTGGTCCAAGGCCCAAGATGGCTTCTAGAAGACTTGGACCATTAGACCAAGGAGACAAAGGTAGAGGATGCCCCCTCCTTGTCCCCCATGCTTGTCTCCCACCTACCCTTGACCAATGTTAGTGGATGTCCTTTGGAGTTAGTGGATGTCCTTTGATGTTAGTGGATGTCCTTTAGTGTTAGTGGATGTCCTTGGGTCTAGATCTAGGGTTTGAATACTTATAGTCTCTCATTGTATTTTGTGTAGAACTAATGAGAAAATTGAAGAGAATATTGATTGGTGTGCACTCCCCTCTCTCTTGAGTGTTATTGGTGTTCTTCCTCCTTCCTCCTTCCACCCCCAACTCTCTCTAGATCTGATCCCAAATCTTCTATCTCCCTCATATTTCTTCTATTTCTCTTCTTCCTCTATCTTCTGTGAACGTTCACCGCCACCGCCGCCGCCGTTAGTGCCGCCGTTCAGTCTCCACGAGCCGGTCTTCATCCTGCTGCCCCAAATTCGGAGTTTCAGGACATCAGCTCAGTGAAAGAACTGGTACGGAAGATCCGACCGTTGGATCGTCGCGAAACTTTGAGGATGGGCTCCTCCCATCAGAGGCCATTTCCAGTTCATTGTTAGGTCGATCAGAGCCGGTTTGCCCCCTTTCCCATCCACCTGTTCATCTTTCCCAAAATTTGCCTGTGTGTAGGTCTGCCGGATAGATCTTAGTAGCCGATTTTTCTCACCCATCAAATGTTGTCCAAATCTCACAAATGGGCTATGTGCGTCTCCGTCACCCTCCCCTCTACCCACCATAAAAATATCTGGTCCTAATTCGCTCATTTGATCCTTGGTCAAAGTCCTTGTTCAGGGAGGTTAGGTTATGTCCTGTCTATTCTTTATTTCATGATAGTATGCTCAGTCCGTTTGCAGTCACTCCCATTTTCAATCCAACCGTTGGACAAGTCTATAATTCCAGTATGTTGTAGGATTTCAAGTCCTCTTTCCAACGGTATCTTTTTTGTCCCGATCCGACGTCGGAGTTGAGCGTACCAGCCGATCTCACCGGAGCACGCAGATCTGGACAGAAACACAGTTGCGGGACAGCATTGGGAGATAATTCCCAAGAAATCACCCGCCTCCACTCCGGCGACGCCGCTCCCGAGGATCGACCCGGGACACTCCAAGAGCGTCCCCGTCAGTCACTGCAGACAGGAGCCGCCCCGGACGCCGCCATACCAGCAGCGAGTCGCACGTACCATTCGGTGGGCCCGAGTGAACGGAGCTGAACGGGCCGACCGCGTCTGCCCGAGCGCCATCGACTACTGCCCGCCAACCCGAGATTGGTGCTCCCGGATCCCACGTGTCGCCTGTTATCTCCCTGCGTGGAGTGGGTTTAGCATTATTTCTGTAATTATTAATTATTTCTATACCGTGAGTTCCGGATCTCGGCCGGGAAGTCTTCCCCACGTCCCGAGCGTGGAGGTACACTCGCCACCCCCTTTTGTCGTATTTGCTTAGCTAGTATGCGTTCTAGATGCCACTGCATGTGAGTAGGTTATTTTCCTAACTAGCTCGCGATACATCACCGCTGTGAGTTGTGAGTGCGAGACCCGTCCCACGACTCGTTCCGAGCGTGAGAGCAAGCCGACCACCCGAGACTCAAAGCCAGTTACTCAACCGTGCAGATCGTCGCGCTTCCCTCGATGGGGACAACCGTGAGTTAGCACTTCTTGTTTGGGGCACATCGCCTCTTCTGGAGCTCTTTAGGTGCCGCATTGTATTGTTGTTGCTGGTCGTGTCGTCCAACCCGTCGCCTCGTCCTATAGAGTACAAGGTCGCAACTCGTCTGCGTCGAGTCTCGTAGTCGTCCCGCATCAAATTGGTATCAGAGTAGAAGGTTGAGTCTAGGGTAGTCATTATTTTCAAAAGAAAAAAGTGTTTTAAATTGCATTACACCCCAATACTCCAGTATATCAAAAGACGTTACTGGAAGGTTATGTTACGCCTATCTGGAAGGTAGCTCCTCGCGTCGAGTGGGATCTTCGGATTACTGCCTCCGCCACGTACTGGAGACTGGGTTAAGTCTAGGGTCCTCAACTTGCATCTGTCCATCCATATAGGTCTAGTGAGTCACCCTTAGCTCTCTTTACATCTCATTGCATGCCCACCCGTGGAGGTGCCCAGTACCATTGCCCTGACACTATGGGTGAACACCGAGGTGCCAACCCGGGAGGCCGTTTGCTGGAGGACATGATAGCTCTACTCATGGAGCGCATGGATAGGTCCGAGCAAACTCTTAGGGAGCATACCGAGCGTATGGAGAGCCGATTCAAAGCCATGGAGGACCTCACCGAGGCTTCTGACCGATCTGTCCAAGGTCTGGTTGGAAGGTTAGAGAGTGTGGAGAGAACCCCTAGCCGAGACCTACCCGGCATTCTCCCGACCCCTCAGGCACATGCTGCCCAGCCCGCGCCTGCTGCCCAGCTCGCACCACCTCGGGCTGAGGAGCAACAGCAAAGTGCCCTCCATTTTGAGAACTACGAGTCCGACAACGATTACGAGGGAAATGGCAGACGCCGGCATGGTCACCGACCACACAGGGATGATGAGGACGAACGGATCCTCAGGACCATCCGTGCAGACCCTCCCACGTTTGATGGGTCCAAATCTTTGGAACCCAAGATCTATCTTGATTGGGAGGCCAGCATGGACCAGTACTTTGAGTGGTTCGAGATGACGGACCACCGGAGGGTCAGGTATGCCAAGATGAAGTTGTTAGGGCAAGCATAGACTTACTGGAGCAATGTAGAGAGTTTGCTCTTTCAGCGTCATGAGCCTCGGGTAGGTTCTTGGGATGAGATGAAGGACAAGCTTAGGCGTAAGTATCTTCCTGCCACGTACCGTCAGCGACTTATTGATAGGTGGCAGAGTCTCACCCAAGGGGACCGATCCGTGTCAGACTACATCGCAGAGTTTGACGAGTACTTTTTGCGATGTGGCGTTACTGAGGAGAGCACCATGCCTGTATCGCGCTTCCGTCGTGGTTTGCGGCCCCACTACCAATATGAATTATTTCACCGTAATGTTACCACCTTGGAAGACGCATACCAGGTTGCTCTAGAGTTGGAGCAGTTCGAGGCGGAGTTCGCTCCCGTCCAGCGCCTGGGGTTCACTTCTCAGCGTGGGACCGACCCTCGTACCATGCCTACCTCCTATAGCCGGTTTCCTGTGGCCCGTCCCCAGGAACCCCCTCGGCAGGACCCCACTGCTCCTAGGCTCCGCACTTTCCCTCCGAGAGACCCTCCCCCTCTCCCGCAGGCACCCATCCCTGCCCCTAGACCTTATCAGCCCGCCGTACCAGCTCGACCTCTTCTTCCCACACCCCCAGTCCATCGAGAGGACAAGGGTAAGGGGCCAATGATTGGTGGAACATCTCAGGACACTGAGACACGAGACCGTTGCTACACTTGTGGTGGAGTTGGCCACTTTGCCGGCAAGTGTCCCACACGGGGAACACTTGTTATTACCGACACGCCGGCCTGTGACCCCACCCCCAAGTTGGTGCCAGTCAGTTATGAGCCGGACCAAGAATTGGCCGAGGAATTCTTTGATGAGCTGTTGGAGGGTGAGCATGTCGACGTCCCTGGTACCCAGTATCAGGATGGCATACATTTGGGTGTAGTCAGGTGCATCCTTACCCAGCCACAGGTGAGTGACGACTGGCGTCGCACCACCATATTCCATACATTTTGTAGGCTGGAAGGGAAGGCATGCAAGGTGATTATTGATAGCGGGAGCTACATCAACGCTATCTCCACAGGCACCGTCAAGCGCCTTGGTTTGACGCCCGTGGATCACCCCGCACCCTATAGAGTTTCTTGGGTGGATTCCACTTCCATCCCGGTCAGACTGCGGTGTCTGGTGCCGCTACAGTTCCAGACATACCATGATGCGATATGGTGCGATGTACTACCTATGGAGGTGGGTAGTATCATCCTTGGTAGGCCTTGGCTCTTTGACCGAGATGCCACCCTTCATGGCAAGTCGAACACTTGCACCTTCGACCATGGTGGCCAAAGGATTACCCTCCACCCCGTCCAGCCGAAGGAGCCGTCTGTTCGAGGACCAGCTGGCCCCAGTACTGCAACATCTCCTAGTCAGGGGAAAGCCGGTCCACCCGCGTTGTCCTCGGCACAAGCCTCCACCTCTTCGACTGCTCCTAGTAGAGTGGACCCTCCACCCAGGAGGTTGATGATGATCAGTCGAGAGAGATGGAACAGGAGGTGACCGAGGGTAACCCCATTCTAGCTGTCGTTGTCAGGGGCATAGAGGATGTCGCCCCTAGGTCTGAGGATGAGCATCCTCCAGAGATAGCCGCAATATTGCGAGAATTTATCGATGTCTTCCCCGAAGACCTCCCTGGAGGCCTTCCACCTATGAGGGATATCCAGCATGAGATCGACCTCGTCCCGGGCTCATCTTTGCCTAACCTTCCCCATTATAGGATGAGTCCCACGGACCATGCTGAGCTTCAGCAGCAGGTCGAAGATTTGATGAGTCGGGGGTCCCATAGGGACAGCAAGAGTCCCTGCGCTGTCCCCGCACTATTGACCCCGAAGAAGGATGGCACATGGAGGATGTGCGTTGATAGCCGTGCAATCAACAAGATCACGGTGAAGTATCGTTTTCCCATTCCCCGATTGGATGACTTGCTTGATATGATGTCGGGAGCAACTATCTTCTCAAAGATAGACCTTCGTAGTGGCTATCACCAGGTGCGGATCAGGCCTGGAGATGAATGGAAGACGGCATTCAAGACCAAGAATGGTCTTTATAAGTGGTTGGTTATGCCCTTTTGATGCAGGATGAGACACAGGCACGACTCCAATTGGAATGCGATCCTTGGACTCTATGCAAACTCGCGATCGTCCCTTATCGAGGGAAGCGTTGGACGTGCACGGTTGAGAAACCGGCTAGAGCTAGGGTAGTCAACTCATAATTTTGTGCCCGGATCGGGTCACGGGACGGTCTCGCTCTCTCTCGCAGCAGCGGTGAATATCAATATATAGCGAGCTAAATTAACCTAACATGCTCTCTAGCAGCGGCATAAACAAGTATATATGAAATAAAGCAAAGTGCCAAGCAAGGAGCGAATACGATACCTCCACGCTCTCGGCGTGGGGAAGATGATCCCGGCCGAATTCAGTAACTCCCAGTAACAACAATGAGTTAGATTACAGCAATGAAATATCGCCCACTCCACGCAGGGAGGTAAAGGGCTACACAAGTGGGCCCAGGAGGACCGATCTCGGGTTGACGGGCTGCACTTGATCACCCCGTCGGCACGGTTCGGACAGCGTACACTGCTAGTTGTGGGACCCACGTGCTGGTCGATGGGGCCGTGTGGGTCCGGGAGCAGCACCACTGAGGTGGGGACGCCTGGAGGGGCGCTTCCTGGGATGGCGGCACGCTGGTTCGCCGTCCGAAGGCTGGGCGGCTTCGATCGTCACCGGTCGGAAAAGGTGCCCACGGATCTGTTGTTTCTGTTTTCAGGCGCGCGACCCGGCGAGATCTGTCGCTGCGATCACTCCCGACGTCGGATCGACGCACAAGAGGTATCGTTGGAAAACTCTCTCAAAGTCCTTCGACCCTATGGGACTCAGAAAAATTCACCATAGCTGTATTTCAGATGGCCGATTTTTGAAGCTTGCTGTACTCAGTCTCAGATCTGATCAGGAAAACTGAGATCTGACTGACAACCAGCGTTGACCGTAAAGGAGACTTCCGATTCAGATCTTGAGATCTTCTTCAAAGTTGTAGAGAATTGAACAAGGAAGACGGAAATATTTTTTATGAAAGGTTTTGTGGAGATTTCGATTTTCTGGAGATTTTCTACTGACTGGGTGTCGGGTCTGGACTGAACAGGACAGAGAAGAAGTTTGACTGAGTTTGAATTTTCTTATGAAGCAAAATATTTTATAAACTCTAGCCAAATTTCTGGAGATGTATTTGGATGGGTAGAACACCCAGTCCAAATTTGGACGTGATCCAAAATGTAAAAGTGGGTCGAAGAGGGGATGAACTAGGGTTCTATTTCACAGATCTGAAAGGGGACATATCTGAAGAACAGAAAGGCACGAAAATGGAAAAATAGCAAAAGAAGGAATTTTGAAGATATTTTTTTTGTGGAGATGGTGAATCAAGATAAGAACCAACCCTGAAAATTTCAGCTCCAGAAGATGTCAAAGTTGAGAGCTGAAATTGACAGAACCTTGGACAGCACCTCGGAGATGGCTTCGCGGCGGCTCGATGGCGGCACGAACGGCGGCGGCGACACCAGAGATGAAGATCAGAGATAGAGGGGAGGGGATAGAAGGGATAAACACTCTAGAAATGCAGAGGGAAGAGGGAGAACCAGAGGAGAGAGAGAGGGGGCGCAGGTTGCTTGCTCTTGGCACAATAGATTTTTCTTCTCATTCATTCACAAATAAATGGAAATACATAGCTTATATACTAAATGGAAAATGACACCTAATACCCTCAGATCTAGGGTTAGAACTAATTAGTTCTAACCTAATTTTCACAAAAATTAAATAAGAAAATAGGGAGGGGGTGCCCCCTTGACCAAGGGGTGGGGGTAGGTGGCCTACCCTTGACTTTCAACCCACTTATCCCCCCATGTGTCTAATTGACTAGTCCAACCTTCTAGATGCCACCTTGGCCATTGACCAGCCCCACATGGATGAGGTGGACCAATGGGAAAGGGCCGGGGGCCCCCTTGCTGGACCTACTGACATTTTACTCATAAACCCACACAATCCAAAGGAATGACTCATTGGCTTATAAAGCCTTACAATTGTACATATACTTTCCCAAGGATATAAAAATAAACAAAAGGGCATAAATACAAAAATAAAATGTCAGTGCTCGGCGTCGACTCCCATCAACTCTCCCCGGGTGGGAAGAACTCGACCCTGTCGAGTAGGGGTACGGCTGCTCGAGTAGCCCCGGTAGATCCGTCACCGTACCAAGTAGCGCGGGTACGCTCCACTCCAAGTGATCGTCACCTGCTCATTCCGTATATACTCGATATACGCATGTTGCTATATGAACGGGGCTAGTGGTGGAACACTTCGGGGTGGGGTCACTCTCAAGGGGAGAAGGTGGCTCGAAGACTCACTAGGAATCACCGCTGGATCCCTATAGGTGACTCGATCCGGGTATAAATGTAGAGCTAATTCCCATACTCCTCGAGCTCGCTTCTCACTCATAAGGGACTGACATCGATGAGCTTGCACAAGACACATGCAGACTCCTAACAAACCACAAGCCACACAAACAAACCACTCAAAAGCACACCACACAAAACAAACCACACAAAGAAACAGACTGACTCATGCATGATCCTAGACTGAAGGTGGTAACATCATCCCCACTAAGTGACTGCATCCTGAGCTGCGGCAAGCTCCTGAGATTCATGCTCAACGGCGAGTTCCGGATCGGCCTCATAGTCAACAATCTCGAGCCCAAAAGGCGGGGCCTCTTCAACCCCTAGGGCTAGTGTGGCACGAGTGGGACATTGGCTGGCGATGTGGCCAAACCCATGACAATGGAAACACTGTAGCCGTGACCTACTGCTCTCTCCGATAAGAGGGGCCTTACCCTTATCCTCTCGACGGGTAGGGGGTGTAGGCAACAAGGGTGGAGGTGTAGGTGCCGTGGGCAACAGTGGTGGGGGTGCAGGTGCTAGAGGACGGGCTATGGGTGCCGGGGGACGGGGGACGGGCAACGGGTGCCGGTGGTTGGGGTGGAGGTAGATCCCGTGGAGGGGGAGGTCGAGGTCTAGGAGCGAAGTGCTCCTAACGGGCGGGCTCATGAGGACGAGCCATGGGTCCCCTCAAGTATGAGCCTAAGGAGCCACATGAATCAGCACTATGGGAAGGAGCGGAGCCCCATCGTGGAATAGACTCGAACTTTCCCTCAAATTGCTCCATCTCGAGAGCAATTTGGTATGCATCCTCTAACTTGTCCACCTTGCGGCGGAGAAGCTCATACCGTAGGTGCGGCCGTAGACCACGCCGAAATCGGGAGACGATAAGGGAGTCTTCCTCCGTGGCATCACATCGCAAGTAGTATTCATCGAACTCGGCGATGTAATCAGAGACGGACCGATCTCCTTGGGTGAGACTTTGCCACCTCTCTATGAGACGCTGGCGGTAGGAGGTAGGGAGGTACTTCTTCCTAAGCTTTTCCCTCATCTCGGTCCAAGTATCGATCGGAGGTTCATGACGATGAAACAATAGGTTCTCCATGTTCCTCCAATAGGTTTGTGCTTGGCCTAAGAGTTTCATCCTGGCGAACTTGACCTTCTGTTGGTCTGACATCTCGAACCACTCAAAATATCGGTCCATGCCAGCCTCCCAATCAAGATAAACCTTTGGGTCTAAGGACCCGTCAAAGGTGGGAGGGTCTGCCCGAACGGTCCTAAGGGCCCGTTCATCCATATCTTGGTCGTGGGTACGCCGTGTAGGACGACGATCATGACCATATACCCTATGCTCATTATCGGACTCGTAGTCATGCATCTCGGGGACTTCACACCTCCTAACATCTACCCCTTGAACCCTTGGAATTGCCGGTTGATGAACCGGCTCCGGTTGACCTTGTGTAGGTGAGAGGGGTGCCTGGACTGGGGCACTCGGGTGTGCCTCGGCTGGGTCTCTCTCTAGTGCGCCAACTCTTCCGACCAATCCCTGAACGGAATGGTTCGACCCGTCGGCCCTATCCTCTAAGACCTTCATTCTTTCTTCTAGGCGGGTACCTAGGCCACTCACTCGTGTACTCAACCCTTCCATCCTATCCATTCGAGTACTCAACTCACCCATTTGTGTACCTAACCCATCGATACGGGTATGCAATCCTTGCATTTGTCCCATAAGGTTTTGGAACATTTCGGCCACAGCTGACGCGTCGAGACTAGTGGCTCGGGGATCCGCCATAGGTGGTGGTAGGGGTGAGTACTACGTACCTCTACGAGTGGGCATGCAAACACACGGACTAGGAGACGCCGACTAAAGTAAATGCACATTACAAGATGATGCACCTAGACTTAACCAAAACTCGGTACGTGGCGGAGATAATCGATCCGAAGATCACTCGCGCAAGTGTGCGGCCTTCCCGATAGGCGTAGCCTAACGTTCGGTCAACACCTTTTGATATACCGAGTAAAGGGATGTAAATGCGACCCAAAAAGACACTTTTTTGTTTTAAAATATGATGATTCTAGACTCGACTTAGACCGTGCAATATGTATGCAATGACGGATGCAACGACTACCCTAGACTCAACTAGCTCTGATACCAAATTTGATGCGGGACGAGACACGGGCACGACTCCAATTGGAATGCGATCCTTGGACTCTATGCAAACTCACGATCGTCCCTTATCGAGGGAAGCGTTGGACGTGCACGGTTGAGAAACCGGCTAGAGCTAGGGTGGTCAACTCACAATTTTGTGCTCAGATCGGGTCACGGGACGGTCTCGCTCTCTCTCGCAGCAGCGGTGAATATCAATATATGGCGAGATAGATTAACCTAACATGCTCTCTAGCAGCGGCATAAATAAGTATATATGAAATAAAGCAAAGTGCCAAGCAAGGAGCGAATACGATACCTCCACGCTCTCGGCGTGGGGAAGACGATCCCGACCGAATTCAGTAACTCCCGGTAACAACAATGAGTTAGATTACAGCAATGAAATATCGCCCACTCCACGCAGGGAGGTAAAGGGATACACAAGTGGGCCCGGGAGGACCGATCTCGGGTTGATGGGCTGCACTTGATCACCCTGTCGGCACGGTTCGGACGGCGTACGCTGCTGGTTGTGGGACCCACGTGCTGGTCGGTGGGGCCATGTGGGTCGGGAGCAGCACCACTGAGGTGGGGACGCCTGGAGGGGCGCTTCCTAGGATGGCGGAACGCTGGTTCGCTGGCCGGAGGCCGGGCGGCTCCGATCGTCACCGGTCGGAAAAGGTGCCCACGGATCTGTTGTTTCTATTTTCAGGCGCGTGACCCGGTGAGATCTGTCGTTGCGATCACTCCCAACGTCGGATCGATGCACAAGAGGTATCGTTGGAAAGCCATCTCGAAGTCCTTCGACCCTGTGGTACTCAGAAAAATTCACCAGAGCTGTATTTCGGATGGCCGATTTTTGAAGCTTGCTGTACTCAGTCTCAGATCTGATCAGGAAAACTGAGATTTGACTGAGAACCAGCGTTGACCGTAAAGAAGACTTCCGATTCAGATCTTGAGCTCTTCTTCAAAGTTGCAGAGAATTGAACAAGGAAGACGGGAATATTTTTTATGAAAGGTTTTGTGGAGATTTCGATTTTCCGAAGATTTTATAATGACTGGGTGTCGGGTCTGGACTGAACAGGACAGAGAAGAAGTTTGGCTGAGTTTGAATTTTCTTATGAAGCAAAATATTTTATAAATTTGAGCCAAAAGTTATGGAGATGTATTTGGATGGGTAGAACACCCATTCCAAATTTGGACTTGATCCAAAAATTAAAAGTGGGTCGAAGAGGGGATGAACTAGGGTTATGTTTCACAGATCTGAAAGGGGACAGATCTAAAGAATAGAAAGGCACGAAAATGGAAAAATAGCAAAAGAAGGAATTTTGAAGATATTTTTTGTGTGTAGATGGGTAATCAAGATAAGAACTAACTCTGAAAATTTCAGTTCCAGAAGATGTCGGAGTTGAGAGCTGAAATTCTCGTAGTGGATCTCTGTCCAGCAGGACAGAACCTTGGACAACACCTCGGAGATGGCTTCGCGGCGGCTCAATGGCGGCACGAACGGCGGCGGCGGCACCAGAGATGAAGATCAGAGATAGAGGGGAGGAGATAGAAGGGATAAACACTCTAGAAATGCATAGGGAAGAGGGAGAACCAGAGGAGAGAGGGAGGGGGTGCAGGTTGCTTGCTCTTGGCACAATAGATTTTTCTTCTCATTCATTCACAAATAAATGGAAATACATAGCTTATATACTAAATGGAAAATGACACCTAATACCCTCAGATCTAGGGTTAGAACTAATTAGTTCTAACCTAATTTTCATAAAAATTAAATAGGAAAATAGGGAGGGGGGTGCCCCCTTGACCAAGGGGTGGGGGTAGGTGGCCTACCCTTGACTTTCAACCCACTTGCCCCCCCCATGTGTCTAATTGACTAGTCCAACCTTCTAGATGCCACCTTGGCCATTGACCAACCTCACATGAATGAGGTGGACCAATGGGAAAGGGCTGGGGGCCCCCTTGTTGGACCTACTGACATTTTACTCATAAACCCACACAATCTAAGGGAATGACTCATTGGCTTATAAAGCCTTACAACTGTACATATACTTTCCTAAGGATATAAAAATAAACAAAAGGGCACAAATACAAAAATAAAATGTCAGTGCTCGGCGTCGATTCCCATCACCTTTGGGCTTTCCAACGCCCCTAGCACCTTCATGCGGTTGATGACCCATGTTTTACGCCCTATGATAGGGGTCTTCTTGGTCGTCTACTTCGATGACATTCTTATCTACAGCCGCACTAGGGAGGACCACTTAGACCATCTTAGGCAGGTCTGTGTCGTGCTAAGGCTAGAGAGTTTATTTGCCAACCCGAAGAAATGTACTTTCATGTCCGATCAGATCACTTTTCTCGGGTTCATTGTGTCGAGAGATGGAGTCTCCGCTGATCCGAAGTAGATTAGGGCCATCAGGGAGTGGCCCGAGCCCCGCACGCTCCACGATGTCTGAAGTTTCCATGGCTTAGCGACGTTCTACCATCGCTTCATTCGTGGCTTCAGTTCTATCACTGTCCCGATCACTGATTGCATAAAGAAGGGGGCATTCATATGGACTAAGGCTGCAGCCACGGCCTTTCAGGACATTAAGGAGCACATGACCCAGGCACATGTCCTTGTTTTACCTGATTTTTCTAAGGTGTTTGAGGTCACGTGTGATGCTTCTGGTGTGGGTATTGGTGGCGTTTTGAGTCAGGAGTCCCACCCCATTACATTCTTTAGCGAGGAGCTTAATGATGCCAAACTGTAATATTCCACGTACGACAAAGAATTCTACGTAATTGTCCAGACATTGAGGTATTGGAGGCACTATTTGTTGCACCAGGAGTTTGTCCTCTTCTCTGACCATGAGGCCTTACGATTCCTCCATACCCAAAAGAAGCTGAATGCTCGCCATAGTCGTTGGGTGGAGTATCTCCAAGAGTACACATTTGTGCTCAAGCACAAAGCAGGGGCGAAGAACAAGGTCGCCGATGCAGTGAGTCGTCGGGTGATGATGTTGACCACCATGAGTGTTGAGGTGGTAGGGCTAGAGAGGTTGAATGACGCCTATGTTGACTGTCCGTACTTTGGTCCGATCTATGCAGTCCTTCAGGCCGGTCCCTCGCGCGATTATAGTGAGTTTGTACTGCAGGAGGGTCACCTATTCCGGGGTGACAAGTTGTGTATCCCACGGACTTCTATTCGTGACTTTCTTACGTGAGAGATGCACGCGGGAGGTCTTGCTGGTCACTTTGGCCGGAACAAGACCATAGAGGCGGTTGAGCACCGATTCTACTGGCCTAGCCTAAAGAGGGATGTTGCTCGTATTATAGCCCAGTGCCGCATTTATGCTATGGCCAAACAGAGGAAGTAAAATATCGACCTCTATACTACCCTTCCCGTCCCGGATAGCCCATGGCAGGACATTAGTATGGACTTTGTGTTAGGACTGCCCCGCACCCTCCGAAAGTATGACTCGATCTTTGTGGTTGTCGATCGGTTCTCCAAGATGGCCTTGTTCATTCCATGCTCCAAGACTTCAGATGCCACTAGAGTTGCCCGCCTGTTCTTCTCTCATTGTCTCCAGGTTTGGTCTTCCCCGTACCATAGTGTCAGATAGGGATGTACAATTCACTAGCTATTTTTAGAAAACCCTATGGCACATGATGGGCACCCAATTGAAATTCTCCACTACATATCACCCCCAGACCGATGGTCAGACTGAGGTTGTCAATAGTAGTTTGGGAGATCTTCTTAGGTGTCTTGTCCGAGATCGAGTCAGGGATTGGGATTTGGTCTTACCCTTGGCCGAGTTTGCCTATAACGATTCGGTCAATAGGTCTACAGGTATGAGCCCCTTCGAGATTGTCACTGGCCGTAGACCTAGGAGACCTATAGACCTAGTCCCATCTCCCATCCAGTCCCGTGTGTCTGAGTCAGCTGAGTCTTTTGCTAGCCATATTAGACAGTTGCATGAGCATGTTCGTCGTCACATTGAGTCCAGCAACACACGATACAAAGAATTGGCTGACCCCCATAAGCACCACCGTGAGTTTCAGGAGGGCGATTCTGTCATGATCAGGGTCAGACCTGAACGGTTTCCCTCAGGAGCTGTGAAGAAGTTGCATGCTCGCGGTGCCGGTCCCTTTCGGGTAGTGAGGCGAGTCGGATCGAACGCATATGTTGTGGACTTGCCAGAGGATTACAGGATCAGCTCGACTTTCAACGTCTCGGATCTCTTCGCTTATAGGGACCCAGCGGTGATACCCAGTGAGCCCTTTGAGCCATCTCCACCCATTGAGAGTGACACCACCCTAGAGTGTCCACCTCCAGCCTTGTTACCTCAGCAGCGAGAGCAGATGGAATGTATACTAGACGAGCAGGTGACGACTACTCGAGGCGGAGTGTACCAGCGCTACTTGGTGCGTTGGAGGGGACGACCCACGTCCGATGACACCTGGATCACCCGGGCAGAGCTACAGAGGATAGATCCAGATCTGCTGGATCGGTACCAGAGCGACCCGGACCCTTACTCGACGGGGTCGAGCTTCTCCCACCCGGGGAGAATTGGTGAGGACACCAGAGCACGAGTATAGCCCGACTCAGCGAGCCATCGGTACCAGACCCGCAGCACGACTCGGTCGACATCGACATCGTTGTGGCTGGGCGATAGTATGGAGTCCCCCCCTCAGTGTTGATACTTTCTTTATGTTTAGTGTACTGGTGTGTATTTATTTTGAGTATTTATGAGTGTAATGGGTCAAAGTTGTAAAATGAGTTACACTTCATGTAAGGAGCCCAATTTTTAAATTGGGCCTCCAAACTTTAGGAGCCCCATTAGGCCTCTCTCTCCCTTATGGGCTTCTACACATGTGGGCCTAAAAGGCTGGTCCAAGGCCCAAGATGACTTCTAGAAGACTTAGACTATTAGACCAAGGAGACAAAGGTAGAGGATGCCCCCTCATTGTCCCCCATGCTTGTCTCCCACCTACCCTTGACCAATGTTAGTGGATGTCCTTTGGAGTTAGTGGATGTCCTTTGATGTTAGTGGATGTCCTTTGGTGTTAGTGGATGTCCTTGATGTTAGTGGATGTCCTTTGGTGTTAGTGGATGTCCTTGGGTCTAGATCTAGGGTTTGAATACTTATAGTCTCTCATTATATTTTGTGTGAAACTAATGAGAAAATTGAAGTGAATATTGATTGGTGTGCACTCTCCTCTCCCTCTTGAGTGTTCTTGGTGTTCTTCCTCCTCCCACCCCCAACTCTCTCTAGATCTGATCCCAAATCTTCTATCTCCCTCATATTTCTTCTACTTATCTTCTTCATCTATCTTCTGTGAACGTTCACCGCCGCCGCCGCCGCCGTTCGTGCCGCCGTTCAGTCTCCACGAGCCGGTCTTCATCCTGCTGCCCCAAATTCGGAGTTTCAGGACATCAGCTCAGTGAAAGAACTGGTACGGAAGATCCGACCGTTGGATCGTCGTGAAACTTTGAGGGTGGGCTCCTCCCATCAGAGGACATTTCCAGTTCAATTTTTAGGTCGATCAGATCCGGTTTGCCCCCTTTCCCATCCACCTGTTCATCTTTCCCAAAATCTGCCTGTGTGTAGGTCTGCCGGATAGATCTTAGTAGCCGATTTTTCTCACCCATAAAATGTTGTCCAAATCTCACAAATGAGCTATGTGCATCTCCATCACCCTCCCCTATACCCACCATAAAAATATCTGGTCCTAATTCGCCCATTTGATCCTTGGTCAAAGTCCTTGATCAGGGACGTTAGGTTCTGTCCTGTCTATTCTTTATTTCGAGACAGTATGCTCAGTCAATGTACAATCACTCCCATTTCCAATCCAACCGTTGGACGAGGCTGTAATTCCAATATGTTGTAGGATTTCAAGTCCTTTTTCCAACGGTACCTTTTGTGTCCCGATCCGACGTCGGAGTTGAGCGTACCAGCCGATCTCACTGGAGCGCGCAGATCTGGACAGAAACACAGTTGCAGGATAGCATTGGGAGATAAATCCCAAGAAATCACCCGCCTCCACTCCGGCGACCGCCGCTCCCGGGGATCGACCCGGGACACTCCAGGAGCGTCCCCATCAGTCACTGCAGACAGGAGCCGCCCCGGACGCCGCCATACCAGCAGCGAGTCGCATGTACCATTCGGTGGGCCCGAGTGAACGGAGCCGAACCGGCCGACCGCGTCTGCCCAAGCGCCATCGACTGCTGCCCACCAACCCGAGATTGGTGCACCCGGATCCCACGTGTCGCCTGTTATCTCCCTGCATGGAGTGGGCTTAGCATTATTTATGTAATTATTAATTATTTCTGTACCGGGAGTTCCAGATCTTGGCCGGGAAGTCTTCCCCACGTCCCGAGCGTGGAGGTACACTCGCCACCCCCTTTTGTCGTATTTGCTTAGTTAGTATGCATTCTAGATGCCGCTGCATGTGAGTAGGTTACTTTCCTAACTAGCTCGCGATACATCACCGCTGTGAGTTGTGAGTGCGAGACCCGTCCCACGACTCGTTCCGAGCGTGAGAGCGAGCCGACCACCCGAGACTCATAGCCGGTTACTCAACCGTGCAGATCGTCGCCCTTCCCTCGATGGGGACAACCGTGAGTTAGCACTTCTTGTTTGGGGCACATCGCCTCTTCTGGAGCTCTTTAGGTGCCGCATTATATCGTTGTTGCTGGTCGTGTCGTCCAACCCGTCACCTCATCCTATAGAGTCTAAGGTCGCAACTCGTCCGCGTCGAGTCTCGTAATCATCCCGCATCAGATAAGACCTGCTTGAGGGGGTGGTCAATGAGGATGATGATGGGGTGAGCATGGAAAGATGGTTTGAGCCTCTAGACCAAGACTATGACGGTGAGGGCTAGCTTCTCAATAGCCGGATACTGGAGTTCAGGATCTTGCAACACTTTGCTCACATAATAAATCGGGAGTTGTGTCCTGTTATCCTCTCTTATTAAGACAGAACTTATAGATTGCTCGGTTACATAGAAATACATAAATAATGTCTCATCAGATGTAGGACTGGAAAGGATGTAGATGGATGTAAGGTAGGCTTTGAGCATTTGAAAGGCCTTATGATAATCTTCGTCCCACTCGAATCTTCCCTTCTTGCAGAAGAGATCAAAGAAAAGGAGACTTTGCTTGACAGATCTGCTAAGGAATCAACTGAAGTCGGCGAGCCAACTATTGAGGCGTTGTACTCCCTTGACGGAGCGAGGCGGCTCCATGTCAAGAACGGCCTGAATCTTCTGTGGGTTGACCTCGATTCCCCTCTTACTGACGAGGAAGCCAAGGAATTTGGCTACTCCTACGTCAAAGATGCACTTCTCCAGGTTGATCCTCTTGTGGTACTGTTGAAGTATCGCTAAGGTTTCCACTTGGTAAAAAGGTGGCAGACGCTCAGGTGCTCTTGACAAGTATGTCATCGACATATACCTCTATGTTACATCAGATCTGTCCCATGGACATGCAATTGTCAAGTTTCTGGTAGGTTGCCCCTACATTTTAAGACCAAAAAACAAGCGGGTCTTGCAATAGGTACCTAGGTCTGTAATGAATGTAGTTTTCTCTTCATCGCTTAGATGCATACAGATCTGATGGTGTCCGAAGTAAGCAATTAGGAAGCTCAACAACTCATTGCCAACGGTGGAGTTGACAAGCTGGTTCACCTGAGATAAGGGGAAGCAGTCCTTTGGGTAGGTCTTGTTGAGGTCGTGAAATTCATGCACATCCTCTAGCTCTTGTTGGATTTTTTTACGAAGAGGAGGTTGGAGAGCCATTCAGGATACTGGACCTCCCGGAAGAGACCTAAGTACAAGCCCTTGGATACTTGCGATCGTATTAGCCACTGTTCTTCAGACATCGCCCGATGCTTTTGTCAGATGAACTTGTAGCGGGGGTTGACAGTTAGCCGAGGAGTGCAGACGCTGGGTTGATGGTCGGGATCTTTGAGTCTTCATATGCGAAGACATCCTGGTTGGTGGTGAGGACATCGATCAGCTCGGAGGAAAATTCTTTGGAGAGCTCTCCTTCGATCTTGACTTGATGATTTAATCTTCTGCCAAGGTTGACGATGGTGAGGACTTCTGCCAGCTCTACCCTAACGTCCTCTGAAGTTTTGGCACGCTCTGAGGTACCTTCGGATTCAGTCCGCATGAGAGGTTAAATGGAATTTACGCAGCATCTTTGAGCTTCCACTTGATTTCTTCGGACCTCACCAACGTCGTGGCTGGTGAAGAACTTGAGATTTTGATGGTAGGTGAACATCACTCCCTAGATGCAGCTAGGTATCCCTTAGCCGGTTATAGCATTGTATGTGGATGGTACCCGAACAACAATAAAGTCGGCTATAAGGTTGGCCTACTGAGAAAAGGTGCCCAGTGTAATGTTGAGCTTGACTGTTCCCTCGGAAGCTATTGGTTGCCCATTAAAGCCATATAGGGGGGTTTGGATGGGTTTTAATTTATTGGCTAGGACACTGAGTTGCACAAAACAGTCATAATAGAGAATGTTTGAGGTGCTTCCATTATCCACCAAGCTCTGTTTTACATCGTAGCCATTTATAGTGGCAGAGATGACGAGAGGGTCATTGTGCGGAGTCTTGACCCGTCTAGGTCGTCGTCAGAGAAGGTGATCACCTCCTTTCGTGTTGCCTAGTCCTGTGAACCAATGGTGAGGACTTCTCGAGCACAGGCCTTCCTCTTTCAACTGCCGTCGCCGCCTCCAGCGATTCTCCCAGCAATGGTCATGATGATCCCTTTGAGCTTCTACTGTTAAGGATCCTCTGCCATGGGCTCTGGTTCAAGTGTTGGGCACTTCCTCCGATTGTAAGAGAAGTCGGGGTCGATGAAGGCTTGTTTGATCAGCCACCGGATCTCTCGACGTAGGGCGGCGTAGTCACAAGTGATGTGACTATGGTCGCGATGGAACGCATAGTGCTCCGTCTTATCCCGTCAGTCTAGGTTGTCATTCATCCGAGTGGGAGGATCAGATGTAGGGCTTATCTTGGATCTCCATGACGATATGGTTGGGAGAAATAGCCAGTCATGGGAGATCATCCCGTAGGCACCTTCGATCGTCTCTCTAATCGTCCCGTCGGGGGCGCATGTCTTCATGCTCCTTAGTGGTTATACGCTGCCTCTCCTAGGCAAGATCCTCTCCTGGGTGGGCAGAGAGGATATCTTCTCTGTTGTTGTACTTCTGAGCCTTAACCATTAGCTTAGGAAAGGTGGTAGGAGGCCTCTTCGCGAGAGAGCCCCAGAGGTTGAGGTCAGTTATCCCATTCAAAATTGTTGTGACGGCTATTGAGATGTCCAGGTTCTGGACTTGGAGGGCGTCATGTAAAACCATCCCAGGTAGGGCCTGAGAACCTCGCTCTTCTTTGAGGACCATGAGGCAATCGAGATCTTGATGGGTCGGACAAACTCGGTAAAGTGGGAGAGTAAAGTTTTTCCAAGTTGGAGTGAAGTAGATATCAAGCCTAGTGTGAGTGTCTTGAACCAGACAGTTGTCCCCCTCTCCCAGGTGAGGAGGAAGGCTCGACATTTTACGGGGTTGGACACTCCTGATAGGGTGAGAAGAGTGTCAAACTTTTCCCGGTGCTTGCTTAGGTCAGTAGTGTCGTCATATGACTTCATGGTTGGGAGCTCTAGTTTTCTTGGGTGCACTGTGGTTAAGACTTCCAGGGTGAAGGGAGAGCTACTGACCTGAGTAGAGGGATGTGCTTGCTCGGCCACCTCCGTGGCCATCTCCTTCCTCAGTCTGGCACTCCATTGTTAGAGGAGCTCCAAAGTGGGGGAGAGTTCTCGAGGGGGCGTAGGAAGATGAGTCACAAGTCAACTCCTCACTGTCATTTAGTGAATGAGCCGGTAGAGGAGGTTGGTCACCATCTTGCGTGACGGCTGTGTTGGCGAGTGGCACCGTTGGTGGAGCCTGTGGTGTAAGCTAGTCTACCAAGGTGCCGATCATGTTTTTGAGTGGAGCCATCTCGAGGATTGCCTCGTGTAGGCCTCGTACTTGCTTCGTTAATACATCGAATTGTTCTCTGGAGACCCCTTCATCGGGAAGCGGCTCAGCTAAGGAGAGTTAGACTTCAGCATCGACGTTGGATGACTTAACATTCTTGCGGGCAAGGGTCGTAGTTTCTCATCGCTTCCCACAGACGGCGTCAAAGTGTTGCATATGATACACTTGAATTTGTTTGATGGGACCCAGCAGAGAAGGTAGGGTAGCATAGAGCAACGCCGAACGTTGAAGCCGAATGTCGAGGGTAGAGTCCTCAATAGTAGACGAGCACGCCGAGCTTTTGGGTTGATCCTCCTACACAGGAAGATAAATTCTCACCGAGGGTTATGGGCCCTAGGAAAATCCTATGATGTCTAAGTCAGAACATAGAGATGGAGTGGGCAAAAGAGAAAGAGAGATGAATTGCTCCGGTGATATTGTCAGTGATTGCGTACCTTGAGGAGGTCGCTGGGACTAGTCTTAATACAACAGGTGAGATCAAATCGCCCTGATGATTGCCCTTTCGCGAAGATCCCATAAGAACGTGGAAATAAGGCAATGCATGTCAGGGGATTCGCTAAGATGATAGTAGGGTGGTGTAAACCGTGCAACGTGCGGGGATCGTTGGATTACTTACTTGATAGCATGTGCATGATCCGTCGAGTGACGTATGATAATGGCAGGATTATCTTAGTAATGGGCACACGATCTATTGGTGTCTGTCCTATCATCATAATGTCCCGCTATAATAATACTTGAAATTCGAAATCCGACAGGTAGTCGTCAGAAGAGACGAGACATGAGACACATGACATAGGAAGATAATCCGTCCACGTCACACCCCAACTGGGAGCCACTCAATTGAAGTAGGATTTGCTATACCAGCTCAACCCAAAGT
This sequence comes from Amorphophallus konjac, assembly GCA_022559845.1. NCBI lineage: Eukaryota > Viridiplantae > Streptophyta > Magnoliopsida > Alismatales > Araceae > Amorphophallus > Amorphophallus konjac. The sequence continues at coordinate 390,500,136 of CM040126.1, forward strand.
GCACAAGTACTACTGTGCTCTTGGTCCCAATCTGATGTACCGGGCGGAATTCAAATAGCACAAGCAACCACGCCGAGGCATTCCATGTGATTTGAAGGGCATTATGCATGAAGCATATTACTATGTCAATCCTCAGAGTTGTCGATTGGTTCTCATTAAGTTGAATACAGAGAAAAGACACCCATAGTGATATATGACCACGTGAACTCGGAGTTGTCCTGCTGAATTAGACCATTAATTGATCTCTGTGATGATCGAGATATTGATATACATTTATGTCATTCAGTGTTAATATATCCAGATCATCTAATCCCTTTGATGATCGAGACATAGTGATATGTTTTGTCATCAGAGTTTATCCTGATCTAAGGGGGGCCCGGTAACATACTACTGCTGGGTGCCTCGACCAGAAACAAACATCAGGGTGGTGATTTTATATCCGACATGCACGATGTTACTGGGCGTAGGTCCGACCCGGTAGCCCCTCGGCACAACTTAGTGGTCGTGTAGCATCCAATTTGCACAAATGGACCTTTGATAAGGAAACACGATCAACAATAAGTTTTAATCGCGTTACTTATCTCTATCCTCAAACTAATTCCTCGTTAATGGTAATAAGAAAACACGATCAACAATAAGTTCTTCCATCAGCCTAAGATGGACACAGGCCGAGCACAGTCCTTGTTTGGACTCAAAAACCGTTCATCCATGTATTACCTGCTCTGGTGATCATCTTATTAGTTCAGAAAAGAAATCCCCCTCAACGCATAGGAACACATGCTGGGAGGAGCATGGACATGTACGCACACCACATTTTCTCTACAATACGCACAACTTCATGCAACTGGTTTTCTTTAGACTTTTCTTCTTTTATTCTCTTCCTTCTGGCGAATGCTGGCTAACGACATTAAATCCGAGATGCTGGTTTGATACCTTCTTTGCCATAGGAGTACACACCCCGTCCTCTTTTCTTTCCCAAACGGCCGGCGTCAACATACTGAACAAGAAGAGGGCAGGGACGGTATTTGTCGTCTCCAAGCCCGGCATGAAGCACCCTCATTATCGACAGACAAACATCCAGGCCGACGAAATCTGCTAGCTGCAAGGGACCCATCGGTTGGTTGGTGCCAAGTTTCATCCCCGCATCGATATCCTCTTTGGTTGCGACGCCGGTGTATAAAGCGAAGAAGGCCTCGTTGATCATGGGCATGAGGATCCTATTCACTATGAAGCCTGGGAAATCTTGAGAACATACGACAGTCTTCCCAAACCTGTAAAATTCAAACTGTGTTTTGTAAGAAACAGGGTCCCACTTCCAAGTATTCTCAGGCAAAACTTGAGTGTTTCCAGGAAGACATAGAAGGAACAGCATATTAACATTGAAGCTATTATACAGAGTTATATCAACTTAGACATGCGGCTCTAATGACCACTGATGACAAACAATCAGCAACACTAGCTCAAAGTAGAGGCCATAGACCTGTTAAGCAGTATATAGAGAAACTAACCATGCGCATTACCTTTCTGCCAGAGCCTTTATTGTAGCAAAGACCTCGTCAGATGTTTCTGCACCCCTCACTATTTCAACTAACTTCATGATAGGTGGGGGGTTCATGAAATGCATGCCTATCACCTGTGTAACAATCAAAATTGAGAAATCAAAGACAATTCTGACAATTCCTCTCCAAATACATATGGGAAGAAGTGCATCCCAGAGATGTTTCTCTTCTTCACCGTTCTACATGTAAAGCCAACACAATCTTACATAAGTGGAAAGCCAGTAGTGCAACAGTATGAGACAATCCTAAGACCTTGTTCCAAGGATGAAGATGATAAGACACAAATCAGATGTTCCAGGTCCGACCCTCTGCCTCCCCAACACAAAACACCCTTCCCTCTCCCCTGGTAGCTCACTTCATCTGTTTCTTGCCCTCCTCAGCTTGTCATGCCTCCATCTACCCTCACAGCAGTAAAAACAACACCAGATCTCTCTCTCTCTCTCTCTCTCTCTCTCTCTCTGTGTGGATAGTGTAGACGAGGCAGATTGGGCATATTCCACCCAGGTCTGTCCCACCCCCGCAGGAAATCAGCTTATCCAGCCAATCCCAGACATGGAGTCATACTTAGGGAGTCAGAGTCGGGTCAGTGGACCAAAAATAGATCTGGATTGGCTAATATGATCTGATTTCAGAATTACATACTGAATTCAGATACAAGCACAATTTATGCAATATATAGCATAACATATGATTTTTGACCAATCACTATGCATCAATTTCCTCCTATCTACTAGAATATATGGTTAATCTTGCTAGCATTCATACGTATATTGCCATAAGGTGCACCACCTTTGACTAGCATGAACAGTCTCCAGTGTAGAGTCCATAGACTAGGTTCATTTTGTTATGTCAGTAATGGGTAAGTGGGTAACCAATAAGAAAATCTCTAACTGAACCACTCCCCACAGGAAACATAAAAAACATTTAGATTTCTTCTGCTTAAAAATTCAATGGGTATACTCATTACATGCCGTCATGTGTCTGAGATGGCAGTAAACCACAGGGGTATTTGTCCACTTATGCTTATTTCACTATATATATATATATGTGTGCGTGTGTGTGCGTGTGTGTGTGTGTGTGTGTGTGTGTGTGTGTGTGTGTGTGTGTGGCATTTCTGTAATTACGCATATACATGGCTATTTTTCCAATTGTCCTTGTTTTTTGGTGAGGTTGCTGCCAAGGTATAGTAGTTTTTGATAATTTATACAGATATTTTCAATTTTATTTCCAGCCCATGCAAATTCTTCTTGTCTTCAGACTCCGAGTTTTGGCATGATCATTACATGGGACATCTGGAATGCCAGAAATGGGAAGAGTTTTACCGAGTTCAGTCTACACATCATTTAGGATAATACAGAAAACCCCAAACAAATTAAAAAAGTAAGCAATGAAATTGCTTAGCTACTATCAGATTTGACAACAGCAACAAGGCATAATCTATCTTTATATGGTCATTTTTCACGTTAGTGGCTAAGAACTCACATGGTTGCTTTTAAAGTTAACACTGATGGAACTGCTAGACAACTACATGCTCAGAAATGGACATGGTATATTTTCATTCTCTTGTGATTGTCTCCACGTGAATAGATCGGCCTTCATTACTAAAATTAGATGATTATTTTTCAGTATTTGACTTCCAAAAGTTCATGGGCTGCACCATTCATGTCGTGGAGTAGAATTCAATGTTCTTGTGCAATTATTCAATCTGAATGCATGGTCCCATGGCTCTTTGCCTAGGCATTTGAAGGATATCTAGTGTCCTATTAGAATTTTTTTCTCTCTTTCCCCTTTTTTGGCTGCAAAAACAAGTTTAACATTGCCAACTTGGGAAACAAAAGCGGGAAAGAAAGAGAAAAATGAGCCACCAAAACTAAGAGGAAACGAGAAATGAATATATATATTTTTATAAAAAATTAAATTAATATTTAGTGTCTACTATTACATCTTTATAAATGTGGTTGTCATGTTTAGGAAGTATCTAAAAGGATTTATAAATCCTCTAATATGTATTGGATTTTTAAAAAGTATTTATCAAAATTTGTATATATTTATCTAATTATTACAATTTTCTCATTTTTTGTAATTTTGATATTTTTACAACCTTTAAGATATTTATGCAATAATCGTATTCAAACTGGATTTTTCTAACTAATTTTTGTTACCAAGATCGATTGGTTATTTCTATAATTAATTTTTTTATGAGGACATTTCATAAATACCCGAGTAACCCAACACCTTTTAAACTTAACCCAGCAGGCCAGCACCAAATCCAGTCTGATTGCTTAGGGCAAACATATGCCATCACTGCTGCAGCCGCCATCCTCACCTGTGTGCAGTGCCACTGTCATCCTCGCCTGAGCGAGCCACCACTGCTGTCATCATCTGCAGAGCACGCCACCGCCATCATCATGGCCTGTGCAGTACACTGCCATCATCATGCTCACTTGCACAGCATGAAGCTGCTGCCACCAACCATGCGCACACTGCCCTCTCTGTTCCTCCTCCCTTCTTCCTCATTCTTCCACCAGCATAGGCCAGCAACTGCAAGAGACATTTCCGCCCCACATTTTCCTGCCGTTTCCCAGCTGTTTCCAAAACGAATCGCTTTTGTTTTGCAAACACATTTCATGAGAAATGCATTTCCCACTTAAGGGAACGTTTCTCTGCAACTATTGTTTTGTAGGCACTTGAATAACCGCACATGATATGTGCATGAATGCAACTTTGTATTCTGATTCTAATGGCCTGTTAGTGGCATCTTAACACGACTATAATTCCAGACTTTTCCCAACAAATCTCAGAAAAAGGGGGCAGTAAATGTTTATCATTTATCAATAGCATGGAACTGGAGGAAACTAAACCCCCTTATTCTTACCATTGATAAAATCAATTCATGCAGCATGCAGATAGGTAAATAACCTTTTCTCTCTCATTGTCCACTGTTTCTGGGAGCTCTCACCCTTGAACTTTTACAAAATACTATAGGATAAGAGAACAAAATTGTTAAGTTGTCTTCATGAAAAGAGTTAGGTCCAAACAGAATATCCCTTAATTTGGGACTACTGATGATTAATGCCTTAAGGATCTGGATTTAGCCCACTGGGAAAGATCAGCTAATAAAGGTAAAGAGTGTTAAGCAAGAAAAGTAAATTTTGCTAAAAGCTTTGACCCAACAACGATTGAAAACAAAAAAAGAGTTTTTTTGCATATAAACCATTGTTAAAATGAAAATTGTAGATTTGCTATTCCTCCATCTTAATTTGCACAGACATCACTCAGATTACCAATGATATGCAAAGAGGCCATTTACTTTCTGCAAAAAGACCACTTGGGCATGTACAAAAGACAATTTTGTGGCCTTTTAGCACATCATCAGTATTCTTAATGATACATGTGCAAATTCAAATGCAAAAAGGATAAATCTGTACTTTTCTAGCAAGGACTTGTATGCAAAAAACCTGAAGAAATAACAAAATTGAAAAGTGGTGCAGGATGTCTTGAATATGGCAAAGAAAAAAAACTGGCAGGTGTCCAGGACTGGCATACTTTAGTTGCCGAGAAATGTTCATTAATATGCCAAACTTCAGTTGACCAAGAAGAAAGTATTATCATTTTTTTTTGCGTCCCCCCTGATTATAAAAGTCTTTCACAGTGTATCAATGACATACTAAATATCTGACGATATGTTCGGTCAGCAGGATAAAAGTTTAAATCCCAGAACACCTTCATGTTTTAGTGGAACCTGGTTGTGGTGAGAAGTAAGGACCACTAGGCCATGTAACCCACCCCGATTTATGAAAAAATTGTGGAGCGCCAGTTTCGAACTTCAGTTCCCCCATTCCCCTCCCTGTATCCCCCAGGTCCCAGACCACTAGGCCATGCAACCAAACAAAAAACAAAAAAACAAAACAAAAAAAAGAAGCAAGCAAGGACCAGCTAGGCCATTTGCTCTAAGTGAAATGTTCGACGAAGCTTGGCTGCAGCAATAGGTACATAACAGCTTCCTAGGGAGGGAGGAATAGAGAATTGAGGAAGAAGTAGTCATAGTTGATACATAAGAAGACGAGTGAATATGGCCTGTCTTCAACATGCTAAATATTGTACAAATATATGAACTTTTATATTATTGGTAAAAGAAAATGCCCCATGCATTTAGTGTTCATTGCAACCTGGATCAGTAGAGGAAGCTAACAGACAACTTTGGGATGAAAAATGGACAAGTTGAAACAAAATCCCCCCAACCTTGGGAAAGTGTCAATTAGTGATGATCTTAATGAGCATGCAGACTTGGATAGTAATTCATAATGTGTTTGAGCTAGTGCATGGCAGGTATTGTTATGGTGTAAAGAATGAAGCTAGAGATGCTACACTTGAATTTGCCTTTTAAGATGAACTTACAATAACTAATATTTGTTTTCGAACTGTAGAGCAACATCCGTAACTTTGAAGTGTGGTTTAAATACGAGCCAAAATGATTTTCCTTCCTTGCAAAGAAGAATGATAGACTAATTTGTAGAGATTTTAAGTTATCCCTAAGAAACATATTTTGACACAGCATGGATGATCATGATGACTAAGCATATCCTTTAGCAAGCACACACTCATGGAAACAGCTCAATCAAAAGAACAAGCTTCATTACTGATCCAAATTGCCAACCCAAAACTCGAGTCAGTGAGTGGAGATGCCCAACCCTAACATAGGCAAGGAGTGACTCATGAATACACAACGTGAGACTAAATGGATTTGTCCTATAAACACCTCCCCCGTTCTACAACAGACCTGGGCGGAGTTCAGCAAATGGCACTCCCTGAAACTGCAAGGCCAAAGAGGGGGAAAGCCAGCTAGTGAATCAGCTCTGTTACCATGCAACTAAACTGAACCACCAACCCAAAATTCAAGTTAGTGGTAGAGAGGCCTAAAATTAATGTAGGCATGGAATAGCTCATGAATACCCAATGACAGATGAAACAACTTTCACCAACAAGTTAAATTGTGCATTCTGGAAAATACCAAATTAAGGCATCACAAAAGCTAGACAATGTTAGAAGATGCTGTTGAGATACACCATAAAGATAGCAAAATCAGGGACCAATCAAGAACAGGCATTCTAACTAATATCTATGCTCATAAACATTTGATGCAACCATACACAGTATTGGTCCCAGATGACTAAAGTCAATGCAAGTTCTCCTAGATAAAAAATTGTTGCTGGTTGCCTTAGTTTGCACCAGTGTTCACATGCTGGGAATATGACATTAGCAATTATTCCACTTATGGATTGATTAATGTTCTCATCAACGTAAGTAGGATCGCGGATCGGGCTCGGATCGGAGGCCCAAAGCCCAACCCGGATCGGCTGAATCTGATGATTTGAGCTTGATCCCCATGCGATCCTCCTGGCTAATCACAGCAATTGAGGTTACATTGTACACTCATTATTTCGCAGGGGCTTTTATATAAATACAATATGCACTTTACCTTTTCGTCCCGAGAACTCGAGACCTTCGCAGCTACGTTGCAGGTGGAGCAGAACAGAGGAGGAGGAGGTGGTGATGGTGGCTGGTGGCGGAGGAGGAGGAGGAGGTGGTAGTGGTAGCCGGTGGCGGTGATGACTACGGCAGAGGCAGTGGCGGTGAGTGTCCACTACGACCGTGAACATGTAAGTTTTTTTTTCCTTCCCCTTCTTCATTTCTCCTCTTTTTCTGCTTCTTCTTCTTCTTCTTCAATCTTCTTCATCATCACCCCAATTCTTCTTCATCTTTCTTCTCCTTTTTGCTCTTTTTTGGATGTTGACCGGGGAAGGATGAGTGGGACCTTGTTGGGATCGGGCCGGAATAGTCGATCCTGGCATGAGATCGGTCAATCCAGACCGATCTCAAACTAATCCACCCAACCCACCCTATCCCCAACAGGCATAGTGTGTCAGCTGCTACCTCTTATCATCTGGTGGTACCCCTCCTAACAAGGCAACTACAGATTCTGTTGTAAAACCGGTTGAGAGTTCAAAAAAGTGCATTGAAATGGAAGCACTTCTATTTTTAGAAGCAAAAGTAGTTCGGGATCATAAATGGACACAACAAAGAGAAGTACTCCACCAGGTATTTTGAGTAAAATCCCCTTCTGATATTTTTTTGAAAGTGAAAATACCTCTATTATAGTTATATGAAAAATTGGATGTATAATGTAGTTTTATTATTTTTTTGAAAAGTTAATGTAGTTTTATTAATACTCGACAAAATAAAAATTATCTAATGTAAAATATTCAATACACAAGTGACAAAGTATTCAAGGTAATATCATCATATCTATTCAATGAAATAGCATAGTCTTGTTGAATAACACAGCAAAACAAAACAAAAAGAACAGGAAAGGGCTCACGTTCTCCATTTGAAGGAAAGGATACATGCGGTTATGGGAAGGGAAAATAAGGCAAAAGGGAGAAGGGTACTAATGACTATTTCTTTATTTTTCTCCTTCTACTTGAAGGAGAAAACTGCTCCAGAGAGAAGGAGAAATTTCCTCCGGTCTGAAGTAAGTTTTCTCCTTCCATCTGGAGGAGAAGTTAAAATTAGGAGGTACACCAAACGGTCCCTCTTTTGGTAGAAGTCCTTCCATGTGGAGAAGAAGTAGTTTAGAAGGACTTCAAGGGAGTTCCCACACGCAGCCTAAGGCTAGCACTATATAGGAAAAAGAACCAATGTGATTTTATGGCCAGCATATTATGCAATAAATAAGGTGTAATGTTCAAATATCTCAGGAGAGTGGAAGACAAACCTGAGACGGACGTCCAGTCTGAGAAGCCAAGCGAGTGATGGAGATTGAACTCGTATTAGATGCCAAAATGCAAGACGCTTTCGTAATCTTGTCTAGTTCTGCAAAAATTTTGCTTTTCACATCTTCGGACTCCACAATAGCTTCAATTACAACATCAGCAGACTGAAGATCACTCAACTTCAAAGTGCATCTAAGATGGCCCATAACATCAGTACCTGCTGACTGCCATAAATATGAAAAAGAAAGCATTGGCATATCCCGAACAGAACGTGAAGGACATATATTCTGGTACCTAATTCTGCAAAGCTTTATGATTCTTTTCAAAACATTCATAAACAACATACAAAAGAGAAGACATGTCAGCAACAAATAGCTGAAGATTGGGCATCATAAAAAAAAATAGCAAGCAATTTGCATTAATATACTTCGCTTAATATTTATCATGACTTGGGTATCAAAACCTCTTTTAGAAGCATCTATTTGATAGCATCATTAACATAGGTTTAGAATTTTAGAGACAATTACAAGTATGCCTCCTTTACAAAAGCCCCCAGTTGGGTGTTATGTTAGATGGACGCAGTCTATTACCACTGAGAGTGGATCTAGAGGGGGGTGAATAGATCTAATGTCTAATTTTAAAACACAGTTGAACTCTAATGCGGAATTAAAACAAGCAACTGTTGAACGACAGAAGGAACACTATGAAATCACACAAACCACAGGCAATCACACAGTAGACACCGATCTTTAAAGTGGTTCGATCTCAATCCAGAGATCTACATCCACCCCACACTCCAACTGGAATGTGGATCCTACTGACTCACAGTTTGAACAGCTGGGCTTCACAGCTTGCCAACAGACCGCTGATACACAGCTTCGCTGGGCTTTACAGCTTGCCGACCAGAGGAAAAAATCCTCTGCAACCGCTGGGCGATACAGCTTAACCGTCCGAGACCTGGTCTCGCCTGCTGAGGATTACAGCTTCACCTGTCCAGTGGAAACCTCCACTGCAATTGCTGACTCACAGCTTGATAACAAAAGAGTTTCGAAAACAGTAAAGACAGAAACAAACGAAATGAAAAACCAAAACGAATGTAGCTCAATTGAGCAGTATCAGCTCTGGTATCTGAACCAAGAGACTGATTTACAAGACTTCGAAAAGACTCTCTCAACTCAACTCTCTCAATCTTCTCTTCTCTCTTTCTCTTCTCTCTGAATCTTCTTCTCTCTTTTTCTTCTTCGCTGTGGATCGTGCAGGCGCTCACTCTCTGTTCTTTTCTTTTAGCTCTGGCTGCTTCTATTCGATCTTCTTCTTCTGAAAGAAGAAACTCCATATATATACCAGCAGCAGGAAGGGCGTGTGCTCTCCACATCTCCCGCCCAATGGCTTGGACCACGTGGCAGCATCCAGCAGGCTTTCAGTACACGTGTCATAATCTGGTCACTCCCCTTATCCTCGGATCACGTGCCCAGTCATCAGTCTCTGCAAAGAATCCCTATCAGGCAGTCGAAATAGAATTGTCAGTTTAAGGTTTAAGCGATGTACAGACTGTATGAAGGCACTGCAGAAGCAATGTACAGACATTGTGAATGCGAAGCTATGCAGTGTTCAGACTCTACGTATGTAGACCCATGGCGTTGTACAGACTTAGTAAATGCAGTGCTGTAGCCTGTATAGATTTCAGATATGCAAGACTATGCCATGTACATACTTCCTATATGTAGGACTTATGCCATGTATAGACTCCATATATGCAGAGCTTATGCCATGTATAGACTTCAAATATGCAGAGCTTAAGCCATGTACATACTTCAAATATGCAGAAGTAAACGTGCATCAATGTGTAGACTTAGCAGAACAAAGTATGAACAAAGCAACACAATGTGCAGACTTCGTGCAATGAGTGAAGCAGTGTATAGAGTTATGAGTGGAATACATGAAGCAATGTATAGAGTTAGAGTGCAATGAGTGTTCAAGTGATGTACAGACTCAACGTTATGCAAGCAGACAATGTATAGAGTTGATGAAGCGATGCTCAACAGAAAGACGCCTTACACTTAGGCGTTTGTTTCAGAAGTGACGCCACTTCTGGTGAGCGTCAAATCTCGAGCATAGAGAATGTATAGACTTGCTACGGCACAAGGCAGCATAACGATGTACAGACTCTGCCAAGAGCAATGCACAATGCACATATGAATGTACAGACTTTGGTTGTGCTGTGCAAGCATGCTAAGATGTAATGTATAGACTTTATGCGAGCAAGCTGCAGCCAGTGTACATACTTAGACCTGCGTGCATGCAATGCGATGTATAGACTTGCCCATGGCTGTCTAGACTTTGCATGCGTGCTTATAGCAATGTGCAGACTTGCTGACAAAACGTTGTGCAGACTCTGCGTGCCACAATGTGCAGACTTGCGAGTGTGTGACATGCACAAAGATGCTAAGTAAGACATTCTAATGTATAGACTTCAAGTCCACTTGAGACGCTGAGTGAGACGGACCTCACAGGCTGTACAGACTTAAGAATGCACGATGTATAGACTTGCCAAAGGAGGGGCTGTACAGACTTGAGCAAAGCAAGGTCTGTATAGACTTGAGAGTTCATGGTGTATAAACTTTCCAGAGGAATTGGACGATGTACAGACTTGAGCAAAGCAAGGTCTGTATAGACTTGAGAGAGTTCATGGTGTATAAACTTGCCAGAGGAACTGGACGATGTACAGACTTGAGCAAAGCAAGGGCTGTACAGACTTCAACTCAGCTGCAATGTATAGACTTGCAGGTGCAACGTAGGTAAAGATCAAGGAGTGCATAGACTTGATATCGTGGAACACACAGGCTGTACAGACTTCATCGATGTCTGGACTTGGAAAGTTAAGCTGGTGAATGTACAGACTTCACCGATGTCTAGACTTTGAATGAATGTGCATGCATTGAATAGACTTTGCATATGATGTACAGACTTGCTAGTCAGACAGGCACAAGCTCTGTACAGACTTTAGCGTGCAGACAGGCCATGTAAATGTATAGACTTATGTTCTAAACGATGCACAAACACAACAATGCAATGTATGGACTTTGAGTGTGTAGACTTGTGTGTGTGCAATGTGTAGACCTGTGTGTGTGTGCATGACGATGTATAGACTCTTACTGCATAGAACACAGACAATCTGACAGAGATAGTTTCATCAAAACATAAACAGTTGCCAATCAATCAAAACAAGCTGTTGCCAATGAAATAAAGCTATTGTCAACATCATCAACACAGAGGAGTCACAACATTGGGCACCACAAAACTACAGCTTCCTCCCCTAACAAAAGGTCCTTTGTATACCAGTCATCTCAAAGTCCCCAGTGATGCATTTGCCTAGAAATCCTGCTCAACCAGACACCTTGAAAACCTAGCTGTCTCTGAAATTTTCTCTTGGTCTATCTTGAAAGCTCTCTCACTCATCTTTGTCTGTTCACTCCATAGTGTAGATTTTCAGCACCACACCCACCACCATAGGGTTGTCAATGGGCCTGGTTTGCAATTTCCCTACCAGTCCACCAGACATAATTCACTGGGGACCAGGTCTGACCACCGGTCCACCAGACAACTTTCAGGTGCATCTTTAACCAAATAGGCTGGTCATGGCAGGTGGTGTCAAAGACATTGGACAGCAAGTCTCTATAATATAACAGTAATGAAAAACCTGAGCTTGAAGATTGTGGATACCATGTGCCAAGTTAAGATCCTACTCCTAGCATCACTAGAAATTGACTGACATGTTTGGGAGCCCCACTACTTTGTGTCCAATGTATAGCTCCCAGAACATACAATATCTCAACATGTTAAGTAGCATATAGGTACCTTGTATTTTTCTCCTTCAAGTCTTCAACTCTTCACATATACTTACCCTACATTCAAGATGCCTAGCCATATGTAAGAATTATTTTATGTCACCATCTGTACCCTTCCACTCTCCTTCACCACCCTGAACATAGGCCCTTCTCAAGCTTTGCACAGCCACGAAAGCCACTTGTTCAATAGTGCGAGGTTCAAGTTTCAAGATTTGACCGATGACCCCCTCCTAGCAAGCTGTGCCTATAACAGAATGGCATAGGCATCACCTCCTCAGTTCCAATTGACCATGCCAGAGGAATCTACTTTTTATATCCACAGCATGTTTACACAATCTTTAGGATGTGTGTGTGTGTGTGTGTGTGTGTGTGTGAGAGAGAGAGAGAGAGAAAGAGAGATGAAGTACATAGGAAGGCTGGCAACAAGGAATTTAAATTTGGCATTTGGACCAAAGCAGTCTTAGGCTCTTTTTTTTTTTGAAAGTGGATAATATCACTGTATATATTAAATGAAAAGGAAGATGTACAAGTGCAATCAAAAGCTCCCAAAAAAAGACCATGTACAAAACCACACCAAGGCAGTGTGGGGAGGTCTATCTCCCCCCCAACAAAACAAAAAGAGGTGAGCTGAGGGCATTCACATTACATAGCAACTCTGCCCATTCCCTTACTCTAGTACAAATGAAAGAAATAAGAGAGTCCTCCACTCTAGCCTCCCTCTTGAAGATCTTGTTGTTCCTTTCACACCATAGGGACCATAGAGTGACATGCAGAATGAGCCACCAAAGAACAAAATCACCTCTGAGGGGGCAACTCCTACCCCAGGACCCGATGAAGTGTTACACATCAATCTGTCCGCTGAGTACACATCAGGCTCTTGACAGCACACCCTCCCACACTGCTTGCGAGTAAGGACAACCTATAAACAGGTGGTCTAAGAACTCGTCCTCCATGCCACACAAGCAACATGTCGACTAAATACCCGGTAGGAAGCGAAGGAGCCTGCCGCACCCCGCCGTCAGATATGATGGAGTAGACAGACCTAACAAAGAAGGTTCCCTCCCTGCCCCACCTCCAAGTCCACGCATCCTCCCTGAGGGGATGCGGGGCGAAGTCAAGAAGGATCAGGAGGAGGTTATGGAACTGCTCCACCTTGACACTACTGAGGTTCCTTCTGAAAGTTGGCACCCAGGTGCCCCCAGAGAGGTGGGGATCAAATGCCCGATCAACTGGCCCCAAAGACCCGAGATCGCAAACATACTAGAAAAGAAAGCCTCCAAAGTGAAGTTACCGCACCATATGTCCTTCTAAAAAAGACAATGGTTGCCTTTCTCAAGACGGACCCGAACATCAAAAGAGATGAAGTCTCTACAAGAGAAGATACCGCGTCAAATAAGAGACGGCTGGGCTGGAACTGGAAAATCCAAGTCTCAAACTCTCCTCTTGGCATAGTACCTCTACTTGATGAGCTGAGTCCAAAAACCTTCATCCCCTGCTTCCAACCTCCATATCCACTTATTCAAGAAGGCCAAATTGAAGTCACCCACATTCTTGATCCCACTACCCCCTTGTTCCTTGGGAGCAGCCACCCTTCCCCACTTCATATCGTGCCAACCCCTACACTTCCCCCCACTCCCATGCCAGAAGAACCTTCCCTAGATGGTTTCAATCTTCTTCATCACAATCTTCGGGATGCGGAACACATAAAGATAGTAGATGGGTAAACTATCCAAAACCGATCTGCAAAGGACTAATCTGCCCTATAGCAGTCTTAGACTCTTCGCTAGTTGCAGATCTAGTTCCATTTTCAGATCCAGTTGAACATAAACCAGCCACTTCTTTCTAATTCCTCCACATTGGAACGTGACTGACTTTTGTTAATTATATCCAGATCAACCAGCTCGCAAGCATGATCTTGGAAGGGATAAATTTGCCTAAAAAAACAGCAATCTACCCTCCCAGCCAGGCAGTCCCCTTTCAGAGCAACAAATCAGAGACTCCTAGTCATTATATTTATGGCTCTGACTAAAAGTGGGAGCCCCAAGTATATCGGAAGGAGATTACGTATAATGTAACTCTACATCCAAGGATCACTGCTCCACAACGTTTACTCTTCCCAGCTCATATTCTTTTTCCTTTTTTGTTTTTCTTTGAGAAGTAGGGAGGAGCATAGCTCCTGCATTCATTACTAGAAATGAGCATCGGTATGTACAATGTTCATGACCACCAACTCCTAAGCATAATTCACCCTCAACCTAGTTACTTTCCCAAGAGATTTGGGAGAAGATAAGTGATCGGCAATTTCTGGAGGTCATGCTGACCAGCGAAATGATATAATATCATCAGCATGCTTATGCCTAAAGGGAAAACAAGTGGCACATTGCAATAAACCTACAATACTAGCTCCTTCCGACATGCACGTATCACCTATGAAACTAGCACAAACGGCAGAGGAGATGTAGGAGCCCCTTGTCTTCATCAAAAACATGGGTTACACCCCACTCAAGCCCAAATGAATTCACACCTTAGCCTTTGAATCCTAAAGCAATGTTATGATTTGCATAAAACTTGGGAATTGCAGTTAGCAGGCCGCGTGGCAATTGCACCCATCGAGAAATTTCGCACACAACTGGGTGAAATGGGTTGCGTTCCATGCAAGGAGTAACGCATTTTGGACCGACTGCGTTTTGCAACATGCCATTGAGTTTTAAAATGAGGACATAATGCATGTATAATTTGGGAACTGGACTTGGCTGTCGGTAAGAGAACCGCATAAAACATAAAAGCTGTACTTGCCCTCATGAGTAGCACCTCTTGTATCGTCTGCAACTGCGAGTCTGCGACACCATCATACAAAAAGACCATGACTTTCCGCACTGGGACAACGCGATCCCTTACAGCAGATTGCAAACTACGAAATAACAAGCACCAGAAAACTCATATTTGTGATTCTGTAGAGAGACAACGACGGCCTGCCCCGCTCACCGAGGGATATTTTCCTCTTAGTATCTTCTACTTAATTTTCCGCACACTTCCAACCGGAAAAAAAATCTAATTTTTCTACTTTCCACAAAGAGTAGGGAAAAGACGAAAAGATTCGCCAGGCATCGCAACGTGAACCGTCCCCTACAAAAAAATCCCAACAGGCAAAATAATTTCGGATCAAGAAGAAGAGGGGAAAAAAACCGACCTGGGGGAGCTGCCCCCTGGAGACGAGGCGGCGGACGGAGTCGGAGATGGCGCCGCGGGCTCTGTCCAGGGCGGCCTGGTCGGTGTCAAGGAGCCACACGTCGATGCCCGCGACGGCGGCCAGCTGGGCGATCCCCGACCCCATCTGCCCGGCCCCGATCACCCCGACGACCCCCACCTTCGCCGCGCTGCCCGCCATCGTCGCCAGCAGCTGGTAACCGCGGAGGGCGCGCTTGGCCGTCCTCTCCAGCCTTTTAACAAAACTTGGCTCGATGTTATCATCACCATTGTTGGTGTCCGTGCTTCCACTACGCGACAACCACATGAACTCTTTGCTCACAAGCAACTAAGGGCCATGTTTGGTAAACCACGGATGGGAGGATTCCCCTCACAAGCGTTGAGCGTAAACATGTACGGTCCGACGGTCTTATAGCATACGTGAGAATTTGAAAAACTGAACAGACAGAGCGTTGACACGTAAAAACTCTCGACTTAGGTTTGGAGCCCAGATACATTCCTTTCCCTCGTGTAAAATCTATCTTCTGTATCATATGTCATGTGTTCCGAGATTTTTAATCATTCATAATGCTCGTAATCCACTTTACACCAACTTATGCATATTCACAATAGAAATTATCTTTGTGCCTATAATCTCTCTCCTAATAAATGATCATCTGACTTAAAAATCTATACAAATGTTAGATATTTAATAAAGATCAAATTATGTCGAGAATTTTAATGATTAGAATCTCTAATAAAATTGTTTCCAAACGAGGCCTAATACTTAATAGATGAGAAAAATTATTTATTTGACCTTACTCCTCCTCTTTTTTCTCACCATACTAGATGCAAGTGAGAGAAGGGAGAGACGAAGAAGATGAACGATCAGAGAATTTTTTTAAAATATATTTTTATATTTTTATTAATTTTTATAATTTTTATAATAATAATTAATATAATAATATTTTAAAAACTAATTAAAAATATTATTTTTAAAATTTTATTGAGTCTAATAAACATAACTAATCAAAAATATCACATATGTGGCACTATTCATTTTAAATTTATTTTTTCTTTTTAAAATATTTTTAATACATTTTATAAAATAAATATACAATCAAAATAATAAAAATTTTGATAAAAAGATCATTAATATATCTAATTAAAATTAAAAAATTATGCTATTTAAATTATTGTTCACAATGAAATGGTTAAGGGTAAACAGATAATTAGTTAACTTTTTTAAACACTCTCTCTTGTAATCTCAACTTGACCCTAAACCCATCTAAATAGGATTTTAAATTTCTTCAAAATTCATCCGTTTGGTAGATGTACGGAGAGGGCAAAGTGTTATTATTTGATTAGATGGTTGTTGTATATTTATCTTTTATTTTTAAAAGATTTAAAGAAAAGATAGCTATTTTATGTTTTTACACAAATTCCGATTTTAATGATATGTCCAGTTCATTGAGCTGTTTGTTTTGATATAATTCTTAGATTTTAGAATTACTAATTTTAAATTTAGAAATATTTTGTTTGGATGATAATAAATAAAATATTTTTATTAATTAGTTGTGATTTCTACTAATTATTCTCAGATTTAAGATTCAGGTGAGTATGGAATGTAAATCAAAATAAGAGAATGTTAGTATGATTGAGACTAAGATTTGTCGTAATGTCGGATCAAATCATGTTGATTTTTTGATGGTATAATATAATATGGTACGATATGATATTGTGTTTAAAATAAAAAAATTGGTCAAAGATAATTTTTATATTAACCATAAAGATATCTGATTGTAACGTATTGATCGTGTTGATTTTCATTGGCATAGTCTGACACTGCCAACATGCAATAGTAAAGTACTAACCTACAAATCACGATTAACACCATATAATTTCATTTACACTATTTTATAACCAAACAAACAACTAAAAAATATTATTTAATAAAATAACTCAATATTTTACATTGAAACAAACAAGTGTTAAGTCAATTGCACTCGAGAGACGTCTAAAGTTAGATCTACAATCTCTCCCCTAATAAATGATCATCCGACTCAAAAGTCCATGCAGATGTTACATATTTGATAAATATCAAATCTTGTTGGGGATTCCAATGATTGGAATCCCCGATGGAGTTGTTCCTAAACGAGACCTTAATACCTAATAGATGTGAAAAATTACTTATTTGACCCTGCTCCTCCTCCTTTTTCCCACCATACTTGCTGCAAGTGAGAGAAGAGAGAGAGGAAGAAGATGAACGACTGAGAGAATTTTTTAAAATATATTTTTATATTTTTATTAAATTTTATAATTTTGATAATAATAATTAATATAAAAATATTTTTAAAAACTTATTAAACTATTATTTTTAATAATTCATTGAGTCTAATAAACACAACTAATCAAAAATATCACATATTGTGGCACTAGTCATTTTAAATTTATTTTTTCTTTTTAAAATATTATTAATAAATTGTATAAAATAAATATACAATTAGAATAATAAAATTTTTGATAAAAATATCATTAATATAACTAATTAAAATTTAAAATTACGTTATTTAAATTTATGTTCACAATGAAATGGTTAAGAGTAAACATATAATTAGTTAAGTTTTTTAAACACTATCTCTCATAATCTCAACTTGACTCTAAACCCATCCAAATAGGATTTTAAATTTCTTCAAATTTCGTCCGTTCGGTGGATGTGCAGAGAGGGTAAAGTGTTCTTATTTGATTAGATGGTTATTGTATATTTATCTTTTATTTTTAAAAGATTTAAAAAAAAGATAGGTATTTTATGTTTTTACAAAAAATTTGATTTTAATGAGATGCCCAGTTCACAGAGGTGTTTATTTTGATGTAATTCTTAGATTTTAGAATTACTCTATTTAAAATTAGAAATATTTTGTTTGGATGATAATAAATAAAATATGTTTATTGATTAGTTGTGATTTCTACTAATTATTCTCATATTTAAGATTCAGGTGAGTATGGAATGTAAATCAAAATAACAGAATGTTAGTATGATTGAGACTAAGATTGGTCGTAATGTCGGATCAAATCATGTTGATTTTTTGACGGTATAATCTAATATGGTACGATATGATATTTTGTTTAAAATAAAAAAATTGGTCAAAGATAATGTTTAATTAAAAATAGTTTTTATATTAACCATAAAGATATCTGATTGCACCGTATCGATCGTGTTGATTTTCATTGGCATAGTCTGACACTGTCAATATGCACCAGTAAAGTGCTAACTTACAAATCACGATTAACACCATGTAATTTCATTTACACTATTTGATAACCAAACAAACAACTAAAAATATTGTTTAATAAAATAACTACAATATTTTACATTGAAACAAACAAGTGTTAAGTCAATTGCACTTGAGAGACGTCTAAGTTTGGACCTACGATCTCTCCCCTACTAATTGACCATCCGACTCAAAAGCCCATGCAGATGTTAGATATTTGATAAAGATCAAATCATGTCGAGGATTCTAATGATTATTCCCAAACGAGACCTTAATATCTAATAGATGAAGAAAATTACTTATTTGACCATGCTCCTCCTTTTTCCCACCATACTTGCTGCAAGTCTCGAGAAGGGGGAGAGAAAGAAGATGAACGACGAGAGAATTTGTTTAAAAATATTTTTATACTTTTATTAAATTTTACAATTTTAATAATACTATTTAATATAAAAATATTTTAAAAAACTAATTACAACTATTAATTTTAATAATTTATTGAGTCTAATAAACACAACTAATCAAAAATATCACATATTGTGGTACTATTCATTTTAAATTTATTTTTTATTTTTAAAATATTGTTAATAAATTGTATAAAATAAATATACAATTAGAATAATAAAATTTTTAATAAAAATATCATTAATATAACTATTTAAAATTTAAAATTGGGTTATTTAAATTACTATTCACAATGAAATGGTTAAGGGTAAATAGATAGTTAGTTATGTTTTTTAAACACTCTCTCGTAATCTCAACTTGACCTTAAACCCATCCAAATAGAATTTTAAATTTCTTAAAAATTCGTTCGTTCGATAGATGTACGGAGAGGGCAAAGTGTTCTTATTTGATTAGATTGTTGTCGTATGTTTATGTTTTATTTTTAAAATATTTAAAGAAAAGATAGCTATTTTATATTTTTACAAAAATTCTGATTTTATTGAGATGCCCAGTTGACTGAGGTGTTTGTTTTGGTGTAATTATTACATTTTAGAATTACTAATTTTAAAATTAGAAATATTTTGTTTGGATGATAACAAATAAAATATTTTTATTGATTAGTTGTGATTTCTACTAATTATTCTCAGATTTAAGATTCAGGTGAGTATGAAATGTAAATCAAAATAAGAGAATGTTAGTATGATTGAGACTAAGATTTGTCGTAATGTCGGATCAAATCATGTTGATTTTTGACGGTATAATCTAATATGGTACGATATGATATTGTGTTTAAAATAAAAAAATTGATCAAAAATAATTTTTAATTAACAATAGTTTTTATATTAACTATAAAGATATCTCATTACACCATATCGATCGTGTTGATTTTTATTACCATAGTCTGACACTCCCAACATGTACCTGTAAAGTGCTAACTTACAAATCACGATTAACACCATGTAATTTCATTTACACTATTTTATAACTAAACAAATAATTAAAAAATATTATTTAATAAAATAACTACAATATTTTACATTGAAACAAAGAAGTGTTAAGTCAATTGCACTTGAGAGACGTCTAAGTTGGGATCTTTTGAGTCGTTGAGTTGAAATTGTCTCTAATGTTATGTCACGGAAATGCCACTATCCTAATTTGATTTTAACAATTGTTACATGAGATAGTGGATGTTGAGGTAATTTACATTTTTTTAATTGTTTGATGATGAGAACGAAAGTTACTATGTTATATGAATTCACTTGCTTTATTTAACCTTTTAGTAATTTATTAATTGTTTTATATGTTAAAACTAATAATCTAAAAGTGATCAAAGAGGGCCTAAATGATTTCTTCATAAAAGAAAAGTTGAAAGACACTTTTACATAACTATTCTTATTTTATTTCTATTTTTATCTTAGTAGCTACCCATAAATTGACTGACCACTAAATTATATATATATATATATATATATTATATTTTATTATAGTATATATTTATTAAATAATTTTTCATTCTTGACATATGACGATACGGTGCGGTACGATGTCATATCGTACCATACTGATAAAAATTCAGTACGACTGGTACGATAAACTTTATTCTAAATAACTAAGAAGTTTTTTTACAAAAAAATATATTATACACATCATTTTCTCAATTTTTTATTATTCTTTAAGAAAAATAAGTCAAAAAATTCATGACAATTGTGAAATTTGAACCATTTCCCTCGCACATAACTAACACACTCACTGACTACTAAACTACACATGATTTTTTTATCATATTTTACTATAACATATATTTATTAAATAATTCTGTATTCTTGACACATGACGTACGATATGGTGCAGTATTATATCATATCATACTGTACCGATAAAAAATTGGTACGACCGGTACGATCGAATTAGTAAATCTTATTTCAAATACTTAATTTTTTTAAAAATCAAAATCAAAAAATCAGTTATAGTCATAATTATGAAAATGTCACCCTTCATTATAAATTGGTTAATATAACCTCGTCACATAGACATATGTGCAAAGTTATCTTTGTTCATTATGTTATATAACTTATGGTCGTATGGATGTAGTTAACTCAAATTAAAAACTAAGATTAAAACATGTTCTTAAAATCCTATCTTATTATTATAAAAATAATCTCATTGTATAAATATAAATATGAAAATGACACTGCTTCATAAACAAAAGTGCAAAAATATTTCGCCATTTATTGTTTACCAAATATTTTTTGATGGTAATTAGCTGTGAGGGTATTTTTGCACTCATACGTAGTAGAGTATTTAGATTAATTAATATATATGTGATATATTTGTAATCATCTATATAGTAAGGTTATTTTCATAAAAATCTAAATAACCAAAATATCATAAATTGAACTCACCTAAAAGGTAACTCATTTTCATAAATTTTCAAACAAATGGTGAACTCTTACATTGTCAAAGACCCTTGGCCATAAATAAGGAATAAAAATTTTCAAATTGTATATATTTAGACTAAATCTGATTTGTGGAACATAGACACATGTGTCAAGTGTTGACACATATACAAATGTTGGACACAACACATTAAAAAAATTAAGACACTGAAACATGAAAATAATATAATTTTACACATCTAGATTCATGTATATTTATTTATCAATATACATTAAAAACTAAACATAACATATTAAAAAAATAGTTGGTCTAAAGTAAGGCAAATCAAGAGGTGGGTGACTTAGATTTGCCCCAAACTTCTACTCAATTTTCACAAGTTCACACGTATTGAAATCTCAACCGGATTTGATAAAGATCCATTAACTCTAATGCAACTAATGAATGCTAATTGAATTGATGTGAAGGAAGTAACGAAGATATGTTTTGTAATCACAAACCAATGAGAGAGAAACAAGGAGCAATCGCACCAATGAACATCAAAATTTTTGTAGTGTTTGGTCTCAAATCCTTGAGATCTATATCCACTCCCTCACTATGGGTGAGGGTTTCTTTACACATTGTATATGATTGAATCAATTTCGCACACAGTTGAAAGAATATCCCATCATATGTCTTAGGCATCACATACGCACCCCCCAAACCTAGAGAATATTTGGGCCATCCACCTACACTCTACTCTCTCTAAGGCATACTTATCTCTCTATGAGACATAGGACATGGGACAATAGGCTGAATGGCCCACAAAGCTCAATCATGGCCGGGGCGAGAGCCAACCCCGTTTGCTGCCCAAATCAAGTGGTTACCTGAAGACTCGGAGACTTTACTCTCATACAAGAGACTGGAGTTTGGAATGAGAATGGGCACTCTATAAGATAAAGATTGTTCAACAAGACACATACATCTTGCAAAAAGTATTTAAGTATGGGGGGCTTTCCGGTGGTGCCGGCACCACCTGGTGCCGGCCCCACCCCCCCTCATAGCGCCCCCTGCATTTATGGGGGGGGCGCGCTGTGAGAGGGGGCTGGGGCCGGCACCACCTGGTGCCGGCACCAGGTGAGCGCCCCCCTTTAAGTATTTAGTGCTCATATTTGTCATCTTTTGGGACTCGGACTAACTTGACCATCGAAGGGCCTCTCCCCTAGTCACTCTAATTGGCCCTAACGAGTCTAGTCTTGCAAGACTAGGACCCAGACCACCTTAACGACTTTGGTCTTACAAGACATGGCGACCCAAATACTTCGAATCTGGGCATCCCATTGCCACTGGGAATGAACCCCGATGGCGACCAGGCACACCCCAACCCAAGGGCAATGAGAGAGTCACCTACGAGGTGATCGTCATCCTGGATGATGGACTTCAGGGCCATACTCTTGATCCCACTCACAACGTTGTTGAATCTCCTTCCGAAGGAGTGTCATTTTTTTCTCAACCGTAGGATCGATGTCACCTCCGAACAACCTAGGAGAAGGGAGAGTTAGGACATGACCCCTTTGACATGAGGCTAACCTCACGGCCTCGCCTGTCACTCTGCCAGACATCTCTTGGACTGGGATTTAAAGCTCGATTGTCGCATACCAATTAGATCTTGATTAGTTAGATAATATTCTAAAAGTGGTCCACCAATTGGCCCGGAGGTGGCGACATCTCGCTCACCAATACTCTACTAATCAAGTCACCATTCACCGATGATGTCCTTACCATCCCACTATGGAGAAAGGTTAAGCTTCAATCTAGAGGTTACTTTGATAGGATCTCGAACGCAGTTGAGCACATGGAGAGGTTCAACACCTTCTTGACACTCCAAGGAATGGCTGACTCAGTCGAATGTTGGCTCTTCCTAATGATAGAACACTTTGTATACATTCTTGTTTGCATTTATTAATGGCAATGATGTTCGTTATATTCATACTATATGTTTATGCTAATTATAATGAAGTTTGTAAATTTATGCAATGAAGATTAGATCATAACAAAACTATGATAATGAGATCATTCTGCTTTGCAAAAGTTTAGAATGTTCCTGGTCGTACAATATTTGAGAATGATGTTAAGTATTCGGATAGACCAGTATATGTTGTGTCGGCTCATGTAATGAGGCTGATTGATCTCATAGTCACTTGTGTGGAAATATTAAGATCAATATATAGGTGCTCATTGGAGAATGAGTTTACTAAATTGATCCGATTAAGAATATCTAGATGGTAATTATATCAAATTGTTTACTAGATGATTTTTAGGTCATAGTAACATAGTTAGCTCCCGAACATGAGTCATCAAGGACACCTTGCATGAGGACTGGTATGTCTTGATTCTTGGCACAAAGACTTTAACCATAGGTCTTAAAAACACAGGTTTCTGACATAGTGGAATCTGTGCGAAGAGAATTGAGTGACAATAATGGATCATTCACTCTTAGATATAGAAAGAGGGAGAATGTCCTATGAATGGTACTCAAGCAATTCCTGGTCAGGGTTGCATGGTTCATTGGGAAAGGAGTTTTCCAATGAGACTATTGAGTACGAGATTCATTAGGCCAAACAAATATATGAAGCATTATTGGTGCTTTCTATGACCCGAAAGTCCAATAAAAAATAATCATGAGTTGATTATCCATAATGAGATGGTGAATTAATAATTTAAGTTATGAGGTGTTTAAATAATTAATTTTAAGAGTTAATGTGGTTAAGTTAAGATAAGAAGGAATTCTTAAGCTTAATGTGGTGAGGACACCAGGTCCACTACCGGGCCCACTACTCGGAGCCGACGTCGCACCGCCCCGACTGCACAGAACTTATGGCTCGGTGACTCGCTTGAAGACTCGACGTCCTGAATACGTATCCGTACGTATGTGTGTATGTATTTTACTATGGTGGTATTTGTGTTTTAACCACCAATGTATTTTATTTTTATTGAGTCAAAGTTATTGTATTTTAATTAAAAACCCACAAAGTCAATAGTGGGTTGGTGGACTTTGTTTTATTAGGCTAGGATATATATGCAAATAAGTGAAAGTGTGACGGTATGTGTGTAATGGGCCTTCCCTATAAATAGGGGGCTAAGAGTGTTACGTATGAATCATATGAATGAGAAAAAAAGCTTGAAACCTAAGGTGTTTGCCTTTGTGTTCTTCCCTTCTCTCTTTTCTCTTTTGTGAGGATTGAGCGTCGCCCGGTGTGAGACCGTCCGGCGTGAGGCCGAGCTGCGTGAGGTAGCAAGTTATCCGTTCTCGTCCGAGCCGTCAGGAGTTGTCGTCGATCCATTTCCACGTCACCGCCGCGTCAGATTTGGTATCAGAGCCTAACACGGCGCCTCCGACGATCCCGACGTCTCTCCCTCTATCTCTCGATTGCTAGAAGTGAAAAAAAAAAGAAACAAAAAAAGAAGAAGAATAGCAGAAACGGATCTTGGTTGAGAGAAGGAAAAAGAAAAAAAATATAGAGAAATTTTTTTTCCCTCTCCTACGTTTTTTCTCTCTCTATTTCTCTGTTTCTCGCTTTCTCCCGCCCGTTCTCTCTCGGTTTCCCTCTCTCTCTCTCTCTCTAACTTAGGGAGAATGACACTTTGGGAAGGTGAAACACTTTAGCAGATCATGAATTGAGGTTTCTACTTTAGTTATTTGGCATCACATCTTGATCCCATGCCCAATTTCTGAGTGTCAGAAAAAAAATGAAACCTATAGGGGGCATCGAATAATCCAACGAGAGAGATCTTATGCCACTTCAAATGGGACCATAAAGACCTACAATTCTAGTCAATGCAGCCATTCCTGACTAGCTTATCCAAACCTTCTTTTACCCGCAAGCTCATGTCACCATCGAGCATCAAGCAAGCTGCTTGACAGTTGAATCCTCCAAAGCCTGTCCCTTTGTCAACTCAGAAAATTAGAGGATAAGAATCACATTGGGTACCTTGTCACTACATGATTGAAGGGGTGGCGTGGCCCTTACTTTTTCTTTTCCTGTTGTTTTGTAGCGCCTGCTACGTTGGCTGCTCTTTCTTTCTCCACGACCAGTTTTGTGTTGGCACGCCTTGCCGACTGCGCCTCCTGCGTAGCCATCCACGTGCAGCCGCCCACGTTTGTGTGGGTTGACTGTCACCTTCTGCCTGCGTGATTTGTGCAAGAGAAGATAAAAAAAAAGTCATAAAGAGAGGGTTGAAAAAAGTTTTAAAAAAAATTGAAAAAAGAAAGTTTGAAAAAAAAATTTGAAAAAAAGGGAGTTTGAAAGTTGAAAAAAGTGTTAAATATATATAATATATATATTTTAGATATATATAATCTTATATATATATATATAAATATATACCTATATAAATCATTTGAATAATGTATCAATTGTGACACCCAAGTCCACAAACGACGGCTGAAACAACGCCCGGGGCGACCGGTCGTCGGCAGACGTTCCACACTTTACGGAGTGAGAGTGTCCGTAAGTCTCCCTACGCGGAGAAAGTGGATTAATTTGTTCCCCTGCGTGGGAAAAATTTTAAATTACACAGTTTTGTAATAAATTAAATCCTCCCTGCGTGGAGTGAATTCATTGTAACCGTGAAGCTTTGATAAGTGTGCATTTGTATGAGTTAATTCATGATATACACATGTTTTATGAGCTTTAATGTTAATAATTATACACTTATCACACTTAATATCGATTTCTGATCAAAATGTTTCATTTGATGAAATTATTATAATTTGATCAATAAATATGTTATTTTACAGGCACTCGACAAGAACTCCATAAGTCTGCGCAAAAATATGTTATTCTATTTATATATCATGCTACTATATATATAATTCAAATAAAGAAAAGAAAAAGAAATAAAAATAAATAAAACTCAAAATCAAAAGATTAACACCTCTATATAATATATACTCACTTATATAATATATATATATATATATTCATATAATATATTTTTAATATATATACCTATATATATATATATAGCATATCTATATATATAATATATGTATTCATATAAACTATGCATCATCTATATATAATCTTAATGTATATATTCTATATATATATATTATATACATATGTGTGTGTTTTGCGGGAGATGGGCCCTTTACGTTGAATACATGTTGACAAGGCTTCAATGGAGTCTTCAACGTGGTGTGTGCACCACGCATGGGCTCTTCACAAGGCTAAAAGCCATAAAGAGAATGGCCTTCACGTGGCTCATATGAGCCCCCTCTCATGAATGAAAAGATGTGCATAGGTGGTGGAGCCTTCAAAAGGTATGCATGGCCCATGCACATGCAAAGCAACAGCAGGTGGAGGCTCCACTTCGTGCAAGCCTCATTCTAACACCAGTAGGCTTCACAAGTCAGGCAGCGGCCCCTCCTTTGGCAGGTTTCACGTGGGTCCTCCATGGGCTTCAACGATGCTCCAGGAGGCCTCCTCAAGCGCACGGTCGGCAGGCAACGTGTTCTCACACACGCAGGAGAAAGAGGCCAGCAGCCTCTTCTAAGGTTTCGGCGTGTTCTCCTTTTGGCAGGTCAAAGCGGCAGAAGGTGTTCTCATGCCTTCATTCGGCCATTCTTCACGTCGGCTGTCGACTTGGGCAGAATGGCCAGTGGCTTCACACGGGAAGAGAGCAATATAGAGAAACATAGGTCTTGTTTAAAGTCTATAAAAGGGGGGTTGGGGAATGGTTTAGGGAAGAAGCTTTGTAATATATTTTTAGTTCTTTTGCTGTTATTAATTTTTGTGAGAAAGTTTGTGAGTTTTTGGTGTTATCGAAGAAGCAAGGAGAGAGAGAGAGAGAGGGGCAGGAGGCCTCTTCAGGTTTCAATTTCATTCACGGTTACTGTATGATTTTGAGTATTTTAGTCTAGTTTAGTCATTTACATGCTTTTATGATCTTCATTTAAATTTATTATCTTCTTCAAAGTTGTTCATCTTTCAATTCTCTACATTTTATTTTTCTGTCATTTCCTCTAATTCCTCTTCATTTTTAAGTTATTACACGTTTTTCAAATTTCTATCCTGACACATTACTATTCATCCGAGTTGATACCTTATTTTGTGCCTCTATTTTGAAGCCTTTCCAATCCTATTTTTTTTCTGAGTTCTTCATAAAGTTGTTCCTCTCTTATAGATCTAGATTTTCTTCTTCTACTACTCCTCTAATTCTCTTCGTTTTTAAGTTATTTTTATTTTCCCATAGTTCTATCTTTTACGAGTTTACTGTTCATCTGCGCCGATAGATGTCAGTGTTTCATATTTTTCACTGTCGTCCTCTTATTTTCTGTCTTTGCACTCTTCATAAAATTTCTTCCTAACTCTTAGATCTTCAACTTTTTCTTCTATCACTTCTTCTAATTTTATCTGGTTTTAAAGTTATTTCTCTTTCTAACTCACCTTATTTTCATTATAATTTTTTATGTGCTCTTCTATCAATTCCACCCCTTCTAAATTGCATCCAAATCTCTCTAAGGGGGTTTCAATTAAATTTTCATGATTTTTAAATCTTAAAAACTCAAGGTTTTCAACTTTCAAATCTACTTCTCCCTTTGGATTCGACTCGGTCTCACCACTTAACTATTCTGTTTATTTAATTTGTGGGCCGGATATTTTAATTTGGTAGCAGGACGTATTAATGACGTACGTTTTTCTGTCATCAATTTTTGACGCCGTTGTCGGGGAGGGTTTGAATTGGAAGTTGATAACTTTATACTTTATTTTGTATATATATTGCTGCTCATTCTGATCTTTGCAGAAAAATAATCAAAAGTTAAAAAAATAGAAAATTTTGAAAATGCAAAACACAAATGTTGTGTCTCCCCGAGGTACGTCTTCTTTATTTTCTACTCTCATTATTTTTCATTTTCCAAATAAAGAACGAGAGAATATGATTAAGGTCAGTACTCTTATCCTCTTTTCATAGATTTCGTTTCTTTATTTTCATTTTCAATATGTAAATCATTTTCATGCTTTGGAATGGTCTTAAAAAAAATAAAAAACTAAAAAACTAAAAACATAAAAACATAAAAAAAGTACAAACTTGGGCTTACTATCATCTTTGAAACTGGTGTCTAAGGTTAGAGGTCAACGGCAAACGCTATAAGCGGGAAAGTGGTTACTTAATTAGGACCTTGTGAAAGCAAGGGGAGCCTCCCACTTCTACACTTGTTACCTGACCGGTGGACAAGTTTGATGGTGAATCTAAGTTGGACTTTGTTTAATAATTTATTTGTATAAAAAATTAAAAAAATTAAAAAAATTAAAAAAAATAAAATATACAAAAAATGGTTAGATCATAATTTTCATCTATGGATTGGGCACCCCAAATTAGACAGGTTTGACCAATTGGCTAATAAATTTGATCAATTTCTAGCCATGGATCAAAACCCTTCTGTACCACCTAGTTACCATGACAATGATCACATGTGGGATAACCCGGCCCATTATGTAGGTGGTTGCCCAAACTAAAACTCATTTCTCACCCAAAACAACCGACCTCTTATGACAGTCCATATTTGTGGTCGGCCCAAAATAAGATCCGTCACCTATGATGGCCCAGTTTCCCTCATTTACCCAAGACCAGGCTCAAACCACTCACTTAGGGGGCCATGATCTACCTTTCATCCTGAGCAAGCCCAATATGATCAACAGTTTTCTCAGCCCGATTATGAATCACCTTCAGATACTTATAACTCTAGCTGGGAAGATCATTCAAAAATCTCTTGGATGGACCAAGCAAGACTAACCCAAATGTCTCCAGAACTCTCCACACCTTATTGTGACCCATGTCCAAACAACTTTAATTCTGATTGGAGAGATCAACATGATTCTTCTTGGGAGTCTTATCAGGATCAAGGCCAAAGTCCTCAAGAACAAGATTTTCCAAATTGGGGTCCATATCCAAATGATGATTCTTACGATCAACCCTATTTGTTTGATCAATTGACACGGCTATTCCAAACTCAACAACAAGCCTTCCAGGAACAAGTGCAAAACTTTGAGGCCCAATTGAGCAGGGTTACTAAAAATATCATAGAAACGGAAGTGGATCCAATGCCTAGCAACTCCACTACAAGTCTTGAGGACCAACTTCCTGCATTTGATGACAATAAAAGTCCATATGATCAATCCATGATTCCACAGTCTAACACTCATATCCCTTTTGATCTTGAGAGGATAATGGGGGAGTTTTATGATGAGGACTTAAAGGAAGAGCAACCTGAGAAGCCTAAAACTCATTCCATTTGTGAAGAGGATTATGATGATCTTGAGTCAGGGGGAGAAGAAGAGGAAGATGATTTGCCAGTCAATGATCAAATTTCATTACTTTTCCTTCCTGAATTTGATGAGTCCTCCTTCCAAGTCAATGATGAAGAAAATGTGAGTGTGGAGAGAGAATTGAGTGTGGCCATAAGCCATTCTTCTTTGGTAATCGAGGAACCGGGTGCTCCACTTGAAATTTACTCTGATTGGGTGTCTCTTGATTTTGGGGAGGATCTCGATCTTTTACATGTTTCTGACCTTGGCACTTCTATACTAATCCCCTACATCCTGCAACTAGCCGATCGGTCGATTCCACTTGAGCTTCATGATCATCCGTGTGTTGAGGAGCACGTCTCTTTCACTACCCCTTGTCTTCTCGACACTATCCCTTTCATGGAATCCTTCGGAACTCCTCCCACTCCTACTCTTCCTCACCTCAACATTGTGCTTGACAATTTTCCAATTGAGGATGAAGGAGAAAAGCTAAGGGACATTAAGGTCCGCATTGATGTGTTTAACACTTATAAAGACCTTCAGTGTACAGAGGGATATTTTGTGATTGAAGATATGATAAATCCTCTGGCATTCTCTGACCGAGGGGGTCCATCCAAATTCCTAGACCCCCCTTGGCATGATTCTAGCCCACATACACATGCATCTAATCTTTTCCTCCAATGGTACAAGGGCTGAAATTTAGCCGAGGATAAGATCACTTGATGGCTTATTCTGAATGCCACCCGTTGGTTAATGAACTACATTGTGTCTGGCTGAAGACGTTAAACTAAGCACTTCTTAGGAGGCATCCCAAAATTTTCGTTATTTCTGTATGAGAATAAATGGCTTCTTGGGAGGCAACCCAAGTTTTTATTGTGGTTTGTATTTTTATTTTGCAGTGTGAATAAAGATAAGTTGTGGGGAGAGAGCTGATTGCTTCCTCTGTTACTCCGATTTCAAAGTCAAGTGCCGCCTCTCATTCCAACAAGGCCGTCGAAGTACACATCAGGTTGTCCCGTTCTTTCCTAACACTATCATGTTTCCATTGTTCATTATTTCATATTGTTCATGTCATTGAGGACAATGCCATTTAAGTTGGGGGGACGGACGAAAATCATGTTATCTTCTACAACCTTATTTTGCCTATTTTTTTTTATGAACCCAAATCCAAATTGTGTTTCATGATTTATGCTTCCATTGAAAATAATTCTTGAATAGAAATGACTAGATAAGGATGATGGAAAATTTATTTCATCTAGCCATGGAAAATTGATTTAAAGAATCTCTTTAAAGTTCATGTGCACTTTTAGAAAAATAAATCACGTTGCACGCTAATGAAACAAGCATGACAAGCCTTCTGCTATTTTGGATATATTGCATGATATTCTGCACTTTTTGAGGAAGAGATCTTTTATAAGCTTTCTGTCATATTATCTATTGAAAAATTTTGAGAAAAACACCATGAAAAATGCTCCGATTCTGAGTAACCGGGCCTACTTCACCTAAGACGTGTTGAGGTTCGCGTCAAAAGGAAAAGGGAACCTTGATCTGTGTAATTGGGCCTACTTCACTTAAGACGTGTTGAGGTTCGCGTAAAACAGGAAGGGTAGTGCAGCATCATGTGTGTATAGAAAAGAAAAAAAAGAGAAGAAAAAAAAAGAGATCCCAAAAGAGACAAAGTAATAAGGCAGACAAAAAATTATTATGCTTAATGATCTGATTAAGAAGTGCATGGTTGAAAGACACTTGTTCGGAATAGCAAATGGGGGACGCAATTGTCTACGCTGTGAATTTAGTATTACACATGCACAAGTGCTATTGACCTTAAAGTTGACTTCTTGATCATGTACCTTAATTTCCTACGAAATGCTAGTGTGTGTTAATGCTTCCAGATTCTTAATCTTTAGTTAACTATATGAAAGATGATCTGGAAATGAGGCATGGATATTTTAAACTCTTGTTGGTCCTAAACTTTAAAATTGTTTGCATTGCTAAGGGGCTAGCAATGAGTAAGTTGGGGGGTGTGATAAGTGTGCATTTGTACGAGTTAATTCATGATATACACACGTTTTATAAGCTTTAATGTTAACAATTATACACTTATCACACTTAATATCGATTTCTGATCAAAATGCTTCATTTGATGAAATTATTATAATTTGATCAATAAATATGTTATTTTGCAGGCACTCGACAAGAAATCCACAAGTCTACGCAAAAATATGTTATTCTATGTTATTCTATTTATATATCATGCTACTATATATATATATATATATAATTCAAATAAAGAAAAGAAAAAGAAAAGGAAATAAAAATAAATAAAACTCAAAATCAAAAGATTAACACCTCTATATAATATAGACTCACTTATATAATATATATATATTCATATAATATATTTTTAATATATATATATATAGCATATCTATATATAATCTTAATGTATCTATTATATATATATATATATATATATATATTATATATACATATGTGTGTGTTTTGCCGGAGATGGGCCCTTTACGTTGAATACATGTTGACAAGGCTTCAATGGAGTCTTCAACGTGGTGTGTGCACCACGCACGGGCTCTTCACAAGGCTAAAAGCCATAAAGAGAATGGCCTTCACGTGACTCATATGAGCCCCCTCTCATGAATGAAAAGATGTGCATAGGTGGTGGAGCCTTCAAAAGGTATGCATGGCCCATGCACATGCAAAGCAACAACAGGTGAAGGCTCCACTTCGTGCAAGCCTCATTCTAACACCAGCATGCTTCACAAGTCAGGCAGCGGCCCCTCCTTTGGCAGGTTTCACGTGGGTCCTCCATGGGCTTCAACGATGCTCTAGGAGGCCTCCTCACGCGCACGGTCGGCAGGCAACGTGTTCTCACACACGCAGGAGAAAGTGGCCATCGGCCTCTTCTAAGGTTTCGGCGGGTTCTCCTTTTGGCAGGTCAAAGAGGCAGAAGGTGTTCTCATGCCTTCATACGGCCATTCTTCACGTCGGCTGCCGACTTGGGCAGAATGGCCAGTGGCTTCACACGGGAAGAGAGCAATATAGAGAAACAAAGGTCTTGTTTAAAGTCTATAAAAGGGGGGTTGGGGAATGGTTTAGGGAAGAAGCTTTGTAATACATTTTTAGTTCTTTTATTGTTATTAGTTTTTGTGAGAAAGTTTGTGAGTTTTTGGTGTTATCGAAGAAGCAAGGAGAGAGAGAGGGGCAGGAGGCTCCTTCAGGCTTCAATTTCATTCACTGTTACTGTATGTTTTTAGGTATTTTAGTCTTGCTTAGTCATTTACATGATTTTATAATCTTCATTTAAATTTATTATCTTCTTCAAAGTTATTCACATTTAAGTTCTCTACATTTTCTCTTTATACTATCTTCTCTAATTCCTCTCCATTTTTAAGTTATTTCACGTTTTTCCATTTGTTGTCTTGGCACGTTACTATTCATCCGAGTTGATACCTTATTTTGTTCCTCCATTTTGAAGCCCTTCAAATCTTCTTTTATTTCTGAGTTTTTTATGAAAGTTGTTCCTCTCTTGTAGATCTAGATTTTATTTTTCTACCACTACCTCTACTTCTTTTTCGTTTTTAAGTTATTGTTATTTTCCCACGGTTCTATCTTTTGCGAGTTTACTGTTCATCCGCGCCGATAGATGTCACTGTTTCACATTTTTCACTATCTTCCTCTCATTTTCTGTCTCTATACTCTTCACTAAACTTTTTTCTAACCCTCCGATCTTCAACTTTATCTTCTGTCACTTCTTCTAATTTTATCTGGTTTTAAAGTTATTTCTCTTCCTAACTCGCCCTATTTTCATTATAATTTTCTATGTGTTCTTCTATCAATTCTACCCCTTCTAAATTGCATCCAAATCTCTCTAAGGCGGTTTTAATTCAATTTTCATGATTTTTAAATCTTAAAAACTCAAGGTTTTAAATTTTCAAATCTACTTCTCCATGTGGATTCGACTCGGTCTCACCACTTAAATATTCTGT
Source organism: Amorphophallus konjac (assembly GCA_022559845.1). Lineage (NCBI taxonomy): Eukaryota > Viridiplantae > Streptophyta > Magnoliopsida > Alismatales > Araceae > Amorphophallus > Amorphophallus konjac. Next base: position 390,533,904 of record CM040126.1, read on the forward strand.
TTATTTAATTTGTGGGCCGGATATTTTAATTTGGTAGCGGGGCGTATTAATGACGTACGTTTTCCCGCCATCAATTTTTGGCGCCGTTGCCGGGGAGGGTTTGAATTGGAAGTTGATAACTTTATGCTTTATTTTGTATATATATTGCTGCTCATTCTGATCTTTACAGAAAAATCATCAAAAGTAAAAAAAATAGAAAATTTTGAAAATGCAAAACACAAATGTTGTGTCTCCCCGAGGTACGTCTTTCTTATCTTCTACTCTCATTATTTTTTATTTTCCAAATAAAGAACGAGAGAATGCGATTAAGGTCAGTACTCTTATCCTCTTTCCATAGATTTCGTTTCTTTATTTTCATTTTCAATATGTAAATCATTTTCATACTTTGGAGTGATCTTAAAAAATCAAAAAAAAATAAAAAAAATCAAAAAAAAATAAAATATACAAAAAATGGTGAGATCATAATTTTCATCTATGTATTGGGCACACAAATTCGACAAGTTTGACCAATTGGCTCATAAATTTGATCAATTTCTAGCCATGGATCAAGACCCATTCATACCACCTAGTTGCCATGACAATGATCACATGTGGGCTAACCCGGCCCATTATGGCGGTGGTTGTCCAAACCAATTCTCATTTCTCACCCAAAACAACCCGACCTCTTATGACAGTCCATATTTGTGGTCGGCCCAAAATGAGATCCCGTCACCTATGATGGCCCAGTTTCCCTCATTTACCCAAGACCAGGCTCAAACCACTCACTTAGGGGGCCATGATCTACCTTTCATCCCGGAGCAAGCCAATATGATCAACGATTTTTTTAGCCTGATTATGGATCACCTTCAGATACTTATAACTATAGCTGGGAAGATCATTCAACAATCTCTTGGATGGACCAAGCAAGACAAACCCAAATATCTCCAGAACTCTCCAAACCTTATTGTGACCCATGTCCACATAACTTTAATTCTGATTGGAGAGATCAACATGATTCTTCTTGGGAGTCTTATCAGGATCAAGCCCAAAGTCCTTTAGAACAAAATTTTTTCAATTGGGCTCCATACCCAAATGATGATTCTTACGATCAACCCTATTTATTTGATCAATTGACACGGCTCTTCCAAACTCAACAACAAGCCTTCCAGGAACTACTGCAAAACTTTGAGGCCCAATTGAGCAGGGTTACAAAAAATATCATAGAAACAGAAGTGGATCCAATGCCTAGCAACTCCACTACAAGTCTTGCGGACCAACTTCCTGCATTTGATGACAATAAAAGTCCATATGATCAATCCATGATTCCCCAGTCTAACACTCATATCCCTTTTGATCTTGAGAGATAATGGGGAGTTTTATGATGAGGACTTAAAGGAAGAGCAACCTGAGAAGCCTAAAACCCATTCCATTTGTGAAGAGGATTATGATGATCTTGAGTCAGGGGGAGAAGAAGAGGAAGATGATTTGCCAGTCAATGATCAAATTCTATTACTTTTCCTTCCTGAATTTGATGAGTCCTCCTTCCAAGTCAATGATGAAGAAAATGTGAGTGTGGAGAGAGAATTGAGTGTGGCCATAAGCCATTCTTCTTTGGTAATCGAGGAACCGGGTGCTCCACTTGAAATTTACTCTGATTGGGTGTCTCTTGATTTTGGGGAGGATCTCGATCTTTTACCTGTTCCTGACCTCGACACTTCTATACAAATCCCCTACATCCTGCAACTAGCTGATCGGTCGATTCCACTTGAGCTTCATGATCATCCGTGTGTTGAGGAGCACATCTCTTTCACTACCCCTTGTCTTCTCGACACTATCCCTTTCATGGAATCCTTCGGAACTCCTCCCACTCCTACTCTTCCTCACCTCAACATTGTGCTTGACAATTTTCAATTGAGGATGAAGGAGAAAAGCTAAGGGACATTAAGGTCCGCATTGATGTGTTTAACACTTATAAAGACCTTCAGTGTACAGAGGGATATTTTGTGATTGAAGATATGATAATTCCTCTGGCATTCTCTGACCGAGGGGGTCCATCCAAATTCCTAGACCCACCTTGGCATGATTCTAACCCACATGCACATGCATATAATCTTTTCCTCCAATGGTACAAGGGCTGGAGTTTAGCAGAGGATAAGATCACTTGGTGGCTTATTCTGAATGCCACCCGTTGGTTAATGAACTACATTGCGTCTGACTGAAGACGTTAAACTAAGCGCTTCTTAGGAGGCAACCCAAAATTTTCGTTATTTCTGTATGAGAATAAATGGCTTCTTGGGAGGCAACCCAAGTTTTTATTGTGGTTTGTGTTTTTATTTTGCAGGTGTGAATAAAGGATAAGTTGGGGGGAGAGAGCTGATTGCTTCCTCTGTTGCTCCGATTTCAAAGTCAAGTGCCGCCTCTCATTCCAGCAAGGCCGTCGAAGTACACATCAGGTTGTCCCGTTCTTTCCTAACACTATCATGTTTCCATTGTTCATTATTTCATATTGTTCATGTCATTGAGGACAATGTCATTTAAGTTGGGGGGACGGACGAAAATCATGTTATCTTCTACAACCTTATTTTGCCTAATTTTTTTTATGAACCCAAATCCCAATTGCGTTTCATGATTTATGCTTCCATTGAAAATAATTCTTGAATAGAAATGACTAGATAAGGATGATGGAAAATTTATTTCATCTAGCCATGGAAAACTGATTTAAAGAATCTCTTTAAAGTTCATGTGCACTTTAGAAAAATAAATCACGTTGCACGCTAACGAAACAAGCATGACAAGGCTTCTGCTATTTTGGGTATGTTGTCTGATATTCTACACTTTTTGAGGAAAGGATCTTTTATAAGCTTTCTGTCATGTTATCTATTGAAAATTTTTGAAAATACCATGAAAAATGCTCCGATTCTGAGTAACCGGGCCTACTTCACCTAAGACGTATTGAGGTTCGCGTCAAAAGGAAAAGGGAACCTTGATCTGTGTAATTGGGCCTACTTCACTTAAGACGTGTTGAGGTTCGCGTAAAACAGTGAAGGGTAGTGCAGCATCATGTGTGTATAGAATAGAAAAGAAAAAAAAGAAAGAAAAAGAGATCCCAAAGGGATAAAGTAATAAGGCAGACAAAAAAGTTATTATGCTTAATGCTCTGATTAAGAAGTGCAAGGTTGAAAGGCACTTGCTTAAAATAGTAAATGGGGGACGCAATTGTCTATGTTGTGAATTTAGTACTACACATGCACAAGTGATATTGAACTTTAAGATGACTTCTTGATCATGTACTTTAATTTCCAAATCTAGGGCTAGTGTGTGTTAATGCTTCCAGATTCCTAATCTTTAGTTTACTCTATGAAAGATGATCTGGAAATGAGGCATGGATATTTTAAACTCTTGTTGGTCCTAAATTTAAAATTGTTTGCATTGCTAAGGGACTAGCAATGAGTAAGTTGGGGGGTGTGATAAGTGTGCATTTGTATGAGTTAATTTATGATATTCACACTTTTTATGAGCTTTAATGTTAATAATTATACACTTATCACACTTAATATCAATTTCTGATCAAAATGCTTAGTTTGATGAAATTATTATAATTTGAGCAATAAATATGTTATTTTGCAGGCACTCGACAAGAACTCCACAAGTCTGCGCAAGAAAGAGCCAAAGCCCATGGCCGACCCAAGCCCAATCTTAATTCAAAAAGAAGAAAAAAAAACTATAAATATATACTCACATATATAATATATATATATATTCATATAATATATTTATATATCTAGATATATACCTATATATAGATATATATATTCTTAATATCTATATATATATATAACATATCTATATATAATATATGTATTCATATAAACTATGCATCATCTATATATAATCTTAATGTATCTATTCTATATATATATTATATACATATGTGTGTGTTTTGCAGGAGATGGGCCCTTTACGTTGAATACATGTTGACAAGGCTTCAATGGAGTCTTCAACGTGGTGTGTGCACCACGCATGGGCTCTTCACAAGGCTAAAAGCCATAAAGAGAATGGCCTTCACGTGGCTCATATGAGCCCTCTCTCATGAATGAAAAGATGTGCATAGGTGGTGGAGCCTTCAAAAGGTATGCATGGCCCATGCACATGCAAAGCAACAGCAGGTGGAGGCTCCACATCGTGCAAGCCTCATTCTAACACCAGCAGGCTTCACGTGGGGGGTAGGCCCATGCATGCAAGCATTCGATGCAGGCTTCACAAGTCAGGCAGCGGCCCCTCCTTTTGGCAGGTCAAAGCGGCAGAAGGTGTTCTCATGCCTTCATACGGCCTTTCTTCACGTCGGCTGTCGACTTCGGATTCACACCAAAAGCAAAGCAAGCTTTAGGCAGGTCGGCTCACACGTGAAGCTCCTCCATGGTCAAAGCCGCATCCTTCACACGGACCCAACGCAAAGTCCAAACGCGGAAGCAGCCCTTCACAGAGAAAGAGAGCATAGAACAGAGAGAAACAGAGGCTAGTGTAAAGCTTATAAAAGGAGGGGTTGGGGTATGGTTTAAGGGAGAGAAGCTCTTGTAATACATTTTTAGTTCTTTTGCTGTTATTAGTTTTTGTGAGAAAGTTTTGAGTTTTTGGTGTTATCGAAGAAGCAAGGAGAGAGAGAGGGGCAGGAGGCCTCTTCAGGTTTCAATTTCATTCACTGTTACTGTATATTTTTGAGTATTTTAGTCTTGTTTAGTCATTTACATGCTTTTATGATCTTCATTTAAATTTATTATCTTCTTCAACGTTGTTCATCTTTCAATTATCTACATTTTCTTTATCTATCATTTCTCTAATTCCTCTCATTTTTAAGTTATTACACGTTTTTCTAATTTCTATCCTGACACGTTACTATTCATCCGAGTTGATACCTTATTTTGTTCCTCCATTTTGAAGCCCTTCCAATCCTATTTTCTTTCTGAGTTCTTCATGAAAGTTGTTCCTCTCTTGTAGATCTAGATTTTATTTTTCTACCACTACCTCTAATTCTTTTTCGTTTTTAAGTTATTGTTATTTTCCCACGGTTCTATCTTTTACGAGGTTACTGTTCATCCACGCCGATAGATGTCAGTGTTTCATATTTTTCACTGTCTTCCCCTCATTTTCTGTCTCTGTACTCTTCATTAAAATTTTTCCTAATCCTCCGATCTTCAACTTTGTCTTCTGTCACTTCTTCTAATTTGATCTGGTTTTAAAGTTAATTCTCTTCCTAACTCATCCTATTTTCATTATGTTTGTTTGACTGTTTGTAACCTCCCTTCATTCCCTTCTATCCATTCCACCCCTTCTAAATTGCATCCAAATCTCTCTAAGGTGGTTTCAATTCAATTCTCTTGATTTTCAAACTTTAAAATACAAGGTCTTCAACTTTCAAATCTAAACCTCTATGTGGATTCGACTCGGTCTCATCACTTAACTATTCTATTTAATTTGTGGGCCGGATATTTTAATTTGGTAGCGGGACGTATTAACGACGTGCGTTTTTCCACGCATCATCATCGACGCCGTGCAGGCACGCACGTCCCCGCTCGCCTTCGTCTCCGGTCGGAGTTAGACTTTTCAGTCTAGCTAGGTACGTGCTCGCTTCATTTACTCATTTAGTATCTTTTCAATTACCGCGCGACGAAGTGAGAGAGAGCCCGATCCATGCAGCCCGTCTTCTGTGTGCATCACTATGGACAGAGAGAGAGAGAGCTTACTTGTACCCATCCTTTAGGCCCTAGACTGCAACATTAGAGCACCCTAATTGTCAGGAGGTAGTTCCACAACTACTGTGCCTACGGGTGAGCAACTCTCCCTGACCGGTCCCTTCAAGTTGACCCTTTGCCTATTAGCCAATAAAATTCGGGTCTATAGCTTGCTAATTTTCGGTCCAAGGATTACATCATTTAGGTCCGAGGTCGTGTATGTCACGTTGGTCTAGGAATTCATCCGGCCATCTAGAGCGCCCTTCAACTCTACAATCCCACATGGATCAGAAGAGCGTGAGTGCTATGTTGGCTCAGCTCGAGCATAATCTTCTGACCCATTTTGAAGAATCCATAGGCCAACTACGAGCGGAACTAGATGAGAGGATCCGAGCCTTAGAGGATCGACTGAAGGGAGAGGAAGGACGAGTGAATGGCCACGGCGATCCCGTAGCCAATCCTAGGGAGGAAAGAGAGCAAGCCCGCCAAAATCAAGCTCTCCAAGGTAGAGAGCAAGAGGTCCGTGCATCTCGAGAGAGAGACCACGACGATGAGGATATCATCCTTCGGAACGTCAAAATTGACGCTCCGAGTTTTGATGGATCCCTAAACCCCGCCACATACCTTGATTGGGAGACCGGGATGGACCAATATTTTGATTGGCATCACCGCATGACCCCTGCTACAAGGGTGAGGTTTGCCAAAATGAAACTCCTAGGTCAAGCTAAAACCTACTGGTGTAACGTTGAGAATCTCATAGCAAGGAGACGAGAGGAGCCTATAAGCACGTGGGAAGAAATGAAGGAGAAATTGAGGGAGAAGTATCTGCCACCTTCCTACCATCAACGTCTTTTAGACTAATAACAGAAACTCACCCAAGATGGAAAGTCCGTAGACGAGTACATCGCCAAATTTGATGACTTCTTCCTTCGGAGTCGAGTCATAGAGGATGCCTCTGTCACCCTCTCTCGATTTAGGGCTGGCCTACACGAGAGCATACAACGGGAGCTGTTCCTACGGGAAGTTAACACTCTCGAGCATGCCTATCAGGTTACTCGGGATGTCGAGCGGTTTCAAAGGGTGGCCCCACCTCGGGTCCCCACCTACCGCCAACCCGAGTCCCGAAACCCCATGGTCTGCTATTCTGAGAGGCATGGCCCCTCCACTTCCTATGTCCCTATTGCTACTCCACTTAGGGCCATTGCCCCCTCTGCTCCTTTCCCCCGGAACCCCTTACCTGCACCCACTGCTGTGCCCGGGCTAGAGTACACCCCGCCAACTGATAGGAGAGATGACAAAGGAAATGGAGTCATCCTTAGCACCTCCCAACCAGTTCCTGTCTCGGGAGTTCGTTACTTTAGGTGCCATAACCTAGGGCATATTGCCTCCAACTGCCCCACCCGAGCCTTAGTCATCACCGACCCCCAGTCTATGGAGCTTCCACCTCAGGAAGAAGAACCACTTGAGAGATATGAGCCTGACCCTGATCTCATTGCCCAGTTTGAGGAATTAGATGTGTGGTTTGATAGCACGCATGCCAAGTACATGCAAGTGGGAGATATTGCTGAGAGTTCTAGCCATGGACAGTTGGGTGTAGTTTGCTGCATCCTCGCACACCCACAGGAGGACGACTGGCGTCGAACCTCCATCTTCCAAACCTACATCATGGTCAACTCTCAACCCTGCAAGGTGATATTTGATAACGGGAGCTGTATCAATGCAGTCTCTTCAGACTTTGCCTCCCGTCTAGGTCTACCTACCCATCCTCATCCGAGGCCATACAACGTGGCTTGGGTTGACGATACGTCTATCCCAGTCACCACTACATGTGTCATTCCCATCCAGTTCCAGTCCTACCAAGGAGAAATCATATGCGATGTAGTGCCTATGAAGGTCGGGAGCATCATCCTAGGACGGCCATGGATCTACGATGTGGACCTTACTACATTCGGTTGCTCCAATCAGTGTTCCTTCTCCCACAATGGGAAGAGAATTCAATTGTACCTGACACCCCCAAAGGTGGCCATGGGAAAGAGTCCCACCTCCACTCCCACTGCATCCCCCAAGATTCAGGAGAATTCCCCAACCCCTACTAAAGGGAAGCCTTCTATTCCCTCTTCTCCTACACCTGTCACTCTCATTCCTAAGGCCCCTAAGGTTGGTCATGACCCAGCTAGGCGCCTTAACTTCATAGGTCTCCGTGAGCTAAATAGAGAGGTTGCCGAGGGTGCCCCATTCTGGGCTGTTGTTGTCACCATCACCCCCGAAGAGTCTCGTGTCTCTGTCCCACCTGAAGTTCAGGCAATCCTGCAGGACTTCCAGGACATCTTCCCTGAGAACTTACCCTCACCGCTCCCTCCCATGCGTGATGTACAACACGCCATCGATCTTGTCCCTGGGTCCACCCTACCCAACCTTCCCCATTATCGATTGAACCCCAAGGAGCATGCTGAGCTCCAAAGGATTGTCGAGGACCTTATCCAAAAGGGTTTCCTCAGAGTGAGCAAGAGCCCATGTGCTGTCCCTGCCTTGCTCACACCCAAGAAGGATGGCACCTGGCGGATGTGTGTTGACAGCCGCGCCATCAATAAGATCACTGTCAAGTATAGGTTTCATATTCCTCGTCTTGATGACATGCTTGACATGATGAGTGGAGCCACCATCTTTTCCAAGATTGACTTGAAAAGTGGCTACCACCAGGTCTGGATTCGACCAGGGGATGAGTTGAAGACAGCCTTCAAAATAAAAGAAGGTCTGTATGAGTGGCTTGTCATGCCATTTGGACTATCCAATGCCCCCAGCACATTCATGCGGCTTATGACGGAAGTCCTCCGCCCGCTCATCGGTCGCTTTGTTGTCGTGTACTTTGACGACATTCTCATTTATAGCCACAACCCTCAAGACCACATCCAGCATCTGAGGGAAGTCTGTGAGACGTTGAGGAGAGAAACCCTATATGCCAATCTCAAAAAGTGTGAATTTATGACAGACCGGGTCGCTTTCCTTGGGTTTGTGGTTTCTAGCCAATGAGTGTCTGTGGACCAATCCAAGGTCCAAGCCTTAGTAGACTAGCCTGAGCCCCAGAACTCCATGACGTTCGAAGTTTCCACGGGCTAGTCACTTTCTGCAGACGCTTCATTCAGAGCTTTAGTACCATTATGGCACCCATTAAGGATTGCATCTGTAAAGGGAATTTTGAGTGGACCAAAGCCGCCTCCCAAGCTTTTCGTGCCATAAAGGAGCTCATGACCAAAGCCCATGTCCTCTGCCTGCCAGACTTTTCCAAAGTCTTCGAGATATCCTGTGATGCCTCTGGCGTAGGAATAGAAGGAGTGCTTAACCAGGAGAGCCACCCTGTAGCTTATTTCAGCGAGAAGCTTTCTGATGCAAAGCTTCGTTACTCTACCTATGATAAGGAGTTTTATGCCGTGGTCCAAGCGGCACCAGCGCTACCTTGTCCTAGGTGTTACGTAGGTGGTTAAAACACAAATACCACGGCGACGCTCAATCCTCACAAAAGAGAAAAGAGAGAAGGGAAGAACACAAAGGCAAACACCTTAGGTTTCAAGCTTTTTTTCTCATTCATATGATTCATACGTAACACCCTTAGCCCCCTATTTATAGGGAATGCCCATTACACACATACCTTTACACTTTCACTTATTTGCATATATATCCTAACCTAATAAAACAAAGCCCGCCAACCCACTATTGACTTTGTGGATTTTTAATTAAAATACAATAACTTTGACTCAATAAAGGTGTCTCAACTCCTGACGGCATAGACGGGAACGGATAACTTGCTACCTCACGCAGCTTGGCCTCACGCCGGACGGTTTCACACCGGTAAGCACGTGGGAAGAAATGAAGGAGAAATTGAGGGAGAAGTATCTGTCACCTTCCTACCATCAGCGTCTTTTAGACCAATGGCAGAAACTCACCCAAGACGGAAAGTCCATAGACGAGTACATCGTCAAATTTGATGACTTTTTCCTTCGGAGTCAAGTTATAGAGGATGCCTCTGTCACCCTCTCACGGTTTAGGGCTGGCCTACACGAGAGCATACAGCGGGAGCTGTTCCTACGGGAAGTTTGAAAGTACATACACAAATAGGGGGCTAAGGGTGTTACGTGTAGGCCAAAACTTTTTCTAAGGGTGTATGTACTTTCAAACTTCTCGGTACACCCGGCTCCGTGTAGTTGTCACCTGCTCATCCAGTATCCTCTCAATGTGCTCGTCCGGTGTGAGACCGTCCGGCGTGAGACCGAGCTGTGTGAGGTAGCAAGTTATCTGTTCCCGTCCGTGCCGTCAGGAGTTGCCGCCGGGACCGTCCACCAAATACATAGAGCCGGGTGTACCTCTGTCAAAGTTATTGTATTTTAATTAAAAACCCACAAAGTCAATAGTAGGTTGGTGGGCTTTGTTTTATTAGGCTAGGATATATATGCAAATAAGTGAAAGTGTGAAGGTATGTGTGTAATGGGCCTTCCCTATAAATATGGGGCTAAGGGTGTTACGTATGAATCATATGAATGAGAAAAAAAAGCTTGAAACCTAAGGTGTTTGCATTTGTGTTCTTCCCTTCTCTCTTTTCTCTTTTGTGAGGATTGAGCATCGCCCGGTGTAAGACCGTCCGGCGTGAGGCCGAGCTGCATGAGGTAGCAAGTTATCCGTTCCCGTCCGTGCCGTCAGGAGTTGTCGTCGATCCATTTCCACGTCGCCGCCGCGTCATAATAGGTCTAAAATTAGGCTAACATTGGGCCTAGAGGGTTACACATATAAGGGTTTCAGACAATGGGGGTACAGATGCAATTAAAGACCTATGAGGGCTTTTGTGGAAAGCTTCAGGTAATGGTCGATAAATACATTGCATGTGGCAAGCACCTAAAGTTCCCGGGGGGGGGGGGGCAACCCCTCCTTCTCCTCTCTTCCACTCTAGCTGCCACCTCTATTCTCCTTAGGATCCTAGTGTGAACGACGTCACGGGAACTGAGAGAGCGGTTGTAAACGCGTGTTGCACGGTGAAATGTCGCAAAGACTCCCGAAGAGGATTATCTCCATGGGGTTTAGAGACGGGAAAACTGTAACGACCCGAGAATCCGATTACCGGGAAGGCCCGATAACCCGAGACTCGCACCGCCACCCACGAGCCCGAAGACTCGGCAGGGTTAAAAGGATGGTGTGGAAACTACACAAGTATCACAAATAATTACAGAAATTAAATAGTTATAATATTAAGCAGAAAATAAATTAACATTTTACATGGTCCACAATAGAAAATAACGACAATGACAATAGTCCACGACTGGTACAGTGACAAGAAAGGAAAGTACAGCTACACGGGGCATACCCCGGCTCTGACCTCTGGCACTACCTCTGGGCACCCGCACCACGCTGCACCCCAGACGCGCTCCCCTGGGGCGGCGCCTCACCTGAAACACGGTGAAAACACGCAGGGAATGAGTCTCGGAACAAGACTCAGTAGGGATCACTCGACCCTACCTCGTAAAATGAGAAACCACTACACTAGCGGTAGGAGAGTACCTCGGAAGGAAAAGCCCTGTACTCTACAAGACAAGACCCTACGGCACGCAAACCGACACACGTGCCACGGAGAGAAGACCAAAGCTCAAAGGTCGAACCGACAAAACCCGAAGGTCAGAAACACTTGACTGACAGTCTGTCACTCCGTACTCGACAGGAGTACCACCCACTAGAAGCACAGCCGGTAGCGTCCCCTGACGTCTTACACCGCGCCGCAGGTGAACCGCCTGACGTGGTAGGTCCTACCCGAGGCGCAGACACCGTACAAGTAACCACAAACAAGTGACTAGCTGGGGTCACGCCCGTCGACGTGGGTCCAACCGCCCCCAACCACGTGTGCACACACAGACCGCGCGTCCCTGGTCTGGCCCTTTGACCGATTTTCCCCTCAGCCGGACTCTGGCTGCAAGACGTGGGGCCCAACGGTAACCGGTCCACAAACCGTCTCTAAAGGTCGGCCCGTACACCACTCCCTGGTGCGACCAGCACACGCGTACTGGTAGGCTACGACTAGTGGAGGGTCACTGAAGGAGTAGACTCTCAAGTCACGGAAAACAACGTCGCAACCACAGGTACGAGGAACGCTCCTTGTACCCACACTAACGCACGGTGACGCAAACCGAAGTCACCACCTCCCGGGACCCCACGGCACCCCCACGTGTAGCCCCCACATGATGCCCCGCATCAGTCGGACTACGGGTCAGCACAGGGATCGAGACTAGCTCGTCCGGGACTCGAATTGGCAAGGAAAAGGAGTCGCGGTCACCGGAGGACCGCCTCCAGTGGTCGCGGTCGACCCAGGACCGCTACCACCTAGTCGCGGTCCTCCTGGAACCGCGACCATCCTGGTGCGCGAAAAGTGAACGCGGTCGCCTGATGACCGTTTTCACCTGGTAGCGGTCTCCAGGAGACCGCGACCAGACTCCAACGGTCAAAAAATCGTGTCGAAGACCGTGCCGGACCCCATGCTGAAAGCGGTCGCCCCCTGATCGCCACCAGCAGTCGCGGTCAGTCGCACGACCGCGATCGCCTGCCGACAGAACGAGTCCCAACGGTCAAAAACCCTGGTGAAGGCGGTCCCCACCCGACCGCTACCAATGAAGGCGGTTACTGGTAGACCGCTACCATCTCGGAAAATCGAGAACGGCGGGAAACGGCCAAAAACACCATCCACGCCCCCATGCCTCCACCGGAGAGGGGGAAAACAAAGGGGAAGACCCCTGGGGACCCCTAGCATGCATCTAAGCCATCCAAACGTGAAGTCGCGGGCTAAAACCATAGATCGGGCGAGCTCTCCCCAAATCATGGAAAAACCCCAAGCATGCTCAAACAAGCCCCTCTCGGCCTCCCCGCGGCCTACAAACCACGGAAATGAACGGCAAGAGGCTAAGGAACGTCACCCTACCTCAATGGAGCGAATGCTCCGCCGAATCACCCACGAATCGCGAAGAACGCTTGAAGCTTCACGAACTCCCCACGCTTCCCACGCTTGCCGCACGCCCACGAGCTCGCCTCGCCGCCACCCACGCGTCCGCGCCGTCGCCCTGCCGCCGTCAACAGCCGGGGAGGGGCTCACCGCGTCCGAATGGGAGAGAGAGGGAGAGAGGAGGGCGGCCACGGTTGGGGAAGGAAGGAGGAAGAAGAAGAAGAAAGAGAAAGGAGAAAGAAAAAAGAAAAGAAATGGGATTATATAGAAAATCCGATTTTTCAGAAAAATACCGAAAAATAGAAAAATACATTTCCGGAATCCTCGGAACGCACCGATCGCAACGGTACCACTCGTGCCTGGGGGAACCGCCCGGTTCGCCCGCAGCGAGCTTCCGAAGAAAAAGCCGAAACACACACCGGGAATCGGAAAACACACGCGGAAAAGCCGCGGAACGCCTCCGGACCTCCGAAACGACTCCGAATCGCGCCGATCCGAACACGAAAGATGTCCGAAACGAAATTTTGGACACAACAGAGCCGGACGCTCTGAAAACCAGATCCGGAACCCACGAAGAAGGATCCGAAAGGTCCGGGATATTACAGCCCTCCCCCCTTAAGGAATTTCATCCTCGAAATTGAGAACAACCAAAGGGGAAAGAAGAGGAAGACTCACTCAAACAGATACGGGAACTGCTGACGCATCTCGTCCTCACGTTCCCACGAAGCCTCACCACCAGAGTGTCGTTGCCACACGACCTTTACCAAGGGAATAACCTTGTTCCGCAGGCGCTGCTCTCGCCTATCCTCCACGCGGATCGGAAACTCTGGGAGAGAAAGATCTGGAGTCACCTCAGGCCAAACGGAAAACTCGAGCACATGAGAGTCATCGGGCATATACTTCCGCAACATCGAGACGTGGAACACGTCATGCACCGACGCCAACTCAGGAGGTAACTGCAACCGGTAAGCAACCTCACCGATGCGCTCCACAATCGCGAAAGGACCAATATAGCGGGGACTCAGCTTCCCACGCCGTCCAAAACGCATCACCCCCTTCATCGGAGAAACTCTCAAGAACACATGATCGCCCACGGCGAACTCGAGGGGCTGCCTCCTACGGTCAGCATAGCTCTTCTGCCGACTCTGGGCCGCCAACATGTTCTGACGAACCAGGTGCACAACGTCCACACATTGCTGCACCAATTCCGGTCCCGTCAAAACACGCTCACCCACCTCAAACCAATCAAGTGGAGTCCGACAAGGACGCCCATACAGAGCCTCATAGGAGCCATGCCAATGCTCGAATGATAGCTGTTGTTATAGGCAAACTCCACCAACGGTAGGTGATGAATCCAACTCCCCTGCCACTCCAGGCAGCAGGATCTCAGCATGTCCTCCAAAGTCTGAATGGTCCTCTCAGACTGACCATCTGACTGAGGATGATACGCCGAGCTAAATGCCAACTCCGTGCCAAGAGCTCGCTGGAAACTCCTCCAGAATCCAGAAGTGAAGCGCGGATCCCGATCCGACACGATCGAAATGGGAATCCCATGCAACGGAACGATCCGCTCCACATACAAACGAGCCAACTTAGACACGCTCCAGCTGACTTTGACCGGTAACAACCGAGTCACCTTCGTCAGCCGATCCACCAGCAACCAAATACTGTCCTGCCCACTCGGGGTCCTCGGCAACCCCACCACGAAATCCGTGGTCACATGGTCCCACTTCCAAGCAGGAACATCCAAGGGCTGGAGAGTACCTCCTGGTCGCTGATGCTCCGCCTTCACCTGCTGACAGATCAGGCACCTGGCCACAAACTCTGCGACATCTCTCTTCATGCCAGGTCACCAGAACTGCCTTCGCAAGTTCCGATACATCTTCGTCGCACCCGGGTGTACGGTGTACCTGCTCCCATGAGCCTCGCGCAACACCGCACGACGAACCTGCTCCTCGCTGGGACGTACAGCCTGCCACGAAACCTCGCAGCACCGTCCTCGCCAAGTTCCACGTCAGCCATCGCAAGAATCCGGGGCAACTCAGGGTCCGCATGCTGAGCCTCTGTCACCTGACGACGGATAGCAGGAGTGACAGTCAGACTCGCAAGCACTGCCAACCCTGGCTCCTGGGGAATCTTGAGCCTGAAGATACCTCGGGCACTTGTTCCCAGAGCCTCCACCTCCTCAACATCAAGGTACTGACTGCAACCTTCCGACTCAAGGCATCGGCGACGACATTCATCCTGCCCGGCTGATAAGACAGGGTGAAGTCATAGTCCTTCATGAACTCCATCCAACGCCTTTGTCTGAGGTTCAGATCTCTCTGCGAGAACACATACCTCAAACTCTGATGGTCAGTAAACACCTCGAACTTCTCGCCGTACAGATAATGCCTCCAGATCTTCAGCGCGAAGATCACTGCCGCCAACTCAAGGTCATGGGTAGGGTAGTTCTCCTCATGGGGCTTTAGCTGCCGAGATGCATAAGCCACCACTCTACCATGCTGCATCAAAACAGCACCCAATCCAATACCGGAAGCATCCGTACACACCACGAAACCTCCCGATCCAGAAGGTAAAACCAACACCGGAGCCGAGGTGAGCAATCTCTTCAGTTCCCTGAAGCTCTGCTCACACTCCTCGGACCAGACGAAAGGCACATCCTTCCGCGTGAGCCTAGTCATCGGGGTCGCAATGCGAGAAAAATCCTGGATAAACCGGCGATAATAACCCGCAAGCCCCAAGAAACTCCGGATCTCCGTCACCGACCTCGGCCTCGGCCACTGCATTACTGCCTCGACCTTGGCGGGGTCCACGGAAATGCCATCACCAGAAATCACGTGCCCCAGAAAGTGCACCTCGCTGAGCCAAAACTCGCACTTGCTGAGCTTCGCATACAACTGGTGATCCCGCAACGTCTGCAGCACCACACTCAAATGGTACGCATGCTCCTCAGCAGACTGCGAATAAACAAGGATGTCATCCACGAAGATGACCACGAACTGGTCCAAATACGGATGAAACACCCTCTGCATCAAGTCCATGAAGGCTGCAGGGGCATTGGTGAGTCCAAACGGCATCACCAGAAACTCATAATGCCCGTACCTCGTACTGAATGCAGTCTTCTCCACATCGGACTCGCGAATTCTCAGCTGATAGTAACCGGACCGCAAATCAATCCGCGAGAACACTCGCGCAGACTGAAGTTGGTCGAACAAATCATCAATCCGCGGCAACAGATACTTGTTCTTAATGGTCACTTCATTCAGCTGCCGATAGTCAATGCACAACCGCAGACTACCGTCCTTCTTCTTCACGAACAACACGGGCGCACCCCAAGGGGAAAAACTAGGACGAATATACCCCTTGGCCAACAGTTCCTGCAACTGCGCCCTCAACTCCCTCAACTCAGCGGGGGCCATACGGTAGGGAGCCTTCGCCAAAGGTCCCGTACCAGGCACAACCTCGATCACGAAATCGATCTCCCGCTGGGGAGGTAATCCAGGCAACTCCTCGGGAAAAACGTCGGGAAACTCGCACACCACCGCAATGTCCTCGACATCCGGCTCCATCCGGTCAGACACAACCACGGACGCGAGAAAACCCTGACAACCAGAATCAAGCAACCGACGGGCTCGAATAGCAGAGATAAGGAATCGAGAAGAGGCGGAACGGATACCTTGGAAATAGAAGGTCCTCTTGCTCGGATGCTGGAAGTAGACCCTCTTCATTCCACAATCCACCACCGCTCCATGGGTCTCGAGCCAATCCATGCCTAGAATCACATCATAATCCCGAAGCTGCAACGCATACAACCTGCCTGGCATACTCCGCCCATCGATCCAAACCGGAACCTGATCGAAGCAATACGGAGTGATCATAAAGTCACCCGAAGGCAACTCCACTGCCAAATCACAGGACAACTGGGTCACCGGCTCCTCGACGCTCGACGCGAAATTCTCCGAAATAAACGAATGAGACGCGCCAGAATCAAATAAAACCCGAGCCGCACAACCCAAAATCTGAACGGTACCTTCCACGAGCTGCGACGCCACTGCCTCTGCCCTGGTCATGTGCGTGATCTGGCCCCGAGCTCTCTGCCTGCCTCCCACACTAGCTGACCTGGGTAGTGGCGGATACTGTCCCTGCTGCTGCTGCTGCCTCTGCTGCTGGGGAACCTGCTGCTGCTGAGGACACTGCTGCTGCGGCGGTCTCTGGGGACAGTCACGCGCCATATGTCCTGGCTGGTCACACCGAAAACAGATGATCGGCGCCGTGCACTGCCTGCCTGGGTGGGTCCTACCACACCGTGGACAAGGTCCTCGCGATCCACCCACTGATCCCTGACGCTGCAAAGGAATCGGCTGCTGTACACTGCCCGATGAAGCTTGCCCCTGATCCTTGGACTTCTTCTTGCCGAACCCTTTCTTGAAGAACTTCTTGACCTTCGAGCCGAAGGATGCAGATCCTGTCACCGAAGCTGCCGATGCCGGTACTCCGGAACCACCCAACGCATGCTGGAAGAAACCCTGCTGCTGGGTAGCCGACTGCTGGCTGCGACCTGACAAGGACTGCCCCTGGCTGATCGGCCCTCGAGTCCTCTGCATATCCATCTCCAAAGAAATCGCAACACGAGACGCTGTCTCTAGATCAGTGGCCCCGTTCGCAATCAGATGGTGTCTCAGCTCCAACCTCAAGCCCTGCACAAACTGCGTGGTCCTCACCCTCTCATGCTCCATGATGTGAGGTGCATACCGACCCAGCTCGACAAATCGTGCCCTGTACTGCAACACGGACATGTCACCCTGCACCAGCTCCAGAAACTCCCGCATCCACTGCGTAGCAACAATATCTGGACAGTACGTACGCTCGAAAGCACTGACGAAGTCATCCCACTCGATCTGCTCAAGTGGACGAAGCTGAAAAGACGTCTTCCACTCGGAAGACCACCACCTCCGAGCCGTACCCTGTAACTGGTTGTAGGCCAACACAACTCTGTCCTCGGCAGCACTCCTCGCAGAACTGAACACCCGCTCCATCTCATCGAGCCAATCACGAGCCGCATCAGGGTCTGCCTGGCCGCTAAAGTAAGGTGGATGGAACTGCATGAAGTCCCTCACTGCTCGGCCTGGCCCACCCCTAGCTGACGAGCCCTCACCAGCCTCTCCGCCGAACTGCTGAGACATAAGCTGGTACATGCCACGGAAGAAATCCTCGGCCCCCGGAACTCTCGCAGTATCCGCGGCCTCGGTAGCCCCCGGTGGCGCTCTACTATGCTCCTCCTGGTCCCTCTGGACCCCCTGCTGGATCTCCTGGCCTCCAGCCGACTGCCCCTGCTGAGAGCGAGAGCTCCTCCTCGGTGCCATACTCGCTCCTGAAGCAAAAGACAGAAAACACGAAAACGGCAAGGTCAAGAAAAACACACGATGCCCAATGCCAGCGTCACCTGTACATCATCGCTGTGGACTAGTGGACCACTACAATTACCTATGATTCTCATGTAATTCCACAACCGCGCTCTGATACCAGCTGTAACGACCCGAGAATCCGATTACCGGGAAGGCCCGATAACCCGAGACTCGCACCGCCACCCACGAGCCCGAAGACTCGGAAGGGTTAAAAGGATGGTGTGGAAACTACACAAGTATCACAAATAATTGCAGAAATTAAACAGTTATAATATTAAGTAGGAAATAAATTAACATTTTACATGGTCCACAATAGAAAATAACGACAATGACAATAGTCCACGACTAGTACAGTGACAAGAAAGGAAAGTACAGCTACACGGGCATACCCCGGCTCTGACCTCTGGCACTACCTCTGGGCACCCGCACCACGCTGCACCCCAGACGCGCTCCCCTGGGGCGGCGCCTCACCTGAAACACGGTGAAAACACGCAGGGAATGAGTCTCGGAACAAGACTCAGTAGGGATCACTCGGACCCTACCTCGTAAAACGAGAAACCACTACACTAGCGGTAGGAGAGTACCTCGGAAGGAAAAGCCCTGTACTCTACAAGACAAGACCCTACGGCACGCAAACCGACACACGTGCCACGGAGAGAAGACCAAAGCTCAAAGGTCGAACCGACAAAACCCGAAGGTCAGAAACACTTGACTGACAGTCTGTCACTCCGTACTCGACAGGAGTACCACCCACTAGAAGCACAGCCGGTAGCGTCCCCTGACGTCTTACACCGCGCCGCAGGTGAACCGCCTGACGTGGTAGGTCCTACCCGAGGCGCAGACACCGTACAAGTAACCACAAACAAGTGACTAGCTGGGGTCACGCCCGTCGACGTGGGTCCAACCGCCCCCAACCACGTGTGCACACACAGACCGCGCGTCCCTGGTCTGGCCCTTTGACCGGTTTTCCCCTCAGCCGGACTCTGGCTGCAAGACGTGGGGCCCAACGGTAACCGGTCCACAAACCGTCTCTAAAGGTCGGCCCGTACACCACTCCCTGGTGCGACCAGCACACGCGTACTGGTAGGCTACGACTAGTGGAGGGTCACTGAAGGAGTAGACTCTCAAGTCACGGAAAACAACGTTGCAACCACAGGTACGAGGAACGCTCCTTGTACCCACACTAACGCACGGTGACGCAAACCGAAGTCACCACCTCCCGGGACCCCACGGCACCCCCACGTGTAGCCCCCACATGATGCCCCGCATCAGTCGGACTACGGGTCAGCACAGGGATCGAGACTAGCTCGTCCGGGACTCAAATTGGCAAGGAAAAGGAGTCGCGGTCACCGGAGGACCGCCTCCAGTGGTCGCGGTCGACCCAGGACCGCTACCACCTAGTCGCGGTCCTCCTGGAACCGCGACCATCCTGGTGCGCGAAAAGTGAACGCGGTCGCCTGATGACCGTTTTCACCTGGTAGCGGTCTCCAGGAGACCGCGACCAGACTCCAACGGTCAAAAAATCGTGTCGAAGACCGTGCCGGACCCCATGCTGAAAGCGGTCGCCCCCTGACCGCCACCAGCAGTCGCGGTCAGTCGCACGACCGCGACCGCTTGCCGACAGAACGAGTCCCAACGGTCAAAAACCCTGGTGAAGGCGGTCCCCACCCGACCGCTACCAATGAAGGCGGTTACTGGTAGACCGCTACCATCTCGGAAAACTGAGAACGGCGGGAAACGGCCAAAAACACCATCCACGCCCCCATGCCTCCACCGGAGAGGGGGAAAACAAAGGGGAAGACCCTTAGGGACCCCTAGCATGCATCTAAGCCATCCAAACGTGAAATCACGGGCTAAAACCATAGATCGGGCGAGCTCTCCTCAAATCATGGAAAAACCCCAAGCATGCTCAAACAAGCCCCTCTTGGCCTCCCCGCGGCCTACAAACTATGGAAATGAACGGCAAGAGGCTAAGGAACGTCACCCTACCTCAATGGAGCGAATGCTCCGCCGAATCACCCACGAATCGTGAAGAACGCTTGAAGCTTCACGAACTCCCCACGCTTCCCACGCTTGCCGCACGCCCACGAGCTCGCCTCGCCGCCACCCACGCGTCCGCGCCGTCGCCCTACCGCCGTCAACAGCCGGGGAGGGACTCACAGCGTCCGAATGGGAGAGAGAGGGAGAGAGGAGGGCGGCCACGGTTGGGGAAGGAAGGAGGAAGAAGAAGAAGAAAGAGAAAGGAGAAAAGAAAAAAGAAAAGAAATGGGACTATATAGAAAATCCGATTTTTCAGAAAAATACCAAAAAATAGAAAAATACATTTCCGGAATCCTCGGAACGCACCGATCGTAACGGTACCACTCGTGCCTGGGGGAACCGCCCGGTTCGCCCGCAGCGAGCTTCCGAAGAAAAAGTCGAAACACACACCGGGAATCGGAAAACACACGTGGAAAAGCCGCGGAATGCCTCCGGGCCTCCGAAACGACTCCGGATCGCGCCGATCCGAACACGAAAGATGTCCGAAACGAAATTTCCGACACAACAGAGTCGGACGCTCCGAAAACCAGATCTGAGACCCACGAAGAAGGATCCGAAAGGTCCGGGATATTACAAAAACACACGGAATCGAAGTGGTACGATGCAAGACCGCAGTGGGATGTTACTTACCGCGGGTTTTAACAGAAATGAAATGACAGAATGAAACCTCCGCAAGAACTTGTTCTCCGCGAGATTTAACAGAAATGAAAATAACAGAATGAAACCTTCGCGAGAACTTGTTCTCCGCGAAATTTAACAGAAATGAAAATAACAGGAAATAGAAATTGGTAGAATGAAACCTCTGCGAGAACTTGTTCTCCGCGGGATTTTGAACTGGAATGAAAATAACAAAAATAAAATTGACAGAATGAACTGAACGAGAATGAAACCTCAGCGAGAAATTGATTCTCCGCGGGATTTAACAGAAATAAACTGACAGAATGATAAACGACATGAATGAAACCTCCGCGAGAAGTGATTCTCCGCGAGATTTAACAGAAATAAAATGACAAGAAGATAAACGGCAGGAATGAAACCTCCGCGAGAAATGATTCTTCACGGGATTTAACGGAAAAGAAAAATGGGAAGGGAACAAAAGAAAATAAAGTGCGCATGTGTGTTAATGGTGTGATCGCCAGGGGCTGAGAACCCCACAATGGAAAGAAATTTGATCGTGTTCGCCACGGGAATGGAAATAGTGTAGGTTCTTTCTTTCTCTTCTTTCGGCCGGCTGACGAAGAGGGCTTTCTTCGGTTACCCTTGTTGATGTTATTTCCTTTCTTTTTTATATTATTATTATTATTATTATTTGAAGGCCCAACCCGGTGTGGGTGCTGGCGCGAGGGAGAGCTTTACAGAGAGGAATGTGAAAAGAAAGAGGAATTTTTATAGAGAAAGAGAATTGATAAAGAGAGAGGAATAAAAAGATATAAAAAGAAAATGATAAAATTAAAAAAATCACAGAGAGAGGAATTTAGAGAGATGAAAAGAGATGAGAGAAAAATATATAGATATATATATAAATAAAATCAAAAATAAAAAGATAGAGAGAGATGAGAGTGAGGGGCAAATAAGAATAATAAATAAATATAAATATATATATATATATATATATATATATATATAGAGGGGGAGACACCGGAGGGGGATATATGTGAGGTGTGTGTGTGTGTGTGAGTTAGAGAGAGCGAAGGAGCGGCCGGTGGGAGGTGGCATGTGTGTGTGAGTTAGAGAGAGAGAGGGAGCGGCTGGTGGGAGGTGGAGCCGGTGGCGGTGTGCAGGGGAAAGGGACAGCCGCGATGTGCATGGGAGGTTCGTGTGTGTGCAGTGGGGAGAGGGACGCTGTGGAGGGCAGACGGTGAGGTGGTCACGGGAGGTGGGACGCAGGTGAAGTGCCGGTGGTTGGGGTGTTGGTGATGGTGGACGTGATGAGGGTGAGACGGAGGAGCAGGGGCGTGGGCTACGTGTGCATGGTGTGGGAGAGGGACGGTGGCGAGATGGTTGTATGGGAGAGGAGGTCACAGCGGTGAGGGGGAGGGTGGCCTGTGCTTGTGTGTGTAGAGGAGGGTGAGAGGCCTGGCGGTGAGAGAGGGGGCTCGCGACCGGTGTTGGACGTGGGTTGCAGTGGAGAGTGTGTGTGAAGAGTTGTATATTGTGTGGGAGATGTGTGAGAGGGAGAGGGAAGAGCGGCCGAGGTGCATGGGAGGTGTGAAGAGGAAGGAGGGCGAGGTCGACGGGCTGACAAACAGGAGAGAGGGAGAGCCGTCTGGTTTTGTCGAGCTAAAGGGAGAGAGTGGGAGTGCGACGGTGAGGAGGGGGTTGTGTGGTGCGATGGTGGACGACGTCGGCAGCAGGGAGAGAGGGAGGAGAACGGAGAGGTCGGCCGATGGCATGGTGGTGCTCGCGACGGTGAGGAGATGGACGTGGGGCACAGGTGTGCCGGCATGGTGGGTGTGGAGGCTGGAGAGAGAAGGAGGGAGAGGGAGAGGGAGAGGAGAAGGTGGCTGTGCGTGTGTGGCGGTCGGAGGAGGGGGTGCAGGAGGGGAGCTCGGGACCGACGGCTGCGGTGGTGGGAGTATGTGGGCTAGTTAGAGAGAGGGAGAGGGGGAGGCAGTTGGTGCGTGCGGAGGAAGACGTGGTCGCGGTGCAGGGGGGCGAATGGGAGGTGTTGGCAGAGGGGGGGCCGTGAGATACGCTTGGGCTGTGGAGAGGGGCACTGCGAGGCTTAGCAGGGAGAGAGGGAGGTGCGGCGACGGGAGAAGACGAAGGGGCTGGGCATGGGAGGTGGCGCCGGTGGGGTGTGAGAGCGAGAGAGAGGCGGGAGGTAGCGGTGGAGAGCGCAGTGGAGGTGTCTGTCTGACAGGGGGAGCGGAGGTGGTGGCGAGGGTGTCCTTCGCGATGGGGAGATGGGAGAGAGAGGTTGGCGTGTGTGATCTCTTACGTGGGGGAGAGAGTTGAGGGTGGCGAGAGGGGTCGCCGGTGGTGCATGCAAGGAGAGAAGGTGGGAGGGAAGGGGTCGCCGGTGGGTTGCGATGGCTAGAGGGGGTGTGGTGTGAAGTGGAGAGGGCGAGTGGGGAGGGCAACGACGGTGGTGAGGGGAGGTAGTGGCCGTATGAGGTGGAGAGGGGGAGTGGGGAAGGCGACGACGGCGGTGAGGGGAGGTGGAGATGGAGGTGTGAAGTCGACGTGGGGTTAGAGAGAGGGAGAGGGGAGGCAGTGGTGTAGGTGAAGAGGAGTGGAGGTGGTGGCGAGGGGGAGAGAGGTGGAGAGGGTGGCCTTCGTGGGGTTGCGATGGGGAGGCGGCGGTGTCGGTAGAGAGGAGGTGGTGGCGAGGGAGAGAGAGGTGGAGAGGGGGTGTGAGGGGATGCTCGCGGTGAGGTTGAAGGAGGCCGGTGGCCGGCAGAGGCTGGCAGGTGTGGTGGCTGAAGGGAACGGGGAGGCTGAAGGTGGCGTGGTGGTTGGCAGTGGGTGGTGAAGAGAGACGCATGCCGGCATGGTGTGTGCGGAGGGGCCGGAGTGGCTACTGACGATGGTGTAGAGAGAGGTCACGGGCGGTTGGTGTTGCATGCACAGAGGGAGAGAGAGTGGGAGTGAGAGAAAGAGAGAAAAGACGGAGGGATGCGACGGTGGATGCGGAGGTGCTGGAAGCCGGCGGGGTCGACGGTGGGGGTGGCGTGAGTGACTGCCGATGGTGGTGGTGGCGTGGGGTGTTGAGGAGGAGGTCGGAGGTGCAGGTGGCGTGACGTGGCCGTGGGCGTGGGTGTGGCCGCGGCAGAAGTTAGAGAGGGAGAGGGAGACATTGGCCAGGGGTGAGAGAGAGATGGGGAGAGAGAGAGAGAGAGTCGCGTGGGGGAGAGGGAGAGAGACGTGAGAAAGAGGGAGAGAGAGAAAGAGAGAGAGGGAGAGAGAGGTTTGTGTGGGAGGGAGAGAGAGAAAGAGAGAGAAGGGGAGAGAGGCAGCGGGTG
Organism: Amorphophallus konjac; assembly: GCA_022559845.1. Classification (NCBI taxonomy): domain Eukaryota; kingdom Viridiplantae; phylum Streptophyta; class Magnoliopsida; order Alismatales; family Araceae; genus Amorphophallus; species Amorphophallus konjac. The sequence goes on from CM040126.1 coordinate 390,557,995, forward strand.
AGAGAGAGTTGCGCCGGTTTAGGTGAGAGAGAGGTGGCTTAAGTGTCAGAGTCCCCCTTTCTCAAGGGAGAGAGGCCATGGGATATAAAGGGAGAAAATGGGGAGTCTTAGAAAATAGTATAAGAGGATAATAGAGAGACAAGATCTTAAAAATAAAAATAAGGAGGGGTGGGGTGTGATGGGCCAAGCAATAATTAGATAATTTATTTTTATTTATTTATTGTTATGTTTTTGTTTTTGTTTTTGTTGTTTTTGTTTTGTTTTGTTTTATTATTTTTTTCTTCAAATATTTTATTTTATATGAAACCAAAATTATTATAAAAACAAATAAAAATTTTCTTTTTTTGTGCCAAATCCTCTCTCGTAGGGCACTTATGGGAAACCATATCGAACGACTGAAAGAAATTTGTTTTGTTACGTTAATCGTTACTGCATCTACATCCTTACATAACCAATAAAGTAGCTTTGAGTCAGGACTTGGCACTCAGATGGAGGGATGGAAGCATTCAAGGTATTCTTAAGTGTCAACTCATATCTCTTCGCATGGGACTCCTCGAAGATACCTAGGGTAGACTCTCAAATTATCACACATAAACTCTGAGTCGACCCTGACCATCTGGACATCAAGCAGAAGTGTTGACAATAGAACCTTGAGCCAACTCATAGTCAAAGGGGAAGTTGAGAAGGGACTCAGTATGGGTCACCTCAGGGAGGTCCATTGCCCTAAATGGGTCTCAAACATCATCCTCATCAAGAAAAAGGATGGCAGGTGGAGGATGTGTGTAGACTTCACCGCCCTCAACAAAGCCTATTTGATTGAAAACCTCTTACTGTTGAGATAGACCAAATTGGTGGACTCTATGCCCATCCATGAGATTCTCAACTTTTTGGATGCACATTCAGGCTACCATTAGATATACATGGACCCGACAGATGAAGAGCAAACCAACTTCATCATCAACCTATGTAACGCCCCAGGTTTTTCGGATATTCTTCGGATCAGGATCCGTGGGTTTCGGATCGGTTTTGTGAGTCCCGGATTGAGTTTTGCGGTTCACGTGTGTTTTTGCCTGTCGGACCTTCAGAACTCCGTGTAGGGTGAACCGTTGCGTTCTCCGACTCCGAGGCGTTACCACCGCGTTGTGCATTTTTCGAGGATCGTGGGAAGTATTTTTTTTCCTATTTTTGGTATTTTTCAGAAATTCTATATTTTCTATATATAAACCTCTTTTTCTCTCACCCCATCTCTCATTTCTCACTCTCACCCTCTCTCTTCTCTCACGCTCTCTCTTCTCACCCTCTCTTCTCCGGCGGCCGATGGAGCTAGGCGGGGGCGAGGCGGGGCGACGCGGGCGAGGAGCGGCCGGGCATGGGCGAGGATCGGGAGGCGATGGCTCGCGGTGGAGCTCGTGGCGAGTTCGTGAATCGGCGGAGCTTTAACGACATTTTCTTGGCGGATCAGCATCCTCGGCGCGCGGATCTTCGGTAGAGGTAGGGGGATGGTTCGCTAACCCAAGTACTTCCTTTCCCGCAAGTTTTGTAGGTCGTGGCGAGCCGAGCGAGGTTATTTTCACGTTTTGGGAAAAAATGCATGATTTTGGGGTGTGAGCTGGATCTTGCGTTTTGATCATATTTTTGTAGCTTAAATGGGTCCTCTGGGTGCTAGAGAGGTTGGGGACTAGTTTCCCCTTGGTTTCCTCTTTACATGGGTGTGAACGGGGCCTGGAATGGAGTTTTTGCAGAGTTCACCATTTTCGTGCTCGGGATGACCTAGCGATCCTTCCAGAGACCGCTAGGGGATAAGGCGGTCTTCCAGAGACCGCTAGGGGTCCCCTATGTCGGTTCGAGCGTTGTGGTAGCGCGATGGACCGCCAAGAGAGCTTAGATATCTGGTGAAGACCGCCAGGTAGTGCCTTATGGTCAGGGCTCGACCGTTTTCCATTCCTCGGTCGTTCGAGCTCGGGTGGGGTAGCGGCCTTGCGACTGACCGCTAGGCGACGGCTAGCGGTCAGGCAAAGGACTGCCACCCTGCTTGGCGGTCTGGGAGTGACCGCCTGCGGTTCAAATGTCTTCGGGGCTTGCAGTCCAGGCTGGACCACTAGGCCAGGCCTTGCGGTCCTGGCTAGACCGCCAGGCGCTGTGACAGTCCAGAGAGGACCGCCACTTGGTTTTTCATGCTCGCCGTGTTCCGTTCGCATTGTGTGGGCCCCGGTCGACCCGGTTGTGACCCAGTGATCGACCTTCGGTTTCGTGGATGTCCCAGACACCCCGTGGGTTCTGTGTCCGTGTTTTGGGGTGTCTGGAGGTACCATGTTACATCGATTAGCGTGCCCGTGGGTCTTGGGGATCCGAGTGACCCCGCATGTTCCGGGCATTTGTGCTATCGCTAGATTGAGTCGCCGTGAGTCGGCATGAGTGCGGTGGGCCTTCCCCGCACGGTGTGGGTTTCTCAGGAAAGTGGTTTCCGTGTGGGCCGTGCATATGGCCTTGGACTGTGAGTCCAGTCATCCGCCTGGGGATGGAGTTTCCCCGCTTTTCCCTTGGATAGGGAATTGACTCTGCAGGAATTAACTCGGCAGCTCATGAGCTACCTCGATATTCATGCTATCGTGGTTTCAGACCTCGGGATTAGGCTAGATTGACGACATGGAGCCGTCCCGGTTCATCGGTCTTGACCCGATGGTGAGGACACACGCCGCATCACTCGACAGAGCACACGGAGCACGCCAGCATCTCTTTGGCTAGGCGACTACGGCATCTACTAGAGGATCTTTCTTCTCATTTGAGGCCATGTTGGGCCTAGGTTTGGTCCCTGCGTGGACACGTTATCTAGTTCTTTTATGTTATCAGACTATGTATAGGGAGTATTGGGATGTCTTCCTTTATTAGTGGGCTTGGCCTTGGCCCATAGCTGGTTGAATTAGGGTTAGGGTTTTGAGAGGAGGGCGCATCCCTCACCCTTGGTGGCTGCGCCACCTTCTCCCCTTGGCCCCTCCACTTTCCATTTTGGGCGCCCCCCCTTTCCCCATTCCATCTCCCCCCCTTTCCCCTTGGGGCGCACCCCCCCTTAATCCCTCCTTGATTGGAGGGGGGTGGCCGCAACCCCCTTGATTGGAGGAGGGCTGGTCGCACCCCCCCTTCCATATGCGCCCCCCCCTTCCATGTGGCTTGGGATGAAACCCTAGCTTCCCCCCCGGATATATAAGGCTTGTATTTTTCGTTTGGAGGAATTATTGAATGAATGAAAGAAATTGCTGATTTTCCTTGAAGGTGGCTGCGCCCCTCCTTGTTCCTCCTTGCTCCTGCGACGGGAGCAAGCCTGGGGTGTGACTCCCCATCCCCTCGGTGCGACGCCGAGGTTCCCCCTCTCTTCTATCTCTTCACAGATTCAAGTTCAGTGCAACCAGATCTTGTCTCCAAGAGCTGCGACGACCTCCTCTGTTCTTGGCGGCTTTGGGCGACCAGCCCATTTTTGGGTGATTCTTCTACGAGTCGCCGACGCGTGTGAGGTGGTCTCGCCTCATTTGGAGTTCGGCATCACCCGTGGCGATTTTCTTCGTGAGCGTGCGCAGGACCCCCTCTCCCTGCGAGCCTGGTTCTGTTCGCCCCCTTGCAAAAACCCCACGGGATGGACGTCTGCGAGTTTGGACGTGGGATCTTTACCGGTCGTACCTCTCTTTGTCCTCTGTCCAACTCCGTAGATCTCGCCTCGTTCCGACGTCCGAGCTGCTTGTGGCGTCCATTCCCGTGAGGTCGCGCAGGTCTGCCCTGTCCACCTGGCGCCAGGACCACCTGCGGATTCCAGAGCTTACTACTCTCAGCCAAGACCAGATCTGACCGATTCCTTTGGTCGGGACCTGCTTCTCTGCGTCCTCTTCGTCCTCCAACAAGCGGAGCTCCGTTTGACCTTCGGAGCCACTTCTTCTCATTTTTCCCGCTCGAGCGTGCGGTTCTGGGAGCAGAATCCAGTCGTAACTTGCAGGTGCGCCCTCGGCTTCCACGGACAGAATCTGTGCGCCCCCTTTGGCCGAGGCTTCCTCCCGTGACCTAGCTACGCGCCCTCCCTGACGGAGCCTCAATCGGACACCGGATCGGGTCGTGGGAGCTTTCACCGCCGAGTCGCGCATTGCTGCGAACCTGCCGATCACCGTCCGGACCCTCCTCGCGGCCAACCCTTCATCGAGTGCCGCCCGTCAGCCCGTGCATTGACAGCCCCAAATCCCTATGTTGTAGCCTATTATCTCCCTGTGAGGAGTGGGCATTTTTGGGTTGGAGTTGTATTATGGTTCACCTTGTGTATCGGGGTTGTCGATCTCGGCCGGGGTTTCTTCCCCACGCCTAGGCGTGGAGGTACGTGCGACGCCCCCTTTGTTGGCATTTGCTTTACTAGTATACTTTCTAGCATGCCGCATGAGTGTGTGTAGGTTCCTAGCTAGCTTGTTATTCACCGCGTGATTGAGAGTTGAGCACCCATTCCGTGGCCCTAGTCGAGCGCCGAGCTCGGACTAGATTCCCATAGGCGCACGGCGGTTCCTTAGCCGCTGAGATCCCCGCGCTTCCCTCATAGGGACGGTCGTTGGGCTTGGATTTCTTGTTGAGAGACGCCTCCACCCGGAGGAACGCTACGGAGGTCAGCCGCCCGGCTTGCCTTTGGCGTGCGAGTGCTGGCCGCACTTCATTGCATTCGTAGGTCCTAGCCCGTTTCGGTCCCGTCCCGCATCAAATTGGTATCAGAGCTTAGGGAACCAGTTTGTTCTAACAAATTGGGGTCTTAGGTCATTTAAGTCTTTAGGTTGTCTAGGGTGCAATTGAGGCATTAGATGTGTCTAAGTTGCATGTGAGTCATTAGGTTTGTTTTGGGTGCATTTGAGTCCGCTTTCTTCCCCTTTTCCATCGCCATTTTGAGTCGTGTCTAGTCCCATCCCTTAGTTGTCCTACATGTCCCTTCCATAGTCCTAGGGCGTGCATGTGTATTTAGAGTCCTCAGGTGCATCATCATGGCTATCCCTACTTGGTCAACTCCATACAACTCGGCCCTCCACAAGGGTCCGACCGACCCTCTATTCCTGGACATCATTCTAGATGAGGACCTTCGCTTTGATGGATCGAGCCCTAGAGCCTATCTAAGGTGGGAGGCTAGCATGGAAAAATACTTTGAGAAGAATTTGATATATGGTTCCGCGAGAGTCAACATTGCCGAGGGACAACTTTCACCTCAAGCCATGGAAGCGTGGAATCACATAGTGAGTCTTAGGGCAGGTTGGAGGCAAGAGCCCATACTCTCTTGGGAGGAGATGAAGGTAGAACTTAGGAAGATCTACACTCCCCAACGCTCCCCCTCCTACTCGGAGACCCATAGCTCGAGGAGCACTACCACTCCTCCTTTCTCTCTCGGCCAGTCTAAGGCCACTATAAGGGCTCAACCTCTGCAACGCCCATCACCTCTTACCCCCAACCGAGCACATCATAGTTGGAGGAGCAAGGTGCCACCTGTGTGTGAGTCTAGGCCCGAGACTAAATCTCATGATTACCAGCAAGTCTCCCCGAATGCCCTTAACTTGAGAGATCTCCCCCTCGCAGAACTCCTGCAACTCTTTAGGGAGAAACTTGAAAGGATGGGCACTCCTATGGGATCACCGACTTCCCCTGGTCCACCCTCGAGCCAGGACGAAGTCGTGCCAGAACCTACAGGGGTTAGGGTCGACACTCTTAGCCCAACACCCATGATCGAGAGCCAAGGTCACATCTACTTCATAGAGGATTCCCTTTCCCCACTTGAGGGAGATGCTTCGCCCTTCGACCCTCATCTAGGGCCTTTCTTGTCTCCTGAGGGCAAACTTGTCATGGGAGAGCCTCTAGCTAGCTGGTTAAGGAAGGGTCCCACTCTAGATGCTTCGATTCCTTGTTACCCACCCATGGAACCAGCTCTACCGGTAGTACCCCTTAACTCCTTTCACACCACTTTTCGGTCCTTCCGCTTTCTTGAAAATGTGAAGGACTTCCTTAGGAGTTTAGATTATCAATGGGAGTTGACTTATATGTTGACCTTAGGGTCTGACCAACCCTATAGTCATAGCTTCACGCTCCCTGCTTTGGGGTCTATTACCTCGGTCTACACCATAGGACATATCACCTCCGAGATCCTTTTATTCTTTCCCATACCCGTGGAGGTTGATTTTGTCCCCTCTTATGGTGTCACGGTCCCGAGGGAGGAACCTAGCTTTCCTTGCCTCCCTTGTGAGCCCCTTGCCCCATATATTAGAGCGCCTGAAGGTGATCCTCTGCACCTGGGCGAATGTCGCACATGGGCAAGTATGGTGAAGGGACCTGTCGAGAGGGTTCATCATTTCTTTGACCCATTCGATCCTTTCCCTAGTGAGCCTCTCGACTCGTATTCTTTTCCCCACCTTGTCGAGCAGGTCCATTATCACACCCCATCTAGGCCTGCTAGTCAACATCTCACCTCGCATACACCCAGACGCCAGAGTTTAGGAGGCCAGGGACACATGTCTCACTCTCATGTTTCTCCATGTCCCTCATCATATAGAGGTAATGTCATGAGTGAGTTTGGGCAATCTAGTCCCCATGAGTCTACCACATTCAGTAGGACACCCATGCATGATAGATACAACTTTGGTTGTCCAGGTCCTCCCCGTGTTGTCCAATCATGTAGGAGTCATAGGCATGCTAGGTCTGTGTTTGGATGTCCAGGACCACCACTGCATTCACATAGGTATGAGTCAACACAGCTAGTTCGGAGTCTGCATCATCACCACCTCGAGGCCAGCAACGCACGTTATAAGGAGTTAGCTGATGCGCATCGACACACCTGTGAGTTCCGAGAAGGAGAGTACGTCATGATCAGGGTCAGACCTGAACGGTTTCCTTCGGGGGCCGTGAAGAAACTCCAGGCCCGCGGTGCTGGACCCTTCCGAGTCTTGAAGCGAATAGGGTCGAATGCGTATGAGATTGAGCTGTCAGACGACTATGGGATCTGTTCGACGTTCAATGTCTCAGATCTGGTGGCATATCGGGATCCCGCGGTGATTCCCAGTGAGCTTTTTGGGCCCTCCCCTCCTGTTGAGAGTATTACACCTTCTGAGCGTCCACCTCTTCCAGCCCCATTACAGAAACGCGAGCATATAGATTGTATACTGGATGAGCAGGTGACCACGACCAGGAGCGGAGCCTACCAACGCTTCCTAGTGCGTTGTGTAGATTCTAAGAAAAATCCACACTTAAATATAAAAAGCAATGGATATGATGAAAGCAATAAAATAGCACGAGGTGCTAAAAGGAGGTTGTGTGATCGCCAGAGACGCGAGGGTCTCAAGTGGAAAATAATATGGGGAGATGATCGCAAAATACCTCCTGGAACGCGGGGATGTGAGTGCTTCCTTTCTCTTCAAATCGGCCGGCCGACGAAGAGAGTTCTTCAATTAATTACCCTTGCAAAAAAAAGACAAACACCAATAAAAATATGGATTAGAATATGGTGAGTGTAGCATCAAATTCAATAAAAATATATGAACATGAAAGCATGTGCAAGAACACACCTTAAGGGGATTGCCCTTAAACCCCTATGCAAAAGGGTAGGTAAAAGATGATGGATGCATAAAAAATATAAAAAAAATGAGGGGAAAGAGTGCAAGAGTGCACTAAGGGGAGTTTCTCAACGTGGTTGAGATGGAAAAAAAAAGTGTATGAACATGCATGCATATATGCCATGAATCTAATAAAATAGGATAAAAGAGGGATAAAAGGGGAAAGAGGATCCTGTGCTTGTGGCTTTGATATTCAAGGGGGAGAGGCTTCAGAAGATGAAAGCTTGGTCGTGAGAGGGAGTCCCTCCTTAGCCAATGCAGCAGCGGCACCCCGTGAGAAGAAAAAAAAAAAGAAAAAGAGAAGGAGACAGAAGAAGAGGAAGAAGAAAGGGAGGAAGAAGAAAAGGGGCGTCCGGAAGAAGAGGAATCCAACCTTAACAATAGAGCTAATAGCTCTATTAAATAGGATTTGGAGGAGATAAACATGGGTAAGAGTCCAAAGAGGGAAGGATAAGAATGGGCAAGAGCCCCATTCAAAGCAGGTGTCTAACGAAGCAAGGACTCTCTGGGGAAAGGGCTGCGAAGCCGGAAGAAGAAACACGCCTTAGGTAAGGGCGTCAATTTCAGAATTGACGACCTACACTAGGGCGTTTCTCAAAAACACGCCCTGCACAAGGGCGTTTCTCAAAAACCAAATTTAGAAATAAAAACTCCCCATATTTGAAAAATGTAAAACACGCCTTAATTAAAGCCACATTTAAAAACACGCCCCCAAGAAGGGCGTTAATTTCAAGAGCTCAAATGGGGAAGTCGGTCAAAACCAAAAGAATTAACGCCCTCAGGTGAGGTCGTCCTTTCTTAAAGAAACGCCTTAGGTGAAGTCATGTTTTAAGAGAAACACGCCCTTACCCAAGTCGTGAATTCATAAAATTCATAAAATAGATAGAATGGGGAGAAATAGATAAAATGGGAAAGAAACGCCCTAGACCAGGGCGTGTTTCAAAAACACGCCCCTGATGAGGGCGTGAATTCAGAAAATAGAGATAAATGCCCAAGAAATCCAAAAAAAAATAGAAAAATGAGATAAAATGGGGAAAAATAGGAGAAATTCAAGAAAAGTGGGAAAACCACTCAAATAAGCTGATTTGAGGGTCAAATGGGGCATCGCAGAGCGATATGAAATATACTCAAAATGACGTCAATTTTGGCGTGTCTACAGCTGCCCCGCCTTGGCGTCTGCTTTGCAAGGGAGCGTAGCAAACTGAAAAGTAGATGCCAAGGTGTGATGAGACACGCAATCAACATCACTTGATGAGAATCAAATCAAAAGCACGAGATGAAGCAAATCTCGGGAAATCCAACGAAATCAACAATGTTTGGATAAAAGGGGGAGATGTGCACGCGGTGCACGAAGGAGATAAAATAAAATGATCAACTTCCAGCGCGGTGGAAGTACCCCAGGTCACAAACCTGTAGATTTCACCATTGGGGAGCGGTTACCAGCCAATGTGGACGTGCTGCAGCCAAGGTGGATCAAAGGGGAAAGTTTGAAAATAAGATGATAAAAATCCAAACAAGGAGCTCTCGAGAAAAGACCCAAAACAGCGACAAAACGAACTGAGGACTCAATTCGGCAATGAAAATCTCATATCGGGAAAGATTAAGATCAATTCAACTCTCAACATCAGCTTATCAGAATGATTTTTCAACAATTGTTTCAAAGTCCTACATGAATGCATGCTGGGCTAAAGGAAAAAATTAAATCAAATAAAAATATAATATAATCAAGGATAATATTGTTAAACTGCCCAGACTGGGTCAAGAAACCAATTCTGCGAGCTGATACTAAGCCGAAGCCCGTTTATCCGCGCACCAACTCGCAAAGAGGGAACCATCGTCCCCAGTCTTGGACGGCTCAACGGCCTATCCGTATGACTAAGATGCCTCTGGAATCGTCATTATTTTTGATGAAGGGGAACTCAAATCCCAGATTTACCAAAGCCACAAGGTCCTTGATATAATCTAATAGCGTATTAACATATAGTAAAATGCATACAGGGAGATTGTGATAGCAATGGGCACATGGGGGAACTGAGAAATGAGGTGTCAGCACCGTGAGATTTGGATAATGATGATGCCCAGTCGGCGGGACCAACAGCTTCTTATCCTGCGCTCAAAATTTCATTAGCCAAGATATAAAAGATATAACAAGCAATGAATAAGGCCTTTAAACATAGCATAGCAAACATAGCCATGAATAACACATAGTAGGGCAAAGCATGGATAACATGAATAGCAAGGCATTGCAAAGCATCATTATTTGTTATGTTGTCATGAGGAGACAATCTGGCGAATCAAAATTGGAGCTGAATGATTGAAAATCAAGAAAATGCCTAGTGGCAAATGATCAGGAAAATTAGCAGGAGTTGATTGAATGATAATGAGATGAATAATCAAGATGATAACCGGGAGATGTAACAATCAAAATGCCCAGGGAGATATGAGGAATTGATAATCAAATGCTCAGCGGCAAGTCATGAAAAATGTCGGGAAGAATCAATGGATTGATAACAATGAGTGAAAGGGGACTCATCCCGTGCTTCTGGTCCTTGGAAAGCTGTTCCTGCAAAACACCATCAGAAAATACAATGCAAAATTTTTGGATTTTGGAATATGCAAATTTTTATGGGTTTTGGAATATGCAAATTTTTATGGGTTTTGAAAATATTTGAATTTTTACAGAGATTTTTAAAATATTCAAGTTTTTGTGGAGATTTTGGAAAATATTTGAATTTTTTTGTGGAGATTTTGGAAATATTCAAATTTTTTTGTGGAGATTTTGGTTTAGACATAGCTAATGCAGCATCAAAGGGTGTTTTGAACCACTGGCTAGGGGTCCTTGCTCCTTCCCTTTTCGCTAAGGAAACTGCCCAAAGCTGGGCGTGCATTTGAAAGTGACATCCTATAACCGACCGTCTTTGATCAATGGTGCCCCTACCGAGGCCATACCCGAGAAACATTCGGTCTTGGAGGGAGAAGAGAAGAATAATTGGAGATAAGCTTTATACAGGATGAGAGATATCAAGACTTGAATTCCTTCCAAGGTGTTAACCCTCAAAGAGGTAGTCTGTTGCGCCGGGGCTTTGTGCCTTTGATTTTTAGAGACATGCATACGACCAGGGTTTTCCCTGCGGGGACTTTGCCACTCTTGACATGCCATAATTCACAATTTTGAATTTATTGAAATTTTGATTTGATTTTCATAACAGCCCTTGTGGCGAGATGTATATCATGAAAGCTCATATGAAAACTCATATTGATTTTGGGTCAAGACTGCCCCTATTTGAGACTCCTCTCGTATTGGGGATTACCTAGGTTGGTCATCTCATCCGTCAACCTCTTGCCCCTGCATGCAGCTGAGTAAAGAAGAGAAAAGACTTTCAGGAATACTCATGGCATGGCCAAAGTAGCAACGGTGTCTAACCAAAGAGCCGGCTAAGGACGCCGTGAAGTGTGTGAAATGCCCAGCTAAGGGTTGCCCTTAACAAGCGGGGAGAGAATGTCGAATTCCCAGTGCGGGTTCTTATTAACCAAGAGTGATGCAAAAGCAAGCCTAAAGACTCTTTTTGGAATATTTTAAACAAAAGCCTATGATAAAGGTTTAAAACACCACTCTTAATCTTGTTAAGAAGCACTTTATTTTGAAAATCACGCATGAAGTAATGATGAAATGATATCATGAAAATGCATACTTACGCCAATATGTTACCTTGCAACCTTTGTTGAAGCAGCTGCCCAGACGGATGATCGTTGTGGGATAGTCCTCTTAGACAGATAAAAGGATTGGAAGCAAAGGATTTGAAAGTGGCTTAACAAGACAGAATGGTGCCCAGACCAGACTCAGACGAAATAAGGAAAAAAGGAAAAGAGGCGAGGGCTAGAACTCCCTTGCTAAGGCTCGGAGACCCTGATCACATGAAACAGTCTACAGAAGAAGCGGAAAATTAGGAGGTGGAGTGAGGACTAAAGCCTCGAAAGCAATGGGAGAAAGGGCAGATGCCCAAGGCAGTGGATGTGGAAGAAGTTGGGTCAGACCCAGAATTAGGAGGAATTAGAAGAAGAAATCGGTAGATAGAAAGAGGTGGATCCGGAGGGTCCGGAAGCAGAGGAGGAAAATCATGAGAGGAGAAATCCGAAGGCTCTGGTGGGACAACGAAAGAAGGGACGCGATGCCCTCGGAAGAAATATGGAAAAAGATGATGAAAAAGGAAGAAGAAAATGAAGGAGACGATATCCCGGAGGAGCAGAAAGATGAATCGGAAGAAAGATGGATGGTCCGGAGGTTCTGGAGGAATGAGATGGAAAGGGGCGTGATGCCCGAGAGGAGAGTCCGGAGGTTCCGGAGGAAGAATATAGAAAGGGGCGCGATGCCCGAGGGGAAAGTCCGGAGGTTCCGGAGGAAGAATATAGAAAGGGGCGCGATGCCCGAGGGGAATGTCCGGAGGTTCCGGAGGAATAACCGGGAAAGGGGCGCGATGCCCTGAAAGGACAAGGGAAGAATCCGGAGGCTCCGGAGGAATGAGATGGAAAGGGGCGTCATGCCCTAGGAAAAGACGGAGACAATTAGGTGGAGAATCCGGAGGTTCCGGAGGGATGAAATCAGTAAGGAGAAGATGGAAAGGGGCGTCGTGCCCGCGAGAAAGGTCCGGAGGTTCCGGAGGAATAAGGTGGAAAGGGGCGCGATGCCCTGGGAGAAAGTCCGGAGGTTCCGGAGGAGTAGAATTAGAAAGGGCGAGATGCCCAAAGAGGAGGGATAAAATTCCTGGTGGTTCCAGGGAAATAGCAGGAAGGGGGACGCGATGCCCCAAGGGGAGTGGATAAAAGGATGAATATGGATAAGATGGGAAATGCTGAATATCCGGCGGTGCCGGAAGGCGGGGAAGATACGGGTTTGGAAACCCGGGAAGCAGGAGGTGCAAATGCATGCAATGGGATGGATTCGATGAATGCTTGAAATGCGTGAATGCAAGGAGATGCAAAGAAGATGAATAATGTGAAGGGTGAAAGGATGAGATCTTCCTTTTTACCCTTCGAGTGGCCCATGAAGAAAAGGTGATAGAAATAGATGTGGATGAAGTTGAATGAACAAGAGTGGGAGAAATAGGGGACGGCCCCTTAAGATAATTGCCCCTCCACGGCAATGAACATGTATGACCAATTGGCCCAATAAACGAAGCTTCAATAAATGACACCCCCCTTGGAAAGCGAAAATCAATAAGGTGAGGGAGTCGTAGAGTTGGAACATGAAGCATCGAGTTGCCCATTGAATGTGGTGATGAATATGGAATGTTGAATAAAATGGGCATTCGCCCCTTGTAAGGAGTAATGAATTCGGAATTCGAAGGTTTGAACAAAGGGTGCCCTGCCCGGCCTTCAAACGGCGTCAATGCTTGGCATCTATTGAGCAACGGTGATGACTCAGCTTCTCCGACCATGCTTGGCACAATAACCCGGATTGACATCCGGTAAATGAATTCTTGCATCTTGAATGGCACGGTCGTGGCCAAAGTCTTCTTGCCCGCCTTTTGCTTATCCTTGGCGCAATTAGCTGCAGAAGCACGCCCCTTCCGAGTAACAAAGGGAGGTGAGGCGGAGGCGGGAGGCTCCGTGAATGGTGGAGTTATAATGGAAGGTGTTGGCAAATGGGTGAATGGGGGCGGAGATTCAAACACGTCGAGCTTCTCCCCTTGCTCGGAAGTAGTTGGGATTAGCTCGGATGCAAAAAGTGGTGGATCCCGCTCAGGACTAACCATGGGTAAAGGCGTAAGGCTATATGGTGGAGGAATAAGCAAAGTGGGTTTTAAAGGGATAATGGAAGGCCGAGGTGGCGGTAATGGGAGGTTAATTGGGGAAGGTTTAATGGTGGGTTCGATGGAGGCTAATGGTGTGGAGGTAGATGGCTTAAGGAGTGGAGGTGTAATTGGTGGAGGTTTAATGGAAGGTTTAGGGGAGGCCAGTGTTGCGGAGGTTAATGGTGTAACTGGAGGAGGTGTAATGTATGCGGTGTCAAGGATAGGAGGAGACTTACAATGTGGCGGTGTGGGTGATTGGAGTATCGACCCATCATCGTAACACCAGTTAGTCTCATAAATAGGGATTGGATCGGGGATGGTTTCATCCTGAGCAGGAGGTTCATCGAATGAAAGTGGAGGGAGCGGGAAATTAAGGAAACTCGGAAGGGGTGCCTGCACATCTTCATCATCGTATATTGCCTCAGATTCTTCAAATGTCGGTTCTTGCTCACTTGGAATATCAACGCCGTAGTCGTCCATCCTATCTTTCCATTCTCTCTCCATTCTTGTAATGTCGTCCAAAGCGACATGGAGAGGATTGACTGGAGTAGGAGGAGCCGTGACCCTCTTTATTTGTTCCTCCATCAAAGTAATCTTATCGAGGAGAGTTTGCTGGAGGGGTGTAACTTGGGCAACAGAAGGTTGGCAGGGCATTGAAGGAGGAGGGGTCGTATAAAAAGGCCGTGGAGGGGAGTTGACGGGACGACCCGTAAAAGAACCCGGACGGAACGGATTGCAAGGAGTAAATGGGCCTCGGGGCCGTGTTGGAGGAGGAATAGAAGGAGGCGGGTGTCGGACCACCCGAGTAGAATGAACAGGAGGAGATGGGTAATGGGCTACCCGAATATGATTGGAAGGAGGGGGTGGGTGATGGGCCACCCGTATAGGAATAGAAGGAGGAGGAGATGGGTGATGGACCACCCGAATAGAATTGGAGGGAGATGGGTGATGGGCCACCCGAATAGAATTGGAAGGAGGTGGGTGATGGGCCACCCGAATAGAATTGGAAGGAGGGGGAGATGCAAGAGATGTACCCTCAACGGCAGCCTTAAGGGCTTGGATCTGTTGAGGGGTAAGATGATCTAATGCATGCAAGATTTGAGAGACCTTCTCATCATTGGGAGGAGACGGTCCCGTAGGAATAGTGGCTCGAACTTGAGTAGGGGGACCATGAGGATGGACATTGCCCATGGGTCGGGCATGACCATGAGAATAAGGACGTGGTCCCTTGAAAGAATGGTGAGAATGATGATGATTAACATGTTGAAATTGAGGATATGAAGTGCTAGGTTGTGCATCCTCATTAATTGAACTGAACATGTTTCTATCATGGTAAGCCATTATATAATCAAAGTTCTCAATAATTGCAAAGAAGCACACAAGTTGGAATGGTTACCGTGATTTTGATTTGTTTAATCCTTGGTGAATTAATGAACTTTAATAAAGTTTAATGGAAGGTTTACACAAGGGGGGGGAGGAACCTAGTTTCAATATGAGTTGAACTCCAATGCCAACTAGGAACTCTCACTCACCACGTATTAGGCCAACTATATCGGGACTTCAAAGGGTACAACCTGCCCGGCGTCCGTGAGGGAATCCACGGGTGCGGGGACTTATGGAGGCTTGGTTTAGGAATTTCCAATCCAAAGAGACGGAATGCTCAATGGAGGGTCGTTCCTTCACCAAGGGGGTGTGTGGATCCTAATGAAGAGAGAGGAGGTCTCCCAAACCAAATGCAAATGAAGAATGAATGCAACAGGAGAAATCAAGCCAACCACAATAATATGATCAATCAACCAAGATAAGCAGGAAATATCATAAAAAACCACAGCCGGGGGGTTCTGGAAACCCACAGAAAAAACACGCCCTGGAAGGGGGCGCTACTAAACAAAGACACGACGGTGTGACTGTCGTGAATAAACGTGAGGGGCCCAAGGGCAGGGTAAAACGCGCCTTAGGGTGAGGCGCTACCAATAAAAGACACGCCCTGGGGCAGGGCGTTAATTGTCAGGGATGCTCAACCGAATAAGAGACGCCCAGGGGTGTGGGCGTTAAATCATGAAAAAGCGCCCTCAGGAGAGGCGCTACCAAATAAAGAAACGCCCTGTGGGAGGGCGTGAATTCAAAGGCAGCTATATAAAGCAAGAAAGCCCGGAAGTAAGCTGGAAAACACCCTGTCTGAGGGCGTAAAATATGAAGAAGACGCCCTTGGTTAGGGCGTTAAATCAATAAAAACGCCTCTTCCAGAGGCGTGAATTAACTGTCTCCAGGAAACCTTCGCGGCCAGCAATAACAGAGAGAACACTCACAGAGCCAACAACATGCAATCAATAAATATGAATATCAAAAGGGCACGCGAGGGTGCCAAGGGGAAAGGGGTAATAAAGGAAGAACACAAAGTGTCCCACCGTGATCGCCAATTTGTAGATTCTAAGAAAAATCCACACTTAAATATAAAAAGCAATGGATATGATGAAAGCAATAAAATAGCACGAGGTGCTAAAAGGAGGTTGTGTGATCGCCAGAGACGCGAGGGTCTCAAGTGGAAAATAATATGGGGAGATGATCGCAAAATACCTCCTGGAACGCGGGGATGTGAGTGCTTCCTTTCTCTTCAAATCGGCCGGCCGACGAAGAGAGTTCTTCAATTAATTACCCTTGCAAAAAAAAGACAAACACCAATAAAAATATGGATTAGAATATGGTGAGTGTAGCATCAAATTCAATAAAAATATATGAACATGAAAGCATGTGCAAGAACACACCTTAAGGGGATTGCCCTTAAACCCCTATGCAAAAGGGTAGGTAAAAGATGATGGATGCATAAAAAATATAAAAAAAATGAGGGGAAAGAGTGCAAGAGTGCACTAAGGGGAGTTTCTCAACGTGGTTGAGATGGAAAAAAAAAGTGTATGAACATGCATGCATATATGCCATGAATCTAATAAAATAGGATAAAAGAGGGATAAAAGGGGAAAGAGGATCCTGTGCTTGTGGCTTTGATATTCAAGGGGGAGAGGCTTCAGAAGATGAAAGCTTGGTCGTGAGAGGGAGTCCCTCCTTAGCCAATGCAGCAGCGGCACCCCGTGAGAAGAAAAAAAAAAAAAGAAAAAGAGAAGGAGACAGAAGAAGAGGAAGAAGAAAGGGAGGAAGAAGAAAAGGGGCGTCCGGAAGAAGAGGAATCCAACCTTAACAATAGAGCTAATAGCTCTATTAAATAGGATTTGGAGGAGATAAACATGGGTAAGAGTCCAAAGAGGGAAGGATAAGAATGGGCAAGAGCCCCATTCAAAGCAGGTGTCTAACGAAGCAAGGACTCTCTGGGGAAAGGGCTGCGAAGCCGGAAGAAGAAACACGCCTTAGGTAAGGGCGTCAATTTCAGAATTGACGACCTACACTAGGGCGTTTCTCAAAAACACGCCCTGCACAAGGGCGTTTCTCAAAAACCAAATTTAGAAATAAAAACTCCCCATATTTGAAAAATGTAAAACACGCCTTAATTAAAGCCACATTTAAAAACACGCCCCCAAGAAGGGCGTTAATTTCAAGAGCTCAAATGGGGAAGTCGGTCAAAACCAAAAGAATTAACGCCCTCAGGTGAGGTCGTCCTTTCTTAAAGAAACGCCTTAGGTGAAGTCATGTTTTAAGAGAAACACGCCCTTACCCAAGTCGTGAATTCATAAAATTCATAAAATAGATAGAATGGGGAGAAATAGATAAAATGGGAAAGAAACGCCCTAGACCAGGGCGTGTTTCAAAAACACGCCCCTGATGAGGGCGTGAATTCAGAAAATAGAGATAAATGCCCAAGAAATCCAAAAAAAAATAGGAAAATGAGATAAAATGGGGAAAAATAGGAGAAATTCAAGAAAAGTGGGAAAACCACTCAAATAAGCTGATTTGAGGGTCAAATGGGGCATCGCAGAGCGATATGAAATATACTCAAAATGACGTCAATTTTGGCGTGTCTACACGTTGGAGAGGGCGCCCTGCGACAGACGACGCCTGGATCACATGTGGAGAGCTGGAGAGGATCGACCCGGACCAGCTGGAGCGCTACTTGAGCGACCGTGACCCTTACTCGACGGGGTCGAGTTCTTCCCACCCGGGGAGAATTGGTGAGGACACGCTCCGCATCACTCGACAGAGCACACGGAGCACGCCAGCATCTCTTTGGCTAGGCGACTACGACATCTACTAGAGGATCTTTCTTCTCATTTGAGGCCATGTTGGGCCTAGGTTTGGTCCCTGCGTGGACACGTTATCTAGTTCTTTTATGTTATCAGACTATGTATAGGGAGTATTGGGATGTCTTCCTTTATTAGTGGGCTTGGCCTTGGCCCATAGCTGGTTGAATTAGGGTTAGGGTTTTGAGAGGAGGGCGCATCCCTCACCCTTGGTGGCTGCGCCACCTTCTCCCCTTGGCCCCTCCACTTTCCATTTTGGGCGCCCCCCCTTTCCCCATTCCATCTCCCCCCCTTTCCCCTTGGGGCGCACCCCCCCTTAATCCCTCCTTGATTGGAGGGGGGTGGCCGCAACCCCCTTGATTGGAGGAGGGCTGGTCGCACCCCCCCTTCCATATGCGCCCCCCCCCTTCCATGTGGCTTGGGATGAAACCCTAGCTTCCCCCCGGATATATAAGGCTTGTATTTTTCGTTTGGAGGAATTATTGAATGAATGAAAGAAATTGCTGATTTTCCTTGAAGGTGGCTGCGCCCCTCCTTGTTCCTCCTTGCTCCTGTGACGGGAGCAAGCCTGGGGTGTGACTCCCCATCCCCTCGGTGCGATGCCGAGGTTCCCCCTCTCTTCTATCTCTTCACAGATTCAAGTTCAGTGCAACCAGATCTTATCTCCAAGAGCTACGACGACCTCCTCTGTTCTTGGTGACTTTGGGTGACCAGCCCATTTTTGGGTGATTCTTCTACGAGTCGCCGATGCGTGCGAGGTGGTCTCGCCTCATTCGGAGTTCGGCATCACCCGTGGCGATTTTCTTCGTGAGCGTGCGCAGGACCCCCTCTCCCTGCGAGCCTGGTTCTGTTCGCCCCCTTACAAAAACCCCACGGGACGGACGTCTGCGAGTTTGGACGTGGGATCTTCACCGGTCGTACCTCTCTTCGTCCTCTGTCCAACGCCGTGGATCTCGCCTCGTTCCGACGTCCGAGCTGCTTGTGGCGTCCATTCCCGTGAGGTCGCGCAGGTCTGCCCTGTCAACCCGGCGCCAGAACCACCTGCGGATTCCAGAGCTTACTGCTCTCAGCCACGACCAGATCTGACCGATTCCTTTGGTCGGGACCTGCTTCTCTGCGTCCTCTTCGTCCTCCAACAAGCGGAGATCCGTTTGACCTTCGGAGCCACTTCTTCTCATTTTTCCCGCTCGAGCGTGCGGTTCTGGGAGCAGAATCCAGTCGCAACTTGCAGGTGCACCCCCGGCTTCCACGGACAGAATCTGTGCGCCCCCTTTGGCCGAGGCTTCTTCCCGTGACCTAGCTACGCGCCCTCCCTGACGGAGCCTCAATCGGACACCGGATCGGGTCGTGGGAGCTTTCACCGCCGAGTCGCGCATTGCTGCGAACCTGCCGATCACCGTCCGGACCCTCCTCGCGGCCAACCCTTCATCGAGTGCCGCCCGTCAGCCCGTGCATTGACAGCCCCGAATCCCTATGTTGTAGCCTGTTATCTCCCTGTGAGGAGTGGGCATTTTTGGGTTGGAGTTGTATTATGGTTCACCTTGTGTATCGGGGTTGTCGATCTCGGCCGGGGTTTCTTCCCCACGCCTAGGCGTGGAGGTACGTGCGACGCCCCCTTTGTTGGCATTTACTTTACTAGTATACTTTCTAGCATGCCGCGTGAGTGTGTGTAGGTTCCTAGCTAGCTTGTTATTCACCGCGTGATTGAGAGTTGAGCACCCATTCCGTGGCCCTAGTCGAGCGCCGAGCTTGGACTAGATTCCCATAGGCGCACGGCGGTTCCTTAGCCGCTGAGATCCCCGCGCTTCCCTCATAGGGACGGTCGTTGGGCTTGGATTTCTTGTTGAGAGACGCCTCCACCCGGAGGAACGCTACGGAGGTCAGCCGCCCGGCTTGCCTTTGGCGTGCGAGTGCTGGCCGCACTTCATTGCATTCGTAGGTCCTAGCCCGTTTCGGTCCCGTCCCGCATCACCCGAGTTGTGTGACTCAAGGACCGTTGGGTTTGTTTGGTCTAGTGGACCATCCAGAGTCTGGTGGCTCCGAGCCACCTGTTACTCCGTATTGCTCACTATGGGTGCGTGCGTGACTTTCCGTGTTCACGTTTAGTGACCTCCCACTGGTCGTAGCCTTCTTATGGCACGTGTGTGCTGACCCACCCGGGGGTGGTGGAGCGGCTTACCCGAGAGAGACGGTTGTTAGGCTGGTTACCGTATGGCCCCTTCGCGCAGCGTGAGTCTGGGCTTTGGGGAAGAACTAGCTAGAGAATCTGACCTAGGGCGCATGGTCTGTGTGTGCATACTTGGTTGGGGGCATCAGACTCGCGCTGATGAGCGCGACCCCAGCTAGTCCTTATTCGTGGTACTAATTACTGTTGTGTCTCTGTCTCCGCCTGGGGCGTCACAGCGAGACACTTGAGACGCGGACTAAGTCGTCAGTGGACGCATCCGACTTTGCTTCTAGTGGGTGGTGCTCCTGTCTCCCGGTAGGTACGAACTTGTTTTCCCACCGGTTCGAGGTCGGTTGGTTTGGTACGGCTAGTTGTAGAGAGATTTTACGTTTATTTATTATTGCTTGTTATTTCTGCCGCACTGTTGTCTTGTTTCTCACGTGGGTGTTGGGGGTCCGCGGGATCCCTACTGAGCCTATGAAATAAGGCTCACCCCTACGTTTTCAGGTAAGGCGGGGTCGTCGAGAGGCGCGGTGGAGTTTCAGCGTGGTTCCAATATCCAGGGTTAGTCGCCAGTTGCCAGAGCCGGGGTATACCATGTGTACTTGTACTTTTCGTTTCTGTTGACTGTACTTATATTGGACATGAGATACTTTGGACCGCGCAGCTATTTAGTGATTATTTATCTTGATTCCTGCATTATTTTTAGATTATTGTGCTAGCTCTGCAGTTATTTTAGCTTCTCTTTTACCCTCACACCATCTTTTAACCCTTCCGAGTCTTCGGGCTCGTGGGTGGCGGGCCGAGGTTCGAGTCACGCCGGTTCCTTTCCGGTACTCGGATCCCGGGCCGTTACAACCTAGGCCTCTATTGCTATACCTATATGCCATTCGGCCTAAAAATGCTAGGGCAACCTATAAAAGACTCGTCAACGCCATGTTCACAGATCAAATTGGCTGTAGCATGGAGATTTATGTAGATGACATGCTCATTAAAAGCAAGTCAGCCGTAGGCCTGTTGACACCGAAAATATACAAAGAGAAAGAAGAAGTCAGAGCAAGCTAAGGGCTTTGAAGGTCAATCAAGGGTGCGGCTCCTATGTCATCCCTGGAGATTATGAGAATCAGAATTGAAGAAGACCCACTACACTTGACATTCTGTCTAGCCGAAGCCATCATCGGCCAAGCCGCTGTCCAGCACGGCTATCACTCAAGATAGTCGGGCTGATGAAGACTACGTCAACACCCAGGCAATCATCTGCCTACCGAAAAGGATCCTTAGTATATTCCGATGCTCATAAAATAGGACTCACATAGCTTCGCGCATACCTGTTGGTCCCGGGTGCTAAATAGACAACAAAGAAAGCCAACGAACACTCTAAGAAGCCCACCTAACCAATGAAAAGGCCTAGTCATTCAAAATGGCGTCTATCGGCACAAATTCACAAATGAAATGGGCCCAAGCCCACTACGATGGAAGTCGCTCCGAGAAGCTTGATCCAAGTGGCGCGCCGAGGCCACCATGCCGGGAGAGCTTGCGCCGATGGACGGAGGGTCAGCCCTCTATAAAACCCCTGGTCTTTGACAAGTAAAGGGGGAGGAACATCTAGAAAAACCATATGAAAGAAGAGAGCGAGGGTTGAGAAAAAAAAGAAGAGAGGAGAAAGGTCTGAGGGCCTGCTGAAGAAATCGGAAGAAAGTAAGAGAGCTGCAGAAGTCTGTGGAGAGAGATGCAAGGTGGGATTGATTTTCAAACGCCCTAAGGGGCTACATTCTCCCCTTTCCCCCCATCCAGTGTTTTCAATCTTTACCCTCCTCTGTCGTCTACTTCTATTTTCTTTTATTTTGTGCTTTTGCTTCCGAGACCTGTTCCTATGCAAATGCTAAGTATCAGTAAAGTCAGATGCATGTTCAAGGAGCATCGGCCCATGTGTATGCCTTTGTAATCTGATTCCCCCCAAATGTTAAATGAATGCATCCTTTTGGGAATGAAATGAAATATGGGATTCTGAGATTTTTCTCCCTTCTATTTCTCTGAAATTTGTCATATCCGATCATCTAAGTCCGTTCCTGCTGCATTGTCTGAGTATTTCCAACCTCAGAGCCACGATGAGAGCCCGAGACAGTCTATCTCATGGCTTCTCATTCGTGGAATGGTGAGGGATACGTTCATATCAGAGCTCCCCGATTAACAGTTCTTCTATTCCTTCTCTTAACCTCATGATCATGATGAAGCCCGAGACAGTCTATCTCGTGGTCCTTCATCAAGTGGTCCTTCGTGGAATACAACTATATCCCCTGGGATTATCCCTTTGAAGCCCATTTTTTTTGGCACCCCATGTGACCCCATTTGCGTTAGTCTCAAACCCCTGCAAACCTCAAGAACAAAACCTCTGACACCCCCTTGAATTAAAACCTTAAACCCCTGAAAAAACCCACCTCTAAAAACCCTTAAAAATCCTACCTTGGAAGCCTCTCGGCGCCAACTTCCCTCGGCGCAGACCTTTCCCCTTGGCGCGTGCATTCTCGTGCCGAGAGCTGGAGGCGCACTGGGGACCGCCTTGCGCCGATGCCCATTCGTGCCAAGGGCTATCCCCCGCGCCGATGCCTATGCAGGCCAAAGCACTCACGTGCCGGTGGCTTCAGGCCGAGACAAGAGCGCCGAGAGCCTTATGCCAAGCTGATCCTCAATGAGCCTCTTATGAACTTTCACCCTTTTTGAAAGAAGGAAAGACCAGAGGTTTCACTCAAGCTACTGGATCTAGATTAATGGGGTTACACCCCTACATTGGGCTGGCACACAAATGACGTTCCTTTAACCCTATTGACTTACGGAGTTCTACCACTGCATGCTCTCCGCCGATTTCTCAAGGGGATACTGACCGAATGCCGTAATGATGGACATCAACCCATCGTGTTTATATATCCTTGGGTTCTAGGCTATATGCCCATCTTTCTTTTGCTCTCATCCCGGCACTTCGTGGATGGATGTCCTATACTTTCCTTTTGGCATAGCCCAAAATAAGGGGAGATGCTGCCGGATTTAACTCTGATCTTCGGTACGCTATATCAGCATCAAACCCTTTCGATTCGAGGGGCCCTATCTCTGTAGGGTCTCTAGTGATTCACTTTAGGGAATAGAACAATAAGCTCCTTCATGGGCAAATATCATTCGGATTAATCCGTCTTAGCTTAGTCCCGTTTCACATTACCCAGGCACTAACACTCCCCGATCATTCTGGGTTCCATCTCGCCTCTGCGTGGATGGTATCCTATTTCCACTTGGTATGAACCAAGATCAAGGGGAAATGATGTCGGATTCATTCGGGGATTCATATAGATGAGATTGATGGATGGGCATAATGCCGTAATATTCCAATAATTCTCGCTATGCCATTCATGCCTGCATGGTTTCATGAGGAACAAATATGTCTATCTCGTGCCGCGTTCTTAACTTGATCAAACAAATCCCAAGTCATCTCCCCCTGTGTTCTCAGTATATCAAATAATACGTGGTTGAAGGCCAGACTATGCCCGATTGGAAGCCAACGTTATGCGTGAGAGTGGTTCTCGAACCTAAGTTCTCCACCCCCCGTACCGGGAAGCAGGCAGATGAACCGTAATAAAGTTGATAAATCGCATGAGCACATAAATGTATCTCATATCCTGCAAATAAATCAACACATCAGTCTTACTTTGTTTTGCCCTCGGGGCCCCTCTTACTTTGGCGATTAATCAAGGATTGTCCTTCTTTGGAAGGGCATAATTAACGTCATTGCCTTTATGGTATGACGGACTTCCGGTCCCGACTCGGACTTCATAATCGACTGACCAAGTCAGTTCGAGCGCATAATAAATTGTCACTCTGGTGACTGGCATGCCTAATAAACTAACTAATAAATCAATAAATAAACAACCAAAATAATATAAAAAAATAAATATAAATTAAATTAATAAAAAGATCGTTCCACAAAGTTGGCACGCTCGGTGGGACCAAGTCTCCCTTCATCTTTTCGCCAAAGTAAGAGACCTGACGGCCTCTCCAAAAGTTCTGATTGTGTGCCAATCTTACTTATAGGAATTCAAATGGAAACCGGACTAATTTCTGTCGAGTTCAACCAGCAAGTCGTTGACAACCATGTTCGCGATGGGTACCTGGCGGTGCCGATGGTGTTCGGATCCATGCCCTCGGCGGTAGGATTCCCGAAGTGCTTAGGACTTGCATTCGTCGACTTGCTCCAGGTCGATGGTGAAGTCCAGAAGACTGCTGCGGTGGAACCCGTGAAGATGCCTGAAGAGAAGAAAACCCAAGAGACGGTCGTCTCATACACCGTCCTTCCATGCTATGTTCACCAGGTGGATAGAAGGACCATTGCCCCTGCTTCTACTGGCAGGAAGAAGAAGAACTACCGAAGGAACCGGACTGCTGCACCCCAAGGACGTCTGTCAGTCTCAGGAAAATCCATGCTGATAGGAGGGATGCGGCTGTACCTCAACGGTCGCCCAGCTAAAGCACTACCCGACCGCATCATTCCGGCGGTCCCTACCAACAACAAGTTCCAAGTGCTGGCCACCCGGAGGGCCAACATGGAAAGAGAAGAAAGGAAGCCGTTGGCACCTAAGCCGGCAATATTCAAGCAAGTCTGGGTGCCCAAGAGAGCACATGGCCCAACACCAGCCCCTGCGAGGGAGGAAGCTGCTGTTATGCGCCCCAGGAGAGGGGGCAAGAGAGTTCTGATCAAAGAAGAAGAAAAAGAAGAGATTATTCCAATGGCTATTGCCCACATGCCGAGGGCTTGTGCCTGACAGGTAGATGTATTCCGGTATCCCCGGAAGATATATCAAGCTGCGCAGATTACAAGGCTGGCTTATCAGCCAAAAGCACAAGAGCGACTGATGCCTCAATCTGATCCCCAAAGGCATAGTCAAGAAGAAATGGGCAGAGTAGTCCAAGATTATTTCCACTGTCTAGGGAATTCATCCCTAGGGCAGCAGAGGTTACTTCGTGCCATATGCTCCGAAGGGGAAGAAGAAGATGATAGAGAAGAGATAATGCCAGGAGTCTCGTGTTCAGACTCCAATGAGCTTGAAGATGGCCAAAGGGCCGGATGTTCAAAGGATGCCCCGTAGCGGGGAGAAGAAAAAGAAAGAATATCTATGTTCGACCGGTTGACATTCCCTAGTCATGCTAGAAGAAAAGTTTGCAGACAAAGAGTAAAATTACAAATCTTTACTTGTAACATGGCTGGAGTTGCTGGAAGATATGGTGCTCTGCCTGACCGGCCTAAAGAGCTCGCCAGACTGGCTCAAAGACCCGGCCTCATAAAAAGGCGAAGTCAGGCATCGAAGGAAAAACTCAGGGCAGTCGATGATACATCAAGAGTCACCACTTTAACTGTAAATGTGGTGACTTCAGAAGAAGAAGATGTGCCGCTCATGAACCCGGGTGAGGGGACATCTCGTCGGGTGATAGAAGATATGCCTATGGCTGCATCTCTAGACCCAACCATCCTTATGATGTTTGAGAGATATCAACAGAAGATTGAATCTCTTCAGAGGCAATTAAATGAGAAGAATGAACAAACTCCTGTCTCCAAGCATGCGGAGCCAGCAAGGGAAGTCTCCAGTTCTGCGGAGGTGGTAATACCCGCCGTCTCCCACCAAGCAAGTCACAGGAAAGCTCCATGCTAGCCTTTCCTGCCACAGCCAACAGTGCAGCCCTCTCCTTCAGGAGTGCAGCTGAGCTTACATGCCACTATCATGACAACCCCCTTCACACAATAACAGGCGCACTTCTATCCAGAGCCTGTCGATACGGCTATGGTGAACAAGCTGATGGTTTAAAGAATGATAGAGATGAAGCTGTCCGAAAGGGCCGATGGTGATTATGGGACCTTTGACATCTACTGTGTACCTTACTATTGACACCCGTTTTTAGTCCACAAGTTGCGTCATTTCTCTTATTCATCATTTTTGATGTCCCGAACTAGCCATTATTTTGGGGCCTTCCTTGGATGGATTTCGAGCCCATTTTTACTGTTCCCTATCCTTTGAGTCTTAGAGATCATGATTTCCTAGAGTCCTGGAGCTTATCTTATCAACTTCCGGCTTCCAAGTCGACTTACGGCCCATTTAGGCCGGCTTCCTTCAAGCATTCGGCTCTCTCCCGCTGCACAGTCCTGAAAGTGGTCCTTTTTCATCTCCTTCTGTTCCTCTATTCAAAAAGTTGTCTTCATCAAAGTTGTTCTATTTTTCGAGATCTACAATTTCTACTTCTACGCTGTTAGCATGTTCTGCCTTGATTGTGAGCTTTTTACATTTTTCCAGCAGGCTATGTTGTTCACATGCATCCCAGAATTCTTTCTCTTTGTTCTCGCCCCATTTTCTCCCTCTTCTGATCACTCTCTCAGCTTTCTTTCTTCATGAAAGTTGTTCCTCTCTTAGTTATCTACAATTTCTTCTTCTTCCACTTTCGCTAGTTCTGCCCCGTTTGAGAGATACGCTTCAATTTCCAAAGTTGCATGTAGTCTACCCAGAATCTTCCTCCATCGGTGTGAAGGTCTATTATTAGACCGTCACAGCCATGTGTAGGTCTATTATTAGACTGTCACAGCCCATGTAGTGGTCTATTATTAGACCGTTAGAGCATGTGTGACGGTCCTATGATAGACCGTCACAGCCAAACTTGTCCGAAATCACCCCATTCGACCCCTAGAGTGTGGCGGTCCCACCCTAGGCCGCTAGAGCCTCTGACGGTCTTACGATAGACCGCTACGCAAACTGAGAGTCCAATTCGTGCTGAACTCTGCACCATTTCTGTGCACCGTGACCCTCTTGCAGAGCCCATAACTTCTTGAATTCTACTCCGAATTGAGCACCGTTTGTTCCTATGGCTTCTCCTTGGTATTATCTTGAATTCGGTCCAAAGATGATGGGGACATCCCTTGCCCCTCCACATTTTCTGAAGCTCGGATTGATCGTTGGTGTACGCCATTATGTTCCTCATGTGTTTGTGAGTCGAGTCATGTAATTTTCTTATTTTATTTGAGTCTTAAACATGTAATTTTCCCTTTATTGAGTCATGTACCTAGGTTAGAAAGTCATTTTCCTAAGTCTTGAAGTCATTATGCTGGTTTGATAGGTTAATGGGCCCAATTTATTGGGCTAGGTCCAGGGGCGCCCCTCCCTTGGACTGTTTGGTCATTAGTTAGTTTGTCAGGGTCAGTTTGGTCTTAGGAAAAGTGTGGGGTCTATAAATAGCCCCACCCCTCTCTCATTTGTAACAATTATGCTTGAATATTGAATCCAGAAAATTTCCACACCTTCTAGTTCCCTCTCAATATCTCCCTCTCTCTCTCTCTTACTATCACTCTCTCTAAGTGGGTTGTGCCCCCTCTCTCTCTCCTCCCCACCCCAATTTCAAAATTCATTCTCTCTCCTCCCCATTCACCCCTCATTAAGGCCCCTTCCCCTTCCCCATGCACTCATTCAATTCCCCCTCCAACCCCTAGGTGGAAACCCCTTCTCCTAGGCACCTTTCCACTCTCCCAAGCAACCCTCCCTCTCCCCAAGACTGAAAGAGCCCTTCCCTAGGCCAAATTTCGAATTTCCCTCTCCCTTGGGCTGTGCCCTTTCATCTCCCCACCTCCCTAACCACCCAAGGTCGCACCCCCCCTTCCCCATCCACCAAATAACCCCTTGTTCATGCCCTTCCCCACACCCTCTCCTCCACCTATTCTGTCCCTGTTGCAGGTTTCAGAAAAGTAGTGATTTGCAGTAGCAGCCACGACTTCCCCTGAAGGCTCCCGGTGGCATATCTTATATTGCTGGAATCGTCTCCAAGTCTTCTTTCCAACGGTGGTACTCCTGCCTGCATCCGAGTTCGGAGCTGTCCGGAGGAACGTCATCTTCAACGACTGCGCAATCTGTCCCAGACTGAAGGCCAGAGCGATCTTGGAAGCCGTTCAGCGGCCAACCTTGGAGGAATTCGATCACGCTTCCTTCTACAAAATTCTTCTTCGTCTAGTCCTCCATCAGTAGCAGAAGGAACGACGCCAATCGCCCGCCCGAGCTATTTGTTCTGAATTTCTTCGCCGGAGTGTGCAGTCTGCCCCCTGCAGGTCCAGGTTCGACCTGTCTTCACTTCTCCGGCCACCATTCTCCTCTCCGACCTCGGATTGTGGCCCCGTCAATTTCTGCTCGAAGCTACTCCGACCACGATCGTGTCACCGCCAGTTTCGTTTGATTTGGAGTTCAGGATCGACCGCAGTGCCTTCTGCAATCCACTGTATCAGTTCTGCATTAGTCAGAGGCAGAGTGTTGCTGTCCTTCTCCAGTCACCGGTCCGATCAGCCCCGAGTTCCAGAGCTTCCCAAAAAATTCAAGCATCATCCTCGGCCAGCTGGGGAACTTTTGGCACCGGTTTCATCAAATTTGGAGCTCGGTTGAGTCCGTGGCAGCATCTTCATCGACAACCTGTTCAGCAAAACTGAAGAGTGGCAGAACCGGCGAAGCTTGGAGAGTCGGCGTTCTCTTCATAATTTCCCCACCCCGCTTGGCCGGCTGAAGGCCCCTCCCTGCGTGGAGGTAATCTTGGTTGTAATAAGTCTAACCCCCACCCCAAGAGCCCCCCTCCTGCGAGAGGTGTAGTTCATGTAATAATATTTTCGCAGATTTGAAGCGACACCGACGCGGCTTGCGGGCGCAAACCCTTGCCTCCCCGCTCGCCCCCGTCTTCGGCCGGAGTTGGCGTCTTCACGCCGGCTAGGTGAGCCTCGGTCCCCCTTTCCTTGCTGGTCAATATCACTTGCTTAGCTTAGTATTCTTGCTTTGCTGCGTCGGACGGAGAGCGAGGGCCCGGCCCAAATTGCCGAACACGTGAGTGTCCATCGCGGGCGAGTTGTGAGCGAGCCATTTCAACCCACACCCATGGTGTGACGGCCGCCCGTGAGTGGGCATCCCTGGCCCAATTGGGGTTCTCCCCAAGCTTGCCAAGCACCGGAGCATCATTGTCCCACCCCGGACCCTCTCCATTATCGTTTAGTTGCCCACGGGCACAAGTGTGCACCAAGCGAGTGAGCCGCTCGAGTGGTATCATCGCCAATTTGCTTGCTTGCAACCTTAGGTCCAAGGGTCATATTGTCTTGTGGTCATCACCCCAAGGTGGTGTCACATCAAATTGGTATCAGAGCAAGTTTTAGACTTGTCTCTACGAGTCTAGTCCTAGGGCATTAGCATTTGAGTCTCCCTTGCATCATGTTTTCCATCACTCCTTTGCATGACCACCCTAGGGAGATGCCCCAAATACACATGGGCCAATTTGACACTGTCGTCAACAAGATTCATAACTGTATAGATACCCTTACCTCCCGGCTTGAACGGCTTGAAGCAAAAGGGAACCACGGCCCTAGAGCTTGGTCACCTCGGGATGAATTTGGATGGGAAGCCAAAGGACCCATAAACTCATTGGAAGAGATAAGGACTGAGATTAGGAAGATCTTCACTCCCCGACCTTCCCACTCCTACCTTGAGAACCATAACCCGAGGAGCACTCCCACTCCCCCTTTCCCTCCCAGTCAACCCAAGACCTCCCTTAGGACCCAAACTCCACCACCCCAAATGATTCCAATCCCGATCACCACCACCACTCAAACCAAATTGGCCACCACCCAACCCAAAACCCCTCACCAAACCCGTACCCCACAAGCCCCCTTGACCACCACCACAAACCCACCATCGTCCCCAAAAAGGGACACATCTCCCAAAACAAATCAACCCAAAACCCCTCACCCAACCCACCTCCCACTTCCTACACCAATCTTTCCCCAACCTAGGCCTCCTCTACTTCCCCTTCCTATCCCAACCCAAGCCCATGCTTGTTCACCACCCCGGGTGTGTCATACGCTAGCTATCACCAAACCACCCACCATAGATCCCCCTACTCCATTAGCAATAGAAGTTGCTACCCACACACCTACCCAAGTGGAGAAGGATGCCCATCCGAATCCACCTCCCAACATAGAGGAAATCCAAAGGCCAAACAACTCACACACCTCTAGCCTAGCTCCTCTAGAGACACCCAACCTCACCATAGATAAGTCCATACTCCAATGGCTCAAGAAAGGTCTCACCATTCCTAGTTCACAACCATGCCACCTACCCATGGGATATCAATCCCAAATCATTCCCATTCAGCCACATGTCACTTATCAAACTTCCTATTGTGTGGAAGATTTGGGAGACTTAGTGAACTACCTACATTGGCAAATTCACTTGACCAATATGCTAGCCTTGAGGCCGTCCGAAACTAACACCATTAGCCTAGCATATCCCTCCATTGGCTCCATCACTTCCATCTACACTAATGGCCAAGTTACTAGTGAGATCATCCTCCTTCTTCCCATGGAGGAAGAACCTATCCTAGTCCACTCCCCAACCATTAAGATCCCAAGTGCTTTGATCGGTCAACCCATTAGCAACCTTGGCCCAATTATTGAGGAGGATGACTCACCATTCGAGGACCTTGAGAGCATAGAGTACCCCTACCAAGGTGACCCTTACCATGATCCCTTTGACCCTTTTCTATGGGAGCCTAGATCTCAATGTAACCCACTCACCTTATTCACCACCCACCTTACCCTACCCTTACCACCCATGATAACCCAAAACCTTCCCTTCCTAGAATTGGGTTACACCAAAGAAGCCTTAACCATAGGCAACATACACAATGGGATTGATAGATGGCCCCACTCCATGATGTCTCCCTTCTTAGATCCCTTTGACTCATACGAATGGAAGCTCAAGGGCCACCCCACACCTATGCACATAGAAGTCATCACTAGGATTGAAATGCATGTGCTTAGGCATACCACCCCACTTGACATGATTAGAAAGTCGGGTCCATTCATTCATATCACCCACATGTCAAGAAGAAAACATGAGTGGTCAATATTTGGTTGTAATGGTCCACCATCATTCATCATAAATCTCAAGCATGTTAGGAGCATTCATGGATGTCCGGGTCCCCCGGCACTCATCACACTCACACATGAAAGGGACACCTATGGATGCCCCGGTCCTCCCAAGACATTCAAAGTCTTCATAACATCAATGCATGATAGGTCTACATGTGGTTGCCCTGGACCACCTTTGCATACCACGCACTACTCACTCACACCGCATCTTAGTACATGGCATATGCATCAAAACATGCATCAAGCAAAAAGCGGTGAGAATTACAAAAAGCGGGCAAAAACTCGTGAGCGCCACTTGAAATTCCACGTTGGCGACTTGATGATGATGATGATTTTGGAGTGGCTCTACTCTAGGGTCACCTCCAATTTGAGGGCACGAGGACTTGGACCTTGCCAAGTTCCGAGTGGCCTTGGCACCCGGCTTGCGGGTTGAACTTACCAATGGGTTTTGGGATTCATCCCACTTCCCACGTGGCGGATCCGGCACCCTCTAAGGGTACCGCGGTGGATCCTAGTGAGTGTCTTGAGCCTACACCTATCCTTGTGAGAGACACCCTCGGAGTGCCACCACAAACTAGCCCGAGAGCCCGACGTCAGCACATGGCGGCAATACTAAGCAAAGCAAGATCTCTTCGCCAGCCTAAGGGTGTGTCCGAGCCACTTTGTCGAGTGGAAGCACCGTTCCTCGGCTATGGACATGGGTCGAGTTTGGAGAACAAGGTTCGCCCGGAACTGCGTTTGGGATGCTACTTCCCCGGTGGACCCATACTCGACAGGGTCGAGTTTTCCCCACCCCGGGGGTATGATGGGGACATCCCTTGCCCCTCCACATTTTCTGAAGCTCGGATTGATCGTCGGTGTACGCCATTATGTTCCTCATGTGTTTGTGAGTCGAGTCATGTAATTTTCTTATTTTTATTTGAGTCTTAAACATGTAATTTTCCCTTTATTGAGTCATGTACCTAGGTTAGAAAGTCATTTTCCTAAGTCTTGAAGTCATTATGTTGGTTTGATAGGTTAATGGGCCCAATTCATTGGGCTAGGCCCAGGGGCGCCCCTCCCTTGGACTGTTTGGTCATTAGTTAGTTTGTCAGGGTCAGTTTGGTCTTAGGAAAAGTGTGGGGTCTATAAATAGCCCCACCCCTCTCTCATTTGTAACAATTATGCTTGAATATTGAATCCAGAAAATTTCCACACCTTCTAGTTCCCTCTCAATATCTCCCTCTCTCTCTCTCTTACTATCACTCTCTCTAAGTGGGTTGTGCCCCCTCTCTCTCTCCTCCCCACCCCAATTTC
Source organism: Amorphophallus konjac (assembly GCA_022559845.1). Taxonomy (NCBI): domain Eukaryota; kingdom Viridiplantae; phylum Streptophyta; class Magnoliopsida; order Alismatales; family Araceae; genus Amorphophallus; species Amorphophallus konjac. The sequence continues at coordinate 390,590,013 of CM040126.1, forward strand.
GAAATTCATTCTCTCTCCTCCCCATTCACCCCTCATTAAGGCCCCTTCCCCTTCCCCATGCACTCATTCAATTCCCCCTCCAACCCCTAGGTGGAAACCCCTTCTCCTAGGCACCTTTCCACTCTCCCAAGCAACCCTCCCTCTCCCCAAGACTGAAAGAGCCCTTCCCTAGGCCAAATTTCAATTTCCCTCTCCCTTGGGCTGTGCCCTTTCATCTCCCCACCTCCCTAACCACCCAAGGTCGCACCCCCCCTTCCCCATCCACCAAATAACCCCTTGTTCATGCCCTTCCCCACACCCTCTCCTCCACCTATTCTGTCCCTGTTGCATGTTTCAGAAAAGTAGTGATTTGCAGTAGCAGCCACGACTTCCCCTGAAGGCTCCCGGTGGCATATCTTATATTGCTGGAATCGTCTCCAAGTCTTCTTTCCAACGGTGGTACTCCTGCTTGCATCCGAGTTCGGAGCTGTCCGGAGGAACGTCATCTTCAACGACTGCGCAATCTGTCCCAGACTGAAGGCCAGAGCGATCTTGGAAGCCGTTCAGCGGCCAACCTTGGAGGAATTCGATCACGCTTCCTTCTACAAAATTCTTCTTCGTCTAGTCCTCCATCAGTAGCAGAAGGAACGATGCCAATCGCCGCCCGAGCTATTTGTTCTGAATTTCTTCGCCGGAGTGTGCAGTCTGCCCCCTGCAGGTCCAGGTTCGACCTGTCTTCACTTCTCCAGCCACCATTCTCCTCTCCGACCTCGGATTGTGGCCCCGTCAATTTCTACTCGAAGCTACTCCGACCACGATCGCGTCAGTTTGGTTCGATTTGGAGTTCTGGAGCGACTGCAGTGCCTTCTGCAATTCACTATATCAGTTCTGCATCAGTCAGAGGTAGAGTGTTTCTGTCCTGCTCCAGTCGCCGGTCCGATCAGCCCCGAGTTCCAGAGCTTCCCAAAAAATTCAAGCATCATCCTCGGCCAGCTGGGGAACTTTTGGCACCAGTTTCATCAAATTTGGAGCTCGGTTGAGTCCGTGGCAGCATCTTCATCGACAACCTGTTCAGCAAAACTGAAGAGTGGCAGAACCGGCGAAGCTTGGAGAGTCGTCGTTCTCTTCATAATTTCCCCACCCCGCTTGGCCGGCTGAAGGCCCCTCCTTGCGTGGAGGTAATCTTGGTTGTAATAAGTCTAACCCCCACCCCAAGAGCCCCCCTCCTGCGAGAGGTGTAGTTCATGTAATAATATTTTCGCAGATTTGAAGCGACACCGACGCGGCTTGCGGGCGCAAACCCTTGCCTCCCCGCTCGCCCCCGTCTTCGGCCGGAGTTGGCGTCTTCACGCCGGCTAGGTGAGCCTCGGTCCCCCTTTCCTTGCTGGTCAATATCACTTGCTTAGCTTAGTATTCTTGCTTTGCTGCGTCGGACGGAGAGCGAGGGCCCGGCCCAAATTGCCGAACACGTGAGTGTCCATCGCGGGCGAGTTGTGAGCGAGCCATTTCAACCCACACCCATGGTGTGACGGCCGCCCGTGAGTGGGCATCCCTGGCCCAATTTGGGTTCTCCCCAAGCTTGCCAAGCACCGGAGCATCATTGTCCCACTCCGGACCCTCTCCATTATCGTTTAGTTGCCCAAGGGCACAAGTGTGCACCAAGCGAGTGAGCCGCTCGAGTGGTATCATCGCCAATTTGCTTGCTTGCAACCTTAGGTCCAAGGGTCATATTGTCTTGTGGTCATCACCCCAAGGTGGTGTCACATCAAAAGAGCTCCAAATTTCATTGGCTATCTTGCTTAGAATCACAGACGAAAGTTGGGGATTTAGGTGTCCTGCTATAACACAAACTCTACTTTTTGGGCGACGAGGCCTCCTTCTAGAAGCCATATCTTCCATATCATTCCTCCGAATTGAGTTCCACTTGTTCCTACCTCTTATCCTTTGTATTGTCTCGAGATTGATCCATAGATCTCGAGAGTTGGTGGACTCTATCTCTTAAACTCGTGGAGAAAAGTTGAGGATTTGAGCAGTTTTCTATATAAAGGGCCTTGTGCGAACTTCGCGACGGGGGGCTCTTTCTTGGTTCGGGGCGAAGCCATGCTGCACCGCGGACTCAATCCTTCAACCCTAACTTGAAGAGGGAAGTATTGGCTTTCCATTGCATCCTTTGGGGCTTGATTTTATGGTCTATACTCTTAGTTCTCCTCTCCTCAAAATCATAAATCATAACAAAACACTGCATTTTCTGCTACACATGCGTTTTTCTCCGTTTTGCATCATCATTTTCTCTGTATTCTCTCAACCAAATTTCGTGATTTCAAATCCTAAGCATGCACAACACACACACCTATTATTTCCACCCTTCTACAGGGGTTAAAAATCTCCCCCCGATGCGTTCTCCCTCAATTTCTACCCCTATTTTATCACTTCGGGATTGATACTACACATGCATGTTCTAATGGATTTTTTATCCTTGTTTTGGCTTTATTTTACAGGAGAGCATGAACACAACGTGAGGCCTTCTTCATCTAGCCGGCTGGAAGGAGAAGAGGTTTAATTCCATAAGTTTCCCACATCCCTTTCTTAAGTGCGATCAATTCTTCATATTTCCAAGGTTCACGGCGCCCTTTCCTTTATCTCTTCATCCCTTTGGCGTTGTTGCAACTTTGGTGGCGATCACGGTATGTTTCCATGTCTATTTACCCCCCTTTGTTCATACTTTTATGTCGGTTCATGCTTGTTCATGTGCATATGCACACGCTTAGTTTAAAGGGGCGGGATAGAACATAATAAACAAATCTACAATTTTTTGGCGATCACGGTGGGACACCAATGCCCATCACGCTTGTTTTCATGCTCTTTTGTAGGTTGGATGTGTGCATGTTCATGTTTAGGTAGTATTGTCTCCATTCTCCCACTATTTTTGACGTTTTAAGGGCTCTGGTAGCCTGGCGGTCCTATGTTAGATCGCCAGGGGCAAGAAATGGTCATTTGGTAGACCGCAAGAGGATTCTGGCAGTTCTGCGCGCATACTCACGGGGCCCTATTCGTCGAGGCATAACGTTTGATCCTGGAGTCCGATTGCGTTGATTTTTCTTCCGTTGGATAGCCCTTTGTATTGTCTTTCCATCCTTATATCATTTGCATCATTTGAGTAACATTTGCATAGTCTAACACTGTCCAACTTTTTGAGTTTTGTGTATAAGTTCTGCAGGCAGGTGTAGGGACAGGTTCATAGATACATCTTTGCTCAGTAATTTGACTGCCTTCCTGATGTTTGATTGCACTGAGTTTTGTTCCATTGGATAGTCTTTTGTATTGTCTTTCCATCCATAGCATATTTGCATCATTTGGGTCTCATTTGCTTAGTTAAAAATTGTCATCATTTTAGCATTTTATCCATAAAATCTGCACGTGGTCTGCGCACAGGTTCACGGGGGTAACTTTGCTCAGTGATTTGATTGACCTCCCGGGGTCAGATTGATCTGTTCTTGGGCCCGTTGTGTAGTCCTTTGTATTGTCTTTCCATCCATATACTATTTGTCTTATTTGGATCATGTTTGCATAGTTTAATCTAATCTTGATTTTCTAGTTTTAAGCTAGAATTTGCATGCACTCCGGTGCACATAGGGCCATACATTGCGTATCATAGTTACATTCCCCCTTGGTAAGTGATCCTCTCACCTCCATATTCCTTGGGGTCGACTAGGTGATCTTATTCGGGACCTCCATAAGTCCCCGTGAACCGTGGATTCCTACACGGACGCCGGGCCAGTTGTACCTTTTTCACCCCTTAGGATTGCATTTGCATAAGTGTGAGGGAGTTAACCTTAGTCAACACAAAGTTTGGACCTTATTCCCATAGGATTCCTATCTTGAGGGAATTATTCTTAATTTAAAATCATTAAAAGGTCCATTAAAAATTTTAAAATATTTCCCATCATATCAACTGGTTTGACTTAGGTGAAAACTCTCACATTGCATTGTTTGGGCTTGTCCAAGCCCATTAGTGGTGTTTTGTGTTGCATCCACATGTTTTGCTGTTGTTAGGCCCATTTAGGCTAGCCCATTTTGTGTGTTCATTGTCTGGTCCATTGTCCTGTGGTCCGTTGTCCATTGGTCTTTGCATTAGTGGGTCAGTCCCCTATTGTCCTCAAGCCCATTAAGCCCTTGCTTCCCCACCTATATCCTCATTGATATCATTGTATTAAGTCTCCATTTGCCCTCATGGAGCATCATTCCAACCCTTTGTATCATTCTTTTTCCCAATCTTCTTTCTATTCCCGCGTGGAATCCTCTTCCCACACGGGCCTATCTTCCCGTGGTCCCTCTGATCCCTCCGAGGAACAGGCTAATCTCATGGCCCATCTTTCAAGTCTTGTTCGCCAAATGGACCCGGGCCAGGCCCAGCGCCTCATTTCATTTCATCTTAATAGGCCTTCTTCTCATAATGGGCCCTCTACCCTTCACGGGCCTCTTTCTTCTCCTTCATATGCCGCTGGCCCAATTTCTAATGGGCCTTATTCTCTTAATGGGTCTCATTCTTCCGCCCATGTTGTTGCTGTCCCATTCAGTCTATATGCCAATGTTTCTTCTAGGCCCACATACCCTTCCACTCCCAGAATGGGCCCTTCTTCTTCTCAGCCCGGATCCTCTTATCCGGCCCAACACCATGCTCATGGTCCTAATTCACAACCTCTTGCTCAAGTTGGCCCATATTCTTCTCGATCGCTCCCTACCCAGGAGATGTTTGCTCAAGCCCAACGCCAGCTTGATGAACTCCAACGTTGGATCGATCCTAAGTCCTCCTTAAGTATTCCATTCGCATTTCAAGGTCTTCGGCTTCCACCATCTTCGCAAATTCTTGCATATCACTGTTATGGTGGAGTCGGTGACCCGTATGTGCACATTAAGGAGTTTATTTATGAGTCAGCCCAGTTTCGGCATGACCAGCGCTTGATGGCCTATCTATTTGGTCTATCATTGGAAGGCCTAGCTCGGGATTGGTTCTTTTCGTTGCCGCAAGAGCATGTTGTGAATTTTCAAGCCGTTCAAGAGAAATTTATTCAACAGTATCAGGACCAGGTTGGGCCCAAGCTCTCTATCGTGGATCTGGCCCATGAGAAGATGAAGTCTGACGAGGAGTTCTGCACCTTTGCTGACCGCTGGCATCACTTGGCCGCGCAAGTCCCAGGACACATTCCGGAGGGAGAACAAATCAAGATGCTTATTTCAAATGCAACGCCCGAGTACCGCTTTATCTTAGCCCTCAACTACATTACCTCCTCGCAACAATTATATAGCCGAGCCCGCTTCATTCGCCAACAAATCTAAGATTCCCTTGACCCTGAGTCTCCACCATCCACCTCCACATATCAACCTTCACCCTCCACGTGCCAACCCTACGCTCCCATGAGTCAGCCCGCCATGAGTCAGCCTTCCACCGCATATCCCTCCACGAGCCAACCTCCCGCCTCTACATACCTATACGCCTCCGCATATCAACCTTGCATGAGTCAGCCTCCTGCGTCGACATACCCGTCTCCGTCTCCACCTCCGGTCAAGGTCACACCACATCCGGAGCAGGTGGATGCCATCTACATACCTCCCCACTCCGTTCCACATATGCCTTCCCCAAATCCCTCCTCCGCTGGCCAAGCACTATTGCCTATGCAACATTCACTTCCATCTCCACAACCTTCTCCACCACCTCAAACCCCTCGGCATCCGCCTTGCCCGCAGCAGGCTCCTTGTCCTCCATTGCCGGAGTGCTTTACCGACATTTTTAGGGCTTTGATGGCCGTTCACGCATTGTCGCTCTCTCCGGGTGTGCCTTGCCGACTCGCGGTCAGGAATATGCTTCAATATTATGATTTTCACCGCCAGCAGGGGCATTTGGTTGAGGATTGTCTCGAGTTCCGAGAGTATGTTTATGGCCTGTAAGATAATAAGAGGATTGATTGGGCCTCGATGCATAAAGTTATTTTAGATCTCCGTAGCAGGCAGCAGCAACAAGAAGCGCCGCCTAAGCAGCCATCTCCATTTCAAGGCCAGGGGCACCCCAGTGATTCTTCATCTAGTGCTGCACTTACTCTGTCACCTACCCCGTTACCTTCGCCATCTCCTATCCAATCTATGCAACCTCCACAAAACCAAGCCTCTGCTCAGGCCAGTGCCCCCCCTTTTTCTCCCGCCACCACTTCCACTACTTCTATCCCTAACGCCGCTCGACGCGTTGTGTCGACACGTCGACTGTGGGCACCACGACCTCCCTCTTCACCCTCTCCACCTCCATGTCTATTATCCTCATCGCCTTCATCACCATCCTCACCTTCTCCATTGCCATCACTATCATCTCCGTCTCCACCACCAGTGCTTCCATCACCTCCACCATCTCCACCACCTTTGCCATCTCCGTCACCATCGTGGCTCGGGCCTAAGTAGGCTATACCTCCACCCTCACCTCCGGCTTCACCTTCGCCCACACCTGAGCTTGCCATCATCTTAACCCCTTTGCCTCCACCTAAACACATCACCACTCCCGTTGAAACCTCCATGCCATCCAAACCTATTCCTATCCCCATTCCTCCATCAACTTACCCCCCACGGAGCGGGTGCGCGTTACCCATGGTGCCCCTTAGATCTAATCCCCAGGAAGACAATAAGCCAAGTCAAGATGATTCAGTGCCGGCCATGCATTTCAAGATTCAAGATTTTATCTGTCGAATGTCGATCCGCGTCCTAGTCCCTGGTTATTTTGGGGATGATGCGTCTCTACTTTCAAAGATGACAGTTGCTAAGAAGAGTTCCCTTGAGTTGATGCCAGTTTCTTCTCGAGCAAGGCCGGTGGCAATCTCTTTGCTCGCCGGAGAGTTCACCGTTGATGCTATTATTTCTCCTCGCTCTATTGCCATTCAGATGACAGGCCAAGAAGGGTTCTCTACCCGTGTTGTGCTAACGCATACGGCCGCCAAGCAGATTATGGATTCTATGTTCAAGGGGTAATTGGCCGTATCTTCTACAATTTCTAAGGATATTCTGCACTTGTTATGCAATCTTCCTCGGTTTATTAGCAAGCCGGCCATGTCAACGCCGTGTATTACTCTCCCTCAGCTTCACCCGTCTCTTCTATCAAGGGAGTTGTGCTTCAAGGTTGAGTTCCAAGTGTAGTTGCCGAATCTCATGCTTCTAGTGCCGAGAGGCTAAACCCCGTGGGTTTGTGATATTCATCACTCTGAAGGGTTACTTGTCCAAGAATGTCCACCTACTATTATTAGCACTGGGTGTCTAGGGGCAACCGCCATAGCAAATCTGCATATTCATAATTGGGCTAGGCCATCTGCCAGATGGGCCCGTTATTTAAGACATTGCAAGTCGAGAAAGCCAAAGGTACGAGCCCGCGCCAGGCGGGTCCATTACAAGTCAGTTTCTGCTAAGAAGAGGCGGCGGCGCAGGTTCAAGAGCCGTCAGTTGTGCATTCAGGGGTCCACCTCTTCCTCCCTTTATTTTCATTCATCCTTCCTTCTACTCAATTCCCACCCTTGGGTGGTGTACCTTCCTCCATCTGATCCTATTTCCATCATTTCTCCTCCTTTCGTAGGTCCGTGCGTCCCCATTCCTCTCCTTCTTCTCCGGATCCTCCAGATTTTCCCTCCTCTCACAATTCTAGGCCTCGGCCTATGCCCTCTTATCATCCTGATCGAGGAATTCCTTCTTCTAATCCTTCTCCTCCGGTATCTCCGGGTTCTCCTTCATATTCCCCGACCTTGTCGGGTGTCTATGATTCTCCTTCCCCGGCTCTGTCGGGTGATTCTCGTTCTTATTTCCCGACCCTGTCGGGTGTCTACCATTCTCTTTCTCTGATCACGTCAGATGATTTTTCTTCTCATCTTTCTACTCATTCTTCTTCACCATTTCAGGGTTCTTACCCTTTTTCTTACTGTTTTCGAGACTTTACCCCGCATTGGTCTCAGCTAATCTAGTTTCTTCTGTATCTGGTTCCTTATTATCAAGGTCTCTGCACCTTAACGAGGGAGTTCTAGCTCTCGTCTCTCTTCCTTTTTATCCTTATTCGTCTATTTTGATGTCTGCCGCTCCTCCGTGTAGGGGAATCTTTGATCCTTTGCTATCCTCTCATCTTTGTCCTGTCAAGTAAGGAATACAAATGATGGGAATCGACGCCGAGCATGTACATTTTATCTTGCATTTATGTCATTTAGTTTATTTTTATATCTATGGGAAAGTATATGCGCAATTGTAAGGCTTTGTAAGCCAATGCGTCATTCCCTTGGATTGTGTGAGTTTCTATGTAATTTGCCAGTAGGTCCAGCAAGGGGGCCCACAGCCCTTTCCCATTGGTCCATGTCACCCATGTGGGGCTGGTCAACCATCCTAGGTGGCCATCTAGAAGGGTTGAATGCCAAATGACACATGAGTAGACAAGTGGTTAAAATTTTCAAAGGTAGGCTACCTACCCATTCAACCCCTTCATCCTAGTCAAGGGGGTGCCCCCTTCCACTTGAAATATTTTATTTTTTTTGTGTGTTGGTCACATTTAATCTAGGCCATTCCTTCTCCATCCCTAGATCCAATGGTGGAGATTGGATTTGATGTGTAGCATATAAAAGCTTGTAATTTCCATTTGTTAGAATTAATGAAGAAAAATATTGTTGAATGACCAAGAGCTTCTTGCGCCCCAGCCCTCTCTCCCTCTGGTTTCATCTTCCCCAACCCCATTTCTAGAGTGATTTCTTCCCTATCTCCTCCCCTCTATCTCAGGGATCCATCTCCGGTGCCGCCGCCGCCATTCGTGCCGCCAACGAGCCGCCGAGACGCCGATTCTGAAGTGCTACCAAGGTTCTGTTTTACAGAATAGAGGTCTACTACGAGAATTCCTGCGCTCAATTCTGACATCTTCTTAATCTAAAAATTTCAGGGGTTGTTCTCCACGTGAAACCCCATCTCCACAAAAACTTTCACGCCCAAATTCCTTATTTTCTTATTTTCCCATTTTCAGTTTTCAACCCCTTCCCAGATCTGTCAGCTGTCTGTTCACTGTGATAGTCCGCCTGAGTTTCCCATATTCGACCCCTCTTTTGATTTTCCCAGGAACCCTCAATTTTATTGAAGATTCTGTCTACCTTTCCCTATCTCCACGAATTTTCTTTATTTTTATTCAGCCCTCCACATATTTTCTAAAATTCATCCAAATTCCCAAATCTGTTCTGTCTGCTTCAGTCCAGATCCGACCCACCGCCAGTATAAAATTTCTAGAAAATTCAATTCTCCACAAAACCTTTCACACAAAATTACCCCGGTTTCCTCTCTTGAATCTCTAAAACTTTGCTGAAGAACCCAACTTAAGATTCAGAGGTCTACCTATCGGTCAAAGGCTGTTCTCAGGAAAACTACTTACTGTTCTGAGAGTTCAGATACTGTTCAACAGCAGCTTTAAAAATAGTTAAGGCCCTAATCTGTGAAGATCCAGCTTCTCTCTTTAGTCTTATCTTGAAGGATTTCGAGAGAGCTTTCCAACGGTACCTCCTGATCATCGATCCAACATCGAGATTGGCCTCAGCGAGCGATCTCGTCGGGTGGCGCGCTGAAAAACAGCAAGTGCAGATCCGTGGCCGGTTTTTCCGACCGGTGACGAACGGAGCCGCCCGGCCTCCAGTCGACGTTCCAGCGTGCCGCCATCCCAGGGAGCGCTTCCCCAAGCGTCCCCACCACAGTGGTGCCACCGGGACCCACACGGCCCCTCCCACCAGCACATGGGCCCCACGGTCGCGATCACGCGTGCAGTCGAATCAACACAAGAAGCTGCCCGTCAACCCGGAATCGGTTCTCCCGGACCCACTTGTGTAGCCCTTTACCTCCCTGCGTGGAGTGGGCAGTAGTTATTTGCTGTAACAATTGTGTATTAATTGTCCCGGGAGTACGAGTTCGGCCGGGTCCGTCTTCCCCACGCCGAGAGCGTGGAGGTATCATGTTCGCTCCTACACTTGGCATTTTACTTTATTTCATATATGCTTGTTTATGCTACTGCTAGAGAGCATGATAGGGTAATTAGTTCGCTTTATATTTATATTACCGCTGCTGCGAGAGAGAGCGTTACCGTCCCGTGACCCGATCCGGGCACAAGAGAGAGCCGACCACCCTAGCTCACTGCTGGTTTCTCAACCGCGCACGTCCGACGCTTCCCTCGCTAAGGGACAATTACGAGCTCGTCTAGAGTCTGAGAATCACTTTCCTAATTCGAGTCGAGTTCGTGGTCTCATCCCGCATCCATTTGGTATCAGAGCGAGTTTGAGTCTAGTGTGTCAAAAAAAAGTGTCATTTACGTCTAGCCATTAGTCATTGTCTAAGTCGTGTTTAGGGTCATCATTGTTTTAAAACAAAAAAAAGTGTGTCTTTTTGCATTGCATCCCAATAACCCGGTATATCAAAAGGTGTTGTCCAAACGTTAGGCTACGCCTATCGGGAAGGCCGCACACTTGCGCGAGTGATCTTCGGATCGATTAACTCCGCCACATGCCGAGTTTTGGTTACGTCTAGGTGCATCATCTTGTAGTGTGCATTTGCATTAGTCGGTGTCTCCTACTCCGTGTCTTGCATGCCCACTCGTCGAGGTACTCAATACTCACCCCCACCACCACCTATGGCGGAATCCAGAGTCTATAGTTCCGATGAAGTGGCCACAATGTTCTGAACTCTTATGGGGAAAATGGATGGGTTGAGTGAGCGCATGGATGTGTTAAGTACTCGAGTGGATAGGATGGAAGGGTTGAGTACTCAGGCGAATGGCCAAGGCACCCGCCTAGAGGAACAGATGAAGGCCTTAGAAGATAGGGCCAACGGGTAAGACCAGTCCGTTCAGGGATTGGTCGGGAGAGTTACCGCGTTAAAGGGAGACCCAGCCGAGGCACACCCAAGTGCCCCAGTCCAGACACCCCTCCCACCTACACAAGGTCAACCGGAGCCGGTTCATCAACCCGTGATTCCTAGGGTTCAAGGGGTAGATGTTAGGAGGCGTGAAGTCCCCGAGGTGCATGACTATGAGTCCGATAATGAGCATCGGGGATATGGTCGTGATCGTCGCCCTACACGGCGTACCCACGACCAAGATATGGATGAACGGGCCCTTAGGACCGTTCGGGCAGACCCTCCCACCTTTGACGGGTCCTTAGACCCAAAGGTCTATCTTGATTGGGAGACTGGTATGGATCGATATTTTGAGTGGTTTGAGATGTCAGACCAACGGAAGGTCAAGTTTGCCACGATGAAAATTTTAGGTCAAGCACAAACATATTGGAAGAACATGGAGAATATATTGTTTCATCATCATGAACCCCCGATCGATACGTGGACCGAGATGAGGGAGAAGCTTAGGAAGAAGTACCTCCCTACCTCCTACCGCCAGCGTCTTATAGAGAGGTGGCAAAGCCTCACCCAAGGAGACCGGTCCGTCTCTGATTACATCGCCGAATTCGATGAATACTACTTGCGATGTGATGCCACGGAGGAAGATTCCCTTACCGTCTCTCGATTTTGGCGTGGTCTACGCCCGCACCTACGGTATGAGCTTCTCTGCCGCAAGGTGGACAAGTTGGAGGATGCATATCAAGTTGCTCTCGAGATGGAGCAATTCGAGGGTGAGTTCGAGTCTATTCCATGGTGGGGCCCCGCTCCTCCCCGTAGTGATTCCCGTGGCCCCTTAGGCTCATACCCGAGGGGGCCCATGGCTCGTCCTCAAGAGCCCGTCCTTCAGGAGCACTTCGCTCCAAGACCTTGACCTCCCCCACCATGGGATCTACCTCCACCCCAACCATCGGCACCCGTTGCCCGTCCCCCGGCACCCATAGCCCGTCCCCTGGTCCCGACACTTCCTCCACTGTTGCCCACGGCACCTACACCTCCACCCTTGTTGCCTACACCCCCTACCCGTCGAGAGGATAAGGGTAAGGCCCCTCTTACCAGAGAGAGCAGTAGGTCACGGCTGCAGTGTTTCCATTGCCATGGGTTTGGACACTTTTCCAACCAATGTCCCACTCGTGCCACACTATCCCTAGGTGTTGGAGAAACCTTGCCTCCCGAGCTTTTGTGTGTCAGTTACGAGGCCGACCCGGCACTAGCCGAGGAGTACTATGCCTTGGGGGAAGAGCTGGAGGATTCTCCCGCAATTCAGGATGCGGCCACTTAGTGGGATTGATGTTACCACCTTAGTCTAGGGTCCTGCATGAGTCAGTCTGTTTCTTTGTGTGGTGTGTTTTGAGTCGATTGTTTGTGTGGTTTGCATATGTGTGTTAGTGCTTGGTGAGTCTGCATGTGTCTTGTGCAAGCTCGTTGACGGTCTCTTATGAGTGAGAGGCGAGTGGACTCGCTCGATGAGTATGGGATCGGTTCTATATCTACACCCGGATCTAATCACCTACAGGGACTCAGCGGTGATTCCTAGTGAGTCTTCGAGCCGCCACCTCCCCTTTTGAGAGTGCCCCATTCGGAGTGTCCACCTCTAGCCCATATCAGCTTGTGCATATCGAGTATATATGGAATGAGCAGGTGATGGTCACTTGGAGTGGCGCATACCCACGTTACTTGGCACGGTGACGGATCCGCCGGAGTACCCGAGCAGCCGCACCTCTTACTCGATGGGGTCGAGTTCCTCCCACCTAGGGAGAGTTGATGGGAATCGATGCCGAGCATGTACATTTTATCTTGCATTTATGTCCTTTAGTTTATTTTTATATCCATGGGAAAGTATATGCGCAATTGTAAGGCTTTGTAAGCCAATGCGTCATTCCCTTGGATTGTGTGATTTTCTATGTAATTTGCCAGTAGGTCTAACAAGGGGGCCCCCAGCCCTTTCCCATTGGTCCATGTCACCCATGTGGGGCTGGTCAACCATCCTAGGTGGCCATCTAGAAGGGTTGAATGCCAAATGACACATGGGTAGACAAGTGGTTAAAAATTTCAAAGGTAGGCTACCTACCCATTCAACCCCTTCATCCTAGTCAAGGGGGAGCCCCCTTCCACTTGGAATATTTTATTTTTTGTGTGTGTTGGTCACATTTAATCTAGGCCATTCCTTCCCCATCCCTAGATCCAATGGTGGAGATTGGATTTGATGTGTAGCATATAAAAGCTTGTAATTTCCATTTGTTAGAATTAATGAAGAAAAATATTGTTGAATGACCAAGAGCTTCTTGCGCCCCAGCCCTCTCTCCCTCTGGTTTCATCTTCCCCAACCCCATTTCTAGAGTGATTTCTTCCCTATCTTCTCCCCTCTATCTCAGGGATCTATCTCCGGTGCCGCCGCCGCCATTCGTGCCGCCAACGAGCCGCCGCGACGCTGATTCTGAAGTGCTGCCAAGGTTCTGTTTTACAGAACAGAGGTCTACTACGAGAATTCCTGCGCTCAACTCCGACATCTTCTTGATCTGAAAATTTTAGGGGTTTTTCTCCACTCGAAACCCATCTCCACAAAAAATTTCACGCCCAAATTCCGTATTTTCTTATTTTCCCATTTTTGATTTTCAACCCCTTCCCAGATCTGTCAACTGTCTGTTCACTATAACAATCCGCCTGAGTTTCCCATATTCGACCCCTCTTTTGATTTTCTCAGGAACCCCCAATTTTATTGGCGATTATGTCCACCTTCCCCTATCTCCACGAATTTTCTTGATTTTTTTTCAGCCCTCCACATATTTTCTAAAATTCATTAAAGTTCCCAAATCTGTTCTGTCTGCTTCGGTCCAGATCCGACCCACCGCCAGTATAAAATTTCTAGAAAATTCAAATCGTCATGAAATATTTCACAAAAAATATCCCCGGTTTCCTATCTTGCATCTCTACAACTTTTATGAAGAACCTAACTTCAGATTCGGAGGTCTACCTATCGGTCAATGGCTGTTCTCAGGAAAACTACCTACTGTTCTGAGAGTTCGGGTACTGTACAACAGCAGCTTCAAAAATAGTTAAGGCCCTGATCCGTGAAGATCCAACTTTTCTCTCTAGTTTTATCTTGAAGGATTTTGAGATATCTTTCCAATGGTACCTCCTAATTGTCGATCCGACATCGGGATTGGCCGCAGCGAGCGATCTCGTCGGGTCGCGCGCTGAAAAACAGTAAGTGCAGATCCGTGGCCGGTTTTTCCGATCGGTGACGAACGGAGCCGTCCGGCCTCCGGTCGACGTTCCAGCGTGCTGCCGGCCCAGGGAGTACTTCGCAAGGCGTCCCCACCACAGTGGTGCCACCGGGTCCCACACGGCCCCTCCGACCAGCACGTAGGCCCCACGGTCGCGAGCACGTGTGCAGTCGAATCAACACAAGAAGCTGCCCGTCAACCCGGAATCGGTTCTCCCGGACCCACTTATGTTGCCCTTTACCTCACTGCGTGGAGTGGGCAGAAGTTATTTGCTGTAACAATTGTGTATTAATTGTCCCGGGAGTACGAGTGCGGCCGGGTCCGTCTTCCCCACGTCGAGAGCGTGGAGGTATCGTGTTCGCTCCTACACTTGGCATTTTACTTTATTTCATATATGCTTGTTTATGCCGCTGCTAGAGAGCATGATAGGGTAATTAGCTCGCTTTATATTTATATTACCGCTGCTGCGAGAGAGAGCGTTACCGTCCCGTGACCCGATCCGGGCACAAGAGAGAGCCGACCACCCTAGCTCACTGTCGGTTTCTCAACCGCGCACGTCCTACGCTTCCCTCGCTAAGGGACAATTGCGAGCTCGTCTAGAGTCCGAGGATCAATTTCCTAATTCGAGTCGAGTCCGTGGTCTTGTCCCGCATCAACAAAGCTCGTGCTGCTCAAAAGCTCGATGGTCAAGATCGCTTTAGGACGCTGGTTTCCGTTACAAGGATTTGCAAGGTATCGTCATTTTGTGCAAGAAAATGTTATCATCGCTATTATCTCTCTTACTCCTGCACACACTTATAATAATTCTATTCCTCAACATGGTTAAGTAGCTTTTAGAAATTTGCTTAGTTAAGCTTAGTCAAATGAGTTTGCTTTTGCAGCATCCTTAGGCTGGTGATAGCTCCGTGCTGGGAGCCCAGTTCTTTCCCCGATCGTTGAGGGTGACCTTTGAGCATGAGTTTCTCACACACTTCACGGCAAGCCATAGCCGATCTTCTCTAGAGCAACACTGTTGCTGCTTTGGCTATACCGTGGGTATGCACAAAGGCCTTTTCTCTTCTTTGCTCGGTCGAGTGTAGGGGCAAAAGATTGATGGATGAGATGACCGACCTAGGTGCTCCCCAACACGGGAGAAGTCTCAAATAGGGACAGTCTTGACCCTCGAAAATGAGCTTTCATGCTTTATCTAGCCAATAAGGGCTGTCAAATGAAAATCATATATAAAAATCAATGCAAAATTATAAATCAAAGGCATGGCAAGAGTGGCAAAGCCCCGCGGGACATCATGAGCCCGGTCATACGCGTGCGTAAGGGTCCTAAAAATTGAAGACACGAAGCCCCGGCGCAACAGACCTATCTCTTTGAGGGGTAGTGCCCTGGAAGGAATTCAAGTCCTGATGTCTCCCATCCTGCATAAAGATTGTCTCCAATTCTTCTTATGTTTCTCCCTCTTAGGCTGGGTTGTATCCCAGGTATGGCCTTAGTAGGGGCACCATTCTTTAGAGGCGGTTGGTTGTGGTAAGCCACCCTCACATGCACACCTTGCTT